>CM062808.1:161576147-163001147 GCA_031772625.1 Pinus tabuliformis
AACGAAGAAGTTAGAGAAGAATTATGGTGTATGAAGTGTAGATCGGGGGACCATTCTAAAGAACAATGCCCTATCTTTAGGAATTACATGACTAGTGGGGCACCGAATCCCTTGAATACAAGATCCATCCTATGGTGTGAAATATGTAAGACAAGAGGCCAACATCGTTCAGAAGAATTTTACTTGTTACAAAAATATGTACAGACTCTGAGGAATATATATTGAAAATTATGTAAATCAGTAGAAAATGATGAGAATAATTTTCGGGCTTACAAACTAATGATGGAGCGCAATGTTGACGCTTATAGAATGCAAGAAGAAGAGCATGGACATAAGGACAATGGACAACGTGGTTGTCAAGGAGGTTACCAAGGAAGAGTTCGAGGTGGTGGATCTGGTCGAGGACGTGGACAAATCATTTTCTATAACTGCAACTAGCTAGGCCATTTTGCGAGAGACTGCAAGAAACCCACAACAACATGCAAGTACTGTAAATCCTTTGACCATGTAATTGAAGAATGTCCTGTACTTATGGAAAATATAGAAGAAAAAAGGAATCAGTAGCCAACACAGAATATTTAAATGTTGATTGCTGAAAGGAGGACCGAAAAACCTCGAATTGGCATTGTCACTAGAAGTGAAGCTGTGACTGGTAGTGATAAAGCAGATGAAAAGAAGGAATCTAAAAGTGCATGGTTCAGAAAGATTGCTGAGAAAGTTCCTGTTTTTGATATTCAGAAAGAAAAAGAAGTATTTATGGAAGCAAAGCAAAGTTTTATGGATGTTGGAGCTTCAACCTCTAATGCACAACCAAAGCCAATCAGGAAAGTAACTGTGATGTGTCATCGGATTCGATATAGAACCAAGCTTCAACACAGGATCGAGCTCTGACACAAGACCAAGATTCAACAAGTCAAGTAGGTATTTTAAAATCTTTTCTGCAGACTTGTATGAAATTTTTAAGAGATCAAAAGGTTGTAGAAGGGCTTCAAGAGTTGATAGATTCCTGTGCATCCAAAGAAACACCACAAAGTGAGATAAGCGCAGTCAATAATTTGCATCAACCGAAGAGAACCAGAAGGAGATGAGGCTTAGTGCGTAGATAGGAGAGTATGAGATGGATCAAATTATTCTAGATCTGGGATATGATGCTAAATTCTTAACGAAGAAGACATGGGAATTAATGGGTAACATGAAGCTAAAGTGGTCACCTATTTAGTTAAGGTTGGAAAATAAGAAAAATATCTTCCCTCTGGGAAGACTACCACGTGTCACAGTGGATATTGAAAGAGTTCGCACTACTGCTGATTTTCAAGTAATAGAGATCGTCGATGACAGTAACCCTTATCCTGCATTTCTTGGAATTGACTGGGCATTTGACAATAAGGCCATAATTAAATTAAAGAAGAGACAAATGATATTTGAAGGAAACAATATGAGGGTAATTGTTCCCTTGGATCCATCAGAAGGAGTAAGATATACAGAACTAGTCAAAGAAGAATATTATGTGGCTAAAATAGACAATATCTATCAAATGATAATGAAGGAACAAGATTGTGTTAACCCTACTACCTAGGGAAAGTTGAGTTGGGAGTGTGATAGTTCTTGTACCTCAGAATCAGAAGAAGAGTTGGAGAACTGGCAAAATAATTTTCATGAATTATCCACAAGGCATTGTGCAAGAATTACCAAATCAGTTCGTTGTATGATATATGAGGTATGTAATATGCCCTCTTATGATGGTTTAGGTTATGTAAATACTTTTCTTAATGATTATGAAGAACAAGTTCCAGAAAATTAAATGCTATCAGTCTTGGATATAGCCCGGAAATCTACCCTTGTTAGATGGTGGAATGCACACAAGAAGAATATAGGAGGTTGGCAGGAATGTCGAAGACTAATGGGGATAAGGTTTGGATAGATAGATATAGAGATGGAGATAAAATATGATGGTGAAACTAATCCTAGGGAACATATCCAACTATGCACTACAACATGGAAGGATATTTCGCAACAAGAAATGGTACATGGATTCATTCATACATTAGAGACAATCCCTGAGAACTGGTACCTAGAAACAGAGCTTCGACATGGTACTGTGAATTGGGAAGACATGGTTGATGGCTTCATATTAACATTCATCTTTAAGGATGATTTCTCATACATATATTTTTCCCTTCAGAGAGTCAAGAATAGGATCTTTGGGAATGTAATCCCACTAACATGGCAGCAACCTGATTGGGATGCAAAAATAGAAAATTAACTAGAGTGTTATAACCTTACTTCATATGAAGAAGAAGATCCTTGCAACATCGACATAGTAGAGTTAGAAGGATACCATGAAGTAACTGGACCTGAGCTAGAGATACCAGACATAACGAAGCCACTAAAGACCAAGAAGGTGTTCATAGGATCAGAGAAGGAACCCAAGTTTGCAACAATAGGAGACTATTAGGATTAGGAGATAGTCAGTAAAGTTACAAAGTTACTTCATGAATATCAAGCATTGTTTCCCACCAAGTTTTTAGAGATGAAGGGTATAATAGGATACCTAGGAGTCATGAACATTCCCCTTAAGCCTGATGTGAAGCCAGTCAAACAAATACCCTACAGACTGAACCCGAAGTATAAGGAGTTCAAAGTGAATGTAGAGCTTGATAAGATTATGGCAGCATGAATTACTGAACCTATAGAAGAATCAGAATGGGTGAGTCCTATGGTGGTGCAAGAGAAGAAGACTTAAGGATAAATTAGGATCTGTGTTGATCTGAGAAAGTTGAATGATGCATGTTTACATGATCCCTTCCCTACCCCTTTCACAAATAAATTGCTAGACAATGTGGGAGTTCAGGAAGCTTACTCATTTACATATGGATTCTCAAGATATCATCAGATTAGGATTGGAAGAGAAGATCAACATAAGTCTACCACATTTTTTACAGAATGGGGCTCATATCAATACACAATAATTCCTTTTAGATTAAAAAATGACCCTGCTATATTTTCTTTGGTGGTGGACGCAACTTTTAATGAATACATCCACAACTTTTTAGAGGTATATTTTCATGATTGAACGGTATTTGGATTGTTGCACAAACATGTTGGAAGTTTAAGACTTATGCTCAAAACATGTAGAGAATATCATATCTCTTTGAACCTAAAGAAGCGCATATTTTGTGTGCCTTTCGGCATATTGTTGGGACATATTGTCTGTAAGTAAGGACTAATGGTGGACCCTGCTAAGATTGCTATCATTGTGAACTTGCCTCCACCTAAGACAACAATATAGCTTCGCACTACATTGGTACATACTGGGTGTTACAGGAAGTTCATCAAGGGGTATGCTCAGATCACTGCGCCTATGGAGAAATTGTTGAAGAAGGATGTAACTTTTCAGTGGAATGAAGAATGTTAGAAGAGCCTTGACATATTGAAATAAAAAATGGTAGTTGCACCTATACTAGTGTTCCCTGATTGGAATAAGGAATTCCATGTCCATGTGGATGCCTCTTGTATAACTTTGGGAGTAGTACTGGCACAACCTGGTGCAGGAGAGATTGATCATCCTATAGCTTTTGCAAGTAGAAAGTTATCTAAATCAGAAAAGAACTACACCACTACAGAAAGGGAAGGACTGGCCATGGTATATGCTTTGTAGAATTTTAGACACTATTTGTTGGGGTCACACTTTAAAATGTTTATAGATCATTTTGCACTGAAGTATTTGGTTAATAAGCCTGTGTTAGGAGGAAAGATTTACAGATGGTTAGTATTATTCCAGGAATATGACTTTGAGATCATTGTTAAACTAGGGATACTGAATGCAGGACCTGACCATCTATCAAGATTGGAAATAGGGGAAGAACCAACCAGCATAGAGGATAATCTCCCTAATGCATAATTATTTGCAATCAGAGTGGAAGATGACCATTTCACAAATATCATTTAATTTTTGACCACAGGAATGGCTCCTTCAAAGCATACTACGCAACAAAAGAAATAATTAGACGTTAAGGCAGCTAATTTTTCATTAATAGAAGGACAGTTATATAAGATGGGAGCATATGAGATAATGCACAGATATGTTGATGAACTTGAGAGACAGATGATTATAACAGAGGCTCATGGGGGCACAATTGGTGGAAACTATGTAGGAAACGGTACTGCGCAAAAGATTTTGAGAGCAAGATTGTGGTGGCCTACACTACATAAAGATGCGAAGGAGTACTGTTGAGCATGTGATGTATGTCAAAGTACAGGGAATCCCTCCAGAAGAGATGAGATGCCATTGGTACCACAAGTTACATTGTAGTTCTTTGATAAGTGGGGCATTGATTTTGTTGGCCCATCAACCCACCTGGAAAGAGGACTGATGCAAGGTACAAAATTATAGTAACTGATTACTTGAAAAGATTGAATGAAGCACAACTAGTAAGGGAATGCAGCGAAAAGACTATTGTGAAGTTTATTTTTGAGTAAATATTGTCTATATTTTGATGTCCAAAGATTTTGATGAGTGACCAAGGTTCACACTTCCTAAATAAGACTATTGCAGCATTGATTAGGGAGTTCCAAGTTCATCATCAGAAGAGTACCCCTTATCATCCTCAGGCCAATGGAACAATAGAAGAATTTAATATTATTTTGGAGAATGCAGTTACTAAGGTATGTAATGTGAATACAGATGACTGGGACCTTATAATTCCAACAATTTTATGGTCTTCTAGGACCACATGTAAAACATTGATAGGTCAGACACCCTTTAGGTTAGTTTATGGGCAAGAAGTTGTGATTCCCATGGAGTACATTGTGCCTGGCTTGAGGATTGCAGCTTTTACAAATATGGAACACCCTGATATAATGGAGGAAAGAATGTCACAGTTTCTTTCTTTGGAGGAAGACATATTTGTAGCAAGATTCTATCAACAGGTACAAAAAGCAAGAGAAAATGCTTGGCATGACAGACATATTAAGCTGAAGAAGTTCTAGGTAGGAGACCTTGTTCTCCTTTATGATAGTAAGTTTGTAAAATTTCTAGGAAAATTCAAGATGAATTGGGTGGGGCCATACATTATCAAGCATGTTACTAATGGAGGCATAGTTCAATTAGAAAATTTAAATGGAGAATTGGTTCAAGGAAGAGTAAATGGAAGCATGTTGAAGTTGTACAGGATAACCCTGCCCCTACATCTTCACTCTAAAGAAAGGAGAAAATTATTAGTGCCACCTGCAGTTAAAAGTAGGCACTGGACTATAAACTACGTTGCAGAGAGAGCTTCGACGTAGGAAGTTACTTCGCTACATTCTAGATTATGTCGAAGTTCATAGGAGCCTTGATGTAAGAGGGGTTACTTCACTATGGGATGCGTCAAAGTTTGCCAAGAAAAATATGACCATTAAAAAGGAAATTTGTTGCTGAAACACACAGAAATATGCATTTGTGAGGACAATGTCGCAAAGCTCGACCTTGTAGTAAAAGGATACAAGGATAAGATCACGGACATGAAATTTACATATGAGATGAAGATCAGTGAGCTACAAATGAAGCTACAACCAACCACACCAAAGGAAGTACGAGAGCAGAGGGAGACTGACCTAAAGGTTGTAATGGTCGGCATCTCCGCAGCAGTGGAAGATTGTGGGAAGCTATTGGATGAGAGCTTACAGATTTGGACTTCGCTGCAAGAAGATCCAAATGCGCAGAAACTACAAGAGGATATTCAATAGAAGCAACAACAACTAGAGGAGATTCAGGCAACTGTGAGAACCTTACCAATCTCATAGAAGCTTGCAAAGGTCAATGAGGGAAATTCCCTCCAAAAGAAGATAGAGGAGCTGAGGAAGGAAGAGCAGACTCTGACAGAGAGAACTCAACCATGGTAGGATGAGGCTCTCCAACTGTCCCAAGTAGTGGATGAGAAGCTTCAAGAGCTTCGACAGAGAGAGAAGGAAGTGATGCAGAAGGCTACGAAACTAGCAACAGAAGCACTGTTGGAGGAAGTGTGAAATGAAGAGAAGTAGGTCATAGAAATTCTACAGTGGTGCCTATAACAACATTGCAGCGAAGATTAGAGGCAAATCGCTAAGTGACTCAGGATGAGTCACATGTGACTGTTGGGAGCCTGTTGGGCGCAGCCCAACTTGGCCTAGATTTTGGCAAAGACTCTGCATTTTGTGGCGAAGATCATGCAGTATGCAGTGGAGCACATTTTGAATATACCGCGCGGTGTCATAAGGGCTTAGGGGTGGGTTGAAGCCCCTCCTTTTTGTAAAACACGTGATTTTGTAAGGGATCAGATGTTTTTTGGGCCATAGTTGCTTGTTTTTAAGGATTCCATGGTATTTGGACCATGGTATTTTGATGATGTAACCCTACAATGTAATAGTATATATAGGGTAAAATAATAAGAAGAGAAATCAATCAGTTTTGATCTAGATCAGTGTTATGGGTGAATTATTATCATGATCTGTAATTTGGTAGCAAAGGAGAGGCTCTATAGCTAAGTGCACAGAGGCCTGGAGAAGAGTCTGCAACTGAGTGCGCAAACAACCTACAGCTTAGTGTGCATGCCAAGAACTAGTTGTTGTTCAAAGATTTATTATATTAAGCAACAGTTCTTGTGGACATAGCCCTACACTGGGGTGAACCACATTAATTTGGTGTTTTGATGTGTATATTTGCTTATTATCTGTTGTAGAGTAGTAGTTATTACAGTTGCATTTTACTTCAACACAGTGATGGTTTATGGTTTTATATGGCATGTTTAAGTGATTAATATAATGCGGCAAAGTGATTTATAAATGCTAAGAATAAGATAAAATAATAATACCACATCTCCTAGTCCCTCATAGCTGCAGAAACCTGGTTCTGCATCCTCTCATAGTCACTTTGGGTGAGACTGCGATCTGTTTGCAGGTCATTTCTGAAAGGGCGAGTGATCAAGGGTTTTGTTGCTGTGCAGTATAGATTGAACCTGGGCATTAGAGGAAATTTCAGCCTAAAACTAGCCTCCTAAGGAAAAATAATAAAATAATAGTTAAAATAATAAAATAAGAATTATGAATTTTGGAGGGAAAAGAAAAAAACAAAAATTTTAATTGTATTTTTGGCTTATCTCCTTATAGGCTTTCTCAAATTTCAAGTGTATACACTCGTTGGATGAAAAATTTAATTCCGCATCCAACAAGTACATCCATTATGCATAATTTTGAGAAGACCCACATTGATAAAAATTGAAGATACATTAAAAACATGTGTTGGACACACTTTTTTAATTTATCTGTAATTTTTATCAATGTGGGTCTTCCCAAAGTATGCATAATGGGTACTCATGGGATGCAAAATTTAATTCCACATACAATGAGTGTCTACATTTCAAATTTGAATAAAACTATAAGGAGATAAGCCAAAAATACAATTAATTAAATGCAGATTTTCTTCTTTTCCCTCCAAAATATTTACATATACCTATTTTTAAATCTAAATGATTTTTATTGGTATACATATTATGACATGAAAATTACGTGAAAATTTCATGGGCACTTTAGGCTAAAATTTCCTCTAATGTCAGCCCAAATGAACCAAACAACCACTCCATTGAGGAAGACATTTTTAACATCAATTTGGTGGATCCTACACCCCAACTGTGTTTCCAATGCAAGTATGCTCCTGATAGATGAGTATCTTGCCATAGGGGAAAATTTCTCCTCATACCACTGGTGAGAAGCCTTTGGCCACAAATCTACCCTTGTACTTCTCAACATTGCCATTAGCTCCATGTTTCACCTTATACACCCTCTTGGAACCAACAATTGACTTGTTCTCAGGTCTAGGAACCACCTCCCAAACATTGTTCTTCATGATAGAGTTGTACTCCTCCACCATGGCATCTACCCACACCTATTTGGAAACAACCTCTTCAAAAAAAGATGGCTTAGAATCAATAAACTCTTACATGAGCGCCATATATATTGTATATATGGCTATTGATATCCTCTATCCGCGCAAGAAGCTAAGAGCTCCAACATGGTCTTGATCTTCCTGCACCAATCTATCAACCATCCTAGTCCTCTTCTTCTCTTCTCTGCAAGGCTTTGTGTGAGTGGGTTCCTCAACTTGGTCTACTCTCTACTCCTCCACATGTAATGCTCCACATCATCTTCTTGGAGTGTCCTCTTGCCTTTAAGCAAGATATGACTCTATGGATCTGACTGAGGATCCTTCTTTAAAGATAGAAGCTCTTCCTCTGGCGGTATGCTCAACTCTTGTTCTAGAGATCTCCTCATTAAATCTCACATCCCTCCTCATAACAGTCATCCTGAGTGAGAGCATGTACACTTGGTAAATATTAGGTGTCTCAGTATAGCCCACAATGATCCCCCTCCCTACAGTGGGCTCCAACTTTTTCCTTCTATCTTTAGAGACATGAAATTAGGCTGTGAATCCAAAAATGTCAAAGTGGGAGACATTTGGCTTCCTCCTAGTGAAAGCCTCTTTAGGTGTAACCATTCCAAGAATTTTGTGAGGGCTCTTGTTCTACAAGTAAACATTTGTATTTCAAGCTTTTCCCACATGGATAGTGGCAACCCCTAGTCATGCAACATTGCTCCAGCATCTCCTACAATACTTTTATTTTTCTTCCCTTCAACCCCATTTTGCTATGAGTTATGGAATGCAATCAATTCCCTTCTAATAACCTCCTTAGCACATAATTATTTGAAGGCATTAGACACATACTCTCATCCATTATAAATTCTCAGGGATTTAATTTTGTTTCTAGTCTCATTTTCAACTAAGGCTTTAAATTCAACAAACTTTGAATAATCCTCATTTTTCTTCTTCATGAAATAGATCCAACATTTGCAGGAAACATTGTCTATGAAGATCACATAATACCTGTGCTTTACAGTTGAGACTACGGAAAATGGTCCACACACATCTAAGTGAACTCGCTCCAAGATGACTTCAGCTCTACTATCTTGGCCTTAGAAGGAGGATTTAACTTATTTTCCAAGTGTGTATCCCTTGCAAACATCATGTTTATCAAGGGTGAATTTTGGAAGTCTAGTGGTGGTCTGTTGCATTATTTTCAAAGCTCCATGGTGTATATGTCCCATGTGCCTATGCCATATCTCTTCAACATATCGACCCTGAACATGTTCTTCCTTGCTACTTAATGAAGCACATGCATCCACCTCTAAATTATAGATATTTTTAACTCTAACACCAATTTATTTTACTTTTCCAGTAGCAACATGCTTCAAATAAGTCGTCCCTTTACTGAACACCACATCATATCCTTTATCTTCAAGTACAACTACAAAAACTAGATTTTTCTTTAGACCAGGTGCAAACATTACATTCTTTAGGTGAAGATGGGAGCCTGAATTCCTCTTAAAGGTGACAGTGCCAATCCATTTGGTACTATACCTTCCATCATCTCCAAGCTCTATGTGTAATTGTAGGTCCTTCTCCTCTAAGCTACTGAAGAAATCCTTATTTCCTGTCATATGAAATGAAGCACCAGAGTCTAAGTACCATACACTACCTCATACAGTACTTGCCATGCAAGAAATGAGGGTGAAATCCAACTCAAATTGTGATGTGAGAGAATCTCCTCCTACTCTTGTTGCAAGCTTCTTACTGGATTTCTTGTGTGGACACTTGGTTGCATAGTGTCCATACTCATGGCAGTGAAAGAATTTAATTTTATTGAGGTCTTTCTTCTTGCCATGGTTCTGGTTGGATTCTTCCTTGCCTTGGGCCTTCTTGCCTTTTTCTTTCTTTCCTTTGCCTACTAATCAAAGTTTTCTTCCTCATCAATTCTAGATGTGACTCCATCTCTAATGTTTCTACTAATCTCCTCTTGCACCAGGTCAGACCAAAGTCTCTCCCAATTTGGGAGCTTGTCTCTTCCATTAACTAAATCTTGATAGTTGTGCAAGGAATTTGGAAGACCAAGGAGTGCTAAGCTCACAAGTTTAGATGGAGGCACAATCTCTCCAACTCCTCCAAGTTCATCTCTCACCTGAGTGAATCTAGATAGGTATTGAACAATAGTTTCATTTTTATTCATTTGAATGTTCCTGAGCTTATCTCTGAATTCCAAATTTCTAGCATCACTGTTGCTTTCAAATAATATTTTGAGAGGTTCCCACATTGCAAATGGAGTCTCTTTTCCATGCAAATTTGAAACCACATGGTCTTTGACTCCATCCAGGATAATCCACCTGGGTTTTGTTGTACCTTTCTTTCATTGAGCCAACTCTGATGTTGCTTGTTTTGGAATATTAATTTTTTTGTACTCCAATAATCCATTTTCATCTAGCATAGCTTCCATCTTGTCTTTCCAAGCTCAAAAATTCGAAGTTCCCTCCAATGCATACTTAATCCTCAATTCATTAAAAGAAATTGTTCCTACACTGAAGAAATACCTGCACCACAAACTCTGCTATTCAAAATTTCTTTGAGAGATAATCAAGAACCTAGTTTCTATGTAGTTTTCAATAGCTCTAATACCATGTAGAAATAACTTGAAATTTGTAATTGCTAATGAAATCAAACTGAAATCAATAGACACAAATTTATTCTACTAAATTCCGCAGAAGGAAAACTTAAAATAGAAACACATGCAATATTTCAATTACAATGAACACAATTTTTATTGGGGAACATAACTAGGAAAAACCCCTCCTTTGTTTGTATTATATCATATGAGAACAATGATCTATTACAATGACAACTTCAATGCTTGAAGCTCAATCTGCAATGTAATATTGATCTCCTCCTGACTCTGCTCTGGCCAATACTTAGCCAAAATAGGCCTCCTACTTCCTCCTATTTCCTTGTGCCATTCGTGCTCCTAAAGAATAGGAAAAACTCATATTTCATTACGCAAGTCCAAGAGAACTAAATCACCTGCTACATGCAAACTCTGTACACTCACTAGTATATAATGATAATTACAATGTGTTGTTTTCCTACAACTTCACTAGGCAATTTTAATTGCATACATGACTAGGGCTATTTTTAGTAAATTGACTAGTTAATTGAGAGTTAGTTCAGTTTACAACAATTACAACTACTCAACTGAACTTGTACCGACTCTATTATAGACTAGAGCTCAGATAACTGACTTTCACTAAAAATAACACCTCTAGATAGCTAGATCTTAGCCACCAACTTGCACACAACTTTACTTCTAGCCCACAAACTTGAATTGGCTGACTTAACTGAGTGATTTGGCCATGTCACTCTTACTAATTGTCTGACAATTAATCTTGCGAAAGTGGAACTTTGAATTTCTTCATTTGACTAAAGCACAAGTCAAATGAAGTCTTTTCTTGCTACAAATTCGAATTTAAAGATTGAAATGAAATTCAAATTTCTTCATTTGACTAAAGCACAAGTCAAATGAAGTCTTTTCTTGCTACAATTTAATGATTTCCAATTTAAAGATTGAAATGAAATTCGAATTTCTTCATTTAACTAAAGCACAAGTCAAATGAAGTCTTTTCTTGCTACAATTTAACAATTTCCAATTTAAAGATTGAAATTGTTGAAGTGACTTAGCCTATAACTCATTTTCAGTGAAGAATTTATTCACCATTTTCTTCATCTAACTCATTTATTTTCATTTTTTACATGTAAGTTTTTTCACAGTTTCTTCATCTAACTCATTTTCACTTTTTACATGTATTGAAGTTTCAGTTTTCTTTAATTACATGTATGGATTTCAACATAGTAGTAGTTTAATCATTATACATTTTAGTTTTTTATTTAAATTTGATAATGAGAATTTTAATAAGATCGTGAATTTTCACCATTTAAAATGTATTTTTGGAAGTATAAATGACTCCAACGCCCTCAAAACCTATTGGAACACTCAAACTATTACCGAGCTTAAACATACTTTTCCAAGAAATCCTCACAGGGTTTTGGATCAAATTGACCAAAAAAATATCATAAAAAAATAAAAATATATATGACAATTGAATTATATACTCAATATATTTTAAATATAATTATAGATTGTACTAATATTGAGAAATACAAGAAAATAATCCATTCTCAAATATAAATGATAGTCTATTCTTCTTAATAATTCATTGATCATATCAATCATTTTAAAATTTTATTGGTGTTTTCCATCATATCAATCATTTTAAAATTCTATTGGTGTTTTCCATCATATCAATCATTTTAAAATTTTATTGGTGTTTTCCATCATATCAATCATTTTAAAATTCTATTGGTGTTTTCCATACACCAGTCTGAAATACGCCACATAGGACGTTTATGTGAAGAATCCAGTAACAAAGGATTACAAGTATTAAATTTGTAGGCCTCCACTCTCAATTTCCACAATCGTACAATGGACTTTTTCTCACTTTCTTTCATTTCATGAATATCAACCGATTATCTTTTTCCAATATAGTGAATACATTACATGCTTCATTTATGTTTTTATATTTATAATTAAAAGATACATTAACTTATATTTAGAATGTTTCAACTTGCACTATTTTTTTTTAAGTAATGTTCTAATTTTTTTTTAATATATATTTATATATTTTTTGTGTTAGCAAACTCTATCAGCTATGTAAACTACTCACAAATTTTATGATGAAGTGTGTCTTACTTTTTTATACACATACACATTATCTTCATTTTCTTGTTGTATTTATATACTTTTTGTGTTAGCAAACTCTATCAGCTATGTGAACTACTCAAATTTTGTATGATGAAATGTGTCTTACTTTTTTATACACATACACATTATTCTCATTTTCTTCTTGTTTCCAAAGCATAAGCAACTTGCCCTACTTTTTTTTAAGTAGTGTTCAAAAAAATAATAATATATATTTATATATTTTTGTGTTAGGAAACTCTATCAGCTATGTAAACTACTCAATTTTTTTATGATGAAATGTATCTTACTTTTTTATACACATACACATTATCCTCATTTTCTTCTTGTTTCCAAACCATAAACATTTTTTTATGTTTATATTTTTCTTCTTCCTATTTCAAATACTAAGGATGAGATTTAACTTAAATTAACAAAGTAAATATTTTTTTATGGTTAGAGATTTTCTCTTAAAAATATTATTATTATGTATTAACACACATTAAATTAATTTTATTTTAATAAAAAAAAATATTCTAGTCTGAAATAGTCAATTTTTCTTCAATTTCTAAATATTTAATTGATTTTCATCCATACTTAATTATATATTAAAATATAATGTTTAATTGATTTTCATCCATACTTAATTATCTATTAAAATATAATATATAATGACAATTTATAATACATATATCCATAATTGTAATTGTAAGAAGTCAGAAAATTAAAAAATGTGAAAATGTCTTTTTTCATATTATAAAAAAAAACAACAAAATTTAATACCTGTAATTCAAATACAATTACAATAAATTATCACAATTACAATAAATTATCAAAATTATAACATATGGAAAAAACCCAAAAATTCTTGATCTTAGTCCATGAATGAAATAAAAGGAAATCTGATATCTTTAGGATCCATACACCAAATCATCTCAGCACATCATCTTTATTATCTCTTTTTATTCAATTTGTACCCCACAGCATAACACATCTTTTTTTTCCATATTTGCTTTTATTAAATTCTTACCTAACAGCATCTCAGCGCATCTTTTTTGGAAATCCCTTTTTATTTTATACTTTTATTCAATTGGCATCCAACAACATCTCAATATATCTTCCTTTTTAATATATTTATATTTTATTTATATTTTCATTTTATTCATATCCCCACATTCTAGAGTTTCACTTCTTTTATATATTATTATTATGTTTTTATTAAATTTTTTTTACTAGATGTCATTATATCATGAATATATTTACAAATTAAAATCTGGAAAATAAGGAAAAAATATTTTTAAAATCAAATAACAAAAAAAACCAACCATGTTTCTCAATAATTAATCTATCATATTACTAATTTTAAAAATTTATTTTTATTTTCTCTCCATTTATACAAAACATCAACAACTTTAAAAATACAGCAACCATTATTAAATTCTTACTTCCCATTTCCACCATCGGACAAACTTCTTTTTCGCACTTTATTTCATCTAATAGCTTTATATTACATATTCATGATTTCTTCACAGTGAAGAATAGCCACACCGACATTCTTGTGGACGACCACGGATGAGGACATCCTTTTATTTAATTCATGCCCCACCGTTCAGAAATTCTCTACATTTTCTGCAGATATCATAATGACAACTAATTGTCACTTTCTATGTACAATTGAGTTATTTTTAATTAACTATGATACTGTTATGGGTATAAATTTATTAATTTATTAAGTTGTTTTTAAATGTTATTTTTTGGAAAGGTTTTTAGTTTTTTCCTGATGTAATTTGTTTAAAATTTGGTAGAGGTTTATTCAAATTACAAGTTTGACAGATGAACCCTTCAACATTAAAATGTCCAATTTTTTTTGAAAGTGCTAAAACTATATATAGTTAAAAAACTAATTTAAAAAATACAAATTAAGATTTGGCAACAATTTTTTTTCACCAAATTCCCACAAAAATTCTGTAAAACTCTAAAATCACAATTAAAAATAATATTAAACTTAAAAAAATAAACTCCTAAAAATCTAATTACCGATGGCATTAAACTTTAAAAAAATTACAAATTGAGGATAATCCATCCTCAAATTAAAAATGTCCTTAGAGAGGTAATCGCAGGCCATCATAATGATATGGCATTAATGTATGACATGAAGTTTCAGTCTGAGAACATCATGATATTTTTTGTTTCCGGAATAACACTGTATTTTAAATAATAATAAAAATATTAATTTCATTGAAAATTGCATTGCCAAATGTTAAAGAAAAAGGTAAAAAGTTAGAATAATGAGACCGTTACGTTTTTAATATTTTAACTGAATTTTGTTATTATTATTAAATTTAGCAAAAAAATCATTAAATCATTAAAATATTATATAAATTATGTTTTTATTTTTTTTATGCAATTAAAAATATATTTCAAATAAGGAAAAATATAATTATTAAATTTCAAAAAAGAAATAGAGAATTTTATAATAATTGAATTGTACATTTATTTCCTTGATGGGGTAGATATATCATAATATATCATAGTCGTTGGGAGTGGTGCCTAGTCTTTCTTAAAATTAAACATGGGTGTGAAAAGGAAATTGGATGTGTGATAGTGATGATGATGATGATGGTGGTGGTTAACGTCCACTGAGACCAAATTGGTCTATCAGAGTTATAATTTTCTTAGTTTTTAATTGTATGGCTCCTCGTCTTTCTTGGTGAGATTGGTGTTGTAGCTTTCTTTTTTTTTTCTACGGTCTTTCAACTTCCTTTATCTTGCATTTCCTTCATCTCTTCTGGTTCTTGGGACATTGGTGTCTTAATTTCGTGATCTGTTGTGTTTGTCCTTTTGAAGCTAGTCGGAGAAGAAGTTTGGTCCAGGAGATCTATTTTGCTGTTAAATGAAGATTTATTTTGTGTGGTATTCGGATCCTCATAATTGTTGATGCTTGACGGCTTGTCGAGTTAGGCGGGGCTTTCCCCCTGCTTGTTTTGAGAGTTGTTTCTTTCTTGCCTGATTTCTTGTGATTCATAGTTTTCTCGAGAGTATTCTTCTTTGATGACAGTGTAGTGTTCTTTTTGTGCTCCTTCCCACCATGTAGATCTATGGTGATTTTTTCTAGCATTTTTCTGAGAGGCTTTTGGGCAATTTTTGGCTAGATGACCTATCTCAAAGCAGGATCGACATCTAAAGAGGACACTTTCATAATCGAGTTTCTGGTTCCACACATAGTCTTTACTTGTTAGGTTTATTTCCGCTGGGAATCTGGTGCTGAAGTCCATTTCCACACAGATGCGTGAATAGGTGGTTCTAGCATATTCCTCTGTTTCTGGGCACCTGCAGTAAAATTTCCCAATTGCATTTCCAATGGCTTTTAGCGAGGAGAAATTCTAGAGATGCAAGGGTAGTTTTGGCAATCTCACCCAAACTGGTGCTAAGGTTATGATTGTTGTTGAGGGATCGAATGATGGGTTTCATGGCTTCATGAATAGGCCTGAGTTTTCCCAAAACCAAGGGCCAGAATCTAGAATGCATTGTTTGCTTTCAGGGTTTTCAAAATCTACTATAAAGAAACCCCTAACACAGGGGTAAATATTAATTGCATCAGAAATGACAGGCTTCCATACCTCCGAGACCCAACTACGGAGAGTTGTCAGCCGCGGCCAAAAACCATTGAACCGCCAGATTAGGGCACTTTCAGAAAACTTTAGAGCCTCATCGAGTGAAGCCTGGACCACCTGGATAATGGGAGCTGGGGCTTCACTGAAGATATGCGCAGGAGCTTGCCCCCAGAGGCGGATGGAACTGAGCCAACAACTATTTTCGCGAAGCTGGGAGCCATCTAGAGCAGAAGATACCTAGCCACAAGAGATTAAACCCCGCCACAGAAGATACCTAGCCACAGAAGATCCAAAGAGATTTCTCAAATACTGTAGAATATCCGAAGATCCGAAGACTACGGGAGATGATCTGAAGACCGCAGAAGATCATAAGAGATTTCTCCTGATTATAGATAACTTCGATATGGAGAACAGGGTTTCTGTGGTTACGGAGATCAGCGTTGGATCAATGCCCTCCTGCACAGCGGCCCTCCGAAGAGCGTAGAAGATGATCCGAAGATCAGAGGTGTATAAGCATGCAGTATAATACAATACAGAAAGGATCTTGGAGGGTCACTACGGTTTGGAATCCGGTTTACTTCTTGTTTATGTGTCATTTGTTCCCACGAATCTGAAGATCTGAAGACCGCAGGAAGACCGAAGATCTGAAGACCGAAGATCCGAAGATTTGAAGACGCAGAAGACTGAAGATCTGAAGATCTGAAGAGATTTCTCAAACGCCGCAGAGATATTGCATTCCAGGGTTTCTGTGGTTATGGAGATCGGCGTTGAAGACCACAGGTTTAGACCCTGCCACAGAAGACCGAAGATCCGAAGATCTGAAGATGCAAAATACCGAAGCCGGATTATTTAGAAATGTAAACTTCTTAGAGTTCTTAAGAAGCTGGATTTCTCAAATTCCGCAGAGATATTGCATTCCAAGGTTTCTGTGGTTACAGAGATCGGCGTTGAAGACCGCAGGAAGACTGAAGATCTGAAGACCGAAATACTTTAGACCCCGCCGCAGAAGACCAAGGATCCGAAGATCTAAAGACGCAGAAGACCGAAGATCTATCACGCATTATCGTAGCCCTTATACGAAAGGGTGTTCATGTGAAGGCAACCACCGGTAGAGGATGGCATTTACACACTTGCAAGTGGCTTAGGTGCTTCATAAGGTGCCGTATGGGTTTCATTATGGTGATTTTGTGTTTGCAACACAGAGAAGGGGAGACAACTCGATGTCGAGTGCATTATTCCCAGTTCTCTGGAAGTTATTGGAGGTTCGAACAGGAGAAGAGTTGTATTTTTGTGGGGAACTGGGGAGGTGAGAGTCTGCAAAAGATTGTTGGGCGATGTTAGCACTAGGTTCATACCTTTCCAAAAGGTCCAAAAGTCTTGATGATCAGTTTATAACTTCATTTAGAAACAGTGAAAGGTTATGTATCAGTCTATGTGGAAAACAAATGTGGAAGGGTGAAATAAAATTAGAAACACTTCAAAAAGGTTTCTTTGAGTTATACCTAAATTTTCCCTAAAGTTTTGCAGCGATCAAAGCCTATCGAATGCAGATAGGTGGCACTATGAAATATTTGCGTAGCGCCTACAACTAGTGTTATGAAAATATTTTACAACGTCGCACTATGAAATATTTTCGTAGTGCCTGATGGGCTTCCAAATTAGACATAAATTAAGGCTCACCTGACCATCCTTCAGCACATTAAACCTCTCTTTTTGCATTAGATAATGTATTGCATATTTGTGCCTAATATTATTTATTTTTGTGGAATATTGTGATAATATTGGACAAATTATGAAGATTTGGAGGAGATAATTTAGGGACTTGCTCCCTACTACAGGAGAATCAATATTGAATAATAAATTAACAAGATATCATGAAATCATACACAAATAGCTCCAATGATTGAAAAATATAGGAATGTGTTCCTTGTCATTTAATGCAGATTCCTAGTGTTGGGAACTAGATCCATTATTTGAAGGATTTTGGAGGGAAAACTTCCTCCTTTCATGGAGAATGCTTCCTAATCATTTTTTATAAGTACCAGGTCAAATTTTCCTCTAGGGGTTGGTTTTTCTTACTCTTCTTGTGGAGAACACTTGTATTTTTTGCAGCTTTACTTTAATTTCTTACAGGGATGTAATTGTATTGATGGAAATAAGGAAGATTGGTACCATTTTCACCTTCTAAATCTTGATCTCCTTCATAGGACTCTGAGTTTCCTTGGGTTTGGCCATCCAAAAAGCCTCAGAGCCTTTTTGTATAATTTATTTTTCTTTGTTTTGCTTCTTATTCACATGCATCTCTTGTTCTTGTTTTTTTTTTTTTCTATTTCTGCATTTAGTATTGATGATTTCTTGTTCTAGGATTGGGTTAAATGGTTGAAGTAAGTTCTTTTGCAGGATCCTAAGCATGATTTCATCATTGGAATAACTTTGGAAAGTCACAGTAATCATTGAACTACTTGGATTAGTTTGCTTATTCCCAAATCTAAATCTCTGGAAGTCCCTTGTGGCGAATAATAGTAATTTTCTGCTATTTTTTAGAATATTCTAATGAGCTTCAATTGAGCTGATTCCACTTGCATTAGATCATAAAAAAATTTAGGTTAATGAAAAAATTTACCCCATTTCATTTTAACTTGATTAGGTTAGGCATTTGATAGATTAACTCGCTCACTAGTTCTCGAATTTCTAGATTTAGAGTAGTATTTTTCTACTAGTTTTTAGCATGTGTTAACGAAGGTATTTTTGAGTGATTCCATTTGGAATGGAGACCTAAGACATCATATTAAATAACAAAATTTGTCTCATCCAATTCGGATTTGATTTACTTTGTCATTCGGTGAATTATATCTTCCTGTATCAAATTTGTAACTTCATGTAGTAGTCTGTAACTTCCTGTAGCACTCTTCCAGCGTGTATATACTCTTCCGGAAACATTGAAGGATAGAGTTCTTAAATGATTCAAGACTAATTCGATAAGATCATAGAATGATATGCAAAATATATTTCTAGAAAAATACAAAGATCGTGATCTTAAATAAGAAATCTTTAGAATGAATAAAAAAGAAGATGAGAGCCTTGAGGATCTAATAGAGAGGTTCATGTATAATGTTAAGAGGGAAAAATTACATCATTTAGGATCTGACACACTAATAGGGATGATTGGATTGATCTCCTTGATCTCATGAGTAGTGGTGATGTATACCAATTATCATTTGAAGAAATTTGTGTAACATGCAAACACATATCAAGAGGAAGGGCAAGAGTAAGTAAATCGACATCAAGATCGGTAAGTCAAATTAAACTAGGAATTTTTTTCAATAAATTTAAAACATAAATTCTTAGTAATATAAGTGAACAAGTAGAAATGTTAAGAATGCAAGATGAGGAAAAAGAAGATGTTGATATTTGTGTTGTCCATGTAGAATAACATGCTATTAAATATCGCTCATCATTACGAAGGTTGAAGGAAGTTTACTAAGAGGACAATGGAGCAAGTCAATCACCAAAGCAACTATGTTATGTATCTCCAAGAGGACCATGACAACCTAGTCAACCTAGTATGATGCAAGAACCTAATTCAGAATTTCAAGGTTATGCACATCCATCTCAAAGTGATTGGAACACACCCTTTCCTTGGCAAATTTGGCCATCTCAACCCCAAAACCAATATTGGGAACAAGGTTGGCAAGGATCTTATGTGAGAAATCCACAATATCCTCCATACCCAAATCCATTCTATCCCTACCATTCACCTCCACCACAACCTTTCAACCCCAACCACATTCATCTCATAGATCCACTCCCACTCAACTACCTATACCACCATTTCCAAACCCACACAAGGAAGTAGCTGAGCCCACTTACAATGTTGAGGTAGAACACTTCCTAGCATCCCCTCTTGATCTCAATGTTGTTCATCTTAGCTCAGGAAGGGTATTGCAAAAATGAGGTTCTCTCGATGCCATTGAAGGACAACATGCAAAAAATATGATTCAAATGAGAAGACCAAAGAATCATGGACTGCACTTGATGAAGAGAAGACATCAAAATCAGGGATTGAGAAAGTTCCCTCATGTTCACCATTAGATCCTCTATGTGTTCAAGAGAATAATCAGCAAAAAGAAGAAGATATGAATTTCATGGAAGAAGAAGACATCCAAGATGATCCAAATCAACAAGTGGACCAATGGCATCAAAACTATATTGAAATATGGTTCCAGGAAATCAGTAATTTGCAACCACACACTCTTCTTCAACAATTCTCGATCTCATCTCAATCAAAGTATTTGGTCTCTGAAATTCAAGTACATGTCAAAGAATATATTTCAAGCTTACACATCAGTTTATTTGTCATCTTGATGTGCACTTGGATTCATTGGAAGTATTCCTACACTTGAAAATGATTTTGTTTTTTCAAGTAGAGTAGGATAAGAAAAGAAATAAAAATGAAAAATAAGAGAAAAAATAAAAAATCTCAGGTGAGAACCTCCTTTAAGGTGCCTGAGATTGGATCATTGATTGAAAACCTCCATGAGGTGGTCAATGGGTTAGAAAAATGGAAAAAGGAGAAAAAATAAAAGATCCTAGGTGAAAGCCTTCTTTGAGGCACATAGGCAGACCTACTAGTTGAAAACCTCATTGAGATAGCTAGTAGGTCTAGAATAAAAAAAGGAGAAAAACAGATTTTCTCCATGTGTCTCTCTCTCATGAATACAGGTGCTCTTAAACCTCTACAAGAAACAAAAACATGCTAGCTACCACAAAAAAAGTTGATCACAAGCCTAGTCAAAGAAAGTCAAACTTGGACTTTCTCCTCCTTTGTTCAGATGCTCCAAAAGGACCAAGGCCATGCAAATCCATCACCCTCATCTATTTCCACCATCCACCCACAATCCCAAGCTTTTCCCACTCATTTTCCTTGTTTTCCTAAAATGCTACAGGAAGCCAAAATACACAAAGGATAAAGTTATTTTTGTCATATCTTGAAAACCATGCATCCATTTACTGAGTTGTTTCAGGGGGATATGCATATGGATGATGGTAACATGCTCAAGCAATTTCAGAAAATTCCAGTGCACACGTTTCGAGAAGTCAACCTCCATCACCTACATCTATTTTTAATTTTTCTTGATATTTGTGCATCCATTGGCCAAGATTTTTATGGGGAAGTGCATAAGGATGATGTCAACATGGTTAAATTTTTTTAGCTCAACCCATTCTATCGTTTGAGAGATATGCATAAAACAAGGTTGCTACAGGAAGACTGTAATTGCTACAAGAAGATCATTTAACACTACAGGAAGATCTTGTAGCACTACAGGATGGTCAGGAAGAAGCTACAAGAGGAAATCCAATTGGAGAAAGGGGTAAAAAATCCATGTATTCTTTAGGGAAGGTTGAGAGAGGTTCCCCAACACCACTTTCATCACTCATCCGCTCACCCACAACAGATTGGGTATTGGAAAGAAACTTGCACAGAACAACCTTTTCATGAAAGAATCATCAAGGTATGAAGAAATATGCAGAAGAAAACAAAGGAAATTTTCACCTCCAGAGAAGCATGGATCTATTAGCAACTTAACAGTAGTATTCATGCCTCTCCAACAACCATCAGGTAGGTACAGGCATGCAATATTCTTCACCTCTTCTCTTGAGCATATTATAGCTAGAAATTTGTTGTCAATGCATGAGAGATGAGGTTTTATAAGCTAAGGATGGGTCAAAAGCCTCAACCTGCCTCAACAACCATAATCACAACTAAGAAATCGACCTATCAGTAAAAGGAAGAATTAGAAGGAAATAAGGAGCAGACTGAAGGAATAACCTCCCTCCAAGCTAAGGGGAAGCAACCAAAGCCTCATAGAGAAAGCTAGACACATGGGAACCCAACACTGACTAGTTGCAAGAGGATACTGCACTGCTAAAGGAGAAAATAGAGTCGCTAGAGGAAAAACAAAAATGCTACAGGAAGTAAAAAGTTGTTACAAAAGACCTCGATTTGCATTAATTTCACTCCCAAACCCTAGGATTCAAAGGAAAACACCCAAAGCAAGGGTAAATACATATTTCTCCTTACCATATGTGAACAAGAAGACTGCAATTTATTTATTTATTTATTTTTTATTAGCAGTACAACCTATGGGAAACTTTTAATAAAAGTTACAAACAAAAAATGAAATATGGACTCTTCCTTTCAATTGAGTCTGACAAGAAGGGGAATTGCAATTATTTTTGAGTGAGCATGAAATCATCTTTCCTCTAGGAAATTGTTACACATTATTTTGTCACACCTCCTATTCACTTCTTGTTCCATATCTCGAAGTGCCAAAATGTTGACAATTGTGAAGTATATCCATCATGATACACAAAAAAAAACATCCCTGAAAAACCAAAGGAAAACTGCCCTGAGTCAATTTTGAAGAAGGTTAGCTAAAACCCTAATTTTTAGGGACATCACTCTTTGCTCCACTGCCTGCCCATGCTGATGGCAGGCTTCACTACATTATCCTAGCACCACCAGCACAGGTTTTGATATGAAAACCCGCATTGAACCTCTTCTGGTAGGTTTTCCCAAAATGGGGGAGAAGCTTCGTATGCTAGAAACTTCGAGAAAAACGAGTTGGATATTGGTTGTTGTAGATATGGTCAAGCTCTCCCATTTGGAGCTCTTGATCTTATCATTATGGGATTTCCCCTTGAGATGTGGACCTTCCTCCCTCTTTTGTGGATCCCTAACTCCCTCTCCCTTCATATAAATCAACTCCCTTCCATCCCTAAATGGTTGGTCATTGATTGCCTGCATTCCTATACTGAGATTATGCCCAAATGTTACCCATTATAACTTGGAGAAGGAGTGTTTGAAGAGTCTTTTCTTGGACTTGGACATCCACCAAAAGGAGGTCTCCAACATCAAGGCATAAGTTGTATGCTTCCCTTTTTAGCTTATTAATATATACATCTAATGTTCACTTTCCATAATTGTGTAAATGTTTATGATTTTAGCTTAATACTCCTTGATCTATTAAGTAGTTTATGTTTGATGTATTCCATATATGCTCTTGTACCTTGTATTTCTCTTTGATCTTTCTTGTAGGTACTTAGACGTGAAAAAAAGGTAAGGGGAGAGCCTGGAAGCGAAGGAATCAAAGTCATCTCGAAAGGATTGAGCGATTAACATCAAAGCTAGGTAGGTCAATTTCTCTCTGAATTTATCAAACATAAGCTAGAAAATTGTATGTTAGTTTGTTTAGTTTGTTTCTAGACCTAATCATTGGGCTAGAGAGATCGCCTCTATCCATAGAGGGGATTTTCATTCACAACAAAATGGCGACTCTGTTGGGGAAGCTATAGCCTGTTCAATCTCTTTTTCGATATTATCTCTTGATCAGTTTGACCGACCATTGAGTTCTCAGTTAGTTTGAGCCTGTATAGGTATGCATAGTTATTAATTACTACCTTAGAGTGCTGAGTCTGGAGTGTTTGTTGATTTTTTTTTGTTTTTTTCCTTATTCCATGGCCAACGCATTTTTGACTTGCATAGTCATGCTGCCAATGTGTTTTCCTTTAAAATAGTCATGTTGAACCCCTGTTTAGAACGATTTTGGCCATTATGGCTACGTTGATCTCAGAGATAGGTGAAAATTAGGGTTTCTATGTCAAAATCCAGTGTGTCTTAGCCCCTAAGGTCAATTTTCTTGTCCATTGTGATTGGATTTATTAACGTTTTGTTTGATTATCTTATTTGATTAGAAAATTCTTATCTTTCGAGCTTTCAAGCGTTTGGAGTGAAATTTGATTGATTCTAGGGTTTTCAGGTCATTTGATATTCAGTTTCCGCTTGTAGCTATCACTGGGTTTGTAGTTTGTTGATTGATTAGATCTAGTTATTTGTTAAAATCATTCAAAACGTCAATTTGCAATAGTTTTGGGTTGTCTTTTGCAAAGTTTCTTTTTCGATTGGATTAGGTCATCTTGCACTTGAAAAATCATCTTTGTCATTGGTTGAACATAGATTACATTGTTTGATTTACAAGCTGAAAAGGGTGCATTATTTATTCATTCAAAAGAGAAAAGTGAATGAAATTTCATTTAATTTCTTTTGGATTTGAGTTTGTGTTTCTTTGATTGGTGCATTGTTTATATTAGAATCATTTGAATCAAAACATCCAAAAACTTATGAATAAATTCTTTGAAGGTTGTGACTACCACCCTAGAAAAGATCACAGGGGTATTCTTAAGACCAAAGGGCATAAATGTATACTAAAAATAGCCCCATTTTGTGGTGAAGGTAGTCTTACTTCGATCTTCTGGCGCAATCTTGATCTCGTGATACCCTGAGAACCCATCTGTAAATGAGTAGGCTTCTTGACCACCAACGTTATCCAATACTTCATCTGTGAACGTCGTAGGGAATGGATCATGTACATAAGCATCGTTCAAGTTCATATTTCACCCTTTGTCTCCTTCTCTTGAACTACCATTGGACTAGCCCAGTCCGATTCTTCTACAGGCTCAATAATTCTTGCTCCAAGCATCTTATCCAATTCTTTGCACACTTTTTCTTTGTACTTATGATTCAACTGGTATGGGCACTGCTTTACCAACTTCGCATCTAACACCAGATCCCCTTCAAATCAGAAAACTTTGTTGGAAACAAGTCCTGATATTCTTGTAATAAATCTGCGACTTTTTCAACTGTGTCCTCATCCCAGTAATCACCTATATTTGTGAACTTTGGTTGTGCATCTGACCCAATGTTCACTTGCTTGGTTTTCAATGGTTTTGAGATGTCAGGAACTTCTTCCTTAGGCCTCATGACCTCGCGTTGTCCCTCTAACTTAGGGATACTGATATTTCTGGGATCATCCTCACCTTCTTCTATGGTTACATTATAGCATTCTAGAGCATGGCGCAAGTGCGTACTCCAGTCTGGTTGTACCCATGTGACAGTTTCTTTCGACATCCTGAATATTGCAGCCTTGATTTCCTATAATGCTTCATCACTACAATGGAATCCATCCTCAAAACTGAAAGTTAACAGGAAAGATTTCTTTCAGAACATCCCACTCTACGGTCCATGTCACAGCTCTGTTTCTAGATACCATTTCATTGGAATAGTATCCAAAGTGTGGTAGAATATGTGTACCCATTTAGGTTGTGGTTCGTCTACCCATGCTTTCATCTAATGAGCCAGATGCTATCGCAGATCATCCTTCCCTGTATATTTTTCAGTCATGCAGGTATTGGCATATCCAAACCATAGCTTCATCATCCTATGGTATTCCTCCAGTCTGCAAAGTTGTTCTTATGTGTACCCCAGCATCTAGCAAGCATAGATCTCAGCATGATGTCTAGTGCCCGAAACCGATGTTCCTTCGGTACATCCCTTTCACATTTATCCTAAAATAAATTTACATCATCTAAGCCATCATAATACGGTAAACCTTAGTAGATATACATCAGAGTGACTTAGTAAGCCTGTTGCATCGCAACGTCGATACTTCATGTAGTCTATTTTTCCAATTCTTGAGCTCCTCATCTAAATCTGAGTTGCAGGAGTTGTCCTTTTCCCAAGTAATTCACCCATTTGCCATAGGGTTGATCCAATCCTCATCCCGCGTAGTAAGATTATATATCTATTCAATATCATTTTCCTCATAGTAATCTCAGACTGGTTCAGTATACTGCACACCCTCAGATTGATCCAATGGAACAATAACTCTCAATTCCTTCTTCTCATATGTCATGTTGCGCTTTTTTAGGTTGATGACTGCATTCATATCAAATTCCCTTTCAATTCCAAGCAGCGCTGGGTAGGGATTGTTGTCATCCACTATTTCAATTACTTCAAAATCAGCTATAGCGCGTGCCCCTTCAATATATAGAGTTATTCCATGTAAGCGCTGCATTGGAATAATCTTATGTTGGTTCACCATTCGCAACTGAATTGGGGACCCTTGTAGCATTGGCTTTCCCATTTTTTCCCAAGTTTGTTTAGGCAAGACATTCACATCAGATTCCAAATCTAGGATCACCTAGTCCATTTCAAATTCTCCAATCTGTGTGGTCAATCTCATCTCTCGACCAATCCTTTTCTTACCCTTGTCCACTTTGTGCACTGCCCGCTGTTTAGGTAGTGGCTTACCCTTGCCAGCATAGTTGTCTGTCAATTCTTGCAGTCCTCTACTGATTTTTGGTCCCTTAAGAGCTTCATGCAGGTCTGTAAGAAAGATGTTAACAATGAAGGATTCGTTTCCTGTGTAGAAATGACTTCTTTAGGCTTCTCCGTATGTGTACCCTGAGTCTTTGATGTGGAAGCACCTGAATCCGCAAAGCTCTTCTTTGCCTCCATAAAAGTTTCCTTTTCATTATTTAAATAAATTCAGCATCTTTGTGAGCAGCTTTGCACACCCATATACTTTCTCCTGGTTGTTTCCCTTTATCCTCCCCAATAGTTATACCGCTTTGCATGACGATATTAACATTGGGCCCATCTTCGCGCGGTTCGAATATCATCATCTGGATATTCTGGGTGGGATGCTGATTCTTCTTCTCTTGCATATTTGCGATGAGTACAGGACAATCCTCTATGACGTGGTCAAACTCTCGGCAATATTGACAAGATGAGTGTGTCAGGTTCTGACAATCCCACGCAAATTGGTCTAGTTCCCCACAATTGTAACAAATGATCTATCCGCGACTTCTTCTAGTTCCTACCCCTCATCCTCTTCCTCATCCTTGGAATCCTCCGTGTGTTGCAGGTGCACCTTGATCCAGCTGAGGACATGTCTCAGCCTATACTCTATATGTCAGAGTTTTTTCCATCATTAACTCATAGCTTCGGCAATTGCACTCATCATGGCCTACATACTTACAAAAATTTCAAAATAGTTGTTGGGGAGTCTGCACAAAATTCTGTAAGAAGTGGCAATTGTCTGTCGTGTGTTTTCTTGTGATCTGGTAGATAGCGTACCATGGCACTACACCGATGATCGCCCCAATGGTATTTTCTGGCTTAAGGGGGACAAGACTTCCCCCAATTAGATAGTTCTGATACACCAGGAAATGATCCTTTTCATAACCATGGCCTTTGCACTTTAAGCACCATACTTCTGTGCGAGTCTCACTTTGGACATCTTTTCCCTTTTTGAGATCTTGCAACTCCATATACAAGCTAGGAAATTGCGTTTGAATCTGATGCACTCCCAGATTCGTATCCTAAATAGGCAAAGTCTCCAACTTCATAGAAATTTCCAGTGCTTCCACCTGCATTCCAAACTTCTGTTGTGACAATGGAAATCTCAAGTGAGGTAAAATTGAAGCAATATACCAATCCTTATGCTGCTCATCTGAGATATGCAGATTAGTCTGTTGTGGCCGACATTTTAACCTTTGATCAAAACCCCATGCAAATTCATTTACCCTTTTCTTGATTTCTTTGACCTCAGTGACAGACCGGGATTGTGACTTAGGCTTGTTAAATTCATTATTCAACGCATCTTTCGTATCTTTCAACATCACAGCTGGGTGAGTCGTACTGTACTTAATATACCAGCTCAGCACCCTATCATGCAATGTTGTGACCAACTGTGCTTTCTTCAGATCATCATCTGTTATCTGTTGTGACTTCCACACAACATCTCCTACAAAATAGAATTGTTCAGGACCTTCAGTCCCGAGACCCTTGAATATAGGCATATTCATAGTGTCTGCCATGCTGAATAGCGGAGGTGGAGGTGTAGGTGTGTGAGGTGGAGGTGGTGGTGGAGGTGGAGTGGATGGATGTGGTAATCCTGCAATACCCTGATTTACCATTTGTGGCGCACCTTGAGGTGTCTGTAGATTATTACTTTCTCATCACTATCAGATGCTCCCAACAAAGCACTGTACTCTGCACTTAAATCTAGATCTATTCTGAATGGTTTCCCACTTCGTGTAGCTCTCGTCAAGTCTCGTCTAAACATCAATTTAATGGCATAACTCATTTCTCACACAATAGCATCTTAATCCAAGTTTTCAAAGACTTTAGATACTTACCTCTTGGTCCTTTGAAAAATCGGCGTTCAACTTCGCTATAATTGACAGACATGTCAATCACGAACTCAATAGTAAATCCACCCAAAATACTATCGATCCAATAATCAACAAACTTCACGATCTTGTTTTTTGATCCTTACAGATGCCTTACTAACTCTAGAGTCCACACAATAAGGTTATCTAATTTGCAAGTACCTTGACCATCCACCAATTTAGCTAACGTTTCATATAACTCGCATGGAAAACAACAGAAGAAAATTTTGTGTTCTTCTGTATACAGGTATCTATTCAACCACTCTTCTCTCGATAGACGTGAATTCCTGTTTTCTTGGGCTGCAAACTCATGCAGCTTCCGATCTATCCAATTTTCAATCTCCTTTTTAGGCAGTATCCACTTATGCCACATCACACATTCCTTAGATAGATCGCGATCCCAGTCCTAACAACATGACCATTTGTTAGCTTGAGGGGACTTGGACCCAGGTTTAGAGTTAGTTGCGCTAACCAACAAAACCCTACACTACCAGTGCTTTCAACAACAACCCGTGTGGTGCAGGCTACAGTCTCACCCGAGGCAGTATTGGGGGATGCTAGAACTAGGTTTCTGCATCCGAAAGACTATGTGATGTGTTTGTGTTAGATTTAGGGATTTATCTTGATCTTCGCAGACCCTAACCCTTAAAACCCAGAAATTACAGTAACTAACAGTTAGCATATCTAAACCCTTCACCGATTGCGCTAAACTTTCATAACATCATTAATTAAGCAGA
This sequence comes from Pinus tabuliformis, assembly GCA_031772625.1. NCBI lineage: Eukaryota > Viridiplantae > Streptophyta > Pinopsida > Pinales > Pinaceae > Pinus > Pinus tabuliformis. Next base: position 161,605,203 of record CM062808.1, read on the forward strand.
TCTACTTCTTCGTGCATCTATTAAGTATTTTCCAGATTAATTGCATTCAATCAGATCAAAAGTACAGTAAATTTAGAGATAGAGAATAATACACAAATATGTGAAAAACTCTTCAAAACAACCTTTATTATACTTAGATCTTCAATTACAGTCTCTTCCAACCCCGTGCACACAGCTGCAGGGGCCCGCGCACTCAGCTGCAGACTTACCAAGGTCTTCGCGAACACACCCATAGGAGCCTTCCCCTTCGCCTACGTACATAAAATATTTGACATTGATTTGATTTTCAATTTGATGTTCGAAATATACCAAAGGATTTGGTCCACAACATAGGCTAAAATCATCATGGTGTCATGTACTTATCCTCAACCAACTAACTTATCTTATGACATCATTATTTTCTCATCAATTACATTGCAACAATATGATAATGTTTTTGATGACTTAAGCGCATTACTTGTCCCAATCGTTGCCTATAACATTGTTGTGTTGAATGCCTACAGTGAAGTCTTATTGATCAATGACTTGCCACAAGATGTTGTGGCATTATCCATTATTGATAATGGTCGTATTCTAGTTCCTTGAATTTCCTTCTCCCATGCACCAGGTATTATTTTGGGTGGAATGGTCATAAGAGTAATGAAAATGATTAGGTAGGTTGTGAGTAGGAATGACTATGTTATGACGTTATGTAACTTCCATGTGGTAGACACAACGCTTCTATAGTTATCTTATCTAGTAACCAGGCTTATGTCTTGCCACTTGATATCGATGTCTATAAGTGGTTCACCTAAATCCATTTCATCAAGTATCCTTGCTAACAACATCAAATCAATAATTAAAAGATAATTATATGTAGCATTGCTCACCTTAACTCTATAACCATGCGTTGTAATTTACAACATCCTTTTATAGTGTGAGGCTCATCAATTTTGTAAAAGAATCTAATGTGAATAAACTCACATGCATGGTCATTGTAAAGCCTTTCGATGCTAGCTTTGATCCCAAGATTGTTTCTTAGACAAAAGTTGAGCTAAGGGTGCTTACCATCAACTGCATTTTACATAATGAGATAACAATATTGAGAGTAGTTTGTGCCTTAAAAATATGTTTTAATGGAGGTATGAATCTCATAAAATCCCTTACCATTTACATTTAATAAAAATACAATATACCTTTTTATAGTTACATTTTACAAATAGCCCCAAGGGTTAGCTCAGTTGGTCCAGTTCCCGTTGCTACGTACCTTGCCAATTGGGAGGTAACGGGGTCAAATCTCCTTGATGCCTTTGGGGTTAGGCCCTACTTGTTTGGCCGATGGGTAGATCCCTTCAGGTTGATATGCCTGGATTTTCCCGTAAATGTGGCGGCCACTTAGTGTTCGTGAACTACCCTTAAAAAAATTACATTTTAAAAACAATCAACTAGATTTATTCTCTATATTACTATGCTTCCAAAGCACTTATTTAAGTTTACCTCTACCTTAACAATTAATAAATTCTTAAAGTTTCCTATATTTGTTTTCAAACTTTTTTTTTTTAATTTTAATTTTTAATAGTGGGGAGACTATCATAATTTAATTATCAAAACCAGTAGTGGGGAAAATCAACATTGGTCACTATCGGTAAATGTAGGGTGGGTAGCTCATTACCATTATTCAAGAAAAATCACACCACTTGAAATAGCCCATTGGTAGTTCGTATGCTTTCACTCCCTTTGAATATAGACCATTAACCTGTTTCCTTATATATATAAAAAAAAAATCTTAACTAACCAAAAAAATATTAAATCATACTTCAAAACCTTAACGTATTTGAAACATACACAAATCAAATAATATTTTGATTCTAAAAATTAAAATGGAAGTTGAATATCTCCCTACAATAACCATTTAAATAAGCTTTCCAAATTTAATAATTTAATCAAATGCTTAATAAAATTGGTAAACCAACAAAATATCAACCATAAGTTTTATAAACCCAAAAAATGTCTTAATGAAAATCTTGTAATTTATAAAGCTTCCAATTAAGAGGTACGGGAAATTAAAGTATTTAGAAGGTTGTTATTATATTCTTTATAACGCGTGGCTAGATTGTTTATTGTTATTATAATCTTGACTGCTCATGACTGATTCTCTATTTTCATTTGACTTTGAAGATGGATGGTATACTTTAACCATGACAAAACGCGGAGGGTAACTTTGATGTTAAGCATTCATCATCATACATTTTTTAAACTAATAATAAATAGGGATCTTTTTAATTAGGGATGTTTTTTTATTTACTTAATATTTTTTAGTTAAAATGGTTTTTTTTTATTGATTTTTATAATATTATTTATATTTTATATAAAATTATGAAATATTATAATTCAAAATATAATTTTATTATTTATATATTAGTGTAGTGTAATTTATAAATGTAATGATTTATTTTATGACATATTTTTCGTTACTTTTAATTAGAGTTTAGCATAAATTTTTAAAAATTTAAGTTTAAGTTATAAAATTTAAATGTCTTAAATTTTTTTAAAAATACTAAATTCATTTATTAATTTAAAAATATATTTTAAACAACATAAAATCACATTTTTACTTAAAATTATATCACACATATTCAATTTTTTATATAATTATTAATTAAATTTAATAATAAACTATACATAATTCATATTTATATTTATTTAATACAATATGCATATTATAAATTAAATTGTTTATAATTTGTTTGTAATTTTATCATTAAAAATAAAATTTAATTGTATTAACCTGGTTTATTACTGCAATACTTCATTGATTGATTATTATAATATCTCCTCCATAATGTATGTGACGTTAATGGAACTGATATGTTGTTTTATTTACTTTTAACTTAGTATGTGATATAAAACTTTATTAATTTATTTGCTTGATTGCTTTAGTTTAAGTGATTGAAAAAAAAGATTGATTTAGTTTGAATGGTTGGGATTCCACTTAGGATAACTTTCATAAAATAAAAATGGTTAATTTTTATGAAGAATATGTTGATTTATTGAAGTTTTGAAAAGTAATCATAATTAGCTCAACCATATATATATTAATGGTCAGTAATTATAGGATACATCTTACATTGTTATTTAAAATGAAGAAAAAAATTAATATACTTTTGAGGTCTAAAAACTGTCTTTTTATATACTTACCAATTTTTTAAATATTTTGTAGAAATTAAAATTTCTACCATGTAATTAATAATTAGTCTATCGGGCTTTGGATGATGTTAAGGCACTCTTTGCCATAGGTCATTATTAATAATTAAATTAAAATTGTGAAAATTATATTTCAAAATAAATTTTTTATTAATAAAAAAAGTAATATTAAAGTATGATAGAGCAAAGTTTGGTCTCAGTGAATGTTAATCATCATCATCATCAGATATCTATATATATATATATAGATATATATTAACAACGTGGTGAATCGATCACTGTTAGACTTAATCTAAGGAAGATTCATCATCAATTCTCGTAGCTGCCACTATAACACCGATAGTACTCACTGCCAGAGCTAATTCAAGGAAGACCCATGATCAATTCTCATAGCTGCCACTGTAACACCAAGAGTACATCCAACAACCTGCAAGCCAGGTATATTAAGGGAGAGCCCTTGAGCAGCACATCATACCAGGACAATATACTCAATGTGATTTGAACCCTAATAAATTTCTCCCAACTAACTGAATGGTCTCACCACACATCACTATAAAAAAGAAGAAGAGTATATTAATATTCGTGACTTGGATACATGGACGGACTATTGAGGGCAAGTCATCCCTAATTTTTTATTATAAACATGCTCAGAATTTATGTACATATGGTACTTTCGGGAATCAGAACTGTTTGATTTTTCTTTCAAAAAGCAGTAGCTAGATTCCATTGATTGTCATTTGAGTGCGACTTATCATCTTTACAGCTGATGCCCACTTCGCAGGTCCTGCAGTCAAGTTGTTGTTATCATGTTATTGCAACATCAAATTTCCTGTTATCACTTCTCGTCTTTCAAGGAAAGCCAACCGCAGGACTCTGGGGTTTTTTCTTAAAGAAGCAGGACTCTGGTTTTACCATCGTTCATTTCTTGTGTTCTAAGAAGAGAAATGGCAACCAAACGCTCTTGTTGCATACGCTTCTCCTGCTTTTCTTCATCTTCATCATCAGATGAAAAAGGACAAGATCATCCCATTCCAGCAAGTGTTCGGAGCTCGCCTTCTGCAATTGATAATACAATAGGTACAATTTTATTATTTATGTTTCTGCTATTGATAATACAATAGGTACAATTTTATTATTTATGTTTCTGGATATTATTAATAATAATGTAGTAATTTCACAGAAACCCCTTCCGCTTCTGCAGTTTGCATCTATCAGCGCCTGGTTCTGCAAACGATAATACTGATGCTGATGGCGATTGTGATTGTGCAGAAACTCTTCAAGGAGCTCCCAAGCGCACTGAAGCGCCAATCCCTGGATCTTCTAATGTTGTAACTCCAATGAAATATGAGATAGAACATGTTGATGTCAATCTCAATGTTTCAGGAACCTATCAGGGCGATAAAGCTCCACTCATCGAATCTCTCAATATTCTGCGGAAATCTGAGGATGAAGACGTGAATGTCAATCTCAATTTTTCAGGACTCCCCCAGTGCAATGAAGCTTCATCTTCTGGATCTTCTAATGTTCCAGACATATCTGATAGAGAAGACGTGGATGCCAATCTTAATGTTTTAGGAGCCCCACGGTGCGATGAAGCTCCATCCTCTTCCTCTTCCAGTAGTGCAACCAAATCAGATGTCATTAACACCATATTACATAAAGATATTGCTCAAGTCAAGGGGAAATTTGTGGATGTCAATCTCGATGACCTTATGGAGCACATATCTGAGCTTTTGAAACTGAGGGAGGAGGTACATCACAATCTTTCATATCCATCTGATAATAAAGGAGGATAATTAGATTGTGAATTATTATACTCTTGGCTAGTATTACAGTTATTATGTGATATCGGATTTAAATATGATTTCATTTCTTGTTTTTTCTTAGGAAATGCTTCGAGATAAAAAAGCATCGAATCCCAGCAATTTTCCTTGGCCTGATGTTCCAGGCTTCAAGAAATTGAATGCCATAGTGTCATGGGGAACCGACTTGAAGAATTTAAAGGAGTTACTATCTTCGGGGTTAGAATTTGCTTCTAAATTGGTATGTATATCTATTGTAAATAAAATTCTGGTAACTAAAATTCAAATTCTAGTATAATTATAGTTTTGAAGTTTCTGCAATTTGTATTTTGTGTAGAGTATTTTTCTGGATTTATGGCATCCATAATTGTTTGAATGGACATTTCTAACCATCCACGGTGGCTCATCATCAGGATAGATTAATGAGAATGCAGGACAGATCTCTATGCAGGAATGAATAAATAGATGTATCTCTTACCTCTATTTATTCATTCCAAAGAGATCTGTCCTACACTCTTATTAATCTATCTTAATGATAAGTCAGGGTGGATGGCTCGAAATGTTGATTCAAACAATTATGAGTAGGATAAATCCCAAAAAATAAATCTGATTTTTTTTTAATGGTTTTCAGAAAGACATTATATCTGGACCTGTTAAAACACTCATGAAGGATATAGGGCAAGTAAGCCTTGCTACTGCTGGACTTCTTGTAGTGGCCCTTATTTTGGAAAGATTTAACGAACTTTCCACCAACAAAGAAAAATGTTGGGATCTCATAAAAGAAATGACTTATGTTGCAACTGTTGTTAAGAGATTCAAAGAAAGCCCGAGAGGAACGCAGGAAGATGTAATCCAAGATGCAACAACATTGATAGTTGAAGGGGCGATCATGTGCTGTACTCAGATTGACCGTTCGGCCTGGAAAAGGTAAATACTCAACAATTCTGTGGTTAATCTTATTTACCAAGCTTTGTATAAAGTACAGGGCCATTGTCATAGTCAAATGCACAGAAAACCCATGGTTAACAACCCAAGATATAAAAGAAGTGTTTTTTTTATGCAATTTCATTGCTTGATTGCAGCTTCCTCTTAACGTCCAAAACCAAAGACGAGTTGAGTGATATTAGACAGAAGTTAAATGTCAAATACATGCAGATTAATATCGAAATCGGTTTTCGTGTTTTAACTGCCATCGAGTGCAAGGGGAGGTCCCCTTTGTCGAGAAAATATCCTACACATGCTGGTAAATATATTCTCAAGTTAATTTAATTAAAATTTAAGTTTATTATTAATATCAATTTACGATGCATATCTTTAAATATGGATCTGATGTTAGAAAACTGCTGCAACAGTTGGAATAGACGAGTCAATTAAGGAAGTCCTTCGTCTTTTAGAAATTGAAAGTGACCAGAATGCTGTCACCGTTATCCTCCATGGTTTTGGAGGGATGGGGAAGACCACCCTCGCAGATGCGGTGTTTTCACAAGTTGGAGGATGTAAATATTCCAAAGTTCGGCTGTTTAACGCTATAAACTCAGCTCCTGTTATAATAGAGTTGCAAAAACAGATATTAAAAGATTTGATGGAAGCTGGAGAGACTATTCCAGAAATTAGAACGCATGAGGATGGGCAGCGAGAACTGGAAGGCGTTTTAGGGAAAATCAATGCCTTCATTTATGTCGACAATGTTTTGGAGGGAGATGCCCTTAAAAAACTTTTGCCACAGGATATGACTACAGCAAAAAAGGTGAGGTTCCTGCTGACTGCACGGGACGAAAATGTGAAGAATGCATGTCCAAGGTCGTGTACAAAACCCAAAATCTACAGCATGAAGGGCATTCAGCATCGAGAAGCAATGCTCATCTTAAAGAAGGAAACAGAGGAAGGGGTAACTGATACTCAATTGAATGAGATCATACAAATATGTGGCAAAATTCCACTCATGTTAACATTAGCTGCACCATTCATAGGCCGGGCTGATAATAGACAGGAAGCTTATTCTACACTGATGCGACAGAAAAAAAAATGGTCGAGTGAAGACTTTAAGGAGATGCGCTACGCTTTTGCCTACGATGCTCTTCCCCATGATTGTAAAGATCCATTTTTAGATATATGTTCATATTTCAAAGGATGGGATTGGGAGACAGTGGAAGACATTGTGGGAAAAGATGAACTGAAGATGTTAGAAAGCAGAGCTCTTGTTACTAGAACCCCAAATGGCGTTGCAAGTGTACACGATGTCATCTTAACACTCGCTCGGCAAAAGTCAGAGGAAGAGTCCAACGGAAAGGAAGTGAGATTGATATTCGATAACGCAATTAAACTGAAGGAGGTTCTAGGACGGGCGGTAACAAATCTATGAACTCGAAAAACAAATCATATATGGACATGTTTCTGTATTCAAATTTTATTTTGTGATCCATAAGTAAAAAAACAAATCATATATGGACATGTTTCTGTATTCAAATTTTATGGATCAATTTTTGTGATCCAGCAAAATTTTTCAATTTTTGTGATCCAGAGAGATTTTTAGCAAATCGTTTCGAACCAACATATTTGTTTATGCAATATCTGCTTGTAATTAATTATACTTTATAATGGCATACAGGGTGGGGAAGACATTAAAGGCATCTGGTTAAGAGATAATAAGGATGTTCTGCAAATGTCTGCATCAACACTCGACTCAATGTATAATTCATTGAGAGTTCTTCAACTCGGAAATCTGACAAAGCTGGAGGGCCATTGCAGTAAAATACTTGAGAAGTTAGTTTTTTTTGAAGCGAAAATCGGCCAGCTTCCGTTTGATGTGTCCGAGTCAAAGAGATTGAGATACCTGAGTTATGAACCCAATGGTCACTTGAAGCTATCTAAGGTAAAGTGGTTGTATTTCTCCATTCAGTTTTCCCAGAAAATTTGATTCTACGTAAGAAATTTTTTTACAACTTTTAGTCGTTTCAATATATGTTTGTGACGGATCAATTACATAACTTGCAGATGCCTTCAAGTTTGAGATATATGGAATTTGATGGAAGTTTACATTCCCGTGACTTTCAAATCTCTTCCAGGGATCTTCAACAACTTGAACATTTGAGAATAGTACGATTGGTCAACTTTTCAGGGTTGACCAATCTGCCAAAAGAGTTCGGTGACCAAGTAAAAAGTTTGCAGGAACTCTCTCTTTCACGTTGCTATGATATAGAGAAACTGCCAGATTCAATTTCAAAGCTTCGGTCTTTACGGATATTGAAAATGGATTATTGTTCAAGCTTGACTGAGTTGCCGGTTGATTTGGGATCGCTGAATTCTTTGCAAGAACTCGATCTGGCTGGTTGTTTTCAATTAAAAGCACTTCCAGATAGTGTCGAGGAACTTTCGTCATTGACATTATTGAATTTATCAAGTTGCTTTTGGCTTTTAAATCTTCCTGCCGGCTTAGGAAAGTTAACCTGCCTTGCTGAATTACATATAGACTCCTGTGTGAACCTAAAAAGTATTCCAGACAGCATTGGAGAGTTGAAGCTTTTGAGAGCATTGGATTTGGAACACTGTTGGACTCTAAAAGAACTACCCGATGGGTTTTGCAACCTCTCCTCTATCACAAATCTTTGGTTTAATGGTTGTTCTCGCCTAGAGAAGCTTCCAGATCGGTTTGGTCAATTAGAAAGTTTAAAAGCGCTGTACATGAGCCAATGTCAAAAATTAGAGAAGCTTCCCGAAGGTTTTGGTCAACTGAAAAATTTGGAGGTGTTGGAGCTCGAAGATTGTTGTCAGCTTAGAGAGTTATGCAGTGACTTCCATTGCCTTTCCTCCTTGAAAATTCTGGATTTGAGTTGCTGCAAGAGATTAGAGAAACTCCCTAACGATTTCCATTTCCTAACATCATTGCAAATGCTATATATGGATGGATGCAAGAGATTAGAGAAACTCCCTGATCATTTCCATTGCCTAAACTCATTGCAAGTGCTACATTTAAGTAAGTGCCCCAAGCTAGAAGGGATATCAATGGACCAAATCGCAAAGATGAGCACATTAGAGGGTGTGATCATCAAGAAAAGCGCAGAGTTGGTGAAGAGATGGGCAGAAATTCAATGTGATTGCCATGGATCATCGGATTTGTTAGTTATTTCAAAGGAGGTGAGCATACTATTTATTCACATTTATGATTTAAAAAGAGTGATGTTTTTTTGAATGTATAATAAGATTTTTTATGATAATTAGATGGATATATTCAATAAAGTAAATTTGAGATTTAAAATGAATTTAAAAATAATTAAAATAACAAAATAGAAAATAATAATTTTTTTGAAAATAGAAAAAAAAAAGTTTTTTCATAATATTAGTAATCGTTTGTTTATTCACATTTCTATTGTGTATATTTTTGACAAATTCGTAATAAAATAAATTAGAAAGGTTTATACATATATAAAATTTATTTTATTACGAAGTTATTAAAAATAAGTAGAATAAGTAATAGATGAATGTAGAATTATTATGAGTGTATCAAAAATATATATAATAAATAACTATTACATATAAAATTCAATACTACATTTAGAGTCTATCTATTTAAAATTTAAAGACTAAATAATACTACATTTAGAGTCTATCTATTTAAAATTTAAAGACTAAATAAATTTAGATAAAGAGAACTTTAAAATAAAATAAAAAATTAATTATTTTATTTTATAATTAATATCAATATTTTAAATTATATTATGTTTATAATAATAATAATTATTAATTAATTTAATATATATATCTAAGAATTGTCTTTAGTGTGATTTTTTGGAGTTTCCGGCTTAAAAATTTGTGGTGAAATCTTGAATTGTGTTATTTAACCTAGTTTTTTGATTGTATATATGGATTGAGCACCTTTAAAAACCCCTGGCACACTTCTATTGTGTCAAACTTGTGATTTCAATGAATTCTTGCTAAATTTTAGAAAAATTACACCAGAAAAACTTCGAAAAAATCACATTAAAAACGACTCATATATACTTATATAATTTATATAATTGTTTTTTATCTTAATATTTTTGAACATTATTTTCACACCATGCTTTTTTTTTTTCAGGATGGGGCACTATCAGAGAATAATAAAGAGAATATAAAAAACAGTGTTTTAGCAAAACTTGATTGCCTGCTTACTAATGGACGAGGACAGCCATTGCATCTATCTGATCTTCCACCGAACACCTCCACCCTTCTCATATTTGGTGTCGATGCAAATCATTTTGCGTGGCCCTTAATTGAGGAGACGATAAATGATGGAATGCAAATAAACATAATATATATTGGTCCGCATTTTGATCAGCTGCCCACAAAAGTCAAGGATACTATCTTTGTGGTCCATATGGACGAAACCAGTGTTGCAGAAATTGATGAGAAACTGTCGCTGTTAATGGGAGAATATAATTATGACTTTGACGACAGCGATGAGGAGGAGGAAGATGATAATAGTGATAATAGTGATGAGGAGGAGGAAGAAGAAGATGATAATAATGATGGGAGAATATAATTATGACTTTGACGACAGCGATGAGGAGGAGGAAGATGATAATAGTGATAATAGTGATGAGGAGGAGGAGGAAGAAGAAGATGATAATAATGATGAGGAGGAAGAATATAATAATAATGAAGAGGAAGAAGATGAAAATAATAATAAAGAGGATGAGGATGATAAAAGGGAAGAAGATGAAAAAGAGGATGAGGATGAAGATGAGGATGATAAAAGAGATGAGGATGAAAATGCCGAGAAGGAGGAGGAGGAGGAGGAGGATAATTGGTTGTATATGCAGATGGATACGAAAATGGTGAAAGACAGCAACAACAATAACTATGGCCCTTGTTCTTGTTGGAGATCTTTGACAGCAGGTGAATTGGAGGAATTTGTGGTGGGTAACTCTGCGAGATACTTGCGGTTGAAGCAGCTTGCAGAAACGGATCAAGAGAGTAATCTAGAGTTGTTAACAGAACTGTTTGCACCTCAAGGGGACGAAACCACTCCCGTCTTTCAAAAGAATGAGTCAGCACAACAGGTACGAATGCCTTAAACATACAGGCTTTAGCCTCCTTGTCCAGTTCAGGCGCATGTAATGGGCACGGAGCAAAGTCAACCGTCGACTTTGCTCACCCGTTGAATGTCTTGAACTTACAATCCATCTAATTTGTTTTAATCTAATTCTACTCGTTTATCAATTTTCAACTGTCATTGCGTTCGTTTATTTTGTTGGTGTGACCGTTGGAGGATTGAACTAATAACTATGTTACTACTGCTTTATCTATATAAAGCAATTTATTTTTCTACTTTATTTATGTTAGAGAGTTAATTGTGGGGATTAGGTTTGCGTTATAGTGAATCGTTATTATTAGAATCCCAGAAGATTTGGAAATTGAATCGATGATTTTATTATGTATTTGTATGTATATTCTGTATATTAATTTGGTTTTCAATTTTGTATGTCTCACTCGTTAAAAAATTATCAACTTCATTTTTCTTGGCCTTGTGAAAGTTTATTCCGTTGGCGTGACCTTTGTAGGATCAAACGGAAAACTCCGGAAGGAAAACGAGTTGTGGAGTTGACAAATTGAAAGGAAAAACTATTCTTTTAGAAATAAGGCCGCCTTACAACTCATACTATGACATTCGCCTTCCGTCTTTGAAGGCAATGTATGATGTTGTGGAGAAAGAAAAACTTGATCTTGAAATTATATCCATTCCTATTGTGAATCCAAGCGAGGAATGTGATGTATTCGATGTATATGAGCAGTTTTCAATGGAAGTTCCTTGGTTTGTTCTCCAAAATTCATGGACTGTAATAACCACAGCTGTCAAGTTCTTTTTGACTAAACAGTGTGGATGGGAAGAGGTTGATGCATGTGAAAAATGGTATCCAGCTATAAATTGGATTATAGATCCAAATGGGAGAATCACTATTTATAGACCTTCTATATCCCTTCAAGACAGGGGAGAGTTGTTCAAAGTTCTTTTTAACCATCTACAAAGTGTATCATATCAAGTGAGATGGGGAGTAAATGCTTCACCTGTTATGTATGACAAAATTGAAGAATTAAGAAAAGAAGAATGGGAACAACTAAAGAACATGTCCACTTTAGAGTTCCTTTTCAACCACTTGGAAAGTGTGTCAGTCCAGGTAAATAATTTTATTTGTTTGTTTTATTACACTATATATATATTTTTAATGAATAAATGCCTGGTAATTGATTTTCAATTATATTTTTAATTTTCTCCTTGTTTGTGAGCAGGTGAAAAAGCTATTGTTTCAAGGAAAATTGATATGCTTGTGTAGCGAGAATGATAAGAATATATGTTCCATACTTCATGCAATGGAGCAGTTCAAGGACGGCATTCACATTATTCATATTGGCCGTAAAAATAAGGAGAAGTTTTGCTTAACAAAGAACATTTACAAGGATTATTATTATCTCTTGGAAAATACAATTGAGATGGAAGGGATGTCCTTGTTAAATTTATCAATGCAGTAAACTGTGAAATTATCAGTGCGTCTTCACCATTTGGAAGAAGAAATTAATGGAATGGACAAAAGTGATAAGCAATTGTGTGAACTTAAAATTCTGTTACATTCTGTTCAACCTAAGCCTGCACGCTACAAGTACGGATCCATTACCTTCATGGACGAGGGGGGGAAATGGTTGCAGCTTCCAGAGGAGAGATTTTCCGGCCTGACAGGAATGATAGAGCACAGCGATTCATAAAGACAATGATGAAGGATATCGAAGGAGGAAAAGGAATAGTACATGATAAGGACCCCGGCGTTTCGGACAGCGTTATGAAGAACATGGAAACAGCATCCGCTGCAGCAGTTGAGCAACAAAATATGGATGTCTATTTCGATAGCTTGAGAGAATGCATATCTGAGGTTTGGGGAGTGGAAATTTATCAGCTTTTCAAATTCAACAAGGTTAATTGTTTTTTCGGTGTCCCTCCTCAATTTTCTGAATCATATTATCTTTATTAACATCACGATTTTCCATTTCAAATTCAACAAGGTTCATTGCTTTTTTGGGCATCCCTTCTCAATTTTCTGAATCATATTATCTTTTATTAACATCACGATTTTCCATTTCTTATTTCCTAATAGGACGGGAGAAAGTGGTCCCAGCCAAAGGTCAGTTGGCCGACTTCCAAAAGCTTCCGTAGGTTCAAGAATTTCCTGTCAAAGGGAGCAAAGGACTGTTGGGTTGTGCGTATTAAACCTCTCCATTATTTGACCACCTTTAATTACTTTTTGTGCTAAAATGAAATTCATTCTAGGATCATGTCTAACTTCTATCTCCAGAATTTAATATAAATTCATCTATTATGGTTTGCAGAGATATGTCGTTTCTCGTCATCCTGATGAAAAGGATAAATGTAAGATCGTCATTAAGAGTCTCCTGAAGAGTATAGAAGAGGAGGAGTGGGGTGTTGCAGGTCTTCTTGCGGTTGCGCATGTTTTGGAACGATTCGAATCTGTTTCTGCCAACCAACTTGAGTGGCTGTTTGTTTTAGACGAGATGCTTACACTGGCCAAATATACTCAGCAGTTCAATCAAAAGCCTGGGTCGTGGACAAGGATGAAACGTGTAGCAGCAGCAATAATATTGGCATGCTCCGTGACGTTGTGTGCTCAAATTGACCAGTCCAAATTTTCATTGTGAGTACTGGCCACTTTAATGTTAACGGTAGTGATGTTTAGAAAAAAATTATATGCTGTGGGCTATGTCACAGGATTCATGAGGCGAAGCCAAAAAAAAATTCAAATTCGTTCAGGTTCCGCGAACCTGATAGTCGAACTTCGAATTCGAACTTCAACTAATTTGAACCTCAACGAATTCGAACTTGATAGTCGAATATCAAATTCAAACCTCAACGAATTTGAATTTGATAGTCTAATATCAAATTCAAACCTCAACAAATTCCAACCTAAAAACGAACCTGCAAATTTTTATAATTTTTTTTTTGGTTCTAGGTCAGATTTTGGGCTGTTTTTGTGAATTGGATTTATGAGAAAAACTCTCTTGTTTCACTTCCTATCCATTAGTTTCTCAGGGTGGACACTGGTTTGGCTTTATTTATCATGGTTGTGGATAGATTTTCACAATCCAACTTCAGTCTGAGTGTACTCGCTCTATTGTGTTGAGCCCTGCTACTGCTTATTATATTCTCTGCAATTTCCTGAATTCAATTTCTAGAAACAGCTGATTTGTCATTGCTACTCATATAGTTACATTTATTGATTTTGATTTTTTTATTATTTTATGTCATATATAATCATTTTTAAGGTCGTATCTCATACAAATCTTATTGAAAAATTCAAATTCAAATCAAGCTTAATTATTTCCGAACTCAAGTTCGAACTCAAACCATGTAACATAAGCTATGGGTACTTGCCAAATGCTTCCCTTTATACTAAAGGTTATGAATTATGACTGTGTGCGGAGGCATTCCTTCTATACACTCTAATAAGTCTTTAGAACAAAGAAGCCTCCACGTTGATTTGCGTTGAAGGTAGAGCCCGGTGAAAATAAATTTCAAAAACTCGGATTACTGAGTGGAGTTTCAAACAATTTCTTAATGCAAGTTTTTACTACTGGCAGGTTTGATGTCATTACCATCGACAAGGACTGGCTGAAGGACGTTGAGTCGAGATTAGCGAAAAACTGCGACAGAATGGCCAAGGCAATCACCGAAGGTGTTGGTAATGAAAGCGAATCCATCTTAGACCAAATGTCCGACTGCTTCTGCACTTTCCTCGAAAGTGAAGACGAAGGCCTCTGAAGGTGAAAGTGACATCTCGACTTCCTCAGACTTGTTCCACGGCTCCGACGGCAGAAGAAGAATAACACCGAACATCATCTACTTCTGTAGTAGCTCACATGGCAGTGACGGACTTGCTTCCTTCACGTTTTTTTAGATGCATTGATATTAAAATGGTTCAAAACTTAATTTTTGTTGTATATTTTGAGAGAAAAAAATCATTAATATGATTCCTAAAACATTGAGGAAATAAGTACAATTAATTTCAATGTAAAAGTGTACACCGTGTTTTTATTTATTTATTTATAAATATTTTGAGTAAATATTTTCCTATCAGGTGTGAATTATTATGTTTTTACAACAATGATTTTTTTAGTTGTGAATTATTAAGTTTTTACAATATACTAGTATAATTATATTTATTAATGCAGTTGATATATTTTTATTAATGGTATATCTATC
Source organism: Pinus tabuliformis (assembly GCA_031772625.1). Taxonomy (NCBI): domain Eukaryota; kingdom Viridiplantae; phylum Streptophyta; class Pinopsida; order Pinales; family Pinaceae; genus Pinus; species Pinus tabuliformis. The sequence continues at coordinate 161,620,431 of CM062808.1, forward strand.
ATCCACTATATTATTGACAACAAAGCCAGGTAGCTAGAGTTCTTGCAGCGCAATTTAATTATTCAATTTTTTGAAAAGTATGAACTAGGTCTTATATTTAAACAAGGGTTATGGCTTAGCTATTCTGGATTAGTTTAAATATAGTTAAATTAAAGTAAAAACAATAAACTTTAATAATAATAATTCTATTTGTAGATAGTTTTTTTAATAAACTTTAATAATATATTTGTTCATTTTAATCTATTATTTGTATAGATTTGTATGGAAAATCTATAATATTTTAGACAAATCCCATCCATCCAGGTGAATAGAAGATCATGTATGGATGGAGAGGAATTTTTAGGACAATCACTATAAACTATTGGTTACCTTTAAAATAAATTTAAATAATAATAATGTTAATCATATTATTTCAAAATTTTATTTTCAAAATTAATTAATGAACATGTAAATATCTAACATTTACAATAATCTCTCTACATGTACACTCAATCTTTGTTATGGATATCACATTAGAAAGTTAAATTTAAAAAAATTATAGAAATATATTTAGAATTTAAAATTTGAAGATTATACTTTATTTTTCATTTATTATTTTAGATTTTATATATCAAATTTTATAGAAATTATAAATATTAAAATCTATATAGATTAATGATTATAATTCTTTTATATTATTATATATAAATTTTATTTTCATGCATTTTTATCTTCTATATATTTCTACTATACAATTTTTTATTAAAAAAATACAACTTATTTCAACAATGAAATGAAAACATAAGCATTTGTTATATTTCTATTATACAATTTTTTATTAAAAAAATACAACTTATTTCAACAATGAAATGAAAACATAAGCATTTGTTACTCATTTGCCACTTTATGCTCAACAAAAAGTCTACATCTACCCTCAAGCTTCATGTTTGTGTAAAAAGTCTGTAATCCGTAAAATTAAAGCCCCCGTATAAATGTATCAAAATTCTGATACCACATCCTTGGTGACTGTTTTAACTCATACAGAGACTTTTTTAACTTGCATACCAGTTCTTTCTTACCCTTCATCGCAAAGCCTTCAAGTTGCTTCATGTAGATCTCTTCTTCTAGATCCGCGTGAAGAAATGTTGTTTTCACATCCATTTGTTCTACCTCAAAATCAAAAGTAACATCAATAGATAAAAGTAATCTAATAGAAGCTACCTTGGCAGCAGAAGAAAAAATATCCAAAATCAATCCCTGACACCTGGGAATAACCTTTTGCGACCAACCAAGCTTTGTATTTCTCCACCTTTCCTTATGCATTCATCTTCTTTTTGAACACCCATTTGTTGCCATTAGGTTTCCTTCTAGCCGGGAACTCCACTAGATCCCAAGCCTCATTTTTGTGCAAAGATGTCATTTCATCAACCATGGCCTATTTCCAAAATTTTCCATCCTCTAAATCTATTGCTTCCTTCACAGTTCTGGGATCATTATCAGTAATAGATAAAGCAAAATTTGAACAAAAAGCAAATGGACTATACCTTTTTGGCTGCCTCCTTTCTCGAACTGGTCTTCTCACAACCGGAGTTTGTGGCTCTTCACCTTCTGATTCCTCTTCTGCTGTAGAGTCCGATTCTTCCTCCTTTAACTCAAACTCTATCTTCTTAGGTTCCTTTGGTAGGACTTCATATTTAATAACAACTTTCACCTCTCTAAACACCACATCTCGGTTATACACAACCTTCCTTGTTACTGGGTTCCAAAGCTTATAGCCTTTTAAACCATCCTTATACCCAATAAAGATGCACTTTTCGGATTTACTATCCAACTTTGTTCTTTTCTCCTTTGGAACATGTACATATGCATCACATCCAACTACCCTCAAACTTGAAAGAGACGGTTTCTTACCAGTCCATACTTCGTGTGGAGTCTTATCCTCCAACGATGATGAAGGTGATCTGTTGACCAGGTAACATGTAGTCTCCATCACCTCTGCCCAGAATTCATGTCCTGACCCGACACCACTGAGCTTGCTTCTTGCCCTTTCCATCAACATCTTGTTCATTCTTTCTGCAACTCCATTTTGCTTAGGTGTGTATGGAGTAGTCTTCTATCGTGCTATACCACACTTCTTACAAAACTCTTCAAATTCCTTCTTACAAAACTCTCCACCATTATCTGTCCTCAACACCTTTATCTTCTTCTCTATCTGGTTTTCCACTAGAGCCTTAAATTCTTTAAACTTGTCAAAGACTTCAAATTTCTTCTTGAGGAAATATATTCAATTATTCCTTGAGAAGTCATCTATAAATGATACATAGTACACAGACTTACCGAGTGATGGAACTGACACAGGTTCAAACACATCACTGTGCACAAGCTCTAATATATGTTTTGCCCTCTTACCACCAGACAGGAAACTCACCCAATTCTGCTTCCCATATACACAATTTTCACAGAAATCGAAATCCAGAGAGCTATTAGACATACCCTCTACCATACCTTTACCATGAAGTATTCGAAGGCCCTTCTCTCCAATATGCCCAAGCCTTTGATGCCATAGCATGGTCTTTTCTCCAGAGACCACTTGATTTTCTGCTCCACTTTCAGGAACCACAAAACTGTTGCACCCATCAATAGCAGTGCTACCTTGTAGCTTGTACATAGCTCCAATCCAAACTCCCCATGTCAATACTAGTGCTCCCCAAACGATGTTGCAGGTATCTTTCTCGAACACTGTTTTTACACCTGCATCATCTAGCTTGTTTATAGAAATCAGATTTCTCGCTAATGCAGGAATATGTGGAACACCCATGAGCGTTTTAGTCCTTCCACCTTGCAACTTCAACTTGACCTTTTTACTACCAATGATTCTAGCCTTCTTGTCATCCCGTAAGAAGACATCACCACCATCATATGTTAAGTCCCTATAATACTAGTGATTCCCCCATTACTATTGTTATTGTATCCCTTATTGTTATTGTTGTACCCTTATTGTCCTCATATTGTTATTATTGTGCTCCACAGAAGCCCACTATTGTTATTCTTGTGCCCTTATATTATTATTGTTAGGTCAACTTTGGTTATATTGTGACTCCTTAGACTCCTATATATAGAAAGGAGGTTTTGTCATTTGTATCATCTAAGAATTGTTCATTTGTGTAATGTAAAGGAGGTTTCCCCCTCGAAAAGGTTGAATTCTAAGATGTTGATCTTTTTTTCTATCTTTTTCTGAGCTGGTTTCATAACATTTGGTATCAGAGCTTTGGATTCTATGGTTTCGCTGCTCCAAATAGGTCATCATGACATTTGCGCTATAAATTTTTCTCTACGAAGTTTTAGAAGCTGAAAAAAACCCATTTGAGAAGAAATCAGTCTGAATCTTGGGTCCGAATTTCAGATCTTGTCTCGCTATATTTTCGGAGCTATGATCTAATGAAGTTAGGGTTTTTGAAAGCTCCAGAATTTCATCTCAAACAGGTCATTGTGGAAGTTTCGCTATAATTTTTTTCTACAAAGTTTCAGACTCTGAAATTAAAACCTGTTTGAGCTTAAAGCTTGGTGAAGCTAGGGTCTGAATTTCAGATCTTGTCTCACTATATTTTTGGAGATATAATCTGAGGAAGTTAGGGTTTTTGCAGACTCCTAAATTACATTCTAAACAGGTGACCTTGGGAAAATCGTCATAACTTTCTCTCTGAGCATCAGATTGAAATTTCATAAGCTACAAAAAGAGGACAGATTGTACTTTTATGTATATTGTTTTTAGGTCCGAAGGTTGAAATAGTAACACATGGCACTTCGTACGAGTTCGCTATATTGAAAAAGTATATAAGCAGGTCATCTTGGGAGGGGAGGTATAACTCTTTCTTGGAGAATCCAATTTTGATCAGACTAGTGGCATTGGAAAGAGGGCATAGAGGGATACTGCAGGTCCAAATTTCAGACCTTGGAGATCCAAAATTACAGAGTTACAATTGTTTCAATATCGAGCTCCTACAAAATAAAAAAATGTGTGTATTTTTTTTAAATTTTGCATAAGTTTGGTTTGAAAAATTAGTTTGAAGGAATTCAAAGGGCATAGTGAAGCATTATTATCAGTAATTGATGCCCCGAAGAAAGAAAATGGAAACACCTAGTAAGGAACCTAAAAGCTCTAGCATGACTGATGAAGAAGAGGGAGAAATTCAATATGATATATCAAAATTACGAGACCAAGTGCAACAAATTTCACTCGCACAAAAATTAATAGAAGCTAAGATGGATGGTTTAAAGAAATATGTAGAAGCTAAGATGTATGGCGTGGAAGCTAAGATGGACGGTTTAAAGAAAGGTGTAGAAGCTAAGATGAATGACGTGGAAACTAAGATGGATGGCATGAAAGCTAAGATGGATGATTTAAAGAAAGGTGTGGAAGCTAAGATGGAAGATTTGACAAAATTTCTACAAGAAATGCTTACTAATGGCTAAATGGTTGTAAAGGAAACACATGATGAGAACAAAATAAATGTTAATCATGATTTCATAGACTCTAACAATGGATTGAAGAAGCACCATGTTCCAAATATCTACATGAGGAAGTTTGATGGCAAGGATCCCGCAACATGGATACTACAGATGGAGCAATTTTTTGATCTCCATAATGTCCAAAACACATAAAAGGTATGCATTACAACTTTATATTTGGAACCAAATCAGTTTGTATGGTATCGATGGCTTTGCTCTCGTAAACAAATTGTCACTTGGGCTATTTTTATGGATGAAAGGATAGCACATTATGAGGATACAAAAAGAAACACTTTTTTTAGCCAATTGATACATTTCAAACAAAAGAGTTCAATGATGGAGCGCATTGAGGACTTCCAAAAATTGAATATAAGGGTAAAAGATATTCCAGAGGAGCATAGGATTGATGTGTTCATAGGGACTTTAAAGGATAACATCCAACATGAGGTTCACCTTTGGGAACCTAATTTATTAGAGAAGGCATTCAGGTTGGCAAGAAAAATGGAAAGCAAAATTATGACAATAAGGAAACCTACCAGTCACAATCATAAAGATGGAAGTTTTGTTGCCCCTAGCCATCCACAACCTAAAAGGTTGACACCACAACAATTGAAAGAAAAAAGAGAAAAAGGGATTTGTTACAGTTGTGATAGCAAATACACTAAAGGTCATAAGTGTGCTGAGAAAATATTATTTAACATATATTGTGAAGAGGAGGAAGAAAAGGAAGAAGAAACGTTAAAAGAAGAGGATATACACCAGAAACAAACCCTAGAGAAAGAAGAATGAATCTGACCATATCTTGTAATTCATTGGCTGGAATTACCACTCCTCAAACTATCAAGATAGAAGGGCATATCAAGAAGAAAAAGGTAATAGTATTGATTGATTCAAGTAGTACCCATAATTTTATTCATTGTAAGATAACCAAGGAATTGAATTGGTTCCTATATCTAGCACTAGAGTGTCAAGTGATGGTTGTGTAGAATTTCCCACTGTAGATCAATAGATTATGCAATATACTAAAACACAACACAAGATCTACTTCTACAACACTTTGCGGAAGCTTAATTGAATTGAACAAGATCAAAAGAACACATATAACTAAGAATGAGAAATCAATCACACATAACACAGAAGAAATAACCCGAGGAAAGCCTCAGTCTAAAACCCCAACTCTGTATTATCATACAAGTGGAAATATAGTCTAGATTACAAAAAGAATCAGCTCACAAGCTATCATGTTCTCTCTGCAATCCCTCTGCTTCTCATAGACAATCAAAGGCCTCTCTCAAACCTTCTCCTCTGCCCTCCAAGCCTCCTATTTCTTTGCACAATTTTCTTTGGGGTCCAGTGTAGCCACTTGTGTGAATTGGCCTCTTCGCACACTCAATAACCTTTGATCTAACTGCGGAATCCTGAAGGAGATGAATCCTTCTCCATGGATGAGTTTCCTTTATAGGAGAAATATTCATCCAACTGATAGTACATTGTCCCTTCTCTGATCTCAACTAGGTCTCTGTCTAAACTGACATGCATGAATTATTCATGAGAGAATCTTCAGTTACTTGAAGTGTAGCAGTTATATGCAAGCATGCATTAACTAACTGAACTTACTTAATTTAAACAAACTGTTTAAATCAATTATAACTGGACTTGACTCAGTTAACTGAGCCAACTAATTACAACTCAAATTAGAACTCATTCTTATCTATTTAACTGATGGATAAATTCCTCAATTAATAGAGAAACTGTTGCATGTCCTCACATAGACTTCATGTTTGATTTTTCACAACTAATTAACTCATGGTGAATTAATTAATTTATTTTCAAATAGCTATTAAGTTCAAATTCAAATTTTACTTCTTATTTTTAGTCCAGGGACTGAATAAAATTGGAATCTATTCTGCACTGCTAAAAATAGTAATTCTATTTTTAGCACATCCATTTTTCATTCCCTGTTGCCCAATCCAGCACTGGTACTCAAACTTCTATTTATAGTAGTACTATTTTTAGCACTTCTATTTTTAACATTTCTTGTTGCCATTTTCAACACTCCCTCTCAACAAGAAAGGCTTCAACTCGAACCTAATCCTGTACCTTTGGAATGTTCTACATGCAACACTCCTACCAAGTGTGGTTTCTCCAGCAACTCTTGGAACAAAAAAACTCCCAACTGACCTCTATGTTGGGCTAGAAACATACTCTGATTCTGAAGCTCTACCTGCTGCTAACAAGTGATCCCTCTCTAACCTCTGAGGTGCTGCAATACTCCATGCATCTCGCACCGTTGCACACATCTCTGTGCCATCCTGCACTAGTGCAACACTCCTATGCCTCTCGCATTGCTGCAGCCTGCTAGCTCTACACAGTCTTGGGACTCTTGCACTGTAGCACTCTTTTCCGCTCCATATGCATCTGTCTCTACCCAATCAGTCAGTCCTGCTACTCCTCATCAGGGCTCCTATAGAAAATTCGAATCAAAGAGGTTGGGTACCTCAAGGATCCTGCCCCTCGTCCTTGGGATGATCACTCCACATCGCCCCACCTCCTACCTGGAGGTATGGCTGCATATGATCCCTCTGCCCACCTGGATCGAAGTTTCCCCCTACTCGAGGTCTCTGCATGAGTAGATGTCTCTACTCGATCTCCTCTCAGCTTCTCTAGTTGTGGTTGCTCCACAACCTCCTAAAGTTGCTTCACTGATCGTGGCTCCTCCATAATCGTCTGAGACTTCTTTTGGCACTACATGTTAAGAAGTAATGTACTCTCCCTCTCAACCACCAAGTCTCCATCAGTTGCCTTGCTCCTTAAGGCTTTGCATGCATCTTGAACCTCAAGAGCATACAGGTTCTTGACCCGTGAACCGATCTGCTTCACCTGTCTAGTGATGATGTGTGTAAGAAAAACCTTTCCCTTACTGAAGACTACATCATAGCCTTTGTCTTCTAGCATCGTGATCAACACCAAGTTTCTCTTCAGTCCTGGTACATACTAGACATCGGTCAAGGTAAGGCGAGTTCCATGCTCCCTCTGAAAAATAACCGTGCCTACACCTGAGACACTATACTTTTCATCATTACCTATCGTTATGAGTATTTGGAGATCTTTCTCCTCCAAAGTACTAAACAAACTCTTGTTGTCGGTCATGTGGAAAGAAGCTCCACTTTCAAGAAACCAACCACTTCCCACCATGGACGAAACCATGCATGAGAACAGTGTGAAATCCAACTCAAACTGTGAGGCCAGTGCTTCACCTTCTGATCCTTCCATGGATCCCTTCTTGGATTTCCTCAGTGAACAATTTGTAGCAAAATGGCCCACCTCATGACAACGAAAGCATTGCACTTTTGTTTTTTCAAACTTCTTCCCACCATGGGAAGAACTGGATTTGGAATGAGAAACCTTCTCCTTCCCCTTCTTCGCCTTACTTGCTAAGGCACAGTTTTCTTCATCCTCCATGGATGAAGAACCATCTCTTGTGCTTCTTCTTATCTCCTCCTGCATCAAATCTAACCAAAGTTGTTCCCAATCTGGCAGTTTCTCTCTTCCATTAACCGAGTCTTGGTAACTATGCCATCTCTTAGGAAGACCGAGGAGTGCAAGACTCACCATGTCATCATCAGCTGTCACGATCCCTACACTTCCAAGCTCATCCCTGCATGAGGTGAGCTTGTTCAGATACATAGAGATTGTGTCACCCTTTTCACACTTGATCTTTCGAAGCTTTTCATTCAGTGTCAGCTTCCTCTGATCACTGCTATTCTAATATAGATCTTTCAATGTTTTCCACATTGAAAATAATGTCTCCTTCCCATGGAAACTCAAGACTATGTGATCTTGAACTCCCTCCAGAAGGATTCTCCTTGCTCTAGCCACACATTTCTTCCATTCCAGCACTGGTACTCAAACTGCTATTTATAGTAGTGTTATTTTTAGCATTTCGTGTTGCCATTTTCAACAGGTTGCAAGTGGAGGAACCATAACTTGCTCAGGAAAGTGCCATAATATCAAGGTATCCATGGGAGAATATGTATTGAATAGTCCAATGCTTTCCATTCCAATGGGTGGTGCTGATGTTTTACTATGAGTCCAACGGCTACAATCCTTGGGTACAATAGCTTTTAATTTTCAAGAACTTTTCATGAAATTTTCTTCAGAAGGAAAGGAAGTTGAATTAAGGGGTATTGCATAGAAACTAGGAAGGACAATAAGCTCTAACGGAATGACAAAACTTCTAAAGAAAGAATAAAGAGGCATAATTGCACAATTATGTTCACTAGAGGTTCCCACATCGAAATCATCTATTTCTCCAAATCTCCAAAAAATCTTGGACAATCATTCCAATGTATTTGAGATTCCCAAAGGCCTCGTAATCATGATCATGCTATTCATTTGATTCCAGGAAGTGTTCCTCCAAAGATCAGGCCTTACAGATATCCCTATGCCCAAAAGAGTGAAATTGAACGTATGGTTGTAGAAATGCTAGAGGCTGGTATAATTCAACCTAGTAAAAGTTCTTTCTCTGCTCCACTCGTATTGGTTCACAAGAAGGATGGATCATGGTGCATGTGTCCAAATTATAGGGAGTCAACAAACTCACTATTAAAGATAAATATCCATTCTTGTCATTGATGAATTATTGGATGAATTACATGGATCATTTTACTTCACCAAGTTGGATCTTCATTCAAGATATCATCAAATCAGAATGAAGACTGAAGACATTCCAAAAACAACATTTAAAAATCATGAGGGTCATTACGATTTTTTGGTCATGCATTTTGCTTACCAATGCACCTTCTACATTTCAAGGTTTGATGAATTCCATTTTCAAACCCTTAGAAAATTTGTGTTAGTATTTTTTGATGATATACTAATTTACAACAAGTTTTGGAAGGATCATGTTCAACATGTTGATAGGGTGCTCAAACTATTGGAGGAGAAACAATTATATGTAAAAATCTCCAAATGTTTCTTTGGAGTACAAGAGGTGGAATATCTGGGTCATATTGTATCTCATGAAGTTGTTAAGGTAAACCCTAGCAAAATTAAAACCATTAAGGAATGGAAAATCCCCACATCCATAAAGCATCTATGAAGATTTCTCGGGTTGACAGGGTATTATTGCAAGTTTGTTATGAATTATGGGAGAATATTAGCACCTTTAACAACATTATTGAAGAAAGATGCTTTTTCATGGACTCTAGAAGCAACAAAGGCCTTTGAACATCTTAAAGAGGTAATGTGCCAAGCACCGATCTTAGCTACACCAGACTTCACAAAAACCTTTATTGTGGAATGTGATGCCTTGAGAAATGGAATTGGTGCTGTTTTAATGCCAGAAGAAAGACCCATTGCTTTCGAAAGTTGTCCAATCAAAGGAAAGTATTTACACAAAGCTATTTATGAGAAGGAAATGTTGGTAATACTACATGCACTTAAGAAATGTTGACCCTACCTAATGGGAAGACACTTCAACGTAAAAATAGATCATGATAGTTTTAAATACTTTTTAGAACAAAGATTGTCTTCAGAAGAGTAGTAAAAATGGGTCACAAAGATATTGGGTTATGACTTTGAAATCATCTACAAAAAAGGGAAGCAAAATGTTGTGGCAGATGCACTCTCAAGAAAGGATGAGGATGTGGAAGCATTTCTTTGCACCATTTCTATTATCCAACCAGATTGGATAAACGAAGCAAGGGATGAATGGAAGAATGACGAAGAAGTGTGGGCACTCATTCAAAAGATACAACAAGATCCCAATACATCTGATACATTTAGCTGGAAAAATGATTCATTATGGTACAAAGATCGGTTATACCTATGTAAGAATTCCCAACTCAAACAAAAGATTCTTAGGGAATTGCACACCTCTCCCTTAGGAGGGCATTCAGGATTTCTAAAAACTTACCACAGGGTTAAGAAGGAATTTTTTTGGGATGGCCTTAAATTGAATATTCAAAAGTTTGTGGTGGAATGTTTGGTTTTCCAACAAAATAAAGTTGAAACAATTAAGACCCCAGGTCTATTACAACCTTTATCCATTCCAAGCCAATGTTGGGAGGAAGTTTCAATGGATTTTATCAAAAGTTTACCCAACTCCGAAGGAAAGAGTGTTATCATGGTGGTAGTTGAAAGACTTACCAAGTATGCACACTTTTGTGCATTATCTCATCCATTTAAAGTGAGTACAGTTTCTACTGCATTTATGGAAACAATTCAAAAGCTACATGGAAACCCAAAGATTATTGTAAGCAACAGAGATCCCATTTTCGCTCGAAATTTTTGGACATAATTATTTTCTTGTCTTGGTACTCATTTAGATCATAGCTTATGTTATCATCCTAATTCTGATGGGAAAACTGAGATAGTAAACAAATGTTTGGAAGGATATCTTCGTTGCTTTGTATCTGATAAACAGACACAATGGGTCAAATGGTTTCCTCTGGCTGAATGGTGGTATAACACTTCCTTCCATACGACAACAAAAATGACCCCATTTATGGCATTTTATGGATATCATCCACCATCCATCACATCATATTTAAGAGAAAATTCTAAGGTTCAAGCAGTGGAAGATCACATCAAGCATCAACAACAAGTTCTCTAGCTCTTAAAGGATAACCTCACCTTGGCGCAGAATATAATGAAACAATAGGCATATCAACATCGCAACGAAAGAAGTTTTGATGTAGGTGATTGGGTATTCCTATGGCTACAACCGTATAAACAAATGTCCCTCAACCAAGCTAAGATGGATAATAAATTATCACCAAAGTATTATGGTCCATACAAGGTGTTACAAAAGATAGGTACTATGGCATACAAATTGGAGCTTCCTGCAGCTTCCCGAGTGCACCCAGTTTTCCATGTGTTGTGCTTAAAGAAGGTTATAGGTGACAAGCTACCAGTTCAAACAATATTGCCAGAATTTGATGAGGAAGGAAAAATCATATTGGAACCTGAAGTAGTGAAAGAAATAAGAACTCGACAGCTATGAAATCGATCAATTTCAGAGTATCTCATCAAGTGGAAGAACTTACCCGTTGAAGATTCCACATGGGAGGATGAGAATTTTATACAGAAGCATCCAGAACTACTCAAGCGTTGAGGAAAACACTTATTTGAAGGAGAGGGGCATGTTAGGTCCCTATAATAATAGTGATTCCCCCATTACTATTGTTATTGTATCCCTTATTGTTATTTTTGTGCCCCTATTGTCCCCATATTGTTATTATTGTGCGCCATAGTAGCCCACTATTGTTATTTTTGTGCCCTTATATTATTATCGTTAGGTCGGCTTTGGTTATATTGTGACCCCTTAGACTTCTAAGGCATTTCTTTTTGAAAAGAACTCCCCTAACTATCATTCTACAACTGTTTGTAGCATAGGATTGAATGTTAGACGATTGAAGAGTATTTAGTTACTTTTGGTTCGTGAAATGACCTTGGAAGATTTCTTAGTGAAAGCCCCAGTAGTCAGGGAGTTTTATATACATATTTGGGAACTCCAGCCCCAATCTTATATGTTAATAAACTAGGGCTCATCAAACCCTAAAAGAGTTGTTTCATACCCTAAAAGAACATGGTCATATGGTTACATCATTCCCCAAAAGTTCCACCTAAGAAACCATCCAGAAATGCCCTAAATTGAACCATCCTAGCTGCTACACTGGCCAAGTGTGATGCATACTGAGTGGTACACTGCTCAGGTGCAATGCATACTGATTAGGCATTCTATGGGGTGTGATGGGCAAGGATGGACAAATGACTGAGACAGTTTGCTAAGTTGATGCTCATGGGATCTTCTAGAAACTTCTTCTATGACACTTGCCTCTCTGAATTCTCCCAGGGATGAGTAAGAGATCCAAGAAATCTCCAAGTGGAACCAAATGTAACAAGTGGAATGACACTAATCAAAACCCCAGAGATGACTCACACCCTTGCACACATCTATAAATGGATCCCTCATCTAAGAGATCTAGAGGCTGGAATATTGTGAATTGCAAGGAAGTGTTGATAGTTTGTATTTGAGGAAAGAGCATTGTATTGTTGGTGTGATCTTTCTATTTCATGAGGTGAAGAGGGATTGATGCTGGATTAGACAACTAGGTTGTAATTCTCCCTTCTATTTAATAAAGTTCTTCAAGTTTTCTTCCATATAATTGTGCACTTGTGAATGTTATCATTTGTGAATGCTATTGTATGTTCATTATATATCTGATTCTGTAATGCTTATGTTATAATAGATCAAGATGCTTTGATGGTTCTTTGTTACTGTGTTTCTACAGGTACTCTCCAAGCGGGATAAGTACAGGGAGGAGTTGCAAGCTCTGTCAAGGGGGAGAGAGATCAAGCAAGGGATTAAGCAGAAGTTCCAGGTTGGTTCCATTGTCTTTCTCTTATCTATTATACATAGAAGAAATCGTGAATTGCTTTAAACTGTTGTTTCTAGGGTAGCTGCCAAACCTAGAGGGCTAGTCATTCGAAAAGACACTAGTTTTCCCATAAACAAAATGGCGACTCCGCTGGGGATTGAATAGATGTTTGTTTGTTGTTATTGTTTATTTTATAAACTATAGACAGAGCCTGAAGTTAGCCAGGTAGCCTTCGAACTGCTCTTGCTCTGCAATTGCATAGTAGATGAATGTTGCTTCAGTCAATCTCTGGTTTAGTTTATGAATTAAAAATTTGACTTACAAGCATTCTAGATGCCCTTTTGGTAGCTCAGTAACCTCTCAAGACATTCCTCTATACTTTTCTCTTTACTGTCCATCATAGCTCAGCTTAACTCACTGAAAGCAGCTGCACATCTGAGCCAAAACCCACTTCAGTTGCGCTCCTTGGCCCATCGCACTATCTGTCACTGTAAACCAGTATGCATCACACTTCCCAAGTGCAGTAGGTGTGATGCATCCCTATTTCTGTGAAGCCGAGGTGCGATGACTGACTGAACCTATTTCCATTTTAGAAATTGGGGGTTTTTGTCCTTGTTTTCAGTTTCATTTAGTTGTTTTGCTGCTTATAAGTAGCGCCTCCTTACTGAAGCCTGCACGCATCACATAGGTCAGCCTCCATTAATTAGGATTAGTAAATGTTCTTATGTATTTGTTCATCATTTATAATCCTTTGTTGAAAAGTTGCTTAAATCGATCCATCGCTTTGGTACAAAAAGTGTCGTAACAGTCATTTTGTGTCAAAAAGAGAAGTGTCATGGATTCTTCCTTCCCTAGATAGTTGATTTAACTTTTCATCATGTATTTGATTTGATTTGTTGATATTCGAAGTGTCTAAAGCATTTTTTTTATTCAAAATTGAAAAGTGTCGTTTAGTCTTCCTTTCTCTTTTGAAAAAGAAATTATCGATAAAGTCATTTTGAAAGAAATATTTCAGATCTTTGCTGCATTTAGTTTTCCTTTTTAGCATTTTTACATTAAGGAGAATGAAAAACAGATACATGCATTTGCATTTGAATTTAGTTTGTGTGCGAAATATGATTTAGGAAAATGCACTAGTGTGTGCTCTTTGTTTGAAAGAATTGTAATCTTCTTTCCCTAGTAGCTAGGATTTTCATTGCTCAAAATAAACAACGATTGCTTATCATTGTAGATTTCATTTTAGGAATTTCATGTCAACATCACATGGTGAACCATTGAAAGGTAAAATTTAAACAAGATCAACTCTAAAATAAATTTCAATGAACCTAACAACGCTTTGGAATTTAACGCAACACATCTAGAGGTCTAGGCTAGCGACATGTTCCAGCATTGTAAAAACTAGTAACTATCGTTTTCATCGAAGGTTGGGTGATTCCTCCTTCTTGATACGACAAGTGCTAGCACGGAATTGTGCTCCCCGTACCATCGCGTATATATTGGGAGACCACAATAGGCTTATATCCTTTATCCATAGGAAGCCGAGTCTGCCACCCTATCGATCACAATGCACTGAACACAACATTCGGGAAGATTGACTGCCGTACATAAGTCCTTGGTAATTTCTCTTTAATTTACCACCAAGGTGTATATTGCAGTTTTGTGATTGGTTTGGTAATCCCTCTGTCTAGATTTTCTAGAGTAGTCACTTTCATTCCTTTTCGACTCTTTAAAAGAAAAGGTCCATCTGAGCACTTGTCACTTCAGGCTCATTAAAAATCGAAGGGGACTAGAGTCATCTTTAGCTTTTTCTCGACTCTTAAAAACTGAAAAAGAAAACTTGTGTCAAAGCGTCTTTAAAATTAATTTAATTTGGAATAACATCCCTGTTCCTGAATTGATCTTAGGTTGAGATATATGGAGACAAATCCAGAGTCCACCAATCAAGGAATCCCTTTTGAAGGGAATCCTAGTCCTTTCCTTCTTTCAAAAATATTGGTGCTCCTTATATGGCTACATTATCCCTTCTAGGACTTACCATTGGCCTGCCAGTATGGCTGTTTTCAACCTCCTTGGTTCAAAATGTCGAGACTTCTCTGAAATCGAGTACACCTCCAACTAGACAAAATCAAACTCCAGTTGATCCTAAAGTTGACCCTTTACCTTCTTCCTCTTTGCTTGGTGAAAGTATTGGTACTAGTAACCGGGTGGCTAAGAAGAAGAAGAAGAAGAAGAAGAAGCCAATTCAGCAAGGAGGTGAACAAGCAACCATTGCTCTGAATGCAACATCTGATGAAAATCTGTCTGTTAACCCTCACAAAGTCAAATATCCGTGCATAATTTATGAGGGAGACCATTTTCATCGAAATTGTCTATATTTTCCTCGGATCTTGAAAGAATGGTCGTTCACACCATCTCGTGTCATCAACCTTTGGAAATCATGTTGGTAACACACCGTCAACTAGTGATAGTAAAGTTCATGGAAAAAAAGTAAAATTCAAGATTCCATGTAGGTTATGTGAAGGTATACACCCTTTTCACCTTTGTACCTATTTGGATGAAGCCAAAAGAGTGTTGGATAACCGTCCTGCTTCACCGCAACAACTTCCATCTGGTTACAAGAAACTTTCCTTGAATCCTTCACTAGGTGATGAACCGATTGACTTAAATCAACCGTCAGTCCAAACCACTCTCTCTGAAAGTGAATCCTATGGGTCTATGCCTGACTAAAATCAACAGGTCGAGGTAGCAATTGACCCGATTTCACCTTCAGCTAATCGTACCTTTCCTGAAGAGAGTGAAAATGATACTGCTCAAGTTCTTTTTGTTTCTTTAGATCCAAATGAGCTTGGGGGCAATCCACCTATTCCATCAAGACATGAGGAAAACCCTCCAATTCTAGTAACTCAATGGGTTAATCCTTCCATTTCTACGGTACCCCCTCCAAGTAGTCTAGTTACTTCCTTTGATTGGAATCAACTAGCAGGATCCCGCCTTCCTTCTTATGTGCCTTTCCAAATCATAGTACAAGTTTGTAATATGATTGTACCTGGCACTATTATAGATGAAGGTGCATCAGTGAGTATCCTTTCCTCAACTGCTTGGCAAGCGCTCGGTTCGCCACCGCTTGGGCCTATTACATAGAATCTTTTGGGCTTTAACAAAGGAAACAGTCAATCGTTAGGGATCCTTCCTCAGTTAACTATCACTTTGGGAGAAAAAACCATTTATCTGAACGTGATGGTAGTACTAGGAACTTTAGATTACAATTTACTTCTTGGGCGTGACTATGTTTATCACATGGGAGCTATTGTTTCAACACTCTTTCGAGTGATTTGTTTCCCGCATGAAGGCAGGATTGTCACTGTTGACCAGCTTTCATTTCCCGGTCCAAATATAGCTCCTAGTCAACCATCATCCCTAAATGGTCCATTTATACCAATGGTATCATCCCCACCACAGGTTAATTATGTGGCAACCTATAACATACCTATATCGACTGACGATCAATTCAGTGATGTTGTACATTATGTATTGGGGGCATTGGAACCAGATCTTTCCTTCATGACCACTTATGAGTTGTGATAGAAGGAGGCCAAGGATAGTTCATTGTCTTGTATCAACCTCGTTAAAAAATGAAACCAAGGGTCTCCGAGGATAGTTTGTTGTCTTGTGTCAACCTCATTAAAAAAAGAAACCAAGGGTTCGAGCAAAGTTTGTTGTCTTGTGTCAACCTCGTTAAAAAATGAAGCCAAGGGTCTCCGAGGATAGTTCGTTGTCTTCTGTTAACCTCGTTAAAAAATGAAACAAGGAATCTGAGCAGATTTCCTTGTCTTGTGTCAAGCTCATTAAAAAATGAAACAAGGACCCCTGGAGAAAAGTTCCAAGTCGAGTCTCTGATTAGATCTTGTAAAATCCTAGTCGATTCTTTCACTTGATCTCATAAAAGAACCTTCATTCCATCCACCTGATTGCCATGAATAGTCTGGTGAATGTAACGAAGCTTAGGGGGCATGCACCCTTGTCTATTTTGCGAACAAACCCAACTGAAAAGATAAGTTTCCCTGTAGGTTATGTGATTGGTTTGACACACCATTCACCTTTGTCTATTCTGCGGATGAAGCCAAGGAAGTGTTTTGTCTATTCTGTGAATGAAACCATCCTACCTAACCACAGTAATTTCCATATGGCTACTGGAGACTCTCCTTTTCATCATGCTGGGGGCATGCAAATCATTTTCAATTTTTAGTTTTTGTCATTTCTAGCTTTTTAGTTTTGTCATTTCTAGCTTACGAAAAAACATGAAACCAAAAACCAAGCATAGTTCCCCCACGGTTCAAGCTCGTTAAAAAATGAACCCACCTTCGGTAATTAACCTTTGTGATTGCCATGCTATCAACCTTTTGAGCCTTGGTTGTGTACCTCCCATCACCTCCATTCTTTTGGCCGATCATACGCTTCCACTTGGTTGTTTACCCTTTTTGAGGAACAGTTGTGATGAGTGGTCTTGTTAGCCAACCTCTTCACAGAAACCACCATGTTTTGAGAAGTTCCAAGCTTACCCAGAACCAATTGCTACCCTAGACACCACTCGTTCCTCAAAATCGAGTCTCCTTTAAACTCTTTTCAGACTCATTAAATATGAAAAGATTGTCGAGCAATTGGCCTTTCCAGCTCGTTAAAGTGATTGGAAGTGCCATCCCTCCTATATATTTTAATATTTTTCAGACCTGAGGGATTATCTCACGAAAAATTTCGAGCGCTTGTCTTTTTCAGCTCGTTAAAGTGATCGGAAAAGTCATCCCTTTTGTATTATTTTATCCTTTTTCGGACTTAAGGGATTAATCTACGAAAAAGAAATTTTGGAGTTTTATTTTCGTCCCTTTTCAAACTCTCTAAACATGAAAATGACTGAGTTATCCTTGTCGTTAAACTCGTTAAAACAATAGCAACAAACTTGTCCATTCTAGACAAGACCGAGTTTCACTGTCGCTAGACTCGTTAAAACATAGCGACAGGTTTGCCTGAAGGGAAAATTATAGAACAAGCATATGTTATCCTCCTCAAGCTTGAAAAAAATAAAGAGGTACTGGTCAGCAATGACTGGGGAAAAAGGGAAAAAACTTGAAGAAATTTATGGTAGCAGGTCGCTCTTGAACATGACACTTTCACTCCATCACCATTATTGAGTCGGGTTGGGTTATTCCATTCACCGGTCATCTCACCATTGGTCTTCCACACCATCCATATTTTGGGGTTAATGCTACCAATCCATCTCAGTGTCGCCAACATGTTTAAGAGAAGTCATTCAGTTGAGAAACCACAATCCAGTTAATGCCTCATCCACTGCAATACCTTCAACCTTCATTTTTCATGACTGCCATTCCTGAACCTTATGTCGTCAGATCGTTTTCACCTCCAGAAAATCATTTGCTTCGTTTTGTGTCGTAGATGTGGGATACATTAAGGCCCTCCTACGACGAGTCACTTCTTGTCGACATCAGATCATTATCCAAGAAGATTGACTTAGAAACACCCCTTTCAGTACTTTTAAGCTTGCATGCCTCAATGGCAAGTTTCCCACTTCCGGTGATGGGTTGACATCAATGGCATTCCACTGAAAGATTTTACGTGGTGTTTGACATCAGATCATATATTCACACCACGTGAAATGTACCGTAGTACCTTGAGGGTCATTATCATTATCGATGATTCCTCTTGCGTCTGTTAACAACCCACATTATTGGCTGGTAATCAGGCGATGTCTTTCCATGTTCGACTTCAGAACATCTCTTCACATGGATTGACTTGTACATCAGGCGAAGATTGAATGAGTTTGAATACCCTAGATCTAGTTTCATCCATCTAGGCTGCGATATATTCAAGGATATAAAGACATCAAATGTACAAAGAAGCTGCACAGATAGTCATATGGGCCAAGGATGATGACTCTACATCTGAAGAATCACCAATCTGCATCTGCAGACGACTATCTGTTCTATGTACATGAAATGAATTTATGAAGCTGAGCATGGGAATGCCTGCCTCAGATAGATCTTGAAAATTATATTATAATGATGTATTTTATTGTATCTTATATAGGTCACCTTCCAGTTCGAAACCTCAGATCCTCATCATAAAGCATTTCACCCGACATCAAGATTTACGACTTCATGCTTTAGGGGGAAACTGTTATATACATATTTGGGCACTTCAACCCCAATCTTATATGTCAATAAAATAGGGCTCATCAACCCCTAAAAGAGTTGTTTCATACCCTAAAAGAACATGGTCATCCGATTACATCATTCTCTAAAAGTTCCACCTGAGAAACCATCCAGAAATGGCCTAAACTGAACCATACTGGCTGCTACACTGGCCAGGTGCGATGCATACTGAGTGGTACACTAATTAGGTACAATGCATACTGATTAGGCCTTCTATTGGGTGCGATGGATGAGGATGGGCAAATGTCCGAGATAGTTTGCTAAGTGGATGCTCATGGGATCTTCTAGAAACTTCTCCTATTACACTTGCCTCTCTGAATTCGCCTAGGGATGAGTAAGAGATCCAAGAAATCTCCAAGTGGAACCAAATGTAACAAGTGGAATGAAACTAATCAAAACCCCAAAGGTGACTTACACCCTTGCACACATCTATAAATGGATCACTCATCTAAGAGATCTAGAGGTTGGAATATTGTGAATTGCAAGGAAGTGCTGATAGTTTGTATTTGAGGAAAGAGAATTGTATTGTTGGTGTGATCTTGCTATTTCATGAGGTGAAGAGGGATTGATGCTGGATCAAACAACTGGGTTGTAATTCTCCCTTCTATTTAATAAAGTTCTTCAAGTTTTCTTCCATATAATTGTGCACTTGTGAATGTTATCATTTATGAATGCTATTGTATGTTCATTATATATCTGATTCTGTAATGCTTATGTTATAATAGATCAAGATGCTTTGATGGTTCTTTGTTACTATGTTTCTACAGGTACTCTCCAAGCGGGATAAGTACGGGGAGGAGTTGCAAGCTCTGTCAAGGGGGAGAGAGATCAAGCAAGGGATTAAGTGGAAGTTCCAGGTTGGTTCCATTGTCTTTCTCTTATCTATTATACATAGAAGAAATCGTGAATTGCTTTAAACTGTTGTTTCTAGGGTAGCTGCCAAACCTAGAGGGCTAGTCATTCGAAAAGACACTAGTTTTCCCAGAAACAAAATGGTGACTCCGCTGGGGATTGAATATATGTTTGTTTTTTGTTATTGTTTATTTTATAAACTATAGAGAGAGCTTGAAGTTAGCGAGGTAGCCTTCGAACTACTCTTGCTCTACAATTGCATAGTAGATGAATGCTGCTTCAGTCAGTCTCTAGTTTAGTTTATGAATTAAACATTTGACTTACAAGCATTTTAGATGCCCTTTTGGTAGCTCATTAACCTCTCAAGACATTCCTTTGTACTTTTCTCTTTACTATCCATTATAGCTCAGATTAACTCACTGAAAGCAGCTACACATCTGAGCCAAAACCCACTTCAGTTGCGCTCCCTAGCCCATTGCACTGTCTGTCACTGTAAACAAGTATGCATCGCACTTCCCGAGTGTAGTAGGTACGATGCATCCCTATTTCTGTGAAGCCCAGGTGCGATGACTGACTGAACCTATTTCCATTCTAGAAATTGGGGGTTTTTGTCCTTGTTTTCAGTTTCATTTAGTTGTTTTGCTGCTTATGAATAGTGCCTCCTTACTGAAGCCTACTTGCATCACATAGATCAGCCTCCATTGATTAGGATTAGTAAATATTTTTATGTATTTGTTAATCATTTATAATCCTTTGTTGGAAAGTTTCTTAAATCGATCTGTCGCTTTGGTACAAAAAGTGTCATAACTGTCATTTTGTGTCAAAAAGAGAAGTGTCGTGGATTATTCCTTCCCTAGATAGTCGATTGAACTTTTCGTCATGTATTTGATTTGATTTGTTGATATTTGAAGTGTCGAAAGCATTTTTTTTATTCAAAATTGAAAAGTGTCGTTTAGTCTTCCTTTCTCTTTTGAAAAAGAAATTGTCGAAAATGTCATTTTGAAAGAAATATTTCAGATCTTTGCAGCATTTAGTTATCCTTTTTGGCATTTTTACATTAAGGAGAACAAAAAATAGATACATGCATTTGCATTTAGTTTGTGTGTGAAATATGATTTAGGAAAATGCACTAGTGTGTGCTCTTTGCTCTTTCATTTGCATTTGCATTTAGTTTGTGTGCGAAATATGATTTAGGAAAATACACTAGTGTGTGCTCTTTGCTCTTTGTTTGAAAGAATTGTAATCTTCTTTCCCTAGTAGCTAGGATTTTCATTGCTCAAAATAAACAACGATTGCTTATCATTGTAGATCGCATTTTAGGAATTTCAAGTCAACCTCACATGGTGAACCATTGAAAGGTAAACTTTAAACAAGATCAACTCTAAAATAAATTTCAATGAACCTAACAATGCTTTGGAACTTAACGCAACACATCTAGACATCTAGGCTAGAGACGTGTTTCGGCGTCGTAAAAACTAGTAACTATCGTTTTCATCGAAGGTTGGGTGATTCCTCCTCCTTGATACGACAAGTGCTAGCATGGACTTGTGCTCCCCATACCGTCGCATATATATTGGGAGACCACAATAGGTTTATATCCTTTATCCATAGGAAGCCGAGTTTGCCGCCCTATCGATCGCAATGCACTGAACACAACATTTGGGAAGATTGACTGCCATACATAAGTCCTTGGTAATTTCTCTTTAATTTACCACCAAGGTGTATATTGCAGTTTTGCGATTGGTTTGGTAATTCCTCTGTCTAGATTTTCCAGAGTAGTCACTTTCGTTCCTTTTCGATTGTTTAAAAGAAAAGGTCCATATGAGCACTTGTCACTTCAGGCTCATTAAAAATCGAAGGGGACCAGAGTCATCTTTAGCTTTTTCTCGACTCTTAAAAAATGAAAAAACAAAGTTGTGTCAAAGCGTCTTTAAAATTAATTGAATTCGGAATAACATCCCTGTTCCTGAGTTGATCTTAGGTTGAGATATATGGAGACAAATCTAGAGTCCACCAATCAAGGAATCCCTTTTGAAGGGAATCCTAGTCCTTTTCCTTCTTTTGGAAATATTGGTGCTCCTTATATGGCTACATTATCCCTTCCAGGACTTACCATTGGCCTGCTAGTATGGCTATTTTCAACCTCCTTGGTTCAAAATGTCAAGACTTCTCTAAAATTGAGTACACCTCCAACTAGACAAAATCAACCTCCAGTTGATCCTAAAGTTGATCCTTTGCCTTCTTCCTCGTTTGTTTCTTCCTCCCCTTCTTCCTCTTCGCTTGGTGAAAGTATTGGTACTAGTAACCAGGTGGCTAAGAAGAAGAAGAAAGGGAGGAGGAAGAAGAAGAAGCCAATTCAACAAGGAGGCGAACAAGCAACTATTGCTCTGAATGCAACATCTGATGAAAATTCATCCGTTAACCCTCACAAAGTCAAATATTCGTGCATAATTTGTGAGGGAGACCATTTTCATCGAAATTTTCTATATTTTCCTCAGATCTTGAAAGAATGGTCTTCCCGTTCACACCATCCCGTGTCATCAACCTCTGGAAATCATGTTGGTAACACACCATCAATTAGTGATAGTAATGTTCATGGACAAAAAGGAAAATTCAAGCTTCCATGTAGGTTATGTGAAGGTATACACCCTTTTCACCTTTGCCCCTATTTGGATGAAGCCAAAAGACTGTTGGATAAATGTCCTACTTCACCGCAACAACTTCCATCTGGTTACAAGAAACTTTCCTTGAATCCTTCACTAGGTGATGAACTGACTGACTTAAATCAACCATCGGTCGAAACCACTCTCTCTGAAAGTGAATCCTATGAGTCTATGCCCGACCAAAATCAACAGGTCGAGGTAGCAGTTGACCCGATTTCACCTTCAGCTAATCGTACCTTTCCCGAAGAGAGTGAAAATGATACCGCTCAAGTTCTTTTTGTTTCTTCAGATCCAAATGAGCTTGGGGGCAATCCACCTGTTCCATCAAGACAGGAGGAAAACCCTCCAGTTCTAGTAACTCAAGGGGTTAATCCTCCCATTTCTATGGTACCCCCTCCAAGTAGTCTAGTTACTTCCTTTGATTGGAATCAACTAGCAGGATCCTGCCTTCCTTCTTATGTGCCTTTCTAGATCATAGTACAAGTTTGTAATATGATTGTACTTGGCACTATTATAGATGAAGGTGCATCAGTGAGTATCCTTTCCTCAACTGCTTGGCAAGCGCTCGGTTTGCCGCCACTTGTGCCTGTTACACAGAATCTTTTGGGCTTTAACAAAGGAACCAGTCAACCATTAGGGATCCTTCCTCAGTTACCTATCATTTTGGGAGAAAAAACCGTTTATCTGAATGTGATGGTAGTCCCAAGGCCTTTAGATTACAATTTACTTCTTGGGCATGACTATGTTTATCACATGGGAGCTATTGTTTCAATAATCTTTCGAGTGATTTGTTTCCCGCATAAAGGCAGGATTGTCATCGTTGACCAGCTTTCATTTCCCAGTCCAAATATAGCTCCTAGTTAACCATCATCCATAAATGGTCCATTTATACCGATGGTATCATCCCCACCACAGGTTAATTATGTGGCAACCTGTAACATACCTACATCGACTGACGATTAATTCAGTGATGTTGTACATTATGTACTGGGGGCATTGGAACCATATCTTTCCTTCATGACCACTTATGAGTTGTGATCAAAGGAGGCCGATGATAGTTCGTTGTCTTGTGTCAACCTCGTTAAAAAATGAAACCAAGGGTCTCTGAGGATAGTTCGTTGTCTTGTGTCAACCTCGTTAAGAAAAGAAACCAAGGGTTCGAGAAAATTTTGTTGTCTTGTGTCAACCTCGTTAAAAAATGAAACCAAGGGTCTCTGAGGATAGTTCGTTGTCTTGTGTCAACCTTGTTAAAAAATGAAACAAGGAATATGAGCATATTTCCTTGTCTTGTGTCAAGCTCATTAAAAAATGAAACAAGGACCCCTGGAGAAAAGTTCCAAGTCGAGTCTCTGATTAGATCTCGTAAAATCCCAGTCGAGTCTTTCACTTGATCTCGTAAAAGAACCTTCATTCCATACACCTGATTGCCATGAATAGTCTGGTGAATGTAACGAAGCTTAGGGGGCATGCACCCTTGTCTATTTTGTGGACAAACCCAGCTGAAAAGATAAGTTTCCCTGTAGGTTATGTGATTGGTTTGACACACCATTCACCTTTGTCTATTTTGTGGACGAAGCCAAGGAATTGTTTTGTCTATTCTGTGAATGAAACCATCCAACCTGTTATAGACATTTTTGTGCCTTACAGCTCTAAGCATGAAATGTCCATAAACCAAGGGATCGTAAGTCCCTAAAAGTGTTGTTCCGACCCCTAGAGGAACAAGGTCAACAAATTGCAGCTTCTCTCAGAAGTTCTCCACCAGAAACTGCTCAGAATCAGTCAAATCAGGATCATTTCAGCTGCTCCACTAGCTAGCTGCGTTGCATAGCACCCAAGTACACTAGCTAGGTGCGTTGCAACACACCTAAATGCACTACCAGGGTGCGTTGAGTGGGAAATGACAAATGGCAGTGTCATTCCGCGAGGTGGACAGACAATGGAAGCTTCCAGAATCTTCCCCAATGACACTTGCCTCACTGAGTTCGACCAAGGATGAGTAAGAGGCTCTCAGTCTCCAAGTGGAAGCAAGAACTGACAGAGAGAAGCCACTAGTAAGATCATAAGCTGACTCATCCTCTTTGCATACATCTATATATGGATCCCTCATCCCAGAGATCCGGAGGCTGGAATTTTGTACATTGCAGAGAATTGCTGTTGGTTTTGAGATAGATATCAGAGTATTGGGTGATTTATGCTTTGTTGGAGGTGAAGAGGGGACTCCTTTGCTGGGAGGTTGATGCTGGATCAGGAATCAACGGTTGTAACTCCTCCTGGATCTTCTTGTTATATCAATAAAACTATTTGAGTTTCTCCTACATGCTTGTGTATCATTGATGTTTGTTATATTTGCATGTTTAGATTAAATCTGATCCTAAGCTATTTATGAATATAAATCCATGTCTTTGTGTAGTTTTCTTCTTCTGTGATCTTACAGGAACTTGGTGAAGCTGGGCAAGTAAGGGAGTAGGTAGCTGGAAGCTGTCAAAGAGGAGAGATATTGGATCAAAGGACTAGCGCAAGACACAGGTTGGTTCATCCTATTCCTCTTTGTTTATAGTTCATAAAGAAGAATACGAAAGTAGTTTTCCCTGTTTGTTTCTAAGGTCACTGTCACACCTTAGTGGGATAGGGTCATTCTGAATAGACACTTTTCCCGTTAACAAAATGGCGACTCCACTGTGGAACGTGTCTACTTAGTTTGTTTGTGTTTCTCTTGTTGTTTGTTTCATAAACATAGAAGTAGCAATCGAACTGCATTTGCCATTAACAAATGCAAAGTAGACACTTGCTACTTCAATCCATTCACTGGATCTGTTTATGATTTGAACAGCTGATTCAAAAATGATTTGATTTCCCTTTGTGATAGCTCTTAGACCTCGTTTAAATCTACCCTCTGATTGTGCATTACTGATTGCTTTTACTCGGCCAAAAACCATAGATTAAACTGCAAACCGTGACCCAGAACCGGGATAGAATTCTCGTTTCTGCCCCAGCGTAGGCTCTGTGAAGAGATTCTGCATTTCAACGCAGTTCCCGAGAGGGCTACCTGCGCTGCAATCCAGTTTCTCTGTGTAATAGGTGCGCTGATCAGCCTAGCCTTGTGCAGCTGAGGTTCTTTGCTTCATTTTTTCAGTTTTATCTCTGATTTTTGCAGCCTGTGATCAGTGTATGTGTCTGTTTAAAAACCCCTTTTCTTTGCCTTAATTCCGCCTCCTTTGTACAAAAAGACTGTAGATGTTCTTTGTGTGTTTGTTACATCATTTACAGTTTTCCATTGAAAAGTAGAATAGTCATACTGTCGTCCTTTGATTTAGATTTGTCGTAAGTGTCGATTTTGATCATAGGAGAAAGTTTATTTGCTGTTGACAGTCGATTATGCTTTTACTTTTTCCTTTGGTTTGAATTTATGACTTTCAAGTGTCGAAACGAGTATTTATTTCAAAATCATAAAGTGTCGTAATCATCTCTACCTTTTGATTTCGAAAAGAAGGTTTTTTGTGTTTGTCACTTGAAAGCAAATTTAGATTTGTACATAAACTTTCTTTTTAGGCATCAATATTAAGAAAGTGAAAAAAAAATACATGCACATGTGCATTTGCATATTGACAGTCTGTTTGGCTTGATTTAGGAAAAGTGCATTTACAGTGTGCTCTTTGCTCTTTGCGAAAAGATTGTGTCTTTCTTTTCCCTTGTAGCTAGGATTTTCATTGCTGAAAAGAGATAAAAGTTTGTTTATCATCTTTAGATTGCATTTTAGGAATTACATGTACATCTCGTGGTGATCCCAAAAGGAAAACTTCATAAGAAAGATCAACCTAAAATAAATTCAATGAACCTAACAACGCTTTGGAACTTAACGCACAACATTTAGAGGTCTAGGCTAGAGACGTATTCCGACATCGTAAAGCCTGGTAACTGTTGTCCTCATTGATGGTTGGGTGATTCCTCCACTTTGAGACGATAAGTGCCAGTACGGACTTGTGCTCCCACGTACCGTCGAGTATATTTTGGGAGACCCCTATAGGCTTAAATCTTTTATCCATAGGAAGCCGTGTCTGCCGCCCTATCGATCGCAATGCACTGAACACAACATTCAGGAAGATTGACTGCCGTACCGTAAAAAGTATTCTGCAGTTTTGCGATTGGTTTGGTACTCCCTCTACCTAGACATCCAGAGCAGTCCCTTTCGTTCCTTTTCAGACTCCTTAACGGAAAAGGTCCATCTGAGCACTTGTCACTTCAGGCTCATTAAAAATCGAAGGAGACTAGAGTCATCTTTTGTTTTTTCTCGACTCTTAAAAACTGAAAAAACAAGTTGTGTCAAAGTGTCTAAAATTTATTTTAATCGGAATAACATCACTGTTCCCTCGTTGGTCTTATAAGTTAGTCTCCCTTCATCGCAAGTTCTTGTAGAATCGCTAGGAAATCTTTTGGATAGACTAGATATGTCTGAACAGCCATCGACATCCAGGACTGTGTCATCTGACACAGCAGCAGCTGAGTCTCCTGCTGCTACTCCAACGATGTTCGCCGGTATACCATCTGTCCCGGCAAGTTATCAACAACAAGCCGGAGTCCAATCAGGGACTGTTTCGATGACATGGTTAGTTCCTATTTCTTCATCCGGATTATCATCTGGTATTTCTTATGTTGAAACTCAACAAATTGATCCAATGTGTCTTCAAAGGCAAATCTACGCTTTAAGTACTGGATTGGCACCATATGGAGGGCAGTATGCCTTTTCATTGTTCCCTCCCAGAGAACAACCATATGGGAGTTTACAACAAAGTTCAGGTCAAACTGGAATTACATCCAGTGGTTGGGTACCAATACTGCCTCAACAACCAAGGGTTGTATATTCAATGCAACCAGTCCACCCTGTGTCGGATATTCCCACTATACCTGCTATGGTGACTGCGTCGCAAGTACAAGCGCTACCTGTTGTATGTCAACCCCAAGTTTCTCAGGTTGCAATACAACAGCCTCTTGTCTCAATGACTCAATCACAACCTCAGGTTAGTGACTCCTTATCTAGAGCGACTCAGGCTCAAACAAGTACTATGACTCCTCATCTTGGTCAATCATCCAGTATTGGACAACAGCAAATGGTCCAACAACCAGGGCTGGTTCAATCTCAACAACCGCAATTCCAACAATCATATCAAGGACCTGAGCAACAAGTCTTTGTAAGTAATGGGCAACTGCATTTCCAAAGCGGTTATCAACAACCATACTATAATGGTTATGCCCATCAACCTTGTCAAAGCTGCCAGCATCAAATACATTATACTGGTATGCAAAGACCCACTGCTCAGGCGATTCCATCTTATCCTGGGTATGCTTCGCCTAACCTGAATCAAAAATTGCCCTCTGTAGCAACTCTAGAATTACCGATCTAAACCGGCTGACGAATGATCCAATTGCTTATGCCCCTTGGTGGCCAGCGATTCCGCATAAACTTCCGTCAGATATTCCTAAATTTAATGGAAATCCGGGTGAAGACCCGTCAAATCATGTGATGACATTTCATCTGTGGTGTTCATCAAACACCCTAAACGATGATTCGATTAGGCTTTGCCTTTTCCAGAGGACGTTAACTGGTCCGGCAGCAAAATGGTATATTGAATTACCTAGAGCTTCGTTTGACAACTTCAGTACCCTAGCCACAACCTTTTTAACCCATTTTCAATTACCAATAAGGTACGAAACGGGAACAGAACTCCTTACCAACTTCAAACAGACGATGGCCACTCACATATCTGATCATATACATGAGTGGCGACGTCGTCGTAGAATGGTAAAAACGTATGTTCCCGATCAGCTCTTAGCTGAATGGTTTATCAAGTCATTACTACCTTCCATCACGGAAGATGTGGCAAAAGGGGGAGTCGTCACAGAAGAGCAAGTTATCGCTCGTGCGCAATATTTGGACTTGATTTACACTCAATCCGGCACACTCTACGATAAAATGCCTGACGCCCCTAGACCGGAATTCCTAGTTCCTCCTCCTCCTAAATAAAATAATGACTCTCATGTTGGCGATGGCGTGATTGGCGCAACAGACACGAAATCGAAAAAGGCTACATCTAAAAAGGCCCATAAAATTTCTAGTCAAAATGCAAATGAGAAACTTCTTGCCTCGGAAGTAAATGCCGTGTCGACCGACAAGGGCAAACAACTGAAGCAATCAGGGGGCAAGAAGAAAAAGAAAGGGAGAAAAAAGAAGCAGGATAAGTCATCTCCTGGAAAACCTTCTGCAAACCCTTATGGGCAAAGGAAACCCCCTGTGGGGTGTCATATATGCGATGAGGAGCATTGGACGAGAGATTGTCCACATATAGCTGAAGTTAAGAAACTCTTTAAGAGTTCAAAAACCTCAACGGTATTGACTGATCCGTTTCCAAACCCGGGAACCAAACTGGTTGCTAATCAAAATGCTTCCCGATCCCAAGTGCTTATGTTGTCTATATCAAAGCAGCAAAATGATGCTTTGACAAGGAATAAAGATTACGGGAATCCACAGCTGTCGAATAACAAGGCTAATGAACAACCTAGTAGTTTGACAACAACTTTGACTGAAGTTGTGCCACCCATCATTCCTGAACAAATGATAAAGTCGCCAAAGGGAGTAGTACACAAATCGAAATTTAATCCTCGTGCAAAAATAACACAGAATTATAATATAATAGAGGACCTTGCCCAATCGCCGTCCACTATGTCGACACTTGAGGTACCGCAAAATTGCCTCTCCCAAGAGCAAGCTTTATTATCAGCAATAGGTGGGATTGACCCAATGGATTCCGATCTTGTGGCCTTTGATCATAAAGGATATGACCCTCAATTACCAGCTCAACTAGCTTTCCTTATTCAAGTGAAAGCCCTCAACAAAACTGTTCATCGAACAATTATTGATGAGGGGGCATCCACATGTATTATGTCGATGAGTTGCTGGAAAAATTTAGGGTCACCACCCTTGTCGCGATCGTCAACAATGTTAAAAGCATTTGATGGACGATCATACACTCCATACGGGATTTTAAGTAACTTGCAGGTTGAACTGGGGGGTAAAACAGTAGAAATTGATGTTGAAGTAATCGACGGAAACCTTGATTACAACATCCTACTGGGTAGGCCCTGGATATATGCCATGGCCGCAGTTGTGTCGACCTACTTCAGGAAGATTGCATTTCCCTTCCAAGGAGGAATTACAATCGTCGACCAACAAACATTTCTCCCCAACAATTCACAAGTTACGGGAAGCATTCCAATAATCCATGGAAGCAATCATTCGCTCCAAAATATCGGGGTAGGTCTCCTAAAAGACCCTGCCTTAATGGGTACTTTTGCCCTACCACCTCCGAGTAATCTGGCGGAAATGGCCACAGTGGAATATGAAATCTTCAATATCTAATGGATTTGGATTTCGAGGATGGTTCTTATCTTGTGTCAACCTCGTTAAAAAATGAAACAAGGAATCTTGAGGATGGTTCTTTTACTGTGTCAACCTCATTAAAAAATGAAACAAATCCCCTTTCCAAATCTCAAAGGTAAACCTTCATTCCAACCACCGAGTTGAATGCAATGAAGCTTGGGGGGCATGCACCTCGATTTGCGTTATTATGCTGGGGGCATGCAAACTTATCATGAGCAGTGTTACCGCAGGGTTCAAGCTCGTTAAAAAATAAACCCGCCTCGAGCAGTGTTACCGCAGGGTTCAAGCTCGTTAAAAAATAAACCCGCATCGAGCAGTTTTAGCACATAGTTCAAGCTCGTTAAAAAATAAACATAAGACATGAGCAAATGTTTCCACCCGCATTTAAGCTCGTTAAAAAATGAACTATTCTCCGGTAAATAACCACCGTGAATGAAGCATTTCAGCCATTAAAGCCTTGGTCGTGTTTGCACCATCACCTCCACTTTTCATTGGCCGATCATTCACCTCCATTTGATTGTTTACCCATTTTGAGGAACAGCTACGAAGAGTGATTTCACTAGCCATCCTTGTGACACTGCCGTGATTGGAAAATTCCAACCCTTACCTGGAATCAGCTGCTACCCATTTTATCACTCGTTCCTCAAAAGGCGAGTCTTCTTTAAGCTCTTTTTAACTGACTCGTAAAATATGAAAAGATTGCCGAGTTTTGGCCTTCCAGCTCGTTAAAGCAACCGGAAGTGCTATCCCTCCTCTAGATTTTAATATTTTTGGACCTGAGGGATTATTGCACAAAAAGATCGAGCCCTTGTTTTGTTCGGCTCGTTAAAACTATCGAAAATTCATCCCATCCTCCTCAAGCTTGACAAAAATAAAGAGGTACTGGTCAGCAATGACTGGGGAAAAATTGGGAAGAAACTCAAAGAATCTTTATTGGTAGCAAGTCGCTCTTGAACATGACACTTCCACTCTGTGCCTAAGTCGGGTTGGGTTATTTCATTCACCGGTCGCATTGCCATGGTCACGCCATACCATCCACATTTGGGGTAAATGCTACCAATCCATCACATAAGTGTCGCCGACATGTTCAAGAGAAGTCATCCAGAGAAGTCACCCATGTCCCATCCACTACCATACATTATACTTCATTCTTTCATGACCGCCATCCTGAACCATATATCATCAGATCGTTTTCACCTCCATCAAAATCATTTGCTCCGTTCCGTGTCTTTGATGTGGGATTCATTAAGGCCCTCCTTTGACGGATCGCTTCTTGTCGACACCAGCTCATTATCCAAGAAGTTGATCTAGGAACACCCCATTCAGTACTTTGAAGCTTGCATGCTTCAATGGCAAGTTTCTCACTTCCGGCAATAGGTATACATCAATGACCTTCGACCGAAAGATTTTGTGTGGTGTTCGACGCCAAGTCCTTTATTCACACCACGTGAATTGTACTGCAGTACCTTGAGGGTCATCATCATTATCGGTGATTCCTCTCGCGCTTGTTAACAGTTTACATCACTAACTGGTAATCAAGCGATGTCTTTCCATGTTCGACTTCAACACATTTCTCACATGGATCGACTTGTACTTCGAGTGAAGATTG
Organism: Pinus tabuliformis; assembly: GCA_031772625.1. Lineage (NCBI taxonomy): Eukaryota > Viridiplantae > Streptophyta > Pinopsida > Pinales > Pinaceae > Pinus > Pinus tabuliformis. Next base: position 161,652,083 of record CM062808.1, read on the forward strand.
GACGAGATTGAAGACCCCGGATCTAGTTTCATCCATCCGGGCTGCGATATATATTCAGGAAAATAAAGACATTGAAATGTACAGCACTGCAGCACAGATAATCATCCTACAAAAAGGATGATGGCTCTATCAGAATCATCAGTATACCATCAGACGATTGTCTGTCCTATGTACATGAAAATGAATTTATAAAGCTGAGCATGGGAATGCCCGCCTCAGCTAGATCATGAAAACAGTATGAAGATAATGTATTGTATTTTATCTTATTACAGGTCTCCTCCCAGCATTGAAATAACTTCGGATCCTCCTAATAAATCATTTCACCCGATAAACGGCCTCATACCTTAGGGGGCAACTGTTATAGACATTTTTGTGCCTTACAGCTCTAAGCATGAAATGTCCATAAACCAAGGGATCCTAAGTCCCTAAAAGTGTTGTTCCAACCCCTAGAGGAACAAGGTCAACAAATTACAGCTTCTCTCAGAAGTTCTCCACCAGAAACTGCTCAGAATCAGTCAAATCAGGATCATTTCAGCTGCTCCACTAGCTAGCTGCATTGCATAGCACCCAAGTACACTAGCTAGGTGCGTTGCAACGCACCTAAATGCACTACCAGGGTGCGTTGAGCGGGAAATGACAAATGGCAGTGTCATTCCACGAGGTGGACAGACAATGGAAGCTTCCAGAATCTTCCCCAATGACACTTGCCTCACTGAGTTCGACCAAGGATGAGTAAGAGGCTCTCAGTCTCCAAGTGGAAGCAAGAACTGACAGAGAGAAGCCACTAGTAAGATCATAAGCTGACTCATCCTCTTTGCATACATCTATATATGGATCCCTCATCCCAGAGATCCGGAGGCTGGAATTTTGTACATTGCAGAGGATTGCTGTTGGTTTTGAGATAGATATCAGAGTATTGGGTGATTTATGCTTTTTTGGAGGTGAAGAGGGGACTCCTTTGCTGGGAGGTTGATGCTGGATCAGGAATCATTGGTTGTAACTCCTCCTAGATCTTCTTGTTATATCAATAAAACTATTTGAGTTTCTCCTACATGCTTGTGTATCATTGATGTTTGTTATATTTGCATGTTTAGCTTAAATCTGATCCTAAGCTATTTATGAATATAAATCCATGTCTTTGTGTAGTTTTCTTCTTCTGTGATCTTACAGGAACTTGGTGAAGCTGGGCAAGTAAGGGAGCAGGTAGCTGGAAGCTGCCAAAGAGGAGAGAGATTGGATCAAAGGACTAGCGCAAGACACAGGTTGGTTCATCCTATTCCTCTTCGTTTATAGTTCATAAAGAAGAATACGAAAGTAGTTTTCCCTGTTTGTTTCTAAGGTCACTGTCACACCTTAGTGGGATAGGGTCGTTCTGAATAGACACTTTTCCCGTTAACACTACCTAACCACAGTAATTTCCATATGGCTACTGGAGACTCTCCTTTTCATCATGCTGGGGGCATGCAAATCATTTTCAATTTCATTTTCAATTTTTAGTTTTTGTCGTTTCTAGCTTTTTAGTTTTGTCATTTCTAGCTTTTTAATTTTGTCGTTTCTAGCTTACGAAAAAACATGAAACCAAAAACCGAGCATAGTTCCCCCATGGTTCAAGCTCGTTAAAAAATGAACCCACCTTCAGTAATTAACCTTTGTGATTGCCATGCTATCAACCTTTTGAGCCTTGGTTGTGTACCTCCCATCACCTCCATTCTTTTAGCCGATCATATGCTTCCACTTGGTTGTTTATCCTTTTTGAGGAACAGTTGTGATGAGTGGTCTTGTTAGCCAACCTCTTCACATAAACCACCATGTTTTTAGAAGTTCCAAGCTTACCCGAAACCAGTTGCTACCCTAGACACCACTCGTTCCTCAAAATCGAGTCTCCTTTAAACTCTTTTCAGACTCATTAAATATGAAAAGATTGTCGAGCAATTGGCCTTTCCAGCTTGTTAAAGTGATTGGAAGTCCCATCCCTCCTGTATATTTTAATCTTTTTCGGACATGAGGGATTAACTCACGAAAAAGTTCGAGTGCTTGTCTTTGTCAGCTCGTTAAAGTGATCGGAAAAGTCATCCCTTTTGTATTATTTTATCCTTTTTCGGACTTAAGGGATTAATCTACGAAAAAGAACTTCTGGAGTTTTCTTTTCATCCCTTTTCAAACTCTCTAAACATGAAAAGGACTGAGTTATCCTTGTCGTTAAACTCATTAAAACAATAGCAAAAAACTTGTCCATTCTAGACAAGACTGAGTTTCACTGTCGCTAGACTCGTTAAAACATATCGGGCAAATTATAGAACAAGCATATGTTATCCTCCTCAATCTTGACAAAAATAAAGAGGTATTGGTTAGCAATGACTGGGGAAAATGGGAAAAAACATGAAGAAATTTATGGTAGCAGGTCGCTCTTGAACATGACACTTTCACTCCATCACCATTATTGAGTCGGGTTGGGTTATTCCATTCACCGGTCATCTCACCATTGGTCTTCCACACCATCCATCTTTTGGGGTTAACGCTACAAATCCATCTCAGTGTCGCTGACATGTTTAAGAGAAGTCATTCAATTGAGAAACCACAATCCAATTAATGCCTCATCCACTACAATAGCTTCAACCTTCATTTTTCTTGACCGCCATTCCTGAACCTTGTGTCGTCAGATCGTTTTCACCTCCAAAAAATCATTTGCTTCGTTCCGTGTCGTATATGTGGGATACATTAAGGCCCTCCTACGACGAGTCACTTCTTGTCAACATCAAATCATTATCCAAGAATATTGACTTAGAAACACCCCTTTCAGTACTTTGAAGCTTGCATGCCTCAATGGCAAGTTTCTCACTTCCCGCGATAGGTTGACATCAATGGCCTTCGACTGAAAGATTTTGCGTGGTGTTTGAAATCGGATCATATATTCACACCATGTGAACTTTATTGTAGTACTTTGAGGGTCATTATCATGATTGGTGATTCCTCTCGCGTCTGTTAACAACCCACATTATTGGCTGGTAATCAGGCGATGTCTTTCCATGTTCGACTTCAGAACATCTCTTCACATGGATTGACTTGTACATCGGGTGAAGATTGAACGAGTTTGAAGACCCTAGATCTAGTTTCATCCATCCGAGATGCGATATATTCAGGGATATAAAGACATCAAATGTACAAAGAAGCTGCATAGATAGTCATCCGGGCCAAGGATGATGACTCTACATCTAAAGAATCACCAGTCCACATCTGCAGATGACTATCTGTTCTATGTGCATGAAATGAATTTATAAAGCTAAGCATGGGAATGCCTGCCTCAGCTAGATCATGAAAATTATATTATAATGATGTATTGTATTGTATCTTATACAGGTCACCTTCCAGTTCGAAACCTCAGATCCTCATGATAAAGAATTTCACCTGACATCAAGATTTATGACTTCATGCTTTAGGGGGCAACTGTTATAGACATATTTGGGCACTTCAACCCCAATCTTATATGTCAATAAACTAGGGCTCATAAACCCCTAAAAGAGTTGTTTCATACCCTAAAAGAACATGGTCATCTGATTACATCATTCCCCAAAAGTTCCACCTGAGAAACCATCCAGAAATGGCCTAAACTGAACCATACTGGCTGCTACACTGGCCAGGTGCGATGCATACTAAGTGGTACACTGCTCAGGTGCGATGCATACTGATTAGGCCTTCTATGGGGTGTGATGGGTGAGGATTGACAAATGTCTGAGACAATTTTCTAAGTGGATGCTCATGGGATCTTCTAGAAACTTCTCCTATTACACTTGCCTCTCTGAATTCGCCTAGGGATGAGTAAGAGATCCAAGAAATCTCCAAGTGGAACCTGTTGTGCTCTACAAAAACCTCGCATTTCATATCATTTTTATTCACAAAACTATCATATGAAATGGGTCCCTTTTAGTTTTAATTGGTATCAACTTTGTATTATTCAAAGAGGTCCGAAAACAAAATGAAAACATTACAAAAAACCTTTTTGAAAAACCAATTTTGGTCTTATAACATAAATGATTAATCTTTTATCATTGCGACAAAGTGATCGCAAGATCGCATATCGCAATGACAAAGGAGGCATAACTCAAAAAACCATTGGTTTGCTCCGACGCGATAACATGCAATAGGCTATCGCATATCGGCAATAATAAGTTCCCATAACAAAAGCCCCCTTTCACTCCGACGCGATGCGATAAAGTCTCGTTCGCTCCGATGCGATGCGATATCGCTATCGGAGATCGGCGATATACCATGCATGCTTTTAAAGTGCCCCAGTTAATACTCCCGATGCGATGCGATATCGCTATCGGCGATCGACGATTCCAAAAGGCACCAATATAATGATTTAAGTTTTCCCCCGACACCCGATTGCGATAAAGCCAAAAGCACAAACTTCAAGAATTGTTAAAGCGGGGTTATTACGATTAATTCGTATTAAAGGCCTTATCTTTCAAACAGTGATTCACCTGCGCTCAACCACCAAAACATCTGAGGCACGCTTAAACAAATCATTCGGCCGATAAACGATATGATGGGCATTTAAAGGATTGGCAGGTTTTAACGACCATTTAATGAAATAGTAAGTCTAACAATCTTTTCACAGATTGTATCTGCGGCCGCTTTAAGTTAAATCCTTCATCGTGCATTGATCAATATATCTCACCCGTATTTGGCTTTCGCTACCAATTCTCTGTATTACGTTCATTTTTACTCTTGTGCAGAGCTCTTCCGAAGCAGAAAATTCAAGCAGAATGGGGAAGAAGTCTAAGAAAACTGCAATCACTTCCGCTGCGCCAACCACAAGACAAGCCGTCACTGATCCAACAAATAAAAAGAAAGGATTGATATCTGATACTACATGTTCATGTCTCGGCAAAACTACTTGGCAAAATACCTATAATTTGATTGAGGCCGAAGAACCTAAGGTGACAACAGTACAAGCCACGGCAGATGCAACTCGGAAATCTAATGGTACTTTAAAGGACTTAGCCGAATCTTTCCTTCATCGGATAGCAGCTCGAGAACAAATTCTCCCATATACGGATGTAGTGAGGTGGGCAATTGAGGAAATCCCAATCAGAGGCAGAACCTTCTGCACTAGAGATGGGAGAATCTTCGGTTCATTTCAGGCTAATGATTTAAGGCAAATGTATCATTTGCTTGAGCCAGAGAAGAAGTACAACAAGGCATTTCTGGAGAAATTCCAAAGTGAGAACGAAATTGAATCAGAACCCATTCAGGATTGGAGACAAAATCCGGAAAAACACAAGCATGAATCTTCCGGTAAGTACTCTGTTGATTCCCTATGTTCTCCTTATTGTGATGTTGGGATAATGATGTGTAGATTGTGGGGGTTGCACGATTCCTCTAATTTCACTATAGAAATGGTTCCCTTGATGGAAGCGGCGTGTAATAGTGAAATAATGGATTGGGAAACTATACTGTCAGATAAGCTAGCAACAACTGTTCTTGATTTTAGAAGCAAAACTCGCATCACTGAAAGGCTTGTTCCCCCATTCTATTACAGTGCTTATATACTAGATACCCTGTGTTTTAATTCTGAATTTCCCGTGCTCGGCTGGAGGTGGACTTCACAAGACCCCATGCCTATTCACATATACCATCAGAAATTGTGGAAAACCTCCTATAAGCACCATTTATACCAAATCTGCAATGGCTTTATGTTACCCATTTATTACTCTATTTTTGATAAACTTGCTCCCAAAATTGCCTACCAAGTAGGTATTGATTTAACAGGCATAGGGAGATGGTTCGGGGAGGAAAAGTTTACTTATATAAGAATTTTCGGCAGCCAAGCCGAACCCCATGTCCTTCCTTTGTACATACCTGATAAACTGCTGGCGAGGGAAATAGCCTATCAGATTATCTCAGAAGGAGTTACACAAACTCTAAAGAAAAATAAGAAGCAGGTCTGGCCCTCTTTTCCTTTGAGATGCAGTGTCTACGCGTTGCATGATTTCAAACATGTAGAGAAAGAAGCTACAAAGATAAAATCGTTAACTCTAGCGACTCTCCCTAATAGGCGATTTGATCCCAACAAAGTCGCCTATAATGCACTTGAACAGGCCAAATTGACAAAGTTTGATCATAAAGAAGATATGTTTGATGACCTGTTCTCCTCAGCCGAGTCAATATCCCAAGTTAAATTACTGGCCAGAATGCAATATAATGATGAAGGGTTAGTTGAATTCAACAGACTTAGAGAACAGAGGTTGCAAACTCTGCCTCTAGATCTGTTAGCAACAACCCCATCAACAGCATCAAGCGAGCCTCAACAACAACATACTAAGGAACCTTCGGTTACATCAAAAGAACAGGAGAAAGTGCAAGAGGAAGCCCAGACGAAAGAGCAGGAACAGAGCAGCATAGAGGTAAATGCAGATACTCAAATTGATCCCAAATTTCTCCAGGAATGGCAGCAATTTGATTTAATTATCGGTAATCTTGAGTGCTCAAAGGACACCGAAACTTCAAAAGCGGCAGATACACAGGAGACCACTTCAAAACAGGTTCCAAGTGGAACTAGCCGCCTACCCAGTTCGAAGGAAGTAGAGATGATTCCAAAGGATCCCTCCGATCAGATTATTTTGCAGATAGAAGAAATTCCTCCCTTGGATGTCTTCTATAGCCCAAGACATAAAGCTGTGGTAAAACGACAGAGGAAGAGGAGAAGGACTGATCAACCTTCCCTATTCCCAGAACAAATGGTCACGGGCAATGTCGTTTGGAAGGAGGAATTTGACCCCTCTGACGACCTAACAAAACTATCACAATTTGCTGGAGCCTATTCGGCAGCAACGATAGACAAGGCATCAGAGGTGAGTCTTTTATTAAAAACAAAGGACCAGGAGATCTCCTCATTGCAAGTGCAACTATCAGAAGCACAGCAGAAGGCGGAGCAAGCATAACGACAATTGTTAGCACAACAACAAATAAATAATCAATTAACTCAACAATTGCAGGAGGAAAAACAGAGGATTGATCACAGTGCGGTCCAAAAACAGAAAGAGTTGTCTGAGGCATTGGCACAATTGAAGGCAGTAAATGAACAAATTCTGAAGTCAAAAGATGAGCAGATTGCTCAACTATCAGCCCAGCTTGAGAAGACAAAGGATCTTCCACAGATAGGCGAATTCAAATCAGAAGCATTACAGATAAAGAAGGGATTAATAACACAGATCAAGCTTTTATGTCAACAAATCGCCCAGGCAGAACCATTTTGCAATTTGACGACATCAATAAGTGAAAAATCAGAAAAAGCTAGAACAGACTTGGATCAAGCCGAAGAAACATTAACTAATTTTCTTGAATGGCAAGATACTGATCAAGGGCATGCAGCTAATTTACCAAAGATTTTAGAATCACATAAAGAAATATTATTTACAGAATGGCAGTCCCAGTTAATGAAAGCAGAGAGGGCAATTTCAAGATGCAAATCAACCACAAGTAATTTGGTTGAATTGATTAATAATACTCTCTACTTGTCTAACATGATTTCCCAATGCACTCCAGGTAAATTGATAGCGGCAAAAACATTGGAGCAGTCATGTTATCCAGAACTAGAGAAAAATGGGAGATTAATCTCAGGAATTAACAGTTTGACATGGGACGCCTATTGGTTCTTCTTAGTAAAACCACACAGCCAGAGAGCCGCCCTCAAATGCCTTACAGATGCAATCGGCTGTATTATTCCCGATATTCATGATGCCACCTATGCTGCCCAACTCAACTCTCACCTCAACAGACCGCCCGAAGTGGAGCCAATGCTTGCGATATGTTAGCTCAAGTTTAAAGGCAAACAGCCTACATGATGATTCATGCCGCCGACTGCCAGATCGCCATGAAGGAGATATTCAAGATCGTTTGATACCAATTAAGTAGGATTTCAGTTTCATAGATAGTTAGCTTAATTTAGTATTTATAGACCCTTTCATTATTTTGGAAAGGGTCGTAAAGTTTTGTACATGACTTAAAGCCTGAAGTTGCACTGCTGTACTCCAGGCATATTCTTTTATAAAACTGGACCAATTATTCTGATTTTGGCAAAGAAGCTTTTATGCAAATGTGCACTATTGTCTTTGTTTGAAAGTATTTCTGCGTTGGAGGAAGAATCTCAAATAGTGATTGATATTGGGAGTGACTAGCAGCTCATATGGTACTATTATCCATGTCTGAATTCATTCCTTTTATATGAATTGTCATTTGATCGCCTTTGCTATTATCGAATATATGTATGTGTTTTAACAACATTTCTTTATTTCCTCCACTATTGGATGTTTATGGTATGCTAATCTTTTGATCATATATGTATCGATGATATAAATGATAAGTGTAGCAATATTGCGTTAATCACTTTGTTTAACTATTTAAGCAAAGTAATCCTTGAATGAATTAATGTCCGTGTTTATGAGATGGAGTCATCTATATGCCTATCCATAGACATAGATCATCAAGCGCTACACTTCAAAGTACAATAGTTCCCGGGATTAGTAGTAGTTCTTTTATTTTGCTGATAGATTAAGTTATTCGCCTATCATTAGATTAGACAATCAATCATTCATCCACCCCTTTTTATTCATTACTGGGAAACTGGTCCCATTATATCCAGTCAGAGCCACCATTCCAAACGGAAAAGGAGCTGTATTAAGGTCCGGACCGGGTGGTTATCCCCCAATGTTGTTGCAGCGATTTTTGAGGCATCAACATTTTTGGTGCTAGAAGGAGGGCCATCAATTGTGAATGGCAAGAAAACCCAAATCTGTAGGCCATTCAAAGAGTAATTCTCCCTCCATATCACCTCGTACTTCCCAATTGCATGCTGGTTCTCCAGTATCCAAACAAGAAGAAGAGGAATCAACTACCAGTGCTCAAACCCACAATACTCAAGAAGAATTAAGTCTTGAATCTCCTGAAGTTCAGTCTCTCATCCATAAACTTCAGAGCTTTTCGATATCACCACAAAAATCTGAGGTATCTCAAAGCAGTGAGACTTCGCAATTTAATCTACCTCATCCTCTCACCAGAATTCAGAGTGGTAAACTCGGTATTGAACCTACTGAGTTCACTTTACCTAAAAGGAAAAGGGAATAGAAGAATACTGAAGGATCTGACAGTGAAACACTTTCATCCACATCCTCCATCTCATCTTCCCCAGTGTGAAGTCAACCATCCACTCCCTCATTACATATTGTTGTTCACCAGGGATTAGGAACTTCAACATCCCAACCTGCTCACTCCTCAACATCAATTCCTTCCCAGACATCTGGAATTTCAACAGTAGTATCTTCCACTACTGGTGTTACAATGGCTGATCCATGGACCAGGCCTGGTGCAGTCAACATGCCTGCACCATTACATGCCTTACCTGATGCTCTTGAGAAATGGCTACCCAAGTTTAATCCAGATGATGGAACCCAAGCTGAGGAACATATCAATAACTTCATGTTAGCAGTTAATTTGAAGGGAGTAACAGAGCAAGATGTTGTCGTTAGACTTTTCCCTTATACGTTGCAAGGATCAGCAGGATCCTGGTATTTTTCCCTGCCTTCTGGTTCCATTACCAGTTGGAACACTTGCCAAGAACAGTTTCTCACTAAGTATGGTGATGATAGGTCTTTAGCTACATTAATAAATGACCTCTCCAATCTTAGAATAGAGCATAGGGAACCAATTAAAGAATTTAATGCGCGATTCAATAAATTCTTGAATAAAATCCCAACGGCCTCCAAACCAAGTGAGAAAATCAGAAGCGAGTGGTATATAACGACCCTACCTGCCAATATAGCTATTTTTGTAGACAGGGCCGGAAAACCAACTCTAGCTGAAAACATGAAAGAAGCACTTGCTGTGGAGAAACGTATTAATGCTCTAGAAAAAAAGCTGCTCTTGAAGATAGAAAAACCAAAAAATTTTCTTTTAAAGATGATTCAAAGAAGAAAACCCCAAAAGATCCTTATGACATGGAGGGTCTGCAAAAGGTCCTCAAGACTATGTCAAATGAAATGGTTGAAATCAAAAAACAGGTAGCTGAAACCTCAACCAAGAGGCCCTTTAAGAATTACAAGAAAACCGAATCAAAACCACCAAATGTCATATCTAATGCAGATTCATATCAAGAAGAAGAAGAAGAGGAAACAATCTTACCAACTGATGATGAAGAGGAAGTTTTTGAATGTCATGGAATGTGGGATTTTATACTGCCTAACTCCGATACAGATAATGAAGAAGAAGCGTTTCCTGTCACTACTAGGAGTAAAAGTACCTCCGAACCTGTTCAGGCAACTTCAAAGAAAAGGAGTGCAGGTGCTACTACAACAAAGGAAAAAGTATCTACAAAGAAGCCACCTGCAGCAGTTCCTCAAAACCAACCTTCAACCTCAAATACTCCCTCAACATCTAAAACTTTAGTAGTATCCGATTCAATGGATTACAATATCGTTGATGATATGAAGAAAACTAAGGCAAACATTACCATGTTTGAACTTAGCAAATTAAAACATCAGCAGAAATTGCTTCTCAAAGAATTGAATGCTGTTCCTTCTTCACCTCTTCCCAGTGCTAAAGCTGCAAATGATTCAGGACAACCACCTCCTGGTATGGTTGAAGCTACTGATGTAGTTCTGATTGGAGATAGATCAAATTCTCATACTCCACCTTTCCTTTTGACCTATGAGATCTACAACAGAAACCTACACAACTGTTTGATTGACTCAGGGGCATCATCTAATATAATGCCAGCTTCAGTTTGTTCCAAACTGAACATTGAACCCCAAAAGTCTTCGATTCACATTGTGCAGTTAGATAGAACCAAGGTCCAGGTTTTAGGAGAGATTAACTCTGTAACTATCAGGTTATCAGCCGATCCACGGGTAGTTCAAAGAATTGATATCCTAATAGCCGATATACCTGAATTTTATGGTTTAATCTTGAGTAGGGATTGGTCTGAAAAGCTCCATGGGTATATTTCTACCGATTGGTCTCATATGTGGTTACCCTATAAGGGAAAGCCAAATCAAATAAAAATCGATCGGGAAAAACACATGACCCACACAGTAACAGATTTTGAACAGGAAAATCAACCAATAGCATTCAATAACAACATTTTGGGGAATTATTCGTCTGAGTCATTTTTTGGCAACTTCGCTGCCCAATCATCTCCTTTCTCAGTAAACAATTTAACATCCCAGATCGAAAACTATTCACAAACAGATAGGTCAAGATGTTTTAATGATACTGGGGAAACTGTAAATAAAATTGTTAATACTTCTTTATTTTGGTCTTTATATTTTGATGGTTCCAAATCTAATGAAGGTTCGGGAGCAGGATGTATTTTGGTTAGCCCGCAAGGAGAAAAAACAATGCTGTCCTGTAGGTTAGAGTTTGAATGCACGAATAATACAGCAGAGTACGAAGCCTTAGTCCAAGGACTATATAAAGCTATTGGCCTCAAGGTCCAGTATTTGAAAGTGTTTGGAGATTCTGAAATTATTATCAAACAGGTAAGGAATACAATTCATTGTCTTTCCAGCCATCTCAAACATTATCAATCGCTGGTACAGGAACTCACCTCCCACTTTTCGGCATTCAATATTTCTTCCATTCCCAGGTCTCAAAATTCTGCAGCCGACCTGCTAGCCAATGTTGCTTCCAAGCTCCTACCTTTCAAAGATTATAGCCCAGATAGATTTTCAGTAGAATTACTTTTTAGGCCATCCATTCCTGACAATGTCACTAATTGGAGAGTATTCAACCACGACGAGGACATTTTACAATTTTTGACTTCAGAAAAGTCCTATGATGATCAGATCATTGAGGAAAGCGAGCATGACCTTCAAATGAGAGGTAAACCCGAGGAGAATTCAATCCCAAAGCCTGTGGTGAAGCTTGAGGATCTTTATGATATTAAAGACAGGTTTAAACCTGTGACCAATGCAAAGCTCCAAAGCTCTACTTTAAGGTTTGAATTGATAAACCTTGGCACTGAACAAAATCCTCAAAACATCAATATAGGATTAGGACTTTCCATAGAAGAAAAGGAAGCATTCATTAGACTATTACGAAAAATAAACATGTTTTTGCTTGGAAATATGACGATTTAAAGACATATGATACATCCATCATCCAGCATACCATTCCAATGCTTCCTGATCAGAAACCAATTCAGCAGAAGTTGAGAAAAATACATCTGAACTTAGAGAGTCAAATAAAATCTGAACTTAATAAACTCTTGAAAGCTAAGATTATTTTTCCCGTTCGGCACTCAAACTGGGTCTCCAATATGGTGCCAGTCAGAAAGAAAAATGGCGACATTAGGATTTGTATAGATTTCAGAAATTTGAACAAGGCGAGCTTAAAAGATAATTTCCCATTACCTACTATGGAGCAGATACTCCAATCAGTGGCAGGCTCTGAGTTAATGTCCTTTCTAGACGGTTTTTCAGGATATAACCAAGTTTTGGTTCATCCTAATGACCAACTCAAAACCACATTCAGAACAAAATGGGGAACTTATGCTTATCAGAAAATGCCTTTCGGACTTATTAATGCAGGAGCCACGTTCCAAAGAGCGATGGATATAGCTTTTAAAGGGTTGATTAGCAAAACAGTAGTTGTCTACTTAGACGATATTACTGTATTTTCTAAAAAGAGATCCGATCATTTGCATGATTTAAATCAAATCTTTCAACGCTGCAGAAGGTACGGTATTTCACTCAATCCCAAAAAATCCTTCTTCGCTCTTGACCAAGGAAAACTCTTAGGCTTTATTGTTTCTAAAGATGGCATTTACATTGATCCCGACAGGATCAAAGAAATCTCTGAAATCCCTTTCCCTCATAATAAAAAATCCATGCAGTCATTTTTAGGCCAAATCAATTTTGTCAAAAGATTCGTTCCAGACTTTTCTCAAATCATTTTGCCACTTCAAACCATGATTAAGAAAAATTCAGTTTTTAAATGGGGATCAGCAGAAAGGAAGCGTTTGACTTAATCAAACAATCAATAATTAATGCCCCCGCTTTAAATACTCCTGATTTTTCTAATCATTTCACATTGTATACCATCGCATCCGATTTGTCTTATGCAGCAGTACTTACACAGATCAACGATCACAACTTGGAAGCACCCATTTCATTTTATAGTTCAAATCTTCAGGGTGCTGAACTGAATTACTCCGAAGTAGAAAAACAAGCCTTTGTTGTATATAAAGCTGTCAAACATTACAGACCCTTCCTTTTAAATGGCCATACAAAAGTTATAGTTCCTTTTCCTGCAGTAAGGAAACTATTAATCCAAATGGAATTAGGTGAAAAAAGGGCAAATTGGGTTACAGCGCTTCAAGAATATGACTTAGAAATTAAGCCAGCAAAGATTGTTAGGGGCCAAGGTTTTTGCAGGTTATTGGCAGGAGCATCCAACATTCGGGAATCAGGTGATACAGATCAAACTGAAGAAATCAATCAGATAAGTATTACTGATTCGGAATCACAATATGCTGACTTAATCTATTATTTGAAAAATGGATATGCACCTCCTAACCTGTCATACAAAAACAAACGGGCCATTAGATTAAAAGCAAAAAATTTCACAATTATTGATGATGTGCTTTTTAGGAAAAATTATGATTCAATCTTATTAAGATGCCTGGAGAAAGCTGAAGCACAAAAGGTTTTGTAGGAATTACATGATGGACCAGCAGGAGGACATTTTGAAGCTGACACAACAGCCCACAAAATTATTCATGCTGGATACTATTGGCCCACTCTGTTTAGAGATGCTCACGAGTATGTAAGGAAATGCCGAAATTGTCAAACTTCTAGTGGAAGACAAAGAAAACCAGCTTTCCCTTTGCAACCAGTCAACATTGAACAACCATTTGAGCAATGGGGATTGGACATCATTGGAGAAATTACTCCGCATTCTTCCAAACAGCATAAGTATATCCTTACTGCTACTGATTATTTTACTAAGTGGGTTGAGGCAATTCCTTTGAAGACAACAAATTCTGAAGCAATCATTTAATTCATAGATCAATTCATCATTACCAGGTTTGGTGTCCCAAATGCTCTTGTTTTTGATAATGCATATTACTTCTCAGGCAATGCTATGTTTGATTTCGCTATTAAAAGAGGATTTAAATTGAAATATTCTGCTAATTACTATCCTCAGGGTAATGGTCTAGCAGAGTCTACAAATAAAAATCCGATTAAAATTATTAAGCGAACTATCGAACAGAATCATAAAACATGGCACAAATCCTTAATATTTGCATTATGGGCTGATAGGATAACACAGAAGGCTTCCATAGGATCTTCTCCGTTCAATCTCGTGTATGGAAAAGAAGCAGTGCTACCAACAAATCTTGTCCTTCCTTCTCTAGCCCTAGTTCAGTTTATTGAGGAAAGCCCTTCTTCTTCTATTCAACTTAGACATGACCAAATTTTAAAATTAGAAGAGGAAAGAGAGAAAGCCAAGGTTATTCATGCAAAACATCAGCAAATAATCAAGTCATCCTTTGATTCAGTCTCATCCGGTTCAAAACAATTTCAAGTCAGTGATTTAGTTCTGAAATGGGACAAAGCCCATGAGGACAAGGGAAAACACACCAAGTTCCAGAAGATGTGGCTTGGGCCATTTCAGATCTGTGAGAAGATAGGCCATTCGAACTTCATATTACAAGATTTATCAGGTTTGAGAGATTCTCTCCCTGTTAATGGCCTTATCTTAAAGAAATTCTTCAATTGAGAAGGTGACCCCTTCTCCTTTTTAGTTTAATAGAATTTTGTAGTTTGTAGGACCATTAGAAAATAAAGTTGTAAGATATCTTCCATTGACCTTTGCTGTACTGAAAAGTTACTCAACAGAACTAGTGATGATATTTAATTTTAAAGTAATAGAAGTCTTAGATAAGAGGAACAATTTCTAGGAAACTAGGTATAATTGCATTCCGAAACCACACTTAAATTTTTGTGAACTCTTCTCAAAGTTTAGAAGTATTGTAAATCATTTTCTGTTTTCAAATTGGTCACAAAAAGGTTATCAATATCAAAACAGAAACTAATCCAATTTCAGCATCTTCAACTCTTACCCTGTCATCCATTTACTCTTAAGGAGAAAATTGTCCATCCCATTCACCAAAGTTTATGGTTACTCAGAGTGTAATTCTAAAATATTTGATATAAAAGATAAGAGGTCTTATTACAAGCCTGCTTACCATGATCATAGGGAAATAGTTTAACCGACATTACTAATACTGCATACCAAAATAGCGTAATGGCTTAGAATTATAAGACAAGGGGTCTCATCACGAGCCAACTTGTTCGGTTAGATTACTACCAGTGAATGGCATTGTCAAACAGCTGGCCACCAAACCAGGACAATGGCTTTTTATCTTAGCAATAACAGAAAAAGGAAATACAAAATATGAAAACATGTTTTGAATTCATTCTGTTAATTATACTCTGAAATGAAGGGGACAATGGACAATAGCATGGTTAAAAGGTATCCCTGTCGAAACTATGAACGTTTGCTGCCAGCAGAGGCTCTACCTATGACAGAGGAGTCAATTCTAAAAGCTGATTTGGAAAGGTTTTCTGTTTTATCATTATCAACCAATAGGGGCCAATTTAAAACTTAGAATGTATTTAATTTTAAAACAAGAGAGGAAATGAACAAAGATAGTTTCATTTTATTTGGAATGCATATATACCTAGTTATATTAGAATTTTCCTCTTTGATGAAATTTCTATTTCGAAAAAGTTTAAGTATTTCCATACTTTTCAGAGATAACTGTTTCTTCCAGAGAATCGCCAATTGTTGTGCTCTACAACAACCCCCCATTTCATATCATTTTTATTCACAAAACTATCATATGAAATGGGTCCCTTTTAGTTTTAATTGGTATCAACTTTGTATTATTCAAAGAGGTCCGAAAACAAAATGAAAACATTACAAAAAACCTTTTTGACAAACCAATTTTGGTCTTATAACATGAATGATTAATCTTTTATCATTGCGATAAAGCGATCGCAAGATCGCATATCGCAATGACAAAGGAGGCATAACTCAAAAAACCATTGGTTTGCTCCGACGCGATAACATGCAATAGGCTATCGCATATCGGCAATAATAAGTTCCCATAACAAAAGCCCCCTTTCGCTCTGACGCGATGCGATAAAGTCTCATTCGCTTCGATGCGATGCGATATCGCTATCGGAGATCGGCAATATACCATGCATGCTTTTAAAGTGCCCCAGTTAATACTCCCGATGCGATGCGATATCGCTATCGGCGATCGGCAATTCCAAAAGGCACCAATATAATGATTTAAGTTTTCCCCCGACGCCCGATTGCGATAAAGCCAAAAGCACAAACTTCAAGAATTGTTAAAGCGGGGTTATTACGATTAATTCGTATTAAAGGCCTTATCTTTCAAACAGTGATTCACCTGCGCTCAACCGCCAAAACATCCGAGGCACGCTTAAACAAATCATTCGGCCGATAAACGATATGATGGGCATTTAAAGGATTGGCAGGTTTTAACGGCCATTTAATGAAATAGTAAGTCTAACAATATTTTCACAGATTGTATCTGCAACCGCTTTAAGTTAAATCCTTCATCGTGCATTGATCAATATATCTCACCCGTATTTGGTTTTCGCTACCAATTCTCTGTATTACGTTCATTTTCACTCTTGTGCAGAGCTCTTCCGAAGCAGAAAATTCAAGCAGAATGGGGAAGAAGTCTAAGAAAACTGCAATCGCTTCCACTGCGCCAGCCACAGGACAAGCCGTCGCTGATCCAGCAAATAAAAAGAAAGGATTGATATCTGATACTACATGTTCAGGTCTCGGCAAAACTACTTGGCAAAATACCTATAATTTGATTGAGGTCGAAGAACCTGAGGTGACAACAGTACAAGCCACGGCAGATGCAACTCGGAAATCTGATGGTACTTTAAAGGACTTAGCTGACTCTTTCCTTCATCGGATAGCAGCTCGGGAACAAATTCTCCCATATACGGATGTAGTGAGGTGGGCAATTGAGGAAATCCCAATCAGAGACAGAACCTTCTGCACTAGAGATGGGAGAATCTTCGGTTCATTTCAGGCTAATGATTTAAGGCAAATGTATCATTTGCCTGAGCCAGAGAAGAAGTACAACAAGGCATTTCTGGAGAAATTCCGAAGTGAGAACGAAATTGAATCCGAACCCATTCGGGATTGGAGACAAAATCCGGCAAAACACAAGCATGAATCTTCCGGTAAGTACTCTGTTGATTCCCTATGTTCTCCTTATTGTTATGTTGGGATAATGATGTGTAGATTGTGGGGGTTGCACGATTCCTCTAATTTCACTATAGAAATGGTTCCCTTGATGGAAGCGGCATGTAACAGTGAAATAATGGATTGGGTAACTATACTGTCAGATAAGCTAGCAACAACTGTTCTTGATTTTATAAGCAAAACCCGCATCACTGAAAGGCTTGTTCCCCCATTCTATTACAGTTCTTATATACTAGATACCCTGTGTTTTAATTCTGAATTTCCCGTGCTCGGCTGGAGGTGGACTTCACAAGACCCCATGCCTATTCACATATACCATCAGAAATTGTGGAAAACCTCCTATAAGCACCATTTATACCAAATCTGCAATGGCTTTATGTTACCCATTTATTACTCTATTTTTGATAAACCTGCTCCCAAAATTTCCTACCAAGCAGGGATTGATTTAACAGGCATAGGGAGATGGTTCGGGGAGGAAAAGTTTACTTATATAAGAATTTTCGGCAACCAAGCCAAACCCCATGTCCTTCCTTTGTACATACCTGATAAACTGCTGGCGAGGGAAATAGCCTATCAGATTATCTCAAAAGGAGTTACACAAACTCTAAAGAAAAATAAGAAGCAGGTCTGGCCCTCTTTTCCTTTGAGATGCGATGTCTACACGTTGCATGATTTCAAACATGCAGAGAAAGAAGCTACAAAGATAAAATCGTTAACTCTAGCGACTCTCCCTAATAGGCGATTTGATCCCAACAAAGTCGCCTATAATGCACTTGAACAGGCCAAATTGACAAAGTTTGATCATAAAGAAGATATGTTTGATGACCTGTTCTCCTCAGCCGAGTCAATATCCCAAGTTAAATTACTGGCCAGAATGCAATACAATGATGAAGGGTTAGTTGAATTCAATAGACTTAGAGAACAGAGGTTGCAAACTCTGCCTCTAGATCTGTTAGCAACAACCCCAGCAACAGCATCAAGCGAGCCTGAACAACAACATACTGAGGAACCTCCGGTTACATCAAAAGAACAGGAGAAAGTGCAAGAGGAAGCCCAGACGAAAGAGCAGGAACAGAGCAGCATAGAGGTAAATGCAGATACTCAAATTGATCCCAAATTGCTCCAGGAATGGCAGCAATTTGATTCAATTATCAGTAATCTTGAGTGCTCAAAGGACACCGAAACTTCAAAAGCGGCAGATACACAGGAGACCACTTCAAAACAGGTTCCAAGTGGAACCAGCGGCCTACCCAGTTCGAAAGAAGTAGAGATGATTCCAAAGGATCCCTCCGATCAGATTATTTTGCAGATAGAAGAAATTCCTCCCTTGGATGTCTTCTATAGCCCAAGACATAAAGCTGTGGTAAAACGACAGAGGAAGAGGAGAAGGACTGATCAACCTTCCCTATTCCCAGAACAAACGGTCACGGGCAATGTCGTTTGGAAGGAGGAATTTGACCCCTCTGACGACCTAAAAAAACTATCACAATTTGCTGGAGCCTATTCGGCAGCAACGATAGACAAGGCATCAGAGGTGAGTCTTTTATTAAAAACAAAGGACCAGGATATCTCCTCATTGCAAGTGCAACTATCAGAAGCACAACAGAAGGCGGAGCAGGCAGAATGACAATTGTTAGCACAACAACAAATAAATAATCAATTAACTCAACAATTGCAGGAGGAAAAACATAGGATTGATCACAGTGCGGTCCAAAAACAGAAAGAGTTGTCTGAGGCATTGGCACAATTGAAGGCAGTAAATGAACAAATGCTGAAGTCAAAAGATGAGCAGATTGCTCAACTATCAGCCCAGCTTGAGAAGACAAAGGATCTTCCACAGATAGCTGAATTCAAATCAGAAGCATTACAGATAAATAAGGCATTAATAACACAGATCAAGCTTTTATGTCAACAAATCGCCTAGGCAGAACCATTATGCGATTTGACGACATCAATAAGTGAAAAATCAGAAAAAGCTAGAACAGACTTGGATCAAGCCGAAGAAACATTAACTAATTTTCTTGAATGGCAAGATACTGATCAAGGGCAGGCAGCTAATTTACCAAAGATTTTAGAATCACATAAAGAAATATTATTTACAGAATGTCAGTCCCAGTTAATGAAAGCAGAGAGGGCAATTTCAAGATGCAAATCAACCACAAGTAATTTGGTTGAATTGATTAATAATACTCTCTACTTGTCTAACATGATTTCCCAATGCACTCCAGGTAAATTGACAGCGGCGAAAACATTGGAGCAGTCATGTTATCCAGAACTAGAGAAAAATGGGAGATTAATCTCAGGAATTAACAGTCTGACATGGGATGCCTATTGGTTCTTCTTAGTAAAACCACACAGCCAGAGAGCCGCCCTCAAATGCCTTACAGATGCAATCGGTTGTATTATTCCCGATATTCAGGATGCCACCTGTTAGCGCTTGGAATTCACCTAGGCTGAGATAGACAAACTCTCAAGGCTACATCAAACCATTTCACCTCGTAGCTAGCCCTACGAGGTATGAGAAGGCTCTCTCGGGTCAGATTTGATAGATCTTTCAATATGATTAGGCTGACCAATTAAGAATAAAGATTTTAGGCTAGTAAATTGATAGGGGGGTTGGATTTAATGATTTTTGGGGTTTTTGGTGGCAATTGGAGGGAGTGCAATTCAGGGTGCGGGGATTGGGCACAATTTTTGCAGGGGGATCTTTGGGGCAAGGTAGGAGTGGGCGCTGATGCCTTAATCTGAGATGGATGATCAAGGATGATAGAGGAGGAGCTAAAGAGGGCAAACAACCATTTTGAATCCTCTCTAGACAGTAGAAAACATAAATATTGAACAAACTAAAAAGCTGAGCATGTCAAAGCATGAATTCAAACTTTACCACTTCATCTGTCCAATTAGAAGCAAAAGAGAGATGTGGAATACATAAACAAACTTACAAGAACATGTAGATAACACACCATCAACACATCAATCCACAAGAATCCACAATGATGTCTGCAAAACCCTGGCCTTCCTTTCCTTAAATTGCAGAAATAGATGTACAATACACAATAAAAACTTTCTCCCACAAGAGTCCAACCATGAAAATGAGAAGGAGAGAGCATAATATAGACCATCTAGACCATCTAACTCCTTTCCCCACCTCTAGGGGTCGAGCTCAGCTTCCTAGGGGCAGCTTGAACTAATTCTAAATCAAGCACTAGATAATAGGCAGTCCAACAACTTGCCTCTATTACTTAGCTAACTGATTCATGCATTAATTATTCACTTTTTACATCAAGGAAGCTTCTAGAAGGGTAAAGAGAGATAAAATCTATCAAAGTGCCATGAAAATATTACATTTATCCATCATCTACAAGTAAAAATAGTCAACCATAGTCAAAACAGTGTTTTTTTACAAAAAAGGTCAATTCTGGTAAAGCTGGCTCGAATGGTCGCGCCCCCTGTTCAAATGGTCGCGCCCCTTTGCAGCTACTTTTGAGTGGGTTACACTGATCCAAATCAGGTGCAATATGGCTCATTGGAAAGCTTGGTCTGTCTACTTTCCATCCCAAGTGGAATTTCTGAATTTGGAGTTGTTTTGCCGCCTCAAAAACCATTTCTCCCAAGGTCACTTTCTGCAACTCAAAAAGTGGGCAGAAAGTCATTTTTTTGATGTATTTTGAGCTTTTGGAGGCTCAAATCTCAAAATCAGGCTTCTCCCAAGTATTGGTAATTTTTCTCTTTGCATGCCCTTTCCAAAAATGCCAAGTTTTCAAAATTCCGAGCAGTCCTCCAAAATGGTCTCACCCGGGGTGAGACCATTCCAATGGCCTAAACCTGTAAATTGCACAAAATTCACAAATGACAAAATTTTCTCCAAATTTCTTGAAATTTGGGCTGGGAGTCCCCAATCAAGTACCATGCTCAGTCAAAGAGGCTTTGGCCAAAGTTTGGAGTGGATCGGGCGTTTTCTTTCGTTTTTGTGCTTTAGCCAACCGTCCTTGGAGCACCTTCGTTTCTCGCCGGTATTTTTGACATTTCTCTCAAACCATGACACCTGTGTAAAACGTGAAAGAGGTTTTTCTTCCTTGGCATTTTGTGGACAAAAACCTCTCTCAGTTTTGAAAAATTCATCTTTGATTGCTCAAAAACAGCTTTTGAGTGAAACTTGTCCCGATGTGTGAAACAAGGGATTTTGTCGAAATGGAGCGAAATGAAGGGGATAGGGGGCTTCTAAATTCTTGGGGAAATTTTTGGGAGTAGGGAGGGATGTTAGGAAGCAGGGGAAAGTGGAATATCAGAGATTGAGTGAGGGGAAGGGGTCGAAAAGGGCAAAACACAGGTCAAACCTAGAAAATTGCCAGGTTGTAGCTAGAAACTAGGGTTTGTGCAAAAATGAGGAATTTGGGGGATCTGAGTGTTGGGAAGTGTTTGATAAGGTAGGTGAAGGGTAGGGGAAGGTGTATGAACATCTGGAAACAAATTTTGCCAGTGATTTGACCATCCAAGAGAAATTGCCTTCAAAACCCTAGGAGAGGGAAATGACCTTGCCTGGGTGGCAACTGAAGCATGAACAAAGTGTAAAATGACTCATTTGACACTGACATGATAATGACAACCCTATGAATGATGATAAACTCAGCTGAATGATGACATGGACTGACATTTGGGCAACTTTGAACAGAGTGAAAGCAAACCCTAGACCTAATGCTTAGTGACCAAATTTTGCTTGAAAACTCTTTGAAATGACAAAATTTGACCTTGACACTTCAAAATCACTTTGTAAGAGCATATTTGATCACTGTAGGAAGGCTGGAAAGACTGACACTAACACCACCTATGCCGCCCAACTCAACTCTCGCCTCAACAGACTGCCCGAAGTGGAGCCAATGCTTGCGATATGTCAGCTCAGGTTTAAAGGCAAACAACCTACATGATGATTCATGCCGCCGACTGCCAGATCGCCATGAAGGAGATATTCAAGATCGTTTGATACCAATTAAGTAGGATTTCAGTTTCATAGATAGTTAGCTTAATTTAGTATTTATAGACCCTTTCATTGTTTTGGAAAGGATCGTAAAGTTTTGTACATGACTTAAAGCCTGAATTTGCACTACTGTACTCCAGGCATATTCTTTTATAAAACTGGACCAATTATTCTGATTTTAGCAAAGAAGCTTTTATGCAAATGTGCACTACTGTCTTTGTTTGAAAGTATTTCTGCGTTGGAGGAAGAATCTCAAATAGCGATTGATATTGGGAGTGACTAGCAGCTCATATGGTACTATTATCTGTGTCTGAATTCATTCCTTTTATATGAATTGTCATTTGATCGCCTTTGCTATTATCGAATATATGTATGTGTTTTAACATCATTTCTTTATTTCCTCCACTATTGGATGTTTATGGTATGCTAATCTTTTGATCATATATGTATCGATGATATAAATGATAAGTGTAGCAATATTGCGTTAATCACTTTGTTTAACTATTTAAGCAAAGTAATCCTTGAATGAATTAATGTCCGTGTTTATGAGATGGAGTCATCTATATGCCTATCCATAGACATAGATCATCAAGCTTTACACTTCAAAGTACAATAGTTCCCGGGATTAGTAGTAGTTCTTTTATTTTGCTGATAGATTAAGTTATTCGCCTATCATTAGATTAGACAATCAAGCATTCATCCACCCCTTTTTATTCATTACTGGGAAACTGGTCCCATTATATCCAGTCGGAGCCACCATTCCAAACAGAAAAGGAGCTGTATTAAGGTCCGGACCGGGTGGTTATCCCCCAATGTTGTTGCAGTGATTTTCGAGGCATCAACAGAACCAAATGTAACAAGTGGAATGCCACTAATCAAAACCCCAGAGATGACTCACACCCTTGCACACATCTATAAATGGATCCCTCATTTAAGAGATCTAGTGGCTGGAATATTGTGAATTACAAGGAAGTGATGATAGTTTGTATTTGAGGAAAGAGCATTGTATTGTTGGTGTGATCTTGCTATTTCATGAGGTGAAGAGGGATTGATGCTGGATCAGAGAACTGGCTTGTAATTCTCCCTTATATTTAATAAGGTTCTTCAAGTTTTCTTCCATATAATTGTGCACTTGTGAATGTTATCATTTATGAATGCTATTGTATGTTCATTATATATCTGATTCTGTAATGCTTATGTTATAATAGATCAAGATGCTTTGATGGTTCTTTGTTACTGCGTTTCTACAGGTACTCTCCAAACACTCTGTCAAGGGGGAGAGAGATCAAGCAAGGGATTAAGCAGAAGTTCCAGGTTGGTTCTATTGTCTTTCTCTTATCTATTATACATAGAAGAAATCGTGAATTGCTTTAAACTGTTGTTTCTAGGGTAGCTGCCAAACCTTAAGGGCTAGTCGTTCAAAAAGACACTAGTTTTCCCAGAAATAGGGAGGACAACAATGGAAATAGTAATAATAATAACATTAGTGTTGTTATTGTAATTGGTATTGTAGAGAGCCCCCAACCAGTCTCTGTTTATCGCGTGCCCACTGTTGAGATAGGGATGGATGCAATGGTAGTAGCATACAATTTGTAGCAATAGGAAGAGTGGTACAGGTATAGCTTAACGCTGCCCAACAACAACAACAACAACAACAAAATATGATGGTAGCTTACGACACCAAGCGTCATGTTCCACAGAATGGTCCATTAGGGATCCCTGACAATCCCCTCTTGGAAGGTGGATATGGGGACAATCAACTCGCTCTATCATCGCCTTTGATGGGTTACACGCCATTTGATTCTCAGACTCCGGGCAGAAAGCGGGGAGCACCAAAGAGCATTATTGAGAAAACCGTTGAGCGGCGTCAGAAAAGGATGATTAAGAACTATGAGTCAACTGCACGATCTAGGGCAAGAAAGCAGGCACGATGCTTTTCTTTTTCTTCTTTATGTGGCCCTGATAGAATTACTTAACGGAAGTTGTGGCATTTGATTCTCTCCATTTTGTGTTGTTATCCTTTTTCCCATTTCGCTCTGTTTATTTGGCATTTGATCTTCTTTTCACATGAATTAATTGTAGACGATGGTGAGATAACTCAGATTCCCTCCAATGAAGATGAGGTGTTTTAAAGAAATCTATACAATGTGCAGGGCACTAATTCATTTACAAATGCAGATAAATACCACCGATGTGGTACACCTCTAAATCCAAAAGGAGGAAAAGAGATGGGACACGTGGTTGAGTATGGTTAGGGTTTTGTGTTTGCAGTACGGGTCACTATAGCTGACAATGGACGGAAGGAATACATGTAGGACTCTCGATAACGACGGGAGCTCAACTATACCCCTTGTGTTTTGTTTTTGCTGTAATGGATGTTTTCACTACAGTCACTGTGTGTCGTAACCCTACCTCCCCTGCTCACGGTGTTCAAGCCTCTATTTCGACTTATTATCCACTCTAATCGTTGTTTTCCCTGATGGTTACCCTCAGGTAGCTAGCGAACTGTATTAATCGACAACAATGGACCTCGACCTTGTTGACTACTCGGAAGAACCGCTGGTGGAGGGCTCTATTTGGTCGACCATGCATGTTACTGCGGATGGTATGACTCCTTTCAGCTGCATGTTGACAGACACCATTGCCAGTTTACCTCCGATTTCGGGCCCTTCGAATACTTCGGTGACCCTGCCAGACAACCCCCGACCTGGCTGGCCCTTTCCACTCCCTCGCTGTCACCATCCTCACTAGGGTTTGTCTTAGGTTGCATTAACCTTAACCCTACAGATAACAGTTCTGATGTACTCTCTCACCCATCGTTCTCCAATGTCAATAACCCTTTACTCGGCTCCTCTGCCACCATCGTCCATGAACCCCCCTAGTAGAGCGGGGGTTATCTACAGTAAAAAACAAGCATTCCACATAGCCAAGATACTTAAATAAGAAAACTACGTGAAGAGAGGTGCACCTGGGGGTCCTTCGTTCCGGTAGATACAGCCAGGGTTCAAACCCTCTTGGAGTTCCTCTCGATCCTTGAACCTGTAAAACAATCAATTCAAAGAATCATATCAATATATGGACCAAGTATCATATAGAAATCAACTTCATAACATATTGAAAGATGGTTAGTTATACAATTGAAACAATTATTCATATGTAAACCATAACAATAACATCATATGCATAAAGATAATTGATTTCGGGAACAAGACAAATGTTTCTTTATTGAAGATAACTAAAACAAAGCAAGGAATGATATAACCTGAATCTTCCTCTCGCTGGCTCCAAGTGGAACCGTCCTCCGAATCCATCCAATCCCAAGTCTTCAAAAGGCTCCTTCCATGACACACACAAAGATATCTCAACTAGTGAAATGATATCATAACTCAAGGAAACAAGGATTTCCTGCAATGGGGAAAGTGCTGGAAGCACAAGGATCTTCAGACCTGATCAGGGATAATCTCAGTAGAGTAATTTTCTCTCTATTCTCTCCTCCCTTAGGCCTTCCCATTGAAGCCTTTTTATACTTCTCCCAAAGTAGTTTTTTAGTTGGGAATTCGTTGGGAACAGTTGGGCCACAAGCACTAATAGGTAATCAATAGGTAAAACCCATGATCTCTGCCCAAAATTAAGGAGATTTAATTTTTTTAATTGTTTTAAGACATATACGTGGGTTGGGTATACATTGACCCACGTACACATGTGTTTATCTCAGGGCAATGTCGCGTACAGGGAGTAAAACACTGCTTTTTAAGTATCTGGACCAGGTCTGGAAGGAGGGGTTGCCCTAGGCCATAAATGTAGCATAACAAATATCAAGGGTGAGATTTGGAGCTATGACAACCCTGATCACGTCGCTCACATATGCCCCCCCATCTGGTAGCTATAAGATCATCCCACCCTTATTGGACGCCTTTCCTTTTGACCCTCCTCCTCCATCTGAGGAACCACTCGAATCTGGGGAAAACATTGACCAGTGAGGTGATACAGTAGTTGAAACACGACCACGCAAGAAATACAGGTGCTTTAGAACAAAAGTTGAAGACATTATACTCAGGCTTGGGGAGGACATATAGCTGGGGGATACCATGGACTTCGCAGACAGAGTACTTGTTGGAAGAATCCGAGGACGGAATTACTCTGTGGCTTGCTTAAAATCATGGGCTTCTAAGGTTTGGGGACACCACTTGGACGACATACCTTTTGTGCAAACTTTTGTGAGGGGTTGGTTTGCGTTAAGGTTCTCCAAACCTGATCACAAAAATTGGGTATTGTCTTCATTCTGGGACTTCAAGAATGCACCTGTCCTTTTGAAGAGATGGACTCCACTATTTGACCTAGAAACAGAGAAGATTGGGGTTGGACCCATATGGATTAGGATGTCGGGGCTCCTGCTATAGTTTTGGTCTGAAGACATATTTCGATGCATTGGGAATTCTCTCAGCACGTATCTAGGGTATGACAAGTCTTATCAATCCAGAGGCATGATGGCCTATGCCAGGATATTGGTGCACATGGATACCAGAGGGGGATTACAGGAACACATCACTATACAATGGAGGTCATACTTCCGAAAACAGCTTCTAGATTACGAAGGAGTACCTTACAGATGCCGAAGATGCCATAAGGTGGGACACATATTCAGGGATTTCCCTCTGAATAATAAGGTGGGACAGAGGAAGAATGAAAAGGAAATGGATGTACCAAACCCTCAGACACAGCAACAGCTTGTAATGGAAGAAGAAGAGTTGCCACAATAGGCATCAAAAGAAGCAGAAAAGGTACACGAAAAAGGGACAAAGAAGAAGCGTGGGAAAGCACCACTCCGGCCACCCTCTCCACCTCTAATGAGAGCTCAGGCGGCTATAGGGGATGCATTTTCCATGGGTATGTCAACTCCTGCACTCTCCACTGCTTTTATTTTGACAACATCTCTTTGTAATTCTCCTACATACTCTCCTGCTATATCCTATGTTTTTACTACGGCTGCATCACATTGCATGCACGAGCATTAGGCACACATCTGTCCCCTGGCCTCAACCTATTATCCTCTAATAATCAGCACTGCCCAATCAGGTCCCCCCCTCCTGTTTACTCTACCTCCTAGCCTCACATCCCGAAGGTACCTCTGCATCCCTCTCATGATCCTCCCACGAGCACCGAACCTCGATACCCCCTGCGCTCGAGGACTCGCTCACGAGGCCTTGATGCCATAGGATTTGGTATTGATACAACCCCTTTTCTTCCTAAACCACCACGGGGCCATCCCTCCTCACTCTCCAAAGCTAAACATCTGGCAGGGGAGGAGATTGCTACTAGAAAACAAAAGACTATAGAATGGGTTCTTAGAGCAGAGCAAACCCTTGACCCCCCCCATGAAGATGCTCTCCTTTAACTGTCGAGGGTTGGCTAGCCTTGGGAAAAAATTAGCCATGAGAAGATTGATTGCCTCTGAAGCTGTAGATATACTCTTTCTCCAAGAAACCCTAGGCCCTGCCAGCACTATTACCCCTCTACTTGAAACATGGTTACCAGGATGGTCATTTCATTCTCTGGATGCCACTAGAAGATCGGGGGGGTGGCATTGGGCATAAACAACTGATCTATTAAGCTGGATAGAGTATGGGGTGGATATGGATTCCTGGGAGCTGATATATACTCATCCACCCTTGAATCTGATTACAAAATTATCAATGTATATGGCCCCTGTCACGATAGGGCCGATTTCTGGAGGAAACTACTAAATTCATCCATACTCCAACAAGACAACATCATCTTGGGAGGGGATATGAATTTTTCCATTGGTTTTGTAGAGTCTTGGGGCCATCAAGCACAGGTGGATATGCTATCATCATTTTTTGAAAGTCTCCTGGAGGACCATAATCTTATTGACATTCCCTCTGCAAAGATCCAGCCTACTTGGAGGAATAACAGAACAGGCAAGGCTAGCCTTTCCAGAAGGCTTGATAGATTCCTAATCAAAGAACCCTTGGTCAATAGAGGCACCCGCATCAGACAATGGGTGGGATCTGGGGGACTATCTGATCACAGACCCATTTATCTGGAATTGCAGGATGCCATTGATAAGCCAAAGGCCCCATTTAAATTTAACTCCACCTGGCTTAGGGATGCAGATTATATGAGGATGGTGGCCGACTACTGGAAGGCTCACCCACCAGGTGTTGGTGGGAATATTACAGAAGACTTTGCCCACAACCTGAGGGAGCTGAAAACCCTATCCAAAATCTAGGCTCACAGGAAAAGAATACTGGAGGACCACATGCTCAGGGCAGCTGAGGAGGAAATCTACACATTCGAGGAGAATACTGGAGGGATTTTTTCCACCCAAGAGCACAAGGACAAGATTGCCTCTCTGATGCACAAGAGGACACAAATCCTGAAGGACAGAGAAGAGAGCTGGAGGTTACGAAGTCAGGCAATTTGGCTTAAGGATGGGGATGACAATACCAAATTCTACCACAAATTTGCCAACGGGAGGAAGGCGATCAATACAATATGGGAGTTAAAAAATGAGCATGGACAAGTTGTACAAACCTTCTGAGAACTGGCAGCACTGGCTAACTCACATTTTAAGGGAATTTACAAGGCTCCCCCCATCACCACCCTGGCAAAAGTGATGCGCACTGCCCAGCTCTTCCCCAAATTCGTGGATCAGGAGGCAGAACTGGAACTTACAAGAGAAGTCACTTTAGATGAACTTGAAGCAACTTTAAAATGGCTCAAGAAGGATAAGAGCTCGGGGCCGGACGGCTGGACAGTGGAATTTTACATTGCTTTTTTTGACATCATAGGGGCAGACCTGTTAAGGATCATTGAAGACTGTCGAAGGCGTGGGAGGATGTCTGAAGCCTTCAATACTACCTTCATCGCCCTCATTCCCAAAGCTGATAAACCCTCCACCTTTGATGATTTTAGGCCTATATCATTGTGTAACTACATTTACAAAATCAATGCTAAGATTATTGCTAATCGTCTAAGGCCAATCCTGTCCTCGCACATCTCCCCTGAACAATTTGCCTTTCTTCATAACCGACAGATACATGAGGTGGTCGGCATAGCCCAGGAACTACTTCACACTGTCCAGTTAAAAAAATTGAAAGGCATGATAATGAAGGTTGATTTATCAAAAGCATTTGACAGAGTAAGTTGGCTCTATATCTGAATGTTGTTAACGCACTTGGGATTCCCTTACACCTTCATTAAATGGATCATGTGTTGTATAACCAATGTTACATATAGCGTACTTGTCAATGGATCAACATCCCCTTTTTTCCATGCGGAATGAGGGCTCAGGCAGGGATGCCCTCTATCCCCTCTCTTATTTCTCCTTATCATGGAGGGTCTTAGCAGACTTATTGGAGAAGAACACAGGCAAGGATAGATTGTAGGAATAAAGATCACTGATACTTGTATCTTGACACACCTGCTCTTCGTTGATGATGTACTTATTTTCCTCAATGGGGGCATAGGAGACTTAACATCATTGCACAATGCTTTTGGAATATTTCAAAAGGCCATGAGAATGGTTTTGAATGAAGCAAAGTCCACTATCACAACTACAAGTTGCTCACAACATGAAATACAATATGCGCTTCAGAGATTTCCATTCACTCTCCTCCCCCTGGAAGATGGTCTGAGGTACCTTGGTTATCGACTTAAGCCTCATGGATACAAAATTGCTGATTGGACCTAGCTTATTACCAAGGTAGAAAAACAACTCAATGTATGGTACCACAAATATTTGTCAAGAGCTGGCAGACTGATCCTAATCAAGGTTGTTTTGGAAGCAACACCAGTATACTGGATGACGTTGGCTTGGATTCCTAGAGGGATACTGGCTAGATTACAAAATATTTGTTATCGGTTCTTATGGAAGGGGAAATAGCCTGGGAGAATATTTGCATGGGCCAGATGGGAGACCCGTTGTAGAAACTATTGTGAAGACAATAATCATCTTTTACTGGAATGCCCTATCACATAGGAGCTTTGGAATAATATTCATACATCGTTCCCCTCATTATGTCGGTGGCAGGGTGCAAATATAAAAAAAGCTTGGAATAACTGGTGGAGTGCCACCACAGGAAAGGAGAGGAACTTTCCATTAGTTACATGTTGGGCTATTTGGATAGCCAGGAATTTCATTATATTCCAATAGAAGGCTCCTCATTGCCTCTCTATTTGTTATAGCTCCAAACCTCACTCTTGATGTTTGTGATGCTACACTCATGGCCTAGGGCAACCCCTCCTTCTAGACCTGGTCCAAAATTTAAAAAACAGTGTTTTATTCCCTATACGCGACATTGCCCTGAGCTAAATGCGTGTGTACGCGGGTCTGTGTATACCCAACCCGCGTATATGTCTTAAAACACTTAAAAAAATTTAAAACTCCTTAATTTCGGGTGGAGATCGCGGGTTTTACCTGCTGATTACCTGTTAGTGCCCATGGCCCAACTGTTCCCAATGAATTCCCAACTAAAAAACTACTTTGGGAGAAGTATAAAAAGGCTTCAATGGGAAGGCCTAAGGGAGGAGAGAAGAGAGAGAAAGGTTACTATGCTGAGATTTCCCTGACTAGGTCTGAAGATCCTAGTGCCTCCTGCACTTCCCCCATTTACAGGAAACCCTTGTTTCCTTGTGTGATGATGTCTATCTACTACTTGAGATATCATGGAGTAAGTCATGGAAGGAGTTTGTTAAAGGCTTGAGACTGGACGAATCTGGAGGACGGTTCTGCTTGGAGCTTGCGAAAGGACGAATCAAGTGAAATTATTCCTTTCTGTACTTTATTTGTCTATAATAAAAGAAACACTTATCTTTGTTCCTGATATAAATCTTCTTCATGTTTATGATATCCATGTTATGATTCATATATGAATGGTTGTTTAATTGCATAACTAACTACTTTTCAATATACTATGAAGATGATTTCTTTATGATGTTTAGTCCATATACTGTTGTACTTTCTTGAATTGATTGTTTTGCAGGTTGAAGGAGCAAAAGGAACTCCAAGAGGGTTTGGACCCTGGCAGGATCTTCTCAAACGAAGGACCCCCAGGTATGCCCCTTATCATATAGTTTTCTTATATTAGCATTATGGCTGTATGGAATGTGTGTTTCTCTGTATAGACAACCTCTGATCTGCTAGGGTATCAACCCAAGACCCTAGGGGAATTTATCCCTTAACAGAATTGGCGACTCCGCTGGGGACAATAGTATTGTTGTTCCTAGTTTGGGTTTATTCAAGCCAATCAGGGCTCAGCTGTCTATTTGCTTGCTGTTACTGTGTAGTCTGTTCCTGTAGGAACTTGAATTGTAAGTTTGGTCAGTTTCTTTAGACTGTTTTTTGTTTTTTCTTGAAATCTTTTATATACGCTGTTTTTCTTGTTTACAGAAGCGTATATACGCATGTTTCCTTAAGTTAACCCGCGTATACACAGGTTTCCTTAGGCTCAGTCGCATATACACGTAGCTGTACATCAATACAGTCGCGTATATCTTGTAATTTTCAAGATTTTTCAAATCTTTTTGTTTCTGAAGGTCTGTCTGCTGGTTTGATTCAGTCCTGAACAATTACTTTTCTGTGTCAGTCTTTAGTTTTACAACAAGTATCTGATTTCAAATTCTCTCTGATTGTGAGAAGTGTTGGTCTTGTTTTTGTTCTTTTGCAAGCGTCATCGTTTTTGTTTAAGCACGCAAGATTTCTTGCTAGGAATCTTGGCTGCTCTGATCCTTCAGGGCAGAAAGATTGATCTCAATCTTTGTGTCAAATCTTGTCTTGATGACCTTTTGTGTTTGCTTGTCAAAACTACATTTTTGTGACCATCTACTTTTCTTGTTTTTCGAAAGTTGTTGATTGACACTTTCTTGAAAATTGTCTTTTTGATCTTTTGGTCTTTGTTGCCAAAGCTCTCATTGTTGCTTTTGATTGTTAAGAGCATCTCGAAACACATTTTTGTTGTTGAGTTTTCATCCATTTTGTGTTGTCAGCTTGCAAAGTGTTTGTTGCTAATTTTTCAATCATAAAGTTTCAGTCTTGTTGAGAGCACTTTTGAAAAGACGTTTTTGCTTTTGCTTTTGAAGAAAACTTTTTGAAAAACTTGGTTTTGCTTTCTTGAACTTTGTTTTGATTTAGTTTCCTTTTAGTGAATGAAAGTGCATTTTTGTTTGTCTTGAAACTTGCTTTTAGTGTAGAGACGAAAATGAGCATTAGCAACTCATATTCCATCTAAACATTTTAAGTGGAAAATCATATTGATAAAAAAGTTACTTTCATTTCTTGATTTAGAGTAGTCTTAAGTCTTGCATCAGCATGTACTCATTGCATTAGGATAGATTTGCACATATTTTTAGGCATCCATAGTTTTGTTAACTTTTTTTAGTGTGAAGCGTGAGTAAAAGAAAATAAAAGAAAAATTTGTTGCTTTCCTTGAAGTTCCTCTGAACCTAGTAGAAATTTCTTTCATCAAAAAACGAAAACAAGTGCATTTGCATGTAGTTTGGTTTTTATTAATTTCTTTTGCGTAAAAACACCACTAGTTTCACTTCCGCTTATCCCTTGACTTAAAGAAGAGCCAATTTAAAAAC
Source organism: Pinus tabuliformis (assembly GCA_031772625.1). Taxonomy (NCBI): domain Eukaryota; kingdom Viridiplantae; phylum Streptophyta; class Pinopsida; order Pinales; family Pinaceae; genus Pinus; species Pinus tabuliformis. Next base: position 161,684,982 of record CM062808.1, read on the forward strand.
AAGCGCTAATTAAAATATACTAGAACTTTTTATAATTGTCAAGCTAGACACACCAACAAGTTTTAGGATATTTTAGGGCCTTGGATTAGGCGAGTGGAGAGATAACTCTCCAAGGCCATTTAAACTGTAAAATATAGGAGTCTGAATAGTGAGTGAAAATCCAATAGCGTTAGGGAGACCAGGAAAGCTCTGGATCTGGGAGTTAAGCACGAGGGTTTTTGAAGACAGGGAAGAGAGATACCCCCTCTCTTACTTGTTGGATCTTACCTCAAGACTGTTCTGCCTGGCTTCTGATACGAGTTGGTAACCTTAGTTTCTACTCCTAGGGATCTACACAGGTGGATACGGAGGGGAATCCTGTGGCACCTGAGGTCAACGTTGTATCACTCTCAGCGGTACTACTGGAGGGCACCGTTGCGAAGCTTAGGGGCTTGCACCAGCGCAGGCTGTTGTTAGGAGGTCAGCGTAACTCCCTATGTTACATTCGCTGATAAGACTGGGCCATCATTGTCCCAGACTATCTTTGGAAGGCCCCTTACTTCACTTTCTTGTATTTTGGTGTCCGGTCCTCATCACCCGGAGCAGAAATACTCGAAAGTTGTTTGACTGGCTGATATCTTTTAGGGACTTTTTAGTATGTGCTCTGTGCTCCTAGTTGGGCTAGCTTTGAATTTTTTGAGTCTTTAGCTAGATCTTAATAAAAAATTCAAAGTGGCTGACCGATCACCTAGACGGTCTCGAAGACTTCGTGGTCTTTCACCACCAAGTTTAGAGCCTTCTCTTAGAAGGCACAGAGGTAATACTGCCGGTGGGTTTCATCCTGTGGCAGCTGACGCATCGGGGATTGATCCTCCTCTCGGGGAAATTAGTGTTCAGAATAGGCCTGGTACTTCCACAGAACAAGAGAGGAACACTCCAGTTCTTTCTCGAGTTCTCTTTCAGACGGAAGATAACATAGAGGTAGAAGAACTCCCAGAGTCGTTAGCAGCTCTGAATTCTCCCCTACCTTCTAGTTATCCAGAAGTATTACGATACGTTGGGACTCCGACGCATAGACCGTCAAGTCCAGGTCACATTACGCACTTACCATCGATGACCACTACTGGAAGCATGGCTTCTACTACAAGTGCTACAACTATGCAGACTCGAACATCAGTACAAGGGGAAGGAACTACTTCCATCCCCTCTGCATCTTTATTTGGATCTTTTGCTAGCACATCTTTTGTTGGGTCTACTCCCATTCCTTCTACGAGTGGAAATTCCCAAACCAATGATTTTAGTATTGTATTTTTCCCATTTTGCACCCATTCATAGGGTATTCCGTCAGTTCCATTTAGTGCCTCCACATCCATGATGGGTGGATTGGCTTCATTCCAGGGTTTTCCTTTCGGAAGTGGTCATATACCACATTCCAACCCGACAATGGGATCTATGCCTTTTTCTTCTACAGGACAAAGCAGCAATCCTTTCCAAGGTTGGACTAACCCTGTGGTTAGTGGCATGGGAATTGGGAATCCATTTTTCGACCAACAAGGGAATGGGACGTACTCAACAGTTAGTTCGTTTCGAAGTATTCCTCTCTTAGCTTCTGATTGGAATCCTTATCAGGGGTTATCCACTCCTTATAATCCTTTAGGAGGAAGCTTTGCCGGTTATGGAGGTTTTGTGGCCAGAGTTGGTCAAACTCTAAGTTTTGCTGGATCACAAGGCTTGCCTTTTGGTTCAGCTGGTTCTGCTGGATGCTTTGGGTAGCCTAGTGCCTTTCAAAATTGAGGCCAATCTTTTCAGAACTTTGGGAACTCTGCCTAGTCAGGTTGGAACCCCCAAGGTCCTCCGAGGCTTCCTTTTCTGGCAACTTTGAACTTGCCAGATCTCACGAAATTGACAAACGATCCAATCAAATACAACCCAGCCTAGCCTCTGGTCCCAGCCAAACTCCCTTTGGACATTCCAAAATTCGAAGGGAAGGGCGGTGAAGACCTAGGCGACCATGTAACCACATTCCATTTGTGGTGCTCATCAAACTCCCTTATTGATGATTCGAATAGGTTGAGACTTTTTCAACACACCTTGACTGGTAATGCAGCCAAGTGGTATATAGAGTTGCCAGGTGGTAGCTTTACATCTTTCGCTGACTTAGCTAATATTTTCTTAAATCATTTCTAGTTGCGTGTCTGTTATGATGTTGGAACTGAACTTCTGGCCACTTTTCATCAGGACACTACAACTCACATTTCTGACCATATTCAGGAATGGAGACGGAGAAAGAGGCTCATTAAAGGCGAAATCCCTCCAGAATACCGTCTCAAATGGTTTTTGAAATCTTTACAACTTGAAATCTCTAAGGATGTCTCCATGTCTATAGTCTATTCTGAGGAGCAAGCTATTTTTAGGGCCCAACAATTAGAATTGATTTACTCTCAGTCTAGGATCCTACAAAAAATCTTGCCAGATGCTCCTGGGTCTAAGGTTGATATAGCCAAGTCGAAGCCAGGTCCCCATGTGGATGGTATCATTGGATCGGTAGACACAAATGCGGTGAACTTGTTGAGCCAATTGCAACAGTTGTCTTTGCAAACTGCTCCTAACAACCAAGTCACATCGTCTAACCCTTCGTCTTCCCAACCCTCTTCAGTCAATGCCGTCCAATCTACCAACCCCAAAGGAAATCAAAATTCCAATGGGAAGAAGAAAGGACAAGGTAAGAAAAAGAGTCAAGATGGGAAGGCTGATGCAAATAATCCTGGCAATAATGCTGGTGGTGGTAGAAATGAGTCTAAAAAGAAAGTCAAGTTTCCATGCAAGTTATGCAGTGGAGACCATTTAACTCATCTCTACCCCAAGATTGAAGACGCTCAGCACTTGTTAGGGTAGCAAGGGACTTCTAGTTCTCAAGCTGTGTTAACCAACCCTTTTCCCCAAGGGCAGCAACTTCTTGCTAGCGCGAGTTCAAACCCTGGTACCTCCACAGGGGGCAACCAGGAAGGGGAGAAATCATCAAATGTTTTCATGATGGGTTCTAATGTCCATGTGGCCACTCGGTCGCGTGATTACGGTGAAGCCGAAACTTCCAAGGACAAAACTGCTCCTGGAAATACCGACCTTCATATTGAGCAACCCCTTGTCGAGACTATACCACGGATACCGAAAGGTTCCGCTAAACGCGCGACTATTAATCCTAATGCTAGGGCCGACCAAAATTACTCCATTGTTGAGGATCTGGCCTAGATTCCATGTGCTATGTCCACTTTAGAGGTTCTCCAGTCGTGTCCAACTCAACGAAGTGCTTTACTTTCGGCGATTGGGGCAGTTGATCCAACTAACTCTTTAGTGCTCACTTTCAACATGTTAAATGTCAAAAAGCGACTCCCTCATCATATGGCTTTCCAAATAAAGTCTACATACCGGAAAATTAACATTTTTCATATCGTTATTGATGAAGGAGCTTCCACGTGCATCATGTCGATGTCATGTTGGAAGGCTATTGGATCGCCTTCGGCTGTTCCTTCACCTACCCTCCTAACTGCATTTGATGGGCATTCTCATAAGCCACATGGGATTATCCCAGCCTTTCCCATATGTGTTGGGGGGAAGGTTGTTAATATTGAAGTAGAAGTCATTGATGCTAACCTGGACTACAATCTCCTCTTAGGAAGGAACTGGGTATACAAAATGGACGCCATTGTTTCGACTCTGTTTCGTGTCATTTGCTTTCCTCATGAAGGGAAAATCGTTAAGGTTGATCAATTGGATTATTTTCCAGTCGATCCTCAAGCAATCTCTGACTCTACTGTGCCTTTGGTGGATAACCCTCGTCTGCCTACTGAGAATCTAGGAGTTGGGATGTATTTCTCATTGATGGGTACCTTTGATTTCCCCTCTCCTATCGCTAGAATCAATGTCGTTTCATCATCTAAGGAGTCTCCTCGAAAAGAGTTCTTTTGAACTCATTATTTTTTGGACCCTTGGACCTTGCCTTCACCTATGACCACATTAGCTGAAGGACAAGTTAATGGAATGACATTCCCTATGTCTGCAGCTGAGCTTAGATACTAGTCTATCGTTAACTCTATAGATGATCACTCTACTCCTTTTTCTGAGGAGGAGCTAGATGGTGATGTGGCCTCGGCTTGGACCCTTGATTCTACCTCCACCCTGGATTGCTTAGATATGGTTTTACCCTCTGAAGAAGCAATCCTAGAAGCAATGATGGGTATAGATCGACCTTGGGAATACTTACACCATCGTTCATATTTTCTTCCTCCATTGCAGGAAGTAGAATCTAGGTTCTCCGAGCTCTTTACTAGTGATTTTTGTACGGTATCAAATCCTTTGGCTCCAGCACACTTTCGTGCTGAAGGTAATATGTCAGTGATTTCAAAAATGATATCCATAAACATCTCTAGGGACCCTAACGTGATCGAGAATATATTCATCAGAATCGAATGTTCCCCTGAAGAAATTCAAGTTTACACTGACCTTTTCAAGGAATTTCGAGATGTATTCGCTTGGTCTTATGAAGAAATGCCTGGCATTGATCCATCTATAGTTCAACATGAGATCAAGACGTATGAAAATGCCAAACCAGTTCGTCAAAGGCTTCAGCCGGTTAATCCTAGGAAAGCAGCAGCCATTAAAGTTGAAGTAGAGAAGCTGCTCAAGGCGAGTTTCATATACCCTGTTCCTCTTACCGATTGGGTTTCTAATCTAGTTCCCGTGGATAAAAAGCAAGGAAAAATCCGAGTATGCATCGACTTTAGAGACCTAAATAAGGCCTGTCTAAAAGATAATTACCCCACACCATTTATTGATCAAATTATTGATGAGTGTGCGGGTAATGAGATTTTTTCCTTCATGGACGGTTTTTCTGGGTATAATAAGATCTCTACCCGTCCTGAAGATCAACATAAGATAGATTTTATATGTCCCTGGGGTACCTTTGCATACAGAGCTGGAGCTACTTTCCAGCGGGCCATGTCATATGCTTTCCACGACATTAAACATATCATTGAAGCATACTTGGACGATCTCGTTGCTCGTTCTCGAAAGAGAACTGATCACCCTAGTCATCTTCGATTGATTTTTGAGCGATGTCGTTTTTATAAAATCCGGTTGAATCCCAACAAGTGCGTTTTTGCAGTTACGTCTGGTCAGTTATTAGGGTTCATCATGTCAAATGAAGGGATTCGGGTTGATCCCTTCAAGGTTGAGGCAATAATTCAGTTGCCTCCCCCGTCCTCAATTCGACAACTTTAAAGTCTTCAGGGGAAGGCTAATTTCCTAAGATGGTTTATAGCGAATTATGCCGAGATCACTAAAGGGTTTATGCGTTTGCTATGCAAAGGAGTTCCATTCATGTGGGATGACTTCACGCAGCAGTCGTTCGATGCTTTGAAGAAGGCATTAGTCTCTGCCCCGCTTTTGAGTCCATCGGATTATGGTAGGGACTTCCTTTTATATCTCGCTGCAGCAGAATCAACCATTGGTATGGTTCTTGTTTAGGAAGACGATGTTGTCACGGAGCATGTGATTTATTATTTGAGCTGAGGCTTGATAGGTCCTAAACTTCTCTATTCTCTAGTTGAGAAGTTGGCTTTGGTAGCTGTCCATGCTGTCCAGCGGCTCCGTCATTATATCTTGCTACGAAATTTTTTTGTCTTAGCGGTGGTCAATCCATTTCAGTTTGTCCTCAGTAGGCAAGTGATTGGGGGCAAATATAATCGATGGATAGTCATTTTATAGGAATTTGATCTCGAGTTCTTGTCTGCCAAGTCTAAGAAATCCATGGTTTTCGCCGAGCTAATTTCCGAGCTGCCTTGTGGAGAGGATACTATTTATGAGGAAAGTTTTCCCGACGAACATTTATTCCTCATCTCTTCACTCAACCCTTTGTATGGAGATATCGTTGTCTATCTCTAGACTTCGAAGTTCCCCTCTACTTTCTCTAAGGATGAATGCCGGAAATTACGTCACCTAGCCAAGAACTATGTTATCATAGGTGATACATTATATCGTCGAGGGGTTGATTCAATCCTTTGGTGCTGTTTGACCTTAGAGGAAGCAGAGTTAGTGCTCAATACTGCCACAGTGGAGCTTGTGGTGGTTATCTATCAGGGCTTGCTACAGCCCAACGTATCTTGCGTGCCAGCTATTTTTGGCCTTCGCTCTTCAAAGACTGTGTTGAAGCGGTCAAACACTATCACCCCTGTCAAATCTATACTCGGAATATGCGCGCACATCCAACGCCTCTTTTTCCTGTTGTCACTGTTGGTCCTTTTACTAAGTGGGGTATCAATTTTACAACTTGTAATCCGCCTTCAACGGCGAATCACAAGTACATTATTGTGGTTGTAGACTACTTTACGAAGTGGGCTGAGGCCATGCCCACTTATAAAAACGATAGTGAAATGGTAGCATTGTTCCTTTTTAAACAAATTATCTCAAGATTCAGTATCCCGAGAGAGATTGTTGCTGACCATGGCAGTCATTTCTAGAATCAACTAATGTCCGAATTGGCTCTTAAATTGGGTTTTCGACAGGAACATTCGTCTCCTTATTATCCTCAGGCCAATGGACAGGTCGAGGCAGTCAACAAAACTCTTAAGATTATCCTGCAAGGGAAAATCGACAAAAATCGGTCCAATTGGCATCTTATGTTGTATCCGGCTCTTTGGGCATATCGAACCTCCGTGAAGACTGCTACTAGTTTTACACCTTTTTAGTTAGTTTATGGGATGGAATCTATCTTTCCTATCGAATGTGAAATTCCATCTCTTAAGTTAGATGTTGGGCTCCTTCTAGATGTTGGGCTCCTTCTAGAGCAACGTCGAGATGCCGCCATGATGAATGAGGCTCATAAGAAAAGGGTTAAAATACAATATGATAAAGCTGTCTATCCTCAAGTCTTTTCTGAAGGTGACCTTGTCTTGGTCTATGACCAAGATAAGGACACCTTGGGGGTAGGCAAGTTTAAGCCTATGTGGTACGTTCCCTTCATTATTAAATGAATTTTAGAAAAAGGGGCGTATGAGTTAATCGATTTTGAAGGAAACAAGTTGGCGGAGCCTCGAAACGCGCTCTACCTCAAGAAGTACTTTGCTTAAGTAGTAACTAGGCAATGGCTTCTTTGTACATTATGTATATCTGTACATATCTCATCGAGAGTTTTTGATATCAACACTTTTTGGTCTGCTGTGGCAGGTGTTGATGGATGACTTGGTCTATTTTGGATTTGCAGATGGTGCTAGTCGGCACACTTGGAACCTTGCTTCCACAGCTTGGGTACTCCACTATCCAATTGGTCAGTTGATGGTATCAAGGGGTGTATGCATTGGTCCCACTTCAAATAATATGGCTGAGTATATTGCTGTCATTAATTTACTATCCGAGGCAATTTCTCACGAAATCGACTCGTTGGTATTTTATCTTGATTCACAATTGATAGTGTCACAATTGAAGAACATTTATCGAGTAAGGGATCCATGTTTATATCGCCAGTATTTAAGGGTGAGGTTGTTGCAAAAATCATTTACTTATATTAACTATTTGCACATTCCAAGATCTCATAATTGGTTAGCTGATTCTATCGCTAATCAAGCATTAGACTAGCACATCAATCATTCATCACAATAAAATCAAGCATCAAAAAGCCGAACTGTATATATATATCATAAAACATCTTGACTGTACATAAGTCTGTCCAAAAATAATATACAAAATTGGGACTCAAATGCCCATAATCATGTCTAGTACATCTAATGCCTCGGCTCAGGATGAGCAGCTAAGTAGGTAACTATCGCATTGGCCACACGCCTAAGAGTGCGAACCCAGTCACATGGCATGCCAACCACATGACGCTACATATCTATAGGAAGATCCTCTACGGCTGCCATCGGTACTCCATGAGTCAGTCTCACCAAGTGCCGCTGAACTATGTGAAGTAGTCGCTCTGTGTCTGCAGCTGCCTCTTCAGCCCCTCGGCCATGACGTCTATGCCATGGGAACTCATCGGGTCGTACCGGCCCAATATCTGGAACATGATCATCAAATTAATCATTTGAATCCTCTCAAAAATATTTTTCAAAAAATTCATTAATTTGAAAAAATCACAAAAAAAAAATCATAAAATCAAAAAACACTTACCAATGTCACCCCATGCTGCGGTTGGTGATAATACTAGATCGAGATCTCCTCGGAAATCCAACCCAGCATAAGGGTAGTCATCTATGGCGATGATCTACTGATCCCACCAGGAGAAGAAGTCATCATCAAATGTAGTCCATGGGACATCCCCACCTCCTAGATGTTTCATCAAGTAAACCCACCTGCCCATGCATGGATCTCATGGGGTGCTGATTGAAACTGGCACTCTACGACGAAGTGCTGGGACCTTCTCAAAAAAGAAAGAACACAAAATAGTCCCATATCCGAAGTTTTTGGTCTGCCCTCTCTTGATGGAAGTGAGCTAGCTTTTTAGGTTGGCCAGAAGAGGAGTACACCAGTCAAATATGGTGGTCAAACAATCTACCACCAAGCTCATGACTGGCCATGATGCCTGGTGTAGAGAAGCTTATTCGTTCACTCTAGCTATAGTTAACAAGATTATCCTCAGCGATAGACTCTCCACATGTTTGATTGGATATTGACTTCCAACCTTCTCTGGATGTCCCAGGCAATATATATGTACATAGTCCTTGATCGAGAGACTGCTTCATGTCCTACCCCTGGAATGTACTACCTCTCCCCTTCGGGAAAGGCCTGTGATGAAATAAATGTCGTCCACTTCTATCCTGAGTGGCATCTGGTTAATCATAAATGAATCATCATTGATGCTCCAGTAATCAATGAGCATCTCGAGCAGACATGTGTTTGCTTTCATATTTGGCAATTTGAAGAATTTTAGCAACCACATCCCCGTAAGGCATCCAAAGCATTAGGATCGTTCATGACCTCATCGTCCACTGAGGTATGCTCTCTTTCCCGCCAAGTGACTGGCATCCTGAAGAAAAAATGATTTTAGATTGTTAGTTTTTTTGTTTGAAATGTTCGTGGGGTATATGCGGGTCCATTTACACACAGTCGCGTGTACGGCCCCCATGTACACAAGTTTCATATTTCCAACCTGCGTATATGCCGCGGTGAAATTTTTGACAAAAAAATTCAACGGTAAAACATAAATTGAAAATTCTAAAACTAGTCATAGTTGATTGCAAGACAAGTATAAGAGTTACCTGGGGATTTTGGAAGAATCTGAACGGTTGAATTTGGCGTATGGAAAAGTTTGCTCCTTTTGCTCCACCTCTCTACTCTCAAACTCAAATGGTGAAAATGGTGAGTCCAAAAACTCTTTTATAGGCTTTGAAAATGAATTTTTTTTCAAAACTTAATTTTGTCTGGTCTCATGTAACTTTTAACTTGGGAGCTTGGAATGTCGAGAATGGTTGACTTTCAGGACATTTTGGACATTTTTTCGATGGTTTCGATACGGTTCCATGACTGCTAACCCATCATGGCAGGTATCGTTTTCTCACTGGCATATAGATTAGGGAAGCCATTTTTCCGTTTCATTATGCATACTGGCCTCCATTTGTCGATACATTTGCCAAAGGGTCGATCCCATCATGTTATGGTTCATAAACCATCTTCACTCGCCGATTCTTTAAATCATGACACGATGGTAGAAGCCATCCTTTACATGGGCATCGTAGTTAGCAGCTCACTGACATTTGTTGCCCATGCTGCTCCGATTTGAGTAGGCTTAGGAGTCCTCTGTAGTCCTGCCATGACTTATGTGATGAAGACTCATTCCTCTTTGCTTCTTCGCTTTCATTTTGGCTTTATACCCTAGAGGCTCCTTTGTGTTGAGTTGTACTACTACATTGCATTTTGACCATTTTCACCTTTTGGCCTTTAGCCAGCTTCACTTGGACTCGTGTTTAAACCAACTTTTGACCATGACGATTGCAAAATAAAACTTGCATACCTTTAACTTCTACAACTTGACACACCTTGACTCATGGAAGGAACACACCTTTGAGTGTCATTGACTAGTTTTCACCTCCCTGCATTGAGCATAGGAATGTTCCCATCCCAGGAACTAGATCATCTATTTCACCGACACTCTTTCCACTATACTATAGCATTCTTTTATTCTTTTTCCAGCTTAAAAGAAAAAGACAAAAAAATTATATATTCCAAAAAAGAGCGGGAACGGGACAATATTTCCACTTATTGTTGGAAGCTAGAGTCACTCGTGTCGCCCTTGAACAAAGCACTCAAAGCAAAGTCCCCTCCATTTGGGCGGGATTTAGTTTGACCTAGGCATGCCTTAACTTTGTTATAGAGTCAGTTATCCCCCGATTGGTTATCTCTTCCAATCATATGGAGGGTTCGTTCGTGCCTCCTTCACAACGAGCTTATATAGAGTCATCATATGCTGCCACATAGTCACATTGAGTCGTGCTTTGGTTCAAGGGAAGTTAGCCTGAGTCGGCCTCTCTGCGGTGTCTCTTGACTCATTTTTCAGTCGGCCATCCCTGGTTGTCAGTATCATGTCTATCATGACATCAGCTATATTGGTCCTTACTCGTGCCAGTTTGAGAAGGTCCCCATTGACTTCTTGCTGGCGGGTCTTGTCCTTATCGATGATGACATCTTGCTCTGAGGACAAGCCTAGAGCGGCACCCTGGCCCTATTTTCATTATTGATAGGTCACCTTGTGCTCAACATCGATCAATATCATGGGTATTTGACTGAGTGGTTTCCCTTGTGTTCAACATCAGCTTACACTATCACACATTGGGATTTGTGCAGTACCTTGGTTTCCATTTTACCCTATTGGTGGATACCTCGCCTCTGTGTCAGCTTTCATTATTGGTTGGTTCAGAGGGTTTCTGTCGTACGCTAGCTACATCTTGTGTACACCAGAAACGTGCTTCGGTCGGGTTACTACATCTTTTTCGTCTGATTCCTTCCACATTATTGGCCTACGGGTTACACTCGCGCTAGATTGATGAAGGATGCCTTAATGCTTTCCTTCTAGCAGATCTTTCCCCATCAACTACGACTCATTGCTCTAGGGCAAACATCTAGAGTCCATTTGGCAGTACCTTGGGGTTTGCAGTCATTAGTGGCAGATCCTTCGCTTTCGACAGTGGGAAACCATCATTGTCTCCTGATTGATAGATTCTTATAGGTGTTCGACTCCAGCTCATCCATTCACACTTGTTAGATTGTACTGGGTACCTTGACACTCATTATCATTATTGGTGAGTATTCTCGCGTTTGTTAATGGTATACATCAATGACCGGTAAGCAAACGATTTCTCACATGGTCAACTTTAGATCATTTATTCCCATGGTGTAGAAATGTACCATAGCGGTTGGTGAAGACCTCAGGTTACAATAGCATTCATTGTTTCACTTGACAGTTGCTCCTGTTGCTACTATTTGATACCATTCCACCTTATATGTTGCAGTCAGTCATGGTGACATTCTATATGCCAGCACCTGAGTTTGCAGTGTAGTACCATCCTATTCCATCATGTTCATTTGGTACCTTTTGTGATCAATCTTTGATATCAGTGTTCCGATTCATTCTTCAGCATCATTGACATTCTTATATGTGATATTTAGACATGTACTTGTTCGATCATGACAAGATGATCCATTATCTTTTTTCCAGTTCCTTATACTTGTATACTTAGTGGATCTGCTTGTACTTTATATGCGAACATGCTTTACTTTCTTTGAGCATGGGTATGCCCACCTCAGACAATGTTTCTTTCTGATCTCCTTTTGTGGCTTGGCAGGCTGAACTCTGGTGAAGTCCTTCTCAGTTTTTGATAGATTTCCTTTCCATGAACTTGCTTAATACATTTCGGCCATCATGTACCCCTTCTGATCTCATATATTAGGGGGCATCTGTTATAGCTCCAAACCTCACTCTTGATGTTTGTGATGTTGCACTCATGGCCTAGGGAAACCCCTCCTTCTAGACCTGGTCCAAAATTTAAAAGCAGTGTTTTATTCCCTATACACGACATTTCCCTGAGCTAAATGCGTGTGTACGCAGGTCTGTGTATACCCAACCCGCATATATGTCTTAAAACACTTAAAAAAATTTAAAACTCCTTAATTTCGGGTGGAGATCGCGGGTTTTACCTGCTGATTACCTGTCAGTGCCCGTTGTTGTGGGGAAAAACGCTTATGCAGGACGATCCTATCCACCTAAGGTGTGACAACACCTTAGCAACAAACAGAGACAACTATTCTAGTATTCTTCCTTTATGAACTAAGAATGAAGAGAGATGGATGGACTAACCAGTGTCTTCCGTTTGTCCCTCGATCCAGTTTCTCTTCTCTTTGGGAGTTCACAGCTACTTGCCTTCTCGCTCGCCCAGCTTCAACAGGTCTCTGCCAGATTACAAGAGAAGAACACTACACAAAGACATAGATTCATAAACATAACTAGTTCAGGATTAGAAGTAAACTAAACATACTAATGCAATCATACATCAAAGATACATCAGTATATAGGAGAAACCAAGATAGCTTTATTGATGAATAACAAGGCTCAGGAAGAGATACAACCCAGAGGGCTCCAATCCAACATCTCCTTCCCAACAAAATGGAATTCCTATCTTCACCTCCCTTCAAAGCATTAAGCACCCAATGATTCCAGTCTCAAACCAACAGCAATTCTTTGCAATAACAAAATTCCAGCCTCTAGATCTCATGGAGGAGAGATCCATATATAGATGTTTTGGAGAGAGGATGAGTCAGCTTGAGATCTGACTAGTGTCCTCTCCCTCTGTCAGCTCTTGATTCCACTTGGAGGTTCTTGCTTCCACTTGGAGATTTGGAACCTCTTACTCATCAAAGTCGAATTCCCTGAGGCAAGTGTCATTTTGGAAGCTTCCTGGGTTTTGACACCTTGAGAAATGAGCTTGCCACATGTCCACTCTCGCTCAGCGCAGGTATCCAGTGTTGGCTTTGACATTCAACGCAGGTAGCCAGTGTTGGCTTTGACATTCAGCGCAGGTAGCCAGTGTTGGCGTTAACATTCAACGCAGACAGCCAGTGGAGCCATTGACATGATCCTGAATTGACTTGTTTTTGAGCAGTTTCTGGTGGAGAACTTCTGTGAATTGCTGTGGTTTGTTAGCCTTGTTCCTCTAGGGGTAGGAACAACATGTTTAGGGACTTTGGATTCCTTAGATTATGGACATTTCATGTTCAATGCTGTAAGGCACAAAAATGTCTATAACAGTTGCCCCCTAAAGTATGAGGCCGTTTATCGGGTGAAATGCTTTATCCAGGAGGGTCCGAAGTTCATCCAATGCTGGGAGGAGACCTGTAATAAGATACAATACAATACATTATTTTTCATACTGCTCTCATGATCTAGCTGAGGCAGGCATTCCCATGCTCAGCTTTATAAATTCATTTTCTGTACATAGAACAGACAATCGTCTGCTGGTAGACTGATAATTTTGATGAAATTATCATCCTTTGAGTAGGATGATCATCTGCTGCAATGATGTACATGTCAAATGTCTTTATCTTTCTTGAATATATATCGCAGCTTGGATGGATGAAACTAGATCCGGGGTCTTCAAACTCGTTCGATCTTCACGCTAAGTACAAGTCGATCCATGTGAGAATTGTCCTGAAGTCGAACATGGAAAGACATCGCTTGATTACCGGTCAATGAGGTAAACCATTAACAAGCGCGAGGGGAATCACCGATAATGATAATGACCCTCAAGGTACTGTAGTACAATTCACGTGGTGTGAATAAAGGACTTGGCGTCGAACACCACGCAAAATCTTTTGGTCGAAGGTCATTGATGTATACTTGTCGCCGGAAGTGAGAAACTTGCCATTGAGGCATGCAAGCTTCAAAGTACTGAAGGGGTTGTTCCTAGATCAACTTCTTGGATAATGAGCTGATGTCGACAAGAAGCGATCTGTCAAAGGAGGGCCTTAATGAATCCCACATCAGTGACACGGAACGGAGCTAATGATTTTGATGGAGGTGAAAACGATCTGTGACATATGATTCAGGGTGGCGGTCATGAACGGATGAAGGATAATGTATGGCAGTGGATGGGACACGGTTGACTCTTTCTGAACGACTTCTCTTGAACATATGGCGACACTGATGCGATGGATCGGTAGCATTACCCCAATTATGGATGGTATGGCGAGACCATGGTGATGTGACTAGTGAATGAAACAACCCAACCCGATTGTGGTACGGAGGAAAAGTGTCATGTTCAAGAGCGACTTGCTACCATCAAAGTTTTCTTTAGTTTCTCCCAATTTTTCCCCAGTCATTGCTGACCAGTACCTCTTTATTTTTGTCAAGCTTGAGGAGGATAACATATGCTTGTTCTATAACCTGCCCTTCGAGCAAGCCCATTGCTATGTTTTAATGAGCCTAGCGATAGTGAAACTCGTTCTCGTCTAAAGACAAGTTTGTCGCTATTTAGTGATTTTAACGAGTCTAACGACAAGGATAACTCGGTCCTTTTCATTTTTAGAGAGTCTGAAAAGGTACATAAAGTTAACTCCAAAATTCCTTTTTCGTCATCTAATCCCTTTAGTCCGAAAAAGTATAAAACAATACAGAAGGGATGAGTTTTCGATAGTTTTAACGAGCTGAAGAAACAAGCGCTCGATCTTTTTGTGCAATAATCCCTCAGGTCCAAAAAGATTAAAATCTAGAGGAGGAATAGCACTTCCTGTCCCTTTAACGAGCTGGAAGGCCAAGGACTCGGCAATCTTTTCATATTTTACGAGTCAGTTGAAAAGAGCTTAAAGAAGACTCGTCTTTTGAGGAACGAGTGATAAACAGGGTTAGCAGCTGATTCCAGGTACAGGTTGGAATTTTCCAATCATGGCAGTGTCACAAGGATGGCTAGGTGAAATCACTCTTCGCAGCTGTTCCTCAAAATGGGTAAACAATCATATGGAGGTGAACGATCGGCCAATGAAAAGTGGAGGTGACGGTGCAAACACGACCAAGGCTTTAATGGCTGATAAATTACATTCACAGAGGTTATTTACTGGGTAGTGGTTCATTTTTTATTTTAAAATGAGCTTAAACGCTGGTGGAAACACTTGCTCATTGCTTATGTTTATTTTTTAACGAGCATGAAGTCCACGTTAAAACTGCTCGGATCTTGCGTTTATTTTTTAACGAGCATGAACTGTGTGCTAAAACTGCTCGATGATAAGTTTGCATGCCGCCAGCATAATAACGCAAATCGAGGTGCATGCCCCCCAAGCTTCATTGCATTCAACTCGGTGGTTGGAATGAAGGTTTACCTTTGAGATTTGAAAAGGGGATTTATTTCATTTTTTAATGAGGTTGACACAGTAAAAGAACTATCCTCATGACTCCTTGTTTCATTTTTTAACGAGGTTGACACGAGATAAGAACCGTCCTCGGAGTCCAAATCCATTAGATGTAGAAGGTTTCATATTCCACTGTGGCCACTTCCGCCATATTACTTGGAGGCGATAGGGCAAAAGTACCCATTAAAGCAGGGTCTTTTAGGAGACCTACTCCAATATTTTGGAGCGAATGATTGCTTCCATGGATCATTGGAATGCTTCCCGTAACTTGTGAACTGTTGGGGAGAAAAGTTTGTTGGTCGACGGTTGTAATTCCTCCTTGGAAGGGAAATGCAATCTTCCTAAAGTAGGTCGACACAACTACGGCCATGGCATAGATCCACGGTCTTCCTAGTAGGATGTTGTAATCAAGATTCCCATCGATGACTTCAACATCTATTTCTACTGTTTTCCCTCCTAGTTCAACTTTCAAGTTACTTAGGATACCATATGGGGTATATGTCCTTCCGTCGAATGCTTTTAATGTCGTCGAAGATCGCGACAAGGTTGGAGATCCTAAAGTTTTCCAACAACTCATCGACATAATGCATGTAGATGCCCCCTCATCAATAATTGTTCGATGAACAGTTTTGTTGAGGGCTTTCACTTGAATAAGGAAAGCTAGTTGAGCTGGTAATTGAGGGTCATATCCTTTATGATCAAAGGCCACAAGATTGGAATCCATTGGGTCAATCCCACCTATTGCTGATAATAAAGCTTGCTCTTGGGAGAAGCAATTTTGCGGTACCTCAAGTGTTGACATAGCGGACGGTGATTGGGCCAGGTCCTCTATCTGTGCTATTTTTGCACAAGGATTAAATGTCGATTTGTGTACTGCTCCCTTTTGCGACTTTATCATTGGCTCAGGAACGATGGGTGGCACAACTTCGGTCAAAGTTGTTGTCGAACTACTAGGTTGTTTATTAGCCTTGTTGTTCGACAGCTTTGGATTCCTGTAATCTTTATTCCTCGTCAAAGCATCATTTTGCTGCTTTGATACAGACAACATAAGCACTTGGGATCGGGAAGCATTTTGATTAGCAACCAGTTCGGTTCCCGAGCTTGGAAACGGATCGGTCAACACAGCTGAGGTTTTCGAACTCTTAAAGAATCTTTTAAGCTCAGCTTTGTATGGACAATCTGCTGTCCAATGATCCTCATCGCATATATGACACCCCGCAGGGGGTTTCCTTTTTCTCCCTTTCTTTTTCTTCTTGTCCCCTGGTTGCTTCAGTTGTTTGCCCTTGTCGTCCGACACGACACTTACTTCCAAGGCAAGAAGTTCCTCATTTGCATTTTGACCAGAAATCTTACGGGCCTTTTTAGATATAGCCTTTGTCGATTTCATGTCTGTTGCGCCAATCACGCCACCGCCGGCATGAGAGTCATTGTTTGATTTAGGAGGAGGAGGAATTGAGAATTCCGGTCTAGGGGCATCAGGTATTTTGTCGTAGAGCGTGCCGGACTGAGTGTAAACCAAGTCCAGATATTGCGCACGAGCGATGACTTGCTCTTCCGTTACAACTCCCCCCTTTGCCACATCTTCCGTGATGGCAGGAAGTAATGACTTGATAAACCATTCAGCTAATAGCTGATCGGGAACGTACATTTTTACCATCCTACGACGACGTCGCCACTCATGTATATGATCAGATATGTGAGTGGCCTTTGTCTATTTGAAGTTGGTTAATATTTCCGTTCCCGTTTCATACCTTATCGGTAATTGAAAATGGGTTAAGAAAGTCGTGGCTAAGGTGCTGAAGTTGTCGAACGAAGCTCTACGCAATTCGATGTACCATTTTGCTGCCAGACCCGTTAACGTCCTCTAAAAGGGGCGAAGTCTTATCGAATCATCATTTAGGGTGTTTGATGAACACCACAGATGAAATGTCATCACATGATTCAACGGATCTTCACCCGGATTTCCATTAAATTTAGGAATATCTGACGGAAGTTTATGTGGAATCGCTGGCCACCAAGGGGCATAAGCAATTGGATCATTCATCAGCCGGTTTAGATCTGGTAATTCTAGAGTTGCTACAAAGGGCAACTGTTGATTCAGGTTAGGCGAAGCATACCTAGGATAAGATGGAATCGCCTGAGCAGTGGGTCTTTGCATACTAGCATAATGTATTTGATGCTGGCAACTTTGACAAGGTTGATGGGCATAACCATTATAATATGGTTGTTGGTAACCGCTTTGTAGATGTGATTGCCCATTACTTACAAAGACTTGTTGCTCAGGTCCTTGATATGATTGCTGGAATGGGGGTTGATGAGTTTGAACCAGCTCTGGTTGTTGGACCATTTGCTGTTGTCCAATACTGGATGATTGACCAAGATGAGGAGTCATAGTACTTGTTTGAGCCTGAGTCGCTCCGGATAAGGAGGCACTAACCAGAGGTTGTGATTGAGCTGTCGAGACAAGAGGCTGTTGTATGGTAACCTGAGAAACTTGGGGTCGACATACAACAGGTAGCATTTGTACTTGCGACGCAATCACCATACCAGGTATAGTGGCAACATTCGACACAGGGTGGACTGGTTGCATTGAATATGCAACCCTTGGTTGCTGAGGCAGTATTGGTACCCATCCGCTGGATGTAATTCCAGTTTGACCTGAACTTTGTTGTAAACTCCCATATGGTTGTTCTCCGGGGGGGAACAATGAAAAGGCATACTGTCCTCCATATGGTGGCAATCCAGTACTTAAAGGGTAGATTGGCCTTTGAAGACACATTGGATCAATTTGTTGAGTTTCAACATAAGAAATACCAGATGATAATTCGGATGAAGAAATAGGAACTAACCATGTCGTCGAAACAGTCTCTGATTGGACTCTAGCTTGTTGTTGACAATTTGCTGGGACAGATGGTATACCAACGAACATCGTTGGAGTAGCAGCAGGAGGCTCTGCCGCTGCTGCGTCGGATGACACAGTCCTAGATGTCGACGGTTGTTCAGACATATTTAGTCTATCCAAAAGATTTCCTAGCGATTCTACAAGAACTTGTGATGAAGGGAGACTAACTTCGAAGACCAACGAGGGAATGGTGATGATTACTCCGTTTAAAATAAATTTTAACGACGCTTAAGACACAACTTGCTTTTTCAATTTTAAAGAGTCGAGAAAAAGCTAAAGATGACTCTAGTCTCCTTCGATGTTTTAACGAGCCTGAAGTGACAAATGCTCGGATGGACTTTTTCTGTTGTAGAGTCTGAAAAAGGCCAAAAGAAACTGCTCTGGAGTTCTAGGCAGAGGGTGTGCCAAACTTTTCGCAAAACCGCACAATACTTTTTAGGGTACGGGCGGTCGATCTTCCTGAATGCTGTGTTCAATGCATTGCGATCAGTAGGGCGGCCGACACGGCTTCCTATGGATGAGGGTTATATTCCTATAGGGGTCTCCCAATATATACACGACGGTACGTGGGAGCACAATCCGTACTGGCGCTATCGTCCCTCAGGAGGAATCACCCACCTTCCACGAGATCGACAGTCACCAGGCTTAACGACGTCGGAACACGTCTCTAGCCTAGAGCTCTATGTTGTGCGTTATGTTGCAAAGCGTTGTTAAGTTCATTCGATTTATTTTAAGTTGATCTTTTTAGAAGGTTGCCTTTCTGGATCACCACGAGATGTATGATACAATTCCGAAATGCAGTCTAAAGATGATAAGCAAGCTTTATATCTTTTCAACTTTGAAAATTCTAGCTACTAAGGGAAAAGAAAGACACCATCTTTTCTCAAAGAGCAATCAGCACACTCTAATGCACTTTTCCTAAATCAAGCATGCAAACTATCAAAATGAAAATGCACAATGCAGGTGTTTGTTTTCCGCTTTCTTAGTATTGATGCCTACAAAGAAAGCTTTTTGTACAACTTTAAATTTGCTTTTAAATGACAAATACAAACAAGTTTACTTTTTCGAAATCAGAAAGGGTAGAAGAGAATACAACACTTTACGACTTTTGAAATGAACACTTGTTTCGACACTTAAAAGAGACAAACTCAAACCACAAGCAAAAGTCAATGTATAATCAACTGTAAACAGCCAATGAACTCTCTCCTAAGATCACAGTCAATAGATCTGAATCAAGGGCTACAGGATGATTATTTCACTCTTGCAAAGGAAAACTGCAAATGACGCCACAAACACATAAAAACACTCACAGTCTTTTTGTACAAAAGGAGGCGGAATTTAAGCAGAGAAAAGGAGTTATCAGCCTGGTACCTATGCTGGTTATAGGCTGCAAAAATCAGAGATCAAAACAAGGCAAAACAGAGCAGAGAACCCCAGCTGCACAAGGCCTAACTGGATCAGCGCAACCTCAACATAGGGGTTTTGACATTCAACGCAGGTAGCCTTCACGGGACCTGCGTTGAAATGCAGAACCTCTTCACAGGGGTCGCGCTGAAGGAGAAACGAGAGTTTCTCACTGGGTTCTGGGTCACAGATTGCTGATTAATCTACTGTTTCAGGCCAAATAAAAGCAACAAGCAAGGTGCAATCAAAGGGATGCTTTGAGGGGGTACTAAGATCTATCACAAAGGATCATCAAATCATTTGTGAGTCCATTGTTCAGATCATAGACAAATCCAGTGATTGGATCAAAGCAGCAACTGTCTACTTTGCATCTGAGAATAGCATATGCAGTTCGATTGTTGCTGTTGAGTCTATGAAACAAACAATGATAGAGACACAAATAAAATGACTAAACAGATCTCCCCAGCGGAGTCGCCAATTTTTTGGTGGGGAAAAATGCCTATGCAGGACGATCCTATCCACCTAAGGTGTGACAGTGCCTTAGCAACAAATAGAGACAGCTATTCTAGTATTCTTCCTTTATGAACTAAGAATGAAGAGAGATGGATGGACTAACCGGTGTCTTCCGTTTGTCCCTCGATCCAGTTTCTCTTCTCTTTGGGAGTTCAC
The DNA here is from genome assembly GCA_031772625.1 of Pinus tabuliformis. Taxonomy (NCBI): domain Eukaryota; kingdom Viridiplantae; phylum Streptophyta; class Pinopsida; order Pinales; family Pinaceae; genus Pinus; species Pinus tabuliformis. The sequence continues at coordinate 161,705,320 of CM062808.1, forward strand.
AGCTACTTGCCTTCTCGCTTGCCCAGCTTCAACAGGTCTCTGCCAGATTACAAGAGAAGAACACTACACAAAGACATAGATTCATAAACATAACTAGTTCAGGATTAGAAGTAAACTAAACATACTAATGCAATCATACATCAAAGATACATCAGTATATAGGAGAAACCAAGATAGATTTATTGATGAATAACAAGGTTCAGGAAGAGATACAACCCAGAGGGCTCCAATCCAGCATCTCCTTCCCAGCAAAATGGAATTCCTATCTTCACCTCCCTTCAAAGCATTAAGCACCCAATGATTCCAGTCTCAAACCAACAGCAATTCTTTGCAATAACAAAATTCCAGCCTCTAGATCTCATGGAGGAGAGATCCATATATAGATGTTTTGGAGAGAGGATGAGTCAGCTTGAGATCTGACTAGTGTCCTCTCCCTCTGTCAGTTCTTGATTCCACTTGGAGGTTCTTGCTTCCACTTGGAGATTTGGAACCTTTTACTCATCAAAGTCGAATTCCCTGAGGCAAGTGTCATTTTGGAAGCTTCCTGGGTTTTGACACCTTGAGAAATGAGCTTGCCACATGTCCACTCTCGCTCAGCGCAGGTAGCCAGTGTTGGCTTTGACATTCAGCGCAGATAGCCAGTGTTGGCTTTGACATTCAGCGCAGACAGCTAGTGGAGCCATTGACATGATCCTGAATTGACTTGTTTTTGAGCAGTTTCTGGTGGAGAACTTCTATGAATTGCTGTGGTTTGTTAGCCTTTTTCCTCTAGGGGTAGGAACAACATGTTTAGGGACTTTGGATCCCTTAGATTATGGACATTTCATGCTCAATGCTGTAAGGCACAAAAATGTCTATAACACCCGTGGCCCAACTGTTCCCAACGAATTCCCAACTAAAAAACTACGTTGGGAGAAGTATAAAAAGGCTTCAATGGGAAGGCCTAAGGGAGGAGAGAAGAGAGAGAAAGGTTACTATGCTGAGATTTCCCTGACTAGGTCTGAAGATCCTAGTGCCTCCTGCACTTCCCCCATTTACAGGAAACCCTTGTTTCCTTGTGTGATGATGTCTATCTACTACTTGAGATATCATGGAGTAAGTCATGGAAGGAGTTTGTTAAAGGCTTGAGACTGGATGAATCCAGAGGATGGTTCTGCTTGGAGCCTGCGAAAGGACGAATCAGGTGAAATTATTCCTTTCTATACTTTATTTGTCTATAATAAAAGAAACAATTGTCTTTGTTCCTGATATAAATCTTCTTCATGTTTATGATATCCATGTTATGATTCATATATGAATGGTTGTTTAATTGCATAACTAACTACTTTTCAATATACTATGAAGATGATTTCTTTATGATGTTTAGTCCATATACTGTTGTACTTTCTTGAATTGATTCTTTTGCAGGTTGAGGGAGCAAAAGGAACTCCAAGAGGGTTTGGACCCTAGCAGGATCTTCTCGAACGAAGGACCCCCAAGTACGCCCCTTATCGTATAGTTTTCTTATATTAGCATTATGGCTGTATGGAATGTGTGTTTCTCTGTATAGACAACCTCTGATCTGCTAGGGTATCAACCCAAGACCCTAGGGGAATTTATCCCTTAACACTATTCTGTCAAGGATACTTGCTGACTATCATTTCATTCCTGAAGAGACCACCCAACAGCACAACAAGAATATCAGACTGGAATCTATAAATACCTCTATTCTATGGGAATACTTTGATGGATCGGCCCAGGAGATAGGCTGTGGGGGGGAGCCATACTTCATATATCAGAAACCCATACCTTTAAAATCCAAATGGGCCTAGGTAGAGGCACTAATAATTATGCAGAGCTCATATCAGCCAAATTCCTCATCCAATTTGCTTTGAACAAACAGTGCAGGAACCTACAACTCTTTGGGGACTCAAAATTAGTCTGCAATTGGATAAATAAATCATCAAATTGCAATGCATACACATTGAGGCATATCTTGGATGAAATCCACAGGCTCATCTTGATTTTTGACACTTTTGTTTGCCATCATATTTTCAGGGAGCGCAACACAGCTGCCGATCTCCTATCCAAGGAGGCAACACACAGGCATGATGGCACTTGGATGATCCATGAGGAGAAGGATGGTGTTATCTATCAGCACTATCATAGACCATTCATAGACCTTGCTGCATAACTGGATGGCTCAATATGAGTCAGGAAGTTTTTTGAATATATGTAAATATTTATGTTTATTTCATGTCACTATATAAGTAGAACTAAGATGAACCATACTCTCTCTGCGAAGAGACTATATTTTTTTATTATTTTTGATCAGTTTGCTCCCTATGTGGAGTATCTTTATCACTGTTAACTTATACTGGACAGGCAATGCCTCACATACTGCATATGATTTGCATCTACAAAATGTAATTTTCTCATACTAATGAAAATTACGACTTTTTCCATGGGAAAAAAAATACCACCCATGTCGTTACCCATTCCACCTGGTGTTCAAAAGAAAAATTGCGATTCAAATAGCATGTGGATGACAGAGACGAAAAAAACCACAAGGTCAGAATCCTTTTGAATTCGAAGGTACTCGAACACATTGGATGCCCCATTTCTTGTAGCATACAACTTCTCATCCTCAATTGAACCTCCTTATTGAACTCATAGTGTTGTGGGGATGAAGATAGGTGTAGGCAGAGATAAAATCTAGTGCATTAATGGAATCCATGGAGGAGAAGAAATCAAGAAGAGTCATATTGGTGGCCATAGATGAGACCGAGATGAGCATCAATGCTCTCCATTGGGCTCTTAACAACCTATTTTCATCTTCATTCATGCTCAATGCTCTCCAATTTCCTATTTCACAATTGGAATCTCAGGTTAGTCTCTTCAAGGTTTTTTTTGTTTTGGTAGAGTGTCAATCTGGTGGGACTGGAACTAGGTGGAGAGGATAATAACGACTCTTCCCTACCACCCGTACTACACCCACTTGACTCGCCCGTTGTTATGAGTCCGTTATGAAAATTGGTAGGATGTAATTCACAGTAAAATGATATAAGACTCTTGAATTTATTGATGGAAAGGATTTTAATCTCTTACGCCACAAAAGCTAATGGAATGAGTGTTTTGTTGATTCATATCAAAGATTGTAATGGCATTTCAATGTGAAGTGTTTTGTTCTATTTTGGGTTTGGTGGAGTTAGAGTTCTGATTGCAGTTTGGTGTGGGCAGGGCTGATGGTGCCAACAGATGTGTTGCAGATGATGGAAAACGATATCAAGAAGTTTAGAGTACTTCTGTAGGCAATTATGCACTTCAACCCAGAAGCAAGGAAGGGATCCAAGATATCAGACTGGAAGAAAGCTTCTTAATTCAAGCTATCCCCAGTGGATGAGGTTTAGTAGCTTAGATAGAGATAGAGCTACGAAAGTAACAAGCCTATCATAAGAGGGTATCCACACTCAACAAATATAATATGTGTCACACGGAATGAGTCGATCTTGCGGACAAGATAGACCTTCCTAGAATCTAAAGAAGACCTAATGATAAGCAAACCAACCAGACACTATCTTTCTCTAAATATGCTTTAATAAATAAAGGTAAACAAGTGTTTTTAGGGCCTACCTTGGGTCCTTCGCAAGTTTGTGGATGCCCTCGCTCCCTTGATCCAATGAGCTCCTCTTCGCGAATCTGCAAACACAAACAAGGCAAACAAATTAAATAGCACCTGAAAAACCAATTGCATAAAACATATTTAACATGAAAGTCAAGGAGTCCATGAAACAAATAACATAAGATACTTGTTGAGAAAAATGGGTTTGATTGTATTAATTCAAAAGAAGAAGAACTTTACAACCCGTGCCTTGACGTTGTACAAGCTCCTCCCAGGGTCCAACAAGATGTCTCATCTACTTTGACAAGTTTCACTCACTCTCCAATGGAACCAAGAGGTATGTGATCTCTCCTCTCAAGCTCAACCAAAGAGTCTTAATTTCACTAGCATTTACCCTCAAAATGTTCAGCTTCTAACCTCTCTAGTCCTCACCCCAATGTCTGTATTTATAGTGCAATGGAGGGAAGTTACTAGGTTTTCCTTCAAAGGGATAAAGCCCTCCTTCAAAGGGATAGCTCCTTTAGTCAAGGGATTAGCTCCTTCTCTTTTGGGATGCATGAACCACCTCAGAGCGAACAATCCACGTCAAAATTCCTTCTAGAATACTCTAGAATTAACCCAAAGTGAGTTTTTTAGGATAAATCTTGTGCCTTTTGACTTTCACAGGGGTCCGCACCTACACCGTTAGGGACAGAGCGGGTAGGTACGCAGCTTTTGTACACAGAAGGTGTGGGACCACAGGTGACGATGAGAGAAAGTGCGGAACCAGAGTTACATTGATTTTTAGTGTCTTTCTCCCATTTCCAAAGCTTGATTTGAAGAGCTGAGGTCTGAGACTTGCTTAGGAGGACAATACAAGTGATGATGGACCCATACTGACTGCAAATAATCATGGTGACGATATTTTTGTGTAACAGATTGCCCCCTAAAGTGTGAAGTTTGTAGTAGATGAGGATTTCCTTTATCATATAGGAAGAGTGAAGTACTTTATCATTTCGAGGATTATCTTGTGGAGAGCCTGGTCGGAACCTGTAAAAACATTCAATGCAAGATATATATATGAGATCATATCATCGCTGAGGTAGGCATTCCCATACTCAGATCAAAACTAACTAGAAAAACTAACTACTGCTCTGACATAGGAATGATCTTGTAAAACATCATAAGTATAGACCCAGGTGGACACAGTATGGACGCAACCATCTGTTTATGAATAGTCCATTATATAATGAATACAAAATTCCTCGCAGCCTGGATGGTGGAAACTAGATCCAGGGTCTTCATTTCTACTTCCTGAAATAGTACGATTCTATCCATGTGAATAAATGTGTTGATGTCGAACATGGTAGAAACCACTTGATTACCAGTCAATGATGTAAACCATTAACAAGTGTGAGAGAAACCACCAGTGATGTCAATGGCTCTCAAAGTACCCAGTACAATCCATGAGATGTAAATAAATGTGTTGATGTCGAACATGTCACGGAATCCTTTGATCGAAAGTTAATGATGTAAACTGTCGTCAAAGGCGAGAAACCTGCCATTGAGGCATGCAGATCTCAAGGTATTGATGATTCCTAGATCATCTTTCTAGATAATGAGTTGATGCCGATAGAAAGCGATCCGTTGTAGGCAAGCCCACAACACGAAATCATAGATCAAGTTGAAGAAATTTAGTTGCAAGGACTGACTCAGGGATGGTCAAGATGGATGACAGATATTTTGCAGATGAATGGCTTATTGGCAGTGACCTCTTGAACACATAACGACACGACAGATGGTTTGGTGACAATTGACCCAAAGTTAATACCCAGAAACCAGCTGAAGACTTTCAATGTGGTTTGATCAACTGTTAGGCAAAGGATTTCCCAACCCAGGTGAATAAAAGTGTCATGTTCAAGAGTGGTTACAAAGTATGACAATCAGGCTCATTTTTCTCTCTTTTGCCCCACCATTTCTGGCAAGTACCTCTTTATTTTTGAAATGCTTGAGGAGGATAACATTTGCTTGATTATAAGCTCATCCTTCGGATGAGTCCAACTTAGTTTAAATTCGAACCCTAAGAAGGAGTGGTTCGTTCCTGTTTGTAATTGAACAGGTCCTTTACTGTGAAATTTTAACGAGTCCAGTAGAGGAGAAACTCGGTGTTTTTCAATTTTAGAGAGTCTGAAAAAACTTAAGAAGACTCCAGGGTTGACCTTTTTCATAAATTGGTGTCTCCCAAGCCCGAAAAAGTATAAAATAATACTTGAGAGAACCGCTTGATCTTTTACGACCAAGGAGTACTTTTCGTTATTAGTGCCTTTGACCCGAAAAAGTAAAAAAGCGATTAATGACACGTCGTTTGATAACCAATATCGAATTTGAAACGACAAAAATCCGGCAATCTTTTCATGTTTTTACGGTCGAAAAAGAGCTGTAAGTGGACCGTCTTTTAATTCCGTTTTAACGAGTGTAAAAGAAACGCTCGGCAATATTTTCATGTTTTAGGAGTCAGAAAAGAGCTTAAAGATGACTCTACATGTTTTTTCGTTGAAAATGATAGATTTCACCTGAATAATCCTTTATTCTGCACAAAAACACAAACATTACTCATACCTGTTTGAAATGGATAAAAACGTCGCAAAATACCTTTTCAAAGTGAAACATAAACAAATTTGTGATTTATTTACTCAAAAAACTTATAAAAAGGGCTTTTTTCAATTCATTTTTACCGTTTGAGTTTGGGTGAGAAAATAGTGCTTTTGCTCAGAAAACTTCCCGTGAAGATTGCGGAAAATCCAACCGTCGGAATCGAACGCCGTCTTCTCCAGGTAATCCACATCATCCCACTCTTCATTTTTAACCGTTTAATTTTTGTTTTTAGTCCTTCATTTCATTTTTTGGGAGGGTTTTTAGGCGCAAAACCTGTGCGCGGGGGTCCGCAGGTTTACCATTGCGGACCCGCGGACTCCGACTTTTTCTCCATTAGGAAAAAGCTTGGGGTCCGCACCTTCCGTGTAGACAAAGTGTGGTCCCACGCACTGTGTCTAACCCGGAGGGTGCGTACCCCGCCGCAAGGGTTTTGAACCCAAACATTCTAAAAAATGGACCATACAAAATGTTTTCTAGCAATTTAATTAATCTTTATACTTGATGCAGAGAGTACATCATGCTAGATTGGCGTGAACGAGAGCATGAGGACGTGGATGCTGCCACATGGAATCATCAGCCTTCACTTGATGCTTTGAGGGCGTGCGGTCTGTACAAATTCTGGGCCATTCCTGGCATGAGGGCTCAGGTGGATTTCTTACAGTGGTTGGTTGATAGATGGAGCATACAGGACCAGTGCTTCTTCATTGGCGCCCACCAGCTCGAAATCGAGTTGGCGGATATTTATTTCTTGACTGGTTTGCCTAAGAGAGGCGAAGACTTGACTCTGCACGGGACTAGGCCAGGTGGCCAGTCTGTCGATAGCCTCCGGCTGGAGTACTGCAACAACCAGGCTAGAGACAAAGGGATAGACATAAAGACCATATCCCCTCCTGAACTCATGGTGATTGCGTTTACTGTCACCAGACTTTGCGGAGCTGCCGCATTACATATTGCCACCGGATCCCAGATGCATATGGCAGTTGATTGCTTCTGAGGCACCATCTTCAACTGGTGCGATGCTGTGCTGGCCAATGTGAAAGGCCAACTGACCAGGGCCAAGAGCGGACGATTAAAGACCTTTGGTTATGGGGCTTTGGTCGTGAGTTTTGGCCTGGAGAGGGTTCCTATGCTGATCCCGCAGCACCTTACTGTTGGAGCTGGGCTTCATCGAGAGCCCAAACTGATGCGATGGGTCGCAGTCATGGCCCGTCACCTGGACGAGAGGACAGAGGTTGCTCGATTCAAACCTGAGTATTTCCTATGGCTGGAAAACCAGGTCTTTTCCATTTAGGATTTCCCTTATGCTGGGATAGATTTTCGTGGTGACCCAAACATGGCTCTTCCACCAAGAGAGCAGTGGGATGACTCAGGTAAAATCCTTTTCAACATTTTTCCTATTTTAATTTTTTTATTATTTTCCATCGTCTCAAAACTGATAGAAAAAGTTTCAAATGCAGATGTGGGTCCACAGCGAACAGCCGCTCTCCGGCCTTTCGATAGGAAGAAACCAGTTGCACCCGTGCCAACCCCGCAGGACGAATCAACAGAGGTTTTGGCCGAGTTGGAGGGTCATCTCGAGCGTTTGACAGGAGATATTCCCGAGACCATTATAGATGACATTCCTCGTCGACTTCAGCGCTATGTGATTGGAGCCCCGGGACCTTTTAGGAGGTTCCTTTGCAAGGTGGCTCGGGCAGTGGTTTCTTATAGAGATCATCTCCAGTGATAGGATGATCGCCTATTGTGGGCACATGTGACATTTTTGTTTTTTGTACTTATCATTTTTGCAGATCATAAGGTGTTTTTCAACCTATGATCGAGGACGATGTATTTTTTGACACACTCCTATATATATATCACTATTACTGGCTTATCTTGTAAATCATGTTATGGAATGGTTTTAAATTTACATGTATGATTATTGCAAATGTCTATTTAACATTCGAGAAGAAATTGCATCTGCTAATGTGTTTAAAGACCTTGGAATATGCTGATATTCAATGTAATCAAATTCACGTTCCAAGAGACGCACTCTCAAAAACAATCTCAGTGACACTGGATTTCTAATGGCATACACTCTATTAAGCTGTAATACAACGAGTTCAGAATCTAACCTCACTATCAAACTCCGAATCCCAAATGAAATAGATTCAGATAATAACTCAATCACTGCACTATACTCTGCAATGTTGTTTGTTGTTTGACCGAGGCTTACCCCATGCATAGAAACTAACTCATCAGAGGGCGAATAGATAACCCAAGCTGCGGAAGAGATGTTCCGTGTATTACGACAAGCACCATCAGCAAATCCAATGTATGTTTGGAGAGGCATCGACATCTGCAATATCAAAAGTAAAACCAAGATAAGCAGGAATAATGACGAAAAACACACTCTCTAAGCTAAGCACACTTTTTAAACTAAAACACACCAGCTAGAAAGAAAAACTAACCTAACTAAAGATCTCCATACCCATTCTTTTTAAGCATAATACCTCTTCAAGTAAAGGCCATTTCTAGGTTTACCCAAAGAGTCCCCGTCAAAGTCTACCAATTCATAGGCCCCTTTCGCTAGCTTTCGCTTGACAATATAGGGACCATGCCACATAGGAACGAATTTTCCAGCATCTAATTTATCATTAGCTTGATCATACAATAACACTAGGTCTCCTTCCAAAAAATTTCGAGGGGTCACATTCCGATCATACTGAGCTTTCATACGTTTTGCGTGAGTCTCGATCGCCAATGCAGCATCACGTCGATTCTCATCTAATTGAGCCAAGTATAACAAACACTTTTCCTCTTCGGAAGTAGCTGGAAGTAACTCGATGGCCATTTGCAGTGACGGGATTTCGCATTCAATGGGTAACACAGCTTCCAGACCATAAACTAGTTGGAAAGGAGTGAACCCTGTTGATGTTTTCACTGAGGTTTGGTACGCCCAAAGTGCTGAAAATAGCATGTTGTGCCAATTCGACCGATGAATCCCAATGATTCGTCGGATCATGATAACTAAAACTTTGTTGATGGACTCAACCAGACCGTTAGCTTGTGGATAATAAGGAGTTGAGCTATCGTGACGCAAACCAAGCTGGCCTGTAAGTTCGGTCATCATAACGTTTCGAAAATGACGCCCATGATCAGTGATTATCGCTTGTGGGACACCAAACCTAGCAATTATGTGATTGAACACAAAAATTGCAGCTGTCTTGCCGTCTGCCTCGAATGTAGGCATCGCCTCGGCCCACTTAGTAAAATAATCTACCGCAAGGATGATATACGCATGCCCCCCGGCCGAGTGAGGGTTACATGTAATAAAATCGATACCCCATTTGGAAAAAGGACCAACGACAATTATAGGGTGGAGAGGAGTAGGTGGAGCGCGCATCTTTTGATCAAACACCTGGCAGTTGTGGCATTTTCGGACCGCATTAATACAATCTTTAAACAAGGACGGCCAGAAGTAGCCAGCGCGCAATATCTTTTGGGCTGTGGCATACCCAGACATATGACCGCCACACGCTCTAGAGTGACAGTCATTTAGAACCCTTTCAGCTTCTTCGTGAGTTAAGCAATGTCGAAAAACCAAGTCCGCCCCACGGCGATAAAGAGTATCTCCAATAATTTTAAATTGTTGGGACTGGAATCGAATTTTCCGATGTTCCGACCTTGAAATTTCGGGCCGAAAGGATTGGGTCTGGAGATAAACGATGATATCCCCATACCACGGATCTAAAGTGCTGATTAGAAACAAGGATTCGTCCGCAATGGGTTCCTTCGCCACAGTTTCCGTGTCAGCACGCGGGAAGTCACACATTAACTCTGCAAAAACTAAAGATTTCTTAGACTTAGATTTCTCAAATTCCAAGTCGAACTCTTGCAGGATAACAATCCATTTAGAGTACTTGCCCCCTAGCAATTGCTTGGTCAAAATGTAGATCATAGGGTTGCAATCCGAAATTACCGTAGTTTTACGTAGTAAAATGTAGTGACGAAAACGTTGGACAGCTTGAACGGCTGCCAATGCCAATTTCTCCACATGTGAGTATTTTAGCTCAGTTGGATTTAACGTTCGACTAAGGTAATATATCACATGTTCCATTCCGAATTCATCTTCCTGAACTAAGACCATTCCAATGGTGGAATGGGAGGCGGTGAGATACAAAAAGTAGTCCTGATTGTAGTTGGGTGGATGCAACAACGGTGCATGGGTCAACGCGTGTTTGAGTGCATCAAAAGATTTCTGAGCTATCTCATCCCAATAGAATGAAGTATTCTGTTTCAACAACCGTGTAAAACCCTTTGTAACCTTGGCGTAGTTAGGAATGAATCGTCGTAAAAAGTTTGCTTTCCCTTGCAAACTTTGGAGTTGGCGAAGACTCGAAGGAGGAGGCAAATTGATGATAGCTTCGACCTTCGAGGGATCAACGCGAATGCCAGCTTTTGAAACAACAAACCCTAGCAATCGACCCGTTTATATACAGAAGACACATTTGTGTGGGTTCAACCAAATACGATAATGCCTACACCTCATAAAGATTGCTCGTAAATGAATGAGGTGATCAGCTCAATGTAATGAATGAGCAGGCAAGTCATCGAGATAGGGTTGCACAATGTGCTTGATGTCATGAAACGCTTAAGACATCGCCCTTTGAAAAGTTTCTCCCACATTCTTAAGCCCAAAAGGTAACTTGCAATAAGCAAATGTCCCCCATGGACAAATGAAAGCCGTTTTTGGTTGATCGACAGGTAGAATGTTGATTTGATTGTATCCGGAAAAACCGTCCATAAAGGAAAATATTTCACTGCTGGCACAATCATCAATGATTTGATCGATATAGGGAGTTGGGTAATTGTCCTTTGGATAGGCTCGATTAATGTCCTTATAGTCGATGCATATTCTTATTGTTCCCTGTTTTTTGTTAACCAGAACAATATTCGATACCCAATCCGTTAGCGGGATCGGATAAATGAAACCTGCTTTCAACTGTTTTTCAACTTCTGCTTTAATTGCAGGAGCTTTTCGTGGGTGAATCTGACGCAAACGTTGCCGGACGGGTTTAGCGTCCGGGTAAGTCTTGATGTCATTAACAACAATCGCGGGATCAATTCCTGGCATTTCCTCATAGGACCAGGCAAACACGTCGCGGAATTCTTGAAATAGGGCCTTATATAATTGAATTTCATCATCTGTACACGAGGCACCTATATGAATGTTCTCAACAATTCCGGTCTTAACCGAAATCTCAATAGGAACAGTTCGAGAGATGTTTCCCAAATTTAACTCTGAATCGGGATGTTTCATTAGATTATGAGGTTCCTTGACATATTCAGTTGTAAAAATTGATGAGAAATCATTTTCAAAACGATCATCCTCAGGTAAAAACGAATATCTGTGATGAAGATCTTCCCATGGTAAATCATCTACACATAGGATTTCACGAATTTTCTCATCAGAGTGAACAAGTTCAGAAAACGTAGTTAAATCCGAGGTTGACGTGAAAAGTTATTCCTCACAGACCACATTCATTAAGTCATTTTCGGTTGAACACAGGTCGGAAAAAGACTGCACGGCTTCATAGGCAATTTCATATGGACTCAAAGGCATGGAATTACCAAATGAGTCGATCTCAGATTCAGAAGGGATGATCCAAGGATCATCATAAATAATGTTGTCTGATGCAATCATATGAATGGATGCAAACGAAGATGATGCGTTGATTGGAGGAAAAGGAAAAGTTCCCAGTAAACCGACATCTTTAACTAATCCTACTCCAACATCCTTATATGGGATAGTCATTTTACCAACATGTTGAATACTCTCCGAAGAGGCTGGGTCGGATGAAAAGTAAGCCAGCTAGTCTATGGTCATGATCTTTCCATTATGTGGAAACTTTATTACTCGAAAGACCGATGAAAGGACCGCTGTCATAGCGTAAGACCAACTTCGACCCAAGAGAAGGTTGTAGTCTAGAGGGGCATCAACCACCTCCACATCTAGACTAACGGTTTTTCCTTCAACCCCTATAGGAAAATCCTGTAGAATGCCAAAAGGATGAAACCCACGGCCATCAAAGGCCTTAAGAATTGTCGGGGATTGATTTAGTGAAGGAGAACCAAGCGATCTCCAACACTGTATCGACATAATACACGTTGAGGCTCCCTCATCAATTACAGTCCGATGAATAGGCTTGTTTTTGACTATCACTGGGATCTGGAAAGCCATTTGATGGGGGAGACGCGGTGTACTATTTTCTAGATCGAAAATTATTAGGTTCGGGTCCTGAACATCAACAGCTCCTATAGCCGACAAAAGTAATTTACGCTGTGCTGGGCACGATTGCAGCACTTCCAAAGCCGACATTGCCGAGGGTGAAACAGCTAAATACTCAACAATGTTATAATTCTGAGCCGCTCTCGCATGTGGATTGAAAGCAGGCTTTCGAAGTATACCCTTGGTGGGCGGTTTGATTACTAAGTCCGGGTTAGGTTTCTCGATCTGTAGTGGATCGGAACCGGGAGTTGAGGTTGATGGGTGAGAATGAGAAGATTCTGCTTCTTTGCCATCAACAGGACTCTTACTACCATAATCTTGTGATCGAGTCGCAATCCTTACATGGGACATCATCAATATGGGTTCCTCATTGGCACTCGAGGAAGAACCTATCATCTTACTGTCTTGACTTGGAAATGGATCCTTCAAGATAGCAGGAGTTTGGGAACCTTTGACGATCTTCGCAACCTCTACGCGATGAGGGTAGTCTCTTGTAAAATGTTCTTCATCACAAATGAGACAAGGATAACGAGGTTTGCATTTTTCATCATTGGATTCAGCCTTTTCAGGTTTCTCCTTTGAATTTTTGTCCGTTTTATTCTTCTTCTTTCCTTTTCTCTTCCCACCGGATTTTGATTTGGCTGTAGATGACTCTACAACGTGAATATCGGCGGAAATCTCGGTAGAAGAATCTACTGTCGGGGAGTCAAGCAAGGTTATGATAGGAGAAGAATTCTTGGAAGACTTCTTCTTACTTTTAGTGTTAACCGTACCAATCATACCATCAGCGGCATGAGATCCCGAAGGAGCTGCAGCGATTTGATTTGACTTGGGAAGATCGGGGATCTTTTCGTGTAACGTACCTGACTGAGTATAGACCAAGTCAAGGTACTGTGCTTGAGCAATTACTTGCTCCTCAGTAACAACTCCGGCTTTAGCAACATCTTCAGTGATCTTTGGCAACAAAGATTTTACAAACCACTTAGCCAAAATCTGATCCGGAATAAATACCTTCACTAAACACTGTCGACGTCTCCATTCATGAATATGATCGGAAATATAAGTGGACGTCGATTGCTTTAACAAAGTTAGTAGTTCCGTGCCATTGTCATATCTTACTGGCAACTGAAAGTGTGTTAAAAATGAGGTAGCTAACTGACTAAAATTATAAAAAGTGCCTCGTGGTAACTCAATGTACCACTTGGCCGTGAGACCAATCAGAGTGCGCTAGAAAAGTCTAAGACGGATCGAATCATCCGAGATGGAGTTAGATGCACACCAGAGGTGGTAAGTCATCACATGGTTTGATGGGTCCTCTCCTGATTTACCTTCGAACTTGGGAATGCCACTGGGCAACTTATTCGGCATTTGCAGCCAAAACGGAAGATAATTAATAGGATCGTTCGTTAGGCGCAACAAATCAGGCAAGTCCAAAGTTGCGATAAATGACAATTGGCGATTAGGGTCCCTAAAACTCTGGGTCATGAGACCAGCCCCAGGAGGAGGATATCCAGGATAAATTGGAATAGGAATTGCATTCGGGATATTGTATCCTCCCGGAAAACCAGGATTAACCGGACCATACTGGGGTTGTTGAGGTTGTTGATAAGTGTACCCAGGGTACGGTTGATACTGATAGACTGGTTGTTGCACAGCAGGACCAAATTGGTACTGTCCCTGGTACGGTTGATAGGTAAATTGTGGTTGACTAGTGACAACCGTACTTAAACCAGGTTGTCCTACAGGTATTTGAACCGTAGTTTGAATCGTAGATCCAGACGGTGGTAAAGATGTCTGAGGAGTAGATACAAGAACAGTAGAAACTGGAGCTGTCGATACTCCAGAAGTAGGTGGGGTAGATTGGACAGATGTTGCGGTAGTTGCAGCAGTCGTTTGAGATGGAGTACGAGGCGCAGTAGGCCCAGACTGAGAAACTACCGAAGGTACAGAAGTTTGAACGTTAGACTGGACTGGTTGCTGGGGTGTACCAGAAACTAAGGGTTGTCCAGTTTGATATGACAACTGTACATTAGGCTGCAACACCTGTTGAGTTTGTGATGGATCCCACACTAAATTCACTCCGGGGTACGGACCCATTACAGGTTGAGGATATGGGGGACCATAACCAAGTTGAGGGTAGGATTGATAATTGAAAGGTACATTTCCCGTTCCTTGAACATAAGATTGACCTTGGGGTGGTTGGAAACCTTGGTTTGAGTACTGACCTTGGGGTTGATACCCTTGAGGCACGTACTGATACTGGGGTTGACCTTGAGGTAAGAATTGATACTAGGGTTGACCTTGGGGTACATATTGAGTCTGGGGTTGACCTTGAGGAACGTACTGTACCGTAGGTACATACTGTCCTTGAGGTTGCCCCCCAGATGCAAATTGTGTACCTTGAGGTTGCCCCCCAGGCGTTAATTGAGGCTGCCCCCCAGGCGGTAACTGGACACGTTGAGGTTGAGAATTGGGAATGGAACCTGACATCATAAGAATGTCTTCTACGCTCAATGGTTTATTACCATTGTTTCCAGTTAACAACCCTTGTTCAATGGGTTGAGGAGATGCTCCCGCAAAAGTACCAGAAAGTGACTGATACCCAGAGGGAACAGAAGGACCGCCGTACAAAAAGGATTCAGGCGATTGAGTAAACATGGACGACTGACCTGACATATTTACAGGAGTATAAAAACCTCTAGGATGATAAGGAGCACGAGGTGGTGAAAAACTTAACCTTGAGTTATCCAAGTAATTAGTTAAAGAAAGATACCAAGTGGTACTCCTAGGTGGACTGTAAAAAATTGATTCACGCTCCCTTAGATCAATAACAGGTTGATTTTCAGGGATATAGATGCCTACTTCTTCTTCTGGAGTGGCAAGTTCTTCAATAGCTATCAAACCAGAAGGAAGATTTTCGTTGATTATTCTTTCTACCCTAGGTGAATCAGGACCACTAGAAGTTGGAGAGACAAACCCCGACGTTGGAGTAACAGGTTCAGATATCTTAGGTTCTTCACCTATATCACTAGTAGATGAAAAGCTACCAGCAATTTCGGAAACAGACACTGATTGCGGATCGTAACCAGTTACTAGAGTTTGGTAATCAGGATGTACAACCAATGAAGACTCTCCTTCTTCAAGTGACCCAACTTTACTGCCACTAGGAGTGACAAGGACTTTCAAGCCTTCAAGCTGGCTCAGGACTTCTTCAGGAGGTTGGCCCCGAAGTCTACGGGACTTCCTCAGTAAATCAGCCATGGTTACTTCCTCAAGAGACTGGCCCCGAAGTCTACAGGACTGTCTTGGTAATTCAGCCACAGTAAAAACTTTTATCTACTTCACACGCAAACAAAGTAAAATCTCAATGAAAACCACCTAAAGCCTCTAAAGAACCAAACAAATTTGAATCAAATGCCTAAAGAATCTAAGAGATCAAACACACAAAAACAGTAACTTTCCGGACCGAAAACACTAGTTGGTGATGAAATCCAACGTCGCAGAATTCAGTACAGAAATGGCGGTTGGAATAGTTACCCCGACAACCTACTTAATGAATAGACTGGACCAAGTTCCTCCACTTAACCGTCTCGAGTGAAGTGAACCCCCAGAAAATCCAAGTGAGTCTAGCCGACGTCTGCTCCAGGTACAGTGGGATCTTCCCACCACTGTCACCTTAGGAAGAATCCTAAAGAATATGGTCACTAAGGCTACCAACTGAGACAAATACACCTGGGGGAACAGTCTACGATCCGATATGCACGCAAGGGCAGAGTAGCAAGCTCAATCCCCTTGAAGGCTCCTTGACATAATCCAAGGTTTACCAACAAGTGACCCCAAGCTCCTCGACAACGGTTAATCCGAGGTTTACCATTTTTAATACGTGAATATCTGGCGTCGTTCCCAATGAGGAAGGATTGATTCCCACACTGGTTCGGACACGATCTCGTGCTTCTCCTTTAAGAGGAGCTTTCCCAGAGCATAAATGCAACAATTGGATTTCTTCCTACCACAAGATACAACTACTTGTTTGTTTTTACTGTCTTGGAGAGTTAATTACTCTCCTACTCCAAGACACTAGCCTAAGCTAAGTTGGTGTATCAGAGCCCTAGAAATAAAAATGTTACTAGATGAATTTTACTTTAAGCGTTAATTTTAGTGGTTGTTGTTTAAGTCAAGAGGTGGCGGAGATGAAACTCGTGGTGTAAAGACTCGACTCGAAATCACTAAAAAGATGCACCTAAGATGATTAAAACAATCTTTTCTCTTCGATGAACTTCTAAACTAAGAAAGAGTTGAAGAATGAAAATACTTTGAAAACACAAATCTTTCTCAATTAAACAAATTAAAAGAAGAGCTTTTCCTTTCCAAATCACTCAAAACGAGACAACTAGTTATTTCACAAAAATTTCCTTTTTCTTTTCAAAGCACTCAATCACTACAAAAAACAAACTTTTTCCAAAAGAGATTTTTTATATTTTTGTAAATAAAATACCCAAAACTAATGAAAATGACTAACTTTGAGATCTACAAACTATAAAAACCTATTTGAAGTCAAAGCCTACTAAAAGTCTTTTTTGAGGATGCTTTACTTAGCTAAATGTGAGCTAAGGACTAATCTATGCAGAATCACAATTAGTCAAAAAACAACCAATCTTTCGTTTTCTTTTTTTAAAAATGGAAATCCAAACTTTTAAATACAAGCTTTTCGAAATTTTGAAATGAGAAAACTCAAAGCGGATTCCTCAACAAGGGGAGATTTCATAAATGGTCAGACTCATAAGAAGACTGGTAGACACCAATGTGATCTGAGGTCCCTATAGCTTCTAAGCTTAGAGCCACTACACAACCAAATTGAAAAACAAGCCCAACAAGCAAAACTCTTAGGAATTCCACCTAAAACCCTAACACTAATGAAATTAAACCAAGGAAAGTTTTTGACAGGGAACAAGCAGGTCTGGGCAATGGCTAAAACCTATAAACAAATTCTAAACTGATAAAAAAGAGAAAAATTTCAAATTTCAAATTTTTGACAGGGTACGCAGGCAGCCTGTTTACACAGGTGCGTTCACGCTCTGTGCACAAAGCAAAAGTGCGTACAGGTACGCACTGTGCTTAACTCAGAGGGTGCGTACCTCTCCCAAAACTATGAAAAATAAAAACTAACTCAAAATTAACTAAATTCACCCAATCCCACAATCATCAAGTCAAAACCAGAAACAGAAAATACAATTTCTCAGGTCAAAGTATAAACAAGGAAAACAATCAAGTCCCTAGTGGAGTCACCATTTTGTCACACGAAATGAGTTGATCTGGCGGACAAGATAGACCTTCCTAGAATCTAAAGAAGACCTAATGACAAGCAAACCAACCATACACTATCTTTCTCTAAATATGCTTTAATAAATAAAGGTAAACAAGTGTTTTTAGGGCCTACCTTGGGTCCTTCGCAAGTTTGTGGATGCCCTCGCTCCCTTGATCCAAATGAGCTCCTCTTCGCGAATCTGCAAACACAAACAAGGCAAAAAAATTAAATAACACCTGAAAAACCAATTGCATAAAACATATTTAACATGAAAGTCAAGGAGTCCATGAAACAAATAACATAAGATACTTGTTGAGAAAAATGAGTTTGATTGTATTAATTCAAAAGAAGAAGAACTTTACAACCTGTGCCTTGATGCTGTAGAAGCTCCTCCCAGGGTCCAACAAGATGTCTCCTCTACTTTGACAAGTTTCACTCACTCTCCAATGGAACCAAGAGGTATGTGATCTCTCCTCTCAAGCTCAACCAAAGAGTCTTAATTTCACCAGCATTTACCCTCAAAATGTTCAGCTTCTAACCTCTCTAGTCCTCACCCCAATGCCTGTATTTATAGTGCAATGGAGGGAAGTTACTAGGTTCTCCTTCAAGGGATAAAGCCCTCCTTCAAAGGGATAGCTCCTTTAGTCAAGGGATTAGCTCCTTCTCTTTTGGGATGCATGAACCACCTCAGAGCGAACAATTCACGTCAAAATTCCTTCTATAATACTCTAGAATTAACCCAAAGTGAGTTTTTTGAGATAAATCTTGCGTCTTTTGACTTTCACAGGGGTCCGCACCTACACTGTTAGGGACAGAGCGGGTAGGTACGCAGCTTTTGTACACAGAAGGTGCGGGACCGCAGGTGACCATGAGAGAAAGTGCGGAACCAGAGTTACATTTATTTTTAGTGTCTTTCTCCCATTTCCAAAGCTTGATTTTAAGAGCTGAGGTCTGAGACTTGCTTAGGAGGACAGTACAAGTGATGATGGACCCATACTGATTGCAAATAATCATGGTGATGATATTTTTGTGTAACAATATGTTCAAGTAGCTCAATCTAGATATCAGTCATGGTTTCAATGGTAGGTTCCCATGCATGACAGAAAAGGATGGTATGATACAATATAACCCCTCGTACCCTAAGCTAAATAGTCCACAACCAGGCAAGTCGCTCTTTAGGGCCTTAGTATGGCAATGGTAACAGAAACTCCCACCTCCTTCGTTAAGAAGGTGTCCATTCTTATAGGTGACTTCCCTATGTAAATGTGAGTAGCAATCCTTTCATACGCTTATAAGGTAAAATCTCTATTGCTAGGGAAGGTTGGTTTCACACTTTTAAAATGACTAGGTCCCAAGGCGGTGTGGGAGAAATCACTACTTATCATTGCCCACCTGAACTCATTATCCTTCCTGCCTCTACAATTCACTAAGTAGGACCCTTATCTTTATGTATTTATGACTGATTCTCTTGGATTAGGCCACAGAAAGCAGTGGAATGAGTGTTTTGTTGATTCATCTCAGAGATTGTAATTGCATTTCAATGTGAAGTTTTTTTTTTGGGTTTGGTGGAGTCAAAGTTCTAATTGCAGTTTAGTGTGGGTAGGGATGATGGTGCCAATAGATGTTGCGAACGTTGGAAAATGATATGAAGAAGTCTACAATGAATATTTCAGCCAAATCAAGGGAAACATGCAAAGCCAAAAATGTAATATCTACTCATATTGTGCAATGTATTTAAAGAAGTTGGTGTTAACTAGATTGCTGGGTTTATTCCATATTTTAAATTGAATTTATGTTCAGTTGAATGAAATATTGGAATTCAAGAAATGCAACCTTGATCATTGCAATCTTGGGATGCATATTAAACCTGGTTCAAATTGGACTTAAACAAAAAATTCAAAACCCATCTTTCAACAAGATACTGGTTCAACTTGGACTTATGATAGGTGCCTATATGAGTATTTCATAATTTATTGACACGTTTAACTTCAAGCAGGTTCTATACATGAAGGTCTTGTCTCATTTTAGTTAGGATTGCAAACTTTAAGAGGAAGATCCTTTAGTAGATCAACTCTATGTTATTAGGATTCACAAAAGTGTCTTTCACTGACCACACAAATGGCATTCTGCAACTTTTCCATTCTTCTTCCCTCTGTAGTTTCATAATGGAAAACCTTATAGTTTTTTGGCCACTGTTCCAGGTGACTCTGGAACCTGAGATTCAGATTGGAGAAGCCAGGGAGGTCATATGCAATGCTGCCAAAAAGTACAATCCTGACATGTTGGTGTTAGGTAGTCATGGATATGGAGCCCTTAAGAGGTATTGTCGATCAAAATTTCCCCCATTTGTAGCTCTAAGAAGTGAAATTTAAATTAAGCATTGTTACTGATATGCATGATTTCCGAATGATTCATACCATTGTTGTTTTAAAAATAGTCATTTTTCTTTTTGTAGAAATTCCCACTATAGATCAACAGATTATGCAATATACTAAAACACAATACAAGATCTACTTCTACAACACCCTGCAGAAGCTTAATCAATTTGAGCACGATCAATGAGAACACATATAACTGAGAATGAGAAGAAATCACACATAGCACAAAAGAAATAACCTGGGGCAAGCCTCAGCCTAAAGCCCCAACTCTGTATTATCATACAAGTGGAAATATAGTCTGGATTACAAAAAGAATCGGATCACAAGATATCCTGCTCTCTCTACAATCCCTCTGCTACTCATAGATAGTCAAAGGCCTCTCTCAAACCTTCTCCTCTGCCCTCGAAGCCTCCTATTTCCTTGCACAATTTTCCTTGGGGTCCAGTGCAGCCACTTGAGTGAATTGGCCTCTTCAAACACTCATTAACCTTTGATCTAACTACGCAATCCTGAAGGAGATAAATCCTTCTCCATGGATGAGTTTCCTTTATAGGAAAAATCCACCCAACTGATAGTACACTAACCCTCCTCTGATCTCAACTGGGTCTCTGTCTGAACTGACATGCATGAGTTATTTATGAGAGAATACTCAGTTATCTTAAGTGCAACAGTTATATGCAAGCATGCATTAACTAATTGAACTCACATTAATTTAAACAAACTGTTTAAATTAATCTAATTGGACTTGACTCAGTTAACTGAGCCAACTAATTACAACTCAAATTATTACTCATCCTTATCTCTTTAACTGATGGATAAATTCCTCAATTAATAGAGAAACTATTGCATTTCCTCACATAGACTTCATGTTTGATTTTTCACAACTAATTAACTCATGGTGAATTAATTAATTTATTTTCAAACATCTGTTAAGTTCAAATTCGAATTTTACTTCCTATTTTAGTCCAGGGACTGACTAAAATAGGAATCCATCCCGAACTGCGAAAAATAGAATGCTATTTTTAGCACTTCCATTTTTCATTCCCTGTTGCTTAATCCAGCGCTGGTACCCAAACTGCTATTTATAGCAGTGCTATTTTTAGCACTTCTATTTTTCGCATTTCTTGTTGCCATTTTTGACACTTTTCAGGTTTATAGTAGCATTTTATTTTGGAAAAATGGTAAATATATTTTGAGGTTTTTATTTTTGCAATATAAAACTTGTTTAAGCATATTGTATTGGATTTTGTAGAGTGGTTCTTGGTAGTGTGAGTGACTATATGTAAATGTGAGCATGAAACCTTTCATATGCTTATAAGGTAAAATATCTATTGCTATGGAAGGTTGGTTTTGCACTTTCAAAATGACCAGGTCCCAAGGCGGTGTGGGAGAAAGCGCCACCTTCTCATTTCCCACCTGAACTCATTATCCTTTTTGCCTCTACGATTTGCTAAGTAGGACCCTTATCTTTATGCACAGAAGGTAGTGGAATGAGTGTTTTCTTGATTCATCTCAGAGATTGTAATGGCATTTCAATGTGAAGTGTTTTGTTTTCTTTTGGGTTTGGTGGATTTAGAGTTGTGATTGCAGTTTGGTGTGGGTAGGGTTGATGGTGCCAGAAGATGTGTTGAGGATGTTGGAAAATGATATGAAGAAGTCTACAAATAAGATTTTAGCCAAAGAAAGGGAAATATGCAAAGCCAAAAATGTAAGATCACCTTATATTATGCAATGTATTTAAAGAAGTTGGTGTGAACTAGATTGTTGGGTTTATTCCATATTTTAAATTATTTTGATGTTTAGTTGAATGGAAATATTGGAATTCAAGAAATGAAACCTTAATCATTGCAATATTGGGATGAATAATAAACTTGGTTCAAATTGGACTTAAACAAAAAATTCAAAACCCATCATTCATCAAGATACTAGTTCAACTTGGACTTCTGATAGGTGCCTCTATGAGTATTTCAGAATTTATTAATGTGTTTAATTTCAAGAAGGTTCTATACATGTTGGTCTTGTCTCATTTTAGTTAGGATTCCAAACTTTAAGAGGAAGATCCTTTAGTAGATCAACTCTATGTTATTAGGATTCACAAAAGTGTTTTGACTGACATGTTGGTGTTAGGTAGTCATGGATATGGAGCCCTTAAGAGGTATTGTCGATCAAAATTTCCCTCATTTGCAGCTCTAAGAAGTGAAATTTAAATTAAGAATTGTTACTGATATGCATGATTTCTGAATGATTCATGCCATTGTTGTTTTAAAAAATAGGCATTTCTCTTTTTAGGTTTATAGTAGGGTTTTATTTAGGAAAACTAGTAACTATATTTTGAGGTTTTTATTGGGTTTTTATTTTTGCAATATAACTCTTGTTTAAGCAGATGGTATTGGATTCTGTAGGGTGGTTCTTGGCAGTGTGAGTGACTATTGTGTTCACCATGTACAATTCCCTATTGTTGTGGTGAAACCCAAGGAGCAGGCTCATTGATTTCTATTAGCCTAGTGCCAACTATGTGCTTTAATTCATCTTATACAACCTATGAATTTGGAGTTGAGAGCCTTTCTCATGAAGCCATAAGCTACCAACCAGTGCTTTGTTCCATAGACAAAAATTTTTGAAGCGTAACTTTTTCATCTTGTGGATCACTACTATACATGCATACATAAGAGGAAAATTTAGTATGTTCGAAATCACCAGACAACATGGAGAACCTCTTTTCGCTTATTTTTCATCACTCTCATCACAAGTTTTGTTGGTTTGCTTCCATGATGCTTGTCCTCATATTAAAATGTGCCATGATGCTTATCTCTACTTTCTGGAGCCTCCAATGCTCCTCTTCTATTGAGTTATCAAATCTTCCTAGCTAAACTCCAAGCTCCCGCACTAGCTATCCAATGTTGCCCATTGTTGAGCTACATCCAAGCTCCTCACTATTGAGCTACTTCCCGCTGCCTTAAAATGACTTGAAATGCTTCTTTCACTTTTATGGGATTTTAACCTCTTGGACTTCATTGACCACATATTTTCCTTTCACTTTTATGGTCTTTGAACCTCTTGGAGTTTGTTGATCACAGTGGGTTCCATATCATCTCTAATTGATCATAGTTGACCAAGTCACCAAGTCAACGAGGGTCATGTGTAATATTACTAATATATCCCTGCATTTATGCATTGGTCATAGCTTCCAATGTTGGTAATTTTTGTACATTCAAATTGTGAGTGCATTTGAGTAGGGGAGTATGGAAGATTGACCACAAGTTTGTTTGAGGAAAAAATGCAATATTACATGAACCATGCACTTAGTAATATTATACTATATGATGACCTTGGAAGAAAATGGAACAACTATTGAATAATAGGAATTCTTCCCTTGTGACTGATATGTTAATTTGTTTGATCCAATTATTGCAATTTGGTAGCTGTTGAGTGTTACATCATGGAACAATTTTGAGTTTGATGGAATTGCCAAGGGCATAGGCTTATGGATCTCAAGAGTGGATTGAATCATAGTTGGATTTATGTGTTGGAATGCAATTAGGTCTAGTATTCATAGTTATCATTGTACTTGTATCAATATATGTTTCATGTAAAAACAAAAGATGAAAAATAATTCATTCTTATTATTTTATTTTCTAGTCAAAGCATGTTCTTCATGCTTGTAGTGTTATTTTAGAATTTGTCATGAGTCGAAGAAATATTATTGAGTTAAAGTCCCATTTGGACTATTTGCAAGAAAAAGAAAACTCATTTTATTTGAGTCAAAAAAGTTTTTGTCATTCAAAAGACAAGTTGGCCCTCCTAGACTAGTCGGCCTAGAGAAACTATTCGACCTCATGTACTTATATAAATACATTGCAATTTGACCTCATTTATCAACAAAAATCATCACTTTGAAAATTGTCTAAGAAGAGGAGGAAAAAAAAGTGAAAGTCAAGGAAGAAAGAGTGAAATTCAAAGGAGAGATTGAAGGTAAAAAGAGAAAGAAAATCAAGATTTTTCTACCCTAATTTTATTCACGTGAAAAATTTCAGAGCTGCTACAGGAACGAAAATTCATAGATACTGCAAGTTTAAAAATTTCAGAGTTTGACCATATTTTGAGATCATTGACCAGTGTTAAATTTGACTTGGTTGGGTTGAATTGGGTCTTTTATGGCAGTCTTGATCTTGCTTTTTGGGTCTTGGATATCTCACTTTGATATGATTTTATAGGAAGATTATTTGTTGGGTTCCCCCCTTGTGGGGTTTTACTCTGGCTTGGAGCCTGCATCTTTGTGTTCCTTGTCTCTTTTGATCTTCATGTTTTGTAATTTTTGATAATTACTTGATGAAGAGAAGATAATATAAGTAATAAAAGGCCAATAACATTCACATGTAATTACCAAGTAAGAGAAATCTACTCTAATCTTCAAGCATATTGATTTCTCAACAATATCAATACACTGACGGAGAGTCAACACATGTGGCATTGACTTGCAGCCTGTAGTAAAACCTGAACTCCGACCAAAGGAAGGAGCGCTAAATTATGAGAATTAGAATGGTGCAAGTTCTAATGGTTACACAACAGATAGGATGAAGAAATTGTTTGGGCTCATAACCCACATGTCTAAGATTGAGACCAATTGGAAAAATGAAAATGACAAACCCCTAGTTTTTTAATCATCAATTGGTATCATAACACAAAAGACTCTTGCATGTATTCTAGAGGAGAAGCAGTGGAAGAAGGTAAAAGTGATTGAAGATATGGTAAGAAATTTGATTTTTCTGTGTAGGTGACAACAAAGGAAGGTGAGAATATTTGCAATATCCTAGAGTAAGGGGTGCTCGTAGGGTTCCAGAGAAGAGAACTAGGAATATGCAAAAAGAAAAAACTCAAGAGAAATTTTGGTGAGGTATCATATAACAAGAAGAGAGAATTATTTTTGTAGAGGCTTGTTGCCACTCATGAGTTAAAGCTATTACAAGAAGACTAGATGCATATAACCAAGATGTTATAAGTTCTTGTACCTTAGGAGTTTGATGCAGAAGCATCGACCCACCTCTAGAAAATCAACAAAAAAGATGAGATTATCGAAAGAAGATGTCGACATGAGGATCATAATATATCCTCAAATGCATTTATTTTTCTTAGTTTCTAGAGATCGTGAATGCTTTTAGGGATTATGTTGAGAAATTTATAGAGAAAATCATGGATCCAAAGTGATCCATGAAAATGTAATTTCCTTTAATAATTGTAGCCTTCGGGTATTGAAAAGAGGAAACCATTAGGTAAAGAACAAGCCCGATGAGGCACCATGTCATAGTATAATGATTAATGCAATGAAGTTTCATTTCTGTGTATTCTATAATTCTGGTGTGAATTCACTGTGATAAATTCTTATTAATTTGGAAAAGAATTGTTATGTACTGTCACCTATTTCTTGACTTCAAACTTGATCAGAGATTTCATAGTTTATTATTTATAATGGTTTGTTCATTGTAGCTTTTAATGATGGTCATAGCTTCTAGTGCTAGGGATATTTGTACATCCAGATTGTGAGTGCATTTGAGTAGGGGAGTTTGGGAGATTGACCATGAGTTTGTTTCAGGAAGAAGTGTGATATTACATGAGCCACACACTTGGTGATCAACTACTATACAATGGCCTTGGAAGAAACTAGAACAACTATTGAACAATACGAATTCTTCCCTTGTGACTAACATGTTTGTTTGATCCAATTATTGCAATTTGGTGGTTGTTGAGCATTACATCATGGAAAAATTTTGAGTTTACTGGAATTGCCACAGGTGTAGGCTTATGGAGTTTGAGAGTGGATTGAATCATAGTTGGATGTATGGATATGCCAAAGGAGGGTCAACACATGTGGTTTTTCCTTGCATCTTGTAGTAAAAATTGAACACTAACCAAAGGAAGGAGCATTAAATTATGAGAATTTAGATGGTGCAAGTTTTAATGGCTACACAGTGGATAAGATAAATAAAGTTTTTGGGCTCATAACACATAGGTCCAAGATCAAGACCAATAGGAATGAAGAAAAAATAGAACCTCAATTGTTTTAGCATAAAAATTTCTTAAGAAGTTTTGAAGTGCGATTACGCCACATTCTAGCCTAGATCAAAACAATAATTGACATGCAACCTTACCATCATTTCTCCTAAATAAGGTAAAACACCATTAACGCATTAGAATACACCAAAACTATTGATTTTTCCTTGACACTCTAGAATCAGGTTTATGTCTAAAAAAACGATCATAAACACATTGAAATACCCTCAACCTACTAGCACTTTGCATAGTGGAAATATTTAGCAGTGAAATCAATTTAGTGCACATAGATATGAGCCCAATGCTTGATTATTTTATTACTTCATTAACAAAAGAATCACGGGACTCTCGTAATAGGGATCATGTCCCTCGATCTCTCATACAAACAATATACATAATATACAACTAGGGCTTGCAATCTGCAACATCATATCTATAATATGACCATAAGAACTATACAAGAACAAACATTTAACTTACTTGCTAAAGTGGATCAACCATTTTAGCTCTTGTTTTCCTTGAAATCCTATAGGTCCTTTGCATTCTCTTCACACAAAGAGTACTCCTACTCCAATACCTTTGCCTTAGCTACTCACTAGGTCCCTTGCTGCTCTAGATTTTCTTGCACACATCAACTCATCAAATCTCACTACAAGAAAAAAGGTCATTGGTGAGGGGAATGCCTGTGACAGACCTTTGTCACCAATGTCGCATATGGTGATAGTCTTTAAAAAAACATTGTTGTAGGTGTATATAGTGATGGTCCTTTAAGGTTTGTCACCAAAGCCATTTTCAATGACACTTTTGGTGAGGGTTGTTAAAGGCCCACCACTAATTCTCTCTTTGGTGACACTTTTGGTGAGGGTCGTTAAAGGCCCATCACTAATTCTCTCTTTGGTGACACTTCTAGTGGTGATATTTTGTTGACCCTCACCAATGCTCTTTTTGGTTACTTTTGGTGACGGTCAAAAAATTTTCATCATCATTGATCATTCCAATGAGTTTTTGATGATGATTCATGCCTGTGACGGACCTTTAAGGTCCATCACCAACGTCGCATATGGTGGCAGTCTTTAAAAAAACATTGTTGTAAGTGTATATAGTGATGGTCTTTTAAGGTTTTTCACAAAAGCCATTTTCAATGACACTTTTGGTGAGGGTTGTTAAAGGCCCGTCACTAAATCTCTCTTTGATGACACTTTTGGTGAGGGTTGTTAAAGGCCCATCACTAATTCTCTCTTTGGTGAAACTTCTAGTGACGATCTTTTATTGACCCTCACCAATGCTCTTTTTGGTTACTTTTGGTGACAGTCAAAAAATGTTCATCATCATTGATCATTCCAATGAGTTTTTGATGACGCTATGTACTTGTTATTATATTTTTTGTCAAAAGATAATGATTTAAGACCATTGTTGTGGAGTCTTTTTCATTATGTGTCCAAGGTCATAGTGGTTATAGTCAGTCAATTTGTTAATAAGTAATTAGTGTGTATCATTTCCCTCAATTCATAAGAATATAGTTTTCCTATGAGTCAACACATGATTCATCTCTATTAGGTTTATTATCTAGAAAATTTCCTTTAAATAAAGTTCCACTAGTGTGTGTAGGAACTATATTATTTAATACATAAGTAAGCTCTATCAATTCTATTATTGAGAGAGACCTAGCACTCCTCAACACTCATGGCACACCTTAACATGCTTTGGAACAGTACACTAACATTCCTTGGCACCTCACATGTCTTGGAACATCTTTGTACCTAGAACATCTTTCCATGATTAGGAGGCCCAATCACATGTTGGAATGCCCTAGCATAGCATAACACTCCCCTATCATGTGTTGGCATGCCCTGTAGTCCCTAGTATGCCCTGGAAAACCTTGGCATAATGT
Source organism: Pinus tabuliformis (assembly GCA_031772625.1). Lineage (NCBI taxonomy): Eukaryota > Viridiplantae > Streptophyta > Pinopsida > Pinales > Pinaceae > Pinus > Pinus tabuliformis. Next base: position 161,733,448 of record CM062808.1, read on the forward strand.
TGCATTGACAAACATTAGTACTTGGCACACATTGGCACTTGGCATGTATTGGAACATATTATTAGTGTGCCTAGCATTCCCCTTTTGAAAAATATAAAGTCCCAACTTATTAACCCTCTTAAGTGTTCATTTCCTTACATTTTAGCTTGGTTATTCCTTTTGTTGCCTTGAAACTCCTTGACAAATATTGGCATACTTTGGCACCCTACACATCCTAGCATGTCTTAGCACCTGGCATGCCTTGGAACTATTTGGAACATGCTATCACACCCTGCAACTACCTAGCACAATCTAGAACTTCTTGACATGCCCTGATATTCCATGGCATGCCTTACTCGTGTGTAGAATACCTTGTCACTCCCTCCTTGGCATGACAGCGAACACTCATTGACACTCCCCGACACACCCTCAAATTCATTCACTTCCATGCATTTTGACCTAGTTCTCCCTTGTGTTTTCCTAGTACTCCCTAACACTCCTCAACATGCATTGACATTCTCTAGAACACCTTAGCACTCTTCGATATGCTCTGCCACTTCATATAATGCATCACACTCCCTGACGCACATTGGCACTTGGCACGTGTTGGCACTTGGAAAGTGTTAGCATGTTTGTCATGTGTTGAGATGACTTGGTATGCTTTGGCATGGTTTAATATTAAAGTTATTTGAGATCAATTATTGGAAACTAGATGAGAAGAAACGGAGGATGATTTGGCACTTAGAATGTATTGACACTTATTGGCACCTACTATTGGTGTGCCTAGAACTTGGAACCTATTGGCACCTACTATTGGTGTGCTTAGCATGCCCCTCATGGAAAAGGTAAATTGATGATTTATTAACCCTATTATGTGCTCATTTCCTTTTATTTTAACTTGTTCCTCCATTTTGTTGCCTTGACAGTCCCTAGCATGCATTTTCACACCCTTGTACATCTTGGCATGCCTTATCACTTGGCACATCTTAGCTTGTTTGACATGTCTTTGTACTATCTGGCACATGTTAGCTTGCCCTAGCATTCCCTAACACACCTTAGCAGTCATGACCTCACAAATATCATTACATTTTTCTATGCCTTGGGAACCTTACATTCACTAGAACACCTTGGAACTCCCTAGTTGTCATGCCCTCTGTTATCCTCCATAATGGCCCAAGCTGATGAGGAGATCGACAGAGGTAACTACAACCAAGATTTTAGTTTGGTAGCTATCGCTACCAAACCAGAGAGGGCTCTCTCTATGAAATCATAGCCAAGAGATGACTAAAATGTAAAGGATTTTAGTCTAGATAGCTAGGCTTAGGTGGGTTTTGGAAAATTTAGGGTTTTGTTGCTGGATAAAGCAGAAAAACTAGTAGCTAGGTCAAAGAATCAAAGGGTTACAATAGAAAATATATGAAGGATCAAGGTAGCATTACTTTTGTGATGCATCTTAGGGTTTTTCAGTGTATTGTAGTGTTTAGAAGAAGAAAAAGGTCTTAATGGGCATCAAACATGAATTCATTAAGCAAGAAAGAAAGTAACACATAATGATTTTTCCATCAAAAAAGAGCTTTATGCAAAGAATTCTATTTATAAACTGTAAGGAAAACCATTCAATAATTGATGAATGGAAAGAGAAGATGAATATCTTTCATATAAAGCTATAATAGAGAAAAAAAAAATATCACAAACTTACTACACATGAATTCTTAGATAATCACTGCAAACTATGTCCTTTAATTTTCAGAAAATGTCCAAGTACAAGATATAATAGTTCTCTCCTCTGAAATCCAACCCATTCTATCACTAAGAAACAGATACATAAATACCAAAACAACATCTCCCCACTCTTAGGGGTCGAATCCATGAATCTAGGAACTATTCCATGGGGTTTTCTAACCAAACCCGAATTTCTAGGCCAGAAGTTAAAAACAAATTCTACAATTAACTTTGACTCCAACCTCTCTCATATATGAGGTTAAATTTACATCAAAACAACTTACAAAGACTAACCACCCATTCTTTACATTTACTTTTACCCCTCACATTCATCCACTTCACCCTTTTGAATTTTACCAAAGTCAAAATAGGAATTGCAAAAAATTACACAGTGAAAAGTTTACAAAAATCTCAGAAATTTCCAAGTGCACAGTGAGCTGTGGGAGGCCATTTTTGAGTGCCTCTCTAAAGTCCAAACCTTGATCTGAAGCCTGTTCTGGAAATCTGAGAGAGTGTAGATTTCTTTAGAGTATTTTTTCACTCAAGAGGACCCAATTTTGGTTGATATATGGCCATTATCCCCAAGCGTCTCCAGGTGCGCAACGAAATGGAAAAAGAGGGGCAGAAAGGTGAAGTTTTACCTCTTTTTTGAAAATTTCTCAAAACCTAAGCCCGAGACCAGGAAAGTGGGAAAATGGATTTTGATGGGGGGTCATAATATTTCAAAAAATGATGATTTTCCATTATTTGGAGCCCTAAGGAATAAGTGCAGCGTGAGCTCGCTGTGCTCCTAGACAGAAAATTGCCAAAAAATTGCAAGTTTGCACCAGTTTGCACCAAAACACAAAATTTTCCCCAAATCCTCCCAAAATTTGTCCAGAGATGCCTGATGAGGTATGTTATGTAATCATGGATGCATCAGCAATAAAATCTAACTTACGCTTCTCCTCTTGGATGATTAGGGTTTCCTTGAGTTTTTCTTTCAACTGCTTGGTTTTGACCTTGGCAACCTGATTCCTTGTGTAATAATGGATGGCCATTTTATTTTGCAACTTGTTATCCCTGTTGAAATTTTCAAGGAGCTTCTAAAGGTTGAAATTTACTTTGTCAAGCCAAAATCCCTGTCCTCATTTGTTTCCATGGCAATCCTATCTTCAAAGGTCAATTCTTCCATTGGTGGCTTTTGTTCTCTTTCCCTATGAAGTGCCTTCCTAAGACCCATTGTCTTTGGTATCTTCCTTGCCACATGTACTTCATTCTTCTCAGTTTCCTCATGGTCCACCACTTCATTTACTTTGATCTCTTATTTCTTGGCTTTGAATTGCTCTTTCTCCATGACTAGCTGTTTTGCCTTAAGTTGATTTGTTTTCTTGCTCAAGGAATGAAATGATGATTTTGGCCCTTTCCAAATTGTCCTTGAGCTCCATGATCTGAGAATCCTTCTCTTTGATGAATTGTTGTAGGGTTTTATGCTCATAATGTGCCTCCAAGTCAACTAGGTCAAAGTCATGCTCAATGGGCTCCTCATCATACGAAGAAGCCTCAAGATGTGATGGTGATCTTTGTTCTGCTAATGTAGTAGGCTTGGCCCTTTCCTCAATTTGAGGAGAAAACACAAACCTTCTGCCTCTCTGACATGTCTTTGTCACCTCCAACCTAGGTGCCTTGGAAACCTCAACATGTTTTCTTGATGACCCCACCTCCATGGTATGTACTGACATGGTTTGGTGCTTGCTTGGTGAAGTGGTTATATGTGTTTTCAAGGTTGCCTCAATGAAGGTGTCCCATGTCATGTTATTCTCTATCAACTGATGGAGTACTATAACCTTTATCAAGCTATGGTGAAAGAGGATGGGATAATGCACTTTTCCTTTCAATTTCACCCTTTCAGACATTTTGGTTAGGCTCTTATACAAGTAGCTCGACAAATTTAGAGACTTGGCAGTTGTAAGGTGCATGAGCAGTCTTATGTGGTATTGATATAACCTGGAAAATCTACCCTCACATGTGAAGAACTTCATGATAGCATTCATCAATGGGCCATATCTCTCCAACAAGTATTTGAATGAGAAAACATGTGAGTGAGCTCCTTTTTATTGTGATTTCAAGTAGGGTTTATACTCTTCTAGGTCTAGATTGATGCCTTTGAACCAGTTTTCACCATGGTTTGGTATGCCTGTAGCTTGAGAGATGGAATCCAATGAAAACATGAAATAAGTCCCTGTAATGGTGATCCTTTCTTCCTTCAAGGTGAGGGAAAATATACCTGTGAGATGTTCATGGTAACCTACTTCCTGCACTCTTTGACAAAACCCGAAACAGTTGACATCTTCATAGAATTTCATGACAAATGGGGAGGAGGTGATTTCATTGCAATTAGAGGGTTCAAACCTCAGTATCTTTCCCCCCTTGTTGTACTTCCTCTTCTATGATGGTGATGAGTCAAGCTCCATCCTTCAAACCCTAGGTGAAAGGCAAGAAAAAACAGTGAAATTTTCTGTTGTGAGGGAATGAGGTGGTATGATGGACTTATGAGTTGACTAAATTTGTAAGCAAATTTAGGAGGGTAGGGGATGATGTCAATGAGTAGGGGAAAAAGGAATTTTGGGAAATGAGTGAGGGGAGGGGGTGGAAAAGGCCAAAACACAGGCCTATCCTAGAAAGAGATAGGGTAGATTAGGGTTTAGAGGAAAATGATAGAAAATGAGGGGATAAGGATTTGTGATGGATGGAAATGGTGTATTAGCTGCAAATAAAGGTGTAGGGACAAGAAATCTAGGGTTTAGGGTAGAAACTCATCATTTGAGGATCAAAACCATGAAAATCATGTAAACCCTAGAAGAAGAAGTATTTGATCATTTTCTTGACATATGAGGCAAAGGAGGGCATGAAAATGATTAAACTTACTTTTTATAGAGTCTGGAGGATGAAATGACTGAAGAGGAGATTTGAAAAATGAATTTTGGTGGTCAAACAAAAATTTTGGACAACTCTACCTCGTGAGCAACGAATGCTTCCTATGCGCAACATGTTATCTAGGTTCGCAACGAAGGCTCTTTTTGCACATCGAGAGTCAATTTTTGCCAGTGAGGGCTATAGAATCACAATTTTTTGCAAAGGAGAGGGGGGGTCTTGATGCTAGGATGGTAGACAAGTGCAAATGAGTGTGAATGAGCTCCTCCATGTGCTTTTATAATTTTATTTTGGTGTTGTTGTACTATGTAATAACCCCCCCATTTATATATAGTAATAGATAACGTTAGACATATAAATGGGGACACTTTTAAAATTTTATTCTTTACAAAATAAATCCTAAATCTAAGAAATTACCTTGAAAACTATTAAAAAACAGCCCAAGTTTTCCATCCTCTGAATCTACTGCTTCCTTCACAGTTCTAGGATCATCATCAGTAATAGATAAAGCAAAATTTGAATAGAAAGCAGATGGACTATATCTTTCTGGCTACCTTCTTTCTTGAACTAATCTTCTCACACCCAGAGTTTTTGGCTCTTCATCTTCTAATTCCTCCTTTGCTGTAGAGTCTGATTCTTCCTCCTTTAGCTCAAACTCTATCTTCTCAGGTTCCTTTGGTTGGACTTCATGTTTAATAACATATTTCACCTCTCTGAACACCACATCTCAGCTGTACAAAACCTTCCTTGTTACTGGGTTCCAAAGCTTATAACCCTTTAAACCATCCTTATACCCAATAAAGATGCACTTTTCAAATTTACTATCCAACTTCGTTCTTTTCTCCTTTGGAACTTGTACATATGCATCACATACAAATACCCTCAGATATGAAAGAGAAGGTTTCTTACCAGTCCATACCTCTTCTGGAGTCTTATCTTCCAATGTTGATGAAGGTGATTTGTTGACCAGGTAACATGTAGTCTCCACCGCCTCTGCCCAGAATTCTTGTCCTAACCCGGCACCACTGAGCATACTTCTTGCCCTTTCCATCAACGTCTTGTTCATTCTTTGTGCAACTCCATTTTGTTGAGGTGTATATGGAGTAGTCTTATGCCGTGCTATACCACACTTCTTACAGAATTCTTCAAATTCCTTACTACAAAACTATCCACCGTTATCTGTCCTCAACACCTTTATCTTCTTCTCTATCTAGCTTTCCACCAGAGCCTTAAATTCTTTAAACTTGTCAAAGACTTTAGATTTCTTCTTAAGGAAATATATCCATGTATTCCTTGAGAAGTCATATATAAATGATACATAGTACACAGACATACCCAGTGACGGAACCTTCACAGGTCCAAACACATCACTGTGCACAAGCTCCAATATATGTTTCGCCCTCTTACCACTAGAGGGGAAACTCACCCGATTTCGCTTCCCATATACACAATTTTCATAGAAATAAAAATTCATAGAGCTATTACTCATACCTTCTACCATACCTTTACCATGAAGTATTCGAAGGCCCTTCTCTCCAATATGTCCAAGCCTTTGATGCCACAACATGGTCTTCTCTCCAGAGACCACTAGATTTTCTGCTCCACTTTTAGGAACCATAGAACTGTTGCACTCATAAATAATAGTGGTACCTTGTAGCTTGTACAGAGTTCCAATCTGAACTCCCCACATCAATACCAGTGCTCCTCGAACCATTTTGTAGGTATCCTTCTCAAACACTGTTTTTACACCTGCATCATCCAACTTGCTTACGGAAATCAGATTTCTGGCTAATGTAGGAATATGCAGAACAACTGGAAGTGTTCTAACCATTCCACCTCGCAACTTCAACTTTACTTTTCCGCAACCAAGGATTCTAGCCTTCCTATCATCCCCTAAGAAGACATCACCACCATCGTATTTCTCATACTCGCAGAACCACTCTCTATGGGGAGTGAAGTGAAAGGATGCACCTGAGTCAATCAACCATGCCTCATGATCTACATGTGTACTTGAAGAAGCCAAGTATGCATCCCCACCTTCATCTGAGGTAGTTTTCACCTCTATAGAAGAAGCATCATCAGATCCCTTTCCTTTTTCCAGAGCTTTAGATTTACAACCCCTTTTGTAGTGCCCTTCCTTTCCGTTTTTCTAGCACACCACCTTTGCAGGTTTCCCTAGAGATTTAGATCTCCCTCTATATTTAGATCTCCCACTTGATGACTTATTTTTGTTTCTGTTATTGGACCGTCCTCGTACAAACAAGGCATCACCATTCTAGCTCTCCATATTTTTCTGTCTCATCTCCTCCGTCAGCAAGGATGAGACTATTTCATCAAACTGCAGGGCAATTGCATTGCTACCTATTGCAATAACCAAACTATCCCACGAATCTAATAGAGAACACAACAAACTGATGCACTTATCTTCATCTGAAATTTTAATATCAACAGATAATAACTGACTTACCACAGTATTTAATGCGTTAAGATGTTCTGTCACTGATTCTCCATCTTTCATCCTCAGGTTATACAACTTTTTCCATAGGAACAATTTATTCACCAAAGACTTAGATTGGTACAAAGTCCCTAACTTGTCCCACAAAGCCTTTGCCGTAGCTTCCCCTGATACATTCAACAATACTAAATCTGAGACACACAATCATATTGTGCTCTTAACCCTCCAATCCAACTTCTTCCATTCTTCATCGAACACTCTCGTTGGTTTAGTACACGGATCTAACGCGATCCACTGATATTTATCCACCAACAGATCATCCATCTTGAGTTTCCATAACTCAAAACTTTGACCATTAAATTTCTCAATCTCTATCTTTCCACTGCTTTCCATCTTCTTTCACCACCAGAATCGATCCCGAAGATCTCCCACTAAACAGGGTCTACCACAGGCCCGAGTGAAACCCCTCAGCAACAAAGGCGTCCCCTTGAAGCCAAAATAGCTCTGATACCAAATGTAGGTTTTAACCCCATACAGAAATTACCTACATACAAATTCTAAAATAAAGAAAATAAACAATGAGAGAGCATAACACATAAAACACATATACACAAAGATTTTCCCCTGGATCCCAAAATCGGGACAACCAACTTAATTTTTCATTATATTCCTTTCAATTTTACAATACATATTTATACATGCCGAAGCACCCAATACCATTGACCAAAAACCATTGCGTCCAAAACTATGGACCGAAAACCATTGCGTCCAAAACCATTTGCGAAAAGTCATGCACAAAACCATAGGTAGGTCTGCCCAACCTAATATAGGGTCCAAAAACAAATTTTTTCAGGGCGCTGCCCCGGACCCCATAGAGTGGGGTTACTTGCACCCCCCCTTGTGACCCTCACCACTACGTAATAAACGCAACGAAGGGGGTGCTCCGCCCCATTTCTAACCCTACGGTTAACTATGTGGGCTAGTCATGGAAAGAATATAACACAACTCAACAATCGCACATCACATTTCTCATTTTTCATGTAAACACCTTTAAGTAATCCCAAATTGCGATAGGCGATCAAACCTCCCTGATCTGGAATTGATCTAAGACAAACAATTAAGGTATTATAGACTCATGTGCATGGATGTGCCTATGTTATTTTATGCAACAGATTGATAAGATTGCGAAATACATAGATGCTGAAGCAGTTAGAGAAAAAATAACAAGAAAACATGTAAACACAACAAGTTTAATAAGGAGTTCACCCAATACTCCTGGGCTACATCTCTCGGTCCAGCCTTCAGTGGTGGCCTCTCTATTATGTTTTAAAAAGTAGAGTTTTTACAATAGTGAGCTCAATTTGAGTCTTACATAGCAGATACAATTCAGTAGGATTGCACTTGGATCCCCCAAGTCTCTAGAGTACACAAACTCTCCTTACTGAAACTCGAACTCTATTAGTCACTGTAGTATGAGCCTAATCTGAGACTCATACATGACAGGTATATACAGAGGAGTCCGCTTGAATCTCTCAAGCCTTCTCTGGAGCACACAGACTCTCCGACTCTCTCTATCTCTGTCTGTCTCGATGCTGCCTTTGATTTTGCAGGCCAGCTCGACTTCTTGTTTCTGCTCTCAGCTTTCTGCATCTAACTAAATCTGCCTCTTTCTCTATTAGTTTGTGGCTTTAAAGCCAATCTGCTTTCTGACTATTCGTTTCCGCTTCTTGGCTTCCTGATTCCCCACCTCTGTCCATCTGAATCCCTTCTTTTGACGTTTACAGTCATTGCATAACGCTTCACAAGGAGGTGGCCACCTATTCTGTAATGGATGAGGGTGTCAGCTTTCTCAGACATGCTTGAACGTTCGTTATTTCTGTTTACTCCAAGATTGCCCGCGAAACCGAATATTTTGCCAACTCATCGTCCATGTCTGACTGCAAATCCCATGTGATCTTGCTCTATAACCTCGTCATATCCGGTCACCCATCAGTAGACGTTTCCGCTATTGATCTGGGCCCCCCAAATCCTACGGTTGTCGCTCATATCGGGAGGTTGAGTAGCTCGATGGTTACCCGCCCGATGTGAGCGGTTTTCTCTCTCTTCCGCTGGACGCATGGCAATTGATGTGTGGCATCGGGTGGGAGTTGGCTGAAACCATTTACCACCTCGAGCCCTTCTGATATCCTGTTGGTTTTGTGGAATCTCACCCTTGACAGAACCGAAGCATTTAATTTTCTGTATTTCATAATATTTTGGGTCCGTATGCTCGGGGCTTATCTTCATTGAGAGGTTTGTCGCTAATTGCATATCAGAAATCACCCCCATTTCTCGAAAAGGCTTCCTGTTTTGCTAATTCGTGACAATGCACATTACCATGGGCCAATAGTCTGTGCACTTGACTGAGGGTCCTCGTTGCTTCGTGCTGATCACAAATTGCAACTGTTATGAGGATATCTCTGATAAGCTTGACCTTCATAAGACTTTGAAACTTGGCATAATTTTAAGAGTTCATGAAAACTTAGAGTGTGTTCTAGGATCCAATTCGGATCACGACCTTCCCACTGAAAAATCTTTTGGACCACCAAAAGTTGGTTTTTAAGCATCAATCAAGTGAGGGTATAGATTCCTCACTTGCCCAATTTGTATCCATATTGCATTTCTTGGTTTTGAACCTTTGCGCCCAATCCTAAGGTACTCAACATCCCCTCTGCGTGTAGTTCTCACCTTTTTGTCCAAAACTGTATCTTCTTGCAATTCATTGAGATATTTAGGCAACAGATCATCAATAGAAGGCAATTGACTGTGCTCTTCAGGATCTTCGATCAATGAAGGTTCAAACAGTTTCAAGCTTTCTGCATTAACTACTGAATAGATGTGCATGTAAGCTGGCAAATCAAGGTGAAAAGCATTCTCACCAATTTTCTCAAGTATCTTGAAAGGTCCATACCTTATCAGCTTTAGCTTCTTATCTTCACCTTGGATTCTGTCTTTGCTTATATACAGCCAAAATTGATCACCAACTTGGAAACTATGCTCAGTCTGATGCTTATCATGCGTTGCCTTATACTTGGCTTGGCTCTTTTCCAGCTATTCATGTACTGCCTGGTGAATCTCTTGGATGTGTTCAATGAACTTAGTTGCCTTGTCCACATCACTGTGTCCATCAACTGCTATGTCTTTACCAAAGACAAAATCCAAGGGAGACCTTGGTATGATACCAAAATAGGTCTCAAAATGAGATCTTTGTGTAGAAGAATGTTTAGCTCGGTTGTAAGCATGCTGCACATAACACAGATGTTCATCCCAAAGCTTGGGATGCTTGCTGCAATAGCCTCTGAGCAACTGGATCACTGTCCTGTTGACCACCTCTATTTGGCCATCTGTTTGCAGATGAAAAGATGTGCTCTTCTTCAGTCTGGTGTCCATCAATTCCCATAGACTCGACCAAAATTTCCCAACAAATCGGGTATCTCGATCGGATACAATGGAAGTGGGTAATCCAAAATGAACCCATACATGCTGAAAGAACAACTTTGCTATTTGTTCAGCTGTAATCTGTTTGTTACAAGGTATTAAAATACACATTTTGTTGAACCTATCCACAATAACATATAAATAGTCATGACCCTTTCTAGATTTAGGCAGTCCCCCAACAAAGTCCATGGAAATACTTTCCCAAGGATGAGAAGGAACTAATAGTGGAGTGTACAAGCCTAGTTTTCTATTGCTGGGCTTGCTTTTAGCACACATAGTACACCCTCTTACATATCTAGAAACTGTCTCATTCATTTTTGGCCAATAACAAAATCTTTGCAGCTATGCAAATGTTTTACTTACACCAAAGTGACCTGATATTAGAGAAGTGTGTGCTTCTCGAATTATCTTTACTCTTTCAGTTTGTGGAATGCATAACTTTCAAAAATGATACAAGAGTTGGTCCTTAACATGATAATCCAATTATTATACTTGTTTTCCATGACTTAAAGTTGTGTATACATCTTTAAAATCTATATCTTGAGCATATTGTTCAATGTAGCTTTCATGCAATACTGAATTATGCTTAAGTATAGTAGATGCATTTATGATTGGTCTGGACAACATATCTGCAACTTTATTGTGTATGCCCTTTTTATATCTGATGACAAGATGAAATTTTTGTAGAAAACCCATCCACCTATAGTGTCTTGATTGCTGCAACTTAGTTTGTGAGTGAAAATATTGAAGTGGTTGATGATTAGTATGTATAACTGTCTCTTTGCCCATTAGATAATGTTTCCACTTTTTCACACTCTGTACTAATGCATACAATTCTTTATCATATGTGGGATAATTAACTACTGCAAAATTAAATGTCTCAAAATGATAACATATGGGTTTACCGTGCTGCATCAACACTGCTCCCATGGCATAGTCACTGGCATCCATTTCAATCTCAAAGGGTCTTTGAAGTTTAAGCATTGCTAGTACTGGTGTTGTACTAATCTTTTCTTTTAAGGTGTTGAAGGCTTTCTATTGTTTGCCTCCCCATTGAAACACCTTGTTCAATCCTACTAAAGCATGTAAGGGAGCTACAATCAAGGAAAAGTTAGAAATAAACTTTCTCCAATACTGTGGTACTCCTAGGAAACTTCTAACTTCAGTAGCAGTTTTGGGTTTAGGCTAGATTACAATGACTGCAACCTTAGAGGGATCTATCTTCAATTCACCACCCTCTACAATATGACCCAAATAATTCAAAGATGTTTTTCCAAATTCACATTTTGATAGCTTAACACAAAGATTTTCTCTTTTCAAAACAGTTAGAGTCTACTTTCCATGCCTGAAATGTTCTTCCCATGTTTTACTAAATATAAGAATGTCATCTAAATATACAATGACAAAATCATCAATAAAAGGCCTGAGTATGTATTTCATTACTCTCATGAAAGTAGCAGGAGCATTAGTTAAGCCAAAAGGCATAACTAACCACTCATACAATCCCTACTTTGTTTTGAAAGCAGTCTTCCATGCATCTTGCTCTACAACTCTGACCTGATGGTAGCCACTATGCAAGTCCAACTTGGAAAAGTAAACAACTTCTTTCAACTGATCTAATAGATCATCTATGCGAGGAAGGGGATAACGATTTTTGATTGTTATCTTATTCAAAGCTCGGTAATCAATGAACATTCTCCATGAGCCATCTTTCTTTCTCACCAAGACAAATGGAGACCCACAAGGTGATGTGCTAGGTCTTATGAACCCTTTCTTGAGCAGCTCCTGTACCTACTTCTTGATTTCTGCATTCTCTAAAGTAGACAACCTGTACATTCCAATGTTAGGCAATGGAGCATCTTGCTGCAAATTAATATCATGTACTATTTCCTTTTTGGGTGGCAGACCTTTAGGTTCTTGAAATAGTATATCATATTCTGAAACAACTTTTTCTAAATCAGCTTGTTGTTTAGCATTACAGCCTTCAAATACATTGGTTTTATCAGGTTTCCTTTCCTTTACAACCATCAGTAAAAATTGCTTGCATGAATTTACAATTCTTTTCATTTGCCCCAAGTTTATGAGAGTGTAATTATTCTTGAGTTTATGAGCTCTGACAGTATATTCAATTCCATCTTAAACGAGTTGATACTTGTTTTCAGCTCTATAGAAAATGACTTTTCTATCATACAAGTAATGACTTCCTAAAACAATTCCACATATATCCAAGGGAACAATATCTAACTCAACCTCATCTACAAATGCTGACCCAAAAGAAAACCTAAGTTTACATTGTCTAGTCACTTGTAGCTTTTCTTTATCACATAACCAACCTAATGGATATGGCTTTTTTTGAGGTGTGGTTAGTAATCCCAGTTTCTTTACAATTTCTTCAGAAATTAAGTTTACTTGTGAGCCACTATCAAACAAAGTATCAATCTTTTGATGCTTGGAAATAACTCTAATATGAAAAAGCTCATGTCTTTTCCTCTCATTTTCTTCGTTATCAGTAGACTGTGTAGAATTACTAGTAGATGCTTCAGAACTTTTACCTTTTATACCTATGGCTGCGATTGTTGTTTAATCCCTTGAGTCTGACCCCAAATCCTTCTAAATAGCTGTAGTAGTCTTTTTCTTTTTGCCATCGTACTTCTTGGGTTCCAGCTCTGGATGCAGAATCCACTAGTGTTCATCATCATGCCCATCCTTGTTGCAATAAGTGCATGAAGCTTTGGTCTTTTGTATAGCATTTACCTTCCTCTCTTTCCATTTTTGTTTTCTCTTTTCCTTGTTCTTATTTGCAGTGGGTTTTGATGATCCCCCAACTTCTGGGTTCACATTCTTGCCTCTAGCTTCTAGATGTGTAGCTTGAACATATACCTCATCTATGCTAGTGGGATTAAACATGAGAATGGTATGTCTTAAATAACTATGTAGACCACCTATATACTTCAGCAAAGTTTCAAGTGAGTCTAAAGAAATTCCTAGAATCAAAGCTCTTTTCCTAAATTCTTGGGTGTAACTTTGTACACTTTGCCCTTTCAATTGGCGAAGAGTTTGCCAACTCATCATAGCTTGCTGCATATAAGCTAGTGGATATAATTGTTTTTTAATTGTAGAAACAAATTCATTCCAGGTAGAAAGAATTTTACCATGCTTCTTCAAATCAGCTTGTGTCCTACCTTCCCACCATACCAGGGCGGTGCCCCCAAGGTGTAGGCTAACCAGCTGAATATTTTTCCTTTCTGAATCTATGTTCTGCACTCTGCAATATACAACAATTTGTCTAATCCAGTTATCTAGCTTTTCTGCATTCAATTCTCTGTCATAAACTGGAAAATCAAACTTCACATCTAATTTAATCAAAGACAATTTCTTCTTTTTCTTTTCAGGGCTTTCTATGTGTGAAGAAGATGATGATGAAGGTGATCGTGGGGGAGATGGTGGAGAGGGCTTCTCTTCTTTTCCTTTACCTTATGGGTGGGCAACTAGAAGAGGTTCTTCTACTGCTTTATCTTGTTTGGAGGTTGATGACTCTTCACCTCTACCTTTCTTAAATTCTCTATACATTTCTTCTACCATGGTTCTCATGGTCATGAAATTGTCCATGAACTAGGAGTCTAATTCCAAGGAACTTTCTGTTTAGGGACAAAAGGTCTCCTAGTGTCTTGGGTCAATACTGTAGCAGAGCGGGGGTTATCTACAAAGAAAAACAAGCATTCCATAGAGCCATGATACTAAATAAACAAACTATGGGAAGAGAGGTGCACCTGGGGGTCCTTCGTTTGGGTAGATCCAGCCAGGGTCCAAACCCTCTTAGAGTTCCCTTCGATCCTTCAACCCGCAAGGCAATCAATTGAAGGAAGCATAGCAGTACATGGGCCAAGCATCATAAGAAAATCAACTTCATAGCATATTGAAAGGTAGCTAGTTATACAATTGAAGCAACCATTCATATGTAAATCATAACATTGATCTCATAAGCATGAAGAAGATTGATATCAGGAACAAGACAAGTGTTTCTTTTATTGTAGAAAACTAAAATACTGTAAGGAATGATTTCACCTGAGTCTTCCTTTCGCAGGCTTCAAGTGAAGCCATCCTCTGGATTCGTCCAATCTCAAGCCTTCAACGAACTCCTTCCATGGCTCTCCCAAGGGTATCTCAACCAATGGAGAGACATCATAACTCAAGGAAACAAGGGTTTCCTATAATGGGGGAAGTGCTGGAAGCACAAGGATCTTTAGACTTGATCAAGGATAATCTCAGCAGAGTGATTTTTCTCTCCATTCTCTCCTCCCTTAGGCCTTCCCATTGAAGCCTTTTTATACTTCTCCCAAAGTAGTTTTTTAGTTGGGAATTCGTTGGGAACAGTTGGGCCATGGGCACTAATAGGTAATCAACAATTAAAACCTGTGATCTTTGCTCGAAATTAAGGAGATTTAATTTTTTTAAGTGTTTTAAGACATATACGCGGGTTGGGTATACACAGACCCGCGTACACATGCGTTTAACTCAGGGCAATATCGTGTATAAGGAGTAAAACCTATTTTTTAAGTATTTGGACCAGATTTGGAAGGAGGGGTTTCCCTGGGCCATGAGTGCAGCATCAAAAACATCAAAAGTGAGATTTGGAGCTATAACAGATGCCCCCTAATATATGAGGTCAGAAGGGGTACATGATGGCCGAAATGTATTAAGTAAGTGCATGGAAAGGAAACCTATCAAACACTGAGAAGGACTTCACTAGAGTTTACCCTGCTAAGCCACAAAAGGAGATTAGAAAGAAACACTGTTTGAGGCGGGCATACCCATGCTCAGAGAAAGTAAAGCATGTCCGCATATCAAGTACAAGCAGATCCACTAAATATACAAGTATAAAAGACTGGAAAATACATAATGGATCATTTGATCATGATCAAACAAGTACATGTTTGAATATCACATATAAGAATCTCAATGATGCTGAAGGATGAAGCAGATCACTGATATCCAAGACTGATCCCCAAAGTACCAAATGAACATGATGGAGTAAGATGGTACTACACTGCAAACTTAGGTGCCAGCATATGAAATGTCTCCATGAATGACGGCAACATATAAGGTGGAGTGGTATCAACTAGCAGCAACAGGAGCAACTGTCAAGTGAACCAATGAATGTTGATGCAACCTGAGGTCTTCATTGACCACCATGGTACATTTCTACACCATGGGAATAAATGATCTGAAGTTGATCATGTGAGAAATCGTTTAATTACTGGTCATTAATGTATACCGTTAACAAATGTGAGACCACTCACCGATAATGATAATGAGCGTCAAGGTACCCAGTACAATCTAATAAGTGTGAATAGATGAGCTGGAGTCGAACACCTATAAGAATCTATCAATCAGGAGACAATGATGGTTTCCCACTGTCGATAGCGAAGGATCTGCAACTAATGACTGCAAACCCCAAGGTACTGCCAAATGGGCTCTAGATCTTTGCCCCAGAGCAATGAGTCGTAGTCGATAAGGAAAGATCCACTAGAAGGAAGGCATTAAGGCATCCTTCATCAATCTAGCACGAGTGTAACCCGTAGGCCAATAATGTGGAAGGAATCAGACAAAAAAGATGTAGTAACCCGACCGAAGCACGTTTCCGGCGTACACAAGATGTGGCTAGCGCACAACAGAAACCCTCTAAACCAACCAATAATGAAAGCTGACACAGAGGCAAGGTATCCACCAATAGGGTCAAATGGAAACCAAGGTACTACACGAATCCCAATGTGTGATAGTGTAAGCTGATGTCGAACACAAGGGAAACCACTCAGTCAAAGACCCATGATATTGATCGATGTTGAGCACAAGGTGACCTATCAATAATGAAAATAGGGCCAGGGTGCAGCTCTAGGCCTGTCCTCAGAGCAAGATGTCGTTGTCGATAAGGATGAGACCCGCCAACAAGAAGTCAATGGAGACCTTCTCAAACCGGCACGAGTAAAGGACCAATATAACTGATGTGATGATAGACAAAACACTGACAACCAGGGATGGTTGACTGAAAAATGAGTCAAGAGACACCACAGAGAGGCCAACTCAAGTTAACTTCCCTTGAACAAAAGCATGACTCAATGTGACTATGTGGTAGCATATGATGACTCTGTATAAGTTCGTCATGCAGGAGGCACGAACAAACCCTCCATATGATTGGAAGAGATAACCAATCAGGGGAGAACTGACTCAATAACAAGGTTAAGGTGTACCTAAGTCAAACTAAATCCCACCCAAATGGAGGAGACTTTGTTTTGAGTTCTTTGTTTAAGGGCGACACGATTGACTTTAGCTGCCAACAATAAGTGGAAATATTGTCCCATTCCTACTCTTTTTGGAATATATAATTTTTTTATCTTTTTCTTTAAGCTGGAAAAATAATAAAAGAATGCTATAGTATAGTGGAAAGAATGAGTGTCAGTGAAACAAATGATCTAGTTCCTAGGATTGGAACAATCCTATGCTCAATGCAGGGAGGTGAAAACTGGTCAAAGACACTCAAAGGTGTGTTCCTTCCATGGGTCAGGGTGTGTCAAGTTGTAGAAGTCAAGGGGATGTAAGTTTGATTTTGCAGACGTCATGGTCAAAAGTTGGCTTAAACACGAGTCCAAGAGAAGCCGGTTCAAGGCCAAAAGGTGCAAATGGTCAAAATGCAATGCAGTAGTACAACTCAACATGAAGGATCGTCTAGGGTATAAGGCCAAAATGAAGTGAAGAAGCAAAGAGGAATGAGTCTTCAATGCATAAGCCATGGTGGGACTAAAGAGGACTCCCGAGCCTAGGGACAAAAGATCAGCAAGAGTGCCAAGTGACAAGAAGGTACTAACTAGGGCACCCATGATAAGGTAAGCTCTACCACACAAGTCATGATACCTCTAAGCAATGAGAAGGTTCTGCACCATAATTTGGTGGGGTCGATCCTAAGGCCAAATGGGAAAGGAGACTGAGAAGTGCACAATGCAGGCAGAAAACCCTAACCTATATGCTAGTTTCGAGAATAATACTTATCAGAATGGACCAACCATAAAAATTTCCAAAGGAGAAATCTTCCAAGTTTTGTATACATAAATAGGAACACTAGACAAGAAGTTAATACATCCCACATATAAACTTCATATAAAATCTTATGTTATAGAATACAAAACTTGAAAATTCATACCTTATATATGCAATATGGTATAGGGAACCACACAACCTTGTGGCTTACGCATAATAGTTCATCGGGACAAACCCCTTGCAGGGCTCAGGCCAAAGACTCCTTTGGTAGTCAAAACTCATGGCTTCAAATAGTTCCTCCTATGAAGGCAAATAAAGTTCTAGAAAATCATGGAAACTACAAGGATCAAAAGAGGGAATTAAGGGGTCCCATGTCCCTATAGGAAGAATCTGTTGGTTAACTGCCGGGACCAAGTCCCAAGAAGGAGAATAATAGGTCAAAGGATCCTTCTCAGAAGCGATTGAACATTGAGGATTCACTGCCACATTATTCACTCGTGGCGGGGTAGAGTCTACTTGAACACTCGAAACAAACCAAGGGGCATTCTGCAGTAAAGTCGAATTAGGGTGGTAATTATCAGATGTAAGCTGATCAATAGTGTCAATATTCTCATTATGAGGAAAGCACATTACTCGAAAGAGTGAAGACACCACAGCATTCATAGCATAGACATAATTACACCCAAGTAGCATATTAAAGTCTAAAGGGCTATCAACCACCATCAGATCGATTAAGACAGTCTTCCCACCTAAAGTAATAGGCAATTGAGGAAGAACACCCATAGATTCACCCAGTCTTCTATCATAGGCTAACAACTGACTCTGAGTTGTCAACAACTTTGGGGAACCCAAAGCTTTCCAAGTCAAAGAGGATATAATACTTGAAGAGGATCCTTCATCCACCATACATCGGTAGACATTTGTGGAATTAACTCTGACCTTTATTTGGAAAGGTGTAGCAGAAGGAAGACGAGGCTCGACAAGATTATCCCAATCAAAGGAAACACTCCTCAAACTTGGAGGGGGGACATTCGAAGAAACCAGAATGCCCCCTATACAAAAAGTCTCTGTACTAGAAATCAATTAGACTCTTTTGTTAGGCACTTCACCCCCCAAAAGAGAAGTGTAATCGGCCAGATATTGCACTGGCTCTACCACATTATCAACCAATGGTTGATGGGATTGATGAGAAACCATATCAGATCTAGGAGTAGAAGAAATTTCAGACTTGGACCATATCCTTTGTACCTCTAGAATACCAGGGCATAAGTGAGAAATATGGTCTCCCTTGCATATCTTACAAGGGAACTTAGGTTTAAAACTTCTACGTCCAGGTTTCTTATCAACCTCCATTCCTCCAACATGACTAGCAGCGGTTTACGGAGAGTCTTGAACATGACTTGCAGATGATCCTGAGTCTTTACTAGTATGACTTGCAGTGACTAGATTTATGCCCCCAGCATGACTTGCAGCGGCTGAAGACTCATCTTCAACATGACTAGTAGAGGTTGATGATAAAGTGCTAGTATGACTTGTTGTGACTAGACTCATGCCCCCAGCATGACTCGCAGCGGTTGAAGGCTCATCTTCTACATGACTAGCAGAGGTTGATGATGAAGTGCTAGTATGACTTGCAGTGACTAGACTCGTGCCCCCAGCATGACTCGCAATGAATGAAGGCTCATCTTCAACATGACTAGCAGAGGTTGATGATGAATGGGTAGAATTATTCTTCTTCTTTGACTTCCTCTTTCTCCTCTTTTTAGATTTCTTATTACAAGAAGGAGGAGAAAAAGGAATCCTAGATTTCTCTTTGAAAGAAGATGAACAATTAGCACCCATGTGATGCCCCTAAAATAAAGCATTCATCTGAGAAGCTTCAAGAACATCAGGAATATTTAGAGTGGACCACAGCCAAACGGGTAGTCCAACATTCAATCTAGGAATATTCAAAGTGGCCATCAAGGGAGTACCAACGTTTCCAAAGAAAGGAAAAGCACAAGGATCTCCTTTTGGAAGGGTACCTTGGTTGGTTTCCACAGGAATATTGGCCATATCTAACTGATTCACAGACCCTTCCCTTACGGGAATGTAGAAATGACTTTTCAAGGAAGATAGATACACAATCAAAACCTTTGCCCTTGAGGAGGCAACTCCACAACTTCTAAAAGAATGACCAAAAGCCTTTCAAGATTGACAGAGTGGTAATTCAGTCACTCAAAACACAAAGTCCAAATGTGACTAGACAAAAATACCTAAAGCCAACGATATACAAGGAGCAAAGAGCACTCAATTATAATGTCCCTAAAAGAAGTCAGTTAGTCAAACAACTTTCAAGTATTTTTGCTCCGGGTGATTAGGACCGGACACCAAAATACAAGAAAGTGAAGTAGGGGCCTTCCAAAGATAGTCTGGGATAATTACGGCCCAGTCCTACGAGCGAAGGTAATAGAGGAAATTACGCTGACCTCCTAACAATAGCCTGTGTCGGCACAAGCCCCCAAGCTTCGCAAGGGTGCCCTCCAGTAGTATCGTTGAGAGTGATACAACATCGACCTCAGGTGCCATGGGATTCCCCTCCGTAGCCACCTATGTAGATCCCTATGAGAAGCAACTAAGGTTACCAACTCGTGTCAGAATCTAGGTGGAACAGTCTTGAGGTAAGATCCGACAAGTAGGAGAGGGGGTATCTCTCTTCCTTATCTTAAAAAACCCTCCTACTTAACTCCCAGATCCGGAGCTTCCTGGTCTTCCTAATGCTATTGGATTTGCACTCACTATTCATACTCCTATGTTTGACAGTTTAAATGGCCTTGGAGAGTTTTCTCTCCACACGCCTAATCCAAGGACCTAAACCATCCTAAAACTTGTTGGTGTGTCTAAATTGACAATTATAAAAAAGTTCTAGTGTATTTTATTTAGTGCTTGTTTTTAAATGGGTTGTTCTTAAGTCAAAGGATAAGCGGAAATGAAACTTGTGGTGTTTTTGACAAAAAATAAATTAATAAAAACCAAACTATATGTAAATGCACTTGTTTTTTTCTTCGACGAAAGAAATTTCTAGTAGGTTCTGAGGACTTTCTACGAAGGCAATAAATTTTTCTTTTCTTTTCTTTTACTCAAGCTTCACACTCACAAAAATTAACAAAACTATGGATGTCCTAAAAGATGCACAAATTTATCCTAATGCAATGAGTACATGGTGATGCAAAACTTAAGACTACTCTAAATCAAATAAATGAAAGTAACTTGTTTATCAATTCTAATTAGCCACTTAAGATGTTTAGATAGAATATAAGTTGCTAATGCTCATTTTCATCCAAACACTAAAAGAAAATTTCAAGACAAACAAAAATGCACTTTCATTCGCAAAAAGGAAACTAAATCAAAACAAGGCCAAAGAAAGCAAAAACCAAGTTTTCAAGAAGTTTTCTTCAAAAGAAAAAACAAAAAACAACCTTTCAAAAGTGCTCTAAATAAGACTGAAAATTTATGATTGAAGAATAGGCAACAAAACACTTTGCAAGTTAACAACACAAAACGGGTGAAAACTCAACAAAAAGTGTGTTTCAAGATGCTCTTAACAATCAAAAAGTAGCAAAAAGAGCTTGGTGACAATGATCACAAGATCAAGAAAGACAATTCTCAAAATCGTCACACAACAACTTTCAAAAAGCAAGAAAAGTAAATGGCCACAAAGATGCAGTTTTGACACGCAAACAAAAAGATCACCAAAACAAGGTTTGCCACAAAGATTGAGACCAATCTTTCTGCCCTGGAAGACCAGAACAGCCAAGATTCCCAGAAAGAAATCTTGTGTGCTTAAACAAAAATGATGACGCTTGCAACAAAACAAAACAAGACCAACACTTTCCACAACTGGAGAGAGTTTGAAATCATGAACTTGCTGTAAAAATAAAGACTGACACAGAAAAGTAACTGTTCAGGAAAGACTCAGACCAGCAGACAGATCTCTAGAAACAAAAATATTTGAAAAATCTTGAAAATTTTAGGGTATACGCAACTATGTCAATACACAGTTGCATTTATACAATATTCAGTCCACAGAAACCTGCATATATGTGGGTTCATATGGTGAAACTTGCATACATACACAACTGTAACTTGACCAAGATGCGTATATAAAAGATCACAAGAAAAAATAAAAAGGGGTCTGAAGAAACTGATCAAACTTACAGTTCAAGTTCTTATAGGAATAGAATACTCAGTCACAGCAAGTAAATAAACATCTGAGCCTTGATTGGCTTGAATAAACCCAAACTAGGAACAAAAATACTGTTGTCCCCAGCGGAGTCGCCAATTTTGTTTAGGGACAAAAGGTCCCCTAGGGTCTTGGGTCAATACCCTAGTAGAGCGGGGGTTATCTACAAAGAAAAACAAGCATTCCATACAACCATGATACTAATATAAACAAACTACGCGAAGAGAGGTGCACCTGGGGGTCCTTCGTTTGGGTAGATCCAGCCAAGGTCCAAACCCTTATGGAGTTCCTTTCGATCCTTCAACCCGCAAGGCAATCAATTCAAGGAAGCATAATAGTACATGGACCAAGCATCATAAGAAAATCAACTTCATAGCATCTTGAAAGGTAGTTAGTTATACAATTGAAACAACCATTCATATGTAAATCATAACATTGATCTCATCAGCATGAAGAAGATTAATATCAGGAACAAGACAAGTGTTTCTTTTATTATAGATAACTAAAATACAGTAAGGAATGATTTCACCTGAGTTTTCCTTTCGCAAGCTTCAAGCAGAACCGTCCTTTGGATTCGTCCAATCTCAAGCCTTCAATAAACTCCTTCCATGGCTCACTCAAGGATATATCAACCAATGGAGAGACATCATAACTCAAGGAAATAAGGGTTTCCGTAATGGGGAAAGTGCTGGAAGCACAAGGATCTTCAGACCTGATCAGGGATAATCTTAGCAGAGTGATTTTTCTCTCTATTCTCTCCTCCCTTAAGCCTTCCCATTGAGGCATTTTTATATTTCTCCCAAAGTATTTTTTTAGCTGGGAATTCGTTGGGAACAGTTGGGCCATGGACACTAATAGGTAATCAACAGGTAAAACCCGTGATCTCCACCTGAAATTAAGGAGATTTAATTTTTTTAAGTGTTTTAAGACATATACGTGGGTTGGGTATACATATATCCATGTACACATGCATTTAGCTCAGGGCAATGTCGCGTATAGGGATAAAACACTGTTTTTTAAGTATTTGGACCAGGTCTAGAAGGAGGGGTTGCCCTAGGCCATGAGTGCAACATCACAAACATCAAAAGTGAGATTTGGAGCTATAACATTTTCTTCTGACATTTTCCTCGTAGGATAGACTCTTCTGATTTCTGGTTTAGCTTTGACCAACTCTCCTTCTCTTAATTTAATCTTTGATCTAATTATCATTCAACAAAAGAATCTAGCACAAGCTTGTCTAACCTTAGTAACCTAGAGCTCTCATACCACTTGATCTGGAATTGATCTAATACAAACAATTAAGGTATTACAGACTCATGTGCATGGATGTGCCTATGTTATTTTATGCAACGGATCGATAAGATTGCGAAATACATAGACACTGAAGCAGTTAGAGAAAACATAACAAGAAAACATCTAAACACAACAAGTTTAATAAGGAGTTCACTCAATATTCCTGCACTACATCTCCTGGTCTAGCCTTCAATGGTGGCCTCTCTATTATGTTTTTAAAAGCAGAGTTTTTACAATAGTGAGCTCAATTTGAGTCTCACACAACAGATACAATTCAATAGGACTGCACTTGGATCCCCCAAGTCTCTGGAGTACAAAGACTCTCCTTACTGAAACTCGACCGCTATTGGTCACCGTAGTATGAGCCCAATTTGAGACTCATACATGACAGGTATATACAGAGGAGTTTGCTTGAACCTATCAAGCCTTCTTTGTAGCACACAGACTCTTTGACTCTCTCTGTCTCTGTCTGGCTTGATGCTGTCTTTGCTTCTGCAGGTCAACTCGGCTTCTTCTTTCTGCTCTCAGCTTTCTGCATCTAACTAACTTTGCCTCTTTCTCTGTTAGTTTGTGGCTTTAAAGCCAATTTTCTTTCTGACTGTTCGTTTCTGCTTCTCGGCTTCCTGATTCCCTGCCTCTGTCTGTCTGAATCCCTTCTTTCGGTGTTTACAGTCACTGCATAATGCTTCACAGGGAGGTGGCCACCTATTCTGTAATGGATGAGGGTGTCAGCTCTCTCGGACATGTTTGAACAGTCGTTATTTCTGTTTGCTCCAAGAATGCCGCGAAACCGAATCTTTTGCCAGCTCATCGTCCATGTTAGACTTCAAATCCCATGTGATCTTGCTCTATAACCTCATCAAATTTGGTCACCCATCGGGACGCGTCTCCACCATTGATCTGGGCCCCCCAAATCCTATAGTTGTTGCTCATATCGGGCGGTTGAGTAGCTCGATGGTTACCTGCCCGATGTGAGCGGTTTTCTCTCTCTTCTGCTGGATGCGTGGCAATCGATGTGTGGCATTGGGCGAGACTTGGCTGAAACCACTTACCACCTTGAGCCCTTCCGATATCCTGCCGGTTTATTGGAATCTCGCCCCTGACGTAACCGAAACATTTACTTTTCTGCATTTCATAATATTTCGGGTCTGGGTGCTCGGGGCTTCTCTTCACTAAGAGGTTTTCCCTGCGATATGAAATTAGCGACTTGTCGCTAATCGCATACCAGAAACCACCCTCATTTCTAAAAAAGGCCTCCCGTTTTGCTAATTCGTGACAGCACACATTACCATGGGTTGACGGTCTGCGTGCTTGACTGAGGGTCCTCGTTGCTCTGCACTGATCACAAATTGCAACTATTACGAGGATATCTTTGATAAGCTTGACCTTCATAAGACTTTGAAACTTGGCATAATTTTAAGAGTTCATGAAAACTTAGAGTGTGTTCTAGGATCCAATTCGGATCACTCCCGCTGTGATATTCTGATCAAAATGCCTTGAAAATTTGCAATCGCACGTCGTATAAATCACAAATAAATAAGCCTTGCCATTGTGTCATCCTTTAACGATTTGCAAAATGCGATATTGTGATAATCACATTTCACATTATAAATAGGCAACACTAAATTACATCTTTTAAAAGTTGTGATGCACGAATAAAGCACCAAGCGTGGGAAGTAATTGTGTTAATGGATAGTTTGATAGGGTAATTAATGTTTAGTAGCCCAAGGAGAAGTAATGATGTTTCAAGTTATGGCTAGTTAACGTTGAATATCCCATTTGAAATCCTCCCACGATTCAAAGTCATTTCAGAGAAATTTCAATCTTAGTTGCCCTATATTGTCTGCACTGATATATTTCTTCCATTTCAGGTGAGCTTCGAAAGAAATGTCATTGTGGAAGGTGATGCAAACATAGAAAAAGCGGAGCATTACAAAGTATGAGCTATGAAAAATGTCTCCTATATTCTTTGATATGGTTTGCAGCATTGATGGGGGAGCAACAACATGGGAGGTCATATACAACAGGCTTGAGGATGAGCGTCCCAAATTTACTGTCATAAAGGCAACAACCGACTCAATAAAACCTTCGAGAGTCCAATTCAAAGATGCTGCATGTTCTTTCCTTCATAGAATAGGAGCAAGAGCAAAAATACTCGCATATACTAGTATGGTTAGATGGGTGGTGGAAAAACTCACTATTGAAGACAGGCAATTCAAAAACTCGAGAATGGAACTCATGGGGTCATTCAAAGATGAGGACCTAAATAAAATGTACCATATACCTGACCCTCAGGACATATATGACAGCTCATACCTCACCAACTTTGCAAAGAAGAATGAAGAACCTTTCAATATGATCCAGGGTTGGAGGGTACTAGAGAACAAGTTCAAATTTGATAAAACGGGTATGTATCCTATAGCCTCTTTGGCTAACCCCTACAACTATGCAGCTGCTATGTTATGTAGGCTATACGGATTACCTAATAATGATAAGTTCTCCATAGAATGGATTCCTTTGATTGATGCCTATGTCAATTACTACATTATGAATTGGGCCACTATCCTATCTGATAACCTAGCCACTGTCATCACCGAGTATCGTCAGAAGAGATCCTCCTCCATAGAGAACCTTCATCCATTCTATTTCAGTGCCTACATCATGGATGCCATCTATTTTTGCATTAAATTTCCAATAATGGGTTGGAAATGGACCTTGCAAGACCCCTACCCTATCCATCTCATCCATAAATAGACTTGGAATCCCATTACATACCTCATTTCTATAAGATATTCCATGTCGTTGTTTTTCCATTGCATCAATTATTTTTTAATAAGAAAGTCCCCAGGTTTTCCAAAGAAGCCGCTATAGACCTTCTAGTAGTGGGAAAATATTTTTTTGAAGAATGGTTTACATACATCAGGGTTTTTGGCAGTACAGCACACTCGCATGTCCTCCCTTTATATGTCTATGATAAATTATTAGCAGGAGAAATAGCCCACTAGACTATCGGAAAAGGCTTTACCAAAGTCCTAAAAGAAAGCAAGAAGTCATTATGGCCATATTTTCCTATTCAGTGTGGTTCCTTTTCATTAGCAAATTTTAACCATGCAGCCAAAGAGTCAATAAGCCTAGAAAGCCTCAGGCTCCATACTTTGCCAAAAAGGCAATTCGATCCAGACAAAATAGCACATAAAATTACTACTACACTAAATATCAAGCCTTATAATCATGAGGCTAATAATTTTGAAGACTTTTTATAGTTAGTTGAATCCTTCAAACAAGCGTTCGACTGGGCAAGGGAAAATCTAAGTCCTGAAGATTTTGGAAGCTTTCAGGAGTTTAGAAACAAAAGGCTCGAAATAATTCGACTGCATTTGTTAAAAATTGAGGACAAGCCTACACCTAGTGTGACTTTCAACGATGAGGGACCCAATTCTTGCATAGAGTCTCAAATGGATACAGGGAGGGCCCAAGACACCAAGAATATAGCCAAATCCAGCAGGAGGTCAGCTGAAAAGTAGGGTATGAGTAACCCACCTAGAGATATCGGTTACAAGATAAAAACTAGCAGTTCGGAACAAGAATGGGATCAATTCAATAAAAAACTACAAAACACTCCCAAGACAACAGATACCGAGGAAACCATGGAGTATCAAACTCTTCTGTATATTCAGAAAAATACAGAGTCTGAACCAATGGATAAGTAAGCAACAACGTCTCAATAGACTAAAATCATTCCCACTTTGACCACATTGAAAATTGTCTTAAATGTGACTGAAATCCCTCCTCTTGATGTGTTCTACAATCCACTGCACAAGGTTGTAGTAAGAAGATAGAGAAAAAGAAGGAGGGTAGAGACGCTTGAAATCCCACCTGGGAATGAACCGATGGACATAGTCTAGAAGGACATTCCTTCCAATCCAGCTGAAAACTTAACCATACTGTCATAGTTTACAGGGGCATATGCAACAACCACCATGGATAAAGCTACCAAGATATCTATTTTGTTGAAGGAAAAGGAAGAGAAGATTGCACAGCTCGAGCAATAACTCGAAACAGAGAATTCAAGTGTGAATAGGAAAGCTGCTGAGCAGCTAGCCCAATTACAACGAAACAAGGAGGTGTTGAAGATAAGCCATGAAGCAGACATATCAGCCAAAAACATGCAACTCCAAGACTTGTAGCAAGCCATGGAAAGATATAAGGATGTTCCTACTGTCGAGGAATTCATCAAAGAGGCACTAGAGCTAAATTCTCTCTTATTAAAACAACAAGAAAAGCTTTGCAAAAAGATGTCACATATCGCTCCTTATCTGATCACCAATGACCAGCTAACAGATAAGGTGATTGACCAAAGAACTAAATTTACTGATCTAAACACAAGAATCTCAAAATTCATCGAGTGGCAAGAAACAAAAGAGGGAAGAAAAGCTAATCTACCTGAGATCGAAGAGACACATAAGGACATTCTATTCACGGATTGGGATGCAAGGATCAAACAAGCTGAATTAGCAGTGGCAAGAGCGGTCAGGGCGTCAAAGAACATAGTAAAGGCGGTAAACCACACTTTGTTTGCCACCAACTTGGTGAAGGAAGGAAACTTGAAAGAACTACCCAATTTAAATGACTTGCATAAAAGATGGAAGGAAAGAGCGGAAATCCAAAGGGAAGCGATCGCAAACATAGAAAAGAATGACTGGGAGGTGTATTGGCAATACCTTGTCAATCCGCACAACCAAATCATGACCCTTAACTACTCACTCCATTCAACTTAGTGGATGCCACCACCTCTCATAGATGCAATTTTCGCAGGACAGGTCAGAACACAGTTTGGGGCACCTCCTCAAGTCAAACCGATGACCGATATATGCAATTTAAAATACAAGCTGGAAAACAGAAAACTATTATCACTACCTTTGCTCATCAAGTCACTTTCATTTTTGGAGTTAGGTAACTAGTTAGGAGGAATGTTGTTTGAAACATCCTCAAATTTTTGTATAATCTATTTTTGAACATTAGTTAGAATAGTATTTATACCCTTCTCATGCATTTAGAGAAGGGTCCAAAATTTTATCAAAAACATTTGCAAAGAATGCACTTTTGTAAGTTTGTGAATGCTTTGGTAAAATTATGGAACATGATCTTTTCTTTTAAATATCATACTACTTTCCTATTTTGATGCACTATTGTATACTTGGAAGATAATTTGATCTGGAGAAAGAAGTTTATCTATGTCATTAGTAAAATGAGAAGAACTTCACATATATGGTACTTCTATCTCGTATGATTAGTTATGTTTCTGTTTAATTAGCGAGAACACTCTATTTTCATTAATTGTATATGAGATATGTTCTTTCTGTTAAGCATTAATTTCACTACTATATGATGCCTAGCTGAAATTGGTTATTTTCATATATAAATCATTAGATATAGGCAATATAGTTTATACATTTCTTTGACTAACTATTTAGTCAAAGAAATTATCTTTATATGTTATCACCTCTGTTTTATGTGTGATTGATCTTTATTATCACATGTTAAACATATATGTTTTTAGATCACATATCACACATAAATACCCAGGTTTATATTAGATTAAGTTAGCTAGAGATTTGCATGATAGAATAGGTCATGTAGTTATCATTATCCTATTCGCAGTCCCTTGAAAACTACCCACTCTAATTTTAAAACCCACACTGGGAAACTAGTCCCATCATCCCCAGACAGAGCCACCACTTTAAATGGAAAAGGAGTTGTCATAAGGTTCAAACCGGGTGGTTATCCCCCATGTTGGAGCAACAGAAATCTGAGGCTTCAACGTTTTGGCGCTAGAAGGAGGGATGTCTGACTATGAATGGCATATAAACCTAAAGATCAATCGAAAAACATTCATAAGAGTCAAAACCCCTCCACAACTTATACACCTTCTAGATCTTGCTCAAAATCTCCGGATCACAAATCTGAAGTTGTAGAAACAACTCCCTCATCTCCTGAAGTAGTAAGACAACCACCTTCTCCAGATTACACTCCCGAGTCTTCTGAATTTCACTCTTTGATACAGAAATTGGAAAAGATATCCAATTCTGCCAAGAAACCAGAGAATTGACAGAGAGGCCTGAAGCTTCTGAAGAAAGTGTTACTTCCTTATTATGAGAAACTGGTGTATTAACTAGATTGCAAAGTGAAAAGCTTGGAGTAACATCTTTTGAGTTTCCCATCCCTCCACGACATAGGAACGTTATCACATCAAGATCTGAATCAGATACCAACAAGATCACATCACCCTTCCATCCATTCACCTCTCCATTCACTTCTACTCAATCCACTTCTTCTCAACAATCCAATTCTCCAATCAGTACTGCTACTAGTTGTTCTAACCCAGTAGTAAGTTCTTCACCATCTATACCTACTTCTAGACCGACCTTCCTATCTTCACAGTATCCAACTTGAGTTATGGCCAATCAACCTGCTCAACCTTGGACGAATCCTGGTGATGTTCTGGTTGTCAATCCAAATGCTCTCCCAGCGAACCCACAAAAATGGTTACCTAAGTACAATCTTGATGATGGTCTTCCTGCTGAAGAACATCTTAATAACTTTATGCTAGCCATGAATCTTAATGGATTTGCACATGAAGATGTTGTAATCATACTATTTCCTTATACCTTCCAAGGATTTGCTGGATCTTGGTATTTTTCCCTTCCAGCAGGCTCAATAAGAGATTGGGACACTTTTCAAGAAGTATTTCTTACAAAATTTGGTGATGACAGGACCATAGCATCCTTAATCAATGATCTTTCTAACTTAAAAGCAAACTCAGATGAAAGGATCAAAGACTTCAACTCCAAATTAAACAAGTTACTAAACAAAATCCTAGCTGCCTCAAAACCTATAGTGGATGTACAAATAGAATGGTACATATCCTCCCTTCCTTCTAATATTGCAATTTTTGTAGATAGAGCCAATAAGGCTACCCTTGTAGAAAAAATAAAAGAAGCTCTTTCTGTAGAAAGAAGAATTATTGCTTTAGAAAAGAGGTCACAGACAGATGAAAGGAAGTAAAAAAGGTAACATTCAAAGATGATTCAAAAAGAAAACTTCAAAGGACCCGTTCGATCTTGAAGGCCTTCAGAAAGTGTTAAAGACCATGTCCAATGAAATGGTCGAAATCAAGAAGCAGGTTGCAAAGTCTTCTGCTCCCAAGAAACCTTTTCGCTCATTTAAAAGAAACCCTTCTTCTGCATCGCAACCACTGAATATTATTTCAAATGCTGAATCAAATCAAGAAACAGAAGAAGACTCACCAGCCAAAGAGGAAGCAAAAACAGAGGAAGAAATTGAATTAAATGGAATGTGGGATTTCGTTCTACCAGCTGAAGAGGAATAACAAGCTATGCCAGTAACTACAAGAAGTAAAAACTCTCCTGATATGTCTATAACCAATCAGAAATAGAAAACTGCTACTCCTGTAAAGGGTAAAACATTTATTAAGAAGTCTAAGACTAGTGAAACTGATCCCATTCCACTATATCCCCCAAATGATTCCAAAACATTGGTAATATCAGATCCAGTGGAATATAACATATTCGAAGATATGAAAAAGACGAGAGCAAATATTTCATTACATGAGCTAACTAAACTCAAACAACAACAAAAAATTATATTAAGAGAGTTAAAAGTAGTTCATGTATCCCCTCTACCATCTTTTGTAGTTACTCAAGCTACCTACAATATGGTAAAATCTCCCTCATCTTCAAATAAAGTAAATACCATAGATTTAGTTTTAATAGGTGATAGGTCTATTTCTCATACACCTCCATTCCTCCTTACTTATGAGATTTTCAACAGAAATGTCCATAATTTCCTTATTGATTCGGGAGCCTCTTAAAATATTATGCCAAGGACCGTGTGTACTAAATTGAACATTATGCCTCAAAATCTACAGTAAAGTAGAGGTTCGTGGAGAAATAACATTATTTTCAATTAGGATTTCCTCTAATCCAAAAGTTTGGTAGATAATCGATATTCTAGTGGCTCATATCCTTGAATTTTATGGTTTAATTCTAAGTAGGGATTAGTCTGAAAAGTTGTACAGATACTGTAGAACTGATTGGTCTCACATGTGTTTGCAACGCAATGGTAAACCAAACCAAATCAGAGTATACTGAGAGAAGTTCATGAAATACCCAACCACTGATCTCGAGGGAAGTAATGAACCTGTTGCTTTCACCAATAATATCATTTGAAATTACTCAGCTGAGCATTTTTGGGATCTTTTAATGCCCAAAGATCTCCTTTTTCAAATAATGATGTAGTGTCTCAAATAGAAATTTTTTCATAAACAGATGATTCCAAGTGTGTAAATATAGTTGATAAAATTTTAGATAATTCATTGTTCTGGACTCTTTATTTTGATGATTCCAAATCTGAAGATGGTGTAGGTGTCGGATGTATTTTAATCAACCCACAAGGAGAAAAAAGCATGTTAGCCTATAGACATGAATTTTAATGCACTAACAATACTACGGAATATGAAGCATTGATTCAAGGGTTGTATAAAGCCATTGGCCTTAAAGTCAAGTATTTGCAAGTATATGGAGATTCTGAAATAGTCATTAAATAGGTAAGAAACACAATTCAATGTGTCTAGGCACCTTAAACATTATCAATCTCTAGCCCTATGGTGTAGGTAAAATTCTAAGTGCAGACACAAATAATTCCTCTAGCCTGAGAGCACATCTAGCCACAAACAAGACATTCTATGGAAGATTTCCTTAGGTTACAACCAATTAAGAGGGACTACCTCTTAGTACACTATCCGTTTAGTGATGACCTTGTTTCCTTGCTCCAGCTATCTTCTGTTTCTTCTTGAGAACACCTGAAACAAGTATACAACAACAGACAACAACCATGATAATATACAAATTGTATTCAACCTACTTAACAAGTCAAGAAACATTAAGCCATAAACATGTGAAATGACATCTTATGTAGGAAATCAATCGATAGTTGCATCTTTATTAAATCAAGAAGAGATTACAACTGACATCTTGATGTTGTTGTTCTCCTTTGACAAATCTGGTTTCCCACACACTTCTGCTAACATTCCATGGATGGCCTCACTAATGATAATATTAAGGCTCTTCCCTTTAGGCTTCAAACCAAACCAACTCACAATTCTCCCTTAAACACAAACTAGAGAGCTACAAAGTATGGATAACTTGTTGATTACTCCAAACAAAACTTAATTAGCACTAGCACACACACACTAGCTTGTGCTTGGGAAAAGTGGAGGTTTATATAGCTTGAATGAATGGGAGATGGTTCCCCTTCTCATGGGAGAAGGTCTTATCTCTTGAGGTAGTTCCATCCTAATAAGGGAAAGGAGCTCAATCTGACCTCCTCGGCTCCATCTGGCCTATCCATTTACCAAACTTCCGTTATGGAGCTTCTAGAGCTAGAAGCTTCGGCTCCATATTTAAAAAAATTTCCAAAAGAGGATTGGCACAACTGAGAAAGGTCTTAGTCGATCCGATAGGTGCTAGGGATAGTTGTAAACCCTACATATCGACATGAGGAGGAGACGAGTTAGTAGCACCGATCTTGTAAATTGGGATAAATAGAATATTTTTGGGAAATGATGCAAAAGGGAATTGTTTTGCTCAAGAAGAGGGACACAATGGGAGTTTCATCATGATGGGAAAGCATGTAGGGTTCATTATAGAGGTCCTCCAGGATCAAGGAATGGGGAGTACAAGGATAGTGACAAAAGGTTGTGTAATAGATTCCCCCTAAAGCATGAAGGCCAAACTAGAGTGAGGGGTGAAATGCTTTGTGAATTAGTGTGGGTAACTAGAGTCTGTCATCGGAAAACCTGTAAGCAAATATAGATACATAGACATTACTGAAAAATCTATCAAATGATACATGAATCATGGCATGGACGCAACCATCCACAGAATGATCATGTAAATGGATCTAAGCATGGACGCAACCATCCGATAAAGGGGATCATATCGAAACCAAGGTATGGTGACAACCATCCAATAATGAGAAGGATCACATATGACAACTCATGGTATGGTCGCAACCATCCATCTGAAAGAGACATGTATATCAACATGATCATGTCACATCACCTTGCAACCTGGACTTTTGTAATCTGAGCCCAAGGTCTTGCGCTCCAACACGACCTGATAAAAGTACAAATTCTAACATGTGAATAGATGTGTTGATGTCGAACATGCTAGAAAATCACTTGATTACCAATCAATGATGTAAACTGTTAACAAGTGCGAGAGGAACCACCAATATTGACAATGGTTCTCAAGGTACTAGCAGCATAGTTCATAGAATGTGAATGAAGGAACTAAAGTCAAACACCCGTGAAATCACCCGATCAATGATGTGAACTTATCATCAAGTGCGAAGAACTTGCCATTAGGGCATGCAAGCTCTAAGATACTAAAGAGGAGTCTCTCGATCAACTTCCTGGATAATGAGTTGAAGTCGATAAGAGGTGATCATGTCGTAGGAGGGCCATGATGTATCCCACATCATCAACACAAGACAAAGGGATGAAAATGATTTTGGATGATACAGAGAATCAAAGGTAAGGGTAACTGTAGAAGGACAACGCTTGACATATCGGCGACACGATTTCAGAATTTGGAAGTTGTTGGATCCATAATATTGATGGTCATGATGACGTGGTAGAGACCAAATGGAAGGAAAAAATGAGCGGCCCAACCCAAGAAGGTCAATGATGAAAAGGAGGACATCCCAACCCGACATGAAGTAGAAAGTGTCATGTTCAAGAGTGAGTTGCTGACACGACTCATTGAATTTCCAAATTTTCCCCCACCATTTCTGGCAGGTACCCCAATTATTTTTTATCACAAGCTTGAAGGGGATAACATATGATTTCACAGTAAGTTTGTCCTTCAGGCGAATCTGACCTAGTAAGTTTAATGAGCCCTAGTAAGGAGAAGCTCATGTTCGTCATGGCAACAAATCCAATGTTGTTTAATGTTTTAACGAGTCCGACAAAGGTGCAACTCGGTATCTTTTTCATGTTTAGATAGTTTGAAAAAGACATGGAAAAGAAAAATCCACATGGTCCCTTTTCGTACATTTGTGTCTCTCGAGCCTGAAAAGGTAGAAAATGATACTCGAGAGAATTGCTTGACCATTTCAATCAAGGAGTACCTTTTTCGTAAATAGTTCATACAGCCCGAAAAAGGGGTAAACATAGACTGGGTAAATGACATTTCACATTTGTTAACGAGTTCAAAATGACAAGAGCTCGGCAATATTTTCGTTTTTAAAGGGTCAGAAAAGAGCTTGAAAGTGGATCCCCCCATTTTATTCTCTTTTACGAGTCAAAAGGGAAAAAATACTTGGCAATCTTTTCATTTGATTTTTACGAGTCGAGAAAAGAGCTAAAACATGACTCAGTACTATCATCAAAAGACTGTGACCAGTCAGTGAACAAAAAGGTAAATGCATTATCCAATTCTTGAGGCAAAATAGGTTAAAAATACATAAAAACCCTAATATTTCATGAAGAAATGAATAAAAGGAGGGAAAAGGAATTATTTTTTACCATTTACCATTTTACCTTTGTGTGAAGAGCCCCTAATTTTTCCCAAGAAAATTTTGGGAGATTCGGGAGGTCAATCGCAGAGCCATCATTTGTAGGTAAGAGCCAAGACCTTAAGCTCCATTTTCATACTGTTTTTTCTTGTTTTTATCCATTTTTTGGATTTCTGAGGGAGGTTTTAGAAAAGAAAATTCTCCCTCGATTGGCGCGATTTTTGGGCACGGAATCGCACTGATCGGGGGTGGCTAAAACTGCCAACCACGCCATCGATGCCATTGTTTTTAAAATAGGCACGCCGACGCTGTGAAAAAAGAAAAATTGATTTTTTCTCTTTAATTCACCATTTAAATCCAAATTTCTCTGTCAAAAAATGATCATTGACTTGATTGAATGGTTGTTGCAGGAAGAAAAGCATTGAAAATGGTGGATTGGAAAGAAAGAGAGCATGAGGATATCGATACCCAAGCCATCGCTAATCCAAATTGCTTGGAAGCTTTGAGGAATTGTGGGCTCCTCAAGTTCTTTCTCACACCAGGGATGCGGGCTCAACCTGAGCTACTATGGTACCTAATTAGTCTCTAGGACATAAATCGGGAAATTTTTATCATTGGTGACCAAGAGCTGGAGTTGGAGACTTCAGATATTTATTTCATCACAGGACTATCCTGGAGAGGGGAACCAGTCAACCTATATGGGTCGAGGCCGATTGGGGCAAGCATTTCCATGTTACTTGCCAAACATTGCCCAGAAGCCCTCAAATCCAAGAGTGGCAAGATTGAGATCGTGACTGTTCGGGATCTTGTATTGAGAGTGTTATTGTTGACCATCAATAGAGTTGCTAGGTCCCAAGTGGGACATGAGACTAACAAATCAAAGTTCCTGTATGCTATCGAGTGCACAACGCCCATTATTTTTAACTAGGTGAAATCTATGAAAGTCAACATGAAGCGCTAGCTATGAAAAGCTAAGGCAAGAAACTTGAAGTAGTTTTGCTTTGAGTCTATGCTAGTGACCTTCTTCTTGGAGTGGGTTCCATTGTTCCAATACCCGCTGATTGAGGTGGATCCGCCGATGCCACGAGACCCACAGATGGTCCTTTGGAGCGAGTTGATGCCCAGGGTTATGGTGGCCAACAGATTTCCTACAAGCCTGCCTTCTTCTCATGGCTATGATGACGATTGATCGTAGTGGAGGATTGGCCTTATAGCGGTACTGAATTCCGCAAAGATCCGGATATGCTGCTTCCAGAAGGAGAGGATTTTGAGGATGGAGGTAAAAACAAACAAATTTTTTCTAGCTTTTGATGTTTTTACTATTTTTGAAATACATGTGTTCATGACACTTCGATTTTATGAATGCAGATGTGGGACCAAAACGCCCTGCCGGGATGTCCCCGATTGTCAGGCATGTCGCTCGGTAGTTTGATGTCACTCCTTATTAGGAGGGGAGCAACAACGAGGAGGATATTGCATGGAATCTCGAGGGTTTGATCCATGGGATCCCAGAGTATGCTCAGATGGGTGATGTCCCATGCCAGTACTGGAGGCATATGGTGGGGGTGTCGGATCGGATCTGCCGACTGCTGACTCGCATAGTCCAAGCAGTGACATGCTATCATGAGAATCATGCTATTTAGTGCATAGGTGTAGCATAACATTCTATATTTTTGGGCCTACGAGCCATAGATGTATAAGGCCTGTGAGCCACCGATGTATTTTGGACACACATATTATTTTTTGGGGTTTTGGATGTATCAAACACTATGGACATATATATCTATATATATATATATATATATATATATATATATATATATATATATATATATATATATATATATTGTATTTTCTTATTGACTATG
Organism: Pinus tabuliformis; assembly: GCA_031772625.1. Classification (NCBI taxonomy): domain Eukaryota; kingdom Viridiplantae; phylum Streptophyta; class Pinopsida; order Pinales; family Pinaceae; genus Pinus; species Pinus tabuliformis. The sequence continues at coordinate 161,770,007 of CM062808.1, forward strand.
GTACAAATCATTTGTTCTTGCTTTTAACATGTTTTGTAAATGTCTATCCAGCATATAATTAGCTAATGCATTTGTCAATGTATTCATATGTCTAGGAATATGATGATATGTAATATAGTCAAAATTTCTCTCCAATAGACGAATACATAGATACTTCTCAATATCTGAGGATTTCTGATGGAATATTGCCTGTTGAGTTGAAGGACGACAAGCTGTGAATTTAGATTGACAACCAATTCCCGAATGTCAAGAGCAATGGCTTCCATCAACAATTTGATAACTATGTTGTACGCAGTTGTTACACAAAATATTGTCACCATGACTATTTGCAGTCAGTATGGGTCTATCATCATTCATACTGTCCTCCTAAGCAAGTATCAAACCTCAACTCTTCATGTCAAGCTTTAAAAATGAGAGAAAGTCCTTAAAAATCAATAAAGCTCTGGTTCCATACTTTCTCTTACTGTTACCTGTGGTCCCGCACCCCATGCTCATGTTACCTGCAGACCTGCCCGCTCTGTCTCTAAAGGAGTGGGTGCGGACCCCTGTGAAAGTCAAAAAAGCACAAGTTTATTCTTAAAAACTCACTTGTGGTTAATTCTGGATGATTTTAGAAGGAATCTTGACGTGGATGGTTCGCTCCTAGGTGGCTCATGCATCTCAAAACTAAAGGAGCTAATCCCTTGATGAGAGGAGCTTATCCCTTTGAAGGAGGGCTTTATCCCTTTGAAGGTGGACCTAGTAACTTCCCTCCATTGCACTATAAATTAAGGCATTGGGCTGGTTGCTAGAGGGGTTAGAAGATGAACATTTTTTAGGGTAAATGCTGTTGGAATTGAGACTTCCTAGTTAAGCTTGAGAGGAGAGATTACATACCTTTTGGCTTCATTGGGAAGAGAGTGAAACTTGTCAAAGTAGAGGAAATTCTTGCTGGACCTTGGGAGGAGCTTGTACAACATCAAGGCACCAAGGTTGTAAAGTTGTTCTTTGATTAAAGTTAATACAATTAGATTCATTTTTCTCAACAAATTGTCTTATGTGATTTGTTTCATGAATTCCTTGATCATCATGATAAATATTCTTTATTATATTGGCTTTTCAGGTGCTATTTAATGTGTGTGCTTGTTTGTGTTTGCAGATTCTTTACAAGGGAGCTCATTTGGATCAACGGAGCGTGGCTTCCACAAACTTGCACTGGACCCAAGGTAGGCCTAAAACACTTGTTTGCCTTTATCTATAAATTGCATATTTAGAGAAAGATAGAATTTGTTTGGTTTTCTTGTCACTAGATATCATTAGATACTAGGGAGGTTCGTCTTGTCTGCAAGAACGACTTATCCGGCCGACAAAATGGCGACTCCACTGGGGAAACAAATATACCTGGGGGAACAGTCTACGATCTGATACGCATGCAAGGGCAGAGTAACAAGCTAAATCCCCTTGAAGGCTCCTTGACATAATCCAAGGTTTACCAACAAGTGACCCCAGGCTCCTCGACAATGGTCAATCCGAGGTTTACCGTTTTTAATACGTGAATATCTTCTATCGTTCCCAATGAGGAAGGATTGATTCCTACACTGGTTCAGATATGATCTCGTGCTTCTCCTTTAAGAGGAGCTTTCCCAGAGCATAGATGTAACAATTGGAATTTATCTCCTACTGTAAGATACAGCTACTTGTTTGTTTTACTATCTTGCAGAGTTAATTACTCCCTACTCCAAGATACTAGCCTAAGCTATGTTGGTGATAAAGAGCCCTAGAAATAAAAAGACTACTAGATAGATTTTACTTTAAGCGTTATTTTTATTGGTTTTTTCTTAAGTCAAAAGGTGCGGAGATGAAACTTATGGTGTGAAGACTCGACTCCAAATCACTAAAAAAAATGCACTTAAGTTGATAAGCAATCTTTTCCCTTCAATGAATTTCTAGCTAAAGAGAGAGTTGAGAATGCAGATGCTTGTAAAAACAAATCTTTCCTTAACAAACAAATCAAAAGAAGAGCTTTTTGTCTTTTCCAATACACTAAAAAACGAGACAACTATTTATGTTCACGAAAATTTCCCTTTTCTTTCAAACACTCAAATACTACAAAACAAACTTTTTCAAAAGAGATTTTTTTTATTTTTATAAAACACTCAAAACTATGGAAAAATCTAATCTTGAGATCTATAAAATCTAAAAAACTATTTGAAGTAAAAGCTTACAAGATTTATTTTCAAGGATGTTTTACTTAGTTATGAGCAAACTAAGGACTAATTTGTCCAGAATCACAAATCAGTCAAAAAACAACCAATTTTTGTTTTCTTTTCTAAAAATGAAATCCAAAACTTTCAACGCAAGTCCTTTCGAAGTTTTGCAAAGAGAAAAACAAAATGGATTCCTCAACAAAGGCAGATTTTACAAAATGGTCAGACTCATAAGAAGGCCAGCAAAAACCAAGGTGATCTGAGGTTTCTAAGGCTTCTAAGCTCTGAGTTACTACAAGACCAAAATGAAAATCAAGCCCGGCACACAAAACTTCTAGGAATTTCACCTAAAACCCTAATTCCAATGGAATTAACCTAAGAAAAGTTCCTAACAAGTCATGTGCAGATCTGGGCAGAGGCTAAAAACACCTAAACAAATCCTAAGCTGACTGAAAGAGAAAATCTTAAGTTTTTCAAAATTTTGACAGGGTCCACAGGCCCCTAGTTTACCCAGGTGCGGTACCGCTCTGTGTGTAAAGCAAAAGTGTGGGTATATCCGCACTGTGTTACAAGCAGAGGGTGCGGTCGTCTCCCAAAAGTATGAAAAACAAAAAATAATTCAAGATCTACTAAACCTACCCAATCCCACACGCATCAAGCCAAAAACAGAAACAAAAACACAGTTTCTCAAGTCAAAGTAAAAGCAAAGGAAAAATAAAAAATTCAAGTCCCCAGCGGAGTCACCATTTTGTCGGCCGGATAAGTCGTTCTTGCGGACAAGACCGACCTCCCTAGTATCTAATGATATCTAGCGACAAGAAAACCCAACAAATTCTATCTTTCTCTAAATATGCAATTTATAGATAAAGGCAAACAAGTGTTTTAGGGCTACCTTGGGTCCAGTGCAAGTTTGTGGAAGCCACGCTCCGTTGATCCAAATGATCTCCCTTGTAAATAATCTGCAAACACAAACAAGCACACACATTAAATAGCACTTGAAAAGCCAATATAATAAAGCATATTTATCATGATGATCAAAGAATTCATGAAACAAATCACATAAGACAATTTGTTGAGAAAAATGAATCTGATTGTATTAACTTTAATCAAAGAACAACTTTACAACCTTGGTGCCTTGATGTTGTACAAGCTCCTCCCATTGTCCAGCAAGAATCTCCTCTACTTTGACAAGTTTCACTCTCTTCCCAATGAAGCCAAAAGGTATGTAATCTCTCCTCTCAAGCTTAACTAGGAAGTCTCAATTCCAATAGCATTTACCCTAAAAAATGTTCAGATTCTAACCCCTCTAGCAACCAGCCCAATGCCTTAATTTATAGTGCAATGGAGGGAAGTTACTAGGTCCACCTTCAAAGGGATAAAGCCCTCCTTCAAAGGGATAAGCTCCTCTCATCAAGGGATTAGCTCCTTTAGTTTTGGGATGCATGAACCACCTAGGAGCGAACCATTCACGTCAAGATTCCTTCTAGAATCATCAAGAATTAACCACAAGTGAGTTTTTAAGAATAAACTTGTGCCTTTTTGACTTTCACAGGGGTCCGCACCCACTCCTTTAGAGACAGAGCGGGCAGGTCCGCAGGTAACATGACCATGGGGTGCGGGACCACAGGTAACCGTAAGGGAAAGTGTGGAACCAGAGCTTTATTGATTTTTAAGGACTTTCTCTCATTTTTAAAGCTTGACATCAAGAGCTAAGGTTTGAGACTTGCTTAAGAGGACAGTATGAATGATGATAGACACATACTGACTGCAAATAGTCATGGTGACAATAGTTTGTGTAACAGCAGTAACGTTATTGGTTTTCGACCTAAACAAATACCTTGAAGATCAATCAACTCACCATGGGGGTCATAAATGGCCCATGCCGCAAAGGATAAATTCCAGGTACTATGGCAAGCACCATCAGTGAAACCAATGCAAGGAGTTGTAGACATCTGAAAATTAGGCAAAAACATAGTGAGCATGAAAACTGCTTGAAAACCAACACACCAAACCACACTGCACAAAAATGAATGACACACTAATGTACACAAGTGACCATGCAAGATAACCTAAGCATAGTACTTTTTAAGATAGAGCCCATTTCGGGGCTTATTTAAAGGATTTCCTTCATAATCAATTAGCTCATAGGCCCCTTTTTGTAACACACGTTTAACTATGTAGGGCCCGTGCCACATAGGTTCGAACTTGCCTGCCCCCAGCTTATCATTAGCTTGATCGTATAGTAAAACCAAATCTCCTTCAGAAAATGTGTGAGGGGAGACCGATTGATCGAAATGGGACTTGAATCACTTCTTTTGTGCTTTTATGACCAAAGAAGCAAGATAGCGAGTCTCATCCAGTCATTCTAAATACAAGAGGCGTTCTTCTTGAGGTGAGGTTTTGGGGAGAAGTTCGACAGCTAGCTTGAGTGAAGGGATTTCGCACTCAATCGGTAACGTTGCTTCCAGACCGTAGACTAGCTAGAATGGTGTGAAACCAGTTGCGTCCTTGGTCAAGGTTCGGTAAGCCCACAAAGCTGAAAAGAGCATGAGATGCCAATTTGACTTATGCATCCCGATAGTACATTGAAGCATTGTAACCAAGACCTTGTTCACAGCTTCAACTTGGCCATTGGCCTGAGGATAGTATGGGGTTGAGCCATCATGGCGCAAACCCAACGTAGAGGTTAGCTCAGCCATCATGTAATCTCGGAAATGGGAGCCATGGTCAGTGACAATGGCTTGAGGGACGCCAAACCTGGAAATAACATGATTGAATAGAAATTGAGCCACCAGTTTACCATCTGCAGAGTATGTAGAGATTGCTTTGGCCCAGCTATCAACAAGGTCCGGTGAAGGTATGACCCAAGGATCAGATTTGACCGAGATCATGCTGACAGAGGAGACATGAGGAGGTGGGAGTGGAAAAATTACCATCAAAATAGAATATTTAAAAGGTCCTACCCCCACACTCTCATAAGGAGCATCGGTGTGCTTGACATATGGAACATTGCCATCTGAATAGGAAGAGACAAAGAAGGACATTTGGTCGACTGTGACTATCTTCCCTTGATGGGGAAAACGAATCACGCGGAACAAGGAGGAGGCTACAACATGCATGGCATGGGTCCAACTCCGTCTGAGTAGAAGATTATAATTGAGATTAACGTCAATAATCTCTACCTCGACATGTATTGTCTTGCCTTCCAAAGTAATGGCAAGGTTGGGTAAGACACCGAATGGTCGCGAATCACATCCGTCGAAAGCTTCCAAAGTGTTAGGGGATTGGTTCAGAGTAGGAGAACCAATTGCCTTCCAACAAGCGACTGACATGATGTAGGTAGAGGCACCTTCATTAATGACGGTCCTATGAATGGTTTTCTCATTAATGATTACCTGAATGAGAAAGGCAATCTGATGAGGCAAACGTGGAATGTGGTTCTCTAGATCAAAACATATCAAATTAGAATCAGTAGGATCAATACCCCTAATAGCTGACAATAATGACTTCCGCTGGGACAAACATCTTTGAAGTACTTTGAGAGCAGACATAGTTCAACAATATTATAATGTTGAGTGGCTCGAGTGTTGGGATTATATGAGGACTTGCTTAGCACACCTCAAGAAGGTGGACGAATATCGAAATTAGGGTTAGGTCACTCTATATGGAGAGGACCAGAACTCGGTGGGGTAAAATAAGAAGGGGTGGCCTCTTTCTCTTTCCCGATTATCAGAACAGGAGTTTGATAATCTTTTGATCTAGTAGCCACATTAGTTGGTGTACTCATCATGAACACTTGTGAACCTGAGGAAGTTGACGATTGAGGCTGGTCTACCATTTGAGTTTGCTAAGATGAAAATGACTCTTTCAGGATAGCTGGGGTCCCTTTCAGCAAGTGACTAACTTGGGAGGACCCTATTTTGGGGCATCGACTTTACCCTTTCCTTTGCCTTTCTTCTTACCCTTCGAGGATTTGTCCATTGCGGTAGACTGGACAACATGGACCTTTGAGGTTTTACTAGGGCTAGGTGAATTTTGGGAGGGACTATTGGAAGTAGTGTTTGAGACCAACTTCTGTTTGGAAGAAGATTTTGCAGGGGCCTAAGACACTGAACCAATTACTCCATCAACAGGAGGTGTAGCTTGTGACTTTGATGTTGTTGGATCGGATGGTGGCCTCGGAGCATCGGGTAATAACTCATACAAAGTGCCAGACTGGGAGTAAACAAGATCCAGGTATTGGGCATGAGAAATGGCTTGCTCCTCTGTAACACACCCACCCATAGCTATATCACGAGCAATTGGAGTGACGAATGACTTGGTAAACCATTCGGTCAGTAATTGATCAACAATCTCGAACTTGATCAGGCGACGCCTACGTCTCCATTCATGGATGTGATCAGAGATGTGTGTCGCAGTATTTTGCTTGAGCGATGTGAGAAAATAGGTGCCAGTTTCATAGCGAACCAGCAACTGAAAATGCATGAGGAAAGCCATGGCTAAAGAGTTGAAGTCATGATAAGTACTTCGAGGGAGCTCAATGTACCACTTAGCTGTAGCATCTATAAGAGTTCATTGGAAAAGACAGAGATGAATAGAATCATCAATGTAAGAATTTGAAGAGCACCAGAGGTGATATGTCATCACATGGGCTTGGGGATTTTCTTTTTCTTTTCCATAGAACTTCGGACAATCGCTCAGGATCTTGCTGTTATGAATAATTTGGTATCTACGGATAAATACTAATTCCCTAGACAAGTAGCCATATCTAGAACAACAGTTTAAATAACTTTAGCGTTTTCCTATAAGCAATAGATAAGACAAAGAAGATGAGAAGACCTACTTGTAGTTCTGCTTTCCTCTTGTCTCCTTTATATTGATCCTATAACTCCTTCCCGTACTTAACACGCTTGAGAAGTACCTGTAAACATCAATAGAAGACAAAGAATCGATCAAAGTAAAAGATCTATTGAATGCAAGTAAATGGAATCAGATACATTCACACATATAAGCATCATATAACAAGATAAGCATATGGGGAAAAGGTTCAAATACTTTATTGAAATAGAAGAAGGAATTACAAACATCAAGTTTGATTCGAAGTCACTCCTCTAGCTTGGATCCCATCCACATCACATCAAAATCATGAAAAACTTGTAGCATAACAATATTTGTCTCAAAGTCAATTCTCATAGAAACATTATCTCCTTACAATTCAACATAGTCCAGCCCCCTTATCACTTAGATGAGTGTTCAATTTATAGGAGGATGAAGGAGGTTATGTCATAAATGGAGGTATTGAATGGCCTTCCATACTTAGAATTAGTTCCATGGAGGAAGGGATGAGAGGATAGGATGCATCTGTTGAAATGTGGCAACAAGAATATTCCAATTTAATTTGTCCTTGAATTAAATTGTGAATTAAAAATAGAATTTAGTCTTAACAACTACTTGAAAATAATTAATTAAGTTATTTTGACTTAATTAGTTGGAGAAATTCAAGTTAGAAGTCTTTCTGAAGTCTGTTGGAAATAATACTGAGAAGGGGGGTGAATCAGTATTATCAAATCAATATAACTTTTTCATTTCCATATTAAGATTCATATACGCTACTTCAGTTAAGGCAAACCGCGTGTATACGCAACTGTGTGTAATGCAACAAGCGTATATCCAGTAAACTTATGATTCAGTTAGTTGATCCTTAATGAGTGCATCAGAACATTATTAACCATATGAACAGTAAACAGGAGCAGTAAAATAAAATAGATCATCACACACAAGAAGCACACATGAACACCATGATGTAAGGTGGAAACCCAATGTGGGTGAAAACCACCTGTTGCAAGTCATCTCAATCTTCTTTTTAATAAGAAACTTCTTTTACAATAGTTCTGTACTGGTGCAGTCTTATACCAGTACATAGGCTTCTACCTGCAGAAGGCTACAACCTTCTCTCGTTCTCCAGACTCTCCTGGAAGGGAGCTACAACCCCCTTAGCTCTTGTACTAGCCGATCCATTTACTAGTACGTAGGTGCCGGCCTACTGAATGCTTCAACCTTCACTCATTTTCCAGCTGCTATTGGAAGGGAGCTACCACCCCCTTAGCTCTTCTACTAGTTGATGTACTAGTACGTAGGTGCTGACCTACGGAAGGCTACAACCTTCTCTTTCTTCCTCCAGGTACCATGTTTTATAAATTTTCAGATTGGATACTCCTGAAGCACAACACCATAATCTGAAGGCCACGTTTCATCCAATTTTCATACTGGACCCATCAACAACATTGAAGCAAAAAATCAATCACCACTGCAAAACACCCATCAACTACACCTGCATCATCAATCTCTGAATCACCCAATACTGAAACACTGAAACCCTGTCAACAACACATTCACCAGTACACAGAACAAACAACAGAATTCTGCAACAATAACCAGATCCAACTGCAACTTCAAATATCATGTCTCATAATGTATATGCTACTATGATGAATCAAACCAGCGTACATACGCACTTTCACCAAAGCCAACCCACATACAGATATGCAAATATTTACTCATAACTTTGCAGCTGTTCTAGACATCAGTGATGCCCAGATCATAACATTCATACAATAAAACATGCGTCAATAATTCAGATCTAGTCTATCCATAATCAAACCATATAATGATAAAATATTCCAAGCCTTAAGATCTCTATCCATCGTTCATCATCATTCACATGGGTGCATCCTTGGTTCAGATCAATCACAGCATCACAAACCCATATCCAGCATACTAGATCTCACACTTCATCAGATATTCATCACTTCTCAAAAAATTTCCTTTGCCTAATGATCTTCTTCTCCTTTTATAGTCTTAGGCCTTACTCAATACCATGGTCCAAAACCACTTAGAACCAATACTAGGGGCCCAATACCTGGGTTGAACACTTCGGACGCAATACCAAGGACCAAAACCATAGGTCTAAATACCACGGACCCAAAAATAAGCTTTCCCACATGTACGCGCTTTTCCGTGCATGAAAGTGCGTGCATACACATACGCGACTTTTGATCAGCAATCCTGCGTGTATACACACCTTTGTATATAGTGAACCTGCATGTATAACCTGCATGTATACCCTACTTGGTATATAGCGAACCTGCGTATATACGCGACTTGGTACATAGTGAACCTGTGTATAACCTACATATGTACGTGACTTGGTATATAGTGAACCTGCGTATATACTCTTCTTTCTTCATTTTTGTAGTCTCATCATCAATTCCTTGCTACTGACCTGCTGCACTATAATCTGTCATCTTGCCATCAAGGACAACACTTGTATCATAATGCCAACAATCTTCCCCTTTGGACTTGATGGCAAAGCTAACTTGTCATACTGAGAACTATCATCTGATTCCTTTGAGTTGTCCTGCATCCCGTGTATTCTATCACATTTGATATCTCTTATGTAGATTCATCTAGATATATATAAGTGAGTTGTTCTTCTACGAGTGGGTTGCCATCAAGTACAACACATGCATCATAATGCCAACAATATCCCCCTTTGGACTTGATGGCAACAACACCAAATCACTCTCCCCCTTTGACATCAAGGGAAAAGGGTGGACCAAGATATTCTCTTTCCTTGATAAACATTCCGCTGTCCATACTCCCCCTGAGTACCTGCTGAAATCTCTGAATGAGCTCCCCCTTTGTATATGCCAAGGTGTACCAATCTTACCATGCTCCCTCTGAGTACATGCTGAAGTCTCTGCTCTGCTGAAGTGTGCTGTTCATGCTCTCCCTGACTGTAAGCAAGGTCTACAAAAAGATGTTCCACAAGAAGAACATGACTCTATCATAAATGACCTTCCTATCACCAAGGACTCATACATACATCCATCTCCCATCCAAATGGGAATATACCAGTATTGACTCATCCACCCAACCAAGAGGGGATACATGATAAAATAAGAACATTACATCATTCATCCCAGACATAGTGGGGAAACCAAAATAGGCTGTTACATGACCTTGATAAAAGAAATATAAGACATAGAGACAAAATATTTACAGCAAGACTTTGACAACAGCATCTAGAACAGCAACAAGGTATGTCTGCATCAACTCATCCTTTTGAATAGAATTTTGCATATGACATACAGAATGATTCACATTATATCATATGTGAAAAAACACCATATCCATCTCATCAACATCAAGATCTGCATGATCCAAGTATGGGAACATTTGCATCAATCAATATATGTAAGTATCATCCTATCATCATATAGGCAAGAAATTATCATCATCATGTCTCCAACAATGCAACTTTGAGTAAACATTCATGTATCCAGCACTATGTATCTTGAGCTCAAGATCATTTGTCAAGACTTCTTGATATCATCAACAGCAACAATCCTCCTCCACATGAGCGTCAAGAACTATAGGAATCCTGTATCATAATTGTATTATATGATCTTTATGCATATGATGACAACAACATATGAGTGACTCATCATCAAGTGTATTCAAGCTTTGTACTTCTCCTTATTTTTATGAAGATCACCATGTAAGCACCATATATGCATCCACAAATCTGATCAGAACACCAACTATGTAAACCCAAGAATCATATGAGATTTTGTCATGGACAACTCATAACCATATCATAGCAAGATGTATCATTTAGCCATATAAGCATCATCACTAAGGACTATTAACCATAATGCCAACAATGCATTATTAAAAGCATATGCTCCCCCTGAACCTGTGCCATCTTGCTTACTGTCAGATCTGATCATGCATATATCAGCAAGAAGTATCATCATCCACAAGTTAAGATCAAATCATTCCTAAACATCTTACAAGTATCAAGACATTTCCACACAACATCAACAGATTGTAACCATTATGAAACATAGAAAATAATGGACTGAATCATATCAGACCCCTTTTCCTGAGCCTGTCCCACTGCTTTTCCTCAAACTAACATATACGTGACTGTGCAGTAACCAACTCACGTATATACACGACTTCCCTTTATGAAACTTGCGTATGAGACTTAGGACACTGAATTTTTGCACTTTCAGGTCCCTCTGAATCTGTTAAGTCTGTATATTGTGTTGTGCCACATATTTCTGACTGTACTTCCTTCTTCTTCCATATCTTCAAGTGTGATGATGTTTTCTCCTTTTGGTATGGTGTCCGTACTTTGTTCTTGCATTCCTTTGCTGTATGTCCAAGCTTGTTACATGCATAACATCTTATATGTTTCATATTCCTTCTATAGGAATCAACAGCTCTGTGACCAAACATATTGCAAGCAAAGCAATATCCCTTAAAGTACCTGGAATGTGATTATCTTTCTGAGTGATAGTCTTGAACCATTCTTCTTCTGCATCTGGCTACAACATGTCCAAGATTATGACATACATAACATTCAACATTATTCATTTGAGGAATTAACCGACTATTATTTCCATAGTTAGGAATAAAAGATTTTCTTTGAAGAATTTTTTTCCTTGGTTGTTGATGGGATTGACCTCTCATCTCCTTGTTGAGCATTTCAGATTTTACATTAGAGTCCCTTGTCTTACTTTGTGAACTAGATTCTCCTTCAACAGATTCATGAAAACCAAGACCCGTTTTGATAGCAGGAGACCTTTGACTACTAAGAATATCATCCAAGATCATAGTACTATCTTGAAATCGTAAGAGCTTATCCTTTTCTTCTAAGTTATCTTTAAGAATATTTACCTCAACCTGATGTTGCTCCTCCTTTTCATGATACTGCTTCTTCATGTTTTCTTCAGCTTTTCTTCCTTCTTCCAACTGATGTCTTAGTTCAAGAACTTCGTTTTCTTGTTTTTCAAGAGCTTGGAGTATTTCTTTATTCTGCCTTTTTTATTCTTCAAGATCTTCTTTTAGCGAGAGGATCGTAGCTTCAAGAATTTCATAGTAACTGGATCTATCTCTGAGTTTCTTGATTGTTGTGCTCCTTTCATTGACTTCATTTCTTAATGATGTCACTTCATCCTGCAAATTTTGACATTGATCTTCCTTGTCCTTGAATAACTTCCCTACCTTGTTTCCTTCCTCTAGTTGAGCTTTTAGTTTGGTAGCTTCTTCTTTGAAGGCACATTCCCTTTTGTTCAATAGATCTTATTGATCTCTAATTTTGTCTGTAAGACTTTTAAATTCTTCCTCTATTTGATATCTTTCTTGCTCACCCATAAGAGCAAATTCAGTTGTTTTGCTATCACTTTCATCATCTTCAAATGGATGGATAAATGTATCACCAGAGGATAACCAATTCATACCTGATAGTTCTTTTGCTTGTTCATCTTCATTCTGAAGTGATTCTAAATCTGAAATGCTTCTTCCACATATTCCCCAATCAATTCTCCCACTGTCATAGCTCTTCTGAGATGTCTTTTTCTCTTAGGCGCTTTCTTCTTAAGCTTCTTTCCCATTGATCTACAGAACTCCTTCAAGCGATCAAGCTTCTACCAAAGGAATAATACTGAGAGGGGGGTGAATCAGTATTATCGAATCAATATAACTTTTTCATTTCCATATTAAGATTCATATACGCTACTTCAGTTAAGGCAAACCGCATGTACACGCAACTGTGTGTAATGCAACAAGTGTATATCCAGTAAACTTATGATTTAGTTAGTTGATTCTTAATGAGTGCATCAGAACATTATTAACCATATGAATAGTAAACAGGAGCAGTAAAATAGAACAGATCATCACACGCAAGAAGCACACATGAACACCATGATGTAAGGTGGAAACCCAATGTGGGTGAAAACCACCTGCTGCAAGTCATCTCAATCTTCTTTTTAATAAGAAACTTCTTTTTACAATAGTTCTGTACTGGTGCAGTCTTATACCAGTACACAGGCTTCTACCTGCAGAAGGCTACAACCTTCTCTTGTTCTCCAGACTCTCCTGGAAGGGAGCTACAACCCCCTTAGCTCTTGTACTAGCCGATCCATTTACTAGTACGTAGGTGCTGGCCTACTGAATGCTCCAACCTTCACTCGTTTTCCAGCTGCTACTGGAAGGGAGCTACCACCCCCTTAGCTCTTGTACTAGCTAATGTACTAGTACGTAGGTGCTGACCTACAGAAGGCTACAACCTTCTCTTTCTTCCTCCAGGTACCACATTTCATAAATTTTCAGATTGGATACTCTTGAAGCACAACACCATAATCTGAAGGCCACGTTTCATCCAATTTTCATACTGGACCCATCAACAACATTGAAGCACAAAATCAATCACCACTGCAAAACACCCATCAACTACACCTGCATCATCAATCTCTGAATCACCCAATATTGAAACACTGAAACCCTGTCAACAACACAATCACCAGAACACAGAACAGACAACAGAACTCTGCAACAATAACCAGATCCAACTGCAACTTCAAATATCATGTCTCATAATGTATACGCTACTATGATGAATCAAACTAGCGTACATACGCGCTTTCACCAAAGCCAACCCGCGTACAGATCTGCAAATATTTACTCATAACTTTGTAGCTATTCTAGACATCAGTCATACCCAGATCATAACATTCATACAATAAAACATGCGTCAATAATTCAAATCTAGTCTATCCATAATCAAACCATATAATGATAAAACATTCCAAGCCTTAAGATCTCGATCCATCATTCATCATCATTCACATGGGTGCATCCTTGGTTCAGATCAATCACAGCATCACAAACCCATATCCAACATACTAGATCTCACACTTCATCAGATATTCATCACTTCTCAAAAAATTTCCTTTGCCTAATGATCTTCTTCTCCTTTTATAGTCTTAGGCCTTACTCAATACCATGGTCCAAAACCATTTAGAACCAATACTAGGGACCCAATACCTGGGTTCAACACTTCGGACGCAATACCAAGGACCAAAACCATAGGTCTAAATACCACGGACCCAAAAATAAGCTTTCCCACATGTACATGCTTTTCCGTGCATGAAAGTGCGTGCATACGCATATGCAACTTTTGATCAGCAATCCCGCGTGTATACGCGCCTTTGTATATAGTGAACCTGCATGTATAACTTGCGTGTATACCCTACTTGGTATATAGCGAACCTGCGTATATACGCGACTTGGTACATAGTGAACCTGCGTATAACCTGCATATGTACACGACTTGGTATATAGTGAACCTGCGTATATACTCTTCTTTCTTCATTTTTGTAGTCTGATCATCAATTCTTTGCTACTAACCTGCTGCACTATAATCTATCATCTTGCCATCAAGGACAACACTTGTATCATAATGCCAACAATCTCCCCCTTTGGACTTGATGGCAAAGCTAACTTGTCATACTGAGAACTGTCATTTAATTCCTTTTAGTTGTCCTACATCCCATGTATTCTGTCACACCTGATATCTCTTCTGTAGATTCATCTAGATATATATAAGTGAGTTGTTCTTCTACGAGTGGGTTGCCATCAAGTACAACACATGCATCATAATGCCAACAAAGTCATGCAGTAGTTATCCCTTAAATTAAGGAGATAAGATTGAGTTATATTTGAGTTGTAACTAGTTAACTCAGTTTATTAAGTTAAGTCCAGTTAAATTAGTTCCAAACTATTTGAGGAACTAATAGAGAGTTAACATTCAGTTGATGCATGCATGCACTCAACTAGTGTACTCCAGTTAAATGAATATTCCCTCATCAGAAACTCATGCATGTCTATTCTGAGAAAGACCCAGTTGAGATTAAAGTCAAGGACAATGTACTGTCAGTTGCATGTGTTTTCTTATAAAGAAAACTCATGCATGTAGAAGGAACCATTCCTTGAGGATTGCATTGTTTTGACAGTGTGTGAGATTAGGTGATCATCCACTGGGTGAATGAGCTTTCCACTTGGTTGAAGGAGAATCATCCCAGAGGAACCGTGCAAGAAAATAGGAGCTTGGAAGGCAGAGAGGAAGGCTTGAGATAAGCTAGGATTGCCTATGAGCATTTGTGAGAATTGTACTGAGACCTGGATAGCTGTGAGAGCTAAGGCTTTGTATAATTCCTATGTATTTCCACTTTGTATGATAATATAGATAGTGGGGTTTTTAGCTGAGGCTTTCCCCAAAGTATTTTCATGTGTATTTTGCAATTGATTCTTCTTCTTCTTCTGGTTATATTTTTCAGCTCGATCTTTAAGCTTCCGCAAATTGATAGTAGAAGTATGTTATAGTATTTTTCTTTGATTTATATTGCATTATCGGTTAACCTACAGGAATATTTTCTACATGGTATCAGAGTTGGATTTGTAGAGAATTATTCTACATGGTGTTAGAGCTAAGTTTATCAGAGCTATGAATAGTATACTAAGAAGAGAATTTGAAGTTTGAAGTTCAGGGTTGCAGGTACAAATCGAATTCTTATCATACTTCAAGGTTGGCCAATGACGTTCTATGGCTTGAGACTCGAGTATGCCTTGGAAGGTAGCTCGAATTACCTAGCATGGAAAGATAGAATGGAGGCTGTATTAGAAGACAATGGATTGAAGGAATTCATTGATCAAGAAATCCCAAAGCCATCTTCAACTAATGCACAACAGTTGGCTGAGTGGAAGAAGTGTGTGGTGAAGGCGAGGTGGATCATCCTTGAGGGAGTTCGAGACCATATTTTCTCGAGTCTCCATGGGAAGGAGACTCCATTTTCAATGTGGAAGACATTGAAGGACCTCTACTAGAATAGTAGCGACCAAAGGAAATTGGTGCTCAAGGATAAGCTTCGAAGAATCAAGATGGAGAAGGGCGATACTATTTCATCGGAACAAGCTCACCACCTGTAGAGATGAGCTTAGCAGTGTGGGAATAACTACTGCCGATGATGATATGCTGAGCCTCGCTCTCCTTGGCCTTCCAAAGAGTTGGAATAGCTACTAGGACTTTATGAATGGAAGGGACAAACTGCTAGATTGGGAACGACTGTGGTCAGATCTGATGCAAGAGGAGATCAGGAGGAGCACACAAAATGGTTCTTCATCCAAGAATGATGATGAAGAAAATATAGCCTTAGAATGTAAGGCAAGGAAAGGAAAGGGGAAGGCTTCCCATTCCACATTGAATTCTTCTCATGGAGGGAAGAAGGGTGACTAGTCTAAAGTGAGATGCTTTAATTTTCACAAGATGGGACATTATGCGACTAATTACCCATCGAATAAGTCCAAGAAGGGATCCTCGGAAGGATCAGAAGGTGAGGCATTAGCCTCTCAGTTTGAAATGGACTTTACCCTCATCACATGCATGGTGTCATCGATGATGGGTTGTATTTGGTATCTTGATAGTGGAGCCTCATTCCACATGACTGGTGATAAAAGTTTATTCAGTGCCATGGTTGAGAAAGACTTCAAGATGCACATAGAGATGGGTGACGATAGAAGGTATAGTGTTTCAGGAGTGGGAACGGTTGCTTTTCAGAGGGAGCATGGAGCTCCTATCACCTTGATAGATGTGAAGTATGTGCTTGCACTGAAGAAGAACTTGGTATCGGTCATGATGTTGTAGGACAAAGGCTACAATGTTGTCTTTAGTAAAGGAAAGGTGTTCCTAAGACACATAGCCACGGGTCAGACCAAGAGGATAGGGATTCGGGTGAAGAATCTCTATAAACTAGAGGTAAATGATTGTGCAACATTGAGTAAGAAAGCAAAATTGGTGCAAAGCCAAGACATTGGTGAGTTGT
The DNA here is from genome assembly GCA_031772625.1 of Pinus tabuliformis. Taxonomy (NCBI): domain Eukaryota; kingdom Viridiplantae; phylum Streptophyta; class Pinopsida; order Pinales; family Pinaceae; genus Pinus; species Pinus tabuliformis. Next base: position 161,786,922 of record CM062808.1, read on the forward strand.
GGCACAGGCAGTTGGGCCATTTGCATCATGGGGCTTTGAAGATAATGCAATAGATATCTATAAGACTTACCAAAGGTAAACTTTAGCAAGTTGACACATGCAAAGGTTGTACCTTGGGAAAGTACACCAAGTCTTCCTTTCATGATCGAGACAGTCGAGCAAAGGCTATCTTAGAGTGAGTTCATACTGATGTGTGTGGACCATTCTTGATGGCATCCACAATGAAGAAAAGGTATTATGTGATTTTCATTGATGGCTATTCTCGTAAATTTTGGATTTATTTCATGCAGAAGAAAAACCAAACTTTCACAAAGTTTTGTGAGTTCAAAGCTTTGGGCGAGAAAGAGTTAGGGAAGAAGATCAAGACCTTGAGAAGTGACAACAGTGGAGAATATGTCTCTCAAGAGTTTAAGGACTTTTGTGCAGTGGAAGGAATTAAACGGGAGTTGACGGAACCTCATAACCCACAGCAGAATGGGTGGATGAAAGGAAGAACAAAACTATTGTAGGGGAAGCACGGGCAATGCTGCAAGACCAAGGCCTACCACTTCAATTATGGGCTAAGGCATGCAACACAACGGTCTATTTGTAGAATAAAAGCCCGCATCACATATTTGGGATGAAGACACCAGAGGAAGCTTTATCCGGTAAGAGACTAGATGTGTGTCACTTCAGGATCTTTAGCTCATCGGTATATTTCCATGTGACAAAGGATGCACGGAAGAAGGTTGAGCCAACAACATATTTGGGGATACTTGTGGGGTACAATGATACACCTCACAACTATCAGGTGTACTTGCCTACCAGTGGGAGGATAGTGGTTTGCAGAGATCTCAAGTTTGATGAGAAGAAGGCCATGCAAGTTTCCCTTGAAAGGGAGCTCCAACTATAGTCTGTGGAGGAACTGTTGGTTCCTAAGGAGGAGGAGCCTCATACTGATGTGGAGCAACCGCATGTAAAGGTTCCAAGAGTGGAGACATCCATTCAAGCAGAGTCTTCTAGAGATGGACGAAAGCACACAAGAGAAGCTGATAGATTGTTGCAGGATGTGAGAGAGAATGTGGGAGCACCATCTTCTCAGCGTAGACAGAGGAGGTCACTTGAGAGGTACATTGGATACATGGCCCTTGTTGGGGAACGTGTTGAGAATGAGCCATATTTCTTTGAGGAAGTTGTGCAACAACTGATTTGGGTTGATGCTATGGTGGAGAAGTATGACTCCATAGTTTGTAACAGTGTTTGGGACATGGTTCCGAGACTAGAGAATAAGTCAGTTGTGAGTTCCTGTTGGCTTTACAAGGTAAAGCAAGCTGCTGATGATGGGAGGATCATGTTTTTGCAGTATATTTCATAGGCATTGTCAAAGTGTAAATTCGAGTTCCTTAGAGACAGGATCGGGGTGGCAGATAATCCCTTTCTTGTTGAGAGGGAGTGTTGAAATGTGGCAACAAGAATATTCCAATTTAATTTGTCCTTGAATTAAATTGTGAATTAAAAATCAAATTTAGTCTTAACAGCTACTTGAAAATAATTAATTAAGTTATTTTGACTTAATTAGTTGGAGAAATTCAAGTTAGAAGTCTTTCTGAAGTCATGCAAGAGTTATCCCTTAAATTAAGTAGATAAGATTGAGTTATATTTGAGTTGTAATTGGTTAACTCAGTTTACTAAGTTAATTCCAGTTAAATTAATTCAAAACTATTTGAAGAACTAATAGAGAGTTAACAGTCAGTTGATGCATGCATGCACTCAACTAGTGTACTCCAATTAATTGAAGATTCCCTCATCAGAAACTCATGCATGTCTATTCTGAGAAAGACCCAGTTGAGATTAAAGTCAAGGACAATGTACTATCAGTTGCATGTTTTTTCTTATAAATAAAACTTATGCATGTAGAAGGAATCATTCCTTGAGGATTGTGCAGTTCTGATAGTGTGTGATATCAGGTGATCATCCACTAGGTGAATGAGTTTTCCACTTGGTTGAAGGAGAATCATCCTAGAGGAACTATGCAAGGAAATAGGAGCTTGGAGGGCAGAGAGGAAGGCTTGAGAAAAGCCAACATTTCCTGTGAGCATCTGTGAGAATTGTACTGAGAGTTGGATAGATGTGAGAACTAAGGATTTGTATAATTCCTATGTATTTCCACCTTGTATGATAACACAGATAGTGGGTTTTTTAGCTGAGCCTTTCCCCAAAGTATTTTCATGTGTATTGTATGATTGATTCTTCTTCTTCTAGTTATATTTTTCAGCTCGATCTTTAAGCTTCCACAAATTGATAGTAGAAGTAGGTTATAGTATTCTGCTTTGATTTATATTGCTTTATCGGGTTAACCTACAAGCAGATTTTCTACATGGTATCAGAGTTGGATTTGTAGAGAATTATTATACAACATCTTAACTCATTCCTTATCCATTTTCAAGCTCTAGGAGTTGATAAGGGAGGGAAACTTCTAGATGACTCCAAGAGATAAGAATATTCCCCAAACTCTATGTGAATTTCACTCAATATCGCCCAGCGCAGGTGAAAGAGGGCCTAAGTGCTCTGCAGAGCACCCTCGCATGGACTCAACTGCTCTGTAGCACACCCTTACATGGGACTACTTGCGCTGGTCCTATTATCACCCCTAGAAACTCTCCTAGGTTGTATATTAGAGATGCTCGGGAACATTACAAACTCAACATAATGTTGGATAAATGGTGGATGAATGAAAGAAATGCTGCATATTCAAGCCAGATAACCACTTCTACTGTGCTTGACCCCAGACATGGGTGAACACCCCTAGACTACAAGGCTTTTAACCACCAATTACTCATAGTTTGAGAATAAGGTGATAATGGAGAAGATTGACCACACCAGCAGATGCACAGGACCCTGTGATGGCCGGCTGCAACCAGTTAGAAGGTCTGTAAATCTATTTCCTAATGCACAGACAGGATGACAACTCTCTGGCATTAAAACAACAGAAACCTGCAAACAAATTCAATGATACATGCTAAATATTAACATAGAGGTGTGATGACAACCCCTCTAATGCTAAACATCAACAACACATGAATAAATGCATAACAGGCACAACCTGGAACAAAGAAGAAGAAGTGGAAAGTGAGAAATTAACAACAAAAGAAGCTTGCATTAGCTGAAAATGAAGACCAAACGCTGCAGGTATCACAGTGGTTACAGTCTCCAGAAGTTGAAGCTTACAACAAAACAACACTCGTCCCACACTCATCAACATATTACATTGTGTTTCTGGGTATATATAGAATCTGTTTACAAAATTGCTTTGCTAAGCTATGCGTGGAGGTCTGTTAATGGACCACCAACCACATTTACATTCAGATATGGGCTCTGATATAGTCTGCTGAATTTAATGGACAAAATCAGCCTTTTTTGATATTCTAAAGTCCTTCTCTGGCAGCTGGGGTGAATTATGGATTAATTTCCATGCTTGATACATGCTCCTCACTGCTCGAGGATGTCCTATTTGTCCTTCGGGTGTTCTGTCTCTTGAATGCAGTGGGTGAAGCTTTAACTGTGCAAAAAGCGGATAGAACATCCCCTTCATCCTTCGAGAGTATGGAAATTTTGTGGAAGAAGATCTTGCAGGCGAACTGAGAGAAAAAGGCCATAGGATCACATAGATCAGCGGCGGAAATGACTTGACAAAGGGTATCGAGAGATAGCGCAGACGGGCGAATGAATATGGGCCATCGGATGATAAAATCAATGGTTGAGATTGCGCAGGAAGAGCTATCGGGAGGTACGAGGATGGGCGATCATGGGATGTCGGATCACGAGGATGAAAGACAAAGATTAGATCCTGGAGGTTATCAGGAGGTCAACGATCGAAAGAACGAGGACCGTCAGATCAGGACACACCAGATCCGATGGTGATCGCTATCGGAAGGCGCACACAGGTTAACGGCCGGGGAATTGTACGGGAGGCAGTGCAAATGGAGACACGTGGGCCGTCGGATTGCTATCGGGCAGATCCGATAGCTATTGGGCGGTGGAGTTGCTCGATGGTTAATGAGCGGGGGAATGGCAGTTTTCGCGGGCGGCGGTATTCCCCTCCCCACCCATCGACGTCAGGCGTTTTTCGTCTAGCGGGCCGCGATCCAACAAAAAGGCGCTGCGTGGCTTCCACGACCGGCAGGAAACCACTCTCCCCACGCATTAACAAGCGGGTAGGTTGTGTGAGCGGGGCACGCGAAAGCCATTCGATTGCGACAGAGGAAGTGATCAATGGTGGAAAGAGGTATCAGTTTAATGCGCGGGAAAGTCAGCGAAGACCGTTGGATCACGGAAGATGCAATCAATGGCTCAAAATTAAAAGCGACAAAAAGGGCTATAAGGCATGAGGTCACATTATCAGGGTTTCATGACATGTAAACCTAGCACCGGGGGGCTAAACGAAAAATAGTTTTAAGCGGGGTTTAAAGGAATAAAACAGAGATAAAGGGATTATGAGAACAATATAAAGAATACAGGGGAAATAAGAAATGGAGGTAGGGGGAATTATAAGGGAATAATGCTTTATGTTGATTTTCAGGGTAAAGCAGGGATAGTAGGGTTCATGGAAGTGTAAAAGAAATGGAGGAAGAAGGAAGAAAAGACCGCTGCCAGCACCTGAATTTGCCTTTTAAGCAGTGAAGTTAATAACAGAGCTAACATTGGCTCCTTCTGGGGATGAGATCCTCCCTGTGAGGTCTCAAGGACCTGCAGACCAATGCCTTCATACAAAACTCAGCTTTGAAAACATTGCCTAGTATCCATTGGGCATGGAGTCAAACTAAGCATATACTAAAAACTGAACAAGAAACTGCTTACAATCATTAAAACCTGAAAAACTTAAACTTCAAAAATTGCCCATTTGCTGAGCCACCAAAATTGCTGCCTGTCATCTGGTTCATCATAGATCAGCAAGACAGGATTTATTTGATCCTCTACCTCAAACAGTTTGGGAGATTTGAGCTTGGTGGGTAGATAGGGATCAAATTTCATTCCCTCTCTGTGTATTTTCCTCCTTGGATGCTCTTTAGAGGAGCCTTTGTACACCTGTTGAATAACCACTATTGTTGTGTACATGTCTATGTCTTCTTTGGCCTGCACAACTAATATGAAAGATGCACCACTGTATTCTTGTGCAGGGGACACAGAAACATTTCCTGCTCCTGAATGTTTCTTTAAACGATCCTCATCCAAGGAGGAATCCCACAACTGTACACCCTCTTCCTCTGTTATCTGATAAGCTGCCCTTTCATTCTGTATGGAGGCCACCTGAGCAGGTTTCAAAATATCAAGACTGAGATGATCAGCTTCAGCCTTGAGCATTGAATTATGTTCTGCCTCAGTGTTCAAGGGGCAACTATGAGGGATTGTTATTTGAGCAGGTAGAGGGACAAAAGATGATGGGGAGCTTTCCTCTCCCTTATTGATCACTGTGCTGGGAATGAAAGCAGGCAGATGAATTTGCAGATCTGCACAGTCAGTGGAAGCTGGGCTAGCATCGAGCACAGATTCTTGGAGGAAGAAGGGAACTGCTGCTGGCTGCCCCTGCTGGTCAACTTGTTGTTCTGCAGCTACAACAAATTGTTGAGCAGTGCCTTTGGATATTGCTTCCTCATAAGCAGCTCTGGTTAGGAAAGGAGCACCTTCCAAAACATGAACCTCCTCCTCATGCTGCACCTCTTCCATGACTATATTTTGACAAAGGGTCTTCACCCTTTGATCTTCATTTACATCTCTGTTTCTCTGCAAAATCTGCACATGCTCATGTGTTCCTCTATGTGGATTTAGAGTTGGAAGAGAAAAGGAACAATGAGCTCTTGCTTCTTCAAAATGCTGCTCAGCTTGTAATTTGGAAACTTCAGAGGCCAAAAACTCAATCATCCTAGCTAATTCATCTATTTCAGGATCATAGGATGATGAGGATTCTTCTCCCTGTCTTCTGTTTTCATCATCATCTTCGAGACTCTCTGCAGCAATGATATTTGCTTCTATTTCAAAGGCTGCATCTTGCATATCGGCCAAAGAAGTGCATCTTCTTTCTCTTAACAACAGGCAGTACTGAGAATCGAAGGCATTAGCATAAGTTATCATGGCAGAAGCAGGGGTGGGTCTTACTTCAGCTGGCATTCTGCTGTACATAAGATTGAATTTGATGTTAAAATCAGACAGCAGCTCACCGTCTTCTCTCTACAGGTTCCCAAATTCATCATGATAAAAGAGCAGATCTTTGTTATTTCCCCAGTGCTTTAAAAATACATCATCTAGAGCATCAATGTCTACAATAGACCTAGGGGGTAAATTTCTAAACCATTTTCTAGCTTCCCCATCTAGGCTTTGAACAAAAACCCTCATCCAGACATCCTCTTCATTGATATCCAGGTTATCAGCATAGCTATAAAAGGCTTCTAAATGCTCTTCTGTTGATACTCCTTCTGCACCAGTAAACTTTGGCATAAATTCTTGATAATCTCTTTCAGGCATAGCATTCAAAGGGGTAGGTAAGACTAAAGGTCCATACCTAGCAGCAATTATTCGTTCTATCTTTGTAAGGGCTTGCTGGCCTGCCATGACTGAGGTATTTGAAAGGGATACTGGTGGACTGAGTGGAATGAATCAATGAAAAGAATGACAGAAATAGAGGAATATGATGGACAGCATGGATGCTTCTTTCAACTGAGGTCCGAAAGGGAAATGAATGACTAAGGAGCTGTATGAATCTCTAAAGGTATTTCTACTCTAGCATAGGTAAATAAAAATTTCAAGGCTTACCTGATCCTGATGCTCCTTTCTGCAATATTTTCATCTGCTTAATGGTCTTCTCAGAATCAGGCACTGGTTCAGCTGATGATTTCTAAAGATTTCAGTGAAAATGCTTCACCAACTACGCCAGAACTGCAATGTGGAGTCGCCAAATGATGGTCTTCCACCAATGGAGTCGCCAGATAGATGATTACAACCAAAATATGTGTTCAAACCTTGTCTATCATCAAAGTTTGAAGCTATGTCATTCTCCCAGGGAAGCTGAGCTTCGATTCTCCTCTCCCCGGCAATGGCGCCAATTAATGTTATCACCCCAAGAAACTCTCCTAGGTTGTATCAAAGATGCTTGGGAACATTACAAAATCAACATAATGTTGGATAAATGGTGGATGAATGAAAGAAATGCTACATATTCAAGCCAGATAACCACTTCTATTGTGCTTGACCCCAGACATGGGTGAACACCCCTAGACTACAAGGCTTTTAACCACCAATTACTCATAGTTTGAGAATAAGGTGATAATGGAGAAGACTGACCACACCAGTAGATGCATAGGACCCTGTGATGGCCGGCTGCAACCAGTTAGAAGGTCTGTAAATCTATTTCCTAATGCACAGACAGGATGATAGCTCTCTGGCATTAAAACAACAGAAACCTGCAAACAAATTCAATGATACATGCTAAATCTTAACATAAAGGTGGAATGACAGCCCCTCTAATGCTAAACATCAACAACAAATGAATAAATGCATAATAGGCACAGCCTGGAACAAAGAAGAAGAAGTGGAAAGTGAGCAATTAACAGCAAAAGAAGCTTGCATTAGCTGAAAATGAAGACTAGACGCTGCAGGTATCACAGTAGTTATAGTCTCCAGAAGTTGAAGCTTACAACAGAATAACACTCATCCCACACTCATCAACCTATTACATTGTGTTTATGGGTATATATAGAATCTGTTTACAAAATTGCTCTGTTAAGCTATGCGTGGAGGTCTGTTAATGGACCACCAACCACATTTACATTCAGATATGGGCTCTGATACAGTCTGCTGATTTTAATGGAAAAAATCGGCCTTTTCTGATATTCTAAAGTCCTTCTCTGGCAGCTGGGATGAATTATGGATTAATTTCCATGCTTGATAAATGCTCCTCACTGCTCGAGGTCGTCCTGTTTTTCCTTCGGGTGTACTATCTCTTGAATGCAGTGGGTGAAGCTTTAACTGTGCAGAAAGCAGATAGAACATCCCCTTCATCCTTCGGGAGTATGGAAATGCTGTGGAAGAAGATCTTGCAGGCGAACTGAGAGAAAAAGGCCGTAGGATCACATAGATTAGCGGTGGAAATTACTTGACAAAGGGTATCAGGAGATAGCGCAGATAGGCGAATGAATATGGGCCATCAGATGATAAAATCAATGGTTGAGATTGCACAGGAGGAGCTATCGGGAGGTACGAGGATGGGCGATCATGGGTCGTTGGATCGTGAGGATGAAATATAGATATTAGATCCTGGAGGCTATCGGGAGGTGAACGATCAGAAGAACGAGGACCGTCGGATCAGGACGCACCAGATCCGATGGTGATCGCTATCGGAAGGCGCGCACAGGTTAATGGCCAGGGAATCTTATGGGAGGCAGCGCAAATGGAGACATGTGGACTGTCGGATTACTGTCGAGCAGATCCGACAGCTATCGGGTGGCGGAGTTGCTCGATGGTTAATGAGCGGGGGAATGGCGGTTTTTGCGGGCGGCGGTATTCCCTGCACCACCCATCGGTGTCGGGCGGTTTCCATATAGCGGGCTGCGATCCAACAAAAAGGCGCCGCGTGGCTTCTGCGACCAGCAGGAAACCACTCTCCCCGTGCATTAACAAGCGGGTAGGTTATGCGAGCGGGCGCGCGAAAGCCATTCGATTGCGATGGAGGAAGCAATAAACGGTGGAAAGAGGTATCAGTTTAATGTGCGGGAAAGTTAGCGAAGACCATTGGATCGTGGAAAATGCGATCAACGGCTCAGAATTAAAAGCGACAAAAAGGGCTATAAGGCACGAGGTCACATTATCAGGGTTTCATGACATGTAAACCCAACACCCGGGGGCTAAACAAAAAATAGTTTTAAGCGGGGTTTAAAGGAATAAAACAGAGATAAAGGGATTATGAGAACAATAAAAAGAATACAGGGGAAAGAAGAAATGGAGGTAGGGGGAGTTATAAGGGAATAAGGCTTTATGTTGATTTTCGGGGTAAAGCAGGGATAGCAGGGTTCATGGAAGTGTAAAAGAAATGGAGGAAGAAGGAAGAAAAGACCGCTGCCAGCACCTGAATTTGCCTTTTAAGCAGTGAAGTTAACAGCAGAGCTAACAGGTCCCTTTAGAGGTCATTCCAGGATTTCTTCAAGTGATGAAACTGTCTAGGAAGGAGGCATTCAAAAGGGTGACTTGTTTAGGGCATGTAGCAACTGAAATTAGGGTTTGATGAGCCCTAAAACACTGATCTGGATGATGGGAGTGATGTGCTCAAATGGATCTGTAACACTTGGATGGAACTGTAGGACAGTATGGCAAATGAAGGATTGGATCATTCATAAGCTGAGACACATTTGGAACCTCTAGTGTAGCCAAGAATGACGATTGAATATTGAAAGGCATTGGAGGTCGATAAGCGGGTCCAACCGAAGGAGCCGATCCCTATTGATAATGATTTTGGCCCCATAGTGGAGGGTTCTATCCATACGGCATTTGATTTTTCCCCCACTATAGGTTACCTTGCCCGTAGGGAGGATTTTGACCTTGAAAGCCTTGAGATTGTCCAACCATAGGTTGTTGATAAGAAACATATGGGTTAAAAGGCTGTTGAGCTTGTTGACCTTGGACATATGGATATTGCACATGTTGTCCCTAGACATAAGGGTTTTGAACATATTGCCCCTGAACAAGAGGATTTTGGACCTGCTACCCTTAGATATAAGGATTCTACACTTACTGCCCTTAGAAATAGGGATTTTGGATCTACTGCCCTTGGTCAAAAGGATTCTGAACCTATTTCCCTTGGACATTAGGATTTTGGGCCTGTCGTTGCCTGACCTTGTCCTTGCAAGGGTTGACCTTGTTGATATGTATATGAGGGTTGTTGTTGCCTAGGTTGGCCTTGCTGCTGCAAGGGCTGACCTTGCGGCTGCAAAGGTTGTCCCTACGACTGCAGAGGTTGGCCTTGCAAAGACATAGGCTAGGAAGTTTGTTGAACATACTGCATTTGCAGCTGCATGGTTTGCTGCAACTGTTGTGAGGGTTGCCCCTGCGGTTGTTGCAGTTGTCCTTGCTATGACATCATCTGCCCCTGCTGCTACACGGATGGCCCTTGCTGCAACAAAGGTTACCCTTGTTGCTGTAGAGGTTGTTATTGTTGCTACAAGGGTACTTGAACTGTTCCTATATTGAGACCTTGAAAATTTCTTAACTGTATTTGGCTAGCCACTAGGAAAGGAGGATGGAGCAGGCTGAACATACTGTCCAAGTTGTAGGATGTAGGACAGATTGACCATTCCTTGGGAACCATATGGAACATAAGGAGTTTGGTATTGAACTTGAGTCTCATAAGGTTGCTGATACTGGAAATTGCCTGACCTAGACAGACCAACGAGATTTTGGACATGTTGGTACTAGACATTGCTTGATCTAGCAGGACCAGCAGGGTTTTGAAGAGCACCAGAAGAAGGCTAGTTCATCCAAACCATGCGAGGTTGTGAGCTACTCACATTGGTTGTGCCTGACACCATAGAAACATTCAGATTCTGCCCCCAGGCAGTGGCACAACTTGTCCACTTACTAGAGGGGTCGAAGAACTGACATCAACATGACTCGAGACCATCAGTTGAATCGAATGAGTGACTTGGATGGATGAGAGAAGAGCATTTAGAACGGTGGGTTGCACCGGGATTGAGGTAACTGCAGAAATTAGCGTATGTTGGGAGGTCGGGTTCTTAACGAACAAACCTATGGTACTCATAGCACCAGACGCCCAAACAGGGTTGTGCTAAAGTGACGAGCCACTAGGTGTACTTGAGACCAATTGTGCTAAAGTCACATAATTAGGGGGTAAATCCTTCTAAATATTGATAGGAATGCTTCCCATGTAAGGGAAACCTTCAGGAGGAAACTGATGTTTTTCCACTTCGACAGTGTGTGGAGTGGAAACCTCCAAGTGATCCAAAGAGGAGACTAGAGCATCGCCTTCGAGCTCCATGGGTGGAAATAAACGATGAAAAACGACTGAAGATGTTCATGGGGATAATTCCAAAGGAATACCCGGATGATCGTATGGAATGTACAGGCGCTGCAGTGATATCTCAATAGGGTCGAACAAAGGATTTAGAGGATATACAACCAGTCCAAGCTGACTTTCAGTAGTCTGCGAGCTCTCAGGAATCTGGACAGGATTGTTCGGGGATTCCGGGCCAATATCAAATAGCAACCCAGTATCTAAAGGAGGTGGAGGAAGATATGACAAAGGATGAATGCTTAGAACAATTCCAAGTTCAACACCTTGGTCCTCAAGTGACTACGGTAATTCAAGGAATGGCTCCTCTAACAATCTTTCAGATGGAGGAGAGGAAGAGGAACTAGGCGAACCAGATGGTTCAACCATGATGCCTTTGTCTCAAGTATCAGGAAAAGAGACTAAATTTCAAGGCTTTAAAATATACTTTAAGGAATACTCATGATTTTTTCTTGAAGAGACTAACAGGATGTTATAAGATCATGGGCAACAATTTTTAAAGACACATAAATAAAATGGTTCTCTTTCATATTTTAAGAATAGAGAAAGAAGCAAAGACGACTCTATCACTTTCGATTGGAGACAAGCTTGATATGACAAACACTCAGATGATATTTTAAGTTTAATGAGTCAAAAAGATCAAATTACTACTCTGGATGATCTAGGTGAAAGGGATTACTAGGTAACTGTGAACTGAAGAATACCTCCCGCCGAACCAAGAAGTACGGGTAGGAAATCTCCCTGAATGTTGTGTTCAGTGTATCACGTTTACAAGGCAGGAGACTTGGCTTCCTATGGATAAAGGATTGTAGCCTAGTGGGGTCTCCCTTTATATACTCGATGTTACGGGGAGCACAAGTCTGTACTAGCATTGTTTAGTGCCGAAGCTAATGACAACTTCTAGCTTTAAAGACGTTGGAACACGTCTCTAGCCTAGACCTTCTAGATGTGATCATTAGGTTTCAAATGTGCCTTAGGTTAATTGAGTTCATTTTAAAGTTTATCTTGAATTATGTCTCGGTTTTCAAGCCTTAGCAATGGGACTCAAAAATTCCTATGTGTAGCTAAATGAGACAAGAGTCTTTCATTTTGATGAATCATCTACACTAGAGAGGGCAGAAAACACAATCAAATGCAAACAACCAAGCAACTGAAAGCAAAAATGATCTTTTCACTACTTTACTTTTTGAAAATAAACTAATGAAAAACTCTTTCCAATTCCTAGTTTCTTAACAAGTGCACTCCAAACAGTCCTTTCAAAAGTAAAGAGAATTCTTTTTTCTTTTCAAATGAAAATGCAACTCTAGTCTTAAATGATGCTAACTAATGTAACATTTTGATGCAGCAAACTAGAATTCTGTGTTTTTCATGAAATGACAAGACAAATCTTTCATCAAATACTTCAATAAAAAAATTTTCGAGACAATCAATCCTCAAGCAAATGAAAAGGCACAAAAGAGAATCTCTTTCAAACTAATGAAGTTATGTCTCTACCAAAAAAAAGACAAGAAATGTGAGCTCTGCCGGAAAAGAGGTGTTTAAACAAGCAAACAAAACTTTTCAAACTTGTGTGATGGAGACCAAAGTAGTAAGAGGACTATAAAGAAAATGTGAGGAGTAAATTCACCAATAGCTTGACTCATTGTGTTCGCAATCAACTAAAAGGATGAAAACCTAGATGCCCTAGGGCTACACACCATCCACAGAATCAAGAAATCAATTAAAAATAAGGCAAGTCAATAAGCAAATAAACCAAGTCAAAATGCAGCTTTCCAGTCAGGGAGAAAATAGTCTAAACAAGTTACAAGGCAGAAATCAAGAGAGCAAGACACACTAGTCGAGATCTGGGATAAACCCTAATCTTCACCTACAAGCATTGGTGCAACTGCCTAACTAACAACAAGCACCACAAGGATATTGATGCGATTGTTACTGAGTATATCATGTCGTTCGACATGATTGTCAGCGAAATAAACGTGCTGGCCAAGGATACAAGGAAAAACTAAAAAAATTGCAAGGGCTGAGACCAGACTTTCTACTGTAAATTTCAAACCCAAAGCAATAAACTAGGCAAAGAAGATAGAACTAAAGGGAAATGGTGATACTAGAAAAGTTCACACAAAACCATGGAATTACAAACAATCAAAAATAAGGATTGGCTCCCCAGTATGGTTGCCAATTTGTGGTGTAGGTAAAATTCTAAGTGTGGACACAAACAATTCCTCTAGCCCGAAAGCAGGTCTAGCCACAAACAAGACATTCTATGGAAGATTTAATTAGGTTAGAACCAATTAAGAGGGCCTACCTCTTAGTGCACTATTTGTTTGATGATGACCCTGTTTCCTTGCTCCAGCTATCTTTTGTTTCTTCTTGCGAACACCTGAGACAAGTAGACAACAACAGACAATAACTGTGATAATATACAAGTTGTATTCAACCTACTTAACAAGTTAAGAAGCATTAAGCCATAAACATGTGAAATAATAATATTATGTAGGAAAACAATCGATAGTTGCATCTTTATTAAATCAAGAAGAGATTACAACCAGTGTCTTGGCATTGTTGTTCTCCTCCAAAAAATCTGGGTTCCCACACACTTCTGCTAGCATTCCATGGATGGCCTCAACAATGATAGTCTCAAGGTTCTTCCCTTTAGGCTTCACACCAAACCAACTCACAATTCTCCCTTAAACACAAACTAGAGAGCTACAAAGTGTGGATAACTTGCTGATTAATGCAAACAAAACTTAATTAGCACTAGCACACACACACACACTAGCTTGTGCTTGGGAAACGTGGAGGTTTATATAGCTTGAATGGATGGGATATGGTTCCTCTTCTGATGGGAGAAGGTATTATCTCTTGAGGTAGTTCCATCCTAATAGGGGAAAGGAACCAATTTGACCTCCTCGACTCCATCTGGCCTAACCATTACCAGACCTCTGCTACAAAGCTTCTAACACTGGAAGCTTCGGCTCCATATTTAAAAAACTTTCCACAAGAGGATCGATGCGACTGAGAAAAGGCTCAGTCGATCTGATCGACACTAGGGACAGTTGTAAACCATGCATATGGTGAGAGGAGGACACCGGTTAGAGGTGTCTGTCTTGTAAACTAGGATAAACAAAAGATTTTTGGGAAATGATGCAAAAGGGAATTGTTCTGCTCATGAAGAGGGACACAATGGGAGATTCTTCATGATGAGAAAGCATGTAGGGTTCAATGTAGATTTCCTCCAGGATCAAGGAGAAGGGAGTATAGGGACAGTGACAAAATGCTGCGTAACAGGCCCATAATCTTACTTCTCATTTCACTTATTTAACGTTTCTTCAGTTCCCAGATTTCAAAACACAAGCGTTGATTTACTTGCTAATGTGGCATCCAAGCTTATACCTTCAAAAGAATTTAGCCCAAATAGATTTTCTATAGAATTAGTTTTTAGGCCATCCATTCCTAATAATGCAATAAATTGGAGAGTGTTTAATAATGATGTTGATATAATCAATTTACTTACATCAGAAGGATCTTATGAGGAACAAATCATAGATGGACATGAGCATGACCTGCAAATCAACCATAAACAAGATCAAAACTTGATCCCAAAGTCTGTAGTTAATATGGAAGATCTCTATAATTTAAAGGATAGATTTAAGAAAATTACCAACTCCAAAACTCAGAATTCTACTCTAAGATTTGAAGTAGTAAACCTAGGTTCAACTGGAGAACCCCAAAATGTCAACCTATGTCTTGGTTTGTCATATGAAGAAAGAATATCATTCATTAAGTTGTTGAAAATATATTAAGGTGTCTTTGCCTAGGATTACATAGATCTCAAGAACTATGATACCTTTGTAATTCAACATACCATACCAATGAATTCTAATGAAAAGCTAGTTCAACAGAAGCTTAGGAAAATTCACCCAAACCTTGAAAGTCAAATCAAATCCAAATTGAACAAGCTTCTAAAAGCCAAAATAACCTTTCGTGTTAGCACTCAAAGTGGGTATCAAATATGGTCCCTGTGAGTAAAAAGAACGGTGATATTAGGATTTGTATTGATTTTAGAAACCTGAATAGAGTTTGTCAAAAGGATAACTTTCCTTTGCCTACCATGGAACAAATATTGGAATCAATTGGAGGTTCCGAATTAATGTCTTTTCTAGATGGATTTTTAGGATACAATCAAATTCTTGTACATCCAGATGACAGATTGAAGACAACATTCAGGACCAAGTGGGGGACATATGCTTATCAAAAGATGCCTTTCGGACTCATTAATGCAGGTGCTACATTTCAATGTGCTATGGATATTGCTTTCAAAGGTATGATTAATAAATCAATTGTTATTTACCTAGATGACATTACAGTCTATTCTAAGGATAGAAACAATCATTTAAATGACCTAAAACACATTTTTGAAAGATGCAAGAAATATGGCATTTCTTTAAATCCCAAAAAATCATATTTTTCTTTACCATAAGGCAAATTCCTTGGATTTATAATGTCTAGGAAAGGGATTTATATTGATCCTGATAGAATCCAAGAAATTGAAAAGATTCCTCTCCCACATAATAAAAATACCATGCAATCATTTCTAGGCCAAATTAATTTTGTAAAAATATTTGCTCCAGATTTTTAATAGATTGTCCTACCTTTTCAAGAAATGATAAGAAAGAACACAGTTTCAAATGGGGTAAAGATGAAAGAGAGTCATTTGAGTTGATAAAAAAATCCATTATCAATGATCCTTCTTTAACAACTCCTGACTTTCTCAAACCTTTTGTGTTATACACTTTTTCATCCGATACATCATATGCAACAGTTTTAACACAGCTGAATGATCAAAATATAGAGGCACCCATCTCTTTTTTTAGTTCCAACTTGCAAGGTGTCGAGTTAAACTATTCAGCTGTTGAGAAACAAGCTTTTGCTATTTTTAAAACATTGAAACATTTCAGACCTTTTCTTCTCAAAACCCATACAAGGATAGTAGTACCTTACCCTGTAGTAAGGCAATTATTGATTCAAAGAGAAGTAGGGGAGAAAAGAGCCAATTGGGTTATTGCACTTCAAGAGTACGATGTAGAAATCCGGCCAGCTAAAATTGTTAGGGGCCAAGGTTTTTGCAGGATGCTAACTGGAGCTTCCCACTTATCAGTAGAAGAAGACTAAGGTAATGAAGTGAAAATATCAGAGGTAAGCCTCAATAATGCACAATCATAGTATGCTCATTTGAAGTTTTATTTAAAGAATGTATATGCTCCTATGCATCTCAATTATAAAACAAAGCGTGCTTTAAGGTTAAAATAAAATAAGTATGAATTAATTGATGATGTATTGTTTAGAAAAAACTATGATTCAGTATTATTAAGATGCCTAGAAAAACTTGAAGCTGAAAAGGTCATGCAGGAATTACATGATGGACCAGCTGGAGGTCATTTTGGAGGAAACACCACAACTCACAAAATCCTACATGCAGGTTATTATTGGCCAACAATATTCAAGGATGCACATGAATATGTAAGAAAATGAAAAACTTGTCAAATTGCAGCCAGAAGAGAAAAGAAATTAGCGTTCCCTTTGCAACCAGTGAATATCCAACAACCATTTGAACAATGGGGATTAGATATAATTGGTGAGATTGTTCCTAACTCTTCCAAGCAGCACAAATACATCCTTACAGCTATTGATTATTTCACAAAATGGGTAGAAGCTATCCCACTAAAGATAGCTAATACAGAAAATATTATAGATTTCATTGATCAGTACATAATTACCAGATTTGGCTTACCCATAGCTTTAATGTTTGACAATGCATCTTATTTCTCTAGAAATACAATGGTAGAATTTGCTTTAAAGCGAGGTTTCAAATTAAAGTATTCAGCCAACTATTATCCACAAGGTAATGGATTAGCAGAATCAACAAACAAAAACCTTATCAGAATCATCAAGAGGACTATAGACCAAAATCATAGGAATTGGCACAAAGCATTGACATTTTCTCTTTGGGAAGACAAAATTACACAGAAGGCCTCCATCAGTTCTTCTCCTTTTGCTTTAGTTTATGGAAAAGAAGTTGTTCTCCCCACAAACATAGCAATCCCATCTCTCGCCCTAGTGCAATTTATTGATGAAAACCCTTCCTCTTCTCTTCAAGCAAGACAATTCCAAATTCTTAAGCTTGAAGAAGAAAGAGAGAAGGCTAAAGCAACCCACTTCCATCATCAGCAATTAGTCAAAGCCTCTTTTGATACAACCTCTGCTAGTCATAAAACTTTTGAAGTAGGTGATTTGGTTTTGAAATGGGACAAAGAACACGAGGAAAAAGGTAAACATACCAAATTCCAAAGACTATGGCTTGGCCCTTTCCAAATCATTGAGAAAATTGGTCAATCAACATTTCTTTTATAGGACTTGTCAAGTAGGATGGATTCCTTGCCCATTAATGGGAAAATTATGAAAAATTACTTTTCCTAGAAGATAACCTCTTCTAATTTTGTACCATATCACCTTTAGGATTCTTAGAAAAATAAAGGTCAAGTAGTATTTACTTTTGGCTTCTCAAAATAAAATCTTTGATAAATTTTCGATGTTTTTGCTTCTATAAGGAGGAAAATTTAAAGAAATAATTAGGAAATTTGAGTATCAAAATAAACATGATTTCTTCGGAAAAACTTGACCTTGATAAAAAATTTATTCTATGAACAAGCTCTTAAATTTATAAAGCATAGATGCTTTTTTATCAGTCAAGAAAAGAATATTTAACCTAGTAAGGACTTTCTACAGATAAGTATATCAAAACTCTATTATTATCATCCAAAACTCTTAAAAGAGCAAATGATTCACTCCATCTGATAAAATTTTCCTTTTTTCATAGTGTAATTCTAAAATATGCAAAACTTAGAAGATAATAAGTCTCATTATGAGCTTGTTTACCATGATCATAGGGGAAAAATTAAACTGATATTACCAAAACTGCATACCAAAACAGGGTAATCGCTGATGATCTTATCAATCAAAAGACATGGGGTCTCATTAAGAGCCAACTTGTTCATTTTAGTTACAACCAGTGAATGACATTGCCATTATTAGGTTACCAAGCCTAGACAATGTCTTTTAAGGAACTTAAAAAGAAATATTATATAAGAAAGAAAAAGGGCAAGATCCAAATGACTCAGATGGGACAATGAGTCATTGTAGGTTAAAATATAACCCTGTCGAGGCTATAAGTGCGTGCTGGTAGCATAGCTCTATCTGTGATAAATGAGTAAACAAAAAAAACTAATATGTGGAAGCCACTTGCTATATCTCTTTAAATGTTAATAATGGTTGATGCAAATATTTATATTTTTATCACTAAAATAGAAAAGTAGTTGAATAAATAGGTTGAGTAATTGATTATGTTTCTAGAGAAATGTTGTTTAGTTTATAACTCATGTAATTATTATTCCTATAACTCTTCTAATTTTGAAAGTTCTAGAAATTTCATAAAACCATCAAAGATAACTGGTTCTCCCAAGTGAATCGCCAATTGTTGTACTATGTAACAACCCCCCCCCCCCGCCATTTATATATAGTAATATCTAACATTAGACATATAAATGGGCCCCTTTTAAATTTTTAGTATTTGAAAAATAAATCCTAACTCTAAGAAATTGCCTTGAAAACTCTTAGAAAACAACCCAAGTTTAGGATCCTTATCACAAATCGCATTTCGCATTTTTCATGTAAACACCTTTAAGTAATCCCAAATTGCGATATGTGATCAAACCTCCCATTGTGATATTCCGATCAAAACACCTTGAAAATTTGCAATCACACTTCGCAGAAATCACAAATAAATAAGCCTTGCCATTGTGTCATCCTTTAACGATTTGTGAAATGCGATATTGCGATAATCGCAATCGCATTTCACATTATAAATAGGAAATGCTATATTACATTGTTTAAAAGTTGTGATGCGCGAATAAAGAACCAAGTGTGGGAAGTAATTGTGTTAATGGATGGTTTGACATGGTAACTAGTGTTTAGTAGCCCGAGGAGAAGTAATGATGTTTCAAGTTATGGCTAGTTAATGTTAAATATCTCATTTGAAATCCTCCCACAATTCAAATTCATTTCAGAGAGCTTGTAGATTTAATTTCCCTATATCGTCTACGCTGATATATCTCTTCCATTCTAGGTGAGCTTCAAAAGACATGTCATTACGGAAGGTGATTCAAAAAAAGAAAAAGTAGAGCATTACGAAGTCTAAGATATTAGAAATGTCTTCTTTATTCTCTGATACGGTCTGTAGCGCCGATGGGGGAGCAACAACATGGGAGGTCATATACAACAGGCTTGAGGATAAGCGTCCCAAAGTTACTGTCATAAAGGAAACAACCGACTCAATAAAACCTTCGGGAGTCCAATTCAAAGATGCTTCCTATTCTTTCCTTCATAGAATAGGAGCGAGAGAAAAAATACTCCCATATACTGATATGGTTAGATGGGTGGTGGAAAACCTCACTATTGAAGACAAGCAATTCAGAAACTCGAGAATGGAACTCATGGGGTCATTCAAAGATGAGGACCTAAAGAAAATGTACCATATACCTAACCCTCGTGACATATATGACAACTCATACCTCACCAACTTTGCAAAGAAGAATGAAGAACCTTTCAAGATGATCCAGGAATGGAGGGTACTGGAGAACAAGTTCAAATTCGATAAAACGGGTATGTATCCTATAGCCTCTTTAGGTAACCCTACAACTATGCAACTGCTATTTTATGTAGGTTATACGGATTACCTAATAATGCTAAGTTTTCCATAAAAATAGATTCCTTTGATTCATGCTTGTGTCAATTCCCACATTATGAATTGGTCCACTATCCTATCTGATACCCTAGCCACTGTCATCACCGAGTATCGTCAGAAGAGATACTCCTCTGCAAAGAACCTTCCTCCATTCTATTCCAATGACTACATCATGGATGCCATCTCTTTTTGCACTAAATTTCCAATCATGGGTTGGAAATGGACCTTGCAGGACCCCTACCCTATCCATCTTAGCCATAAATAGATTTGGGAATCCCATTACATACCTCATTTATATAAGATATGCCATGTCATTATTTTTCAGTTGCATCAATTAATTTTTAATAAGAAAGCCTCCAGGCTTTCCAAAGAAGCCACTACAGACCTTCTAGTAGTGGGCAAGTATTTTGTTGAAGAATTGTTTACATACATTAGGGTTTTTGCCAGTACAACAGACCTGCATGTCCTCCCTTTGTATGTCTCTGATAAATTATTAGCAAGAGAAATAGCCCATCAAACTATGGCAAAAGGCTTAACCAAAGTCCTAAAAGAAAGAAAGAAGTCATTATGGCCATTTTTTCCTATTCGGTGTGGTTCCTTTTCATTAGCAAATTTTAACCATGTAGCCAATGAGTCAGTCATCCTAGAAAGCCTTAGGATCCATACTTTTCCGAAAAGGCAATTCGATCCAAAAAAAATAGAACATAAAATTACTACTACAGTAAAGATCAAGCCTTATAATAATGAGGCTAGTAATTTTAGAGACCTTTTATAGTTAGTTGAATCCTTTGAACAAGCGTTTGAGTGGGCAAGGGAAAGTATGAGTCCTAAAGATTTTGGAAGCTTTCAGGAGTTCAAAAACAAAAGACTCGAAATAATTCCACTACATTGGTTAAAAATCGAGGACAAGCCTACACCTAGTGTGACTGTCAACAGTGAAGGACCTAATTCTCGCATAGAGTCTCAAATGGATATAGGGAAAACACTAGATACATGGAGGGCCCAAGACACCGAGAATACAACTGAATCCAATAAGGGGTCAACTGAAAAGCAGGGTACGAGCAGCCCACCTAGAGATATCGGTTCTAAGATCAAAAGCAACAGTTTGTAACAGGAATGGGATCAATTCAATAAAAAATAACAAAACACTCCCAAGACGACAGATACCCAGGAAACCATGGAGTATCAAACTCCTCTGCATATTCAGAAAAATACAGACTCTTAACCAATGGATAAGCAAGTGACAAAGTCTAAGCAGATTGAAATCATTCCTACTTTGCCCACATCGAAAATTGTCTTAAAGGTGACTGAAATCCCTCCTCTCAATGTTTTCTACAGCCTACTACACAAGTCTGTGGTAAGAAGACAAAGAAAAAGAAGGAGGGTAGGTCCAATCCAGCCAAAAACTTGACTAGACTATCACATTTTATAGGGCCAAATGCAACGGCCACCATGGATAAAGCTATCGAGATATCTATTTTGTTTAAGGAAAAAGAAGAGAATATTGCACAGCTTGAGCAACAACTTGAAATAGAGAAGGCAAGTGTGGACAAGTAGGCCACTGAGCAGCTAGACCAATTACAACAGAACATGGATGTGTTGAAGATAAGCCATGAGGCATACATATCAACCAAAAAATGCAACTCCAAGACTTACATCAAGCCATGGAAAGATATAAGGATGTTCCTACTGTCGAGGAATTCATCAAAGAGGTGCTAGAGCTAGATTCTCTCTTATTAAAACATCAAGAACAGTTTTGCCAAAAGATGTCACATATTGCTCCTTATCTAATCACCAGTGACCAGCTAATGGATAAGGTGATTGACAAAAGAACTGAATTTTGTGATCTAAACACAAGAATAAATTCATCGAGTGGCAAGAAACAAAAGAGGGAAGAAAAGCTAATCTGCTTGAGATCGAAGAGACACATAAGGACATTCTATTCACTGATTGGGATGCGAGGATCAAATAGGCTGAATTAGAAGTGGCAAGAGTAGTAGGGGTGTCAAAGAACACTAAAGGTAGTAAACCACACTTTGTTTGCCACCAACCTGGTGAAGGAAGGCAACTCGAAAGAATTGCCTGACCTAAATGACTTGCATAAAAGATGGAAGGAAAGAGCATAAGTCCAAAGGGAAGCAATCATAAAGATAGCAAAGACTGATTGGGAGGCGTATTGGCAATACCTTGTCAAGTGGCACAGCCAAATCATGACCCTTAACTTCTCACTCCTTTCAACTCAGAGGATGCTGCTACCTCTCACAGATGCAATTTTAGTAGGACAGATCAGAACACAGTTTGGGGCACCTCCTCAAGTCAAATCGATGGCCGATATATGCGATTTGAAAGAAAAGATGGCACGCAAAAAATCATTATCATAGCCTCTGCTCATTAGGTCACTTTTATTTTTGAAGTTAGTTAACTAGTTAGGAGGAAGGTTGTTTGAAACCTCCTCAAATTTTTGTATAATATATTTTTGAACATTAGTTAGAATAGTATTTATACCCTTCTCATGCATTTAGAGAAGGGTCCAGAATTTTATCGAAAAAATTTGCAAAGAATGCACTTTTGTAAGTTTGTGAATGCTTTGGTGAAATTATGGAACATGATCGTTTCTTTTAAATATCAGACTACTTTCCTTTGTTGATGCACTATTGTATACTTGGAAGATAATTTGATCTAAAGAAAGAATTTGATCTATGTCATTAGTCAAAGGAGTAGAACTTCACATATATGGTACTTCTATCTCGTATGATTAGTTATGTTTCTGTTTAATTAGTGATAACATTTTATTTTCATGAATTGTATATGAGAAATGTTCTTTCTATTAAGCATTAATTGCACTACTGTATGATGCATAGACGAAATTGTTTATTTTCATATATAAATCATCAGATATATGCATTATAGTTTATACATTTCTTTGACTAACTATTTAGTCAAATAAATTATCTTTATAAGGTATCACCTCTATTTTATGTGTGATTGATCTTTATTATCACATGTTAAACATATATCTTTTTAGATATTGTATCACACAGAAATACCTGGGTTTATATTACATTAATTTAGCTAGAGATTTTCATGATAGAATAGTGTATTTAGTTATCATTATCCTATTCACAGTCCCCTGAAAACCACCCACTCTCATTTTAAAACCCACACTGGGAAACTAGTCCCATCATCCCCAGTTAGAGCCACCACTTTAAGCGAAAAAGGAGTTGTCTTAAGGTCCAGACTAGGTGGTTATCCCCCATGTTGGAGTAGCAGAAATATAAGGCTTCAATAGGTGTCTAAGTGATGCCCATCTCACTAATTCACTTTCTTTTTTAGTTTTGTAGCCTTAGGACCTCTTCTTGTAACTTTAGGACCTTAGGAACATTATTACATCTAAAAACATAAATTACATTTTAAATCAAGTGTTATTGAAAAAATTTACCTACTGCTACTCCTCATTTGCCAGATTTATACATGAAATGACTGATTTTGTGACCTTAACCCTAAAGACATAATGGTGACATTGAGCTGAATGGAGACCATGATGATGTGACTGAAATGATATTAATGATGTTTTCATGATGGTAGACTCAACTGAGTGATGAAAGTGACCGGCATATGATGTTATGGTCCTGTTATCACTCAGGTTGTTCCCTGCCTCCTGAAGGGAATACGGCCGAGGTAACCACTAACCAATCTTTTAGCTGTAGGTCCTAGCCTACCTGCAACCAGAGAGGGCTCTCTCTTTGTAATTTAGCTTTGTTTTGGAGTATTTCAGGCTAGTTATTATGCACAGGTTTTTTGTTTTAAGTTTGTTGGAAGGTAATTTCAGGTGGAACAGGGATGCAAGTAGGAAACAGTTTCTTCCATTGGGTAGATGGAGTCAAAGCGAGTGAACTGGTGAAATGTTGAAGTATTCATTTGGTAAAAGGAGTTTGCTACAGAGCAGGGTAGTCAATTTAGGAGCAATTTTGATATCTGAAATGGTGGAATGAAGTCAGTGAATGAAAGGCAATCAAGAATCTTTCATTATGCTGGCAGAGGGAAAGTGCATGAAGATTACTAAGGAGCAATGAAGAATTCCTAAGCAACATTCAGAGTGAAAGAACTAGTGCAAATAGGAGCAGTTAAGAATTCCTATTTATGACTAATCCTGAAGAAAACATATACAATAGCTGAGATTGAACATAGAGTGCTTTTAGGCAAATTCTGTGCTATTCTTCTTCTCTGCTACCAAGTTTATGGAACATACATGAAATTGCATACATAGAAAACATAAAAAACACAGAGAAGAGAGACTTATTGATCCATAAACGACACAAGAATTCTGTAGCATTTCCCAGAGTGTCAATTCCACATTCAGATAGTTCAGCACAGTGAAGTTCCAACAGCCTTTGTATTATACAGCCTCAATAACTTACAGCGCGGTTCAGAAATGAAATTACCAACCCCAAATACATATTATGGGGAGGTATTTATACAAAAAGGTGATACAAAATATCATGAAGATAAGTCTTTGAACTCATAACTTTCTTTACCAACTCTTAAGAAGCAGTAAATGAGGGAATAAATGCCGTAATAAATATGAATGTGCTAGCTGTCCAGTTAGTCAGAAATATTTTGACTTTTTGGGGCTGTGTGAGTTGGCTGCTTGCTGCGCATTCATTCTGCATGTGCTATCCTGATGCTGGTACGTTGTTTGTTCCTGTCTTGGTCTTCATCATCGGTGCTTGGTTTCTTTGCATTCAATGAGCTGTAGTGACCATTCTGTTTCTGCCTTATGCTGCCTTTTCTTCCCTTTTGATAGGTGGACCGTGTCTCTGTTTTCGCTGACCTGTAGCTGATAAAAAAGCATTAATAAACAAAATCACCTGAGCAATGTCTCC
Organism: Pinus tabuliformis; assembly: GCA_031772625.1. Taxonomy (NCBI): domain Eukaryota; kingdom Viridiplantae; phylum Streptophyta; class Pinopsida; order Pinales; family Pinaceae; genus Pinus; species Pinus tabuliformis. The sequence goes on from CM062808.1 coordinate 161,811,655, forward strand.
ATCATTCCTTTCCACCAATCCTCTGTAGGCAGCTAATGTCTTTGTATCTTTATCAGTGTTTCATCAGCTTCAGTGTATCTATAAAAGTTTGGCTGGACTTCAAAGAGATGGTTTATCTCGTGTGCAATGTAGAACAGATTTTCTAGTTTGTCAAAGACACTCTGTCCAGATGGAGGCCCTGTTTCTTCTGATGTGCTTGAGGACGTTGTGATTTGATTGGAGGCATAGTTGTTCACCCTGTTGGCATAATGCTCATGTGACAGCAGTCTTCCAGCGCTGGTTACTAAACTTGGTAGCCCTTTGCTCTGTAATGCTGTGATCTTTGTTCTGAACTCATTCACCTCTGCCTGCATTTCTTGGCATTTTCTTTCCAGGGTTTGCACAAAATTCCTTAGGGTCAACACCCTTTTTACTAGCAAGATAGTATCAGTCCTGTTCCTGATTCCTATTGCTGCCAACTGCTCTTTGGTGTGAGTGTTCAGGAATTGGATCATTCTATTAGCTTGCTCCGGCATATTTCCTAAAGATGCTCTAGCCTTTTGATTTTCAAACTGAGCCAAGCCTATCAAATCCATTTTCTCATGAATGGTTTCAATGGATTTCCATTGGTCTGTAATGGACTGGCCAATCTTGGCCCACAAAATTTTCTTGACCTCAGCTAGGGTCCTATCACGTGTAAGCTCTTTTCGCAGCTCCTTTATCCTTTTTTCTAGGGCTTTCACTTCCCTTGTCTTCTCAGCGACATCCTGCTTTGACTTGTCATATTTTTCCTCAATTTTAGCCAGTTTTTCTTTGGCCTCTCTCAATTCTGCCATTTGCAATTCCAGGGCCTTTATCTCTTTCATCATATTGTCCATACTCAGGCTGGTCTCTTGCTCTGCTGCTGCTGTTGTTGTTGCTGAAACTGGTGTTGAACTTGAGGTACCGGCTTCTGATGCTGGAACGGTGGGAGGGACTGTTGTGGTGGCCGTAGGAGGAGTAGCTGTAAGAATCTGAGTTGTTTGAATTGGCTGAGAGGCCAACTCTCCCTGTCTCCCCTGCAATGATGCCTCCAAGGCACTCTCTGTTTCTATCAACCTTTTATGTAAGGTCATAAGCAAAGCTACCACATCCTGCTCTTCTTTTTGTTGTGCTACCTCTGTAGTTTGAGGATGCATTGTAGCTGGCAGCCTGATTTGTCTTCTGAGGGCTGCTATGTCTTCATCTTTCTTTTTGATCAAGGCCTGAATGCCTTTCGGATCCTGGGGATCATGTCCCAACTCTATAATAATCTCCTCCAAGGACTTGATTCTATTGTCCTTGGCTTGTGATGAAGCTTTCTCCAATTCTAGCTGGGCAGCAGTATTGTGCAAAGAGTTTTGCAATCTATGGGCCAACAATGTTTTATCTGCCAAGGTAGAATATACCATTTCCCCGGTCTGCTTGTGCAATTCAATCTGGTCCATCGGATGGATGTCTTTGGAGAGCACTTCCAGATTGGTTCTAATATAGTCAACAGCTGATTTTGGTTGCTGCATTATAGGTCTAAAATGACTGAGAGTCATTTTGCCTTCTTGGATGTCATAGGTTGCCATTATCCTTTGCTGATTGGTGGGTGCCATCCTTAGCAACTGGTTGTAAAGTTGGCACCTCACTGGCTCATTTCTAGCCTTGATATCAATGAATGCATTTTTAATATCAGAGCCCTGTCTACTCTGTTGCCTGGTAGATGTTACCTCCACACCTTGTTGTCTCTCTTGCTCCTGCTGAAAGGAGCTGGCTGATGTCTCCATGCTTGGGGGAACTTGCTGTTCTGTTGGCCCCTCTGGTATTTCTTCCTCTGAAAAAGGATTTAATCTCTATCTTTTTTCTCCTTGCTGCTCTGTGGATGTCCCTGGAGGTGTCTCTTCTTGTCTATCCCTTTTCTTTGCTCTTTCCTCATTGGCAGGAGTTTGTAACACTAGAATTTCAGCTGCCTTTGCTTGAGTAGAAGGGTCTTGCCCTTGACTTTGTTCATCTGTAGAAGCAGGCCGGTCTGCCATTGTTTCTTGCTGTTCCAAATTGTGCACTTGCTCTTCTGAATGCTGCACCTCTTTACCTTTATCTGTTGCTGCTGGTGGGGCACTTACTTGGGTAGGTTGCTGGGAGGCCATGGCGGATGAGGTGCCTTCTCCAAGGTGCCGAGGAGCTGTGAAAAACACCTGTCCAAAAGATTCCAGGTCAACTGCTTTTTCAAGGTTTTTGATTGCTTTTTCTACTATCTCTTCCTCAGAAAGTTCTTCAACTAGTGTGCCCTCTACCCATTCTTGTTGATTAGCATATTGTTCAATTTGAGGGATATTGCAGTGTTCATAACCTGCAAGCTTGTGTTTGACTCTTCTAAGGCTTATAAAGTGATTGGGGTCATATGGTGCCCAATAAAAGCTTGTTTTTAGCAACATAAAATTTTGCAAAATCTTGTCTGCCTCTTCCCAGGCTTCTTCTCTCTTATTGAAAATAAATTTGATGTCTTATCTTGTGCTGTGCCTTTTTGCTTTTGCCATAGAAATGAATCATATCTGAATTACAAAATTGCCGGAAGTATTCCAAGGCAAAGAGTCTCATAGGGACATATTTTGGCAGTCTGTAGGGGGCTAATTCATAGCCATAAATCCTGATTACTGTGTGGTTTTGGTAAAAATACCAGTCACCAATGCTGTAGCTTTTGGAAAGCTGTAGAATCTTTTGCATCTCATCAGTGAGTCTGGGAAGAGGAGTGCTCACCAGTAAGGAAGAAGCTGGATGTATAAATAGGTCAATAAACTCGCAGTAGATGTATGGAGAGTAATAAACATGGTGGCAGACTAATGACCAAAATATTACAGACCTTCGCTCCCCCTTAGCATCCAATTTTTTGAGGAAAACTGGGAAATTATCAGGTTGATAGTACAACAGCAAATGATATATGTAGGAGGTGTATTTGAATACCCTTTCTCTCTCCAGGTTCATGAATTGCTCATGAATTTTGTCAGCTACGAACAGGGAAAATTTTAAGAACCCCCCCTAAATTTATAAATATAATAAATGGGCGAATCTCCATGGCATATAGGAAAAATGGAAGGCGATTTTATCAATAATATAATATGTATATATAATTTTTTGGCAAATCTCTCACCAGGCATGGCGAATATTTTACTCAATTATAAAATCTTGTAAGATCTTGGCAAGTCTTTCACTAAATAATAAAACTTTGTAAAGTCCTAATGAATCTTAGCATAGGCTACATGCTAGTTTAATTCCCCCATTTAAATAGGCTACATTCCAGGTGAATACCATGGGTCAATACCATGTGCCATTTTGGTGAATACCATGGGTCAATACCATGTGCCATTTTTATTTTTATTAATTCTAATATTAGGGTTAATAATGGTTTTTTGCATGGTATTAATAACAATCTAGTCCATGGTATTTGTCCCATAGTATTTTGGCCATAGGTTTCACCTAAATATAACCCATTTTTTGAGTGTTCGTAAATATAAGGTGACTTATGGAGTAAATATAAAAAAATGTTTTATTTGTTTACCATACCTCTCGTTTATTTATATTTTTATTAATTTACCATACCTCTTTTACAAATATGGTATTTGGCCCATAGGATTCACTTAAATAAAACCTCTTTCTTGAGCCTTCATAAATAGAACGAGGGTTATGGACTAAATATAAAAAGAGGTTTTATTTATTTACGATACGTCTAGTTTATTTATATTTTTATTTATTTACCATACCTTTTGAGTAAGTATAAAAAGACGTTTTATTTATTTACCATACCTCCACTTTACTTATATTTTTATTTGTTTACACCCTTACATGTATATAAGGTGACTTATGGAGTAAATATAAAAAATGTTTTATTTATTTACCATACCTCTCATTTATTTATATTTTTATTAATTTACCATACCTCTTTTATAAATATGGTATTTGGCCCATAGGATTCACTTAAATAAAACCTATTCTTGAAAATGGGCGAATGGAAGGTCGTAAGTCCTAATTTCAAGGGCTAAATTTACTTTTTTTACCCTCTCCCTTAAAATAAGGTGGGCTATTTGAGGTGATTTGTAAAAATGTACTATGATACAAAATATTCGCCCACTAAAAATTTAAAACCCCTTAATTTCGCCAAAGGGCGAACATTCGCCCCTAAAATTATCCTTGGCTATGAAGGTGGCATAATCACACTGGACAGCAGGGGGCTGTCCTGGAGCAAACATAGACAGCAACACCAAGACTGTCTCATCAACAAACTCACTGGTATTGAATCCTAAGATGCAGGATATCATGTCTACCAGCAGTCTCCCTATTTCATTGAACCAAACATGTAGATAAGGAGGAGGTTACCGGGGCTGAAAACATGGTTGCATGAACAACTGGGCAATTCTTGTGATCTCTGAGATGGGCAGTTTGGCACCTTGGTCAAGCAGAAGTTTCATGGAGAGAGGAGCCAGAGGCTTAGTTGGCTCAAAGTTTAGCATCTCGTTTATGGCTTGTGGGGTGATGTGGAATAAGACAGTCCCAGATGGAGCCAAAACTGCTCTTTGAGTGGGCTCATAATTTTCACAACATTGATGGATGAGGTCAGGGAATACATTTACTTGTGGGAGATAATAAATTGGCATGTTGGACTCCCAGATACCAAGGACATCAGCATTGCTTCTGTATCTTTTCCTTATCTCACAAAAAGTTTCAATGTGATATTTGTTGCTCAGTTCAACTGTTTCCTTCATTTGGTAATCCCTGTCAGCAAGGGGCAGCCACTCCAAGTTCTTATGTGGTGCATTCAAGGGGGCAATATTTAAGGCCACTAGAGCCTCCATGATCAACAGTGTTTACAACTAGATTTTGAGTTTGTGTGTCAACAGGAAACAAGGTGCTGGTAGTGGGACCTTCACAAGAATTTTGACAGGAATCTGGTAATTTGATTTTTATATGGAGATGGCCTCACAGGGTGAATCCCAGATGTAAAGAGAAGGCCTGTGGAGTTTAATTGGGAAGCTGGGTAGAACAAAGGAAATGGTGCTTTTTTGCCATTGAGTTTGACAAATTTAACTCAGTCTTTGGGCATTTTCTAGAATGTTCACAGAGGGAAGGTACAGATAGGTGGTTTGGGATGAAAACCTTGGCAAATTTCTCTCTTTATTGGTCCATTCTGTTCTCAGCTAGGGCAACAGACTGAATTTATTGGCTTTGTAAGCGGAGTGCAAAGAAAATGAGCTTCAATTTAGCTCAACAGGCGAATTTGCAGAGGGCAACACAGTTAACAGTTTTTCTTTTGAAAAATGGTTGAAACAGTGATGTTAATGGAGAAGTGTAGGAGCAGCACTGTAATTTTGGGTCGAATTTTGGCTCTGCGGGCGATTTTTACAGAAAAAACTTGGAAAAAACGAGGTTTATGGATGAATTGCGGGTAAATACCTGTTCTGTGGACGCCAGGTGCTAAATGCAGGTTGAGGAGCTCGGTGAGGGGCCAAGTTTGCGGACTGAACTCCTGTGGGTGGCGTACTGAAGCTATGGCGATCAAATCGTCGTAAACCGCATGCAAAGTCTCCGCAGACAAATGAATAAAAATATACGAAAAACCATCACTTTCATGACTTTTGAACAAATTTGGGCTTTTTGGACTTTTTGGCGCTTTTTATGCTGATGTCATCATGACGTAGATTTTGTCGCGTAGCGGGTACAAAGGGTGATGTGGCAACCGACGTGGGCGCCGACATGGCCAGATGATTAGGCAGACACGTCGAATAGAACAGTGGCGTGGGGGCTAGCGTGGCATATGATGTGTGCGGGGGGGGCAGAAGGCGGTAAACGGTTTTTATCGGACCGCCTTTGGTACGGGGGCAGTATATGTCAGAGCAGGCCCGACGCAATAGGAATGGGATGCGCGTCCTTTGTACGATGGCAAAACCACCATTCTATCAGGTGCTAACTCCCGTACGTCAGGGTTGCTCCGAAATCGGCGAGGGCCGTTAGATCTGGGAGGGCGGATCGGAGGGTTGACGGGATGCAAAGTTGCGGGTACGATACGGCGTGGGGACCCGCCCATATATTAAATATTATATAAAATACCGCGGGGGTAAAACTTTGGTTATGCGGGTTTTGGGCGCCGAGGGTTATGGTTTATTCGTTTAATCAAATATCAAAACGAAACCCAAAGTATATATGAGCACGGAGGGGAAATAAATTATGGTTTAGGAAGGGGTTAACATGGTTATTAATTTAACCAAATGTTAAATTAATCCCAAGGTAAATGGACGCGGAGGGGTTAATACAAGCCCCAAATGAACTTAGCATTTCCCCGAACTTATGTTATATGGCTATAGTGCCAAGGGGTGGGAATATTTACTATTTTTGGGTTTTTATATAGTTTTTTTGTATAATAGGGATAGGGAAGTGATTTAGGGAGTTAAATAATAGAGTTAGAAGTTAATATGGCTTTATGGATTGAAATTGAATGGATGAAATGCTAAGTATGTGGAGTGAAAAACTTAGGGACAAGGAAGTGAAAGGGGTTTGGAGAAATGATTTTTACACAAGAAATGTGGCTTCTTTTCACTAAGTCAATTCAGAGATCAATTAATCATTTCTCATAAAATGAAGTGAAACTGGACCCTTGGGCAGATCACAAGCTCCTTGAGGGGATGTTAGTCAAAGATCTATGGGGAAATGGAGGGGAATTAGTCATGCTTCCATTGTTCCACAGTCCAACAACTGCCTTAGTTCTTATGTCACTGATGATATAAGTCTTTTTTGACAAGACAAAAAATGATCATAACCTTGCTTATGCAACCTCAAACTACCTACCCAGCCTAATACACCTAGCATTTTTTCTTCCTTTTGATTGGGTGCATTTGAACTAGCGAACCCTGAAGTTACTCTTTTCTTTTGACTGCCCTCCTATCTAAGTCTACCCTTATTTCTTCCAAGGGCCCAGATTAAGCAGTTGGGCTCCTTAATTTCTCTGCCTATCTACCTATCTGCCAAGCTTAAACTGTTTGGACAGACATTCTTTCTCTATTCTGCAGCAGAAAATTTAAACATGGCATGGTCCAGATTGAGTTTTTGGGCCATCCATCAAGTGTAATAAACAACAAGACTTTTCACATTATGATCTTGCAAATCAGATAGCAGTGGCATTTTGACTGGCCACTTTCCTGGTCTTTTGGTTTGGGGTTCATTCTTATCATTTTTCTGACCAATTTACTCCTTTTTCCCTTTGATTTTTCTTTTAGGGCATAACCTCTTTACATTTTTTAATTCTCTCTACCTGTATATGAAATATGAAACCTTTGCAGCATGAAAACATGAACATATTTGGCACTTCCCTAGTCAATCATGAAAAATGAAACCTATTGGTATAGGAACCTAACAGGTCCAACCCTAACCACCTTATTTATGTAATAGGATCGAATCATAGCTACAGAGTCAATAAATCCCATATTAATAATTGTAAGTGGTTAACCCGCATTTAATGAAGGGACCACAGTTAGTTACAAATGGGCCATGGTATTAGATAGATGGTATTAATAAGAACCATGGTATTACCCCATGGTATTGCATGTATGAATCATATATAAAGGTTAGAGACTCCCCTCGAGGAGCATCTTGTCTTATTTTGTAATTGAGCTCAACTCTATTGGAGGTTGCCCCCTCGAAGAGGCAAGTGAACATTGCTTTCTGAATAATAAAATACGTGCTGTTATTTCTCATTGTTCTAAGTTCTGGGTATATTTATTCACATATTTGGTATTCTGGTATTGTCTTGTAGATTAAGAGCATAACAAGTGATATCAGAGCACTTTCCAGGGCCAGTGGGATCTCCAATTCTTAGCAATTTTTTTTTTGGCTAGAGACGTGTTCTGGTGTCTTTAAACCATGGGATCTGTCATTGAGCACATAAACTTGTGGATTTAGGGAGGCATGCACATAGGAAATACAAGAGGTGGTCACGCTTGTTGGACTCCCTTGTAACCCCTGTGGGTACCCCTTCGAGTAGTAGCACATTAGACAGAACCGCGCACGGATTGTCTTCCAAGTACCCTCTAGGTATATCGGAAGCCCCCTAGCTCCCTTGAAACCTCACCATAGATAAACCATCGGCCGTCTTGTTGCTACAATACACTGAGAACAACACTCGGAGAGATTACTCGCTCGTACGATAGGGTAGTTGGGTTGTATGGCTAAGGGTACGGTTGATCCTCCTTGGTTAGTGCCCTGAAAAATTGGGCCGAGTACTACTGTCAGACCCTTATGTATATTGCAATCTGTAGCATCTGACACTCCTGGAGACCAGAGTTCCCTAATCTATCTCTGGATCACGCATAATATTTGCTAGATCAGATCTCGCAAGTGGGGTTTTGTTGTCGTAGTAGCAATCAATTCCATCATTCAGATCTCTCAGATTAGCCATTCAAATCTATCAGATCCATCAGATCCGCAACAACAATCAGTTCTGTCATTTAGATCTCTCATATCAACCATTCAGATCTCTCAGATCCATCAGATCCGAAGCAGCAATCAGTTCTGCCATTCAGACCTCTCATATCAGCCATTTAGATCTCTCAGATCCATCAGATCTGAGTAGTTGTGTGGGTTCCTATACCTGGGCGTGATTTTCGTAGGACTTTTGGCAGCATTGACATTTCTGGGATTCGGCTACTGTAGTATTCCTAAGCAAGGAGTAAAACTCCATTCAATCTGAGACCCCCTGGGGTGTTTATTGGTGACTTAGCCCATCAGAATCAGGATGACGAGTTGGGCAAGGTGGAACCATTCAATTGTTACGGCCAAAAAATTCGAGCGGTCCCAAATTTCAAGTACATTGGATTGGTGCATGGTACAAACTAGAGCTCAAGCTCTAGCGAATGAGAGGATCGAAAAACTTGAATCAACATTGAACAAGGTCCCGTTGCAGCTGCAGAACTTAAATGCAACACTCTCTAAGGGCAAGGTGGAGGCAAGCGCGGAGGCATATATTGGTAATGAAAACATTGAGGGTGAGTCTAGCTAGTCTCTTCACCTCTTTTGCAACCACCAACAATCCCATCCATGACCACCCAAGCTGGACATGTATAAATTTGATGGCTCTCACCCGGTCGCATGGATAGCACAAATGGAGCAATATTTCACACTAAATTACCTCCCGGATGATGCGACTCAGCTTAGTGTGGGTATCATGTACTTGGACAATGAAATATGGCAATGGTGGAAATGGCACCAACATTGCTATGGAAGGCCCTTGACTTGGGAGACATTCAAAAAAGCTCTTATGGTTCGCTTTGACCATGAATTTGATTTTGTGGGTTGTCTCACTAAGCTCCGACAGACAGGAACGGTGAACAAATATATTGCTGCCTTTGAAGCCTTTGATGAGTTCTACGTGGAATGTTTTTTTAGTGGTCTCAAAGAAGCCATACAAGCCCACGTCCGACTGTACCACCCTAGCTCATGGCTGCAGGCTTGTAGGATAACTTGTGAAGTAGAACTTGCGTTAGCAGCCTAGTCCAATCGCCCAAATTTCATTGCCCAGGGTCAGCCCCCACAAGCTCAAAGCACTACCCAAACTCTCAAGGTTCAAAAGGTGTCACCAATAGAAATGGCGGAAAGAAGAAAGCAAGGATTATGTTACTACTGTGATGAGAAATACTCCCCCGGGCACAAATGCAAGGAGCCCAAATTCTTTCAAATTGATGCTACTGATCATAGTTCATCAGAGGAAGCTCCACCACTTGAGGAACCAGAGGAGGAAGAAGAGGACAACCAGCAGGACAATGTACCTGAAGAACCAATTATCTCGCTGCATGCTTTGGCAGGGATTTCTTCACCCCAAAATCTCAAAATCAAAGGTTTTATTAAGCATCGCCCAGTAGTAGTCTTGATTGATAGTGGAAGTACAGATAATTTTATCCATCAAAGAGTTGCGGAAGCAATGCATTGTTTTGTCTGAGCAGTTTCTAACTTCCAGGTCCAAATTGCTGATGGGGGGACAATGAAATGTGAAGGCCGCTTTGAAAATGTCAAACTTCAAATCGGGGGATTATCAGTTAAAGACCCACATGTTTTCCATACACATGGGAGGATGTGACATTGTCCTCGGTGCTGAATGGCTGCGCACACTTGGCCCAATCATAATGGATTTCTAGGAGTTATATATGAGCTTTAAGTAGAAAAACCACACACATACCCTTCGCGGACTCCAGGAGGGAGCTCCCTCAATCATTAGCTCACATCGGATGGAATAATTGTTAAAAAAGGGCCACCAGGGAGTTATAGCTCAATTCAATGCCATCCAGGCCTTCAAACTCAATTCTCTTCATATTCATCCTGAGATGCAACAGATCTTAAACAACCAGCTGCCAGTCTTTGACAAGCCTCATGAGCTTCCACCCTTGAGATGGGAACGTGATCATAGCATTACTTTGGTCCTAGGGGCCCAACCACTAAATGTGCGCCCATAAAAATATCCGTTCACCCAAAAGAATGAAATTGAAAAAATAATCAAGGAACTCTTGGAAGCAGGCGTCATTCGTCCCAACATTGGTCCTTATTCCTCGCCGGTGGTCATGGTGCTCAAGAAGGATGGGGAATGACGTATGTGTCCAAACTTTAGGGCCCTCAATAAGTTGACATTCCAAGATAAATTGCCCATCCTGGCCTCAATCTGGATGGAGGTTTCTATGGATTTCATTACGGGTCTTCCAAAGTCAGGAAACAATCCATTCATCATGGTGGTTGTGGATATACTTTCTAAGTATGCTCATTTTTGTGCCCTACCCCACCCTTTTACACCGACTCTGGTCACTGAATCTTTCATGGATCAGATTTGCAAATTGCATGGCATGCCCACTTCCATTGTGTCTGATTGTGACCAGATCTTCACCAGTAACTTTTGGTAGGAGCTCTTTCAGCTACAAGGTACTGAACTACAACTCAGTATTTCATATCATCCACAAACTGATGGTCAAACTGAAGCAGTCAACAAATGTCTGGGGACCTACCTTAGGTGTTTCACTTCAGAAAAGCAACATCTCTGGGTATAGTGGTTACCTCTAGCCGAATGGTGGTATAACACCAACTATCACGCCACCACCAATATGACTCAATATGAAGCAGTTTATGGTCAACTCCCTCCTTCCCCTACTTCTTATATAAAGGATGCTCAAAGGTACAAGCAGTGGATCAACTCCTACAAAACTGCACAACCATGCTGGCCCACCTTCGAGCGAATCTTCATCAAGACCAGAACCGCATGAAGCAACAAGTAGATCAACATCGCTTAGAATGCCAATTTCAAGAAGGGGATCAGGTATTTTTGAGGCTGCAACCATATAAGCAAACATCACTCAAAGACAAGGGTTGTCAGAAATTATCTCCCAAATTCTACGGACCGTATCAAGTACTTCAACGCATTGGAGAGGATGCCTACAAGCTAGCGTTGCCACCCACTACAAAAATCCATCCAGTCTTCCAGGTCTCATGCCTCATGAAAGTGATTGGGAACCATTGCAGAATTCAAACCAATCTACTTGAAGTGGATGAAGAAGGATCAATCTGGCTCCAACCTGAACAGGTTCTTGACACATGAAAATGACACCTGCGTGGCCGCACGATCAAAGAAGTCCTCATCAAGTGGAAAGACACCTCTCCGGAAGATGCAACCTGGGAACCAGCTACCATTCTTCAGCAGTTTCCACAGCTTCAGCCTTGAGGACAAGGCTATTCTTATGGGGGAGGGCATGTTAGGGTCCAACCCTAACCCCCTTATTTATGTAATAAGATCGATTCATAGCTGTAGAGTCAATAAATCTCATATTAATAATTGTAAGTGGTTAACCCGCATTTAATGAAGGGACCACAGTTAGTTGCAAATGGGCTATGGTATTAGATCGATGGTATTAATAAGAACCATCGTATTTCCCCATGGTATTGCATGTATGAATCATATATAAAGGTTAGAGACTCCCCTCGAGGAGCATTGTGTCTTATTTTGTAATTGAGCTTAGCTCTATTGGAGGTTGCCCCCTCAAAGAGGCAAGTGAACATTGCTTTATGAATAATAAAATACTCACTGTTATTTCTCATTGTTCTATGTTTTGGGTATATTTCTTCGCATATTTGGTATTCTGGTATCATCTTGCAGATTAAGAGCATAACATATGAAATTATTGAGAGAGGGGAAATAGCCCTAGACACACTAGCTAGTGACCAAATTTTTATTTGAAGACTCATTGAAATGACAAAAAATTGACTTGACACCCTAAAAACACATTGTAAGAGAATATTTGATCACTTATGATAGGCTGAACTAGCTGACACTAACACCCTCACAGATAACCTTACTTTTTTTGTGACTTGGGAACCCAACCAATTCATTAGAAAAAAAAAATATTATGTCCAACCCAAAGTCTCCCTTTCTTTGAAATTTCTTTGTCCACACCTTATCACAACCATAGTCTTGCCTCCTGTAAGTCCTATTCTGAACTTCTCCTAAAACATTTCATCCTTGGGACACCTAGAATTCACTAACACTCCTTGGCACACACTCTTATTTGTTCATTTCCAAGCATTTTGACCTAGTTCTCCCTTGTGTTTCCCTGACTCTCCCTAACACTCCTTACCATTCATTGACATTGTCTGCCATGTGTTAGTACACCTTTTCATTCCTTGGCATGCCCTAACACTCCTTAGCTATCATGCCCTCATAACTACCCTTACTTTTTTTTAGACTTGGTCGGAACCCAACCAAGTCCTACCCCGACTACAACAACTTAACCAAGTTATAGTTACTACAACTAGACTATCCCTTGTTCACCTAAGAACTTCCTATAACACATCTTAGGCTACTCATGTCCAATCTCAACTCATCCCACTTAACAAGTTACCAATTCAAGGCTCACATCCAACCATGGCCATAAAACAACTAAGAAACACAGTTTACATCTTGGCATGCCATAACACATGGGATGTCTAACAATCCCTTAGCCCTATGTGGCATGTGTTAGCATCCCCTAGATTTCTTGGCATGATTTTTACTCCCTAGCACACCTTAGCACTCTCTGACATGCTGGGGCACTCTAGCATGCCTTGGCACTCCCAAGCATATAACCTTGTCACTCCCTCCTTAGAACACTTGGAACTCGTTGACACTCCCTATCACACACTCTTATCTCTTCATTTCCATGCATTTTGAACTAGTTCTCCCTTGTGTTTCTGTGGCACTCCCTAACATTTGCTGGCATGCATTGATAGACCCTGGCACATGGCACATCTTGGTATGTTTCCTTGGCACTCTAGCATTCCTTGGCACTACCTAACATATCTTGTCGCTCCCTCCTTACCATACCTAGAACTCACTAACGCTCCCTATCACGCACTCTTATTCATTCATTTCCATGTATTTGAAACTAGTGATCCATTTTGTTTCCTTGGCACTCCATTACACTCCCTAGCATGTATTGGCACACCCTAGCACCTGGCACATCTTGGCATGTTTCCCTGGCCTCTAGCATACCTTAGCACTTCCTATCATACCTTGTTACTCCCTCAGCAAACCTGTATCTCACTGACACTTCCTGTCACAAACTCTTATTTTTTCATTTGCATGCACTAATTTGACCTAGTGCTCTCTTGTGTTTCCCTGGCACACCTTAACACGTCCTAGCACATGTTGACACACCCTAGCACCTGGCACTCCTTAACATTTCCTAGCACATGTTGACACACCCTAGCACCTGGCACTCCTTAACATGTCCTAGCACATGTTGACACACCCTAGCACCTGGCACATCTTACCTGCATGTCTCCCTTGCAAGCTAGCATGACTTAGCGCAACCTAGCATACCATGTCACTCTCTCCTTAGTACACTTGGAACTCACTGACACTCCCTATCACACACTCTTATTCATTCATTTCCACTCATTTTGACCTAGTGCTCCCTTATGTTTCTCTGGCACTCTCTAACACTCCTTAGCACTCATTGGCACATCTTGGTATGCTTCCCTAACACTCTAGCATTCATTGGCAGTAATGCATAGCATACCTTGTCATTCCCTCCTTAGCAAACCTGGTACTCGTTGACTGTAATGTTTCAAACTATGAAAAATAGTGCTATGCAAAGCAGACAATAAAAATAACACCATAAAATTAAATCAAACCATGAGACCACAAACTTGTCTATCATGTGTTAGCACACCTTTTCATTCCTCAACATGCCCTAACACTCCTTAGCTATCATGCCCTCACAACTACCCTTACATTTTTTACAACATGGGAACCCAACAAAATCCTGACTCAACTATAACAACAACTTGACCAAGTTACAATTACTACAACTAGACTATGCCTTGTTCACCTATGAACTTCCTATAACTCATCTTAGGCTACTCATGCATAATTTTAACTTATCCAACTTAACAAGTTATGAAGATAAGGCTCACATCCAACTATGGTCATAAAATTAAACAACTAAGCAACAAATTTTACATTTTGACATGCCGTAACATGTGGCACGCCTAATAATCCCTTAGCACTATGTAGCACGTATTAGCATCCCTTGCATTTCTTGGCATGCTTTAGTACTCCCTAGCACTCCCTGACACTTAGCACACCTCATACTCACTAGATAACACTCTCTATCACACTCTTATTCATTCATTTCCATGCATTTGAAAATACTGCTCCCTTGTGTTTCCCTGGAACTTGGCCCTAACACTCCCTAGCATGTATTGGCGCCACACCCTGGTGCATGGAACTTCTTGGCATGCCTTAGCACTTGGCATGTCTTGGCATGCCTAAAATGCCTTGGAACTATCTAGCATGTGTTAGTACTTCCTGGCATTCCCTGGAACACCTTGGCACTCCCTAGCTGTCATGCCCTCATATATAGCCTTACTTTTTTTGCGACTGGGGAACCCAACCAAGTCATTGACAGAACAATGTTGTGCCCTACCCAAATTCTCCCTTTGTCTGAAACTAATTTTTACACACCTTATAACAACCATAGCCTTGCCTCCTTCAAGTACTATTCTAAACCTATCGTAACACAATTCTTCCTTGGGACACCTGGAATTCACTGACACTCCTTGGCACACTACACTCTTATTTGTTCATTTCCAAGCATTTTGACCTAGTTCTCCCTTGTGATTCCTTGGCACTGGCTAGTATACCTAGTATACCTTTTCACTCCCTCCTTAGAACACTTGGAACTCGCTGACAATTAATTTACATGCATTTGAAATGAGTGCTCCCTTCTGTTTCCTTGGCACTTGGCCCTCACACTCCCTAGCATGCATGGATAAAATATTTACAAAATTTGCCCATATCCTAATATTTAGGGTTTGGTTTTTGACTAACTAAAAATGTGATAACTGAAGATATAATCATGTGATATGATAGAAAAATCCTCAAACTTCATTATCCAAATATATTTGAGGTCAACCATGCCAAGTTGGAGGTCCACCAAGTCGAATTTCAAAAAGTTCTAGAACCTTGTGAGCAATTCTGTCCTCGCGAAGTTGTGAAAAATGGGTCTCAAAGTGCCACCTGTAACTCCAAGAAAGTAATTGCTGTGTAAAAAATTAGAGAGGGTTTTGTTTTTGGATATTTTGTGAACAAAATACTCCTTCCTCTTTCAAAAATACTTTCCCATTTGTTCAGAATCCAATCTTGAAGTTGGTCACACATAAATGCAACAAATCCTAGCAGAAGCGCAACAAATAGTTGACTTGAATGAGGTTTTGAGTGTTGTTGAAGACCTGTGAAGAAACTTGGAGATGTCCACTACACCCTGGAGCCTTTAAACCATGCAAAAACATCATTTTAGCCTCTTCAAACTTGATTCCAAAACTGACCATCTAGAAGTGCAGCGAAAAGAGTAGCAAGGAAGACAAACTCATATCTCTTTAACCATAACACCTGTGAAAAAACTGAAGGAGGTTATTGTGCTTGGTTCCATGCTTAAATAAAATTTCCTTTTTTTCTCCAAAATTAAACTCCATTTGGTCATACATATCTTTCGAAAATGATGACAAAAACATAGTCAAAAGCACAACAACTCTTCTGTAGAAATTGTATTTTGGGAATATCTACCAAACGGTAAATCAAAATGGGTTGAAATTTTTACAGAAAGTTAATATCATAATAATGAACCTCCACAACAAATTTCAGCCCAATTAGAGTCACAAATATCGAGGAAATCCCAAAATATTTGTAGATGGCGATGGCTCATTTCTCAAAAACCGTACATCATTTGAGTTGAAATTGAGTGGGCGTTTTAATTTAATCCCCATGCATCTCCTGTAACAATTTCATGGAAAACAGGTGTGAGGTTTAAGAGATATGATGAGAACATGGTGATTAGGTAGAAGCGTAGTGAAAAAGAGCAACAACTTAGGGGAAGGGAATGAGAGGGAAGGGAGGTAGGAAAAATTATGGGAAAAATATGGGGCATATGTATGGGTGTTATGAAAATACTTGAAGTGGAATTATTAAAAAATAGTGAGAAAAAGGGGGGGGGGGGAGGTAAAAACATAGACCTAGGGTAAAAGCATAACAGATTTCTAGGGTTTTTGGTAAAATAAGGAAATGAAAATATTTTGATAAGGGGAATGATGGAGAATGGTCAGTGAAGGATGATAAAGGAGGTATAAGATTAAAACGAAGGCCTTTGACTCCTAAATGAAGCTATGAACCATGGAAAATGGAAAGTGCAACAAAAACCCTAGTAGTAAAATTTCGACTCTATCTCTGAGGAAAGAAGGTGCAAGTATGATTGGTAGGGTTTGACTGACCATGATTAATCAAAAGATTCATGAAATATGGAGATGACCTACCATGATGAAATGATATTCATTTTTGGAGTGGGAGTAGCAATGACACCTATACAGTGGCTCGTACTCTTTGCTTTATAACTTGGAAAATTTTTCTAGTATAGACTAAAATTTGACTTTTGACCTTGATTGACTTGAAATATTAACAAATCCTGGTTATTATGGAAGATAAGACCTTAACAAAGACCATATCGGATGTTGATCAATATCACCGAGTTTTATGCACAACTGTCATCCTTCTATACATCGAGTACCCATATGGAAGAGTCCTTATTTCATTTAGTATTTAACCAAGACATACCATGCACATGATTCCAAATATATTTCTGCATCTAACTCTTCCTACCATATCTCTGAATACATGAATTCTACTTTCTAAAGAAGAGATCTTATCTAAAGATGTGCATACCTCTTTCCTTCATTTTGTCATCTAGTCAACTTCTTTCACGAACTGCCTCTTTCTTTGAAGAAAATGTCTATGATGAGGCTCCTTTCTCAAGATGATAAAATACTTCAATTATGCCTTCATGCTGCAACTAAACTAGTAAACTTCTTTGATGCTTGCTTCCATAATATGCCAGACTGCATCCACAAACTTCTAGTGGAATATACTCTTTCCAAGATTCTTCCATATATTGAAGAACCTTCTCATCAAGGATCCTTGTGATCCTTTCTTGCTAGAAGACTATTTCTATAACATGCCATGCTTGCAAGAGGACATCTCTGAGGTAAAAAATCTTTGTCAATGTATCATTAGTGAGCAATTCAGCTTGTTGCAAACAAGGCAACGTCCTTGTCACTGCTACAATGATATGAAACATAAATAAGGATCCTTTAAAAGGGAAAAATGGTGGTTGTTACCATCTCCCATGGATATGCATGAATTTTCTTGTCAAGGAACTTGGATCATTTCTTTATAACTTGGCATCAATGGGACTATTTACTCCTGGCTCCTTAAGCTTCAAAAAGAAGAAACATGCCCAGTCAGGACTTAGGAGTCAGGACCTCAGAATGTTGACCATTCATCACATGTTCTGGGCATTAAGCACACTCATTCCTACAAGCAAATAAATTCTATGCATATTTTTTCTCAAATCCCTCTACTATATAATGACCTTACACTCTCGAAGAACAAGAGAACCGATATCCTTGTGACATTAGTAATTATAGAAATATGTCCTAAAACTTGATTTGAATGCAGTCAATTTGTACATCAAATAATCCACGATCTTTAGATTCTTTACACCAACATATATGGAGACCGGATCCTTAGATCCAATCATAATCACTAAACTAGTTGATTCATACCCACTTAGTTATATCCGATGGCTGATATCACACATCGCATATCGCTATTGCATTGGCCCTAATGTAAATAATAGATGGTGATCCCCGATACAAAGGACCAATGCACATTGAGACTTGTGATTGCGATATGCCAATAAAGGGTGGACCTGATGGGAATTATAGACGTGATTTCATAATATTTGAAATCCAGAAATGCGGGATTTCTTGGTATTTCTTGTGTATTGGGTTTTTTGGCCAATATGCCATGCGATTTCAATTTTCAATGGAATAGCGGACCCAAATGTGATTGCATATATTTGAAGTATGATTAAACTCTCCAATGATGTGTTTTCACTAGTTTTCCCTATGTATTGCATTACGTGTTCGAACGCAGGCTTTCTGTAGGAGGAAGGCTGAACAGTTGGGTTTCCTTTGCCTGCCGGTTCATTGCAATGGGAAATTGATTCTTGTAAATAAACAGTTGGGTTCTTCAATGATGGAGGACTGTAACCGATGTGTTAAAAAACATAGATAACACAAAGAGCAGGATTCTGGGGAGGCGCAGGCAGAGTAATGCATAGAGGCAACTTGAAGAAGCCCAGAGATGTTTTCATGCTAAGGAATCCATTGGAAAGCTCATTATATGCTAGGAGGCAGTCTGCGGAATCGGTGTGACTTAGAAGCAGAGGGTCGTTTGGAGGTCAAGCGAACGTAGAAGCTTGTGAAAGCTGAGAGCCAGAAAGCCTGAGAGCTTCAGAGCCAGAGGGCCGAGCAGAGGCAAAGCCACCAGAGGTTGGAGGTAGAGCCAAATGGCCAGAGCTAGATAGCTACGAGAGCCAAAGCTTGATGAGCCATAGAGCTGAGAGCCAGAGCCAGTTAGCTAGAGAGCCAGAGCCGCAGAGCCAGAGAGCTCAAATAAACTTATAAGAGACATGGGCTCTAATGAAGTTCAAAATAGTAAAGGGTCGAAATGATCAAGCTGTTGCTGGTGCCTGAAGTGTGCTGAAGACAGAATAAGGAGTTCAAGAGACAATACAGAATTCTGAGGGAGTCAAAGAGGCCAGAAGCTCAAGAAGCTCAGAGCACTGACTGAAGGAGTGAAGTCCAAAGAAGCCTAGATCTATCTGCATAGTATGGACAACCAACGAGATAAGATGGTATTTCTAAACCCATAGGTTCAATGTAAACCAATGGAGTTGAGCATGGAGCTTGTCAAAAAATTTAAGCCATAATCCCAAAGAGACTAGTCAATTTGATTAGATCTCATGCAACGTAGCCCAAGATATCAGGGTGAACTCGTAATTAAACTTGTTGTCTTATGTGTTTGTTTATTTGTTGCATTGCATTTGCTTATATGTGTGTTTAAATATCAACAAAGAAAATGAACATAAGAACTTAACAGTACAAAGGAAAACAAAAGCATACACCTATTTCAAGTTATTTATTCCGCAATTGGTTAATCATAAGATCTGGGAAATATTTAAGCTTTGGAAGTGGGAGAGGTTCTTGTAAGCTGACAAGAAGCCTTTAGTGCCCCATTTTTAGATCAGGTGGTATCAGAGCCTAAGGTTGGTTAACCCCACCTTCAAAGAAGGTGATATCAAAGCTTAAGTTATACTAGAGCAAGTGGTATCAGAATGCTTGATTTCCAGATCAAAGATTGCTTGTCTGAAAGGTGTTTAAACACTCAGAGGTTGATTGTATGCTTGTTTACAGACTGACTATTGTTTGAGTTTGCAGAGGTGAAGGGAAAGCTATTGATAGCTTAGTTCAGGAGAGGACAAAAAGGAAGAAGGGCTGAAGACATTCTTCTTATCCCAAAGGACCTCAAAGCAATCCTCGAAACACAAGAGGTTTGTTGCAAAATGTTGCTTGAATAAAGCTCTTTGTTAATCTTGTTTGAAGTTCTTTTGTTCATTTTGATAATGACAACTTCTACAAGTGAGTCCTAAAATTCTTCTTTCTTCACAAGATTCTTTGATGAAGATAAGAAGTAAGACTTGTTCACCATGATGGATATGGTGAGAGAAATGTATGAGGATGGAAGGAACAGCAGCATACTTAGAGAGCAGTTGAATTCCGTGGAGGAAGAGAAGAAGTTGCTTTTTGACAAATTGCAGGAAATGGAGAGGCAACTTCATATTGCAAATATGAACCTGAAAAGGATGCATGAGCTGGATACACAGCTCTTTGTTGCCAAAGAATCCTTAGTCAAGTATTAGCTTGAAGAAGAGGTAAACAATTCCTGTTTGTCTTCAAATTCTTCTACGAATGCTTATATTGCTTCTTTTGAAAAACATACTAGAGGCATAGGTTCCAAGTTAATGTCCAAGATGGGCTATGAAGGAAAAGGCTTGGGTAAACATGCACAGGGTATTGTTGAGCCAATAATAGTTGAGGGAAGGCCTAAGTATTTGGGTCTCGGCTATGGATAGTCTAATGGATAAAGTTCCAAAGCTGCCATGAAGGCCATTGAAATAGTTCCAAGAAGGAGTTTCATTTTAGGTCTTCTACATCAAGAGTGTGAATATTGTATTCATGGAGAATGCAAAAGCTTGAAACATCATTTGCAGGTTGTAGGTCTTCATAAGCATGCACTTGAACCAGAGAGTTGTGGAAACTCTAAAAGCCTTGAAGAGGTTGATGGTGTTCCAAAGGGAGCCACTTCTTCATTTGATTCACCTCCTCATGAAGGTAGTAAAGGTGAAAGAGAAAGGTATAAATCTGGTTCTAACCATATTCCTTTTGATTATGTTTAGCATGGTAAATTTCCATATAAGTATGGGAAAAGAATTGCATGTTCCTTTTGTGGTTTAGATAACCATAATGTTTCTAGATGTTGGAAGAGAATGGACACATATAGGAAAATTTTGAAGGAAAAGAAGCAATATGCCAAAGGTCCACTGGACAAGGCAAATCGTGCTGTCAAGAGGATGCACATGTGTTGCACTTACTACCATAAGCAAGGACATATTGCTGCAAATTGTTGGACTCTGAATCCAACAATGCTTCCACGAAACTTGAAGAAGGTGGAAAGAGAGAATGGCAGGAATGGAAAGAAAGTTTCCATGGATGATCTGTTTCAGGATGATTCACATGTTGATGCTGATGTGTAGACAGAGGAAGCACCTTTGAAATGGATTAGTAAGAAATGGTTAGAGTTCTTATCCAATTAAGATTGCATGTCTATTGATGCATCTATTTGCATTTCTTTGTTAATGAGATGCAAGTTGCAGGTTTTTACCAAGAAGGTGAATGGAAAAGTTGAGTAGGAGACTCACTTTATTGCTGCAACATTATATATCATTTCAGCTTGAAATGTACAGTGTGCTTAAGCAAAAGTTGAAGGATGAAATGCATGCATAAGCTTGATATGCATGAACACAGGGATGTTGATGATTTCCTTGTATTTGAACATGTATGTGTAATTAACTTGAAGGGTTGATTGCTTTGTTGTAAACATGCATGTAATGCAATATTGACTTGAGAAAAGTTAATTTGGTCTCCAAGATGGAGATGATGATGAAGTGTTTCATCTTTTGAAAAGAATCCTCGAGATCTTTTCTACATGCTTGGCTTGAAGGGTCATTTGTTTTAAAGGCATGTTTTGTGGGCTTGTTATCTAGTGCATCATTTGTATGCAGATGTAAAGACGTGGAGGTGTTCACAAGATGTGAAATCTATTTCTTTTGTTGAAGCAGGAGTTTAGGCCATCCAGTTGTTGCCTGTAATCCTGTTGTTGTTAACAGTTGTTGTTGACAATATGTCAAATAGGTACAAATGAAAATTTTGCGAAGCGGATGTAACTTCACATTTGTTTGAGCCACCTTGGATCAATGATCAAGGAAGAGAATCTCAAACTACCTTTTGTAACCTTCTCAGTAGGAGTTCTGCATGAAGTCAAGGAGGAAAACAGTTCTTCCCAAGAGGACCAGCACATCCAAGAAGGAGAGTGGTCAAAGGCTTTGGTTCAGAGGCACTATGCAAGGCAAGTGTATGGAGGTTGAAAGAAGAGGGTGTTGTTACTCTCATTTACTGTTCAAATAAGTATATCAATCTTTTGGAGACCAAAAGATTTTTAGTGGGAAGGCATGATCAGAAAATGATCCTAGATGACTTTTCACTCAAAAATGAAAGTCAAAGGATGCTTATGAAAACAGTCCCATTGCATAGATCTTTTCAATCTAGATCTAATGCAATTTGAATGGGCTAAAATGGACTTCGGATGAAGAAGTTATTGTAGAAAGAAGATTGCCATTGTCTTTTGAAAAGGAGGCAAATTCTTATAAAAATGGGCTTAAGGCTTTATATGCGTTCCTTAAGGAAATCACATCAGAGAAAGGCAAAGGGAGGACTTAGACCAAAGGTCGGATGAACCCCCAATCAACGATCTCCAATATATTGCATCGGAGGTAGGCTACATGCGATATCGGGACCCAGGTGGAGCCGATTGCGATAAAGCGGGATCGGATCAGCGGATCGGGTCGATACAGTCCATGGTATATGGAAAGAACCCTAGGCCATTACATATGTGATATGCCGATGCGATATGCCATGATGCGATATCGACCGTCGGATCGAGGAGTCAGATCAATGGTCAGGATCTGATCAGAGTGATTGGCGATCCGCGATCGGTGATCCCCGATACAAAGGGCCAATGCACATTGTGAGTTGCAATTACGATATGTAATAAAGGGCGACCCGATGGGAATTATAGACACAATTTCATAATATTTGAAATCCGGAAATGCGGGATTTCTTTGTATTTCCTGTGTATTGGGTTTTTTGGCCAATACGCCATGCGATTGCAATTTGCGATGGAATGGCGGACCTGATGGGTTTATAGATGCGATTGCATATATTTGAAGTCCGATTAAACGCTCCAATGATGTGTTTTCACCAGTTTTCCCTGTGTATTGCGTTACGTGTTTGAACGCGGGCTTTCTGTAGGAGGAAGGCCAAACGGTTGGGTTTCCTATGCCCGCTGGTTCATTGCAATGGGAAATTGATTCTTGTAAAGAAACAGTTGGGTTCTTCAATGATGGAGGAATGTAACCGATGTGTTACAAAAACACAGATAACACAGAGAGTGGGATTCTAGGGAGGCGCAGGCAGAGTAATGCACAGAGGCAACTCAGAGAATCCCAAAGATTTTTGCATGCTGAGGAATCCATTGGAAAACTCAGTTATGCCAGGAGGCAATCTGCAGAGTCGGTGTGACTTAGAAGCAGAGAGTCGTTTGGAGGTCAAGCGAACCCAGAAGCTCGTGAGAGCTGAGAGCCAGAAAGCCTGAGAGCTTCAGAGCCAAAGGGTCAAGCAGAGGCAGAGCCAGACGGCCAAAGCTAGATAGCTGCAAGAGCCAGAGCCAGATGAGCCAAAGAGCTGAGAACCATAGCCAATTAGCTAGAGAGCTAGAGCCATAGATCTAGAGAGCTCAAACAGACTTCTAAGAGCCATGGGATGTAATGAAGTTCAGAACAATAAAGGGTTGAAATGATCAAGTTGTTGCTGGTTCCTGAAGTGTGCTGAAGACAGAAGAAGGAGTTCCAGAGACAATATAGAATTCTGAGGGAGTCAGAGAGGCCAGAAGCTCAAGAAGCGTAGAGCACTAACTAAAGGAGTCAAGTCCAGAGAAGCCTAGGTTTGTCTGCAGAGTATGGAAAACCAACAGGATAAGATGGTATTTCTAAACCCATAGGTTCAGTGTAAACCAATGGAGTTGAGCGTGGAGCTTGTAAAAGAATTTAAGCCATAATCCCAAAGAGCCTAGTCGAGTTGATTAGAGCTCATGGAGACGTAGCCCAAGATATCAGGGTGAACTCCTAATTAAACTTGTTGTCTTATGTGTTTGCTTATTTGCTGCATTGCATTTACTTATATGTGTGTTTAAATATCAACAAAGAAAATGAACATAAGCACTTAACAGTACAAAGGCAAACAAAATCATACACCTATTTCAAGTTATTTTTTCTGCAATTGGTTAAACATAAGATCTGGGAAATATTTAAGCTTTGGAAGTGGGATTGGTTCTTGTAAGCTAACAAGAAGCCTTTAGTGCCCCATTTTCAAATCACTTATTCTCACCCCCAAAACATACACACACTAGACTCTCAATGTAAGCACATAAAATTTATTCAACCATATTTACAATACTTGAATTTTCATCCTAAATAAAATGTTTGCTTACCCCAAATCTTTGTTTCTTGAAACTATAAACTATTTATAATTGTGTACATTCTTATTATTCCCATTTTCCATCACTCAACGTTGTTAATTACTTTGCATTCAAATGCGGTAATAGAAAATAACTACCATTGAAAATTATTTGGGGTTTAACACTCCATAAGTTACAATGATTGAATTTCGAGAAAACTACTATTAATGTTGGAGAGAAACAGAGACAAGGTATGTTTTTTACTACAGTAGCTCGAGTTAAATATTTGAATGGTCTATGACACCAACTGCTCTTTTCATATGATAAATATGAGAAAATGGAAAAACTAATAGGTGTGACAATAGGAACAGTAGAAGAAAATACTTTCAGATTGATTGCAATGAAGATTGTTTGTAATTGACTATATTCTTAGCATTCACAGTTTCTATCTATAAAAATTGTTATTCTTAGTATTCACATTTTCTATCTATCGAAATTGTTACATTGACACTTTGCACTCAAAATTTGTATTTCATCATTTTTCATCATTCAAGTTCCTAACAGTTTCTCTCATCTCAACAAACTGAGGTAACTAAGCAAATTTTAAATTAAATTGACCAAATTAATCTTAGACATATTTAGCATATTTAAAATGATCAAAATAATTAGATGTTTAGCAAATTTTGTATGATTGTACATGACTGAAACCAGCCTAGATCCATCTTAACACGGATCGGTAAAGCGTCGAGACGGATCAAATCTCTCGAGGTGCAAACATTTCCTCAAGTTTTGCACTCAAAAAATAGGTTTGCACCTCGAGAGATTTGATCCCTCTCCGTGCTTGATAGATGTTAATTTTAGGTATGTTCTATGCTTAGAGAAATTTATTTCAATTTTCACAGTTAGCTTAATATCTTTTCCAGATTAGCAATCACATCAGCATTAAAGTAAATTGCAGATAGAACATAAACATAAATTGCAGAAGACAAGCCAAGACAAGAGGACACAAGATGTGGCGCTAGAAAAGGACAAACCCCAATGTGGGGAAACCCTTGATCAATTCTTCTTATATGTTCTTCAATAGTTCATCAGAGAGAGAGAGAGAGAGAGATAGTATGTTTACAATAGAAGTCAACACTTTGACTTATCTAGATAAGAGAATAGATCATCTCTAAGAAGATGATACATGATATCAGTTGAAGACATGTTTCTTCAACTAATTCTCCAAGGTGACTCCTTCACTTATCATTGTGCTGCATTTCGTCATCATGCTGCACCTCACTGCGCTGCACCCATCATCACTATGTTGCATCTCAACACGCTTCATTAATCATGGCTGTACCCATCACTGTACTGCATTATGTGCCATTGTTGCACCATGTTGCCATCCTAACCTATGTGTTGGTTGCACCTTGCTTGCTTGTTTTCCCTTGCTTGCTTGTTGTCCCTAGCATGCTTGTTGTCCTTAGCATGCTTGTTGTGCTTAGCCTGCTTGTTGTTGCATGCTAATTGTCCCTTGCATGCTAGTTGTAACATTGCATGCTTGGTGTATTTGCTGCTAAGTACCATACAATTGTCCCAATGTTAGTTAGTTGTCCCTTGCATGCTGCTCTCCTTCGGAGATAGATGCTTCGGCTGTTCTGGCTATTCCCAGCAGTTCTGGCAGTTCTGAATGTTCCCGACAGTTCCGACAGTTCCAGTTGTTCCCGGCAGTTCCAGTAGTCCCAGCAGTCTCGACAATTTCGGCATTTCGGCTTTTCCAGCAGTTCCAGCTTTTCCGACAGTTTTGGCAGTTCCGGCATTTCCGGCTTTTCAGGATCTTCTGGATTTTCTGGCTTTTCTAGCAGTGCCAATTTTTTCAGCATTTCCGGCTTTTTCAACTTTTACGACAATTCTGACTTTTCCGGCTTTTCCAGCAGTTCCGTCTTTTTTGGCAGTTCTAGCTTTTCCAACTTTGCTAGCTTTTCTGGCAGTTCTGGCTTTTCTGGCATTTCCAGCAGTTCCGAATTTTTTGGATTTTCCAGTAACTCTGGCTTTTCCAGCAATTCCAACTTTTCCAGCTTTTCCGGCAATTCCAGCTTTTCCAGCAGTTCTGGCTTTTCTGGCAGTTCCGACTTTTCTGGCTTTTTCGGCAGTTGTGGCAGTCCCGGCTTTTCAGGTAGTTCCGAATTTTTCGGCAATTCCGTCTTTTCCGGAAGTTCCGACTTTTCTGGATTTTCCGGGTTTTCCTGCAGTTCCAACTTTTTCGACTTTTCTGACTTTTCCAGCTTTTCCGGTAGTTCCGGCTTTCTGCCCTCTAGATCAGGGCAACGTTATTCCTTAGGATTTCTCCTCCTACTAAAACCCGAAGACAAGTAGAGAGAGGAAGAGATCCCAAGTGAGTTGAAATGACTTGAAGGCCACCTATATTTATACTAAAACGTTGAGCACATGTGGAGTTTATTTGGTTGTTGGCCGACCTTGACGAATTGTCTTATAACGCAAATAAATTCATAACTCCATGCATACTTATCCGAATCAGATAATCTTTAGATCAATCCTACACCTCTCGATGAGAGGGATCCAAGAAAAATATCAGCTGCCATAAATAAGATGACCCACACAGAGTTTGGCCCTAGTTGCCAATTTTAACGATCCTTCTCAACTAGGGAGAAATCCATCTGTTGATCCATATGTCCGACTGTACTATCTCTGCCATCAGTGCCCTGCACTCCTCTACTCTGCTTTGATTTGCTGAGCTTTGCTCTACTGAGCTCTGCTTTGATTTGCTGAGCTCTGCTCTGCTCTGCTCTACTAAACCATGAAGAATAAGAATTGATCGAGAATGTCTCATACCATTCTCTACTGACCCGAAGTTAGATTCATCTGAAGAGAGTGTGTCACATCACTCTTACTGACCTGAAGTCAGTTTTATTGATCCCAGATCAATATCACAAGAGAGTGTCTCAAACCACTCATACTGATCCCAGATCAATGTCACAAGAGAGTGTCTCAAACCACTCATATTGATCCCAGATCAATGTCACAAGAGAGTGTCTCAAACCACTCATATTGATCCCAGATCAGTTTCATTGATCCTAGATCAATGTCACAAGAGAGTGTCTCAAACCACTCATACTGATCCAGATCAGTTTCATTGATCCCAGATCAATGGAGGTCATCCTAGCATAGGGAGTACGGTAGATACAGTGATGCGTCCATCGATAGTACTACTATGGTCCCTATTCTCATTTCCCTACTCATTGATCAGATGAGAGGTACTTCCCATGAGTCCCAAACTGCATGGGTAGGATGCCTCGACAGGAGAACTAATCATCATGTCCATAGGGGAATGAATCATCCTATCAGTGGATGCCATGGAGAACTAATCATCCTGGCCCACAAGAGAACAAATCTTCCTGTTCCACAGTCGCCACGGAGAACAAATCATCCTGGCCTGTAGAAGAACTAATCATCTTGTTCATAGCACACCACCAGGGGAGGGTGAGTCACCCTGTGGTCGTATGTTGCTCTAGTAAGTACCCCAAGCCCCCCAGAGCTCCCAGAGCTCAATGCATGCAACATGCAGGACCCTTATAAGAAGGTCTCTCAATGACTCCAAGTCGTTCGGGAAAGTCACAGATTTGACCTTTCCCCAAGGCTTTGACAAAATGTCTACGACCTATACATCAGTCTCAATGTGATGGAGCCTCCTCACTCATCGACTTATCATATCGCAGATAAGGCAGTATTTGATGTCTATCTACTGGAGCAATCATCGAATATGGGATTCCTCAATAATCGAATCCCCCCTTTGGTTGTCATAGAGAATCACAGTGGTATTCATCATGTGTACAAACAGCTCACTTAAGAGCTTCTGCAACCATGCAGCTTCACACGAGATCATACACGTAGCTATGTATTCGGTCTCAACCATGCTTATAGTAACCGACTTCTACTTCTTGCTCATCCATGGTATCGAAGCAGAATCCAAAGAGAACCAGCACTGAGAAGTGCTCTAGTGATCCTCCACATTGCCTGCCCAATCAACATTTGAATAATCATGCAGTTTCATATTTCCAACAGTGTATCTCAATCCATGAGAGATTGTGCCCCGAAGATATCTCAGAAGATTCTTGGCACCAATCCAGTGAGGCTCAACCAAATATGAGCTCACCATGCTAACTGCAAAACATATGTCCGGACGAAAGTTCACCAAGAACATCAATGCGAATGGTTTTATGAAACTCAGAGGCATTTCCCAAATCTGGTCCGACATCACTACCATATAACATCTGAAAGTTAAGATCCCAGAGGTAGTCAAAGGCTTGCAGTTTATCATTCCACATCCGGAATCCAACTCCCTCTTACTTCTGCAAATGAGAGGGTTTGCACCTGTTAGAAATAGGTTGTCCCCATAAGGTGTCAGTATGAGAGGTCTATCATCCACAACCTTCGGGTAATGGTTGGATCGATTTCACTCCTAGTGAATCTCAGCTTAATTAGACAGCTATCAATCCTCTCATACTACTCCTGAGGTGTTTTGCTTCAAGCCCCCGTAGAGGGATTTCTTCCACCTGTATACATGAGATTCTCGATCATGAATCTCAAACTCCTCAGGTTGTTCCAAACCTGTGGACCTGCTGCATGAGGGGAATGGTCCCCTTATAAGATTTTCCTTTGGTACATCTCAGACATATACCTTCATGCTCTACTTGAATTTAGACATCCCTATCACCATTTGACTCACATCAGGTAAGGCCCCATAGGTAGACCTCCAGTGTTATAGATGCGATATGTCAATTGACATGATCCCCAATGGACCATCCTGCAACTTGATACAAATTGCCAACCCCGAACCCATGAGAAAAAGCATCTTTGAAAATTATATTTTTAACACGCACCTTTCCATTGATGAATGCCACCCTGAAACCTTTGACTTCCATTTCCAAGATGGACACTAGGTTCTTCTTGCGATCAGGTACATAAAAGAGATTCTATAAATGAATCAAGTTACGCTTATTCAATTGAGAGTTAACATTCCCTACACCCTTTCTGGGATAGGTGGCATCAGCTCCAAGTATAATCCCACGATTGTTTCCATCTCTACCAAATTAGAGAGTGCACCCATCTATCCGATGAAGTGCCTTGAAGCACTATAATCTATAAGCTAGATTCCCAAAGAATCTGAAGGAGAGGGCCAATACAAGATAACACTTCTTTATCTTATTAGAAACAACATTTGATTCTTCATACTTGGTGTTCCTTGCTTTCTTTAAAGAGTTAGCCATTTCCTTGATGACCTGCATTACTTGTCATTCCTTTGATCATTGAAGATGTCCCTAGAATGATTGTTATCTTCATCAAGAGATGTGTCTCTGCCATTCGGACACTCCTTCACATACTGGCCAAACTTATTACAACCAAGGCATTTGTCTTTCCTTCCACCCTTAGATCCGGACTTCCCATTGAAGTGATCTTTAGGTAGGCCATCAGAAACTTCTGCTGCACCATTCTAATAATATTCTTTGCTTCGACTTCCCCCTTGGTGAATTTGAAGAGGGATGAGGAATCCACTAATCCTTTTGTCCTTTCCCAACTGTCTTTGGTGATTTCTCTTTCACTTTTTCTTGGGCATTGTCTTCACCTCAACGCTAATACCATGTTAATTTTAGGTATTTTCTACGCTTAGAGCAATCTATTTTAATTTTCACAGTTAGGTCAATATATTTTCCAGATTAGTAATCACATTAGCATTAAAGTAAACTACAGATAGAGCATAAACATAAATTGTAGAAGACAAGCCAAGACAAGAGGACACAAGATGTGGTGCTAGCCAGGGACAAACCCCAATGTGGGGAACCCTTGATCAATTCTTCTTATATGTTCTTCAATAGTTCAACAAAGAGAGAGAGATAGTACATTTACAACAGAAGTCAACACTTTGACTTATCTAGATAAGAGCGTAGATCATCTCTAAGAGGATGATACATTAGATCAGTTGAAGACATGCTGCTTCAACTAATTCACCAAGGTGACTCCTTCACCTATTGTTGTGCTGCATTTCGTCATCATGTTGCACCTCATCGCGTTGCACCATGTTGCACCCATCATCACTGTGCTGCATCTCATCACGCTTCATTAATCATGACTGTACCCATCACTGTATTGCATTATGTGCCATTGTTGCACCATGTTGCCATCCTTACCTATGTGTTGGTTGCATCTTGCTTTCTTGTTGTCCCTTTCTTGCTTGTTGTCCCTCGCATGCTTGTTGTCCTTAGCATGCTTGTTGTTGCATGCTAGTTGTCCATTGCATGCTAGTTGTAACATTGCATGCTTGGTGTATTTGTTGCTAAGTACCATACAACTGTCCCAATGTTAGTTAGCTATCCCTTGCATGCTGCTCTCCTTCGGAGACAGATGCTCCAACTATTTCGACAATTCCCATCAGTTCTGGCAGTTCCAACTGTTCCCAACAATTCCGACAATTTTGGTTGTTCCCGGTAGTTCTGGCAGTCATGACAATTCCGGCTTTTCTGGCAGTTCCGGCTTTTCCAGCAGTTCTAGCAGTTCCGACATTTTTGGCTTTTCCATCTTTTCCAGCTTTTTTGGCTTTTCTGGCAGTTTCGGCTTTTCTGGCATTTCCAAATTTTTTGGCTTTTCCGACAGTTCCGGCTTTACCGGCAGTTCCAGCTTTTCCAACTTTTCAGGCAGTTTCGGCTTTTCCGGCAGTTCCAGCTTTTCCGACTTTTCCGGCAGTTCCCGCTTTTGTGGCTTTTCTGGAAGTTCTAGCTTTTCCAGCATTTTCGGCTTCTCTGTCAGTTCCGGCTTTTCCGGCAGTTCCGGCTTTTACGGCTTTTCTGGCAGTTCTGGCTTTTCTGGCATTTTTGGCTTTTCTAGTAGTTCCAGTTTTTCCGAAAATTCTGGCTTTTTCAACACTTCCAGCTTTTTCGGCTTTTCCGACAGTTTTAGCTTTCTGCCCTCTAGATCAGGGCAACGTTATTCCTTAGGATCTATCTTCCTACTAAAACCCAAAGACAAGTAGAGAGAGGAAGAGATCCCAAGTGTGTTGAAATGACTTGAAGGCCACCTCTATTTATACTAAAACGTTGAGCACATGTGGGGTTTATTTGGTTTCTCGCTAACTTTGACGAATTGTCTTATAACGCAAATAAATTCATAACTCCATGAATACTTATCGGAATCGGATGCTCTTTAGATCAATCCTACACCTATCGATAAGAGGGATCCAATAAAAATATCAGCTGCCATAAATAAGATGACCCACATGGAGTTTGGCCCTCGTTTCCAATTTTAACAATAGATCCGGTGTTAAGATGGATCTACACTGGTATTAATAACTATATATTAAATGATTATTGTTTTATAGGAGATATTTTAATATATATATATATATATATATATATATATATATATATATATATAGATATAGATATATATATATATATATATCTTGTGTGGAGGGTTAGGAGAAAATTCTAGCGTGTTATGTGTCAATGGTTTAGTGGCCATTTGGTTGCCACATACGCAGAGTGGGTCTCACATCTTCATGTTACTTGAAAACTTTTGTCGATAATAAGTTGGTCATATGGGCTCGGATTTGAGTGTCGTCTACGCTATTCGGTTTGTATCAACGAGTTCTTCATCTTGATGCTAATGTTCTTGAGATTCAGAATTTCAAAAATTGAATCTTTCTAGAGCCACCTGGATTATTTCTCCCCACTGAGGAGCTTTTGGTCCACCAAAAACAAGGACATAATCTATAACTACTGTGTTACATTGTCTGCACCACAAGTGTCTTGATACATCACCCTTCCTTCTCCTTCACCTTTTTCCTTCAGAGCCATAAGCGATGAACCGACATCTACTTCCCCTGCCATGCTTTATGTTCATCATTAACAACATGATTGTACTCAAAATGAAATTTAGAATAATGAGACTTGTTATACCTTTCGTGATTGTTTTTGGTGCAATTATGGCAGTGAGAGTTTGCCTCAGCTCTTCTTCTGCAATGTGCGCCACCATGGTATGATGGTTGTGTTCCCATCATTCTCTTTCCTCTACAGTTTCAACAATGTCTTGGAAGCTTCTGACACCTTTGAGCACTCTCCTTCAGTGTGTCTCAAATCTACCAATTAAGGTCGTTGCACAACCTCCAATGGTTGAGTCATGTTTTGGCCATTAACACCAAGTCTTCCTCCTTTATACCTCATCTTGGTAAGGTGTCTCATGCTAGTACCTGAAATGGGCACCTCCACATTTCCAACAGAAATAACATCATATGAAGATGAAACTGAAGAATAATCAACACTGTTTACCTCAACTGTCAATTTTGAAACAGGTGATGATGGCTTTGCTAAGCCTTCATTGCGCTTCAATTTTTCCAAGGCCTCTTCTGTGGCTCGTAGTTGAAGTTGCAATCTCTGCTTCTCATCTTTCTCTTCTTGTAGGAGTCTCATCAATTCAAAATTCTCTGCTTAAAGGCTCTGACTAATCTCCTCATCTGAATGATGAGAAGATGATGAAGAAAATGAATGTACACTCGAGGGGGTAGATGAAGCATCTCCCTCTGCTCTTTCTTTCTCCTGGTCCCCTCTCGCCATTCTTTTCTCATAAGTTGCATACATTATGTCCGCCATTTTTTACATCCTAAGGAGCTCCTCGTACATATCTGTATCATCCTCCATTTTCTTTCTTGTTGCATGTTCAATTATTCATACTCGCAATTTGCATCAGAGAGAAGACCGCTGTGATACCAAATTTGGTTCGGATCTCTTCAGCGACCGGAATTATCCAAGATCTTTTACTTCTGTGATGTTAATAGAATTGCATTTAAAAGAGCATAAAAGAACCACATATGCATGCTTAAACAAGAGGAAATATAATGACGATCAACAAACCAATAACACAACACATTGATAACAGAGCTCACCCAGTATCGGTTATGTCTCTGGGCCTGATGTCAAGAGTGTGGAGGCTGCTTCATTGAATGTTGCAAATGATGATGATGTAGATGGAATATTCTTTGTCATAACAAGGACATATACCTTCAACAAGAGTGCCTTGTCTCTCAATGAGGTGTTCTCCCTACAAGAACTCTCACTCAAAATGAGTTTTCCTTCAGCATGACAAGCTAATATATTCTTATAATAATGTAGCAACAAGTATCCCTCAGCATAGTGTTACACATGGATCTCAACAATAAAATATTATCTCAACAAAACAAAATGACGCATAACATAACTACATCATATACCTCCACTTTCGTAGATGGTCGAAAAATGCAAAGCTCCGCTGCTGAAATGGATTGCACCACTGAATTCCTGGCCTTGAGTGATGTAAAATCAATTGTCAACTTGTCCAATTCGGACACCATCAAAATCTAAGCCCTCAGGAATCTTGAAGATTCCTTAAATATTCTTTTTTGAAGGTAGCTGAAAAATACATTGCTCGGGCAAAGAATCTGAGCACACCACTACGCTTCTTGTGAAATTCTGTGAAGAATGAGTATAAAGTCGACTACATTATGACAATGGAAAATTTCAGCCTCTAAAAGAATCTTTAAGATTCCACAATATTCTTCAAAGAGTTTTCGCCACTGAGCGCTTGAATTTCAGTTACTTAGATGGAGATTCTCACTGTATGGTTAGACTCCCGGTGATAAAACATACAAAAATAACCATAAACACGTCAAATTCTGCCACTGTAAAAATTTACCTCCTAATTTTTTTTTTCAGCATATTAAGATTCTCATGCGTTAGGATTCTGCTAGCTTGGCACACTTCCGTTCCGTCTCTGTTCGACAGCTCTACGTGCTCCCTAGTCTAAAGAAACGTTAGGTCTATGTACCACTTGTGTTTGTGCTTTAAGTGGTTAAGTGCTAAGTTTAAGTTGTGGGAGGTCTGAGGTTCCAATTCTCACCTAAACAATTATGGAGCGCATTTTTCAAAAATAACCTTCGGCCGTTAATGTTTTGTTTGGAGCGGCGCGGTCACATAACTTAAGCCTCGGTTACATATCAGGTTGAATCGGCGGTCAACGTTTAAATATGGCCCACGATTAATACTTTGTTTTTTAACGCGGCTTTGGTCATGACAGTTTTGGAACAACGTGTATTATGGGATAACAGTTTGAGTTGTTATACAATACATCATATATTTATATGGTATCAAATCTTATCAATCCGTTTTTATTACACAATACATCATATATTTATATGGTTTCAAATCTTATCAATCGATTCGTTTAATGTTGACCTCAAAATAATTACATTCGTAATTTGGTTTTGATTTGTTTTGATTTTATACGTTATAACAACATACCGCATTCTCTTTTTATTATATCCGTTGAAAAGTTTGTTGGTTTAATATGGATCATTTTGATTTTTGGTTTTATATAGTTATATTAAACTATATATTAAATGACTTGTTTTGATTTTATACGTTATAACAAATACCCCATTCTCTTTTTAATATATTCGTTTGAAAAGCTTTTAATATGGATTCTTTTGATTTTTGTTTTTTAGTTATATTAATAATTATATATTAAATGATTTTGTTTTATATGAGATCTTTTAATATATTTTTTTTGTTATCTTATGTGTAGGGTTAGGAGTAAATGATAGTGCGTCATGTAATGATGGTTTAGTGGCCATTTGGGTGTTACATATATGAAGAGTGAGTTTCACATCTTCATGTTGAAAACTTATGTTGATAATAAGGTGGTCATACGAGTTTGGATTTGAGTGTCGTTTGCGCTATTGGGTTCGTATCGACGAGCTCTTTATCTTGATGTTAATTTTGTTGGGATTCAAGAACTTCAAAAATTGAATATTTCTAGAGCCACTTGGATCATTGATCAGACACTTTGTAGAAAAATGTCCTAACTCGTGAGAGTGAAAACACTTGACTTTTGACATGTTTTTATTCTTGCCACCATGACAAGAATATGATTTGGAATGGGATTTCTTCCCCTTCTCTTTCTTTGCCTTACCCGCAAAGGCATAATCCTCCTCATCATCAGTCTTTGATGAGGATTCGTCTCTGGTCTTCCTCCGAATCTCTTCCTGTACTAAATATGACCACAACCGTTCCCAATCTAGTAGCTTCTCCCTCCCATTAATCGATTCCTATAAATTGTGCCAGCTCTTGGGAAGTCCTAGAAGAGCTAGGCTCACCATATCGTCTTAGGAAATGATCTGAAATGGCCATACATTAAACTGAAATAGAATTTATTAATGCTATTAGTGAACCAAATGTTAACTTAAAGTGCTTTAACTGTGAGGACTGATCGAAAAGGAATGCATTAATGACATAATTGAAACATAAGCAAGATACAAACAAAAGTGAAAAGTAGCGAAAACAAAGCGAGACCAGAAAGAAAGATTGACTATAGAGTTCATCCCTGATGGACTATGTCTACAGGTCTACTTTCAAGATGGGCATCCGCTTTATTAGGATTGAATCCAAGGAGTTCGATTACACAGCAAATTAACCAGACTGATTGTCCACATAGGCACGTCTAGTCACTGTTAAAAGAAATCTCTTTGAATTAGCTTTCCATTGCTTATCATGGTTCCCAATTCTGACTCTGGATCCTCCTGTTACACTGAAAACAAAACTGCTTATGTCCTCCAGAATCTACACACAAAACTCTAAAATCACTCCCTGATTCTCCATGAGTAAAAGAATGAATTTATAGAGTTAAAGGTTCAGTTTCGAGCTTCCATGGCCAAACATAGCATTTGGTTGAGCATTAACAATCATGTGGTCTCGGTCATATCACTAGAGGACATCTTAGTACCTAGTCACATGGTGGTTTAATTAAAATATACCAAAACTCAATGAAAAACCAAAAAATAAACTTTAGGTTATAATAACCCGGTGGCGGTCATGGTAACTGCGCGGAAAAAGTGATTGTTTCCATGTGAATAGTTGCGTTCTAACCGCAGGCTGCCACCTAGCGGCTGATCCCTAGCAATTCGATTGCGACTGCTGTGTTCACATGCTACAAACCCTCTACGGTAATGTTACCTCCGCTTGGCTGCTATTTCAATGCCATGGTTAGCTGACAATGCAATGGACCTCCTATTCACATGTAATAACTCCGCTACGGTGACCACTGATCCACTATGGTCACAACCATAATCGTTAACTGCTACATGCTCACATGTGTTCATTGCCGCAGTCTCGCTGCGGTTAGGGACTGTGGGTTTCTGTTATAATTTTTTTACAATGCAATGTATTTACACCATGGCCGAAAGTTTTAGACTTTAGGTTTAATGCATTTTGTAATGCATTATTTTTTTTTATATAGGTTAATGGGTTTAGATGTATTAGGCTTTAGGACTTGGGTTTATTTTTAGGACTAGTACTTATGTTAATGCATCACTTTGATTTTGATACAAAAACCCATGTACACCTCTTCATCACAAAGCGACATTTGTCAACATCACATGACGACAAACACATGTCGACAACCAAACCCCAGTGGAACTGATGACAAACACATGTCGACAACTAGGTACAAAACCATATCCTTCGAACATCATGAACCATATCACTCATTGACATTACCGGCGGAACTAAAAATCAACACCAGATAACCTGAACCATAAACATCACTGTCGAAGTTGAAGATACTGGAAACTAAATGATGACGACGAATACTGGCCAAGTTGATAAAGCTCAAGACCTCATCGATTATGATCATTTAAAGACCACTTCGACTTTGAACCACTGAATACTCCGCTCATGTTGGACTGACGAGATCCTCCTGGATCAATCCTCTCCACTTGAAAGATTTTGGACCATAAAAGTTTGACTAGACAGATAGCAGGTGAGGGTAGATCTCCCTCACTCTCCACCTTGCCCTGATGATGTACCAATACATTCAATCAACCACCTGAAAGTGATGACCCTGATGATGTTGATCATGGCACATTTTGAATCTGTGAATTGTTCCATCCATCTGCAGTATGCACAACTTGCGAAGATGGTTAAACAACCTATTATGAACATGGCAGTTGACTTATTTCCATGAAGTACCATGAATTAATGATTCATAAACATCTTTGAAAATAATCTCTACAGGATATTGTTCAATGTTATTGACATGTATTAAAAATCTATTTTGTGGAATAACAGAAACATTCAAATACATTCTTGACCTCATACCAGCTACTTGACTTGAGATACTTTCTGGATTCCTAATTACTAAGTGAA
Source organism: Pinus tabuliformis (assembly GCA_031772625.1). Lineage (NCBI taxonomy): Eukaryota > Viridiplantae > Streptophyta > Pinopsida > Pinales > Pinaceae > Pinus > Pinus tabuliformis. The sequence continues at coordinate 161,849,164 of CM062808.1, forward strand.
CTTGCTGCAATAAACCCATCAAACTGTAGTGTGAAAACTGCTGCAACTTTGTTTGATTTTGAAAGTATTGAAGTGGTTGTTTATTTGTTTGAATCACTATTTCCTCATTCATTAAATGATGTCTCCATTGATTAACACTTTCCCTTAATGCATAAGCTTCCATTTTATGTACTGGATACTTTGACACTGCTTTAGAAAAGGCTTTGATATGAAAACAAACAGGTTTCCTCTCCACTTGAAAAGAGGCTTCAAAACTATTTGAGACATGAAATGGTGATACAATACAAGAGAAATGTAACATTAACTTTCCCCAATACTAACCTGCCTCCCATAACTTATAACTCTCAAACTTGGACTGAAATGATACATTTTGACATTAGGAAGAGGAAGTTTGGGCATCAACTGTAACTCATGTTGTATTCCCTGCTTATGAGTAAGATGTTTTGGTTCTTTAAATAGAACTGAAACAATTTCTACCTTCTTGACCAAACTATCTTTAAACTGAGACTCACAACCTGAACAAACATCATGTCGATTCTTATGTTTTTATTTTACACACATGAGTACAAATCTCTTATTTGAACTTATTAATCGCTTCATTTGATTAGCAACAACTAAATTTAAGTGAGTTTTACTTTTATCTTCCCTGACAATAAATTCAACCCTTAAGGTGATATTTATGCTCTATCCTATAAAACATTGCATCACGATCATAAAGATAAGGACTTCCTAAGACAACTCCACATATGTCTATTGGAACCACATCTAATTCCACTTCATCAACGTAATTAGCTGTAATGGAAAATTTTAATTGACACTTCTTTGTGACTTTTATCTGAGTTGATTTATTTAGCTAACCTAATGGGTAAGTTCTTGGATGATTCTGTGTCTCCAAACCCAAGTTCTTAACTAAATGTTTAGATATTAAATTTTCTTGTGATCCACTGTCAAACATTGTATCTATCTTTGTGTGCTTATAAGTTATCCTTATGTGAAATAGTTCAACTCTTTTATCCTAATTTGAAGGATTTATGTTTTATGAAGGTGAAGTAGTATTAGAACTTGAACCAGTATTAGAATTTTTGCTTATCGAAACTATGGGAGTAATCCTCCTTTCATCACTTGAATCAGAGCCTAGATCTTGTTGGATTGCTGCATTTGCTTTCTTTTCATCCTTCTCCTTAAGGAAATTATTTGGCTTAAGTTTGGGATGAAGTTTGCAACACCTAGATTCACCATGACCGACTCTATGGAAATGAGAACAAGTAGGTATTTCCTTCTGAGCTGTCACTGATTTCCTTCCCTTCGAATTGTTCTTCCTCTTTCTGTCATTGGAATCCTTGATTTCCAACTCTTTGGATGATTGTGGTGAAAACTTGAATGTCCTACCACCTGATTCAATATGTATGGCTTAAACACACACTTCATCAAAATCATCAGGATTAAACATCAACAATGTAGGTTGCAAATATGAATGTAAACTTCCAATGTACTTTAATAAAGTTTCACATGTATCGAATGTAATACCAAGAGCCAATGCTTTCTTTTTGAACTCATGAGTAAATTCTTGCACACTCTGCCCTTTGCCTTGCCTCAAGTGTTGCCAATCAATAACAACTTGCTGCATGTACCCTTAAGGGTAGAATTATTTCCTAAGAGCATTTAAAAACTTAGACCATAAAGAGATGACTTTACCTTTCCACTTTACATCTATTTGAGTTTTACTTTCCCACCAGATTAAATCTATTCCCCCCATTCTAAGTCTAGCTAGCTAAATTTTCCTTTTATCATCAGAAATGTTTTGAATACGAAAATACACTTCTAACTGCTTAATCCAGTTATCTAACTTTTTCAGGATTCATTTCGCTATCATAAATAGGTAACTCAAATTTTACATCAAGTTTCAAAAGAGATGTTTTCTTAGGTTTCTTTTATGTTTTAGATTTTGAACTAGAAGAAGAAGAAGATGATGATGATGGAGAGGATGGAGGTTTATCAACCTTTCCTTTACCCTTGTCCTCGTTGTCTTTGAAGAAGAAGCTACATCTCTCACTTTCTTATCTTCGTAGAGTTCTCCCAACATCTATTGCATACTCAAGAATGGTTGTTGAAACTGTTCCTCACTCATCTTAGTTTCAGTAGTTTCACTTGCATTAGATCTTCTCATGATCAACTTATGAGTGAATCTTCGCTTTCCAATCTCTGAATCGCCTTCTTTAAGAGTCCCTTCTCCACGTCACGACCTTGAGTTGGTTAACGTTCACTGGAAAAATTCTACTAACACAACCTGCTTTGACACCAAATTATATGATCTGAAATGAACATACATTAAACTGATGTAGAATTGATTAATGTCAACAGTGAACCGAATGTTAACTTAAAGTTCTTTAACTGTGAGAACTAATGAAAAATGCATGAATTGATGACATAATTGAAACATAAGTAAGATGCAAACAGAAGTGAAAAGAAGAAAAAACAAAGTGATACCAGACAACAATATTGATTATGGAGTTTGTCCCTGATGGACTACGTCTCCGGGTCCGCTTTCAAGATGGGCGTCCACTTTATTAGGATTTAATCTAAGTAGGTCGATTACATAGAAAATTAACCAGACTTATTATGCAGGCAGGCACTTCTGGTCACTATCACAAGAAAGCTCTTTGAGTTAGCTTTACAACGCATATCACGGTTCCCAATTCTGACTCTGGATGCTCCTGTTACACTGAAAACAAAACTTCCTATGTCCTCCAGAATCTGTACACAAAACTCTAAAATCACTCCTTGATTCTCCATGAGTAAAAGGATGAATTTATAGAGTTAAAGGTTCAGTTTCGAGCTTCCATGGCCAAACATAACATTTGGTTGAGAATTAACCATCATGCGGTCTCAGTCTTATCACTAGAGGACATCTTAGTACCTAGTCACATGGTGGTCTAATTAAAATAAACCAAAACTCAACAAAAAATAGAAAAATAAACTTTAGGTTATAAAAACCTTCTAGCACTCACGCTAAATGCACGGAAAAAGTGACTAATTCCATGTGAACAACTGCGGTCTAATCGCAGGCTGCCACCCGACGGCTGCTCCCTGGCAGTTTCAGTTGTGGTTGACGTGTTCACATGCAACAAACCCGCTACAGTAGTGTTACCTCCACCTGACTGCTATTTCAATGCCATGGTTAGCTGACGGTGTGGTGAACCTCATGTTCACATGTAATACCTCCACTATAGTTACCACTGATCCACTGTGGTCGCCACTGTAACCATTAACTACTACTTGCTGACATTTGCTCATTGTCGTGGCCCCGTTGCGGTTAATACTTGCGGTTAGGGACTTTGGTTTTTTGTTATAAAGTTTTTACAATGCAATGTATTTACACCATGGATGAAAGTTTTAGAATTTAGGTTTAATTCATTTTGTAATGCATGTTTTTTTTTTTATATAGGTTAATGGGTTTAGATGTGCTAGGTTTAGGACTTAGATTTATTTTTAGGACTAGTACTTAGGTTAATGCATCACTTTGATTTTGATACAAAAACCCATGTACACCTCTTCATCACAAAGAGACATTTGTCAACATCGCATGAACAAACACATGTCGAGAACCAAACCCCAGTGGAACTGACGACAAACACATGTCGACAACCAAGTACAAAACCACATCCTTCGAACATCATGAACCATATCACCCATTGAAATTACTGGCGAAATTGAAAATCAACACCAAGCAACCTGAACCATAAACATCATTGTCGAAGTTGAAGATACTGGAAACTGAATGCTGATGAAGAATATTGGCCAAGTTGATAAAGTTCAAGACCTCATTAATTATGATCATTTAAAGACCACTTTGAATTTGAAGCACTAAAGACTCTGCTCATGCTGGACTGATAAGATCCTCTTGGATCAATCCTTTTCACCTGAAAGCTTTTGGACCACAAAAGTTTGACTAGACAAATAGCAGGTGAGGTTAGATCTCCCTCACTCTCCACCTTGCCCTAATGATGTACCAATACATTCGATCAACCACCTGAAATTGATGACCCTGATGATGCTAATCATGGCACATTTTGAATCTATGAATTGTTCCATCCATCTACAGTATGCACAACTTGCGAAGATGATTAAACAACCTATTATGAACATGGCAATTGACTTCTTTCCATGAAGTACCATGAATTAGTGATTCATAAACATCTTTGAAAATAGTCTCTATAGGATATTGTTCAATACTATTGACATGTACTAACAATCTATTTTGCGGAATAACAGAAACATTCAAAGACATTCTTGACCTCATACCAGCTACTTGACTTGATATGCTTTCTGGATTCCTGATTACTAAGTGAAATTGCTGCAATAAACCCATCAAACTGTAGTGTGAAAACTACTGCAACTTAGTTTGATTTTGAAAGTATTGAAGTGGCCATTGATTTGTTTGAATCGTTGTTTCCTCACTCATTAAATGATGTCTCCATTGATTAACACTTTCCCTTAATGCATAAGTTTCCCTTTTATGTACCAAATGCTTTGACATTGCTTTAGAAAAGGCTTTGATATGAAAACAAATAGGTTTCCTCTCCACTTGAAAAGAGGCTTCAAAACTATTTGAGACATGAAATGGTGATACAATACAAGAAAAATGTAACACTGACTTTTCCCAATACTGACTTGCCTCCCTGTAACTTATAACTCCCAAACTTGGACTGAAATGATACATTTTGACATTAGGAAGAGGAACTTTGGGCATCAACTGTAACTCATGTTGTATTCCCTACTTGAGTAAGTTTTTTGGGTTCTTTAAATAGAACTGAAAAAGTTTCTACCTTTTTGACCAAACTATCTTTAAACTGAGACTCATAACCTGAACAAACATCATGTCAATTCCTATGTTATTATTTTACACACATGAGTACAAATATCTTATTTGAAATTATTAATCGCTTCATTTGATTAGAGACAACTAAATTCAAGTGAGTTCTACTTTTATGTGCCCTGATAATAAATTCAACCCCATCTTTCTTAAGGTGATATTTATTTTCTCTCCTATAAAACATTGCATCATGGTCATAAAGATAAGGACTTCCTAAGACAACTCCACATATGTCTACTAGAATCACATCTAATTCCACTTCATCAATGTAATTAGTTGTAATGGAAAATTTTAATCGACACTGCTTTGTCACTTTTATTTGAGTTGATTTATTCAACCAACATATTGGGTAAGGTCTTGCATGATTCCATGTCTCCAAACCCAAGTTCTTAACTAAATGTTCAGATATTAAATTTTCCTGTGATCCACTTTCAAACATTATATCTATCTTTGTGTTCTTAGAAGTTATCCTTATGTGAAATAGTTCAACTCTTTTATCCTCATTTGAAGGATTTATGTTTGATGAAGATGCAGTAATATTAGAACTTGAAACAGTGTCAAAAGTTTTACCTGTCAAAACTATGGCAGTAATCCTCCTTTCTTCACTTGAATTGGAGCCTATATCTTGTTGGATTGCTGCATTTTATTTCTTTTCATCCTTCTCCTTAAGGAACTTCTTTGGCTTAAGTTCGGAATGAAGTTTCCAACACCTAGATTCATCATGACCGACTCTTTGGCAATGAGAACAAGTAGGTCTTTCCTTTTGAGTTGTCGCTAATTTCTTTCCCATCAAATTGTTCTTCCTCTTTCTGTCATTGGAATTCTTGATTTCCAACTCTTTTGATGATTGTGGTGAAAACTTGAATGGTCTGCCACCTGATTCAATATGTATGGCTTGAACACACAATTCATCAACATCATTAGGATTAAACATCAATAATGTATGCTGCAAATATGAATGTAAAATGTCGATGTACTTTAATAAAGTTGTATCTAATGAAATACCAAGCGCCAATGCTTTCTTTTTGAACTCCTGAGTAAACTCTTGCACGCTCCGCCCTTTACCTTACCTCAAGTGTTGCCAATCAATAACAACTTGCTGCACGTACCCTAAAAGGTAGAATTGTTTCCTAAGAGATTTTAAAAACTTAGACCATGAAGAGATGACTTTACCTTTCTGCTTTACATATATTTGAGTTTTACTTTCCCACCAGATTAAAGATGTTCCCGCCATTCTAAGTGTAGCTAACAGAATTTTCGTTTTATCATCAGAAATGTTTTGAATACAAAAATACACTTCTAATTGCTTAATCTAGTTATCTAACTTTTCAGGATTCATTTTGCCATCATAAATAGGTAACTCAAATTTTACATCAGGTTTCAAAAGAGATTTTTTCTTAGGTTTCTTTTATGTTTCAGATTTTGAATAGGAAGAAGAAGAAGAAGAAGAAGATGATGATGATGATGATGATGGAGAGGATGGAGGTTTATCAGCCTTTCCTTTACCCTTGTCCTTCTTCGATGTCTTTGAAGAATAAGTTGCATCTCTCACCTTCTTATCTTCATAGATTTCTCCCAACATCTGCTGCATACTCAAGAATTCTTGCTGAAATTGTTCCTCTCTCATCTTAGTTTCAAGAGTTTCACCTACATTAGATCCTATCATGATCACCTTATGAGCGACTCTTCGCTTTCCAATCTCTAGATCACCTTCTTTAAGAGTCCCTTCTCCACATCGCAACCTTGAGCTGGTTAACATTCACTGGCAAAATTCTACTAACACAACCTGCTTTGATACCAAATTATATGATCTGAAATGACCATACATTAAACTGAAGTAGAATTGATTAATGCCATTAGTGAACCGAATGTTAACTTGAAGTGATTTAACCGTGAGAACTGATTGAAAAGGAATGAATTGATGAAAGAATTGAAACATAAGTAAGATGCAAATAGAAATGAAAAACAACAAAAACAAAGCAATACCAGATAACAAGATTAACTACAAAGTTCATCCCTAATGGACTACGTCTTTGGGTCCACTTTCAAGATGGGTGTCTACTTTATTGGGATTGAATCCGAGGAGGTCGATTACACAGCAAATTAACTAGATTGATTGTGCACACAGAAACTTCTGGTCACTGTCACAAGAAATCTCTCTGAATTAGCTTTCCAACACCTATCACGGTTCCCAATTCTGACTTTGGATGCTCCTATTACACTGAAAACAAAACTGCCTATGTCCTCTAGAACCTACATACAAAACTCTAAAATCACTCCTTGATTCTCCATGAGTAAAAGGATGAATTTATAGAGTTGAAGGTTTAGTTTCGAGCTTCCATGGAAAAACATAGCATTTGGTTGAGCATTAACCATCACGTGGTCTCAATCTTATCACTAGAGGACATCTTAGTACTTAGTCACATGGTGGTTTAATTAAAATAGACCAAAACTCAATGAAAAACCCAAAAATAAACTTTAGGTTATAACAAACCGTTGGTGGTCATGCTAACTACGCCGAAAAAGTGACTATTTCCATGTAAACAGCTGCAGTGTAACCGTAGGCTGCCACCCGATGGATGCTCCCTGCCGGTTTGAGGTTGATGTGTTCAAATGCTACAAACCTGCTACGGTAATGTTGCCTCCACCTGAATGCTCTTTCAACGCCACGGTTAGCTGATGATGCGGTGAACCTCCCATTCACATGTAATACCTCTACTACAGTTACCATTGATCCACAGTGGTCACAATTTTAACCGTTAACTGCTACCTGCTCACATGTGCTCATTGTCATGGTCCCGCTACGGTTAATACCTGCGGTTAGGGACTGTGGGTTTTTGTTATAAAGTTTTTACAATGCAATGTATTTACACCATGGCTGAAAAATGCATCACTTTGATTTTGATACAAATACCCATGTACACCTCTTCGTGAAAAGGTGACATTTGTCAACAACTAAACCCCGACGGAACTGATGACAAACACATGTCGACAACTAGGTACAAAACCATATCCTTCAAACATGATGAACCATATCACCCATTGAAATTACCGGCGGAACTAAAAATCAACACCGGACAACGTGAACCATAAACATTACTATCGAAGCTGAAGATACCGGAAACTGAATGCTGATGATGAATATTGGAGAAGTTGATAAAGCTCAAGACCTCATCGATTATGATCATTTAAAGACCACTTCGACTTTGAACCACTAAAGACTCTGCTCATGCTGGACTGACAAGATCCTTCTAGACCAGGAAACAATAATCCCGGCACTAGAAAGCTCATCATGAAAATGAGTGAACTTGGTCTAGTACTTCAGAATTGTGTCACCCTTCTCCATCTTGATCTTTCTGAGTTTGTCCTTCATTGCCAACTTCCTGTGGTCATTGATATTTTGAAATAGGTTCATCAATTTCTTCCACATTGCAAATGGAGTTTCCTTACTGTGGAGACTCGAGACAATGTGATCTCAAACTCCTTCCAGGATAATCCTTCTTGATTTTTCCACACACTTTCTCGATTCAGCCAGATTTTTAGCATCTAATGTTGGTGGCTTAGGATTGTCATGATCTATAAATTTCTTAAGTCCATTGTCTTCCAACACCGCCTTCGCCCTATCCTTCCAAGTTATGTAATTTGAGCTGCCCTCCAAGGCATACTCAAGTCTCAAACCATAGAAATTCATTATGCTGATTTTGAAGTATGAACTGCAAATTCTATTTCACTTGCACAACAAAATTGAATTCTCCTCTTCTATACTATCTTTAGCTTCAATACCATGTAGATGTTCACTAGTAGATTCAACAATCTATGTGATATGCTAGGCCACCCTTCCTACTATGGGGTGGTCCCACACAGTGTACTACTATCGGCCCTACTAGGCAACATCCACCCACACAAGCTCGATCTAAAACACAAGACAAAAATCTACTCCACTCTGTAGCAGAAACCAAAATTGATCGATGAAAAATATAAGTAATAAGGAAGAATAGCAATCACACATAACACAATATTTCTCCAGGGAAAGAAACTGCTAAAAACCCCAACTATCTATATTACATTAACTAGAAGATCTGAGAAGAAAATACAATGCTTGTTCAACTCGAACAATTCCTGCACTAGTATAATGTATCTCTCTGCCTCACAAGCCAGATCAAGCCAAAACTTAGCCATTTTTCTTCTTTCCAAGCCCCTACTTCCTTGCATAATTTATGAGATATTAGCCTTTATTTAATTGGGAAATCCACTCTCCATAACTGTGCAATCCAAACATAGGTCCTCAACTGATTGCATGCACCATCTATAAAATTCAGAAAATTATACAACTGATAGTACATTGTCCCTGAACTCTAATATCAACTAGGTCTTCCTTTGAACTGATATGAATAAGTTAGTTATGAGTGACTCTTCCATTAACTAGTGTGGTATTGGTGATGCACTAATGCACTACTCCACTACTAGACCTCCTACTAGTTCCTCCAACAATTTGAACTAGTTTAACTAACTATAACGCAGTTAGACTGAGTTATCTAATTACAACTCAAAAGAACTCAACATGGGCCCCTAAAATTTAGGGATCACTCTACATGACTCTAGATAGACTTCCAACTCGAATTTCAATTTAATTCACAATTTAATTCAAGGACAAATTAAATTGGAATTTCTTGTTGCTATTTTTAATAATGGTTTGTCCTCCTCTCGGAAATATCTTCTGAGCTACCGAAAATTTAACAAGAACAAGGAAATTATATCATTACTAAGTGATCATTAGTGATGCATTATACTAGAACACACTGTTGTATTTAGAACATACAATTATATCAGAACTATGCATCGAATCATGACCTTGCTTTAATCATTATTAAAATAGTCATACACTCCAACACGTGAGATGGGAACAACGGTCCACACCCATAGATTATGCACATTAGGTCACTACCTCAGATTTTTAATCATAGATTTCCCTAGGTCAGAACTTGTGATTACACCTTACATACACAATTTTCGACACCAATAATCAACCATTTTCATCACATACCAACATCGAACTATCCTTCATGCCAAAACACAGTCAATAGATCAAATCGATATGATTAGCCCATCATCAACACATCATAATGATTCCATGCTTTGAACTTTTACTTCTACACATCACATCACACCAAATTGGAGATAATACGATAACCGAGTCAGCAATTGGTCATACTACCCTCAGATCGAAAATGCAAGTTCTTAGAAAAATCCTCATCGCACAAAGAAAATAGATTATTAAGCAACCACTGAACAAAGAAAACCTGGGTCGATTAATCATATAGAAATACCTATGCCAGAACAAAAAAAAGCCAAAACCTTTATAAAAAGTGAACCATAGTCTTTAGAACAAAAACACACATGTGATCACTCCAATGTTTCATCCCTTTGATGTTAGATCTGACAATTTATACAAATCAATTGGTGACCAAATCAAGCTAACCACTCGAAATACTAAGGGAATTTATTGTGGTATATCTGATGGGAATCAATTCAACATCAAAACCATAGGAGAAGACCACTGGTGACAAACATGGTTTTTGAGGCACCATTTATTTTCCATTTCTAGCAATATATGCAAACTATAGTTGGAAACCTAGCATAAGTTAGGAATTTTTGTTCAATACAGCTTTATGTAATTACGCAAACTTGATAAGACAAACCAACGTAAATGATGATATCACTAAAATTATTCAAATGAATCCTCTTTGATAGTTTCCTTGCATCATCAATCATCACACCTTTAATATTAGATCCTTCATACTGAGACTATCCTCCATAATATAGCCATTATATAGGCATATTAGGGTCTTGCCAATCACTACCTTAGTAGATCATTTCCGACATCAATGCCAATACAAAGTTGCCAACAACTTCAAATTCTCTTCCAAAAATTTCTTAGAGATGATAAAAGTTATCATTCAAGAACTTAAAAACATCAAATTTTAAATGAAAATAAACACCAAATTTCAAGTCTGACAATGTGTGGTTTAGTGATTCAAATGGGGCTCAACATACAAATGACCTAGCATCAACTGTGATGGCAGAGTAAATTTTAAGGGCACATCATTTAATTTTAAGTGTAGAAACTTTAGTGAACCTTTATAATTCTCAAAAGATGACATATAAATATTTAAACCCTTTTTTTGCAAAAGTATTTATTTATTTATTTATAATAACTTGATATGTTTTGTAGAAAAATATCTTGTTTCTTATAAGTGAAGGTATTTGAACCAAGATAAATTTGGATGATTATTCGTTTTCAATTAATGAATCTATTTGGGATAATTCGACAAACTACACATATTATTTCCTAAACTTTTCCTTTCTTAATGGGTATGGAACTTTAGACAATATATGTTACATTTGATGATCCACCACAATGAAATAAGTCTATAATAATGTGTAATTACGGTTCATAGCTCCCCACATATAAGAAATAATATCCACCCTCATCAAAATAATATATTAAATTCCCTCTTCAACAAGAGTTATATTTGAGACCTATCCTTGTGTTCCATGTTTGATAGTATCAATTTTTGTTATTGTTGACAAGGTTTCATATTTAGGTAAGATGAGGATGTAAACTCTCGAGTGCTAGGGAGGAGCAATTACATATCATAAATGTAGAGGAAAGTGGTGTCGTAGTAATGTGGAAATCATAAATTTAGAGTCACCTAGTGGCCAATCCTGCTTGAATCAAGGAATACAAATGATATAATGGTTAAAGGGTGATCTAAGATATAGAAAAATTAACTTTCCTCCTATCCTTACCTCATTGCATTGAGGAAAAATAAAAATGTGATGATGCTTTAGACAATTGGGATGCAACATATTAATGGTGCATGTAACACAATATCCCCCCATTTAGATCTCAAGCCAATCACATCTACTCTACATCATTAAAATAATTAATTCATTGTATGAAAGAATTAATAAATCAATATGAGTTTTAGTTCTATGCATTTGGACTTTCACTGTGCAACACATTATTTGCTTCCCTTACCTACTTTCTTTAGAAAAAATCTTTGGTTTACCTTTTCTTAGTGAAATACTACATGAGAGGAGAGATGATCACATGTTCATGTTAATGTGTTATAGTTGGAAACCTTTTTTGTTTGTATGGGTTACTTCAAATTGGTAGGAGGAAATTGATGATCTCAAGGTTTAATTGATAAGGAAATACTCAATTTTCTCAATTATAAAGCACCCTTGAATAAATAATTACTAGATATTCTCATCCTTCATAGAGCATTAGGAACACAATGTAGATGTTTCCAAATGAGCTATGATGTCGGGAATATGAGACAAGGATTGCACTACCCCATATGATTAGACAATGAAACCATTTCATGATATCCTTGTTTACAACTTATTATGAGATAAGTGAGGTTTGAAATATGTTGCCACCATGGCATAGGAATGATTAAGTCACCCTTTGATGAAAAAGTTAGAATGAGAGTTTTGAGGCATTGTCACCAATGATGGAATACATTCCCACAAATAACTGAATGTGCTGTAGATTATTGTAGTTGAATATTTTATTAGATTTCTTATTATTAAATTTGAATGTAGTTCAATAGGTAGAAGCAATGACATGGTTGATTTTTTTTAATTGGTTTGAAATGTTTCTACAAACTCTTTTATGATATCAAGTTTTTTTTTCTTTTTTTAATTATAGTGACTCTTCGTGTCCAACTACAATGCATATTTTGTTAGAAAAAAATTCAAAACACACACACACACAAACAATTTTCTATTTGAAAAAATGATGCAATGGTAGTTTGTAGGAGGTTATGTGATTAAGAGGTTCAAGGGTCATGTTGAAAGGAAGGTAGCAAGCTATCCTTTAATTTACATTGTCTCATTACATTTTCATTTACATGTTTTCTTGTTCATCTTTTGAGAAAATGAATTGGCATGTAGTGGTGCAAAAGGGGGGAGTCGAGATTTAGGGTGTTTAAGTGCTATTAGGATTTATTGTGATAACAATTGCCTAATTTTAGATTTGCATGAGAGTGTTACTAGGTTTTACGACTTTTATTATGCAACATACACACACACACACACACATATATATATATGAACACTTTAACATATGTAATTTTTCTTCTCTTTGAAATTAATGTAGTTGTTATATATTTTTTTAAATGATATACAATAATGCGTTTCTATATTTCCACTAATGATTTTTGAAAAGATAAGGGTTTCAATAATGGAAATGAAGGATGTTATTGTGTGTGAGGCTATGGTTGTTGGGAGAAGTTTCATTACATGTTTGATCTAATTCCTTGTTGTATGAGTTTCCTTTGAGAACCTAAACATGTAATAAACACATAGGATACTAGGCATGCCATGAAACCATAAAGCATATCTACGTTTTAATCAATATAACCAACAACGCACAAATGAAACATGATATATCTATATATATATATATATATATATATATATATATATATATATATATATATATATATATATATATATATATATATATATATATATATATATATAGATATATATATACATATATATACATATATATAGTTTTATGTTTTTCATTTAGTACAAAATCAATTTCGTTTTGTATGTTTTAATCAATATAACCAAAAATGCACAATTAAAACATGATAACAAGCACCTATACCCTTAGCTCACTAAAGCCAAATTCTTGAGCCAATAGTTCTCTACAATTTCCTATGATTCAATTATCAATAAACATAAAGGAATCACACAAGGGACAATTTTACATCCAACCAATACAACTACCTTCACAAGTGTTTTCCCTTGAGCAAGGATCAAGCTCAATGAGGTGAGGAAGTTGTAGAGTCATATAAAAATATTTACGTGTAGTGCATAGTTCCCAAAGGAATAACACGATTAAACTTAGTGTAGTGGAGGTTCCTATTCTACAACACTCCCAAAACTTCACAAGGTATGGTGTGGAAGGGTCTTTCTACCACTTGCACCCCTTGTGATCATGACTTCTCTAAGTAATAGCACCCATTTGTAATGATCTTACTGCCACAATTTCTCTTGGTGCACATAGTCACAGTTGATCATGGCATCCCAAGGGCCCAAAAGAATAATACAAGTACCCAAGAAAAAATGAGCCTTAGTAGCCCATCAATGGGCAATGCACTCCCAACCTTTTGTCCACTAAGAGTAGAATGGACAATATGACATCATCCCAATGTTTGGCTCTTGGCCTTCCCCTTTATTATGCAAGCAAATTGGGCTAGGACACTTTTCTCTCACCTTTTTACTCAAGTTTACTTTAGATGCCATTTTCTCAACTTTTTTCCCTTTCCAAAGGGGCTTCCTATAACTCTAGAATATGGCGGTTATTCGCATTGAGGCATCAACCTTCCCTAGGCATTTCCTTGTATTAATTTTTCCAAAATATCAATGTTATGCATCATCATCATTATCATAAAATATCCATCTTAACTTCGGATCTATCAAGCGCTGAGAGGGATCACATCTCTCGAGGTGCAAACCTCTTTTTTGAGTGAAAAAACTTGAGGAGAGGTTTGCACCTAGACATATTTGATCCTTCTCGGCGCTTGATAGATTTGGAGTTAAGATGGATCTAGGTTGGTTTCAGTCATGTACGGCCAAAGAAAACCTAACAAACACATGATTAATTTTATCAATAATATGTAAATTCATCTAATATTAACATAATCATTTTAAATATGCTAAATATGTCTCAGATTAATTTGGTCATTTTAATTTTAAATTTTCTTAGTTACCTCAGTTTGTTGTGATGATAATAACTTTAACGATGAAAAATGATGAAATATAAATTTTGAATGTCAAGGGACAATGTAATAGTGTTGAATGATAGAAAATGTGAATAATACGAATATAGTCAACTACAAATAGTCTTCATTGTGGTTAATCTCAAACTATTTTCTTCTATTATTCTTATTGTCACCTTGTTACTTTTGTCATCTTTTCATATCGATTGTCATATTTTCATTTCGATTATATGAAAATGATAGGTTAAATCGTAAAATATTTAAATATTTAGCTCAATATATTGTAGTAAACATCATATCTTGTCTATCTTTCTCTGCAATATTATTAGGTTGAATTACTATAACACAAAAATCAATGTACATTGTCAATAAATTTTTTTCTTACACTGAAATCAATGCACAATGTTAATCAAATCACTTTAAAATTAATGTACCATCATACATCCAATTACATCAAATCAGAAATCAACATCTAAACTGAAATCAGTGCAACTAATGCAAACAATTAAATAATATTAGAAAACAACATTTACAATAAAATCAATGCATCTAATAAAAGCAAACAAATAAGATTTGAAATCAACATTTACAGTCAAATCAATGCGTCTAATGGCAAGTAAGCAAATAGGATTATAAACCAAAATTTACACTCAAATCAATGCATCTAATGCAAGTAAGAAAATAGGATTATAAACCAACATTTACACTGAAAAAGTAAACAAATAGGATTATAAAAATAGGTTTTATTTATTTACCATACCTCTACTTTATTTAAATTTGTATTTATTTATCCTACTAAATATAAAAAAGGGTCTTAATTATTTACCATGGTTTATTTATATTTTTATTTATTTACCATAGCTCTTTTTTGAGTATTCATAAACCTCTTTATATTTTAAATTTATATTATGTTTATACATAATAATAATTAGATTGAATTCTAAATAGGGCAAAATGTTAAATGTTAACATTTACATTTACGTTTATGTTTATGTTTACATTTACTTTAGGTTTACATGTTTACGATCTACCCGATAATGGGTTGTAAAGTGCCTCTCAACCCAATCAATAACATTGTAACATGAAGTACATCAAAGTATATTATTTCACAACTGTATACAAAATCAATTACATAGTTGAAAGAATTAAATCATCATCAAAGATAACCAAATGTTATATATCAATTGCATGAGGTAAAATAAGATGAATTTACAAGTATGAAGAATAAGGTAAAATAAGTTACACCTCTTTTTCTTTTGCCTTTGTACTCAAGTTTGCTTTAGATACCATTTTCTCAATTTCCCCCCTTGCCAAAGGCTTCCTAAGCTATAGGATATGGTGGTCATCCTCATTGAGTAATCAATGTTCCATGTGCGTTTCCTTGTATTAGTTCTTCCAAAATATCAATATGTATGCATCATCATCATTATCATAAATAAATAACATTGTAATATAAAGTACCTCAAAAAAAAACTCTATTTCTCACACACACATATAATATCAATTACATAGTTAAAAAAATTAAATCATCATATAACCAAATCTTATATATCAATTTACATAGTTAAAATAATTTAGCCATAAAAAAAAACCAAATGTTATATATCAATTACATAGTTAAAAGAATTAAATCATCATCAACTACATCCAAATGTTAGATATCAATTACATAGTTAAATGAGTTAAATCATCATCAAAGTTAACCAAATGTTATGAAGCCATTATGTATAATATGTATGAGAGAATCATCCTTTAAAAAAACTAAATATTAAGAGCCATTATTATTAATATTAATTTTTCCATAATATTAATGTATATGCATCATCATTATCATAGATCACTAACATTGTAACATGAAATACATTGAGAAGTATGTTATTTCACAATTGTATATAATATCAATTACATAGTTAAAATAATTAAATCATCATCAAAGATATCCCTATGTTATATATCATTACATAATTAAATGAATTAAATCATATTATAAAACCATTAAGTAAATCCTCTTAAAAAAACCATTATCAATAATATTTCTGTGCTGAGTAAATAAATAGCCAACAAAATATCAATATTCATCACTGATTTCATAACCATATCATAATCAATTATTAATAAAATAAAATAAAATATATAAATATATCTATGATCTCTCAATAATAAAATAATAATGACTACAAACCATCATGTGCCATCATTTAAAATTACTACCATCAAAATGTCACCACTAGATTACAAATATTTTAACAATTATCAAAGACTTCAAACGTATAACACAAGCATCGAATTCCAAAATTGCTTTGTAAATTCGCATGTGATGCCGATTTCACTAAGAATGTTACCTGAGTGACCGCATGCATTCATCTCGAGACCTCCAGTGCATTTCACTTCTTCTTCCAACATCTAACCTATATAACATCCATTCTTCAAGAGTTGCTCTCAGGTCGTGAGTCTTGGCCTTTAAACCTTTACAACAATTAGCATGCATAGTGCACACATACTCTAATGTCGCTCTTGTGTCACAGAACCCACTAAAGTACGCTGCATCAAGGTGCAGTGGCTTTATGCCAATGTTGGCAAACTCTTTTGAGAACTTCATGGCGTTGAATGCATCTTGATCATGTCTCCCAGGATAGCGCTGGGTGAAGTGATACCATAAGTTGTACAACCTGATTGTTTGCTGATTGGAACGAACAAATGCAAAGCCTGTATTTGGGAAGTTTCTGAGGTCGGTAGGGCCATAGTCGCATGTATCACAAGAAATTTGGAAATCTGCCTCCCTTGAGAACCTTTTGAATGGATTTCGGAGCCATACTATATCTGCATCCTGCACAACATTATATAAAAATTATATAAAAATGTTAGTATTATAATTTTTTTACCATTTTTATAATTGTTGAATTGAGGCTTATGTGATTCATAACAAATTTATGAGAGATTTTTTAGTATAAATCATATGATATTTTATTTGTTGACGCGTTTCGAACCAATCAGTGTGGTTCATCGCCCTGAGGATGAACCACACTGATTGGTTCGAAAAGCGTCGACAAATGAAATATCATGTGATTTACGCCGAAAAATCTCCCATAAACTTTTATAATTTTTGAGATTTTTACATTGTTAGTAGATTTTGGAAATATTCTAAACTCTTATATTTAAAAGAGGATCAAACAATTATTTTGTTTCTGGCAACATCAGACTTTAGAATATTCCTAAAACCTAATATTGGCATATATTCCAATAGAAAAAATAAGTTGGAAATAACAAACTTAATCAATTTATGAAAATGTAAAGTAAATAGGAATAAAAAATCCCATCTTCAATAGTGGCATCCCTAGGCAACTAAATTAAAATGTCAGATGCCAAACAACTAAATCTATGTAGCTCACAAGGTCTGGCTAAGGTTTGGTAAACTTACAGTGAAGACGAAACTGAATCCGTGCTCTACCACATCCTTCAAGAATTCTATTTTTCTCTGAGTGATCTTCACATAATCCTTCGTCATGAATCTTTTTTCGCCTGAAAAATCAACCCCTTCTGTCCTCAACTCATAGCAATGGGGATGTATTTCTTTGCAACGGTTGAAGGCCCTCTCATCTAACGCAACAATGAGGAGATAATCCAGAAGTTCCTGTGTTCCCTCCCCAATACGAAAGCTTTCCAGTAACAAGTCAATGAGGCCGTTGGGCTCCATCCATGCTGTATTCGCTGCTGTCATGATCAGTGTCTTGTTTGGCATGGAAGCCTTCGTCAGAGCAATCTCCAGTTCGTCTGCATTATTGCTGAGCAGAGGGTGCTTCACTGGTTTCTGTTACAACCCAGATATTTTGATGTTTATCATGAATGAATGTTTACAAATGCATGCATATTGAGAAAAAAATGATGATAAATTAATAACCTCACCGAAAGCGGGTTGATTTTTGATGTAAACCAAAAGCCTGGTGTGAAAATGTCTCCGGATCTTGAAACTGCTATGTACGAAAGTAGAAAAACAAGACATACACATAATACAATATTAATTTTCTGATGGGCTTCTGTGATGCCAGATCTCCACTTTCCACACACTTGATCCACAGCAGGCCGAATTTCTGTAGCCATATTTCTTAAACCCTAAAGCTAGTTTCCTTGAGATAGAATACCCAACTTCCCCACGTAGGTATTAGAAAATAAGTAGTAACTACATGACTTTCTTTAAAATAAAAGGAAAAGAAAAAAATAAAAAGGTCCAAGCTCGTCATCTTTTGTGTATTCTAATTATTATGTAAATAAAGAAAAGCATTTGGAGTCGGCATAAAAAAAAATAGAATTATTCCGTTTTCACATCATGAACTAAATTTCATTTTTTTAGTACATAGAAATATATTACTAAAAGAATTAAAAAACAGAACTAGAATATATAAAATATAATTTCCTTATTCAGTAAAAAGCACATAAAAATTAAGTGAATTAAAAAACAAAACTAGAATATATAGAATATAATTTCGATATTTAGTAAAAAGTACATAAAAATATATTACTAGATGAATTAAATAAAACAAAACTAGTTTAGTAGGTTTATGGTTAAATGTTATTTTAGATATTTTATTATTTTTAAGTTTAGTAGTTTTTTCCTATTCCATTTTAAAAAATAGGTAAGTTTTACATTTATATTAAGAGGATTAAATGTCTTTTTCTGCTTATTGAAAATATTGTATTATAAACTATCTAAAATTTAAAAACTTTGAGAGTGACTAGCAAGGTTATATAAGTCTGATTGTTTTTAATTTTTTTATTGGCTATGTAGCTATAACAAAACTTCAAAACATCATGTATATTTTGTATTGGCTATGTAGCTATAACAAAACATCCAAGCTTCATATATACATTTCAAAGTTTAAAAAACAAAACCACACTGATCATCAAATTACTCATTAGATGAGTCTATGGATCTTTAGCAATGGACCTCGGATCATTCAGTTTGAGGGAGTCAAGGGATGTGCTTCTCGATGCGACTGAGGTAAGCATTTATTGCTAGTTCTAGCATTGGATGAGTTGAAATTCCCTGTAAATTTTCTATAAATTTGTTTGAGATTTAAATAAACTAACAAACAAACTTATCAAAATTTTTACTATGATGTTTTTCATTTTCCAATATAAATATATTATCTGCTGAAACTGAGTATACCTACCTCTAAAATGACCTAGGTCCTAAACTAAGATCAGTCATCTATATTTTAATCAATATTCCGAACTTATTGTTTTAAATCTGACTCCCATCCTGAAGTGATCTATGTCTTAATCAATATTCCCAACTTACTGTTTTAAATCTGACTCCCATCCTGAATGCAACTGTCAGACATGTAGAGGTGTGTTAATCTGATATGCCTAAACGGGCTCCCTAATCATACCTGTGATAATGGGGAGCTCCCTACCCATGGTCTGACTTACATTAAAATTTTGATTAAATTTACAAATTGAGACATTCTTATATAATTAATTTTAAATAATTAGTTCACTGATATTAAAACTATGTATATTTTAAATAATATGTTCACTAAAATCCAAATGAATAAAAAACCTATCAATATTCACATCAAGGTTTTTCTTAAATGATACATCATTTTATTAATAATATTTTTAATTTTTAATTTGAATATATTTTATTTTGGATATAACGCACGCACAAGTAATCAGCCAGGAGCTGTAAGCACGGAAACTCACCGAACTGCTAGCGGGAGGGGCCTGTCAGGGGATTTCTTCGCTGTCTGCCGAATCTTGCTACGGATAATATGAAATCAAGTTAAGCAAAATTGGACATTATATTCATAATAGAAATATTTTTTTGACATTGGTCAATAGCAATTAAATTCAAAATATTATATAATCAAAATGGTTTTTAGGATAATATTTGTTACTCTAAATAATGTGTACAGTTAATTTCTCAATTAAGTTCTTATAAAAATTTAATAACCATCAGCAAAGAATTTTTTTGTGACAGAGAAAGGTTTATCTATTATGAGATTTAATTTTTTATCAGGAAGTTAAGATACACTGATTTAGTTTTTTCTTTAAATAAGTTATATTAATTTTTTATGAGGCAGTTAAGATACACTGATTTAGTTTTTTTTAAATAAATTATATTCTACGGAAATGTCATAGATCAATATTGCGAGTTTTTATAAATTTTTTATGAGGCAGTTAAGATACACTGATTTAGTTTTTTTTAAAATAAATTATATTCTACGGAAATGTCATAGATCAATATTGCGAGTTTTTATAAATTTGGAAATAAAAAAGCACTCCTAATAATTTATAAAAATTAATAAAAAATAATTTATTTTTATTTTATAGTTTATTTTGACTAATTTAAAATATTTATAAGACATTATATTACATTACAACATTTTTTATTTCATTTTATTTGGGCCAAATTAAAATAATTATCACAATATTTCCACTCTATCAAACTAGAGAAAAGGCCTCTGCCACAATTTAAAGTTATTATTTATAGTTTTTTAGGCGTCCTGCACAATTTATTGTTATTATTAATAATTCTTTAGGCCTCTTGCACAATTTAATGTTATTATTAATAAATTTTCCCCATATTAAAGGATTATAATTTTAATTGGTTTATTATAAATATATTAAATTAATTTTTATTTTAAATTAATAAATTTTTTACCTTAAATATTTTATTAACCTTAAATATATAATGTGAATAAAATAAATTTAATTTAAAAATAAAATAAAAATTTATTTTTCTATATTTATAAAAAATAATTAAAAAATATTATTACTTAAATTTTTATAAATACGTATTATTACACAGAGCTATAAAAAATAATTACATATTAATTAAAATATAAAAAATATATATAAACACCTTTGATATTTAGGCCGATAGGCCTTCCTATGTATTGATAATCGTCAAACACTTTTAGCCTGATCCTTGGATCAGGTGAGACACTTCCAACCATTGATTTGAAGTCCCGGTCATCGCATCGGGCAAGCATGCACTGCACTCTTAATGTTTTTGGAACTGCACTTTTACTGCTTTTTCCAAATATCGGTTGAGTTGCCTTCTTTTCACCTCCGAGTTTTGTTGTGCATTGAACCTGTCCTTGCTATGCAAAAACTCTTATCAGATTGCCACCGGGGGAAATCTTAGGCAGATCCTATTTCCAGAACTGGGTTGTCGCCCAATATCAATCTTTCCAGACGGTTGCAGGTGCAACATTTAGCAAGGGCTTCAATCGAGGATTGGGAACCTTTTCAGCCGGTGGTTTAGCTTTTGGAGCTGCAGAATTATCCTTGTGTTCTGGAAAATTGGAGCATGTGATGATTATCATTAGCATATTTATTGCAGGTATTAGTCATGGATCCGTTTTTGATTTAGGTGTTTTTGTCTATGAAATCTGCATGCTGAAAAATCTGTCTAACCAACCATGTTACTGCTCGAATGGTTTTAGGGTCAGTGGCCACGTTTGCTAAACTATATCCAAAGATGAAACCTTACGAATATGGTTTTAGAGTATTCTTGATAACATTCTGTTTCGTAATGGTGTCCGGCTATAAAACTGGGGAGTTCATTCACACAGCAATAAACCGCTTTATCCTCATCCTTCTTGGTGCTGTTGTTTCTTTAGTAGTTAACACCTGTATCTACCCAATTTGGGCAGGCGAGGATCTACACAAGCTGATAGTGAAAAATTTCATGGGCGTCGCAAAGTCCCTTGAAGGTCAGGGTTTTAAACGCACGGCTTGCAATTTTAGTAGCTAACCATTTTTTAGAAAAGTTTGCTGTATCATCCCACTTGTTTCTGCAAATACTTTTGCAGGATGCATTGATGGGTACCTTTCAGGATTTGAGCTTGAAAGAGTTCCCTAAAAAATTCTTACATGTCAGGCTGCTGATGATCCAGTGTACAGTGGCTATAGATTGGTTGTGGTCTCTGCCACTGAAGAGGAAACTCTGGTACGCTACATGATTTGATTTAACTTTCTCGTGTCAGTGTACGTGGTTAAAGCATTCTAAAACTTTCAGGAAGGTTTTGCCAGTTGGGAGCCACCTCATGGCCGTTATAAAAAGATGAAGTATCCCTGGAAGCAGTATGTTAAAGTTGGAGGAGCATTGAGACATTGTGCATACATGGTTATGGCATTGCATGGATGTTTACTCTCCGAGATACAGGTTAGTTTTCAAGCACCAGGAGAACCTAAAGCTGCGTTTTTTAAAAACTGAATTCTCATAGTCCACTGTGAGAGGTGATTTTACCTTGAAGCTTTTACGTTAATGCCCATAGAATTATTTCATCACTCCACTTTGTCTTAGGTACATCTTAATATGGCTATTTTTGAATATTTCTCTTATTTGTACCGTCGTTATTTGTCTATTGCAGTTAGAGTACTCTAAACATGAAAATGATATCTCTGGATGTGGATCTTTAGAATTTACTTTATTTGCCTGTTGCAGTTCTCTAAACAAGATGTAGATCTTTAGAATTTACTTTATTTGCCTGTTGCAGTTCTCTAAACAAGATGCAGATCTTTAGTATTTTCTTATATTATATGAGAAGGATTGCATAGATAAAGTGTATGCGGCAACAAGGGTTTTTGTCCTATTAAGCATTTAGAGGGATAAAGAAAACAATGGACAAATGTATCAATGTTCTGTTATTACATTTATTTCTTTAATATCCCCTTTACATTAAATGCATTTTTAACCAAGCAAACGCCAGAGGGCTGCAGTTTCAGTTATCCATCTATGAAGACACCTTGTTCTATCTGTTAATGTAAAGGTCACTCAATAGCGTTTTCTTTTTGCTGCAGTTTCAATTATCCATCTATGAAGGCACCTTGTTCTATCTGTTAATGTAAAGGTCACCCAATAGCGTTTTCTTTTTGCTGCAGTTTCAGTTATCCATCTATGAAGACAAGTTGTTCTATCTGTTAATGTAAAGGTCACCCAATAGCATTTTCTTTTTGTTGTTGGAGAAGAAAGCATATCATTTTAGGACAAACTGGTTCATGTTTGTTATTTGATTTTTTCTATTTGTATAGTGATTTGATTATTACAATTTTATGAAGACATAAATACTTTATCCTTTTAAATTTGAAATTGTGATTTCCAAAGAGGAAAAAAACATTTGAATTTGAAATTGTGATTTCCAAAAAGGAAAAAAACATTTAAATTTGAAATTTTGATTTCCACAGAGAAAAAGAAAACATATTCTTACCTTTTAGACCCACTCTAACTATACTACCTTCATGAAAAGGTAATTTCAACAAAAATGCTTGAGAGATGGTAATTCATTCAAACAATCCCTCCTTTTCTTTTGCCCAATATGCAATCGCTATGAAATGTTAGCACTAATATACTAGGCCCTTAGGCTGTAATATTCCCTATATTTATTTATTTAAATTCCTAGATTTTTTTTTTATGAATTTCATTTAGAAAAAGCACACAATAATTTTTTGCCAAGAATTTAACAAATTTAAATAAATTATAGAGCCAATAATCACAAAGCTTGTAGACAAATTCCATTGCAAACCCCAGCTACTTATTTATAATTTTGAGAGGGAAATTATATCAAATTTTATTTTGAAAGGAAACTTGACAAATAAATAAGTTGGAGTTATTAGGTCCTCTTCAGAAACCTCCTTTGGCTGGACTCCTTGGACTGCAATGTGTGCTGTTTTAGCCTTCTAACAAAACACTCCAAAATCTCGTCCTTTCTCACTAAGCGCCAATGAAGAACCTGAAGTGGTTCTCCCTCTTGACTAGCTAGGGTGGATGTTTCACTACCGAAACTAATTACCACCAGCTAGTGTGTATGGTTCCAACACCGAAACTAATATCTCCACAAGGGTTTCACCTCACACAATAAGCTACTAGAGCTCCAATATCAATTCATCAAATATCCAGTCATCTACCAATCAACTCCCTTCTTTTTTTTATATAGTTTTCTCCATCCAAATACCATGGGTCATCTTTTAATAATAAAGTGACTTTGTATGTCTTGATTCTTAATTAAATCAAAAGTCACTTAATAATCCCTTTTTAATTTAATTACTCACTATCACCTTTAGGATGACATTAAGTAATTCAATTAATTGACTCCTCTCTTCTGTTCTCGAAAAGGGACATTACAGTCCTCCCTTCCTGAGATATCTTGTCCCAAGCAATCCAATCCTGTATTCCTGGGTCCCAAACGAACCTGGAGAATCGCTACTGCATACATTCTAGAATCTGTATGCCTAGTCCAATTCCTCGATCCTAAAGCCACATTGGGAATTGACACTCCCATTGCCTGAAAAATCCCTGTTCCCATATTCAAACTGAGCAAGAAACTATCCACAAGCATTCCTTACTATCCTATCATAATGAATTGTCTTCCTCCCTTGAAAAATTTGAAGCCCCAAGGAGCCAAGCAGTTGAACTACTTTCTTAGCAGATCTTGCATTTCCACTGTCAACCATAAAAAAATAAAGAACTTGAAGAGGAAATAGCTTAAGTAGCATTTTCCTGCACTCCATTCTTTCTCAAGGACATCCCTTTCCTTTATTTCATCGGATGCCTCACTGCCATTTTTCTCTTCTTGTAAGCCTACCTTTTCCTTCCTTAGCTTTTCAAAAAGTGCAACTGCAGAAGAAAGTGCTGATGTGGGCTTGGAGAGATTGGTTGGAATGGTTCACATTCAGGTCTTGGAGAAACAAGGATAACAACAAAAAATTGATGAGCTGCTACATGTGTTTGAATGACAGGGTGCAACATGGTCAGTAAAAGTTGGTGAAAAAGAGCAGCTGGAAAGCCCAGCTGTATATATGACTAATCAATTACAAAAGTTATTATCTGAGCAAGAATCAACATGGCTCCATTTATGGCCCTTGCTGTAACTGGCACAGCTGAGACCTTCTTCAATATTGTAGCCATCATATCAAATACTGGTCCAGGATCTCCATCCTTTTTCATGAGTTCCATTGCATATGTCAGAACAACTGATGGGACTGTGTTAATATCCTCTACTCCATTTCCTCTGACCTCACAAGGCGGAGCAACTTTAAGCACCTTATTACATCAATGAGCCAAGAGAGCCGACCAATTGCATTCCCATCCACAAGACACTTAAATTCTTCATTTGGGAGGTCACGTCGGCAAACTTGATGCTTACAACCTTCAGCCAAATCTCCAATTTTCTTCACAGTCATCCATTGTCGAAAATCTATTGCATCCAAGCGATATAATGAGGCATCACTTCTCTGTAAGTCTTGTGCAAACTCAAGAGACTCATCATATGGCTGTCTTAATTTCCCTATAAGAAACCAAAAGACTCGAATACGTCGATCAGGTGATGTAGTCACAAATTGTTTACCATCAGGACTGACCTCTACTGCAGAAAAGCCTCCTGGGCGAAAGGCAGCCAAAGAAGGCCAAAAAAAGGGTCACTATCATCTCCTTAACTGGTCATCGTCTTTATTTTCTTCGCCACTCTCATATATGATGAACAATCCTCTAATTCAGACTGGAAAAAATTTTGGGGCGCTCTTCTGAATGCCCTTGTATTTGTAGCTGTTGTCACAGTGGTCACGTTCCTGTTGGTATGCCTTTTCTATTACAGATGCACGAAGTTTCTTCATTTTTACATGGGTTTTGCAGCATTCGTTGTGTTGGGTTATATGGGTGGGGGCGTGGCTGTGCTTCTGGTGCAAGCTCTTTTGCTTAGGGGTAGTTTGGGGAGGATCAAGCTGATTTGGGGAGGATCAAGATGATTTTTACTTCGTGTGCTAACTGGAAATACTTCTTGATCTTCCTCTTGTGGGAGGATGAAGTCCCACTTTCCTTGTAATTCCACAACTTCTTCGTCATCGGTATGCCCTTCAGTGGCAATTTCCTCTTCCTCTTCCTCGGATTCAGTATTTGATATGGCATTGGGTGGCTTTGCATTCGTTGAAGGACCTCTTTTAAAAGATTTGTAGGGCCTTTTCGAAGAAGTATCCGCTACTTGCTTTTTTATGTCGACCATCTCATTGGACATGGTCTTTAGAACTTTCTGCAATCCTTCTAAATCAAAAGGATCTTTTGGCGGTTTCTTCTTGGAGTCTTCCTTGAAGGTGACTTTTTTAGACTTAAATTCCTCTATCACAAATCTCTTTTCTAGGGCTATTATTCGTTTTTCTACTGCTATCGCCTCTTTCATGTTTTCAGCTAAGGTTGTTTTATTTTCCCTGTCCACGAAGATGGCTATGTTGGATGGCAGAGTGGTAATATACCATTCGCATCGTACTTCTTCGCTAGGCTGAGAAGTAATAGGAATTTTGTTGAACCATAAATTGAAATCCTTAATAGGTTCTCTAGCTTCGACTTTAAGATTGGATAGGTCATTGATTAACGTTTCCATTGATCTGTCATCACCAAACTTGGTTAGGAATTGATCCTGGAAGATTTCCCAACTTGTAATGGATCCGGAGGGTAATGAAAAGTACCATGACCCGGCTGTCCCTTGCAGTGTATAGGGAAAAAGCCGAACAACAGCATCTTCATTAGTAACCCCGTTGAGATTGATGGAAAGAATGAAGTTATTTATGTGTTCTTCTGCTAGCATACCTGCCTCGGGATTGAATTTGGGCAGCCATTTCTCAGGATGGGCCAGTATTTGACTCAAGGGTGCAGGCATTAAGACTGCCCCAGGGTTGTTCCATGACTGGGCCATCATTGAACTGCTACGAGAGGAAAGTGCAGAAGATGATGCCTGTGGCTGGGAGGATGAGGATACTATGACCGTAGATGATTGAAGAGGGGTTGTGGGAGTTCCAGTGGACGGATGAACGATGATCTGGAGTGGAGGTGTGGATGGTTGACTTCGCGGTGAAGTATTTGAGATGGATGATGCGGACAAAAGAGTTTCACTGTCAGACTCTTGCGGTGATTTCCTTGCTCTTTTCTTGGTGGGAAGAGGTAGTTCGGTTGGCTGAACGCCAAACTTTTCACTCTTTAGCCTAGTCAGGGGATGAGCAAGGTTGTGCTGCGAAGTCACGCTGCCTTGAGATTTATCAGACCTTTGAGGGGAGATGGAAAATTGCTGAAGTTTTTGAATCAAGGATTCGACTTCAGGAGGTTCAATGGTAGATTGGTCTAAAATATCAGGATGAGTAGCAGTGGTTGATACTCGAGCGACTTCTGACTCTGGATTTAAATGTAATGGGGAAGTCGGGGGAGATGATGAGGGCGATTTACTCTCAGAATGGTATTCAGATTTGGATTTACTTGCCATTCATAGTTCAGGCCCTCCTTCTAGCGCCAAATACGTTGAAGCCTCGAAAATCGGGTCGACAACAAGGGGGATACCCGCCCGGTCCAGACCTTGGTTGGCAACTCCTTATCCATTTGGTATAGAGGTCCGATTGGGGATAATGGGACCAGTTTCCCAATCTATGGGTGTGTGTGTGTAGAATTGGATGTTGCTGATCTAACAGTAACTATCTAAGCTATCCTAATTCAAACTTTAATCTAATTCTATGCTATGATAATCTAATAAAAACAACACATCTAATCTATGCTAACCCGGGATGTAACTCTTCTATTATGCGATCTAAAGAAATTTCATATAACAACTGGTAATAAAGATCATTCAATGATTATAAGAAAGGAAATCAATTAAGATGAACTATTTCGCATAAAAAGTTAGGCAAAACAGTTGTGAACAACATATCGCATAATAAGCTATTCATACGTTAAACATAAATAAATAGTTCCACTGTACAAAAGTACCAAATGGTAACTCAAGCATTCGTGCAATAACATATAAACAACTAAAAACTGTATATCACTTTAACATATAAGTAGAAATGGTCAAGAGATAAATGTACCATTTATGACTGGTCCTACTCATAAGATTCAAGCAATAATGATTTATTTCTCCTTGCTCTAACATCTACTAAGAGTACAGAAGTGCAACATCAGTAGCAGATATCAAATGCAAACATCAACAAATCTTGATCCATTCATTCACCAAAACCTCCTCTGAGGGTGCAAAAGTGCATTTTCTGAGGACAAGTTTTTGATAAATTTCTGGACCCTTCTCTAAATGCATGAGAAGGGTTTAAATAATACTAACTAAATAAATTAATTACACATATTCAGGATACGGTTTAAATGACTGCCCTTTTTCTAAGCAAAATTATTTCTAAAAATTAAATCTAATATCTAACTATTTCTGTATTTGCTCCTTAATGTTGCGAGCATTCAATATTTGCCTGGGTAGAGTCGGCTGACTGTCTTCCGCTTTTGGTTGAGCTAAAAAAACAGAAATGGCAAGTGCTGGCACCATTTTTTCCAGCAAAATAGCAGATATGCTTTTTAGAATCATTTCTGGCTATGTGGATTTACTGTGTATGCTCAGTAATAACTCAAATTCCACTTGGTTAACCCTTAAATTGCCTCTGCCTTCGATTTCTTGCGTTTCCGGGCTTACGAGTGACTAAGCAGTTAAGGACTTTGCTTTTTGAGCAATTTTCTCAGCGATGCGCGATTAGCGCTAAGCGCTAATCGCGCATCGAAAACTGCCTCCGTTCTTTGATCCGGGCCTTTCTGGTGCGTTTTTTGCCTTTAGCGCCTTTCCTTCACCGGGTATAAGCTTTAAAATTTTGCAAACATACTGCTTTTGTGAACTTCTACCCTTGAGTGTTAAATCACCTGTTGATATCAGCATTGTTCAACCATTCATTGAACCATGGCTCTGACTGATAGATCTGCAATGAATAGCTCAGTAGCGCTCTGAAATTTGCGGCTCTGTTGCATGCGGCATCTGTTCATGAGGGCATTTATTCTCTGCTTCTGAGCATTGAAGCTTTACCTTTTTCCTTAATCGCTCCCTGCACATTGCTTCATATTGTTTTTGTCTTCCATTCCTGCAGTTCACACATAAGGAGAGCGTAATGATAATAAAAATTGACAAGAAAGCTCTGAGCTCTATGGATGTACAAAAACATGCCACCTGACGTGAACTAACTCTTCGAAAAACACAAAACTGTCTTTCATTAACACTTGGCGTACATTCATTAATTTTTATTAACGCGCGTATTCAATTTTTCTTGAATGTTGAGCCGGGGAAAATCTGCGATGGATGATCTTTGCGATTCGCATCACAACATCGCATCATCGCGTTATCGCATTTTATCAATATGTGTTATCGCAGGGTTAGTCGATCACGCCGATCACAGGATTGCAGGTTGTTGTTTCGCGCGATCGCAAGATCGCCGATCGCATTATCGCATTATCGCAAGATCGCAATTCGTTACAATTTGTTAAATAGTTATGTGCTATTTTTGCGATGTTGCGATATGCGATGTCGCATATCGGCCGTCAGTGATTTCTTAAAGTTTTTGTTTATGAGCGTTTCTTAATGTATGCGATGCGATGGATTTCGTGTCGCACTCTCGCAATTTATCATTCTACTCACAAGGAAATGTCCTATCTTTTTCGCGCGATGCGATATTTTCTTAAGGAGTATAATACATGAGTTTTAATTAAATTTTTTGAATTTTTTACTAAGGGTCCCCACTTATCTAGTGTTATTGCTAATACTAAATAAGGAGGGGGGTTGTTGGTGGCCACAACACCTTCCAAGGTGGAATTACAATCGTTGACCAACTAACCTTTTTCCCCAACAATTCACAAGCTTCTGGAAGCATTCCATTGATCCATGGAAGTTCTCAATCACTTCAAAATATCGGAGTAGGTCTCCTAAAAGACCCTTCCTTAATGGTTACTTTTTCCCTCTCGCCTCCAAGTAATCTGGCAGAAATGGCCACAGCGGAAACCTGTCATATGATATCTTCTACATCATCAGAGATTAAGAAGAATTCTGAACATTTTGATACTATGGGTCACCGAGGATGGTTCTTATCTTGTGTCAACCTCGTTACAAAATGAAACAAGGGTTATGAGGATAGTTCTTTTACTGTGTCAACCTCATTAAAAAATGAAACAGCTCCCTTTCCAATCGAGTCTTTGATTACGATATTGTAAAATCCAAGTCGAATCTTTCCAAGATCTTGAAAGTAAACCTTCATTCCAACCACCACATTGAATGCAATGAAGCTTGGGGGGCATGCACCTCGATTTGCGTCATTATGTTGGTGTTATAGAAATTTTTGGGCACTGCAACCCCAAGCATGAAATGTCCATAAACCAAGGGCTCCTAAGTCCCTAAAAGTGTTGTTCTAACCCCTAAAGGAACAAGGTCAACTGATTACAGCTTCTCCCAGAAGTTCTCCATGAAAAACTGCTCAGAATTCGTCAAAACAGGATCATTTCAGCTGCTCCACAGGCCAAGTGCGTTGCATCTCACCTAAGTAAACTGTGTGGGTGCATTGCATTTCAAAAATCCCTTCTATGGGGTGCGATGGGCGAGAAATGACAAATGGCAGTGTCATTCCGCAAGGTGGAGAGGCAATGGAAGCTTCCAGAAATTTCTCCTGTGACACTTGCCTCTCTGAATTCGACCAAGGATGAGTAAGGGATCATCAATCTCCAAGTGGAAGCAAGAACTATCAGAGGGAAGACACTAATCAAATCATAAGCTGAATCATCTCCCTTACAGATATCTACATATGGATCCCTCATCCTAGAGATCCAGAGGCTGGAATTTTGCATATTGTAAGGAATTGCTGTTGGTTTCTTGAGACAAACATCAGATTGTTGGGTGATCTAAGCTTTGTATGAGGTGAAGAGGGGCTTCCTTGCTGAGAGGTTGATGCTGGGTCAGAACAACTGGTTGTAACTCCTCTTGGTTTTTTCTAGTTTATCAATAAAAGCTATTCAAGTTTTCCTCCATACTCTTGTGTCATTTATGTTTGCTGCATTTGTATGGTCAATTTACATCTGATCCTAGATTGTTTATGATTATAGATCCATGTCTTTGTATAGTGCTATGCTACTGTGATCTTATAGGTACTCTGTGAAGCTAGGCATGCAAGGGAACAAGTAGCGAAAGACTGTCAAGGAAGAGAGGAATCAAACCAGGAGATTAGCGCAAGACAGAGGTTGGTCTTCTTTGTTCCTCTCTATCTATACTTTATAAAGGAAAAATGAAAGTAGCTTTACTTTGTTTGTTTCTAAGGTAGCTATCACACCTTAGTGGGATAAGCAGTTCTGAGTAGACACTTTTCCCTCTAACAAAATGGCGACTCTGCTGGGGATGAATTAGTTTGTTTGTTTATCTTCCTTATTGTCTATTTCATAAACTTACAGATGGACTTTGAAGTCGTGCCAGGTAGCATTCGAACTGCGTTTGCCATAGAAAATTCAAAGTAGATAAATGCCACTTCAGTCCATCTCTGGGATCTGTTTATGATTTAAACAACTGATTCACAAACTCTTTGATTGCCCTTGTGATAGCTCTTAGATCCTCGTTAGATCTACCCATGATTGTTGAATTACTGATTACCTTTTGCTTGGCTAAAACCCATGAATTGAATTGCAAACTGTGACCCGGAACCCAAGCAAAGTCTCGTTTCTGGCCCAGCGCAGGTACTATTCTGAGAATCTGAAATTCAGCGCACTTCCCGAGTGTAGAAGGTGTGCTGCATTTCAAATTCCTCGTGTTACAGGTGCGCTGATCAGGCTAGGCTTTGTGCAGTTTTGGTTTCTGTGATTCATTCTTTCTAGTTCTATTCATGAATTTTGCTGCTTGTGATCAGTATATCTCTATTTGAAACCCCTTTTCCTTGCTGTTATTCCACCTCCTTTGTACAAAAGAACTGTAAATGTTTTTATGTGTTTGTAGAGTCATTTTCAGTTCTCCTTTGCAAAAGTAGCGTAATCGTATTGTCGTCCTTTGATTTGAAAGTGTCGCAAGTGTCAATTTCAATCATAGGAAAGAGTTTGATTGTTGTTGATAGTTGATTATCTTGTTACTATTGTTTTTGGTTTGAATTTGTAATTTTTCTAGTGTCAAAAGCAAGTATTCATTTCAAAATCGTAAGGTGTTGTGTTCGTCTCCATTTTTTATTTCGAAAATAAACTTGTTGATATTTGTCGCTTGAAAAGAAATTCAGATTT
The DNA here is from genome assembly GCA_031772625.1 of Pinus tabuliformis. Classification (NCBI taxonomy): domain Eukaryota; kingdom Viridiplantae; phylum Streptophyta; class Pinopsida; order Pinales; family Pinaceae; genus Pinus; species Pinus tabuliformis. The sequence continues at coordinate 161,881,880 of CM062808.1, forward strand.
GTGCATCAACTTTCTTCTTATCATTCATATACTAAGAAAGTCAAAAACAAATACATGCATGTGCATTTGCATTTAGACAGTCTGATTGGTTTGATTTAGGAAAGTGCATTTAGAGTGTGCTCTTTGCTCTTTGTGAAAGGATTCTGTCTTTCTTTCCTTAGTAGCTAGGATTTTCATTGCACAAAGAAAATAAAAAGATTGTTTATCATCTTAGATTGCATTTTAGGAATTACATCTACATCTCGCGGTGAACCTGAAAGGCAAACTTCATAAACAAGATTAACTATAAAATAAATTCAATGAATCTAACAATGCTTTGGAACCTAACGCACAACATTTAGAAGTCTAGGCTAGAGACGTATTCCGGCGTCGTAAAGCCTGGTAACTGTTGTTCTCACTGATGGTTGGGTGATTCCTCCACTTTGAGACGATAAGTGCCAGTACGGACTTGTGCTCCCACGTACCGTCGAGTATATTTTAGGAGACCACAATAGGCTTAATCCTTTATCCATAGGAAGCTGTGTCTGCCGCCCTATTGATCGCAATGCACTGAACACAGCATTCGGGAAGAATGACTATCGTACCGTAAAAAGTATTCTGCAGTTTTGCGATTGGTTTGGTAATCCCTCTACCTAGATTTCTAGAGCAGTCCCTTTCGTTCCTTTTCAAACTCTTTAACTGAAAAGGCCCATCTGAGCACTTGTCACTTCAGGCTCATTAAAAATCAAAGGAGACTAGAGTCATCTTTTGTTTTTTCTCTACTCTTAAAAATTGAAAAAACAAGTTGTGTCAAAGCATCTAAAATTCATTTAATTCGGAAACATACTTACCCTTTATTTTTAGTTGATCGAGTAATCCGCAACCGTGGAAGAAATTCAATTGAAACCCCGTCGTTCGCGGAGGCTTACGAGTCAACCGTCTTTGTCTCCGGAATCGAAGCTTGTATGGACAAAGCGAACTTGTTTAACCGGTTCTAAATCTCCTGTTAAAGTTAGAACAAGTGTTGCAACAACATCAGAGACTCTGGTTACTCCAAACATTTCTGGTATCCCTGCCTCTACAGAAGAAGTTCAGCAGCCACAAAAGGACAGTGATACTGATCCTCGTCTGAGGGTAAACACTTGTGTTACCGAACCAGTTCCATTTACAACCAGTTCAGAGAGTCTTGCTCCTCAAACATTTGTCGCTGCCGATTCCATACCTTCTTTGGCACCAGAAATATTCTATGGACCTGATGGTCTACCCCTTCCACCTGGTCTGATTTCCATAGAAGAGATTGTGGAAGATCCTCCATCTAGTACTCCATCACAATTTGGAGTCGGGATCACTCTGTATCCTTCTTCATCGAAAGTTAGTCTACTGCCATTGGAAGCTCCTGTAGAATCGCTAGGTAATCTTTTGGATAGACTAGAAATGTCTGAACAACTGTCAACATCTAGGACTGTGTCGTTTGACACAGCGATGGCAGAACTCCCTGCTATCACTGCAACAATGTTCGCCGGTATACCATCTGTCCCAACTAGCTCTCAATCGCTAGAAGGAGCCCACTCAGGGGCCCTTTTGACGGTATGGTCTGTTCCTTTTTGTTCATCCGGAATAATATCCGGAAACTCTTATGTTGAGTCTCAACAAATTGATCCATTTGGAGGTCAATTTGGGCAGTCCGGCCCTCAAGGGAAAACCATTCCCTTGAGTTCTGGATTACCACTGTATGGGGGGCAGTATGCCCTTTCCTTATTCCCTCCAGCAGGACAACCATACAGGAGTTCACAACAAAATTCGGGTTATGCTGGAATTACTTCAAGCGGTTGGGTATCGATACTACCTCAACCACCAAGAGTTGTATATTCGATGCAACAATGCTTACCTATGTCAAATATACCAACTATGCCAGCTATTGTGACGGTGTCGCAAGTTCAAGCACTGCCTGTTGTATGCCAACCTCAGGTTTCTCAGGTTGTAATGCAACAGCCCCTTGACCCTGCAACTCAACCACAATCGCCAACTGGTGGAATGACACAGGTTCAGACGGGTACAATTACCCCTCATCTTGGTCAAACAGTTAGTATCGGGCAACAGCACATGGCTTCACAACCATGGCTAGTACAATACCAACAACCGCAATTCCAACAAGTATACCAAGGTTCTGAACAACAAATATTTACAAATAGTGGGTAGCCGTATATTCAAAACAGTCAAAATCAACCATTTTACAATGGTCATGCCCACCAACCTTACCAAAGTTACCAACATCAAATGCATTATGCCGGTATGCAAAGACCAACTGCTCAGGCAATCCCATCTTATCCTGGGATGCTTCACCTAACCTGAATCAACAGTTACCTTTTGTGGCAACTTTAGAGTTACCTGATTTAAATTGGTTAACAAACGATCCAATCGCTTACGCCCCTTGGTGGCCAACGATTCCGCATAAACTTACATAAGATATTCCTAAATTTAATGGAAATCCGGGTGAAGATCCGTCGAATCATGTGATGACCTTTCATCTGTGGTGTTCATCAAACACCCTAAACGATGATTCGATTAGGCTTCGCCTTTTTCAGAGGACGTTAACTGGTCCGGCAGAAAAATGATATATCGAATTGCCTAGAGCTTCATTTGACAACTTCAATACCCTAGCCAGGACCTTTTTAACCCATTTTCAATTACCGGTAAGGTACGAAACAGGAACGGAACTCCTTACCAACTTCAAACAAACGACGAACACTCACATATCTGATCATATACATGAGTGGCGACGTAGTCGGAGAATGGTAAAAACGTATGTTCCTGATCAGCTCTTAGCTGAATGGTTTATCAAGTCATTACTACCTTCCATCACGGAAGATGTGGCAAAAGGGGGAGTCATCACAGAAGAGAAATTTATCACTCGTGCACAATATTTGGACTTGATTTACACTCAGTCCGGCACGCTCTACGATAAATACCTGACACCCCTAGACCGGAATTCTCAATTCCTCCTCCTTCTAAATCAAACAATGACTCTCATGCCGGCGATGGTGTGATTGGCGCAACAGACATGAAATCGACAAGGGCTACATCCAAAAAGGCCCGTAAGATTTCAGGTCAAAATGTAAAAGATGAACTTCTTGCCTCGGAAGTAAATGCCGTATCGACAGATAAAGGCAAAGAAACCAAGCAACCAGGGGGCAAGAAGAAAGGCAAAGGGAAGAAGAAGAAACATGAAGAATCATCTTCTGAAAAATCTTCTGCAAACCCTCCTGGAAATAGGAAACAAAAATTTCCATGCATGATATGCGATGAGGATCATCGGACACTAGATTGTCCACACAGAGCTGAGCTTAAAAAATTCTTCAAGAATTCAAAAACCTCCGCAGTGTTAACTGATCCGTTTCCAAATCCAGGAACAAATCTGGTTGACAGTGGAAATGCTTCCCCGTCTCAAGTGCTAATGTTGTCGGTTTCAAAATAGCAAAATGATGCTTTGATATCGATAAGGAACAAAGATTATAGGAATCCACAACTGTCAAACAACAAGGATAAAGATCAACCTAGTAGTTCGACAACAACTTCGACAGAAGTTGCGCCGCCCATCATTCCTGAACTGACAATAAAACCACCAAAGGGAGTAGTACACAAATCGACATTTAATCCTCGTGCTAGAGCAGCACAACATTATAATATAGTGGAAGATTTGGCCCAATCGCCATCCGCTATGTCGACTCTTGAAGTACTACAAAATTTCCCATCCCAAAAGCAGGCTTTATTATCAGCCATTGGTGGGATAGACCCAAAGGATTCCAATCTTGTATCCTTCGATCATAAAGGATACGATCCTCAATTACCAACTCAACTAGCTTTCCTTGTTCAAGTGAAAGCCCTCAACAAAACTGTTCATCGAACAATTATTGATGAGGGGGCATCTACATGCATTATGTCGATGAGTTGCTAGAAAACTTTAGGATCTCCAACCTTGTCACGATCTTCGACGACATTAAAAGCATTCGACGGAAGAACATATACCCCATATGGTATTCTAAGTAACTTGAAGGTTGAACTAGGAGGAAAAAAAGTAGAAATAGATGTTGAGGTAATCGACGGAAATCTCGATTACAACATCCTACTGGGAAGACCATGGATATATGCCATAGCTGCTGTTGTGTCGACCTATTTTAGGAAGATTGCATTTCCCTTTCAAGGAGGGATTACAATCGTTGATCAACAAAACTTCCTCCCCAATGGTTCTCAAGTTACAGGAAGAATTCCTATGATCCTTGGAAGCCCCCATTCGCTTCAAAATATCAGAGTAGGCCTACTAAAAGACCCTGTATTAATGGGAACTTTTTCCCTTCCACCTCCAATCAATTTGGCAGAAGTGGCGTCAGTAGGAACCTGCAACATGATATCTTCTAAAAAGATCTCAGAAAACGATATCGACATGGATCATGCGATGGTTTTGCCTCCAAGCCCAACAGAAACATTGTAGCAATCAATGTTCCTGGCCTGGGAGGCAAACCCAAATCAACGCTTATCGGGTGTTTGGATAGATAGGTCTAAGGAATATGGCACCCCTTCAGATCCTTGGTCGAGAGTGCATGACACCGACGAAGGAATTGTTCAATCAATGGTAATTGAGGGGGAACCATGGGACGATTACCACCATCGTTCCCTTCTTCCGGATTGTGAAGAAAATACTCTTGATGACCTTTATCATCCTTCAGTTTTTGATTTTCTATCAAATACTGTAAACATGGTGGATTCCGAGCGAAACTTGTCCAACATTGAAGAGACTATCGCCATAAATATCTCGACCAAAGCAGATGTTGTAGAGAATATTTATGTTGGCAAATGTTGTTCTCCTTTAGAACTAGAAATATATAACACTCTTTTTCGCGAATTCAGAGATGTCTTTGCTTGGTCATATAGTGAAATGCCAGGCATTGACTCGAGTATCGTTGAACACGAAATTAAGATGTATCCAGATGTCAAATCAATACGACAACGACTACGACAGGTGCACCCCAAGAAAGCCGGTGCCATTAAGGCAGAAGTTGAGAAACTTCTCCATGATGGTTTCATTTACCCGGTTCCTCTAACCGATTGGGTATTGAATATTGTCCCTGTTATGAAAAAACAAGGAACAATTAGAGTGTGCGTCGATTATAGGGATGTAAATCAAGCTTGTCCAAAAGACAACTACCCTACACCCTTCATCGACTAGATAATTGATGAATATGCCGAATGCGAAATCTTTTCATTTATGGATGGATTCTCTGGGTATAATCAAATAAATATCCACCCACAGGACCAGTTAAAGACTGCATTTATTTGTCTGTGGGGCACATTCGCATATCAAAAATTACCCTTTGGTTTAAAGAATGCAGGGGAAACATTTCAGAGGGCAATGAATTATGCCTTCCATGACATCAAAAACATTGTTCAACCATACCTCGACGACCTTCTGGCTCATTTGCGAAAGCGAACTGATCATCTGCAACATTTAAGAGCGATATTTCTACGTTGCCGACACTACAAGATATGACTCAATCCACACAAATGTGTATTTTCCGTCAGTTCTGGTCGTTTACTTGGCTTTGTAGTCTCAAAGGACGGGATTCGTCTTGACCCATGTAAGGTTCAGGTAATCATAAATTTGCCTCCACCTTCAAATTTGCTTCAGATTCAGAAACTCCAAGGGAAAGCAAACTTTTTGAGAAGGTTCATTCCAAATTACGCTGAACTTGCTAAAGGTTATACACATCTTTTGAAAAAGGAAGTACCCTTTGTCTGGAATCAGGTTGCGCAAGCTTCCTTTGATGCTTTAAAAGAATCCCTAATGAAAGCATCATTAATGTATGCTCCTGATTATCAAAAAGATTTTAACCTGTATCTGGCTGCAGCGGATACGACCATCGCAATGGTTTTAGTTCAAGAAGACGACGGAATCGAAAATCCTATATATTATTTAAGTAAGAACTTAAATGATACTGAAAGAAAATATTCTTATGTTGAAAAGCTAGCGCTGGCAGCTGTTCAAGCGATACAGAGATTTCGACACTATGTCCTCTTTCAAAAAACTACCATTCTGCCAGATTGCAACCCCATGACTTATATATTGTCGCGACAGTTGCTGGGGGGAAAATATTCAAAATGGATAGCAATCCTACAAGAGTTTGATCTGGAATTTGTAAAATCCAAGTCAAAGAAAGCTCTGGTTTTCACAGAATTATTATGCGATCTCCCATCGTCGTCCAACGATGAAACATCCGAAGAAACGATCGTGGACAAAAGCTTGTTTATGATATCTTCAAGCAATCAGTGGTATGGGGATATAATAATTTATCTCTAAACCCAAAAATATACGCCAAATACCTCTCGCTCCGAACAAAAACGTATTCGATACCAAGCAAAAGACTACATGATCGTCGGTGATATACTTTACCGTCGCGGTATCGATATAGTTTTGAGAAGGTGCCTCACGCATGAGGAGGCCGAAAAAGTCCTGAATGATTGCCATTCAGGCACGTTTGAGGGGCATCAATCCGATTATGCTACAGCGCAAAAAATCTTACGAGCAGGATACTTCTGGCCAACAATATTTAAAGATTGCATAAACGCAGTCAGAAGTTGCCATGCTTGTCAAATTTTCGATAGCAAAACCAGATGACCACTTGCACCTCTGCAGCCAATAGTTGCATCGGGCCATTAGCCAAATGGGGCATCGGTTTCATGACATGTAACCCCACCTCGATCGGGGGGCATGGGTATATCATAGTTGCAGTTGACTATTTTACCAAATGGACTGAGGCGATGCCTACATTAGATAATACTGGTGAAACAGCTGCCCTCTTCTTTTTCAATCATGTAGTCGCCAGATTCGGCGTCCCACAAGCTATAGTCACAGATCATGGATCCCATTTTCACAATCACATGATGGTCGAATTAGCTGCCAAACTAGGGTTGTCTCACTACAGCTCTACTCCATATTACCCGCAAGCCAACGGGCAAGTTGAAGCAATCAACAAGGTCCTAATCCTGTACTCAGCCTTGTGGGCTTACCGAACATCGGTAAGGAATGCAACTGGGTTTACACCTTTCCAACTGGTATATGGCCTGGAAACAGTCTTACCAATCCAGTGCGAAATCTCGTCCCTCAAACTCGCAATTGATCTCCTCCCCAAAACTTCAGAGGAAGCTCGTTTCTTGGAACTAATCCAATTGGATGAAACCCATCGTGATGCCGCTTTGGCTAATGAAGCCCATAAGAAACGAGTCAAAGCGCAGTTCGACAAAAATGTCAAACCCCGTGTCTTCTCAGAAGGTGACTTGGTCTTGCTTTATGACCAAGAATCCGATAAATTAGGAGTAGGTAAATTTAAGCCTTTATGGATGGGCCCCTATATTGTTAAGCGAGTATTAGCAAAAGGAGCCTATGAGTTAATGGATTATGACGGAATTCCACTGGCGCAACCTCGTAACGAGTTGTACCTCAAGCGTTACTATGCATAATTCAGTATGGTAACCTGTATGCTTTTGTTATGTTTTTGTTTTCGCTAAAGTGTTTATTTTGGTCAAGTAATCCACTTTTTACATTTATTTCAGATGTCAAACCTATTGGAGTCATGAGTTGGATATACCGACGGAGCGAGTCATAGTTCGCGGAACCTATCTTCCGCGGCCTGGTCCATTTTTGATCCAAGCGACGAGTTAGTAAGTTTCAGAGGGGTATGTATTGGTTGATCAAAGAATAACATCGCTGAATATAGCGCGTTGATAGAACTTCTCTCTGATGCCATCACACATGCTATACGTTGACTGATTGTCAGGCTAGACTCACAACTCGTCATACTACAACTCACTGGTATCTACTCTGTCCGAAATCCAGCTATTTATCGCATGTTGCTAAGGGTTAAGATTTTGGAAAGGCAATTTGATTTTATTCAATATCAACATATTTCCAGAAACTTAAACATATTTACTGACTCATTGGCAAGTTATGTGTTAGATAGACATTTGCAACATTTATAAAAAGAAGCATACCATCAATATTTGCATTTGTATCATGTAACTTAACCAAAATAAAACTTCGAAAATCAAAAATATATATAACTGTTTATAGTTTACACATAATGTTCTGTAACCAAGACAAAATTGGTCAAATGACCAAAAAACTCAAAACGCTAGGGGGCACCCTAGTCTAATGATGCTCATGATAGCAAGTCACAGCCTGTGCGATCATGCGTAAGAATCGAGTCCATCGTCTTGGCACACCAGTAGTATGCCGCTACAACCTCAAGGGCAGCTTGTCAGTCCTCACATCTGGAATACCAAGAGTGAGGCCCTCAACCTGATCCTGTAATGTTGTGAGAGTCTTGGCCACATCGAGGTCGCGAAGGATAGCCCTTCCAACAACCTCTCTTGCTGGGGCGATAGCTGGCACTCTTAGGCGAACTACTGGCCGAACGGGACCAACATCTGCATGAACACATGAGTTTGATTAAGTCTTGACAGAATAAAGCACAAGGACATTATAAATGAAAAACGATAAATAGGAATATGGTCAAAGAATTTACCAATGGCGCCCCACTGTTTGCCAGCCGACAGTACTAAATCTGGGTCACCCCGGAAGTCCATACCAGTGTATGGGTACTCAGAATAAACCATCTCCTGACGATCAAAACACCCGGAGAAGGTATCAGAAAATGAAATCTGAGACTGATCAGCATGCCTAGACATATGGTCGACCCATCTCTGCATACGTGGTTCAGTCGGTGAAGGTAAATCGAGTGCAATATACTGCAGCTGCATCAGTGGTATCTTTTCCAAGGCAAAGGTGGTCAAGATAGAACCATACCCAAAGTTCTTCAACCTCCCACTCTTTACCTTGGTCAACTATTCTTTCATCACAAGAAGTACTGCGTCGCACCAGTTGAACACCTTCGGTTGGAGGCATTCCAAGGCATACTGCATATAAGATCGGTTGGCTACATGAAGAGCTGCACCACCAGCCATCCTACCAAAAGTAAAAAGAATAGTCCTGAGGGACCTGTCAGTGACATCACGGATGATGATCTTGCCATCTTTACTCAGCTGAGATCCCTCTCTGCAATATTGGCAAACATAATCTCTCATAGATTCACCTCCTCAGGCCGAACCTGATAAATAGATGGGGGCACCCCGCCTCGACAAGCCAGTCAAGAAATAGATGTCCACTACAGTCAAGGGGATGGATTTTCCCCTGATCTAGAACACCTGGTTGGTAGGATCCCAAGCATCGAGCAAATACTGCAGTAAGTTGATCTGTTGTCTCATGCTAGAAATGCAGAAAAACTTCAGCAAGCCACAATTCTGTAGTGCGTTTACTGTAACCGGATCATGCAGGGCAAGCATGTCCTCTTCTTCATGCTCACGTTCTTGCCATGTAATAGTCATCTTACTCCAAAGATCTCTGAAAAACAAACAAGAGAAGAGTTAGATCCTGATTTTGGTAAGAAACAGGGAAAATCTCCATAAAAAACTGTGCATAAAATTCCTTCTTTGCGCCCATCGCACCTACAGTAGTGCTCTGGGTGCAATGCATGTCAAATGGCTAGTAGACAGGCCAACATCTAATGCACCTTTCGATACACAGAGGGTGCGCTGAAGGCAGAGCGAGTTTTTCAATCCCCAGAGGCTCAGAAAAACTAGGAATCAAGCTCAGAATGCAAAATGGAAAGCATGAAATGAAAGAGCTCAAGTTTAGCTCCTACCTGGTCCAGACGGCGCCGAGAATCGTCCACAGAATCTCCCGAAATTAGCTGATGAAAATCAGAGGGGGAAAGCACCTCCAAAGCTCCAACAAACCAAAGTTCAAATGAAATGGTAAAATGAGAGGTAAAAACACTTTTTTCATTACTTTTTACGTAGTTCAAAGTAAAATATTAGTGTTCTAACTCATTTTTCAACCATATATTTTTCATTTCTGACTAGTTTGATGAAGCAATTGAAAATACAGTACAATCTTTGAAAGAACAAAGCTATTTATGGTATAGTCAAAAAGAGACCATTTAATCGAGCAATTTTAGCGCGGACTTCAAGCTCATTAAAAAATAAACATAAGCAATGAGCACATGTTCCTCTAGAGTTTAAGCTCATTAAAAAATGAACCAATTTTCGGTAAATAACCATCGTGAATGTAATACTTCAGCCTTTAAAACCTTGGTCGTGTTTGCACCATCACCTTCACTTTTGCATTGGTTGATCATTCACCTCCATTTGATTGTTTACCCATTTTGAGGAATAGCTGCGAAGAGTGATCATATTAGCCATCCTTGTAACACCGCCGTGATTGGAAAATTCCAAACCTTACCTGGAATCAGTTGCTACCCATTTTATCACTCGTTCCTCAAAAGACGAGTCCCCTTTAAGCTCTTTTCAATTGAATCGTAAAATATGAAAATATTTCCGAGCCATTGGCCTCTCTAGCTCGTTAAAGGGACTGGAAGTGCTATCCCTCCTCTAAATTTTAATCTTTTTGGACCTGAGGGATTATTACACAAAAAGATCGAGCGCTTGTTTTGTTCGGCTCGTTAAAAGTATTGAAAATTCATCCCTTCTATATTGTTTTATACTTTTTTGGACTTAAGGGATTAGATGACGAAAAAGGAATTTTGGAGTTTCCTTTACGTTCCTTTTTAGACTCTCTAAAATTGAAAAGGACCGAGTTATCTTTGTCGTTAAACTCGTTAAAATTTTAATAGCGACAAACTTGTCTATAGACGAGAACGCGTTTCACTATCGCTAGGCTCGTTAAAACATAGTGATGGGTTTGCCCGAAGGGAAAATTATAGAACAAGCATATGTTATCCTCCTCAAGCTTGATAAAAATAAAGAGGTACTGGTCAGCAATGACTGGGGAAAAATTGGGAAGAAAACTTGAAGAAACTTTGTTGGTAGCAAGTCGGTCTTGAACATGACACTTTCACTCCGCATCCAAATCGGGTTGGGTTGTTTCATTCACCGGTCACATCACCATGGTCCCATCATACCATCCACATTCGGGGTTAATTCTACCAATCCATCACGTCAATGTCGCCGATATGTTCAAGAGAAGTCATTCAAAGAATTCACTTATGTCTCACCCACTACAATACATTTATACTCCATCCTTTCATGACCGCCACCCTGAACCTTATATCACCAGATCATTTTCACCTCCATTAAAATCATTTGCTCTGTTCCGTGTCATTGATGTGGGATTCACTAAGGCCCTCCTATGACGGATCACTTCTTGTCGACATCAGCTCATTATCCAAGAAGTTGATCTAGGAACACCCCATTCAGTACTTTGAAGCTTGCATGCCTCAATGGCAAGTTTCTCACTTCCGTCGACAGGTTTACATCAATGACCTTCGACTGAAAGATTTTGCGTGGTGTTGACGCCAAGTCCTTTATTCACACCACGTGAATTGTACTGCAGTACCTTGAGGGTCATTATCATTGTCGGTGATTCCTCTCGCGCTTGTTAACAGCTTATATCATTGGCTGGTAATCAAGTGATGTCTTTCCATGTTCGACTCCAGAACATCTCTCACATGGATAGACTTGTACATCGAGTGAAGATCGAATGAGATTGAAGACCCCGATCTAGTTTCATCCATCCGAGCTGCAATATATATTCAGGAAAATAAAGACATCAAATGTACATCATTGCTGCACAGTCCAATCAAAGGGATGATGGCTCTATCAGAATCATCAGTCTACACTCAGATGATTGTCTGTCTTATGTACATGAAAATGAATTTATAAAGCTGAGCATGGGAATGCCCACCTCAGCTAGATCATGAAAATATTATGAAGATAATGTATTGTATTGTATCTTATTATAGGTCTCCTCCCAGCTTGAAAGAACTTTGGATCCTCATAATAAAGCATTTCACCCGACATCAAAAGATTAACGACCTCATGCTTTAGGGGGCAATTGTTATAGACATTTTCCTAAGTCCCTAAAAGTGTTGTTCTAACCCCTAAAGGAATAAGGTCAATTGATTACAGCTTCTCCCAGAAGTTCTCCATGAAAAACTGCTCAGAATTGGTCAAAACAGGATCATTTCAGCTGCTCCACAGGCCAAGTGCATTGCATCTCACCTAAGTAAACTGTGTGGGTGAATTGCATTTCAAAAAGCCCTTCTATGGGGTGTGATGGGCGAGAAATGACAAATGGCAGTGTCATTTCGCGAGGTGGAGAGGCAATGGAAGCTTCCAGAAACTTCTCCTATGACACTTGCCTCTCTGAATTCGACCAAGGATGAGTAAGGGATCATCAATCTCCAAGTGGAAGAAAGAACTATCAGAGGGAAGACACTAATCAAATCATAATCTGACTCATCTCCCTTACAGATAACTATATATGGATCCCTCATCCCAGAGATCCAGAGGCTGGAATTTTGCATATTGTAAGGAATTGATGTTGGTTTCTTGAGACAAACATCAGATTGTTGGGTGATCTAAGCTTTGTATGAGGTGAAGAGGGGCTTCCTTGCTGAGAGGTTGATGCTGGGTCAGAAAAACTGGTTGTAACTCCTCTTGGCTTTTTCTTGTTTATCAATAAAAGCTATTCAAGTTTTCCTCCATACTCTTGTGTCATTTATGTTTGCTGCATTTGTATGGTCAATTTACATATGATCCTAGATTGTTTATGATTATAGATCCTCGTCTTTGTATAGTGCTATGCTACCGTGATCTTACAGGTACTCTGTGAAGCTGGGCATGCAAGGGAACAAGTAGCGAAAGACTATCAAGGAAGAGAGGAATCAAACCAGGAGATTAGCGAAAGACAGAGGTTGGTCTTCTTTGTTCCTCTCTATCTATACTTTATAAAGGAAAAATGAAAGTAGCTTTACTTTGTTTGTTTCTAAGGTAGCTATCACACCTTAGTGGAATAAGCAGTTCTGAGTAGACACTTTTCCCTGTAACAGTTGGGGGCGTGCGAACTTATAACAAGCATAGTTTTTCATTTTAAGCTTGTGCAAACATGAAACCGAAGACGAGTAATGTTTTCACAAGGTTCAAGCTCATTAAAAAATAAACCCGCCAATGAGCATATGTTCCCCCAGAGTTCACGCTCATTAAAAAATGAACCCACCTTCAATAAATAACCTTTGTGATCGCCATTCTATCTGCCTTTCAAACCTTGGTTGTGTTCTTTCCATCACCTCCATCCGTTTGGCCTATCATACACTTCCACTTGATTGTTTACCATTTTGAGGAACAGCTACGATGAGTGGTCCTGTTAGCCAACCTCTTCACACCACCATGTTTTGAGAAGTTCCAAGATTACTTGGAACTAGTTCCAAGATTACCTGGAACTCGTTTGCTACCCTAAATGCCACTCGTTCCTAAAAAAAAAAACGAGCCTACTTTAAACTCTTTTCGGACTCACTAAATATGAAAATATTGTCGAGCAATTGGCCTCTCCAGCTCGTTAAAGTGATTGAAAGTGCCATCCCTCCTGTATTTTAATCTTTTTGGACCTGAGGGGTTATCCCACAAAAAGATTGAGTGCTTGTTTTTTCCTTCTCGCTAAAGACATCAGAAAAGTCATCCCTTGTGTATTATTTTAATCTTTTTCAGACTCAAGGGATTATAATACGAAAAAGAACTGTTAGAGTTTCCTTTTTGTCCTTTTCAAACTCTCTAAACAAGAAAAGGACCAAGTTATTCTTGTCGTTAAACTTATTAAAACAATAGCGACAAACTTGTCCATCTAGAGAAGAACAAGTTTCATTGTCGCTAGGCTCGCTAAAACATAGCGACAGGTTTGCCCGAAGGGCAAATTATAGAACAAGCATATGTTATCCTCCTCAAGCTTGAAAAAAATAAAGAGGTACTGGTCAGCAATGACTGGGGAGAAAGGGAAGAAAACTTGAAGAAATATATTGGTAGCAGGTCGCTCTTGAACATGACACTTTCAATCCATCACCATGATTGAGTCGGGTTGGGTTATTCCGTTCATCGGTCATATCACCATTGGTCCTTTGCACCATCCATCTTTTGGGGTTAACACCAGAAATCCATATCAGTGTCACCGACATGTTCAAGATAAGTCATTCAGAGAATTCACCATCCATCTAATGCCTCATCCACTACAATAGCTTCACCCTCCATTTTTCATGACTGCCATTCCTGAACCTTGTATCATCAGATCATTTTCACCTCCAGAAAATCATTTTCTTTGTTTTGTGTCATAGATGTGGAATACATCAAGGCCCTCCTATGACGGGTCACTTCTTGTTGACATCAGCTCATTATCCAAGAAGTTGACTTAGAAACAACCCTTTCAGTACTTTGAAGCTTGCATGCCTCAATGGCAAGTTTCTCACTTCCGGTGATAGGTCTACATTAATGGCCTTCGAACGAAAGATTTTGCATGGTGTTCAACATCAGATCATATATTCATACCACGTGAATTGTACTGTAGTACCTTGAGGGTCATTATCATTATTAGTGATTCCTCTTGCGCCTATTAACAACTTACATTATTGGCTAGTAATCAAGCGATGTCTTTCCATGTTGGACTTCAGAACATCTTTTCACATGGATCGACTTGTACATCGGGCAAAGATTGAACGAGTTTGAAAACCCTGAATCTAGTTTCATCCATCCGGGCTGCGATATATTTAGGAAAATAAAGACATCAAATGTACACAGAAGTTGCACAGATGATCATCAAAGCTAAGGGATGATGACTCTACATATAAATAATCACCAGTCTACAATAGCAGACGATTATCTGTCCTATGTACATGAAAATGAATTTATAAAGCTGAGCATGGGAATGCCCACCTTAGCTAGATCATAAAAATAATATGATGATGATGTATTGTTGTGTCTTATATAGGTCACCTTCTAGTTCAAATATCTCGGATCCTTCATGATAAAGCATTTCACACGACATCAAAAGATTTATGACCTCATGCTTTAGGGGGAAACTGTTATAGACATATTTGGGCACTTCAACCCCAATCACATATGTCAATAAACCAAGGGTTCTTTAACACCTAAAAGTGTTGTTTCATACCCTAATGGATCATGGTCAACTGATTACATCATTTCCCAGAAGTTCCACCTGAAAAACTACTCAGAACTGGTCAAAACTGACCCATACAGACTGCTCCTTAGTTAAGGTGCAATGCATCTCAGCTATTTCACACGGGGGGTGCGATGCATACTGAAAAGGCCTTCTGTAAGGTGTGATGGGCAAGATTAAACAAATGGTAGAGACAATTTGCTAAGTGGAAACCCAGAGAATCTTCTAGAAACTTCTCATATGACACTTGCCTCTCTGAATTCGCCCAAGGATGAGTAAGAGATCATGAAATATCCAAGTGGAACCAAGAACTATCAGTGAAATGACACTAATCAAAAACCTAGAAGCTGACTCACCCCCCCTGCAAATATATATATATGGATCCCTCATCACAATGATCTAGAGGCTGGAATTTTGTAATTTGTAAGGAAGTGCTATTGGTTTCTCTTTGAGACATTGTATTGTTGGGTGATATTTCTTTTCATGGGGTGAAGAGGGCTTTCATGCTATGAGGATGATGCTGGATCAGACAGCTAGGTTGTAATCCTCTCTTCTACTTCTACTATCAATAAAGTTATTTGAGTTTTCCTCCATATACTTGTGTACTTGTGAATCTTGTATTTGTGAATGCAATTGTATGGTTAATATACTTCTGATTCTGCATTATTTATGGTATTGTAGATCTCTATGCTTTGATGGTGTTTGGTTGCTTTACCTCTACAGGTCTTCTTTAAAGCGGGACAAGTGAGAAAAGAGTGGCAAACTCTATCAAAGGAGAGAGGAAATAAGCAAGGAGCCAAGCGAAATATTAAGGTTGGTGCTCTCTGCTTCTCCCTTATCTATCTTACATAAAGGAAAACACAAGTTACTTTGAATTGTTTGTTTCTAAGATAGCTACCCATCTTAGTGGGACTAGCAGATCAAATAGACGCTAGTTTTCCCGGAAACAAGGGGGGTGGAGCCCCCCCTTTGTTGCACTGATTGTGTAGTGGGGGGAGGTTTACATGGGGTTTGAGAGGTACCCGTAACCCCACTTTATGGGGCCTGGGGCAGTGCCTTGGAAAATTTTTCTTTTGGACTCTATGTTAGGTTGGGCAGACCCACCTATGGTTTTGTGCATGTTTTGCGCACATGTTTTTGGATGTGATGATTTTCGGTCCATGGTGTTGGATACTTCGGCATATATAAATATGTATTATAACATTGAAAGGAACATAATGAAAAATCAAGCTGGTAGTCCTAGTTTTGGGATCCAGGGAAAAATCTCTGTGTATATGTGTTTTACGTGTTATGCTCTCGCATTCTTTATTTTCTATGTTTTAGAATTCATATGCAGGTAATTTCTATATGGGGCTAAAACCTACAGTATGGTCAAGGGTTCTTTTATCTCTAATATTATGAGTTATGAGCCTTCCCTTACACTGCATCCTTGAAAGAGACATATCCACTAGGGCTTTTGGAGCTTTAATCTCCACCATGCAGCTTCGAATTTAAAATAATGGTGGGAGTTCCACTGTTAGGATATTCCGACACATAGGATATAGTTAAGTTCAACTTGGTCTAGTTTAGAGTTAGGTATAGAGTTAGGTAAAGTGTGTTTCTTTACCGTTGTACATATTGTAACTTACAATCCGATGGTCACGATATGTAGTGATCCGACGGTTCACTCTCACCTCGGTATTATCGACACTTGATCCGTGGCTTGACACCCGATTGGTCCATGAGTTCTATTTAAAGCGCATGGAGGGTCATTGTTCGAGTAATCCGTGCATGAGAGAAGCTTATGTAAATTTTCATTCTTTGATTAATAAATTGCCTGTAGTACCCACGTTGGGACAGGCCGTGGACTGTTTCCCTCCTTGCACTCTGAGGGTTTTAACCACGTCAAAAATACTGGTGTATTGATTTGAGATCTGGTTGTGAGCGGTGTCCTTTTGGTATTCTTTCTGAGGAACTTACCCTGTAAATTCCTACATGGTATCAGAGCTATTTGAGGGCCGCGTCCGTTGGTGATCCAAATCTGAAGCTGGTAGAACTGCATGCGGCTGTTGTTTCCTAGATCTGCTGTTTCTGACTGCTTTCGGGCCAAGAGGACTGCTCTGTTGTGTTCGGAGCATCTGTTTCAGTGAGGAACCCCTTTCGTTTCACGCGAAAAGGTTTCCGGTAGCCCTAGCTGCGTCATTTTTCAGATCGGGAGGTATACAGTGTTTTTTGCAGTTTACTGTTATTTTCTCTCTGCTTATTTCGGTTTCGGTTTATTTAGCCTTTTTTTTTTAACCGGATCTATACCTTTCATTTCTGCGTATGCTCTTTGCCCTGCGACTCTGTGCGATCTGGGCAAATCAGAAACAGAAAGGAAGGATTTTTCTCATGCGTATGCTCTTTTCCCTGCACCTTAGTGTGATCTCGGAAAATCAGAAACATTGAGAAAAATATTTAGTTTTTCGGCTAAAGCTAACTTTGAGATTTTTTTTTAAAAAAATTCTAGTTTTTTGGCTAAAGCTAACTTCGAGCCGCAAGGTTCGTTTTTCTTTGCATATTCGTGTTGGGTTTTGTGTTTTGTGTTTTGTAGGGAAAAAGAGCTTTCTCAAGGCAAGCACGCAAATCAAGCCCCCCCCCCCCCCCCCCCCCTCTCTCTCTCTCTCTCTCAAATTTTTTGTATAGATCAATTGGTTCAAAGCTATTTTAAGAGAGTAGAGGTCTTGGGTTCAAGTCTCCATTTTGTGGGGGCGGATTTTTTCATTCCCGCACATTCGCGCACTTTGCCGGCAACGTCAACAATTTTTTTTAAAAAAAGCCATAACTTCTTCATCCGGAAGCCTTTTTCAGAGCCGTTTTTTTTAAAACCGCCTATTTTTTCGAGATCTATCCATTGGACCACTTACTTTCAGCATCTTCAGCTTCAGTTTTTTTCAAAAAATGGAAAGTCCATGCCAAGTCATTCTTGACAGCACTAACTACTTCCAATGGGTAGCCTACATGGGAGATTTACTTAGAAGTAAAGGTCTCTACAGAATAGCCACAGACCAAGAGAAGAAACCAAAAGATGAAGACAAGGCGGCAAAATGGGAAAATAGACAAGATCAAGCACGTGGTTTGATAGGGATGTCTGTTTCTCCTGATCTTAGATTCCACATTGCAGAACTTGAGACTCCTCATGAAGCATTAGAAAAACTTGCTAAAGTTTTTGGAATTAAAAATGAAATTAGAGCCCATCAACTTGAAAATGAGCTGCTTACTTTGGATCCTAATAATTTTTCTTGCATTGAAGATTTCTTGTCCAAATTCAAGACCCTTAGATATCTCTTGGAAGGTGTTAAAGTTAAGAAAGAAGATGGTAACCTTATTTATTCCATCCTTACTAAGTTGGGACCAGCCTACTCTGTATTTGTTTCCACTTTCCATTCTACAAGGGAAGCTTTCATTTGTCAAGGACAAGACTACAAGGCCCCTTCCTTTGACTCCTTTTGTGATTCCTTAATAAGAGAACAAGAAAAACTCTTACACCTTGGTCTTCTTAATCTTGGAAACTCTTCCACGAAAGCGTTAGCCGCCCAGCAGCAACCAAATTCAAAGAATCCTAAGAAGTCATATCCTCAAAAGAATGGTCCTAAACCATCTCAGCCTCAAAATGAAAGATCATTTCAGCAAAATGATAAGACCAATAAAAACAAATGGAAGAAGACTGATAGACATTGTAACTTTTGTAATCGAGATGGCCACTTAGAATCTAAATGCTTTAAGAAGATGGAAGCCTTGGAAGCCGCAATGAAGAAACATAACATCCATGTGGAGCCTACTTCAACTTCAACTTCCGGAATGGCACTTTCTGCATGTCATTGTCAATCATCTCAGTCTGGTTATGCATTAAATGTATCTTCTTCTTCTTCTCATTCTCATGAGTGGCTCATTGATTCTGGAGCCTCTTGTCACATGGCCAAAAACCAAGCCATGTTTTCTTCTTTAAATGATTGTAACACCAAAAATATATATATTGGTGATGATAGATCTCTTAATGTTGTAGGGACTGGAACTGTTCATCTAGACAATGGTCAGTTTAATGATGTATTATGTGTTCCAACCTTATCCTGCAACCTTCTATCTGTCTATCAGATAACTCATTCAGGTGAAGGTAAAATTGTTGAATTTTCACCTCATGATGTTGTAATCAAGGATCTAAAAGATCCTAAACAGATTCTAGCTACTGGTCTTGCTGATGATTCCAAAAGGTTGTATAAGTTTCACAACTTTGGGTCATCAAATCTTCCCTCAGTATTTGTTGCTCATAATGATGAAGTGAGCAAACTTTGGCATGAGCGATTTGGTCACTTAAACTATCGCTCCCTTCAGCATCTATGTAAAGAAAATATGGTGACAGGTCTTCCTATGGTATCTTGCAGAGATGGTGTTTGTTCCGGATGTGTACTCGGAAAACATCATCGGGACAGTTTTGACAAACGTGCCTCTTGGCACGCCTCAGCCCCTTTACAGCTTGTGCACAGTGATTTATGTGGTCCTCTTCCTGTTGCTTCATTCTCTGGCTGCAAGTACTTCTTAACTTTCATTGATGATTTCTCCAGACGCACTTGGGTATACTTCTTAAAACTCAAGAGCGAAGTATTTAACACTTTTTTGGCCTTCAAAGCCTTTGTTGAAAAACAATCTGGACATCAAATTCTTAAGCTAAGAACTGATAATGGTGGAGAATATGTTAAAAACACATTCATCAACTTTTGCACCGAAAATGGAATTCAAATGCAACATACTGTTCCATACACTCCACAACAAAATGGTGTAGCTGAAAGGAAAAATCGCACCTTAAAGGAAATGGCTAATTGTATGCTGCAATCTAAAGGACTCAGTCTTAGTTTTTGGGCCGAAGCAATTAATTGTGCAAATTATATAATCAATCGCACTCCTACTAAGGTTCTAGAGAATATCACTCCAGAAGAAGCTTGGAGTTCCATTAAACCAGATGTAAGTCACTTTCGTGTGTTTGGAAGTGAAGCATGGGCCCATATTCCAGATGAAAAGCATAAAGCTTTAGAACCTAAGAGTGAGAAATGTACTTTTGTTGGATATTCTGAAGATGTAAAAGGTTATAGACTTATTCCATTTAAGTCCAAAAATGTTATCATTAGAAGAGATGTAAAATTTGATGAAAATAAATCGGCCTGCGAGCCTAGTCCGGCGGATGTGCCACCTCTTCCTATCTCTTCTACTTTTGAAAACATTTCTTCTTCAGATGATGAAAGTGAGGATGATAATCCTCCCCCACCTTCTCAGGATCCTCAACTTCCAAGATGGGTCCGTGCTACTCGGGATGCAGCAGGTGATCTTGCCGGTGATCCTACAGATCAGCGACGTACACGTTCTCAGTTTGAAAGAGCCTCTTCTTTACTGGCTCAAGCTCCAGTAAATCATGATCCTGACACTTTTGCAGAAGCTTCAGGCCATCCACATTGGGAAGCAGCTATGAATGAAGAATATCATTCATTGATGACAAATGATACATGGGATCTTGTTCCTCTACCAAAGGGACGAAAACTTGTTAGATGTAAATGGGTTTACAGAACCAAGTATGGACCAGATGGGAAAATTGATAAACATAAAGCTCGTCTTGTTGCTAAGGGCTTTTCACAGGTTGAAGGCATTGACTACACTGAAACCTTCTCCCCTGTTGCCAAAATGAACTCTATCCGCCTTGTTCTTTCCCTTGCTGCCTCTTTAAAATGGGAAGTCCATCAGATGGATGTTAAATCTGCCTTCTTGCATGGGGACTTGCAGGAAGAAATCTATATGGAACAACCCATTGGCTTCATACAAACAGACTCCAGCCTTGTTGTCGACTTAAGAAATCCCTTTATGGTCTCAAGCAAGCTCCTCGGGCTTGGTATGCCAAAATGGATAGCTTTCTTTTAGAATCTGGCTTTTCTAGGTGTCATTCTGACAATACTGTCTACACCAAGAAAGTGGGCAACTCTCTTATCATCCTTGTTCTTTATGTTGATGATCTTATCCTTACTGGTAGTGATCCCAACCTTATAAACCATGTGAAGTCTAGCCTTAAAAAGAAATTTGAAATGACAGACTTAGGACACTTACACTATTTTCTCGGTCTTCAAGTCTTGCAATCCAAGGAAGGTATTTCCCTTTCCCAGTCCAAGTATGCTTGTGATATTCTTCGTCATTTTCACATGGAAGACTGTAAGCCAGCCCCTTCTCCCTTTCAGTCTGGAGTCAAACTTTCAGTCTCTTGTACTTCTCCTGAAGTTGATGCTACCTTATACCGTCAACTTGTAGGAAAACTCTTGTATTTAACCCATACTCGTCCTGATCTTTCCTTTGCTGTTGGCCTTGTTGCTCGTTTTATGCAAAACCCCCGTGAAAGTCATTGGAAAGCAGCTAAAAGAATACTTCGTTATGTTCGAGGTACAGTACAGTTTGGGATTCATTACAGTGCCAAAGCAGCTCCTCTGTTAGTTGGTTTCACTGATTCTGATTGGGCTGGTGACCCTGATGATCGGAAGTCTACTGCCGGTTATGTCTTCACTCTTGGTTCAGGACCTATTACATGGGCTTGTAAGAAACAGGCTGCCATTTCTCTTTCGTCAGCAGAAGCAGAGTATCGTGGTGCCGTGGAAGCTAGTAAGGAAGCCTTGTGGCTTCGTCAGATCCTATCAGAGTTTGGCTTTGAGCAGCAGCATCCAACCACACTTTGGTGTGATAATCAAAGTGCCATTCAGCTATGCAAAGATCCAGTTCAGCATCAGCGCAGCAAACACATTGAACTACACATGCACTTCATCAAAAAGCTCATTCATGACCATGTTCTTGAAGTGCAATATTGTCCAACAGATGATCAGGTTGCAGACATCTTCACAAAGGCTCTCACAGAGGCGAAGTTCACTAAACTTCGATATATGCTTGGAGTTCAGGAAGTTGTCACTAAGGGGGGATAGGCTCTAGTGCCTCCTTCCTTCTCCTATTGTGTCATATTTGTAAATCCTTCAATCCTATCCCAAGTTGTTCTTAAGGGGGGATGTTAGGATATTCCGACACATAGGATATAGTTAAGTTCAACTTGGTCTAGTTTAGAGTTAGGTATAGAGTTAGGTAAAGTGTGTTTCTTTACCGTTGTACATTTTGTAACTTACAATCCGACGGTCACGATATGTAGTGATCCGACGGTTCACTCTCACCTCGGTATTATCGACACTTGATCCGTGGCTTGACACCCGATTGGTCCATGAGTTCTATTTAAAGCGCATGGAGGGTCATTGTTCGAGTAATCCGTGCATGAGAGAAGCTTATGTAAATTTTCATTCTTTGATTAATAAATTGCCTGTAGTACCCACGTTGGGACAGGCCGTGGACTGTTTCCCTCCTTGCACTCTGAGGGTTTTAACCACGTCAAAAATACTGGTGTATTGATTTGAGATCTGGTTGTGAGCGGTGTCCTTTTGGTATTCTTTCTGAGGAACTTACCCTGTAAATTCCTACATCCACAAGATATTATAGTCATTCATATAGAGGGAGTCCTATATAATGTTCCCTTCAATTAAAAACATTTAAAAAATTCAGATATACCAAGACTGTTTTGAATGTTTTGTTTCAAATTTTTGACCATATCTAAGCCCCTAATCCAGAAAATGGAGGTATTCGCATTAGGAATTTTTGAAGAAAATATGAAATGTTCTGTTTTCTATCCATGCTTGTCTTTTGGGTATATCAGAGAGGGATAAATGATGGGGATTCCCATGGGAGGATCGCTCACGTACATAGGCCACTTCAAATCCACAAACCCTAAATTAGATAGGGTGAGTCACACAGGTAAGCCCGCAACCATGAAATCGAGTGATAGCCCATTCGAGCTTTCCTTTTGTAGTCCCCCCACGCTGATGATACCCTAATTGGAGCAAGTCATGGTCGATCTGCAACAAGTTGCTGATAAAATCATCACTAATCACACCACTATCAACCATTGACCATTTCTGGAAAAACCCTGATCCACTTACATTATAGATCTCTCCTCTCATCCTCCGCCCAACTTCACTTGCATGGTGATGTCCAAGTTTCCTACTTTATAACTCCAAAAAAGATATGAAGGTTTACACAGTGGTGAACGTAGTCCCAAGGTGCCCTCAGAGTGGCATGTGTTTCCATGAGAGCCACATGAGCTAAGCTTAAGGGACTAATTCGCTCAGAGAAAAAAGCCCCGTCATCTACCTTGTCTAGGCATGGGGCCTTGACCTACATCGCACCACCAACCTCCAGCAAAATATTTGTGGTCTCGACAAGAACCCCATCAACCATTGCTTTGCTCGTCGAACTCAATTTTGTTAGTTGTGGAGCATGATTATCATCCTAATTTAGAGGTCTTTGTTTCATCTGAATGTATAGCCCAAGAAGATTGTACACCCCTCCATGTGGGGGGGGTACGGGGGGACTTGTCCGCTCCCCCCCCCCCATGGGGATTCGGGGAGGGCCATCCCCCCTGGCTGGGGGTTTGGGGGCCATTTCGAGGGCAGCGCCCCGGAAGCTAAAAACAGATGTAAAATTGCCTTGTAAAAGTATAGTAATTTCTAGTTTATCTGGGTCGTTTATTAGGTAGATGATTTGACAATAGAATTTATGTTTAGTTTAGGGTTTTTTTTCCCGAGAAGGCAACCCCTCTCTTTGTATGAGGGTATTGTATTGAGGCTGTGGAATATATGTGTATTCTTAGAGCAAGAAATAGATAGGTGAGACTGTGAGAGAAAACAAAGGATATTATAGAGGATCTGCTCTAGGTTGTGTCTCTTCATTTTGCTGGATAATGGAAAGGAAGGACTGGCTATTCGAGGTGGACGTATCCCAAACTAGGTGAACCACGTATATCTGTGTCTCTCTGGTTTTATGTGTTTGTGTTTTTCCGCTTATTATATGTCTTGTATTTCTCTGTCATATATAATATTTTTCTAGAAATTTTTTTATTTTTAATATAGTTTTATTTAATTATGTTTAAATATTAATTATCAATTTTTATTTTAAAAATTTATAATTTATAAATCTTTACCAAATTAAAATTATATCTTTCTATATATATTTATAATCATGATAATGGGTGAATCTAAATTAAAATTATATCTATCTATATATATTTATAGTTATGATAATTGGTGGATCTATAATTTTGGAAGATTGTTTTGGGCAAAGTACTATTATTTACTTCAATATTAGCATATTCAAATTTACCTCCCTTTTAAGCTTATGGCAATTATTCATCATGATTTTGAGTTTATTTAAATTTTTTGTTAGGGATGTTAACATGTCTTTAGTGAATAAACTCTGAATAAAAAAATAATTAAACTTCCTAACTACCACTCAAATTATTATCTTTTTAACAATTTACATAAATATAAATTACAAAATTTTAAATATAATATTTTTTTTAATAAATAAACATAAATATAAAAATTTAACATAGCATAGTTTATAACACATAAAAATATTATTATAATTTTTTATGACGTTGTACTTAACATAACAAGTACATTTCAAGGTCACCTAAAAAATTGCAAAGGCACAAGAAATAAAAATATGAAAACTACTTCATAAATGATTCAAATAGGCACTAGTAAAAAGCTAGAACAAAGGCTTCAAAGGTAAGAAACCACCAGCAACTAACAACTGAACAATGAGGTTTATAGACATTGAAAGGTCCATACAAGAAGTATGGAAAACTTGTAACCTCATCTTGGAGGAAAACAAGTTGCATAGCATATATACCCCCCTTAGTTTATTTTGACTATAAATCTAATAAAAAAACAACATAGCCACACCTGAAGAAGTCTAAACACTGTCACCATCAACACTAGCCAATCACAAAAAAGAAGAAGAAGATAACAAGACAATAAGATTTAGTCAATCAATTGACTAGGCAAAAAAGTAACAACAAGCAATCTTTGTTATGACTGATCATCAAACTCCCCCCCAACTAAAAGAACAATAAATGATCAACAAAAAACAAGAGGAACATTGTATGATTGCACATATGATGATACACAATGATATGAAGTATGAAAACACCTATTTAAATAATTCCATGGCCATCCATCAATCCATCCACAATCGATGCTAATCACAAAATCAGGTACTGAAGGCTGCCAATCAGGCAGATTCTGTGTAACTATTTCAAACCAGGCTTTAGACTAAGGCTTAGCCTCCTTAGTCAGAGAGGGCTCTCTCACAGACTATGAATATTGACTAATGACAAGGAAAGATGGCTAATTCTTAAAAAACACATGAAAAATAAGCTGGCTGGACAAATATCAAAGTGATTCCCATTGGGCTTATGGAGTCTCACACATCTCAGCAAACAAAAAACACTATTCTTTCATAGAAATCAGGGCACTTTACATCTAATGTTCAAACATAACTTACATAAAACACAGTTTGCCAAGGCATACAGGAAGTCAGAGCATGACACATGAGTTCTGAGTGATTATGCAGTAACAAAACTGTAAAAGAACACTAAAGAGAATAAACCATCATACATTTGAACCATTAGATCTATTGTGAATCGTGAGAAGAAACAACAGTCATTTGCATTACTGAAATCTGCTATACATAAACCAAAATAGTCTTGTCTTTTATCAAAACATCCAACCCCAATTACATCCAAGTCTGATCTATATATAGGAATACATTCTTAACCACCTTGAGCTTCCTCCTCCAGCATGAGGGGAGCTCGAAGGTTGCTATTAACTACTCCTATCTTCTGTTTAACTAACTCATTAAATACATAAGTACTGAACTGTAATTACAAAGAGTCCTAATTTAATCAAAACTCAAAATCTGTCCTCCTCGTAGCATGATTCCTTCTTGATTCTTGACATCTGTCTTCTTTCTGTTTTGGCCGAGATATCTTGGAGGAGAATGTAATGAACAAGCTGGCTTTGGATACTGGCTGCTTAGATGGTTCATTAATCCTCAAGATAAGTCCCCTGTTTTCCCGGTCCTTGTCTCCCACCATCCTTCGAAAGTTAAGCAACATGTTCCCAGCTCTTTAATACCCCAAAATTGATGAGCATCACCATATTTCAGATGTGTTGGAGGCCTTGTTGACTGAACAGGTGTATAAACCAAAATCTCCGTATGCATTTCCTATCAGAACCCTAAATAACCGGTAATAAAGTACCTTTATCAAGGTTTAACTAAAGACAAAAATATTTCACCTTTTCCAAAAGGCACACTTGTCATTCTCTAAATAGCTAGGATAGTCTTATGTGGTCTCCCTTATGTTCCTTAGGCATTTTCTTCAAAAATTTGCTGATCCCATCATTAAACTCTTTGTTTTCATCATAAAACAGCACCTACAGTAGTTTCGTAGCGCGCTACGAAACTGCTGTTTTTGCTAAAACAAAGTATATTTGCACTAAGGTGTCTTTTGCTTGAACTTATGACTCTTCAGACTTCTTCTACAGGTGTCAAAGACTTATATGACTTCAAAATAATGGAGCTTAAACAAAATTGACCAAAAATAAGAATGTCACCTTTTTCTTCAAATCAGTGAGCTAGTTGACCTAGCTGTGTCTTCAAATTTGCAACCTCTTTTTTCAAAGCCTTGTTTTCAGCTCTCAGGGTCACGTTCATTTTTCTGATGAGTTTAGCTTGCTTGAGGGCTGGAACCATCCATGTATACACATCAGCCACTGAATCTACCTGACCCACTAGGTTTTTGCTACCTTTTAACACAGCTCTTCGATAGTTGGCATATCTGACAGCAAGCTCCCTAGTGACATTCTTTACCTGGGCAACCTCACCTTTTGCTGAGTGTGGCCACCCTTCAGCTTTTCACAGAAACTCCAGCAACCAGCATCTTTGAAAGCTTTTCTTACACCTTCATCCCTCAATGCAAGATCCAATCCTTCAGGCTCTGCCCTCTGACACCTTCCAGACCGATGCTCCTTCTTCTCCATTACGCTTTGAAATCTTTCGCACAGAGAAACACCACCAGCCTCAACTCAAATGGAAAATTCAAATTTTAGAACGCAGGCTCGCTTGCAATCAGGCTCTTTTGAAGAAGAGGCTCGGGCTCATTTGCAATTCAAATAACTTATCATACAAGCTGACCACTTTATGCATTATTAACAAACATTATAACACGACCATGCATGACAAAACCGTTTGAATGATTTTAATGTGCGTGACTATGAACCTACTGGTGGAATGATGGCTCATAAGTGTTTAGAAGGTACGCCAACTGACAATAACTGGATGGACACAATGACTCATCCCCAGACATAACATTTTAAGAATCTGCGCTGCAAAATCCCCGAATCCGCGATTTCGTAGCGCAGATAGTTATAAATTAGCAGAATGCGCTGCGAAATGGCTGGATACTGACACGCTGCGAAAAGGCTAAAACATCATTGCGCTGCAAAATCAACCAATAAAACTGCGCTGCGAAAATGCGAAAAGGACCAGTGACGTATACAAGATAAGACATGTCTTATTCAATCATGATGGAGGATGACTAACGGTTTTTTGAAAATGATTCACATCAATATCATTTAGAAACATGACCCCTAAGTAGTAAACATAGGACAACAACCATTTGACACCCATTTTTGACAATGAAATTTTGGACAAAATTTATGTACATGTGACTGCAGTTCTAGGTGATAACAGTGGCTCCACTTGGGATAGTGTGCTCCTGTAGTACACTAAGAACTCGTAGAACCAGTGTCTTGTCCACTTTTAAAAAAAAACACACAACTGACAAGCATCCCTTTCGAGCTTTGTGGGCCTTCTCCTCGGGCTAAAGCTTTTCTGTTCAGCTTGTCATTTATTTTTAACAGGAAAATTCATAAAACGGTTATATACAATGTTCATGAGATACTTGGCAGACTTTTACTGATTGTAATGCTTTAAGAACCTGCCATTAACAGGTCCTCCAGCATATGGTGTTCCATCAACTTCCTGCAGAATGTAGGTGTTGTTTCCATGGAAAGCAGAAATCTGATATGGCCCTTTCCACAAATTTTCAAATTTGCCATGTTTACCTTTCTCTTCAATTCTGGCTTCCCATTTTAGGACTTTATCATTAATTTGAAATGTGACCTCTTTAATCTTTTTGTCAAACGCTCTCTTGACTCTATTCTGATTTTGTTGATGATCTTCAAACACCTCATTCCTTTTCTCCTGCAAAGCTATCAACTGATTAATTCTTCGCTGTATGGCATTTGGCTCCTCTTCTAATCCCTGAATTAGCTTCATAACTGGCACCCCAAGAGATGTTGGGAAAATTGCCTCTGCTCCATACACAAGTTCATATGGTGATGTTCCAATGGACCTCTTTGTGCATATCCGATCAGCCCACAAGGCATACTTCAGTTTCAAATGCCAAGCCTTTTTATTATCCTGCAGCAGCTTCTTAATAATCCTCACAAGACTCTTGTTTGAACTTTCAGCCAAGCCATTCCCCTGTGGATAATAAGCAGTGGAGTGACCAAGGGAAATGTGGTATTGATGACAAAAATTTATCATTCTTTTAGACTTAAAAGCCTGGGCATTGTCTGTGATAATCTTAATTGGACAACCAAACCTTGATAAAATGTTATTTTCCAGAAAGGATATTATCACTGAGTCATTGGCCTGCCTGGTAGGTATCGCCTCTATCCACTTTGTAAAATAATCGGTGGCTGTGAGGATCCAGCGATGCTGTCCTGATGAAGGAGGATGGATTTCCCCTATAAAATCTAATCCCCACTGCTGGAAGGGTGCTTCAACATAAATAGGAACCAATGGCAATGGCATGAGCTTTCTCCTTCCTTCAAATACTTGACATTCATGGCATGCTGCTATCTTTTTATAAATGTCTCTGAACATAGTCGGCCAAAAATACCCAGCTCTCAAAACTTTATTTGCAGTAGCTTTCCAATAGTGATGGCCTCCACAATCTCCCTTATGAAATTCATCAATTACTTTATCAGCCTCTTCTTCAATGAGACAATTTAATAAAATCCCTCCTGCATCCTTCCAAAATAAATTTTGCTCATACACAAAATATCTAAGAGATTTTAGCTTGGTGAACCGAGCTTTAGATTTGGAAAGGTTATCAGGGGCTCTATTGTGCTGCAATACAAATGCCACATCCTTATACCATTCTGATGTCAAAAACCTTTCATTGATTTGAACCAACTCTTCTTCATTCTCAGAAAGTTCTGATATTTCTGTGCTAAAATTGATACCAATGCAGTCCAGATTTGATTGAGTCAGCAATTTTGCTAAGCCTTGACCCTTCACCAACTTGGTGGGCCTGATTTCAATGTCATATTCCAACAGCTTGGCTATCCACTTTCCTCTTTTTCCATCCGGGTCTGCTTGTGTAAGAATATCTTTTATAACAGCACTTGGCACGTATGCAACAATATGAGAGTGCAACACATAAATTCTGAAATCCTTAATTGCCTTTACCAATGCATATGCTTGCTTCTCTAAAATATTGTATTTCAACTCAGCATTAGCCAATGTCTTGCTAAAGAAAGAAATGGGCTGTTCAGTACCTTGACTTCCTTTCTGCAACAAAACTCCAGCAATTGTATCCTCAGAAGCAAATGTGAAGATCAGGAACTCCTTGGTAAAATCCGGGCTGATGAGGACTGGTGCTTGAGTGAGGGCCTTTTTAATTTCTTCAAATGATTTCTTTGCTTCAGCTGTCCACTTGAAATCCGCTCCTTTCCTTAACATTTTTGTGATATGTTTGACCACTTCAGCAAAGTTTGGAATGAATCTTCTAACAAAATTAACCTTTCCAAGAAAAGATTGAACTTCTTTCTTGCTCCTTGGCAAATCCAGCCTTTGAATAGCACTGACTCTATTAGGATCAATCCTAATACCCTCTTCAGAAATAATATGCCCAAGTAACTTACCAGAGGTTAAGGCAAAGATACTTTTGGTTGGGTTTAAGGAAATACCAAACCTCCTACACTTTAACAAGATCCTTTCAAGGTGCTTTAAGTGGTCTTCTTCCCTCTTTGAAAATACTGTGATATCATCAAGATATACCACCACTGATTTATCCTTTTCTTCAGCAAAAGCAATGTCCATAGCCCTCTGGAAGGTCGCCCCTGCATTCATGAGACCAAAGGGCATCTTTGCATACATAAATGTGCCCCATGGTGTAGTGAAAGTTGTCTTCTCCTGATCCTCTGGATGAACAAGGATCTGATTATACCCTGAGAAACCATCCAGCATAGACATTCTTTGGGAACCAACAATATTTTGCAAAATAAGATCCATTTTAGGAAGAGGGTAATTATCTTTCAGTGAAGCCTTGTTTAAGTTCCTGAAATCTATGCAAATTCTAATCTCCCCATTCTTTTTCCTGACAGGTACCAAGTTAGCAAGCCAATTTGAGAATCTGATTGGAACAATAATCTTTGTATCAAAGAGCTTTTTCACCTCCTTTTCAATCAGTGGCATCAGAAGGGGATTAATTCTCCTTAATTTCTGCTTAAAAGGCTTCTCATTGGGCTTAATTGGGATGGTGTGTTGTATGATTGAAGAATCATACTGCTTCAAATCAGCATAGCTCCATGCAAAAACATCAATAAACTTCTTCATCATTTCAACATATTTGACCTTCATATCAGCTGATAAGAACTTTGAAATCTTGACTAATTTAGGCACAACTGAGTCACCTAAATTACAACTTTCTATTTCCTCTTCATTAGCTTGCAACCTTGGTGCTTTAAACACATCATTCTGATCAAATAACTTTTCAAGAGGAATGAGGCCTTTAGGGATTAAGTTATTTTGCAACTGCAACACTTCAGACTTTTCCTTTGTCTCAGCTAACATATTCTGCTGATCTATTTGATTATTTTTAAACTCCTCTTTCAACTCAAGAAAATTTCTTACCTGCTGATCATCTTCAAATACTTGCCAATTTATGATATTATCTGGGATGACTGGTCTATGACGAACTTTCACTTCATAGCTATTAGAAGAATGTTTGGGAATAACAAAAAGACTGGCTGCTACAGCAAGAGAATCTGCAATAGAATTTTGATCTCTGTTTTTAATGCTGAAGGAATAGGATTGAAACTTTTCCAACAGCTCCAACACTAAGTTTCTGTAGGCTCTGATCCTGACATCCTTTGTTTGATATGTACCCTGTACTTGCTTAATAACTAATTCAGAATCTCCACAAACAACAATGTTCTTTGCCTTCAACTCTATCAAGGTTTCTAAGCCTAACACCAGAGACTCGTACTCAGCCATGTTATTGGTACAATCAAAGTTAAGTTTGTATGATAGAAACTTACTTTCTTCTGTTGGACTAGTAATCCAAATTCCAGCTCCTGCGCCATCTTTTCCTGCTGCTCCATCAAAGTATAAGGACCAACAACCATTGATATCTCTTTCATTTCTTTGCTGTTCCTCCTGACACTGATTTTCTGCATGCTCATCTTGTGATTCTTTACCAACTGATTCATGAAACAAGATAGCTGACCCCAGACCTGTATCACATGAGTAAATAGGAAAATTCTGAGGCTTGTCCTTGCTGCTTACCATGTATGCCATCCTTTTTTCACGATACAACCTCCTTTGTTCGCCAAACACTGGGATAGTAGCATATGTCAGATCCATTTGCATGGTACCCTTGATCTTTGCAGCCCACGACCTTGAAAGAAGCATCCCAAACTTAGGTGGAATGTCTGCAACAACAATGTCCATGACAGTTGTTTTTGCTGGGATTTGTGTTAGAGCCACAACAACGTCTTTTATCAACCCAATGCAATGAACTCTCTTTGAATCAAAAGAAAATAAGTCTTTGTATGGTCTAGTTACTTCTAATCCCATTCTTTCCATAATTACCTTAGGCATGAGATTATGTGGCGCCCCTGAATCCAGCATAGCATTATGTAGAGTCATATCATGGATATTGATGCTTATATAAAAAGGAGGAAACTCATCACTTTGTTCATCTTCAAGTCTTGGTCCTAAACAGATAATAGGATTATCCTCTTGCACACTTAGAATATCAGCCCCTCCTGGTGGAGAATTAAGCATTTCCACAATCTTGCTTCTATATTTGTCTACTTTCAGAATTTCATTAAATGGGACTGATATTTTAATCTTGGCAATCTCATTTTCTATGTTAAAAACAGAAGTAGACCTTTCAAGTTCCTTAGGGGGTGTAGGGCTTTGAATATCCTTTCTCTCACGAGAGGAATCACCTTTACCATCAGTCTGCTTTGTCTTTTCCTTCTTATCTTCAACTGCCTTTGAAACATTCTTCTTGGGCTGTGCTTTATTTGCTGTAATAGGGACATCTCGGTTTCTGAGGTTGTACTGTTTCTGAATTTCAAATATGGCATGCTGATAACCCTTCAAGAAATCTGAAGGCTCCTCTTTTGCCTTTACCAAACTAGACTCATCATGCTCTTCTTTTGTTAAGAAAATTTCTGAGTCTTCTTCACCCAAGCAATGAATAGACTCCTCAGGTACCTCAGGTTCTTCTTCTTCATCCACCATGTTTTGCTGGAAAGGAGGTCTCACTGGAGGATCTGCTTGCTGATTTCTATTGTCCCTTGGTCTTTGCTCATTTTGAGGCCTTCTAAATTGAGGATTCCTAAACCTAGGCTCTTGTTGTGCTTGGGGAGCAGCAGTATTCCCAAGTGCTAATTGATCCATCAATTTCTCCATGGTTTCAAACTTTTCTTCTTGAGCAGAAGTAGAAGGTTTCTCCTCTTCCTTTATCTTAGCCTTTGCCATCTTTGACTTCTTAGCAGCTAGCATATTTACCTCAACCTTAACTGCATCATTCTGCATATCAGCAAGAGTAGCAGACTCTCTTTCTCTGAGTAAAAGAGAGAAATCTGAATCAAAAGACTCAGCATACCTTAACTGTGCCAAAGCTCCAGGAGGCTTCAAATGTGCTGGAATGGAATTATATACTTTATTAAACCTCTTAGAAAAATTTTGGACAGTTTCATCTGGAGCTCTTCTTAAACTATTATATTCAGTGAGGGCTTGAACAGGATTGGTCCTATTCCCCCATTTCCTCAGAAAAAGATCTTCAAACTCAAGCCAACTATGAAGGCTACCAGCTCCAAGGGCTTTAAACCATTTCTGGACTTCCCCAATAAAGGTTTGAGCAAACAGTCTTAACTTTACATCTTCATCGTCCACTTCTTCCCTATCAACAAAGTCATTGAATCTATCCACATGTTCCTCAGCTGTAATGTCCTCATCTCCTCCCCATGTTGGAATCCTAGCAGCATATTTACTAGGGAGATCATGCAAAACAACAGGGAGAGCTAGGGGAGCATACCTAGCAGGTACAACCATAATGAAAGGAGGAGCAGGGATAACAGGTACTGTGTGACTAGGAGGACCAGAACTAGTATGAGATGTTGACTGAGGAGTATTTGGACTAGCAGAGGCAGAAGATAAAGTATGAGTACGGAAAGGACTATTGGGACTTTGTAAGCCACTGACAAAAGAACTCCAATTTGGGAGAGGTAAACCAGTTTTTGATTTAAGCAAAACTTCAAAAGGGTCAAGCTCCTTGAGCTGTTTCAAATCCTCTTCCTCTAATAACAATTCAGAAGTAACAATTTCCCAAAACTCTTCTTTATCTTTTTGTGACACTAAAGATGAAGTATCAATGCCTTTCTTTTGTAAATCTAATATGATACCAATAAGCTCTTCTTCATTTTCAGACCTCAACAACACTTCTTGGATTTTATCATCAACAATTTTATCCTCAGGACTTCTAGCAAACTCAGGAAACAAGGATTTGGAAATATCTGAAGTACCTGGTATATTAGAGAATCTTTGTTTACTCCTTGAGATGATATTAGGATTTTCCATAGGACTAGGTGGGTTTGGGTCAGGATTACTCCTCGTATACCTTCCTCTCGAAGCCACCTTTTAAACTTTAAGAATTCATGGAGTCACCAAGGTAGAATGCAGCCTCGAAAACCTTTTTGAACTCCTGCTACCTTCAGAAATTCAATTTTATAACTACGGGAATGAGTAATCTTCAGACTCCCGGCAGACGCACCAAAATGTTATCACAAAATCAGGTACTGAAGGCTGCCAATCAGCAAGATTCTGTGTAACTATTTCAAACCAGGCTTTAGACTAAGGCTTAGCCTCCTTAGTCAGAGAGGGCTCTCTCACAGACTATGAATATTGACTAATGACAAGGAAAGATGGCTAACTCTTAAAAAACACATGAAAAATAAGCTGGCTGGACAAATATCAAAGTGATTCCCATTGGGCTTATGGAGTCTCACACATCTCAGCAAACAAAAAACACTATTCTTTCATAGAAATCAGGGCACTTTACATCTAATGTTCAAACATAACTTACATAAAACACAGTTTGCCAAGGCATACAGGAAGTCAGAGCATGACACATGAGTTCTGAGTGATTATGCAGTAACAAAACTGTAAAAGAACACTAAAGAGAATAAACCATCATACATTTGAACCATTAGATCTATTGTGAATCCTGAGAAGAAACAACAGTCATTTGCATTACTGAAATCTGCTATACATAAACCAAAATAGTCTTGTCTTTTATCAAAACATCCAACCCCAATTACATCCAAGTCTGATCTATATATAGGAATACATTCTTAACCACCTTGAGCTTCCTCCTCCAACATGAGGGGAGCTCGAAGGTTGCTATTAACTACTCCTATCTTCTGTTTAACTAACTCATTAAATACATAAGTACTGAACTGTAATTACAAAGAGTCCTAATTTAATCAAAACTCAAAATCTGTCCTCCTCGTAGCATGATTCCTTCTTGATTCTTGACATCTGTCTTTTTTCTGTTTTGGCCGAGATATCTTGGAGGAGAATGCAATGAACAAGTTGGCTCTGGATACTGGCTGCGTAGATGGTTCATTAATCCTCAAGATAAGTCCCCTGTTTTCCCGGTCCTTGTCTCCCACCATCCTTCGAAAGTTAAGCAACATGTTCCCAGCTCTTTAATACCCCAAAATTGATGAGCATCACCATATTTCAGATGTGTTGGAGGCCTTGTTGACTGAACAGGTGTATAAACCAAAATCTCCGTATGCATTTCCTATCAGAACCCTAAATAACCGGTAATAAAGTACCTTTATCAAGGTTTAACTAAAGACAAAAATATTTCACCTTTTCCAAAAGGCACACTTGTCATTCTCTGAATAGCTAGGATAGTCTTATGTGGTCTCCCTTATGTTCCTTAGGCATTTTCTTCAAAAATTTGCTGATCCCATCATTAAACTCTTTGTTTTCATCATAAAACAGCACCTACAGTAGTTTCGTAGCGCGCTACGAAACTGCTGTTTTTGCTAAAACAGAGTATATTTGCACTAAGGCGTCTTTTGCTTGAACTTATGACTCTTCAGACTTCTTCTACAGGTGTCAAAGACTTATATGACTTCAAAATAATGGAGCTTAAACAAAATTGACCAAAACTAAGAATGTCACCTTTTTCTTCAAATCAGTGAGCTAGTTGACCTAGCTGTGTCTTCAAATTTGCAACCTCTTTTTTCAAAGCCTTGTTTTCAGCTCTCAGGCTCATGTTCATTTTTCTGATGAGTTTAGCTTGCTTGAGGGCTGGAACCGTCCATGTATACACATCAGCCACTGAATCTACCTGACCCACTAGGTTTTTGCTACCTTTTAACACAGCTCTTCGATAGTTGGCATATCTGACATCAAGCTCCCTAGTGACATTCTTTACCTGGGCAACCTCACCTTTTGCTGAGTGTGGCCACCCTTCAGCTTTTCACAGAAACTCCAGCAACCAGCATCTTTGAAAGCTTTTCTTACACCTTCATCCCTCAATGCAAGATCCAATCCTTCAGGCTCTGCCCTCTGACACCTTCCAGACCGATGCTCCTTCTTCTCCATTACGCTTTGAAATCTTTCGCACAGAGAAACACCACCAGCCTCAACTCAAATGGCAAATTCAAATTTTAGAACGCAGGCTCGCTTGCAATCAAGCTCTTTTGAAGAAGAGGCTCGGGCTCATTTGCAATTCAAATAACTTATCATACAAGCTAACCACTTTATGCATTATTAACAAACATTATAACACGACCATGCATGACAAAACCGTTTGAATGATTTTAATGTGCGTGACTATGAACCTATTGGTGGAATGATGGCTCATAAGTGTTTAGAAGGTACGCCAACTGACAATAACTGGACGGACACAATGACTCATCCCCAGACATAACATTTTAAGAATCTGTGCTGCAAAATCCCCGAATCCGCGATTTCGTAGCGCAGATAGTTATAAATTAGCAGAATGCCCTGCGAAATGGCTGGATACTGACATGCTGCGAAAAGGCTAAAACATCATTGTGCTGCAAAATCAACCAATAAAACTGCGCTGCGAAAATGCGAAAAGGACCAGTGACGTATACAAGATAAGACATGTCTTATTCAATCATGATGGAGGATGACTAATGGTTTTTTGAAAATGATTCACATCAATATCATTTAGAAACATGACCCCTAAGTAGTAAATATAGGACAACAACCATTTGACACCCATTTTTGACAATGAAATTTTGGACAAAATTTATGTACATGTGACTGCAGTTCTAGGTGATAACAAATACTAGTCTGTATTTCATCATATCATATTATTTTTGCAATGATTTGAATGCATATTTCCCAAGTTTCTTATTTCTGGGTAAACCCCTCTGATTCATATGCTCCAATTGTTTTTGTTCTATAGGATCTAACCCCAGGGGACTAATAGCACTACTGTAATGACGCTAGTGAAAATTCCATGTAAAAATATATAAATACCACGGATGATGGGACACGCATTTCAAGATGAATGGTGGGGAAGACATCCTAGGGGGTGTCCATTGGCTATTTATGGCTAAGGAAATAGGCAAAGGCCATGGCTAAGGAATTAAAGAGGCTAAGAGATATTTTGGTACATTTATTTATGAAAATAATGGAAATTAGGAGAAAAGGAAGGTAAAAGGTCACAGGTTGCATGTGAGGAGGAAAATGAAGGAAAATAATGAAAATTAGGAGAAAAAGGAGGTGAAAGGTCATAGGTTGCATGTGAGGAGGAAAATGAAGGAAAATAATGGAAATTAGGAGAAAAAGGAAGTGAAAGGTCATAGGTTGCATGTGAGGAGGAAAATGAAGGGAACTAATGGAAAATGAAGAAAATAGAGGCCTCATTTATAAAACGGCTTCTGAGGATCAATAGGCAAGACTTGGTCAGTTTAGCTTTGGAGCGCTTTCATTATTCTCTCTCTCTCTCATACTCTTGGTCACTTAGAGTTTTCTTGGAGCACTTTGGCATTGGAGCAAGAAAGGCAAAGAAGGCAAGAGGAAGTAAAGATCAAGCAGGGAAAGGTAGGATCAAGCTGTTGCAACAGGCTTCATTGAAGGTATCAACTTGCATGTGTATTTTCCTTGCTAGATTTGGCATGCATGGGATTGCATGTGTTTCTTTTCTACCATGGCATGGGTTTTTCCAGGTGTGATAGTATTTTCAGCCTAGCCTTGCCATTTCTTGATTGCTTTTATGAGATGGGTTCTCTCATGCATTTTGTGGGGGATGACTGGATTGGATTTGAAGCTGAGTGGGGTGGATCTCCGAATTGACAAACACATGGTAGTAGCGGCCCTTGAACCAAACTGAGTATGCATGAAGCCACTGGCATAGTGACTCATGAACCAAACTATGGTTTGCGGTAAAGCCAGATTGTGTGCCTCGGTGGGCCTAGGAATCCTTGCCGGTGAATGGTGGGATATACGGTAAAGCCAAGAGGTGGATTTTCTCTCCGTTGGGCCTAGTGATTTTGGGATGGAATGCATGGTAAATCCTGGAGAGTATGTCTCAGTGTAGGGCCTAGTGATCCCTGGATCAGATTGTGGATGCACGGTAAAGCCTGAGAGACTAGGAGGCACTCAAATTCCTCACGGTGTAGGCAGAGAACTCTGGTGGCATCCACGTTGATTGGTGTTTTTTGATGTGTCTATGAGTCCCACATTCATGCTTGGAATATGGCACGGGGGTAATTGGATGAAGAGATACTTGGCTCAGCCAATCAAGAGTCAGGTGGAATGTGGTAGTCCCATCACCGGTTGGTTCATTGCATTTATTAATGAAAAATTCATTCCTTTGATTTTCATGTGAAAATGTACTGATATATATCTATATCTATATCTATATCTATATCTATATCTATATCTATATATATATCTATATCTATATCTATATATATATATATATATATATATATATATATATATATATATATATATATATATATATATATATATATATATATATATATAGATATATATATATATATATATATATATATATATATATGGATTTTGATGGTTGATATGTTTATTGTATTTCTATTCCTATTATGTTGTTTATATGCACATTTACCCTGGAGGGTGTTACAAGTGGTATAAGAGCATGGTTCAAACACTTGGATTAAATGGGCTCTATCATAGGTAAAATGAAGAACAAAGGTTAATTTTTAGACCTTTCTGTCATATCTGTTATAACTTTTCTTCTGTGGAATATTAGAAGTTGAAAATTTGTCCATACTGAAGGTAAATCCCATTGATAAGTGGTAAAAATTTCAGATATTGGTTCACAATACTTTAGGAATTATGATCTAAGGAAGATGACCTTCTTGAATCCACCTTTAAACATGTCACATTCGAATTTCTGCAAGAAATTTTCTTTTGTAGGCTTTCAGAAGCTGAAAAATTATCCACATTGAGGGGAAATACCAATGATCATGTGGTAGAAATTTCAGATATTGGGTCGCAATATTTTAGGAGATATGAAATGGAGTCGAGCCTTCTAAATGCTCCTAAAATCATGCCTCAAATAGGTCACGCTATCATTTTCGTTATAACTTCTCTTTTGGGCACTCTCAGAAGCTGAAAATTTTTCCACAAGGAGAGGAAATCCCTTTGATATTGTGATAAAAATTCCAGACATTTATTCACTATATTTTAGGATATATGACTAGTGTAAATCGAGCTTTTTGAATACTCCTATAATTGTGCACCAAATAGGATTGTGTTGGTATTTTGTTATAACTGTTCATCTATGAAATATCAGAAGTTGAAACTTGAACCATAGTGAGGGATAATACCACTGATCATATGGCTCAGTTTCCATAACTTGTTCTACTATAGTTTAGGATATATGCATTGAATCATTCACTATATTAGTTTGCATGCAAAGTGTTTGATGAAATGCTTAAATGGTTCAATGATTAATTGCATACAAACTATTTGATAAATTGACCCAATGAGTATGTTGTTTGTGGCTAGGGATAGTATTGATGTGTAATATTATTTTTATATTTGATATATGCATACTTGTACACAATTTTCTATATTAGTATGCATGTAAAGTGTTTGAAGAAATCCTTACATGCAAATGTAATAATATATTAGTTGTTTGAAGAAAATGTAAAAGTATGGTAATTGTTTGAAGAAAATATTAATTTTTTGATGGGATAGTAGTGTAGTATGATAATATGGATGTAGTTGATCTATGCCTATTTTCATGCAAAGAATTTGAATAATTGCATGTAGGGAATTTGAAAGGTTGCATGCAAGGAATTTGAAAAGTTGCAAGTAAGGAAATAGAAAAGTG
This sequence comes from Pinus tabuliformis, assembly GCA_031772625.1. Lineage (NCBI taxonomy): Eukaryota > Viridiplantae > Streptophyta > Pinopsida > Pinales > Pinaceae > Pinus > Pinus tabuliformis. The sequence goes on from CM062808.1 coordinate 161,921,602, forward strand.
GCATGTTTTTAGTTATTATGTTACAAGTGGAATAAGTGCAATGTTTTGACTTAATATCATACAAAATGTGTGAGAAATGAAATCAATTTATTTTCAAGTGTGGTTAAATTTAGTAGAGCTTTGGATATTCCATTTCCATAATTGGACATTGGAGATTAGGCCATTACAGTAGCTTCCTCCTTCTACCTTAGTGTGGACCATGGATAGTAAGGGGCTATGCTTATAGGTTGTTACTATTGGTGAAAGATTATTTTAAATTAATAGACATGATGTCTTGATTTTCAGAACATGTGACTAACTGTGTATGGATTATATGTTGCTTACATGTTGATTTCATGATACCTACGTACATCCTTGTATGTTAGGTTACATTTTTTAATATTTTGATTACATGTATCAATCTTGTAGGTTGATTACTAGAATTGATCGCTTATGTTTGACTACATGTGTTTATGCGTAGGTGTAGTTGATTTGGTATTGCTTATGCATACTATTGGTTGCATGTGGCAATGTGTACAATGGAGTAATGATTGTTGTCGTGCATTAGGTCATGGTTTGTGTACTTGTTATGGTCATGTATTGATGATTGGACTCTAGGTAAAATGATGTGTATATAGTTTGGTACTCATTTTTATGTCTATATATGTAGTTGTTATGCATGTATGGTCTTGGTTATGATTATGCATGTATAGTAGGTCAAACATGCCTTGTGAAGTCATTGCATGAATTTGAGGTCACCATGATGCTATTGGTTGTTATGATGCTAAAGTGTTGGCTGAGATAGAGTAGGAGATGTAGATCATCATAATGAGGTTGCGGCATTGGACTTTGGGGTAAGAATAGATCGTCATACATGTATTGTATGTTTGGCATGTAGGTATGTAGTTAAGGATTTTTATATGCATTAGGCTTATATACATGTCTTTTAATGTTATGGTTACATTCATGATAGATGTTGGTTGATTAGTGTAGTTATATCCACACGTGTCAGATAGTCAAGAATGATAGTAACTTATAGTTGTATGCATTACTATTGTTTTTTTATATTAAATAACATGTTGATTATGCTATATGTTGCTGATGAGTATGTTATAGGTTAACTTGCTGATTGTTATATGGTAGTTAGCTTGATGATTCGGTTTTATTTTGTTGATGAGCATGATATATAACTTATTGTTGTTATATGCTATTAAATTGATGATTAGGGTTATTTCATTGAGATATTGATGTTATAATTTGGATTGGTCATATGAGTGATGGTTATGTTCATTGCCTTAAAGATATTGATGTTATATGTATTGTGTTAACCTGGTTTGACCTATGCAGATGGGCATGGTTGCGATATTCAGGTATGAACTGACATATTTGTGAGATGGTGTCATACTAATCTATATTTAATTTTCATATATGTGAGAGATAATTGTGTATGAGTTTACGATGTGACATGTTAGTTAGATATTGTTATGGATATTATGATCTTATGAGTGCTTCAGTTGACATGTTGTAAAATTATATCTCACTAACTAGATTGATAATGCAAACAAGATAGCCTCCCTTGAGGTACACTAAGGTATGAGTTTTCTTATGTGTTATACTTGGTGTTTCATAGTTGATTACGTTGTCTATTTGGTATTTGAGTGTTTGGTGCCTATTGTCATCTAATTGATTTATTTAACATGGTATGTTTGCTAGTGGTTGAATGATTGATGAATTTCTTATTATGAGTCTATGTTCAAATGATTTTGTTTTAAGATGATTTACTAACATGTATGTGTTTAGACAATTGATATGTACTTGAATGTATTTGATAGTTGTAGCACTACATCTAATGACTATGGATTATGACATGATTGTTTGTGAAAGTTGATTTCAAATTGATAAATACGATTGTCTTGATATTTGGAACATGTGGTTGACATGTGTGAGCATGATGCAGGGAGTTGGCAAGAGAGGTTGCCATGAAATATTGAAGAAGGCTCGGGTTGATATTTACCTCAGAACCATGGGAATAGATGTATAAATTCCCACTATAAATCAATAGATTATGCAATATACTAAAGCAAAATACAGTATAATTTACTTCTACAAGAAACTTTGCGGAAGCTTAATCGAATATGAGAAATATCAAATAAAACACATAAATTGAGAATGAGAAATCAATCACACATGAACACTGAAGAATAATCCAAGGAAAGCCTCAGCTAAAAACCCCAATCTCTGTAACATCATACAAGTGGAAATATGTTCATATTACAAAAATAATTAGCTCATAAGATATCATGCTATATCTACAATCAAACAATATAGCTCATAGACAAATTAGACACAACATATGTCTTCCCTCAACCCTCCAAGCCTCCTATTTCCTTGCGTAGTTTTCTTGGGGTCAAGTGATGGCACCTGTGTGAATTGGCCTCATCACACACTCACTAAACTAAAGAAGTAACTGTGCACTCTCTAAGGAATGAATTCCTTCTACATGCAAGCGATATTCACAATGGAATATTCCTGCACCTGATAGTGCGTTGTCCCTCCATTTGATCTCAACTGGGTCTTTGACTGAACTGACATGCATGAGTTAATTATGAGATAATATTCAGTTATATGAAGTGCAACTATCACATGCATGCATGCATTAACTAACTGAACTCACAATTCGTTCAACAAACTATTTGAACTAATCTAACTTGACTTAACTCAGTTAACTGAGCTAACTAATTACAACTCAAATTACAACTCATCCTTATCTCTTTAACTGAGGGATAAATTCCTCAATCAATGGAGAAACTGTTGCATGTCTTCACATAGACTTCATGTTTGATTTCCTACAACTAATTAAATCAAGATGAATTAATCAATTATTTTACAAACAACTGCTAAGATCAAATTCAAATTTTACTTCTTTATTTTAGTTCAGGGACTAACTAAAATAGGAAGGTATCCCAAAATGCTATTTATAGTAGTGCTAAATTTAACACTTCCATTTTTAGAATTTCTTGTTGCTATTTTCAACACTCCCTCTCAACAAGAAATGGATTATCAGTAACCCCAATCCTGTCTCTATGGAACTCGGACTGGAATTTTGACAATGCCTTTGTCAAACTATCTGCATCATGTTCCTCAATCGAAACATAAAGCAACAACATGACCCTCTTGACCACATAGTCTCGATGATGGTGATACCGGATATCAATGTTCTTGGACCTATCATGAAAAATTGGATTCTTAGAGAGTTTGATACCACTCTAATTATCGCAGTAGATCATGGTTGAATCCATCCTCTAACCAAACAATCCCACTAGAATCTTGCACATCCAAATGGCCTCACATGTAGCCTGACTGGCAGTCATGTATTCCGCCTCTGCTAAGATAAGTGCAACTGACCTTTGTTTCATACTATACCAGGAAACTGCAGCTGAACCAAGGTTGAATATTCCTCCGGAAGTGCTCTTCCAGTTTGATGGACTCCCTACCTGATCCACATCTGTGAAGCCCTAAAGCTTCACTCCCTCTGTCCATCTGTACCATAATCCAAATTGAGATGTGCCTCTGAGGTATCTCAGCACATGCTTCGCTGCCTTCCAAAATAGCTTGGTAGGCTAAACCATAGCTTGACTTAGCTGGTTCACCGCAAAGCATAAGTCTGGTTGCGTGTTCACCAGATACATAAGTGAACCCACAAGCTGCCGATAAACAGTAGCAACTACTACCTCACCTGAAGTAGCATCCTCCTTCCTCCAGTTCCCAACTAGAGGAGTCTACATGGGTTTGCACTTCTCCATATGGAACCGCTTGAGTATCTCATTGGCGTACTTGCCTTGAGACACAAAAATTTCTCCATCCTTCTACTACACTTGCATGCCTAAAACGTAGTGCATAAGACCCATGTCTTTCATTTTGAACTCTCTTGCAAGGTCCTCCTTGCAAGATTGGATCAGCTGATCATCACCTGTCAAAATCAGATCTTCAACATAAAGAACAATGATCAATAGCTTACCTTCTACCATGATGTGGTAAAGGTTCGCATATACTTCACTCTTGGTGAAGCCCAACTCGGTGAAATAGCTGTCGATCTTGGTGTACCAAGCATGGCGTGTTTGCTTCAGCCCATACAAAGCCCTCTTTAGTCGGAACACATGCGACTCACGATTGAAGGTCTCGAAACCCTTTGTCTACTCAATGTACACCTCCTCCTCAATCTTCCCATTGAGGAATGTTGTCTTCACGTCCATTTGATGGATCTTCCAACCCATCTAACCTGATAGTGCCAACATCAATCTGATAGATGAGTACCTTGCTATAGGAGCAAAGGTCTCATCATAGTCAATCCCCTCAACCTGTGAGAAACCACGGGAAACAAACCTTGTCTTATGTTTCTCAACACTGCCATCAGTTGCCTGCTTTACCTTGTAAAGCCATCTTGAACTCACCACTGACTTGTCCTAAGGTCTTGGCACAACATCCCAAACATAGTTCCAAACGATGGAGTCATACTCCACCATTGCATCAACCCAGACTAGTTGCTGCACTGCCTCCTCGAATGAAGAAGGCTCAGACTCTACACACTCCCCAACCATGGCCATGTAACCAGTGTACCGCTCGAGCGACCTCCTCTGTCTGCACTGAGAAGATGGTTGTCCCAAATTCTCCCATGCATCCAACATCAACTTCTCAGCTTCCCTTGAGAATTTTCATCCATCTCTGGAAGTCTTAGCATGATGGATGTCTCCACTCCTATATCATTTGCATGGAACTACTCCCCGTCAATCAGAGGCTCCTCCTCCTGAGGAACTGAAAGTTCCTCATCTGCATGAAAATTTAGCTCCCTCTCAAGTGATACTTGCATGGATTTCTTCTCATCAAACTTTAGATCCCTGCGTACCACTATCCTCTGACTGGTAGGCAAGTACACCTGATAGTTGTGGAGTGTATCAGTGTACCCCACAAGTATTCCCAAATCATCTGTTGGATCTAGCTTCTTCCAGGCATCTTTGGTCACATGACAGTAAACTGATGATGATCACTTCCAGGAAAAGGCCTCCATAGGTGTCTTCATTCCCAATATATGGTGCGGGCTTCTGTTATGAAAGTATACCTCTGTATTGCATGCCTCAGTCATAAATGCAGTGGTAGGCTTTAGTCATGCAACATCACTCAATCCGCTCCCACAATCGATCTGTTCTTCCTTTCGGCCACCCCATTCTGCTGTGGGTTATGGGGTGCCGTCAACTCCCGTTTAATTCCTTCTGCAGTGTAGAAGTCCTTAAACTATTGGGAGACATACTCTCCACCATTGTCACTACACAAGGCTTTTATTTTCTTTCCAGATTCTTTCTCTGCCAAGGCTTTAAACTCACAAAACCTCAAGAAGGTCTGATCCTTCTTTTGCATAAAGTAGATCCAGCATCTATGAGAAAAATCATCAATAAAAGTAACATAGTACCTTTGTTTAGTGGTGGAGGTTGTAGAGAATGGTACACAAACATCTGAGTAAACTTGCTCCAAGATTGCCCCAACTCTACTGTCTCGATCCGGAAAGGAAGATTTCGCATACTTACCCAAGGTACAAGCTTTGCATGTATTCGTCTGCTCCAGTTTTCCCTTGGGAAGTCTGGTAGAAATTTGTTGCATGATCTTCAGGGTTCCATGGTGCAAGTGACCCAATCTTCTATGCCATAGCTTGCCAACATCTTGGCTCTACACCATCTCAGCTTTGGAACTCAATGCAGCACAGTCGTCTACCTCCAACTTGTAGAGATTCTTTACTCGAATCCCAATTCGCTTGGTCTGTCTAGTGCTGATATGCCTCAGGAATACCTTTCCTTTACTAAAGACTACATCATAGCCTTTATCTTCTAGCATAGCAATAGACACAAGATTCTTCTTCAGACCTGGTACATACTTTACATCAGCCAAAATGAGAGGAGCTCCATGCTCCCTCTGAAACAAAACCGTACCTTCACCTGAAACACGGTACTTTCCATCATTTCCCTGCTCGATCCACATCTGGCGATCCTTCTCCTCCAAGGTACTGAAAAGATTCTTGTCACCTGACATGTGGAATGAAGCTCCACTGTCTAGGTACCACACACATCCCACCATGGATGAAACCATGCATGCGATAAGAGAGAAATCCAACTCAAACTGTGAGGCCAGTGCCTCACCATCAGATCCCTTCGAGGATCCCTTATTAGATTTCTTCTATGGAGAATTCGTAGCATAATGTCCCAGTTCATGACAATGAAAGCATCACACTTTCGATTTTTCAGAATTCTTCCCACCATGGGAAGAACTAGATTTAGAATGGGATGCCTTCCCTTTCCCTTTCCTCATCTTACTCGCTAAGGCTAGATTTTCCTCATCATCTTGCTTTGATGAGGATCCATCTCTAGTGCTTCTTCTTATCTCCTTTTGCATCAAATCTGACTAGAGTCATTCCCAATCTGGAAATTTTTCTCTTTCATTTACCGAGTCTTGGTAGCTATGCCAGCTCTTAGGAAGACCAAGGAGCGCAAGACTCACCATGTCATCATCAACTGTCGAGATCCCTATACTTCCAAGCTCATCCCTCTAGGTGGTGAGCTTGTTCAGATATGTAGAGATCGTGTCGCCCTTTTCACACTTCATTTTCTGAAGCTTGTCTTTCAGCGCTAGCTTCCTCTGGTCGTTGATGTTCTGATATAGATCATTCAATGTTTGCCACATCGAAAATAATGTCTTCTTCCCATGGAGACTCGAGAATATGTGATCTTGAACTCCCTCCAAAGGGATTCTCCTTGCTCTAGCCACACATTTCTTCAATTCCACCAATTCTGTAGCATTAGCTATTGTGGGCTTAGGGACTTCTTGATCAATGAAGTCCTTTAGACCATTATCCTCTAATACTGCTTCCATGAGATACTTCCAGGCTATATAATTCGAGCTGCCATCAAGGGCATACTCGAGTCTTAAACCACTGAATGCCATTGGTGAAATTGAGATGTGATAAGAACTCAATTTCTATATTCAGGAACCTCAAACCTCTAACTTCTCCCTTCTTGTATACTATTCTTTGCTTTGATCACCTTTGCTTTGATACCATGTAGAAATTCCCACTGTATATCAACAAATTATGCAATATACTAAAGAAAAATACAAGATCTACTTCTACAAAAAAAATTGTGGAAGCTTAATTGAATATGAGCAAGATCAAATAGAACACACATAACTGAGAATGAGAAATCAATCACACATGAACACAAAATAATACTCTGGGGAAAGCCTCAGCTGAGAAACCCGATCTCTGTAATATCATACAAGTGGAAATATTTTCAGAATACAAAAAGAATCAGCTCACAAGCTATCCTGCTCTCTCCGCAATCAAACAATATAACTCACAGACTGAATAGACACAAGACATGCCTTCCCTCAGCCCTCCAATTCTCCTATTTCCTTGTGCAGTTTTCCTTGGGGTCCAGTGATGCTACCTGTGTGAATTGGCCTCATCACACAGTCACTAAACTGAAGAAGTAACTGTGAAATCTATAAGGAATGAATTCCTTCTGCATGCAAGAGATATTCACAATGGAATATTCCTGCAACTGATAGTACACTGTCCCTCCATCTGATCTCAACTGGGTCTCTGAATGAGCTAACATGCATGAGTTATTTATGAGGGAATATTCAGTTATCTGAAGTGCAGTAGTTACATGCATGCATGCGTTAACTAACTGAACTCACAATTAGTTCAAAAAACTATTTGAACTAATCTAACTGGAATTAACTCAGTTAACTAAGCTATCTAATTACAACTCAAATTACAACTCATCCTTATCTCTTTAACTGAGGGATAAACTCCTCAATCAATGGAGAAACTATTGCATGTCTTCACATAGACTTCATGTTTGATTTTCTACAACTAATTAACTCAAGATGAATTAATTAATTATTTTACAAACAGCTGCTAAGATCAAATTCTAATTTTACTTCTCTATTTTAGTGAAGGGACTAACTAAAATAGGAAGGTATCCTGAAATGCTATTTATAGCAGTGATAAATTTAACACTTCTATTTTTAGCATTTCTTGTTACTATTTTCATCAATTGAGTCATGGTGTTTGTTGTTAGTCTTGTGCTTTTGGTATTTTATGAATTGTTGAGCTTTATTTGTGGCTTTGTTTATGTCTAGTGTATTCCCATACCACTTTTTTTGCGGATTCATGTTGTTATTGGTTTTTATGGTCTTATTCTTGTTTGTTTCTTGTCTTTCCTTTTACGTTTTGAGTCTTGGGAATTGGTAGGGAAAGAGGAAAGTTGATGGAAATCGGTAGAGCTATGTGGTACCCAATAGGTGATGCAAGATGTAGATGAAGCTCTGTGTATGAGTGAGCACAGTGGAAGGGAAGACTATGACAGCTGTTTGTACTGGTTGGGTCCATTGTGGTAAATGGATAGAAGTAGTGTAGACATGAGAAAGGTAACTGGAAAAGGTAAAGTAAATGGACCTGAGGTGTCATATTATTTGGCTATGTTGGGAACTGTTGCTCTCAATGCCTATGCATAAATTAGGAAGCTCTCTTAACCTAGACCTTATGTTAACTGGTAATTATATTATGATCATGATTTTGTGATTTTTATATACGTATACAGAATATATATGTATGAATGTCGTTGCCTAATAGGATCATGATTGTTTTATGATAACATTTATATATGTATTTATGTATCCATGTATCTATGTTACTATCTCATAGGGTTGTTAGGGATCATTCTTGTGGAGGAATGATTGATTATGCAGGAGAACAAGATGAAGAGGTTCTTGGTCTTACGAGGAATCAATTAGGAAGAGTAGTCACGATAAATATACCAAGTTAGTATCATGTGGATATGATTTGATATTGTATACTTGTATTATGCCTATGTTTATGTTATGATAGGTAATGTTGAAGGATACGTCAACAAAGTGAAGGTAGTGTGGATTGTGGCATGCGAGGATAAGCATGGATGAGATACTGGAAGCAAGGTTTCTTGGTAAGGACAATATGGTTTTGGATGTGTGGTACTGCTGTTATGCATATGATGTATATGTTGTACATATTGCATATATGATGTGTGCACATGCGTTGTTGTGTATACATGGCATATGTACATGTTATTTATGCAATATTATGTACAGGATGGTACAAATAAGGTTGTGTGAATATTTCATATGGGGTGTTGTATACATATTGTACTTTCTTCATGATGTATATGCAGTGCTATGTACAGATGATGCTGTGTACATCTTGGATATGCAGTTCTATGTACAAATGGTGTTGTGTGCATGTGGTACACTAGAACTATGTACATATGATGTGGTGTGCATGATTGTACAAGTGGTGTCGTGTGCGTATGGTGCTGTGTACATATTTTACAAGAGGCGCTGTGTGCGTGTGGTGCTATGTACATGTCATGCATGTGGCGCTGTGTAAATGTGGTGTCACGTACATGTCGTGCATGCGGTACCGTGTACATGTGGTATTGTTTACGCATTGTATAGTGGTGCAGTGTACATGTGGCATTGTGTACACGTTGTGCAAGTGGTGCCATGTACATGTGATGTTCTGCACATGTTGTGTAGGTGGTGCGGTGTACCGGTGGTACTGTGTACATGTTGTACATATGGTACTGGTGTACATGTGGTATTGTGGGCATGTCATCCATGTTGTGTTATGGGCATATGGTATTGTGTATGTGCATCATGTAGTCATGGCATCACAGCATGTGTACTTGTTGTGTTGTACTCTGTATGGGTACATGTATTCGATTGTATTCACATCGGGTATAGATGATGCACTGTGTTGTACACTGGTTGTAGATGTATGAGTTGCACATCAGGTGTAGGTGCATGTATTGCATGGTTTTGTGTGTTAGGTGTCGTTGTATGTGTGTGATGCACACTATGTGTCTATGCACATGGTTGAGGAGAAGGCACTGAGTATATTTCAGTTTTATTATGAATGTGACTTATGATTCTAGTATATGATGATTACATGTGAATTATGATTCTAGTTTATGATCTATGATTCTGACTTATGATCTATGATTCTGGTTTATGATGGTTACATGTGATTTATGATTTTGATATATGATGGTTGTGTTTTGAGCTAACCTGATGTGATATCTTTATATATGTTGATTTGGTCAAGTATGCTAGTTTGACTTGTTGTGACAAGGAAGCGAACAGGATTGCAAATGTACATTATTAATGAGCTACCAATGAGATATGGTATGAATTTATTTCAATTTATTTTAAATCTAATAGAAGTTATGTTCTTAGTACAGGAAGCATGAACATGCCCAGTTGGGTGGTTGAAATTGACTACAAGAATTGGTAGCAACAACAAAATGAATTGGAACATGCAACAACATGTTGGTAAAGTACTCAAGAGCAAGGCCATTGTGGGACATTGGTACCCAATAGTGTCAATTGATTGCCATGAGCATGCGATGACCAATATGGTAGTTTTGAGGCAGATGTATGCCTTGGTCTTTGAATCTTCTGATGCAAGGAATCCTTTCCAAGGGATGGACTGTCCGGGATGGGGGTGCCAGCCGAACTTGGAAGGTGAGTGACTGCATGGAAGAGGTGACCAGATTCCCGAGCGACTGTGTAGCAGAGAAGGGAAGGTCACAGATGGATATTTTTTGGTCATTATAATTGCCAGATGGAATCAGATGCACATTGGGAGTTACCCTTGGAACAATGAGATGGTAACTGCTCGTTGGACATTGGATGCAGATTTGACCGTACAGTGGATTCTAGACTTCCTAGAAAGGAGGTGAATCCTGGTATTAATTGAGGGTGGAGGTGTGAGCCTCTAGATTCCCTTGTTGCAGATATGGGCGTCATATCCTTTATTTGTTGGTTAAGAAAATGTGTATATGTGTATGTCATTTTAAATATCGTAATGAGCTATGTTATAAAGCTCTAATATGTGTTATGGTTTTTATTTGGTCATGTTGTCATGATTTTTTTCTTTTGAGCGAGTTAGTCATTGTAAATACTGCAACGAGCTATGTTATAAAGCTCCATGAGCAGTATGTTTTATTTTTAGTAGTAATTTTGGTTATAGGTGTCATTGAACACCGAGGATGGTGTTCCCCCAAGGGGGAGGGTTCTATAATAGCCCTAGTGAAAATTCCATGTAAAAATATATAAATACCATGGATGATGGGACACGTATTCCAAGATGAATGGTGGGGAAGACATCCTAGGGGGCATTCATTTGGTTGTTTATGGCTAAGGAAATTTGAAAAGGCATTAAAGAGGCAAAGAGGTATTTTGGCACATTTATTTATGAAAATAATGGGAATTAGGAGAAAAGGAAGGTAAAAGGTCATAGGTTGCATGTGAGGAGGAAAATGAAGGAAAATAATGGAAATTAGGAGAAAAAGGAGGTGAAAGGTCATAGATTGGATGTGAGGAGGAAAATGAAGGAAAATAATGGAAATTAGGAGAAAAATGAGGTGAAAGGTCGTAGGTTGCATGTGAGGAGGAAAATGAAGCAAACTAATGGAAAATGATGAAAAAAGTGGCCTCATTAATAAAAAGGCTTCTGAGGATCAATGGACAAGACTTGGTCAGTTTAGCTTTGGAGCTCTCTCATTATTCTCTCTCTCTCTCTCTCACATACTCTTGGTCACTTAGAGTTTTATTGGAGCACTTTGGCATTAGAGCAAGAAAGGAAAAGAGGGCAAGAGGAAGCAATGATCAAGCAGGGAAAGGCAGGATCAAGCAGCTATAATAGGCTTCATTGCATGTATCAACTTGCATGTGTATTTTCCTTGCTAGATTTGGCATGCATGGGATTTCACGTGTTTCTTTTCTACCATGGCATGGGTTTTTCCAGGTGTAATAGTATTTTTAGCCTAGCCTTGCCATTTCTTGATAGCTTTGATGAGAAGGGTTCTCTCATGCGTTTTGTGGGGGATGGATGGATTGGATTCAAAGTTGAGTGGGGTGGATCTCTGAAACTAAAAAAACATGGTGGTAGTGGTCCCCGAACCAAACTGTGGATGCATGCAGCCACTGGCCTAGTGACCCCTGAACCATATTGTGGGTTGTGGTAAAGCCATATTGTGTGCGTTGGTAGACCTAGGAATCCTTGCCGGTGAATGGTGGGATATATGGTAAAGCCAAGAGGCTGATTTTCTCTCCCTTGGAACTAGTGATTTCGGGATGGAATGAATGGTAAAGCCTGGAGAGTATGTCTTGGTGTAGGGCCTAGTGAACCCTGGATTGGACTGTGGGTGCACGATAAAGCCTAAGAGACTAGGAGGCACTCAAATTCCTCACGCTGTAGGTAGAGAACTCCAATGGAATCCACATTGATTGGTGTTTTTTGATGTGTTCTATGAGTCCCACATTCATGCTTGGAATATGGCATGGGGGTGATTTGCTAAAGAGAGACTTTGCTTAGCCAATCTGGGGTCGGGTGGATCATGGTAGTCCCATCACCAGTTGGTTCATTGCATTTATTAATGAATAATTCATTCCCTTGATTTTCATGTGAGAATGTACTGATATATATATGGATTTTGATGGCTAATATGTTTATTGTATTTATGTTCCTATTATGTTGTTTATATGCACATTTACCTCGGAGGGTGTTACAACTACAACCCTGTATGTCAACAACTCTTTCATTGATAATGAATTGATCATCCATTTCATTAATCTACACAACAAAATCAACAAGAGATTTCTTTCCCAATAAATCAGTTTGAAGTCCACCTGCAACAAATGAAACTTTATTGGTTTCAATAAGATCATGTATAGGTAGTGAGGTGGTATGTACAACATATCCAAGACCAAATTTAGATGTCTACACTTCAAGAACATTAGGAACAAAATTTATATTCATTTTCTGCTAGTCCTCCTTTGGTATATCTCATTTTGCTTAATCGTTGGGACCAAATATTAGTGGTATGTTGTTCAAAGTTAGGTGAAATAAAAGCATGTGATGAGGTACAAACATCAACATCACGTTTCTTAAAGAAAACAAGGCTATAATAAATATCATGAAGGGTGGAAGAAGGTGATCCTGGTAGCTCAATAACAATTGTCTTCCTCTTAGTATTGCATAATTGACTAACTTCAAGCTCAAGGTTCTGTTTGCACTCTTGTAAGCCTTGAATAATCTTGTTCTTCTTGGTAATTTACAATAAAAATGCATCAAAATCTTCATTCAAGCCCTGATATTGATCAAACAATCGGATTTTATCTAATTGAAGAGGGGAATCTTCTTCAGAAAGACTTTCCATTAAGGATTTTAAATAAGAAACCTCTCAAATTTTTCTCCTTCATCCTACAAATTGCCTTCTTTGAGATATTATTTATGAGCATAATAAAGATTAATAGTTTACCCATCTTGATAATGTGTTCACAACACAAGAAGTTGGAAAATGAATTCAAAGAGGAGAAACCACCAGTCAACTTACACCAAGTTGAATATGTGCTAGTTGAACCTAGGAAGAGAATTGGATGGCCCTCCCACAATAAAGAATGGATTAATAATTGTGATAGGCACCCAAATCAAAATTCCTTCAACACCCATTCACCATTTTTTTAATACATTTTCCCCTTATCCATAGCATCTTATAAATCACTTTTCTTGTAACAATGCACTTTTGACCAAGGTAGAACATTTCTCTAATTATCCCACTTTTAATGATTACTATTATGTATTTGGGAAATAGTATGACTTTTCATGCTAACTAATTAGAGTTTATGAGAAATACTTCAAATAGACTCATACAAGTACCCCTATTGTGATAGTGAAATATTTGGAGAATATTAGTTATTGAAACACCTTTACATTGCCACAACACCATAGCTCATAGTGATACAACACCCTAGTTCACATTTCTAAAACACCTCCAATTCATATTGTTGTGACATCGTAGTTCACATCAATGTAACACGTCTAAGTACCAATGTTGCAACATTTTGGAGTACAAATACTACAATACATCTAAGCACTAGTGTTATAACATGCCTAGAGTACCAATGCTACAAGACATTTAGGATACTGAAGCTATAACACTCAATTACTAAATGGAGGAAGTGATAAGGGTGGTTGGTCATTGTAACACCCCTCCTAATAAACCTAGCCCAAACCAAGGGTAGAAGGAGGTGATAACTAGGTTGACTCAACTCTGATAGTTGTGTCATGGAAATGGGGTCTAAATTTTTTGATCTTCTAATAATTACTTACAACTTAAAATGGATAATTCGATTGTTTACCTCTCACTCACACCTTTCCATTGATATCAGTTTTGTCTTAATCTGACTCTTAGATTGAAAGCTATGGCCAATTAAAGTATCGGCCAATCCTATCGAATGACATCATCAAGCTTGTCATGTGGCACCTAAATGGTCCCCACATAGAACCTACATGGCTTCCCACATCATGGGCCCATGGAAGCTACCAACTCGCTCATACCAAGGTCATATATATATATATATATATATATATATATATATATATATATATATATATATATATATATTTTTTGTATTCTAGTGCGGGCCCTTCATAGCCACATCACCCTGCTACTCATAACCTCGACATGTTCCCAAATTTCTCCCTACCGAAATCATCTATGGTCATTCCCTCCAGGCTACATGGATGTGCCACTATGCATTAGGATTCAACCCCTTTGTTAGGTCCCTATAATACTAGTGATTACCCCATTACTATTGTAGTTATATCCCTTATTAATATTATTATGCCCCTATTGTCCCCATATTGTTATTACTGTGCCCCATAGAATCCCTCTATTGTTATTTTTGTGCCTTTATATTATTATTGTTAGGTCGGATGGGTTATATTGTGACTCCTTTGACTCCTATATATAGAAAAGAGGTTTTGTCATTTGAATTATCGAAGAATCATTCATTTTTGTAATGTAAAGTTGGTTGCCCCCTTGAAGATGCTAGATTCTAAGGTGTTGATCTATCTTTTCTATTTTTTTGTGAGTTGGTTTCATAACATTGGGAGGAGGTTTCAGTGGATTTTATCACAGGTTTACCCAAGTCTAAGGGAAAGAGTTTCAAGTGATGGTTGCAAATCGAGGAACAATAAATTGCTCTAGAAAGTGCCATAATATCAAGCTATCCATGGGAGAATATGTATTGACTAGCCCAATGCTTTCCATTCCAATGGGAGGTACTGATGTTGTACTAGGAGTCTAATGGCTACAATCCTTGGGTACAATAGCTTTTAATTTTCAAGAACTTGATGAGGAAGGAAAAATTATATTAGAACCATAAGAAGTCACAGAAACAAGAACTCGACAGCTATGAAATCGATCAATTTCGCAGTATCTCATCAAGTGGAAGAACTTATCCACTGAAGATTCCACATGGGAGGATGAAAATTTTATACAGAAGCATCCATAACTACTCAAGCGTTGAGGGCAACACTTTTTTGAAGGAGAGGGGCATGTTAGGTCCCTATAATACTAGTGATTACCCCATTACTATTGTATTTATATCCCTTATTAATATTGTTGTGCCCCTATTGTCCCCATATTGTTATTACTGTGCCCCATAGAATTCCTCTATTGTTATTTTTGTGCCTTTATATTATTATTGTTAGGTCGGATGGGTTATATTGTGACTCCTTAGACTCCTATATATAGAAAGGAGGTTTTGTCATTTGAATTATCAAAGAATCATTCATTTGTGTAATGTAAAGGAGGTTGCCCCCTCGAAGAGGCTGAATTCTAAGGCATTGATCTATCTTTTCTATCTTTTTGTGAACTGGTTTCATAACACCCTTCCTTGACTTAAGTGAAAATGAATTTATGCCATGGGACACTTGCCCATGCCAACTAGTCTCCACACCCCATATCATCCAAGGAAATGGATCCTGATAGGTTCCACCATGCTCTACATATTAATCCTCTAGGGTTCAAGTTTGGGGTGATGTCAACATTCATTCACTTCTCCAGATAGGCTAGGTCCCATGTAATATTCAACCCCTGCATTTCAAGGTATTCTCGTTATATGTAATTTGGGGTCTTTGTACAAGGCACATTTAAGTTCCAGCCTTGATATGCCATGTCACCCCAACATTCAAATCCCAATGGGGCTCACCCAAACTTTACTTGAACTTCGAGGAAGGACCTCTAGGGTTATCTAATGACCATTGATGCTCATCCAACAATGGCCCAAATATCTCATGTTTTCATGCTTGGTTAATATACATGATCACTTGGTCTATGGGGTTCAAAACTCTTATCTTCTTTGGGCCCTAATATATAGCCTGTGACATAGATGTAATGTGAATGGCTTAGAGATAACTCGTAGTCCTCGGTCTTGAACATGGTGGTTTGTGATTCATAATCCATTGTGGTGGAACACCAAGGTGCTAAGAACACTAAAGCTTGACTCCTTGATCCATAAGCACATGACTTGAACTCAATGGTTTTCATAGGACCCTTCCCTTAGTTCCTAGTATATATACATGTATATACATACATAACCATCATTATCCCTCGTGAGCTTGAAAGAACTTGGCCTAATCCACCTACAACAAACACACACACACACATACATATAAATAATAATCTTATCTTCCTGATATTGTAACTTATCAGGCAAGACCCACTAGTCTCTTCATTTCATCCAGCCAATCAATTAATTAGTAGAGGTAATCCACCTCTTCACACATAGGTCACATAGACCAACTTGTAGACTTAGGATAATTACAGGAATAACCATTCTCGAAGGAAGACATTAAAGAGAATTTTTACACCATAATTCCACATTCCTTATTATTATTATCATGTACTAGTCATTAACCCATTAAATATATATACTAATAGGTTAGTGTAAGTAATAGCGTAACCATTAGCATATATTTCAATCTCTTCATGCTCAAGTAGTCTTAAGTTATTTCATGGTCAACACATTCACAAGTAATGAACCATTTCACATGATCTTTACATAATCATTTACATTCCTCATTTATGCAAGAATAACAATCAACATTAGCATAACAATATTTCATTGCAATAAACAGAGACATAATAAAAACCATAAGCATAAAACATAAGAGTGAACTTATATTATAAGAGAAATGGAAACTGAGAGTGGGATGTTGGCATTGATGTGTGTTTCAGTGTTGCAGATGTGTTGTTGGTTGGAATTGATGTTAATATGGTAGCATGGGTTATAGGAGAGTTGGTTAGAACTTGTATGTTTGGTTATAGGTGGCTTATACATGGTTAATGTTCTTAATTGGTCTTGGCATGTATACAAGCACGATGTGAGGATGGAGTTGTGATTTGTAGGTTTTGCATATAGAGTTGAGGAGAGGATGTCATGGTATTCATGATCATGTTGTTGAATCGATTTGGATGGTGGTGTGTTTCACTAATTTGGATGCTTTTTCCACTATAGTCAGCTGTGTAGAGGTGTTTCACATTTTAGTAGAGTTGTGTTAGAGATGTGATGATATCCTTGTTCATGATGCTACTACAGGTGTTACTCTTTGTTCATGATGTTAATACAGGTGTTAGAGTTGAGGAGCCTTGCTAATTAGGTCTCCATGTCCTGGATTAGGTCCATATGTTGATGATATGATATATAGGACTTGGAGAGGATCTATAAGTGTTGGAGGATGCTTGATTGGTTGTACATGTGTTGAAGCATATCTGATATGTTGGAGATGCATACTAATGGCAGAGTTGTTTTGGAGTAGATTGATGGCCGAGGTGTTAGTGTATTTATTGGTTGGCATCCAAGTCAACCTAGTTTGAATTGTGATGATGATGGTGATGTGAAAGTGACTTGGTGAAGTGTTGCAAAGGTCCTAGTGGCTTCCAGTGGACCTACAAAGGCTTGTACCACCTACACCCATACAAGCTTGTGTGTGTAGTTGAAAGGCTCCAACTGCATGGAGACAATATTGCACGTGTGGTTGTAGCCAATATCAACCAATTTTTTGCATGCAGTTAAGAATCTAGATAGAATTTCTCTAGATTCCTCACACATCTCAACTAATTTTGGTATTATGGTGATGTTCTTGATCGAAACTTTCCAACATGTGGTAGAAAAATGTAAGAAAGATTCTAGAAGTTGGTTAAAATTGAAAAATATACATCACCTATGGAGAAGAGTGTCTTGATCAAGTCAAGGATCTAGATCCAAGCAAATTGAAAAATGTGAAAAGAAATGTTCAATGTTGCATAACCTATAACATTTACTAATTTAATCATCACAAAAAAATGGTAAATAGAGGAAGGTATTTAGTTCATTTGGTTGGTGTTCTTGAGAGTGTGAGAGTATTCCATTATGAGGGAATTGAGACTCAGTAGAGATTGTAATAGCTACTCACATATTTTTGTATTGTTTTATTAGAATTGTGTATGTAGAATTCAAAGAATGATTTGAGGAGAATTTCAGAGTTTTTTTGTTGCTGATAGAAATGTTTAGAGAGGAAAAGTGTTATCAAATTGAAATTGTAAACTCATCTATATGCATTAAGAGACACTCAAAGTCAGTGAACAACACATAGGGGGTGACATTTTCAGATGGAAAAACCATGAAGACTAAAAATAAAAAGTTTTCCTAAGGTTCAAGTTAAAAAATTGGACTGCGTGAGTACACCATTACCGGAAATTAGTGGTCGTGTGACTATTTCTTTAATAGCTGCACGGTCAACACCTTGGACCATGAACCTGCTTGAGCAACAATCTAAATATTAGTATGATGGGTTGACAAATTTGATCCTTGAGCCTCAAGAAGCCTTAAAGGAAAGGAATTGGTAGCTCTCATCTCATTTATGAGGTGAACCACCACATTAATGAACCAAGGGGTGGAGGAGTGACCAAGAATATCTATAAATACAAGTTTTAGGAGAGCTAATAAGAAGAAGAAAAAAAGCATTATTATTCTTCCAAAATTTGTCCCTAGAAATCAAGAATTTCATTGAAAGAGGATTTCATCATTGAGTGAGTATTCATACTTCTTTAAGAGAGAGAGGATCTTTCAAAGAGATTGAGGAAATGCACTTCCTTGTTGAGTATTTTTTATCACCGTTTCTCAAACAATTCTCTCCAAGTGTCTTTTATTCATCTATTGTATCTCTTCTACAGTGAACATTCAATAAAGGGAACCCTTTTCCATTACTTTGCTGATGTGTTTTCTTCATCAAGAATTATTTGTGTGTTTATTTCTTATTTTTTAGTTTATGTTTATGTATGAATTGTTTTCACTACTTAAATTTAGTTTTTACTCATGTTTGTCCACTAATAACAACTAATTGCTTGTATTTTCCTTGTAGGAAACAAACAACTCCAAGGAAGGTATATTTGGTACTCCATAGCAACAAACACACCACTACAAGTTGGGGACTCCACTAGTTTCATTTCTTTCATCTAATGGTTGTTTCTGTAGGACCTTCTCTCCACATTGTCACTCCATTGTGCTTTTATCACCTCTCTCAAATTTGACCTATTTTCAGTCGAGAAGCTTGAATTTTCAAATTTCTTCATCGGTCGCGTGACTTTTGTCGTAGACAAACATGCAGTCCACATGCTTGTGAATAAGAAATCCACACAGTTTACAAAGAGCACAAACAACCATTGTAATTTTTCTTTCTTGGGTGATTTACATCCTTTAGTGAATTTCCTTCACCTCTGCATATTTTTCCAGTTAGTTTAAATTTCTTACTTTCTTTAATAATAATTATTAATAGAGTAATTACATAGTATTTACTTTCAAATTGCATCATCCACATAGCTTAATTAAGAGGAAAAGTAAGTGGCCATAATCCACACATATTTTTCAATTTATTTTTCTATTTTTCACAAAACACATAGCTTAATTAGTAAAGGAGTAAGTGGCCCATTATCCACACATCTTGTTTACTAACTAAAGCATTTTATTTCATTAGTTTTGGGACTAGGACCAAGTGTTACTAAAGAAATTAAGTAGCCTTCACTTTCCTTGTGTCTTTTAGATGATTCTGGGTTTTCATATGAAAGCCTTCTTAAAGCACTTGGCTTTTTCCATCTCCCTTTAGGCACACATATTGTAATAGGAAGGAAGTAAGTGGCCCACTATCCACATATGATTTCTTTTCATCCATGGAGCAATTAATACTTAGTGTAAGTAGAGGATATTGTAAAGGATCGTTTCAAATTCACATCTTCTCACACTTCGTATGTTCACTCTACCACTTCCACACACATTACACTTCACACACTAAACTTCTCTAAACTTTGCACAAATGGCATCCAATTTAAGGAGTTTTTGTAATTAGTTTATTTTAGCTTACATTTTCACACCATAAGTGAAGTAAGTCTCCTAAAAAGAAACCATAACTTGAACCAATTAAATTTTCCCAAAAGAGCCATAAAAGAATTTATAGTTGAGGTCAAGACGATTGGGGGTAGGAATCCCATAAGCCATCATGGTCATGTTACATTATTGAAACATTGAAGTTGAATTTTTAGGGTTCTTAAAATCGTTCAACATCCCATGGAAAAGACTACTCGAGCACGTCAAAGACCCGATTCATAGGGGGTTCGACTTAGGTCCAATGTGTGCGATACTATACGGGGCTACCTGACTTAGATAGTGCTCGATAATGGTAACCAATTACCAAGAAGCTAAAGACCCGATTGCTCATGTGGGATGAAGGTATCTTAATGACCAATATTAGGGCATACATTCCCTATAAGTGGAGGTGCAGGAAGCACTAAAGTCTCATTTCATTACCTTGGTTGATTCTTTTGGTTGTTATAAGCGTCGCCAGTTCTTTCAGGACATAGCCCCATTACTCGTCATAAAATATATCTCCACAAGGCCCAATTACTTTGATAATGGTAAAGATGAATAGGTCTTCATATGATCTTTTATCATATGAAGAAACAAACAGAAAACCAATTTTCTTGTTTGGTTTATCACATAGCATAGCTTAAAGGGAAAGTAATCATTTATTTTTCACTTTGTTTTACACATGTGATTTTTGTTTTATATATATCCCCTTCCATAATCACCAAAAGTGACTCATACTTGATGTCGTAGGGGACCCCAGGGTTCCCCGTAGATCTAGGAATTTCCAAAACCTTCCCCCATTATCAGGAGATGTGTCTAGTCTCTCGCCATTTAGGTGAAAAAGACATCACACAAGCACCCTTATAGGATCATCCTTTATCGATGCAACTTTGATTGGGAACCCTCCCCCTCAAAGTAATCCTTTCACCACCCCTCAGGCGACTCCACATGCTACCCCTTTCAGGAGCCCATACACCACACCTCTAGAGAGTCCATGCGGTTCCCAATAGTGTAACCCCTCTCATACTTCCCTGCATGGAAATCCTTTACACATTGTTATTCAAAATAATTTAGTGATGGAAAAAAATAACCAAGTACCCTTTTTAGCTTCCTTAAATCTTCCAGATTTAAGCAAGTTAACTAATGACCCCATTTCACATGGTTAGAATTGGCCACCCATGCCTACAAAGTTACATTCAGATATCCCAAAATTTGAAGGGAAACAAGGGGAAGACCCGAGAAACCATGTTATGAATTTTCACCTTTGGTGCTCATCCAACATCATCATTGATGACTCCATTTTCCTACGACTATTTCAACGCACCCTCATGGGGCCAACAATGAAATGGTACATAGGTGAGACCTCAATTTCCCATGCAACCTATTGTAACATAATTTATTTTTTATAAGTTAGATGTTATTTTATAAAAGAGGGTATAAAAAAATTAAAGAAAAAAATTAAATATGAATAAATATAAAAATAAAAAGAGATGAAATAGAACCCCATCAAAAGAAAGTAAAAAAGATTTGAATAAGTGTGCTTGTTTAAAGTGCCACTTCATGAAAAATTCCATTTGTAATAATAAAGGCATGTGTGCAATTTATGAGCTTGATTAAAAACATTTACATATAACGCATTACAATAATTAATCACGACTTAAGTGGGCTAATTAATAATAATAAGAATTAATATAATAATCAACTAATCAACTATTCTAAACCTAATCTATCTATTTTTAGGCCAATTTTCAAACATATTAAGCCTTTTATTTTTAGGATATTCTCCAAAAGAAGAACTTGATGACACAACTTGAAACAAAATGTCAAGAATTAAGGACCTCTGTTCAAAGATTTCACTTTAAGTTTAATTTACTTAATCAAAGAGGATTTCTAGGATTAGTGGCTCCAAATGATAGGCTTATCATTTTGGAATATTACTTCTAGAAATTTTGTAGAAAAGCAACTGATAAATCAAGTTTTGTAGGCATAAAAGGGCACATTATAGGGAAACAAGAAATGGAAGCATTAGATTTTGACTTGACCATTAAGCATGAAATAAAACATATTTTTATAAATAAGCCCGCTTTTGAGAAATATACAGAAGTAGACGAAGTTTACAGGAAGTTGGTGAATCTCACCATACTAAGTGAAGAAATATGGGATCACTTTTGCGAAGTACTTGAGTAACTTTCATCTTCAACTGACGAACAAATGGAAAACATGTTTTGGGGACCAATCATCAACAAATTCCTAAAGAATAGTGCCACCACTTAGCAATTTTTAATTTCCTATTATTTTGTACTATTTTTGTAGGATTTTGTAAGAAATATCTCTAGCAGATGTTTAGTTTTGTATAAATAACTCCTCATTTGAGTTATTATGGGTTGAAACCTTGTATTAACATTGAGAACAAAATTGTAACTGAGCTAGAGAATTGCAAAAGCTAATGAAAGGATTATGAATTTGCCTACTATAGTTCTGTCTTCTTCTAAGTTTTCACATGTGATAATTTCATTATGTATTGCTTCATATATTCAATTCTTTATGTAGAGAACTTGGTAAGATCATACTGAGTATCAGTCAGTTTTAAATACCCTGTGAAGTTATCAACATAACTAGGGACTAGCTTATAAGACCATCTGTTATTATAAACTCCCATATATCAATTAATTGTCACACAATTCTACATTTGTTTGAATATATTTTGTTCTACAGGAAACATTGATTGCCTATATTCTTTTCTTATAACCAATCAAATATTCTGTTTGAATATTTAGCAAGTTATACCATCACATATTCTACTATTCATTCACTTTAAACCAATTATTTTTATCTAGACAAATAGTAGCCCTTTCATCTAGTTCAGTAATTGTGAAGGCTTAAGCACCTATTTTAAAGAATTCATATCATTCGTCATCCATAAAATCTAAAACCAAAAAAATATATTAGATGCTCTAGCATGACTAATTGACCTAGAGTAATCTCAGAGGACAACATTAGACTGGTGTCGTTGTTGGGGAGAGAAAATTGAACTATTTTCCATGGGATAATGATTAAATATTTTTCTTTAAGGTGAATAAAGAAATTGTAGGTTAAAAATCATACACCTAGCAACTCCACTTCACCAAGATGGCTCCTTTAAAACATACCAAATCTCACTCTAACTCTTAAATTATATCTACTTTATCTGATCCTGAGAGACTTGTGAGAGAGGCCTCATTTAGCAGGATACTTAAAGCTTCTACTACTTCTTCTATACCATTACAACCTCAATATATTCTAGCTTCTGATCCCTTTAGATATGTTCCATCCCAATTAGATTTGGTTGATCTAACACCTAAGTTTTTAGAACTTTTATCTAAAGGAGTTGATCTACAGTCTGATCTCTTAGTCCAATCTTTGGAATCTTATAAACTTCCGTAAATATTTTTAGATTCTCCCAAGTCAGAGGGAGAACTAGATGTACATTTATTGGAGCTAAAACCAACTGATTTTATCCACCCCACTCATTATACATTCCCATCCACTTCTTCCCAACCTGAAGAAACCTTCTTTACATATTCAAACCCACTATTTGAAAGTAAAGAACAGGTTGAAACAAATGTTCAGAAGTTAGTAATAAAAACTCCTTTGAAAACTTTTAGATATTCCCCACTTTCCCATTGTCCTCCTCCCACTTTTACACCTCCATCCTCACCCACTACCTCACCACCTACTTCATCATCCCCCACTACATCATCTCCTACCTCTTCTACTGAATCATATTCTTCTTCATATTTATATATGTCCTTTCAACCTATAGTTTAAGCTAGATATGTTGCCTTACATCTTCCCAACCAGTGAAATAATTTTATTGATGGGTTTTTGAAACACTTACCCAGGTTTAATGGTGAAACTGGTCTAACTGCAGAAGATCATCTAGCTGCATTTTTAGATTTTGCAAATAATATGAATATAGAGCATGAGGATGTTTATATGCATTTATTTGTTTAATATTTAGAGGGAAATGTTAGGATATGGTTCATGCTACTGAGGGTTGATTCAATTCAGTATTGGAATGATTTAACTAATATATTCAAGAATCAATGGGGTGTCAAAAAGGATGCAATTTACTTCCTTACTAAGTTTGAAGAACATAAAAGGAACCATGGAGAACCTGTGGTAGATTTCATTAAACAATTCAATAAACTCTACCACAAAATTCCCCCTGATTGTAAACCTCTTGTTGCAGCATCAAAGGTTAGGTTTTCCAAAGCCTTTGATGATGACTTTGTAGTCATGCTGATGGAAAGGATATCTCCTACCCTTAAATATTTGCAAACTAATTCTATAGAAGTTGAGGCGAATAGATCAACTTCATCTAAACTCAAAGCCAAAGCTAAAAAGGCTGAAATAAAATTGAAGGCTAAGGAGGAAGGATCCTTCTAAAAGTCCAAGAGTGATGATAAAAAAATAGATGAGATAACATATTTACTTAGAAACTTATCTAATAGAATTTCTAATATTGAAAATCAGCCCAGAACCATACAACAAACTCTTTTTAGACCACAAAATCAGTTTAGAAGATCCCCTCAAACTCAAATTTTATAGAGGCATAACACTGATCAACAAATCCAACCCCCTCTAATGATTAATGACCAACAACCAGATGATATAGATCCTCTTATTTCTGAAGACATAAAAATTTTTGATTCTACATCTTTACATAATGCTATTTTTCCTCACCCTTCAAATCTGTCTTATCAAAATCAAGAAGACAATTAAATTTCTAAATACTAGGCTTTCTCTAAATTCGTAATTGGTGAATTAAATAGAAGATATGATCTTAGGCATAGGGAAAGGCCCGGTAGACCTCCAAAGGGTCCCATAAAAAATGAACCTCAAACAAAATCTTTTGAAACCCAGACAACCATCATTCAACCCTTAAATCAAACAGCTGAAACAAGTCAAATTGATAACACTGTTTTGACAACCTTTAATGTTGAAAGAGAACTAGAAAGGGTTAAAATACCAATTCCCCTAGCTGAACTATAAAAAAAACCAGGGTATAAGAACCAAGTTTCAAAATAAATTCAGTCATCCAGTGTGGATTCTGAAAAGGATGTGATAAGCCTGCAAGATGAAAAAGGCTCAGTAGTTTTTGGTCCCAGTTCGGACATGATAGATGAGAACCTACCACCGTTTTATGTGACTCTGAAAATTCATGATTTCCTGCTATATAACTTTATGCTAGATTCTGGGGCTTCCCATAATCTAATGATTAAATTGATCATAGACCAATTGCAATTAGAAGTCACTAGAACTTACCATGATCTTTACACTTTCTCCTTGTTTAGTCAATTTAACGTCTTAAATTGCTCTACATAAATTATCAATCCGGGTATCGTAAACTGATGAAGTGTGGTGCACCATATGTGCTTAGTTAACCTTTTTCTTACTTCGTTGTTTTATAGACTTTATTTTGTTTTGGAGTTTTGTTTTGTTGGTTTCCTAAAGTGTCTAATGCAAATGGAAATCCTATTATAAGGTCTTAAGAATACTTTTAAAGGACAAGTATGGATAGAGATTTCAAGACAAGGCCTATGTCCCTAATGGTAACTTCCAAAACTTAGCACTTCAAAAGATCCTAAAGCATGTTATTGATGGAATTAGTACTTAAACAAAAGTGTAAATATGCAGCTACTTCAATCAAAATAGAATGCAATAACCAATCAATGAGCTAGTGACTATGAAACCCAGTATCCTTGCTACTGTATAAAAAGAAAACTGAAGAAAGTAAAAACTGAACTTAAAGCAACTCAAAGACTGAAAGCAAAGCAACTAATTCACACTACTTCAACTCTTCTGATCCTTTACCCTTCAGCTCAATCTACCTTATGGGAAGCAATCATGAACAAGTTAAGCAATATGATATCTAAATTGCATAAAGGAAACTAATCACACTACTTCAACTCTTCTGATCCTTTACCCTTCAGCTCAATGTACCTTATGGGAAGCAATCATGAACAAGTTAAGCAATACGATATCTAAATTGCATAAAGGAAACTAATCACACTACTTCAACTCTTCTGATCCTTTACTCTTCAGCTCAATCTACCTTATGGGAAGCAATCATGAACAAGTTAAGCAATATGATATCTAAATTGCATAAAGGAAACTAATCACACTACTTCAACTCTTCTGATCCTTTACCCTTCAGCTCAATCTACCTTATGGGAAGCAATCATGAACAAGTTGAGTAATATGATATCTAAATTGCATGAAAGTAAATGAGCAAAACAAAACTGAAAGAAATAACAATGCTGGAATTAGAACTCAAAAAAAATAAATCAGCAGAAGGACAAGATGATTCCGTCATGTCATTAGTCATTAAAAAGCTATGTGCATTATTAACCTACAATCAATTGGTTGAACACACTTGCATGAATTAAAATTGCATGAATGAAAAATTTAATCTACCAACTTGAAAGCAATCAAATGGCATAATGAAATCAAAGAAAAATTACAAAATGAAATATACTCTACCTTACATTCTAATGTGCTCCATGACATCTACTTCACATCTCCTTCCATGTTGAGAACATCAAAGCTTTATTCAAATTCTTCAAAATTACAAAGTACAACAAAGCTCTCCAAAGCTTTCAAAAGCCATCAAGGAAGAAATACAAACTCCAAGCTAAAGAACTCACAAGCTAAAAGACTAACAAGCTTAAGCTCTAAGCTAAAGAGGACTAACTAATGAAGGAGAGAGATCTCCTATTTATACAAAAATATGAGAGCCATCTCATTAATGAGAATCCATGAATCTCTCCCTCTCCCTCTAGAGTCCTAATCAAAATAGGAACTGATAAGACACATGTCTTCTTAGAGTTACAATACAATTAGGAGATGTGACACATATCCTCATGATCCCATGATTCTTTCCACTCAAATTCGAATTTGGCCTTGGGGTGCCACATAAGGGTCTTCTAGAAGCCTCCTTTCAACCTACACATGTCAACAATCTCAACCCATTTGTTAGGTATAAGCATATGCACACTATTTTATAATGTTTAACCACAAATTCACTTAAAAGGCTTAGAAAGAATAAAGATTGGAAAAACATAAAGGTGGCCCAATGATAATGAAAGTGGGATGAATGTGGTGACATAGTAGTGAAATAGAGGTGAAATGGAGGTGATATAATGGACATAATAGTAAAAGTGTAATGGAAATGAATGACATTTTCAAGACTCAACATACCTCCCAACTGAAGCTATTGCATGTCCTCATGCAATATTAACTCTTTTGATCCTTGAGCTTTGGCTTAACTTTGCATGATATCATTTGATAACTTCATATTTCTGCAAAGTGTTTCACTTGAATCGCAACATGGTTGGTTCTTGTGTTACAACCATTTTTTTTTTTTTTTTTTTTGCCTTCTATTTTGATCTTTGAACTTTGCATAATGATATTTTGATTATTGTTGCAAAGTATATATTTATTGGATTGCATGATGGTTGGTTCTTGTGTGTCAACCATGATTTTGTTTGTATCCAATTTATCCTTTAAGCACTTTTTCTTTTTCTCAAAAGCCATTGTATGCTCATAATAGCAATGTAATAATTAATATATGTTGGAAGTATGTGAGATCCTGAATATGATATAGACATGGAAAGATATGAATATGAATGTATCCCCCCCCCCCCCCAACTGATGGTATTTGCAATTTTATGAAATGAGGAAGAGAAATGTTTTTCCAACAACTGTCATTCTAGCTTTTTATGGAATTCTATGGTCAAAAGTTAGAAAATGACGTACCTTCACTTACCCTTTGGAATGGATGAGTTGTATGTGTGGTGGCTGAAAAATTCTGATCATATTCTTCTTCAAGTGGCTGAACAAGAGGAATCATGGATAGAGAGATAAGATGACTTTTTATTGCTTCTACTAAAACTTGATGAATCTGCTCCAAAATGCTGAAAATAATAGTCTTCATGTCTTCAAAACTCATTGGCACAATTCCTACTATGTGAAAAGATGTTCTGATGTCGAACATAGTAAGAAATTGTTGGCTTAGTGGCCATTAATGGATGCCACTAGTCAACACGAGAACTCTAACTGTTGATGACAATGAGAGTCAAGATGCCCAAACACATCTTGCTAGGTACGAATGAATTTTCTGATGTCAAGTCACCTAGAAGATCTAACGAACAAGGGACATTAATGTATTCCCATTGTTTGTCAGCATGAGAACTTGCCATTAAGGCATGCAAGCCTCAAGGTGTTTTTACAAAGAACTTAGTCTCAAAGGACTATGGACTCAATAATTTGCATTGAAACAGGGCTTATTTGCAGAATGAAAATGACAGGAAATGGAAGATGAAAATGGAAGATGGCAATGGAGAGTAGAAATGACAATGGGCAATAAGCATATGAATGAGCCTCTTGCTTTTATTTGTGGGTTATGAATGGACAAAAAGAGATGGAAAGTGTATGTGAATGTAAATGGAAAATACGGAGTGGAATGAGGTGAATAGTTTATTATGAAGTATGGATGTGATGGGTGGATGTGATGGAGACAATAGTATCTGAAAGTTTTTCAAGTGTTTGAATCTGATTTTGCATCAGCATATTTCCTCTTTATTGTTGATCATCCTCTTATGAAACAAATTGGTCTCTTAGAGAGACACCATTCTCTTGTAGTCATTTGTCCTTCCTCCTGGAACCTGCAAAAAAAACTAATACTTCTTCTGCAATGGAATGTAAGATTATCAAAGGAGAGAGATGGCCAATCTCTCTAGTTATGATATTTACACAAAAAACTAAGAATTTGTATTAGTGAAACAAGTTCTCAAAGGAAAAGTCAAAAGAATTTATACCTGATTTGGAATTAGTGCCTCAAGTTGATGTTGCTTCTTTTCAGCAATTTATTTCATTATTTTCCATTTCAAGCTCTAATGATATATTTCTCATTGTGTAGATCTTGTTGAGGTCTTTCCAATGATACTTAAATAATCAAAATCTGATTTTGTATGAGAAAGATAGGCTGATTTGAACAATGAGGTTTTTCTGGTTGCAGAATTAGACTTTAGCTGCGGAATGTGCACGGTTCTGTAGCTAAAAATCTTGGATACAAAGTTAGCCATTCATTTTTCATCATCAATCCAAAATTAATCAATACATTCAGAAAAGTGAGCAAATAATTTGTTCATTTCATTGATTCAAAATTATTATTTTTTCTTGACATGCAGCGACTCAATGTGGCGACTCAGTGTGGCGACTTAGTGATAACACACAATTCAACTTCTCTTTGACCGGGGTCTTTTTCATCAAATTTGATCGAATGAATAGGACACCATCCATGTACTGACATTCCCCCAGCTACCCATGTGGCTTGTTTTGCTTGATGACACCTGCAACCTATAGTTTAACAAAATAGCGGCGGAAAGTTGAGCCAGCTGCGGAAAGTTAAGCTAAAACAGTCGATCATCAATTTTGAATTTTTTTTTTCATTGTCTGCATGTAGGAACTCTGTGAATGGAGCAAAACAGTTTTATTGATGGACTTATAGTTGGATAAATAGCCTATAACCATGATCATAACTATTTGGCCCTTTCATAGACTTAAGCCCTTCCGGTTCTGCCCTTAATAACCGACCCATCCTTTACTCCGTTTAAAATTTGTCTGCGGGTTCAGAAAAAAAAAATGGCTTGATTATAGGATTTAGGATAGACTGTAGTGACTACAATCGGAAATGGAGAACAGGGAAAGGAAGTACCTGAGTTACCGAGGGAATAGAGGATGAGCAGTAGTAAACAAGTTCATAAGAAAATACGAATGCATGCGAGGAGTATGGTATAAGTGGAGTGATAAACGAGTAGAATAACGGCGAGATCCTTTCGGATCGGATGACTGTGTACACGTCTCAATAGACGGCTGCGGAAATTACGGCTAAGAAGAACCGTAACACAATAGGTCACGTCTCAAGAGTACGACTAATAAGTGGAAGTGCAGTCAGTCTTGAGTTTAAACTCGGAATAAGCATAAGACTGTAATTAAGCTTGAATAATAGCACATAGTTGATTCCTATTTGGATTTCTCTTCCTCAGGCATGCGGAATTGAATCACACATCAAACTATCAGTTAATTAACTCAAATTCCGTTTTTCTTCACGCGGCAGCAAAAAAAGAAGCTCCAAAGAACCGAGGATTTCTTCCAGACCGCCACAAATTTATTCAAACGGTTTCTGGGTTATCTAATTAACCCAGCTGGCGAAAAAACCCATGTTTTATTTTCTTGAAATTTGTCTTTGTTTTGGAAAATCGAGCATTTTAAATTTGACATTTTTCTGCTGTTCATGTTTTTCCTGAGTTAATTTTTCTTTTTATACTGTTCTGCATTTGGCCTGTAGATTTTCGAATTAGCGGTTGGATGCATTCTCATACATGGTGGGAAACACATAAGGCCACATTGCATTCTTTGGAAGACACGACAGAGGCACTTAATACCCCTTTGAAGCATGACGCTTATTCAGTGATCGAGCTTTTGTTACATCTACAGACGATGGGGTTTGTGGTTCTTACCTCTGATAGGGTACGAAGTGTCATGTCAAGTTGTCCTCCACAATTTTCACCTTTTCACAGCAATGAAAAGAAGAACGAATCCTCAAAAGAGTCCAAGTACTTGCACGTTAAGCTTCTGCTGTTTCCCTCATTAAAAAAAAAAAAAAATTATCATTTGCCTATCTATCTGTTCACCCAACTAAACCCCCATAAGCAGCAGCCAGCCAGCCAGCCGAGCTTCCTACCACTGGTCATCATCATGGCCCAATTCGTTCCCCTTAACAAAGAGCTTAATGTGCTTCTATTTTTTTTTTTTTTTGTTTAACAAATGTTCTTGCAGGTTTATTTCAGGGCCAATGCTTGGACAGGGATGCATATTTCTTGTTAAGCCCACAGTGGAAGCTAGGATTGTTTTTCTCTTTTCTTCTTCTCTGAAATTGTAAAATTTTATAAAAAGGATTCATGATTTTCAATTTCAGGCAGCAAATGCTTTAAGAAAAACATGTTAAAAATAGGACTTTGACTGAGGTCTTAGGCTAGTTTTTCATCGATCTGAGCTGGGTGACTAGGATAGGATCCATGTCGGGACGATTCTGGAGATGCCCATGTGGTCGATTTCTTCATTGGATGCTTGTAACCTGCTAAACCTTGAAACAACTGCGGAATTCTCAACTAGCTGCGGAATCAGAGCAGTTTCCGCAGCTAAGTTGCAAAACCTTATTAAAACAGGATACAGTGTTTTGAGGACCACAACAAACCATAACCAGATGATTTTGGACAATTTGAACCTATCAAAGCAGTTGAGTTTCATTTTTTTTTTCATTTTTTTTTTATTTTTTATTGAATCAATTGAAATGTTGAAGTTTATTTTGTCTCCTTTTTTTTTTTCTTTTTTTTCTTTTTTTACATAACAATTCTTTTTCTGATCCTCCAGATCACACAAAGTGCAGGAGGAGAGCATACTCAAGAATTATTATTTCTTTTTTTTTTTTTACTTAACAATCCTTTTTCTGATCCTCCAGATCACACGAAGTGCAGGAGGAGAGCATACTCAAGAATTGTTAATTTTTTTTTAGATGTAAGAAATAAGGTCTCCTAATTACACTTCCCCGGCAACGGCGCCAAAATGTCTAGTCAATTTAACGTCTTAAATTTCTCTACATAAATTATCAATGCGAGTATCGTAAACTGATGAAGTGTGGTGCACCATATGTGCTTAGTTAACCTTTTTCTTACTTCGTTGTTTTATAGATTTTATTTTGTTTTGGGGTTTTGTTTTTTTTGGTTTCCTAAAGTGTCTAATGCAAATGGAAATCCTATTCTAAGTTCTTAAGAATACTTTTAAAGGACAAGTATGGATAGAGATTTCAAGACAAGACCTATGTCCCTAATGGTAACTTCCAAAACTTAGCACTTCAAAAGATCTTAAAACATGTTATTGATGGAATTAGTACTTAAACAAAAGTGTAAATATGCAGCTACTTCAATCAAAATAGAATGCAATAACCAATCAATGAGCTAGTGACTATGAAACCCAGTATCCTTGTTGCTGTATAAAAAGAAAACTGAAGAAAGTAAAAACTGAACTTAAAGCAACTCAAAGACTGAAAGCAAAGCAACTAATTCACACTACTTCAACTCTTCTGATCCTTTACTCTTCAGCTCAATCTACCTTATGGGAAGCAATCATGAACAAGTTAAGCAATATGATATCTAAATTGCATAAAGGAAACTAATCACACTACTTCAACTCTTCTGATCCTTTACCCTTTAGCTCAATCTACCTTATGGGAAGCAATCATGAACAAGTTAAGAAATATGATATTTAAATTGCATAAAGGAAACTAATCACACTACTTCAACTCTTATGATCCTTTACCCTTCAGCTCAATCTACCTTATGGGAAGCAATCATGAACAAGTTAAGCAATATGATATCTAAATTGCATAAAGGAAACTAATCACACTACTTCAACTCTTCTGATCCTTTACCCTTCAGCTCAATCTACCTTATGGGAAGCAATCATGAACAAGTTGAGTAATATGATATCTAAATTGCATGAAAGTAAATGAGCAAAACAAAACTGAAAGAAATAACAATGCTGGAATTAGAACTCAAAAAAAAAAAATCAGCAGAAGGACAAGATGATTCCGTCATGTCATTAGTCATTAAAAAGCTATGTGCATTATTAACCTACAATCAACCGGTTGAACACACTTGCATGAATTAAAATTGCATGAACGAAAAATCTAATCTACCAACTTGAAAGCAATCAAATGACATAATGAAATCAAAGAAAAATTACAAAATGAAATCTACTCTACCTTACATTCTAATGCGCTCCATGAAATCTACTTCACATCTCCTTCCATGTTGAGAACATCAAAGCTTTATTCAAATTCTTCAAAATTACAAAGTACAACAAAGCTCTCCAAAGCTTTCAAAAGCCATCAAGGAAGAACTACAAACTCCAAGCTAAAGAACTCACAAGCTAAAAGAATAACAAGCTTAAGCTCTAAGCTAAAGAGGACTAACTAATGAAGGAGATAGATCTCCTATTTATACAAAAAGATGAGAGCCATCTCATTAATGAGAATCCATGAATCTCTCCCTCTACCTCTAGAGTCCTAATCAAAATAGGAACTGATAAGACACATGTCTTCTTAGAGTTACAATACAATTAGGAGATGTGACACATATTCTCATGATCCCATGATTCTTTCCACTCAAATTCGAATTTGGCCTTGGGGTGCCACATAAGGGTCTTCTAGAAGCCTCCTTTCAACCTACACATGTCAACAATCTCAACCCATTTGTTAGGTATAAGCATATACACATTATTTTATAATGTTTAACCACAAATTCACTTAAAAGGCTTAGAAATAATAAAGATTGGAAAAACATAAAGGTGGCCCAATGATAATGAAAGTGGGATGAATGTGGTGACATAGTAGTGAAATAGAGGTGAAATGGAGATGATATAATGGACATAATAGTAAAAGTGTAATGGAAATGAATGACATTTTCAAAACTCAACACTCCTCCAAGAAAGTTCCTTGTCTTAGACTCAATAAATATTTGGTGGTAACCTTAGCTCAGATCCCTGTCAAAAGTGTAATTTTAGGCATAGTAGTCACTGACATTCCTCCAAAATTTGGCATCCTGCTGTCAAGATCTTACTGTGCTAAAGTAGGAGGGAGCATACAAATGGATATGTGTTATGCCACTATCCCTGTTTATGGGGGTGAACATCTCAGGCTGTATAGAGAAGTTAGATTTATGAAGACTGTTTGTAGAGCTGATTAGGTTAGGAATCATCCTATTTATGATTTTGATAAAGACTTTGGGTGTTTTGAAGTATCTGTAAATAATTCACAAAATACTCAACTAACTATCGAAGATATTGTTGATCAACCTAAAACTTGAAACTAATATTTGGAAACTGTACTTTGATGGTTCTTTCTCAAAGGAAGGAGCAGTAGATGGAATTGTATTAATTTCTCAAGATAAAGAAAAAATTACCCAATCATACAAATTTGAATTCAATTCTAACCAATAATGTATCAGAATATGAAGCTTTTTTAGCTAGGATTGGAGTTAGCAAGAAGTCTTAAGGTACATAACTTAAGTGTATACAGTGATTTTGAACTTCAAACCAAGAACCCAAGATTGAGATCTTATAGGAATGAATTTTGGGATTCAATTGAAAAATTCTTTTCAACATTCAATATTACTGCTATTGCTAAAGAGAAAAACACGCATGTAGATTCCTTGGTTATTTTTGCATGTTCCTTTAAAATCCCTGATAATATGCTTCTCCAATATCAAATTCAAGTCAAGTATAGACCATCTATTCCTGAAAATCTTAAGTAATGGAAATTTTTTGATGATGACGAGCAAATAAAATCCTTTTTGAAAGCCATAGACAGATTCTCAAACATCCAAGTTGAGGGAGAACCACTTGATAATCTTGAAATTGATAACGAATATCAAACACCACAATTTGATTCTACAATCATTGATCATAACATTATCCAAATCTCTAACAATTTTATTCCAAAAGGGTTAATCCCTCTTGAGAATCTCTTTGATCATAATGATGTTCCCATAAATCCACTTTCTGATTCACCTAATGAAAATATTGAAATTTATAACATTGAAAGTTCTGAAGAGATCAGAAATGTTAAAATTTCTGCATCCCTATAAATGGAAGCAAAAAACAAATATTTAGCTCTCCTAAAATCCTACAAAGATGTTTTTGCCTGGTCTTATAGTGAATTGAAAACCTATGATACATCTCTAATTGAACACAAAATTCCATTAAAACTAGAGGAAAAACCTTTTAAACAAAAATTGAGGAGAATTAATCCTATACTTCTTCATGTAATTGAAAAATAAGTAAAGAAGTTACTAGATGCTCAAATAATACTTCCATTAAGATATTTAGATTGGGTAGCCAATCTAGTTCCAGTGAGGAAAAACAATGGTGAAATTAAATTATGTGTGGATTTTAGGAATTTAAATAAATCTTCCCTGAAGGAAAATTATCCATTACCAACTACAATTCAATTACTTCTGAAAGTTTCAGGAGCCCATAGAATTTCCATGTTAGGTGGTTTCTTCGGATATAACCAGATTATGCTTAGTCGAGAGGATAGGGAAAAAACTTAATTTACAACTCCATGGATGTATAATCGGATGCCTTTTGGGTCAACTAATGCTGGAGAAACATTTTAATGTGCTATGGATCTTACATTTGTACGTAACATCAACAAATTTGTTGTTATCTATTTAGATGATTTAACTGTTTTTTCCAATTCTGATGAAAAGCATTTGAAGAATTTGAGAAAGGTTTTTGACAAGTGCAAAAAATTTTGGATTTCTCTTAATCCCAAGAGGTCTTTGTTTGCACTTCAAGAAGGAAAACTACTCAACCACATCATTTCTAAAGGAGTAGTCATTGATCCTAAAATATTCTTATGAATTCAAGCACTCATACTACCAAGGAACAAGAAGGAAGTTCAAGCTTTCCTTCAAAAAATTAAAATTTTAAGAAGATTTATCCCTAACTATGAAAAAACAGTTAAGGATTTAACTGATATTGTTATCGGGAAATATAGTGTCTATTCAGAGCTGCTAGCCCCACTAAGACGGGTATCTATCTTAGAGACAAACAGATTAAAGTCACATGTTTTTCCTTTACGAGAGAGAGATGAGAAAGAAGCAGAGAGTACCAACCTCAGTCTTCTGCTTGGCTCCTTGCTTGTTTCCTTTCCCCTTTGACATAATCTCGCCACTGCTTCCTTACTTGTCCAGCTTAAAAGAGCACCTCTAGATCCACAGTAGCATAATACCATCAAAGCATAGAGATCTTTCACTGTAAACAATATAGGATCAGATATATATTGACCATATAAATGCATATAACAACACAATATTCAGAGATACACAAGAATATGGAAGAAAAATCAAATGGATTTATTAGTAAAAGTCATAGAAGAGAGGATTACAACCACTTGGTCTGACCCAACGCTATCTTCCCAGCTTGAAATCCCTCTTCACCTCACACAA
This sequence comes from Pinus tabuliformis, assembly GCA_031772625.1. NCBI lineage: Eukaryota > Viridiplantae > Streptophyta > Pinopsida > Pinales > Pinaceae > Pinus > Pinus tabuliformis. The sequence goes on from CM062808.1 coordinate 161,958,030, forward strand.
AGCAAGATTACCCAACAATGTCTTCAAAGAGAAACCAGCAGCACCTCTTTGCAAATTACCAAAATTCCAACCTTTTGATCTCTTGGATGAGGGATCCATTTATAGATATTTGCAGGGGGGTGAGTCAGCTTCTGGGATTTTGATTAGTGTCATCTCTCTGATAGTTCTTGGTTCCACATGGAGATTTTAGATCTCTTACTCATCCTTGGGCGAACTCAGAGAGGCAAGTGTCAAATGAGCAGCTTCTAGAAGATTCTATGGGTTTCCACCTAGCAAACTGCTTGTGCCATTTGTCTGCTCTCGCTCACCACACCCTTTAGAAGGGCTTTCCAGTATGCATCGCACTTTTTGCATGTGGTAGGTGAGATGCATCACACCTTTAGAACTGGGCAGTCTGTATGGTCCTTCTTTGACCAGTTTTGAGTAGCTTTTCATGGAGAACTTCTGGGAGATGATGTAATCAGTTGACCTTGCTCTTTTAGGGTATGAAACAACACTTTTAGGGACTTAGAAGCCCTTGGTTTATGGACATATGTGATTGGGGTTGTAGTGCCCAAATATGTCTATAACAGTTGCCCCCTAAAGCATGAGGTCGTAAATCTTTTGATGTCGGGTGAAATGCTTTATAATGAGGATCTGAGGTTTTTCGCACTGGAAGGTGACCTCTAATAAGATACAATACAATACATTATCTTCATAATATTTTCATGATCTAGCTGAGGTGGGCATTCCCATGCTCAGCTTGATAGAATCATTTTCACGTACATAGGAGAGACAACCGTCTGTGTGCAGACTGATGATTCTGGTAGAGCCATCATCCCTTAGTTTGGATGATTAGCTGTGCAGCAATAATGTACATTTGGTGTCTTTATTTTCCTAATTATATCGCAGCCCAGATGGATGAAACTAGATCCGGGGTCTTCAAAACTCATTCAATATTCACCCGAAAGTACAAGTTGATCCATGTGAAAAGATGTTATGATGTCGAACATGGAAGGACATCGCCTGATTACCAGCCAATGATGTAAGCTGTTAACAGATGTGAGAGGAATCATCGATGATGATGATGACCCTCAAGGTACTGCAGTACAATTCACATGGTGTGAATCATGAGATGATGTCGAACACCATGCAAAATCTTTCAATCGGAGGCCATTAGTGTAAACCTGTCACCGGAAGTGAGAAACTTGCCATTGAGGCATGCGAGATTCAAAGTACTGGAAGGGTTGTCCCTAGGTCAGCTTCTTGGATAATGAGTTGATGTCGACAAGAAGTGACCCGTCATAGGAGGGCATTAATGGATCCCACATCTACGACATGGAATGGAGCAAATGATTTTGTAGAGGTGAAAACAATTTGATGATACAAGGTTCAGGATGGCGGTCATGAAAGAATGAAGCGTGAAGGTATTGTAGCAGATGAGGCACAAGCTGGGTAGGTGAATTCTCTGAGCGACTTCTCTTGAACATATCAGCGACAATGAAATGGATTGGTAGCGTTAACCCCAAAAGTCGATGGTACGGTGGACCAATGGTGATATGACTGGTGAACAGAATAACCCAACCTGACTCAATCATGGTGATGGAGTGAAAGTGTCATGTTCAAGAGCGACCTGCTACCAATAAAGTTTCTTCAAGTTTTCTTCCCAATTTTCCCCAGTCACTTCTGACGAGCACCTCTTTATTTTTGTCAAGATTGAGGAGGATAACATATGCTTGTTCTATAATTTTCCCTTTGGGAAAACCCGTCGCTATGTTTTAACGAGCCTAGCGACAGTGAAACTCGTTCTTGTTTGAATGGACAAGTTTGTCGCTATTGTTTTAATGAGTTTAACGACAAGGATAACTCGGTCCTTTTCAATTTTAGAGAGTCTGAAAAGAGATAGAAAGAAGACTCCAATGTTCCTTTTTCGTAATATAATCCCTTAAGTCTGAAAAAGTATGAAACAATGTGAAAGGGATGACTTTTCGATAATTTTAACGACCCGAACAAGAAAAATGCTCGATATTTTTGTGTAATAATCCCTTAGGTCTGAAAAGATTAAAATCTAGAGGAGGGGTAGCACTTCTAATCACTTTAACGAGCTGGAGAGGCTAATCGCTCAACAATATTTTCATATTTTACGAGTCAGATGAAAGAGCTTAAAGGAGACTTGTTTTTTGAGGAACGAGTGATGTTTTCAGATAGAAGTTGGTTCTAGGTAAGGTTTAGGACTTTCCAATCATGACAATGTAAAATGGTGGCTAATAGGATCACTCGTCGCAGCTGTTTCTCAAAAGGGGTAAACAATCAAATGGAGGTGAACGATTGGCAAAATTAGAGTGGAGGTGATGGTAAGAACATGACCAAGGCTCAAAAGCTGATGATAATGCATTCACAATGGTTATTTACCAGAGGTGGGTTCATTTTTTAATGAGCTTAAACTCTGCTGGAACATATGCTCAATGCTAGGTTTAATTTTTAACGAGCTTGAACTTCGTGTAAAAATGCTCATTGCTAGGTTTATTTTTTAATGAGCTTGAACTTCACATAAAACTTCTCATGGCCTGGTTCATTTTTTAATGAGCTTGAACCATGCGACAACATATGCCCAGATTCGGTTTCATGTTTACACAAGCTTGAAACGAGAAACTATGCTTGTTATAAGTTCGCATGCCCCCAGCATAATGACGCAAATCGAGGTGCATGCCCCCCAAGCTTCATTGCATTCATCATGGTGGTTGGAATGAAGGTTTACCTTCGAAATCTTTGAAAGATTCGACTTGGATTTTATGAGATCATAATCAAAGAATCGATTTGGAAAGGGAGTTGTTTCATTTTTTAATGAGGTTGACACAGTAAAAGAACTATCCTCATAATCCATTGTATTTACAGTATTTGATAGAAAATCAAAAACTGAAGGATGATTAAGGTTGTTGGAATAATCTTCACGGTAATCTGGAAGATGGGAACGATGGTGGTAATCTTCCCATGGTTCACCCTCTATGATCATTGACTGAACAATTCATTCGTCTGTAGAATGTACATGCGACTAAGGATCTGAAGAGGTGCCATATTTCTTAGACTTATCTATCTAAATAGTCGATGAGCGTTGATTTGGGTTTGCCCCCGAGGCCAAGAAAATTATTGCTACAATATTTCTAAAATGGCGATGATCCATGCTGACAAAATGTTCAGGAATCTTCCGAATCTTTTAGATATAGAAGATATCATATTTCAGGTTCCCACCGTTGTCACTTCCACTAGATTATTCGGGGGCAGTAGGGCGAAAGTACCCATTAAGGCAGTGTCCTTTAAGAGGCCTACTCTAACATTTTGAAGCTATTGAGAGCTTCCATGGATCATTGGAATGCTTCCCGTAACTTGTGAACTGTTGGGGAGAAATGTTTGTTGGTAAACGATTGTAATTCCTCCTTGGAAGGGAAATGCAATCTTTCTAAAGTATGTCGACACAACAGCGACCATAGCATAAATCCAAGGCCTTCCTAGTAGGATGTTATAATCGAGATTTCCATCGATAACTTCAACATCATTTTTTACTGTTTTGCCCCCCAGTTCAACTTGTAAGTTACTCAAATTATTGTATGGAGTGTATGTTTGTCCATCAAATGCTTTTAACGTCATTGACGATCAAGACAAGGGTGGTGATTCTAAAGTTTTCTAGCAACTCATTGACATAATACATGTAGATACCCCCTCATCAATAATTGTTCTATGAACAGTTTTGTTGAGGGCTTTCATTTGAATCAGGAAAGCGAGTTGAGATGGTAACTGAGGTTCATATCCTTTATGATTAAAGGCCACAAGATTGGAATCCATTGGGTCAATCCCACCTATTGCTGATAATAGAACCTTTTTTTGGTAGGGGCAATTTTGTAGTACTTCAAGTGTCGACATAGCGGACGACGATTGGGTCGGGTCCTCTACTATATTATAATTTTGTGTTGCTCTGGCATGAGGATTAAACGTCGATTTGTGTACAACTCCCTTTGGTGGCTTTATCGTTAGCTCAAGAATGATGGGTGGCACAACTTCGGTCAAAGTTGTTGTCGAACTACTAAGTCGATCAGTAGCCTTGTTGTTCGACAGATGTGGATTCCCGTAATCTTTATTCCTTGTCGATATTAAAGCATCATTTTGCTGTTTTGAAATGGAAAACATAAGCACTTGGGATGGGGAAGCATTGTTGCTAGCAACCATATTGGTTCTTGGGTTTGGAAACAAATCAGTCAATACCGCTGAGGTTTTTGACTTCTTAAAGAACTTCTTAAGCTCAGCTTTATGTGGACAATCTTGTGTCCAATGATACTCATCACATATGAGGCATGGCTGAGTAGGTTTCTTTTTCCTAGAAGGGTTTGTAGAAGATTTTTCAGGAGACAAATCATCCTGTTTCTTCTTTTTTCTCTTCCCTTTCTTCTTGCCTCCTGGTTGCTTCGGTTCTTTTCCTTTGTCAGTTGACATGGCATTAACCTCTGAGGCTAGAATTTCTTCATTTGCATTTTGATCAGAAATATTATGGGCTTTCTTAGATGTAGCCTTTTTCGATTTCGTGCTCATCGTACCTATCATGCCATCGCCAACATGAGAGTCTTTGTTTGATTTAGGAGGAGGAGGAATGGAAAATTCTAGTCTCGAAGCATCAGGGATTTTGTCATAGAGCGTGCCAGACTGAGTGTAGATCAAGTCTAGATATTGCGCACGAGCAATGACCTGCTCTTCAGTGACGACCCCTCCCTTCGCCACATCTTCTGTTATAGAAGGTAACAAAGACTTAATAAACCATTCAGCTAGTAGCTGATCAGGGACATATGTTTTTACCATTCTACGACGACGTCGCCATTCATGAATATGATCGGATATGTGAGTGGTCGTCGTTTGCTTGAAATTGGTAAGAAGCTCTGTCCCTATTTCATACCTTATTGGTAATTGAAAATGGGTTAAAAAGGTTGTGGCAAGGGCGCTGAAGTTATCAAATGAAGCTCTAGGCAATTCGATGTACCATTTTGCTGCTAGACCAGTTAACGTTCACTGAAAAAGGCGAAGCCGAATCGAATCATCATTGAGAGTGTTGGATGAACACCACAGATGAAAGGTCATCAAATGATTCAATGGGTCTTCACCCAGATTTCCATTAAATTTAGGAATATCTGATTGGATTGTTCGTTAGCCGATTTAGATCTGGTAACTCTAGAGTCGCCACGAAGGGCAACTGTTGATTCAGGATCGGCGAAGCATACCCAGGATAAGATGGGATCGCTTGAGCAGTGGGTCTTTTCATACCAGCATAATGCATTTGATGTTGATAACTTTGATAAGGTGGTTGGGCATAACCAATTTGAGATGATTGGTTATAACCATTTTGAATATATGGCTACCTATTAACTGCAAAGTTTTGCTGCTCAGGTCCTTGGTAAGCTTGTTGGAATTGCGATTGTTGATATTGCACCAGTGATGGTTGTAAAACCATTTGCTGTTGCCCGATACTAGACATTTGACGAAGATGAGGGGTAATAGTAACCATTTGAGCCTGAGTCGCTCCAGTTAAGGAGCCACTAACTGGCGATTGCGGTTGTGTCATGGAGACAAGAGGCTATTATACAACGACCTGAGAAACTTGAGGTTGGCATACAAGAGGCAATGCTTGTACTTGCAACACTGTCACAATAGCTGGTTTAGTGGGGATGTTCGACATAGGGAGACTCGGTTGCATTGAGTATACAACTCTTGGTTGTTGAGGCAGTATTGTCACCCAACCGCTAGATGTGATTCCAATTTGACCTGAATTCGGTTGTGAACTCTCATATGGTTGTTCTCTTGGAGGGAACAATGAAAGGGTGTAGTGCCGTCCATATGGCAGAAATCTAGTGCTCAAGGGAATGATTGGCCTTTGGAGACTAGACTACCCAAATTGATATTGTTGTGAAGGATCAATTTGTTGAGATTCAACATAAGAGATTCCAGATACTATTCCGGATGAACAAACGGGAACAGACCATACTATCAAAATAGTCCCTGAGTGGACTCCTTCTATCGGTTGAGAGCTAGTTGGGACAGATGGTATACTAGCGAACATTTTCGAAGTGGTGGTAGGAGATTCTGCTACCACTGTATCAGACGAGACAATCCTAGATGTCGATGGTTGTCCAGACATATCGAGTCTATCCAAAATACTTCCCAGTGCTTCTACAGGAACTTGTGATGAAGGGGTATTAACTTTTGAAGTTGAAGGATATAGGTGGATCTCAGTCCCAAAATGTGATGGAGTACTAGATGGAAGATCCTCCGTAATCTCTTCTATATAAATTAATCCAGGTGGAAGAGGTAGACCGTTAGGTCTGTAAAATATTTTTGGTGCCGAAGAAGGTATGGATTCTGTAGAGACAGATGTTGGAGGGGTAACACCTTCTGAATCGACCCTGGATGGAGCTGGTTCGAGAATAGAAGTGTTTACTGTTACCGTAGGTTCAGTGCTAATGTCCTCTTGTAACTGCGGAACTTCTTCTGTAGAGGCAGGGATACCAAAAATGGTTGGAGTAACTAGAGTCTTAGAGGATGTTGAAACACAAGTTTCAAACAAACCAGGGGACTTTGACCCAGTTAAACGAGTTCACTTGACCTGGAAATGTTTGGTTTCCGGAGTCAAAGATGGTTGACTCGTCAGTCTTCATGAACGATGAGGTTTTGATTGACTTTCTTTCATGATTGTGGTTTTATCTGATCAACTCAAAATAAGAGGGGAAAATGTTATTCTGTATTAAATGAATTTTAGACGCTTTTACACAACTTTCTTTTTCACTTTTTAAGAGTCGAGAAAAAGCTAAAGATGACTCTAGTCGCCTTCAATTTTTAATGAGCTTGAAGTGACAAGTGCTCAGATGGACCTTTTCCTTTAAGGAGTCTGAAAAGGAATGAAAGAGACTACTCTGGAAATCTAGACAGAGGGATTACCAAACCAATCGCAAAACTGTAGAATACTTTTTACGGTACGACAATCAATCTTTCCGAATGTTGTGTTCAGTGCATTGCAATCGATAGGGCGACAGACACGGCTTCCTAAGGATAAAGGATATAGCCTATTGTGGTCTCCCAATATATACTCGACGGTATGTGGGAGCAAAAGTCCGTACTGGCACTTATCGTCTCAAAGAGGAGGAATCACCCAACCTACGATGAAAGCAATAGTTACCAGGCTTTACGAAGCCAAAATACGTATCTAGCCTAGACTTCTAGATGTTGTGCGTTAGGTTCCAAAGCATTTTTATGTTCATTAAATTTATTTTACAGTTGATCTTTCTTAAGAAATTTTCCTTTCAGGTTCACCGCGTGATGTAGATATACAATTCCTAAAATGAAATCTAAGATGATAAATAGTCGTTTAATCTTCTTTTTGCAATGAAAATCCTAGCTACTAAGGAAAGAAAAATGAAATTCTTTCAACATAGAGCAGAGAGCACACACTAGATGTACTGTCCTAAATCAAAATCAACAAGCAGTCTAAATGCAAATGCACATGCATTTATTTGTTTTCCGCTTTCTTAATGTGTAAATGACAAAAATAATGCTAAATACAAATATGAACTATTTCCTCTTTCAAAGCAACAGTACTCATGATTTTCTTTTCAAAAAATGACAAGAAGGAAAGACGACACTTTGCGATTTTGAATTGAAAGTTGCTTTTGAGACTTGAAATACTACTAATTCAGATCAAATACACGAGTAACAGTATAATCGACTATCAAGAACAATAAGATTCTTTTCTTTTACTGAAAATGACCCTTGCGACACTTCCAAATCAAAAGATGACAGTTCGATTAAGCTACTTCTTTGTAAAAGAGAACTATAAATGGCGCACAATACATAAAAGAATTCAAAATTCTTTGTACAATAGAGTTTGGATGGTGCAAAGAAGGGGGTTTCAACAGTGGTCTACTGATCACAGATAGTAAAACTCTTGAATAAAACTGAAGACAGTGAAGAAAATACCAAAATCTGGAGGCAGATCTAGTCTTGTCTAATCATCGCACCTGTAACACAGGGAAACAGGGATGCATCCCACCTACTGCACATGGGAGGTGCGATGCATCCATATTTCCTAAAGGAGAGGGTGTGCTTGTCAAGGAACAAGACTTCAACTTGGTTTTTGGTCACAGTTTGCAGTTTAGTCCAGGGATTTAGGCTGAGCAAATGATAGTCAGTAACTACAAAGTATAGGGCTAATCTAATGAGGTTACTCAAGCTACCTCTATGGCACTTAGGATGTTTGCAAGTCAATTTTTCAGTTCATAAATAAACTCGGAGATTGACTGAAGTAGCGTTGATATACTTTGCACTTGCATAGCAAATGTAGTTCGAAGGCTAGCTGGATTGACTTCAAGCTCCATATGTGGTTTATGAATCAAACAAATAGAGACAAGAAATCAAACTAATCGCTCCCCAGCGGAGTTGCCATTTTGTCATCAGGAAATCTAGTGTCGATTCAGAGTTGCTAGTCCCACTAAGACGGGTAGCTATCTTAGAAACAAACAGATTAAAGTCACTTGTTTTTCCTTTACGAGAGAGAGATGAGAAAGAAGCAGAGAGTACCAACCTCAGTCTTCCGCTTGGCTCCTTGCTTGTTTCCTTTCCCCTTTGACAAAATCTCGCCACTACTTCCTTACTTGTCCAGCTTCAAAGAGCACCTGTAAATTCACAGCAGCATAATACCATCAAAGCATAGAGATCTTTCACTGTAAACAATATAGGATCAGATATATATTGACCATATAAATTCATATAACAACACAATATTCAGAGATACACAAGAATATAGAAGAAAACTCAAATGAATTTATTAGTAAAAGTCATAGAATACAGGATTACAACCACTTGGTCTGACGCAACGCCATCCTCCTAGCTTGAAAGCCCTCTTCACCTCACACAAAGCAAGATCACCCAACAATTTCTTCAAAGAGAAACCAGCAGCACCTCTTTGCAAATTACCAAAATTCCAACCTTTTGATCTCTTGGATGAGGGATCCATTTATAGATATTTTTAGGGGGGTGAGTCAACTTCTGGGATTTTGATTAGTGTCATCTCTCTGATAGTTCTTGGTTCCACATGGAGATTTTAGATCTCTTACTCATCCCTGGGTGAACTCAGAGAGGCAAGTGTCAAATGAGTAGCTTCTAGAAGATTCTCTAGGTTTCCACCTAGCAAACTGCTTGTGCCATTTGTCTGCTCTCACTCATCGCACCCTATAGAAGGGATATCCAATATGCATCACACTTTTTGCACGTGTCAAGTGAGATGCATCACACCTTTAGCACTGGGCAGTCTGTATGGTCTTGATCTTACCAATTCTGAGTAGCATTTCATGGAGAACTTCTGGGAGATGATGTAATGAGCTGACCTTGCTCCTTTAGGGTATGAAACAACACTTTTAGGGACTTAGAAGCCCTTGGTTTATGGACATATGTGATTGGGGTTGCAGTGCCCAAATATGTCTATAACAGATATGTTGAAAAATAATCATGAAATCAAATGGAATTTTCCTACTAGGTATACATTTGATCAGAATAAGAAGGCCATTGTAGAAGTTCCCATCTTAGCCAGTCCAGATTACTCTCAACCTTTCAGTGTATTTTGTTTTTCATCTGAAACCACATTAGCTGTTCTTCGTTTGCAAAGGAACAAATATGGATATGACCAACCCATTGCCTTTATTAGAAAGTTATGAGAGATGATGAGCCAAAGTATGATTGCATTGAAAAACAAGCACCATCTTTAGTTCAATATCTGAAGACCTTTAGTGCCTATCTCCTCCACTCTTCTATCATTGCATATGTGCCTAATAGTGTTGTTAGAACTGTTCTAACTCAGCCGAACACTGTTGGAAGGAGAGGGAGATGGATAACTAAAATTTTAGAGTATGATCTCATCGTCGATACTAACAAACTAATAAAAGGTCAAGGCCTAGCTAATATCCTTGCTGAATCCAATTGCAAGATGTTAGGAATAAATTTCGTTTTTGACATCCAAACTAAGAAGATACACAAGAACCTTATGCAACTCTAACATAGGAGAATCCACAAGAACCTTATGAGATCCCAACTGAGAAAAATCCACAAAAACCTTTTGAAATCCCCACACAGAAGAATCAACAATAACCTTTTGAAATCCTCGCATAGGAGAATCCAAAAGAACCTTCTAAGAGCCCAGCTGAGAAGAATTTGCAAGAACCTTTTGCATCAGATCACACAATTTTGATTCACATTGATGAAATTTTTTTGTTATCAGATTGGTATTTTGACATTGTGAACTTTCTTAGAGAATTTGAGTGTCTAGCTGAATTTAATAGAACTCAATGTAAAACACTGAAATTGAAAGTTGTTAAGTATTGTATTGTGAATGAAAATTTGTACTGGAAGGATCCTCTTAATATGCTTCTACTTTTCCTAACAAAGAATGAAACAGAAGGGATCATTGATGAATTTTATGGAGGAATTTGTGGAGGCCATTATGCTTGGAGGGCCACAGCATACAAGATCCTAAGGGTAGGGTTTTATTGGCCTATATTTTTTGCACAGGTAGGAGAAAAGGTTAGGTGTTGTAAACAGTGCCAAATGTTTACTGGAAAGCAGATATTAGAAGTTATTCCATTGGTTCCAGTCTTACTCCAAGCACCATTCTTCCAATGGGGATTGGATTTCATTGGTGAAATTCATCCTCCATTAAGCAGTCAATGTAGATGGATATTAATTGCTATGGACTATTTTACCAAGTGGGTAGAAGTCATTCCAGTCAGAAATGCAACTAATATTGTTGTGATCAAGTTCATTGAAGAATATATATTGTCTAGATTTGGATTCCCTCAGAAAATAGTGAGAAATAATGCACAAGCAATCACTAGTACTAAGATGATTGAATTCTGTCAGAAATATCAGATATTGTCGCATCATTCTACACCATATTATCCACAGGGAAATGGACTGGTAGAGTCCTCAAATAAAATTTTGGTTAAATTAATAAGGAAAACATTGGAGGATCATAAAAGGAGTTGTGATAGTCATATTATTTATGCTCTTTGGGCCAACAGGATTTCACCCAAAAGATTAACAGGTAAATCCCCTTTTTAGCTTGTTTATGGAAAAGAAGAAATATTTCTCACACATTTAGCTTTTCCTATTTTAAAGTTTTTGCAAGAGTCAAATGAAGAGTCTAATGAATTCTCTCAAAGAATAAATCAGATCATAGAATTGAATGAAGATAGAGATGAAGTACAGTACAAGCTTAAGAAATATTAGAGTAAAATGAAAAGCTTGTTTCATAGGAAAATTAGGGAAAGAGATTTTAGGCAAGGTGATTTGGTACTGAGATGGGATGTTATGAGAGAAGAAAAAGGAAAACATGGCAAGTTTGACAACCTTTGGTTGGGACCTTTTAGTATTTTTGAGGTCAAAACTAATAACACTTTCATTCTACAGAATTTGGAGGGAGATTATTCCTCATTGCCTATCAATGGGAAGCACTTGAAGCACTATATTCAATATTGAGAGGTTTCCATTCATTCACCATTGTATTATAATGAAGAATTTTATTTTACATCTAGTGTGTATTTGTTTCAATAGAAGACCCCATTAGCCCTACGAGAAGGCACATGAATCTGCAAGTTCTTTGCATCCTGCAGGAGGAAGCAGTCCCTAGTTGGAGCCGATGTTGTAACATAATTTATTTTTGATAAGTTATTTGTTATTTTATAAAAGAGGGTATAAAAAAAAATAAAGAAAAAAATTAAATAGGTAAAAATAGAAAAATAAAAAGAGATGAAATAGAACCCCATCAAAAGAAAGTCAAAAAGATTTGAATAAGCATGCTTGTTTAAAGTGCTACTTCATGAAAAATCCATTTGTAATAATAAAGGCCTATGTGCAGTTTGTTTTATGCCACAACTTTTTCTTCTGATCTGAACCAAATTATTTAATCTTCATTGGATCATTTAAATTTTTGTTCTAGTCTAGAGTATAAATTCAACCAAATAGTTTAACCTTGGTTGAAAACTAGAAATTCGGTTATATTAGGACCAATAAAATGCCTAATATGCTTTATAATTGGCCTAAAACCATATAGATTGGGCTTAGAATAGTTGATTAGTTGATTAGTGATTGTATTAATTCTTATTATTGTTAATTACCCCGCTTAAGTGGTGATTAATTATTGTAAAGGGTTATATGTAAATGTTTTTAATAAAGCTCATATATGAAAAAATCATTGTCATCAAATATTAATGAATGATCTAAAATCAATGGTTGAAGCTTTTCCTACCCAAATGAACGTTGGGGAAATTCTTCACACCCCCCAGCTACGAAATGAGTTAACTGTGAGGAGGGTAATAGAAGCAGTCTCCGCTTGTGTGAGCCCCCCACCTACGTGTCACCCTCTCAACATTTCGCACCCCCTCGCTCTAAACTACTTACCACTAGCCCCTCTCTGAAATTCACCATTCTCTCTCCCGTGCCTTCTGATACCACCTCGACATCTGATCCTTCCACGCCACCTTCGTCCAATCCTTTTGTGCCACATGCTTACCAATATTTTCATTGTCATTCCCATTAACCGTTCTCACTATCTGTTGCCAAATAAATTCCTTAACTATTAAAGTGTAAATGATTATCCATTGCTACAATCATTTCTCGTTAAGTCATTAATTCACCGATTAGCTCATTATTAATGGCTTCTACTGTAATGGTAGCTTAATTTTCCCTATAAATACTTATTTTCCTAGTTACACCTCCTTTTGTTACTGTTCCATTGCTTCAAGATTATTCATTTTTCCTGCAAAATTACAAATGGGCCAAGTCTATAATCTAAATCATCACTCAGATATCTTTGTATTTTTTGTCATATTATCATTTCTATCTAAAATTATGGCTCCTAGGAAGAAGGAAAAATATTCCAATGGTTCTTCTCTAGCACAAGAGAACCCACAAACTTCTGATCTGCTTGACCTGGACCATATCCCATTAGCCAACCAATACTTCAAAATCACAGATACTGGGTGTGAATTTGCCATGTTTTAATTGCAGAATTGGCTTAGACAAACAGGGCCTTCATGTAGAGGATGAATTAAATCTCTAGGAATCAAACTTTCCTCTATAAATGTTTCCTCAAGCTCATTCTTTCCCTGATTTTGTTATTTGGTGTGAATCTAAGTATAATCCCTTGCAAAGAATAGTAGTGGCTTAGAATGGTGATATTTTGATAACCATCACTACTGAAGCCATAAACAAAATACTCTTGATACTTGAGAGTGATTCACTCATCTTTTTCTCCCTTGTAGCTCTAATTGACCTATATCATAAACTTACATTCCCTCAAAGATCTCAAATCTTTAAGAGTTTTCTCCTCGAAGATGCTGAGATTTCCAAGAAAAATCCTCCTTACTCAGCATCCATGTTTCCAAAGAGATCCAAGCAAATTATTTCCCTCATTTCCTGCTTGTTAGGCTACCCATCAGATCAATGGGTAGACGAGGTTATATTAGGTTATCTGTCTATCTTTTCAAAGGAACAAAAGTGTTATAGACATTTTTGTGCCTTACAGCATGAAGCATGAAATGTCAATAATCTGAGGGATCCAAAGTCCCTAAACATGTTGTTCCTACCCCTAGAGGAACAAGGTCAGCAAACCACAGCACTGAATATCAGTTCTCCACCTTAAAACACTAAAAAACAAGCTAATTCTGGATCATGTCAACTGCTCCACTGAGCATCTGCGCTGAATGTCAACTGCTCCACTCTGTACTTGCGCTGAATGTCAAAAGCAATGAAGGCTACCTGCGCTGGGCGAGATTGGCCAAGTGGCACAGTCATTCCTCAAGGTGTCAAATGCCCAGGAAGCTTCCAAAATGACACTTGGATCAGGGAATTCGCCTTGTGATGAGTAAGAGGATCTAGATCTCCAAGTGGAAGCAAGAAACTCCAAGTGGACTCAAGAACTGAAGAATAACTGAAGTGGGAGAGGACACTAGTCAACTTCATGCCAACCTCAAGCTGACTCATCCTTTCTCCAAAACTCTTATATATAGAGCTCTCTCATGAGGTCTAAGGAGGCTGGAATCTTGTGAATGTAAGGAAGTGCTGTTGGTTTGAGTATAGAACTATTGGGTGATTTTCTTGAAGGAGGTGAAGAGGAGATTTCTTTCTGCTGGGAGGTGTTGCTGGATTGGGCCTCTTATGGTTGTAACACTCTCAGAACTTTACTTCTTCCATTAATAAAGCATTTGAGGTTCTTCTATATGCATGTGTCTCAATGGTGAATTGTTATACTTGTGTATTTGATTTATTCTAATCCTTGAATCAGTTATGAATGTATGTTGCTTGTAGTTTTCCTTTCTTGCCCTTTTGCAGGATCTTTGTGTAGCTGGGCCAGTGAAAGAGCAAGGAGCTGGGAGCAAGCAGCAAAGAGAGAAGATTGGATCAATCATTAGCGGAAGACAACGGTTAGTGGATCTCTTTCTCCCCTCTCTTACATCTCATAAAGAAGTAATCTTGAATAGCTTTGCATTTGGTTGTTGCTGAGGTACTATCACCCTTAGAGTGGGATAGGGTCATTCCGTATTGGATACTTTTCCCAACAACAAAAAGCCTACCTTCATATATAACTACAATCAATTTTTGGCTGATGCTATGCATGAGAAATTTATGAATATCACAACTGAAGGAGTATTCAAATACTCTTCTATCTTATTTCACATGTTTATTTTTCAGCAGGGAGACAAATTACCCATTGTTTTACACAAGCAAGATGAGCAGCAAGAAGATCAATCAGTTATTCATTGGACCTCATTGATTATAAATAACTCAACTGAGTTCAAATTTTTAGATTTCATAGACCGTTTCATTCACCCAATAGCACAACTTTTCAGTAGTCAAAGTGAACCAAGAGTCAGTCCTAAAATCAAGAGTATTTTGCAACTTAGTGATCAAGTTAGAACAAGAGACTGATATCTCTATCGAAACTATATAGAGATCAAAGTATATGGGTGTGAGTTGGCTCCATATAAGTTGCCAAAGTATTTTCCAATGAGAATTTTCTCTTTGGAATATATTAGGCAAATGATGAATATGGATGAGCTACATTTCATCTCCTAAAAGAGAAAATCACAGTTTAAGCTTAAAGCACAGGTTGGGTCATTCATTTGCAACACTAGATCAGTTGGCTTAGAGGAAGATCCCATATTAAAACAGATGGGTTTTCAACCCAACTTCACTTGGTCCTATGATCCATTTAGTATTATTTTATATTTAAGGGTGGAGATTAAGACTACTCCTTATAATCGCACACCTAGGTCTGAAATTGAGAAATTGAGAAATCAGGAACAATGGGAACAGAATAATCTTCAAGAAGCAGAGGAACAAGTCTTACTTCCTTCTACTCATGAGACTCTAGTCTCTCAAACTAAGCTAAACAAAAGGCCTAGTGAAGGATCATCATCATCAGAAATGTCATAAAAGGAGTTCATCCACTACCAGAAGAAACCAAGGATCGAATAAAAGGATATTACTACTACTACTACAACTCAAGGTCAAAAGGAGCCTATTGTCGTCAACCTGGATGATTCACAGGTATCTATAGGCACTGAGGAGCCTGTAATTGTTAGTCCTTATTCCTCTTCTAATTCACAAAATTTGCTAGAAATTACTCACTCTACTCGTCCAAGTGAAACAGAGGAGTCAAATGTTTTCACTAGCTTTCTTGAAATCAAGCAAAATAATGAATCTTTAAAAGCTAATGTCTATGCATAGTTCTAGAAGTAGAATTCCACTTCACAACATAGGTTATTGAAAAAATTTGATAGTGAGAAGGGAAGACTCTAGATGGCCTTTCTGTAGATCAAGTACCTTTTCCCAAGGGTTTTGCTGATTATAAGAAAACTAAATTCTCATTTGATGCTAATTAGATTCATCCAATTGACCAAATGGACATCGGAAGTCTAGCGAGATGTTGTTGTCAACCATGACCAACACTACTATGGCATTGTCTAAGCTTAAAACTTCTCTATCAACTGTCCAATCTCATTGTAAAATTGAGAAAATATCATCTCTATCTAAGGATAATAGGGTTAAGTCATTGGAGGAATTAGTCATTAAAATAAGATATGACCTTGCTGAAGTGAAAGCAACAGAAGATATAATCAAAAGAAAGAACATAGGTATTGCAACATTGAGAAAACAGTGTAAAATGCATTCTACAGAAGACCCCCAAACTAAGGAAATAGTAGAGACTGAACATCATAAGGAAGAAATGCTCAAACTGATAATTGAGCAAAATGTACAGATTAAAACCATGGAGGAATAGATTGAGAAGTTGCTTAAAGAAAAAGTGCAATTTACTCAATTATCTATAGGCCCCATCATAACTATTCCTATTACATCTTCATCAGCCATAGGGGAATTTACATTGACAATAGAGGATTTGAACAAAATTTCACAGTAACTCATTCATCAAAAGCAAGAGAATGAGAGGCTCCATAAGAAATTTCTGATTTTGGAAGCACATAAAATAAAAAATGACAGTTTGTACGTTGAGGAAATGTAGAAAGCACACAAGTTGAATAGAAGGATGGAAGAATTACAGAGTCAGTCACTGATGGAATAGACCTTGGCCCAAGCCAAGGAAAGCATTTGGTCAGACAGTAGTTAAGCCATAACTGAAATATGGCCATCCATTCAGATCATTTTTGAGGAGGAGGAACTCATCAACAAATGTCAAGTAGCCATTGATGAAGTGAAATAGTTTCTTGAAGATAAACCAAGTGACGCTACTGATATGATCAGAGTTGATTCAAAGAGTAGGATAGAGTTGGAGAAGATGAAGATTTTAGACAAAACATTAACCATTTTGGAGATCAATAAGGTTCTCCAAAAGAAGAACTTCATGACACAACTTGAAACAAAATGTCAAGCATTAAGCACCTCTATTCAAAGATTTCACTTTAAGTTTAATTTACTTAATCAGAGAGGATTTCCAGGATTAGTGGCTCCAAATGATAGGTTTATCAGTTTGGAAGATTACTGCAAGAAAATTTACAACAAAACAACTGATAAATCAAGTTTTGTAGGCATAAAATGGCCATTACAGGGAACAAGCATAGGAAGCATTAGATTTTGACTTGACCATTAAGCATGAAAAAAACCATATTTTTATAAATAAGCCCACTTTTGATAAATATATAGAAGTAGATGAAGTTTACAGGAAGTTGGTGAAACTCACCATACCAAGTGAAGAAATATGGGATCACTTGTGTGAAGTAATTGAGTAACTTTCATCTTCAATAGACAGACATCTGGACAACACATTTTGGGGACTAGTCATCAATAGATTCCTAAAGAATAGTGCCACCACTTAGAATTTTTTAATTTCCTATTATTTTGTACTATTTTTGTAAGATTTTGTAAGAAATATCTCTAGCATATATTTAGTTTTGTATAAATAACTCGTCATCCGAGTTATTGTGGGTTGAACCCTTGTATGAACATTGAGAATGGAATTGTAACTAAGCTGAAGAATTGCAAAAGCTAATGAAAGGATTCTGAATTTGCCTACTATAGTTCTATCTTCTTGTAATTTTTCACATGTGTTGATTTCATTATGTATTGCTTCATATATTCAATTCCTTATGCAGATAACTGGGTAAGATCATACTGAGTATCAGTCAGTCTTAAATCCCCTGTGAATTTATCAAAAATAACTAGGGACTAGCTTATAAGACTATTTGTTATTATAAACTCCCCTATATCAATTAATTGTCACACAAATCTACATTCGTTTGAATATATTTTGTTCTACATGAAACCTTGTTTTCTTATATTCTTTGCTTATAACTAGTCAAATATTATTTTTGAATATTTAGCAATTTATACCATCACATATTCTATTATTCATTCACTTTAAATAAATTAATTGTTTCTAGACAAATAGCAACCCTTTCTTCTAGTTCAATAATTTTTAAGGCTTAAGCACATGTTTTAAATAATTCAAATCATTGCTCATCCATAAATTTAAAACCAACAAAATATTTTAGATGCTCTGGCATGACTAACTAACCTAGATTCATCTTAGAGGATAACACAACCTTTGAGTCTTTGGGCATGGATTTCCTCACATTTTTCCAACTCCCAATCCGCTAGGACTCGGGATTTGATCTTCTCACCCATTTCAAGAAAACAATGACCATGCATATTTGAGACCACATCCATGAATGGCATAAACATCGCAGCTTGTGCAAGGATCATATAGAAGCAAGACCCCCCTCAACTTATGTTTGAGATCCCTCACCTAAGAAATCTCAAATGATGTCGCTTCAGCATATCTGAAAAATGAGGAAGAGGCTATCTGCAAAGTTCAATGATTTGAGCTTATATACATGCAATTTGGGTACCTCTACCATGTCCTCCTAGATTCCTCTCATCTCTTGCCTTGCATACTAGAAATACCAAGAGTATATAGTGCTGCATACGGGTTTATTAGAACCATAGCCCAGAATCAACAAAGAAACACTTACCAACAATATTGAAATAGGTATGGTGGCCAAACCACTTACCAACCATATGGTCCTACACCTGCAGTGAGACCACCACCTAATATAGGATACTATCCTAGTTAGCCTACACCTATGCAGAATCCTATTATACATGCCAACCAATACCCTCACACGTAGGGTGGCCAATAACAATAAGGGGTTACACTAGTACTATAGGGGCCTAACATGCCCCTCTCCTTCAAAAAGCGTTGTCCTCAATGCTTGAGTAGTTCTTGATGCTTCTGTATAAAATTCTTGTCCTCCCATGTGGAATATTCAGCGGGTAAGTTCTTCCACTTGATGAGATACTCTGAAATTGATCGATTTTGTAGCTGTCGGTTCTTGTTTCTATTTTCATTTTCTTTCCTCGGGGCATCAGTTACCGATAATAATGCTTTACTATGCCATTTGAATTTCGTTAAACCAAGCTTACACAAAAAAAAAAAAAAAAACTACACACCTTTTTTCACTTTATAGAAGTCTGGTATTGAATCCGATGTATCTTTGTAATTTCAGATCATCCAGTTCTAAAATTACTACCTATAGTAGCCTTCTGCGTCCTCTTTCCAATGCCACAAGTATAAGCCAAATTGGATTCTCCAAGGAAGAGTTATGTGAAATCTCCCACAGTGACTTGCTTTTAGACTGGTTCAGTAGAGCGAAATTGTACGACGTTCCACGAGTCACTGTTTCAACCTTTGAATCTGAAACACACACACACAAGAAACTACATTCTATCCTCTTTCTGTACCTTCTTACGAAATTTCAATCCGATCCCCAGAGAGAAACTTATGACGATTTTCCCTAGGTCACCTGTTTTGAATGTAATTCAGGAGTATGCAAAAAGACCAACTTCCTCAGATCATATCTCCGCAAATATCGTGCGAAAAGCTATGAAATTCGGACCCAAGGTTCAGCGTGATTTCTTCTCAAATGGGTTTTTTTTGTGACTTCTGAGACGTCACAGAAAAAAAGTTATAGCGAAAATGCCACGATGACCTGTTTGGAGCAGCGAAACCCTAGAATCCAAAGCTCTGATACCAAATGTTATGAAACCAGCTCAAGAAAAGATAGAAAAGATAGATCAACGCCTTAGAATTCAGCCTCTTCGAGGGGGAAACCTCCTTTACATTACATAAATGAGCAATTATTGGATGATACAAATGAAAAGACCTCCTTTCTATATATAGGAGTCTAAGGGGTCATAACATAATCAGCGCCGACATAACAATAATAATGTAAGGGCAAAATAATAACAATAGTGGGCTTCTACGGGGCACAATAGTAACAATATGGGCACTACATGGGTACATCAATATAATAAGTGGGTTATACTAATAACAATAAGGGGTTACACTAGTAGTATAGGGGCCTAACATCCTCCCATGCATGGTGGTTAGTAACCTCATGTACAAGCAAGTTAGTAACCTCCAAGGTCCACAAAATAGGCTTCCACTTCCTAGAGCACATATGCCAACCAACGATAGGGGAAGCCTTATTTTCCATTTCCAGCACCCCAACATAATATCCCACCAGTTCAACCTAATACTGGGGTTAATTTCG
Organism: Pinus tabuliformis; assembly: GCA_031772625.1. Taxonomy (NCBI): domain Eukaryota; kingdom Viridiplantae; phylum Streptophyta; class Pinopsida; order Pinales; family Pinaceae; genus Pinus; species Pinus tabuliformis. The sequence goes on from CM062808.1 coordinate 161,978,156, forward strand.
TGCAACCTTCTTTCCCCCGTTTGAACAACTGAATACGAAAAATACACCTAATGCCATTAAAAACAAAGGAAAGAAAAAGAAGAAAGGGGAACCTAGATATGGGGGCAACAACCAACAACAACCTCCGTAGGCACTAGTTGGGGGCAACCAAAACCAGAATCATAACTAGGGTCAGACCAAAAATAACCCACAAAATTAAAACAAGAACACTAGCCTAAGGACTAACCATGCTTGTTCTATTTGTGGGGAATATGGCTAATATACACATCATTTCCATTAACTCCTTGAGTTTAAGACGATAAAAGATACCAGGTGGAAAGGGGGGAAAAACCAACAACCTGCAGTAATGCAAAATCCCTTCCCCCCACCAAGGAGTTGTAAATACCCAACATGAATCCTCCCAATGACAATATTAGAATTATCTTGGAGGAAGTTCCCAAAATACCTCAAATCATGACATTTACATGACAGGGGAAGAATTTTCCCTATAAATGAGAAAATGGGATTATAAAACTCCACCATAAACCAACCAATCCACCATGACCACTGCAACACCTACAACACTTTTGATGATCCCCCGACCCCTCATAGAAACCATCCCCATAATGGTCAAAGGGCATCTTCATCGAAAAGGACATAACTCAAGGTTGCTTTTAACTATAGCATAGTTGATGACTTAGCTCAATCTCCATCAACTATGTTAGGCTTTGAAGTTTTACAAACATGTTCAACCCAACAAAAAGCCCTACTTTTTGCATTAGGCGCAATTGACCTTGCTGATTCTCCTTTGATGGATTTTGATCTCGATAACACTACCCCACATCTTCCATTGATAATTTCCTTCCAAATCAGAGTCACAATCTAGAACATTAACATCCATTGTTGCATAGTTGATGAAGGCACATCCACATGTTTCATGTCCAAAATAGTTTGGCAAAAATTGTGATATACTGAGGTCAAAGCATCGAACATCACTCTCACAGCATATGATGGGTGCCCCTCTGATCCTATAAGCCTATTTTAGGACATTCCAGTTTCTGTCACTGATAAAACTATGCTCATTGACATAGAAGTCCTAGAAGCCCAATTGGATTATAATATCCTTCTTGGATACAACTATATGTATGCAATGATTGCATTCACATATTCAATATTTAGGATTATTATGTTCCCTCATGATGGGAAAATCATTACAGTAGACCAAATCACATACTACGAGAAAAATACATCCAACACCCCTAATAAGGTGTTACCTTTCGTAGGATCTTCCCCGAAGTTGATTATGACCTTTACTAAACATGGACCAGGGATATTCTAACCATTAACAATCTTCGATACCTACCTTAGAGACCCACCTTTGCTAGAGGCCACCCATATAGCCCCAAAAACCTTGATGTACATGATAAGTTCATCACACACCCCTACAAATTAGGAACCAATTCTAGATACCCCCAGTGTTGTGATAACTAACTCTACATTCTTACCATATACCATCATTAAGGAAATCTTATTATATCCCCCACCTGGTATCGTCTTGCACCAAGTCATGGGAACACTCACGTTACCAAATATGGATTTCATGATACCTATCTCATATCTTGTTGCAGAGGCCATGCCAACAAACTTAGGTATTACCTCAACAGGAATCATTCATGTAACCACTGCTCAGGAAACCACCCCAAAATGAGCTACACCTGCATCGACACTAGTTGGTGCAAATAAGAGGGATAAGAAAAAATGAAAGAAGGTGGAAGCCTTAAAATCTTCCTCGTCTAGGATAACTCCACCTTATGCTTTGTGTGAAGTGGCTAGAAACCCTACGAACTTGTGTCCTAAGTTAGAAGAGTTGAAATCTCTTATGGATGCCCCAAAAATGTGAGTAGCCCCACCTCCACCTATAGGAGAGAATGAAACACTAGCACGTAATAAGGCGTTGTGCACTAACCATGTATGCACCATATGTGAAAATTACAGGACTTACACCCATCACTACCCACAAATCCCTCAGTATGGAGATGCATTGGGTGCACTCACTCAATTCAATATTGTGACCATCACTTCCCACCACGCTAGTGGTGGATGATGGATCCAAAACCATATTCTGTGTGTTTGATGAAGAAGAATCATGCACAGTTCATCCATGAACCCATATCCATTCTACCTCCTACCTGTGGTTAGCCTCTAGAAGAATGATGAAAAACCCTCAGGAAGTATCACAACAACTTCCCCATGCATGCACCCTATGCAACAAACCCGATAATCTGTTTAATCAATGTCGGGAATTGACAAAGATTACATAGGAATTTATCTTATTGGTCCACATCTCTAGACCCACTAAATCAAATCAAGCTATACACTCATGCAATCATTATCACATATATTTCCAAGAAAAACATATGCGGAATTCCCAATACCTTCCATAGTAATAGAAAAACTTTGGAGAAATGACATCGAGGACATGTACCCTTATACCAACACCGATATTAAGATCTAGAGGTGGTCTACACCCATTAGTGCCCTCATGACATTAACCATGTTTCATCATCTCACACTATGAGAGATTTTGATACCCATAGGTTTTATTATGTCAACATTAATCATGAGTGTAATATTTATATCAATGACTCTCATAGTTATGAGACATGTACGATATTATGAACATTTGGAAAGCTTAAGATAGGACATCCACCAGTTCAACAAATCCTTGAACACGATCCTCCCATGGAATAAGATGCATTGGCTCTTAGGGCGCTAATTTTATCATAGGAACCTTCTCCCACTCACCATGAAACCACTATTATGGAGATTCCCTCACCACTTGGTGTTGATGACACACAACATAATATACGATTCATTTCCTCTATCTTAGGAACCTTGAATTCCATTATCTGCTTGACATTTCTTGGTGTCAAGACAGCGAAACCCACCACAATGGTGGTACCATGCTTGACTGTATAGACTCATCCAATCTGCACATTTTCAACTTCACTCAGTTTTATGACATCAACCTATGAATCATTTTCTTGTTTGTATACCAGCACAATTAGGTCTCAACCCCATCCTCATGAGCTTTCACAACCCATTTTACCATTATATAATATTTTTACACTCATATGAATATATTCTAGAGGCCATGAAAAAACCAAAATGTTTGTGGGATGCCATGCATTATCGCTCTTTATTTTTACCTAAAAAAGTGTTTTCACCTATTGATGCACCAAGTCATGATATTTGAAAAATAAAATCAAAAGACTTCCTGCCACCAAGACAAGTAGATTCGCTTAAAATTCCCATCATGGCACAATATGCATTTGAGGAAGGGAATATGTCTAATATCTCACTTACGGTTAAGGTAGATATTTCCACCAAGCTTGGCATAGTTGAAGAAATCTCGTTGGGGGTAGCATGCTCCCCAGATGAGGTGGCCTCATACAAAGCCCTTTTTCAAGAATATAGGGACATCTTTTCATGGTCCTACTCATAGATACCAACCATCAGTCCTATTATCATGGAGCACCATATTGACACATGGCCTCACACCTATCCCATTAGGAAAAAGTGGTGTCAACTCCATCCTTATAAGGAAAAATAAATCAAACAATAAATTTACAAGCTCCATCGAGTTATTTTCCTTTACCGTATCACTTACACGTCTTGGGTTTCTAACGTTATACCCGTCATGAAAAAATAGGGCACAATACGAGTTTGTACAGATTTCATAGATCTAAAAAAAGCATGTCCCAAAGACAATTACCCTACACCCTTCATCAACTAGGTCATAAATGCATGTTCCAGTCAAGAGGATCTATCCTTCATGGATGGATTCTCAGGGTATAATCAAATTGAGATACACCATACAAATAAGTATAAAACAATTTTCACAAATATGTGGGTCACATTCACATACTGAGTCATGCCCTTCGACCTTAAAAATTCTAGTGCCACTTTTCAGTAGCCCATGAACTATATCTTCCATGATCTGGATCATCTAATACTAGCCTGTTTAAACAACTTGAAAGTACAATCCAAAAAGAGCTCTGACCATTTGGAAGATCTCTACTTAGTATTCTAGAGATGTCTACAATACAACCTATGTTCGAACCCTCTCAAGTGTGTCTTTTGCATTAGCATAGGAAGAATATTGGGATTCATTATTTCTCGACAAGCTATTGATGAGCCCCCAAATTGGGTAACTTACTGGGCTCATTTTGCCTAATTGTCCTTGTTCAATCCTCCATTTTTCATAGATTATGCATGTTTTTTAGTATGTTTGTGTTATTTGAACGAATAAGGGTGGTGACTCTACCTAGGAGGCTAATACGTGGTCATTTCAGAATTTTTGGATAAATTTTGGAGCACAACCAGGCAATCATGGGTCAGCTGACAGCCAAGCTTGAGGTGAGGATTCGTAGGGAGGTTTTCTCTTGCATTAAATGGCCTTCCTCGAAATCTCCACCCTCAACTCTGAGCTCCATAGGCCACCAAACATAGTTTCAAAGGCAGCCAAGAAGTTTTGGGAAGAGTGACTGTTTACTAGTAGTTGGGACAACTGAGTCCCTTGAATCTAGGAGGGCTGCTAGCCCCATCGTATTGTACAAATAGGAAGGCCTCAGCCTTCGTAGTTTACTTTTGGAACTATTGTTATTTTTGCACTATAGTGCTATCATTTTGCTCAGCCTGTTTTCTTGTAGCTACTGCTGTACAACTTTCATATGATGGTTATTTTTGAATAATGAGAAGCAGCTTTACTTGGCCATAGATCTGAGTTCTTTATAGGAGCCTGCAGCTCTTGGGGTTGGGCCCAACCCAAGTGCTACGACATCCTTTATGTATTGTTATTTGTTCTTTATGCATTTGCAAAAACATTTCTGTTAAGTAGATTAAAGTTTGCTGATTAACTAGGTCACTGTTATTGGTTAGAAAGACTTTTGAATGCTCAGATTTAGTTGATAGGTTGTTAACAGGAAAAAGCTTCAAGAAAAGGGCCATCAAACATCTCTGGTTTCACCTCTCCTTCAGTAGGATCAGGAGCTGGGATCAGGATAACTTTGCTGCCCACAAAAACACTAATTTTGCTTTGCCATGCAATCACTAGTGTGTGATTTTCATGTGTAGAAGTTGGTTACAAGTTCATAATTTTTCTTGCTTAGTTGCATGAGTAAAATACATGGTTTTATTGCAGGTCACACTTCTGTTCATTCTCTTTACTGGCAGCTAGCAGATTAGGTCAACGTAATTAGGTTTTTTTGAATTTACAAGTCTTCGTTGGATCAGTTGGAAAAACGCCTTGCAGAGCGCCTGTACCACTCCTTCATCTGTTTATTCTCCATCAGCACCATCCACTCCACCCTCTACTTAGCATCCTTGCCTCTCATTTTCCATTTGCTCCCATAACCCTAGTTTTGTGTGTAACATTGCTTTAGTCTTCTTTGAACCAAATCTAGCCATCCACACCTATCCACAACTCCATCCACCGATTCCTAGACCATCTCCAACCCTCACCCTACCTCCACACTCACTCCTTCACCTTTCCCTCTCCATTCATCCACCAAAAACCTCATTTCTAAACATCATGTAGAAAATTACAGACATCCTGTAGAAAATCGCAGACATCCTGTACAACCCCTACAGACTTCCTGTAGAGGCTCACGAATGAGGTTTCTTGATAGCCAAACTCGGTGAAACTCTATGGAAGGGTGTTAGGGACCCCTTAGGCCCTCTCTGAACCTTCTTGACCTCCTCCAAGCATTTCTTCTCGCCCATCCACCTCTGCATAGCCCAAAAATAGTCAAAACATATGCATAATAACTCTTGCAACTTATTCAAAAATACAAAAAGATGTTTTTTTCAGATGTTACTATAGAAGTAGCTTAGATGCATGTATTTACCTTTCTAGAAATCAATGGAATCTCCTTCAGTAGCTTACATCCTCTCTCTTGCATCAGTATGGTTAGCTGGTAGAATTAGGGTTTGCTAGGGTTTACGTTTCCTCTTAGCTTTCCAGTTTCTTTCTGCAAATAGATCAACCTTCTTTAAGTTAGCTTTCGTCCATCAGTTAACAAGCTTCTTCTCAGAGCTCATAGAAGTTGGCTTAAGCCCCTAGCGGACTTGTGCCAGCTGACCAAGTGATAGCTGCGGCAAGAGCTTGTACTTGTGCATATAGCACCATCGCTTCCAAGTTTGTTACGAACTACCGGGTTGATAAAAGTAAAGAAGGGAGTCCCAATAGTTGTAGCATTATTGCTGCAATACTGGAGCTCACCACTCTTTTTGGCGCCGTTGTCGGGGAAGCGTTAGAGTATTTGTGATTGTTTCTTTTCTTCTATTTTCCTACTCTCGCCTTCTACTAAGTAGTTTATTTCATTTCCATTTTGCAATTTCATTTCTGCAAAAGTAAATTAGACATTTCCTGCTTTCGTAGATTAACCTTTCAATTTTGCAAGCATAAAATAGAATTTCAATTCTGCAAACGTAAAATAGAATTTCAATTTTGCAAGTGTAGTCTAGTATTTCCTTCTCGCAATTTGATTTCAGCAAAATAGATTAGTCTTTTCCTGCTTTCATTTCAATTCTGCATTTTCATTTCTGCAAGATAGATTTTAGTTAGTTGCAATTCCATCTATTTCAGTTTTTCAGGTATAAGCAGAAAAAAAGAAAGCAAAAGCAGCCAAAAATCCTTTCATGCCTCGTAGGAACAAAGATAATACCGGAAAATTCCTACCCAACACCCCCACCACTTCACTGAGTCAACCTTCTCTCTTCTGTGGTGGCAGTGATCCAAAAGAACCTATAGGTGAATCCCCTGAGATATACAAAGATCCTATAACAGAAGAAGAGTAAGAAAGCATTCCTTTTGAGACCATGGCTAACAACAAAAATGGTAGGGACGATGACAAGAGAATAGAAGGAACCTTCCCCATCCGAGAGACTAACGGGGACATGAAAATGAAGAACATAAGTCCCTCAACCTTACCTCATTTCCATGGATTGACCACTGAAGACCTTGATACCTTCCTATTTGATTTTGTTGTCCTTTTTCGAACTTATGACTATACAGAAGACGAGCAAAAGTTGAAACTCTTCCCCTCTACCCTCAAGGATGCAGCATTACGCTAGTTCATGGGGTTACCTGGAAACAGTATCACTACTTGGGCTCAGATGCAGCAATCCTTTAACAACAAATAGCAGGATTACTGTAGGTCAAAGGAAACCAAAGGAGAAATATTTCGGATGACCATGGGAAATGATGAGTCTTTAGAGGACTATGAGGAAAGGTTCCAACTTAGCTATAAACGGGCCAGGTGCACACTTGACCCTGAATCTCTAAAGTTGGTTCTACTCCGAGGAGTCCCTGAATACCTTATAGATACCCTTCATATGCTATTTGGAGGAGATATTTACCAACTACCTTATGAGGACATAAAGACTGTGTTTAGAAACCACTCTAGGGCAGACCGGAAAAGAGGTAGGGGGAATCCACTTTCAGCTAGTACTACCTTCTCTAATCATGAGTTTGCTAATCAGATGGAAGAGCTCAAAAGTGAGATGAGACAGACCATTTCCATGCAACTTGATACTTTCCGAATCCAACAAAAGAAAGAGGAAGCTGAGAGGGCTTTGGCCATCTTTTGTCCTAGATGTACGAGGAAGCACCCTAAGAATGAGTGTCCATTGCACTCAGTAGAGGTATGTTTCGTTTGTGAGGAGGACCACCCCACAGACCAATGCCCAACCTTGCCCGGATTCAAAGCCATGTACCAAGGGATTGAGGCACCCACTTAACCTCTCTACTTCCTCAACCAAAGGAGACCGCATGGACCCAGACCTTACCAGCAGGGGATGCAAGGGACATCCCAAGCTTATTATAGCCCCAACCAATCTGCTCACATGCCTTCTTGGGGTCCCCCTGCTCATCCTTCCTGTTCTGCACCTCCTCCGTGGCCTTATCCATCTCAATACCATACTCAACCCATTGCTCATTTGTTTCACTCACATGTCCAGCCACAGCCCCAGTGGAATGCACCTCAACTGGGGTGGAGTCCCCAATAAAACTCTCCTCCCACCATTCTGCCTCCACCACCGGCTCAACCACAACCATTACCTCCTGCTCCTCCAAGACAACCCCATATGCCTGCCTAACTGAACCCAAACCCCAACAACCGACAGGCCCAGTAGGTATACACTGGGGAGACAACATGTCCTACCTATGTTGTGGAGATTCAGGAGATCAACCTGCGATCCGGGAAGACCCTTCCAGATCACCAACCTCCTCCCCCAGAGGACGAGGAAGACAAACAGGAAAGTGAACCCAAAGCCATTGCACCCTTTCCTGAGCGACTAACAGTAACTACACAACCAAACCCAGAGGAGACTGAACTTCTGGGAGAACTGAAGCAGTTGTGTGTGAAAATACCCCTTCTCCAGGCCATCAAAGATGTACCAATATACAACAAATTGATTAAGGATAAGTGTTTCAGGCACCTAGGTAGGAGGAAGAGAGATGCCTCGACTATCAATGTCATCGGACAAATGTCCTATCTAATGTTGGGGCAAGTAATCTATCCAAAGTATTTGGACCCTGGGAGTCCTGTAGTCGATGTCCACATCAATGGCACCATTATCCCTCATACCTTGATTGGTCTAGGGGCAGTCATTAATGTGATGACCAGGGACACCATGCATAAACTCAACCTTCACAGTTCCTTAAGGAAGACCTCGACAGTCCTGTAGTTGGCATACCGCTCCACCGTGACTCCCGAGGGGATTGTGGAGGATGTCTTGGTCTCTATTGACTCTTGGGAGTATCCTGCGGACTTCTGGGTCCTTCAACCAAAGGAAAAGCTTACTGGATACCCCCTCATTTTGGGAAGGCCTTGGTTGGCCACTACAGATGCTTACATCAGTTGCCGAGCTGGAAACATGACCATCAAAAATGGTCTTATGTCCAAGCAGCTAGTCCTATACCCTCCTGCCCAACCTCTACTAGAACATGACTTACCACTCTGGTTGGAAGAAGGAGATGAGGATGAGGTCTACTCTGCACCCTTGTGCACAATAGAAACCACTAGGGGAGGTCCTCAAACCGAGGATGATTTGATTGAGACCTTGATTCAAAATCCACCTCCCAGTGCACTGTCCTTAGAGGAATTGGTAGAGGATACCCAAGCCAGCACCTCAGTGGACCTCTGTGTGACTGATCCAACCTCTCCCAGAGTTAAGAATGTGGAGTTTGGTCCCGGAAGAACTTTAAAGATTAGCTCCTCCCTATCTCCTTCCCAGGAGAAGGAGCTGTGTAGCTTACTGAATAATCATTTAGATGCTTTCGCCTGGAGCTATAAGGAGATGAAAGGAGTCCATCCTTCGGTCTGTACCCATCAAATCTACATTAAAGAAGATTGTAAACCGGTCAAGCAGCCTCAGAGGAGAATGAATCTAGCCCTTAAGGATATCGTCAGAGAAGAATTGCAAAAATTATTGGATGCAGGATTCATCTACCCTATCTCCGATAGTGAGTGGGTCTCGCCTCTAGTGCTGGTGCCCAAAAAGAATGGGAAGTGGAGAATTTGTGTATATTACCAAGAACTTAACAAAGCCACTAAGAAAGACCATTTCCCTTTGCCTTTCATAGATCAGGTGTTGGATGGACTGGCAGGGAATAAGTTCTTCTCTTTCCTAGATGGGTTCAGCGGGTATAACCAAATCCAAATCAGCCCGGAAGACCAAGATAAAACCACCTTCACCTGTCCTTGGGGTACCTTTGCCTACTGAGTCCTTCCCTCTGGGCTATGCAACACTCCTGCCACTTTCCAGAGAACAGTATTGAGCATCTTTTCTGAGCTAGCCCATGATTCGGTAGAAATCTATATGGATGACTTCACTCCTTATGGGTCCAACTTCCAAGAAGCATTGACCAATCTGGGAAAAGTTCTAACCAAGTGCATTGAGATGAACCTGTCCCTTAGTCCTAAAAAATGTGAATTCCTAATGACTGAAGGGACCGTGCTAGGTCATACCATTTCTCGGCAAGGATTACAAGTGGACCCTAATAAAATTGCTATCATCCAAAAGGTCCCACCTCCTCAAAAGGTAAGAGATGTTCGGAGTTTCCTAGGCTTAGCAGGTTATTATCAAAGATTCATTAAAGCCTTCAGTAAGCTAGCCTTGCCTTTGTTTGGACTCTTAGGGAAAGATGTTGAGTTTAAATGGACTGACAACTGTCAAGGGGCACTGGACGAATTGAAAGATAAGCTGGTGTCCGCCCTGATCTTGAGAGGTCCAAACTGGGCCCTACCTTTCCACATCCACACTGATGCCTCGAACAAAGCCATAGGGGCAGCCTTAGGAAAAATTGAGGAGAAACTCCCATATGCCATATACTTCATCAGAAAAAACCTGTCCAAGGCAGAAATGAACTATACTGTAACCGAGAAAGTGTTCCTGGCCGTAGTCCATTCCCTAAACAAGTTCAGACACTACATCACTGGTTATCAAACATTTGTACACACTGATCATGCTGCGATTAGATACTTAATGAATAAGCCTGATGTCAATGCTCGTATTATTAGATGGTTACTTTTGTTACAGCAATTTGATTTGACGATTGTCGACAAGCCAGGTAAGGAAAATGTTGTCGCTGACTTCTTGTCTAGATTGGACTTGCCTGTAGGTGAAGAAGGAACAGTGGATGACGAGATGCCAGATGAACATCTATTTGCTATCTCAGTACTCTCTCCTTGGTTTGCTGATATAGCAAATTACTTGGTCTCAGCACAGTTCCCTCCGCATTTTTCCTCAAAAGAGAAGAGTAGAGTCGTAAGGAAGAGCGCCCCATTCACTTGGATCGGGGGCAACCTGTTTAAGCTTGGCCCAAATCAGATCTTGAGACGTTGTGTTAGGGAGGAGGAAGTCTTTGAAATCCTCCTAACCTGTCATGATGGACCTTGTGGAGGCCACTTTGCAGCCAAAAGGACTTCCTTCAAAATTCTACCGGCAAGCTACTATTGGCCTACTCTTCATCAAGATGTCAGAAGATACATCAGCCAGTGTGACCGATGTCAGAGGATGGAGAAATCGACTCCAAGAGAAGAAATGCCTCTCCAACCTCAAGTGACCTTCGAGCCATTTGAGAAGTGGGGCATGAATTTTGTGGGTCCTATCAACCCTCCTTCAAAGCAATGGTCTTACATCATTGTGTGCACCGACTATCTGACCAAGTGGGCAGAAACGAAAGCAATAAAAGCAACAACAGAAGAAAAGGTGGCTGAGTTTCTGAGGGAAAATATCTTCTACAAGTATGGCTACCCAAGAGAGTTAGTCACGGATCAAGGAAGCCAGTTCACCTCCAACCTGATTGAAAACTTGCTCGTGCATCACAAGATCAAGCACAAGACTTCCACCCCCTATCATCATCAAGCAAATGGGTAGGTGGAAGTCACTAATCGAGCATTGGAAGGGATTTTGACTAAGATTGTGAGTAGCAGCAGAAAGGATAGGGCAGATCGCCTGGTTGAGGCCACTTGGGCCTACAACACCACTTGGAAGACCACAAACGGTTTCACACCTTATGAGCTGGTCTATGGGAAGAAAGCTTTGCTGTCCATTGAGTTCGAGTACAATACATTGAGGGTGGCAGATCAACTGGACCTAGATCTCAACCATGCTCAATGTGAAAGATTATTGCAGCTGAATGGATTAGATGAACAAAGAATGCAGACCCTCCTCCACTCAGAAGTAGTTCAACTCCAGAGGAAGATATGGCATGACCGACACCTTAATGAAAAGCAATTCCAGCCGGGAGATTGGGCACTGCTGTATGACTCAAGATACAAGGATTTCAAAGGGAAGCTGAGGAGGAGATGGTTAGGAACATATACAATGGAGAAATGTAATGACAATGGTTCAGTCCTTATCAGGACCATTGATGAAGAGGCCATCCCCATGCTTGTCAATGGGCATCGACTGAAAATCTACAAGAAACCCCTTTCAAGGTAGGTGTTATAGACATTTTTGTGCCTTGCATCACTGAGCATGAAATTTCAATAATCAAGGGATCCAAAGTCCCTAAACATGTTGTTCCTACCCCTAGAGGAACAAGGCCAGCAAACCACAGCAATTCACAAAAGTTCTCCACCTGAAAACACTCAAAAACAAGGCAATTCTGGATCATGTCAACTGCTCCACTGTCTACCTGCGTTGAATGTCAACTGCAAAGAAGGCTACCTGCGCTGAGCGAGTTTGGACAAGTGGCAGAGTCATTTCTCAAGGTGTCAATGCCCAGGAAGCTTCCAAAATGACACTTGGATCAGGGAATTCGACTGGTGATGAGTAAGAGGTTCCAAATCTCCAAGTGGAAGCAAGAACCTCCAAGTGGACTCAAGAACTGAAGTGGGAGAGGACACTAGTCAGCTTCATACCAGCCTCAAGCTGACTCATCCTCTCTCCAAAACTCCTATATATAGATCTCTCTCATGAGGTCTAGGGAGGCTGGAATTTTGTGAATGTAAAGAATTGCTGTTGGTTTTTGGCTAGAAACATTGGGTGTGTTATGCTTTGAAGGGAGCTGAAGAAGGAATTCCATTCTGCCGGGAAGGAGATGCTGGATTGGAGCCCTATGGGTTGTATCTCTTCCTGAACCCTGTTACATATCAATAAAGCTATCTTGATTCTTTCCTATATTTTGGTGTATTTTGTATGATTGCATTAGTATATTTGATTTACTTCTAATCCTGAATCATTTATGAATATGTATATTTGCCTTTGCATTGTCTTCTTCTCTTGTCGCAAGTAGTTGTTCTCTTGTCACAGGTAGCTGTTCTCTTGTGACCTCGTGGGATTCAAGTAGCCGTTCTCTTGAGCAAGCAAGGAGATGAGTAGCTGTGGACACATAAAGAGAAGAGGATCTAGTTCGAGGGACAACTGGAAGACAACAGTAAGTCTGCCGATCTCCTCTCTTTCATATTTCATAAAGGAAGTAATCATGATAGCTGTATTCGTTTGTTGCTAAGGCGCTGTCACACCTTAGGTGGATAGGATCGTCCTGCATAGGCATTTTTCCCCACAACAAATTGGCGACTCCGCTGGGGATGAACTTGTTTATTCATTTCATTTGTGTTTCCGTCATTTGTTTACCTCATAGACTTGACAGCAATTCTTGAACTGCATCTTTCCCGGATGCAAAGTAAAAGTTGCTGCTTTGATCCAGTATGTTGGACTTGTCTATGATCTAAACTAGATCCACAAACGATTTGATTGATCCTTGTGATAGTCTTTAGTACCCTATCAAAGCATCCCTCTATTTATACCTTGCTTGTGTTTCTGATTTGGCCTAAAACAATGTATTTTTGAGCATTTTGTGACCCAGAAACCAAGGGAAACGAGAGTTTTCCCTTTCAGCGCAGACACTGTGAAGGCAGTCTGCATTTCAACGCAGGTCCCGAAGGGGCTACCTGCGTTGAATGTCAAACTGACAGTGTTGTACCTGCACTGAACCAGTGTTGCCTTGAGCAGCTGGGGTTCTTTGTCCTTTTTTGCCCTATTTTGATCTCTGTTTTTGCAGCCTTTAACCAGCATAGGTGTTAGTCTGATAAACCTTTTCTTTGCCTAAATTCCGCCCCATTTTTGTACAAAAAGATTGTGAATGTTTTTAGGTGTTTGTGGCATCATTTACAGTCTTCCTCTGCATGAGTAAAGTAGTCTTTCTGTAGCCTTTGATTCAGATCTGATTGAGATTGATCTTAGAAGAGAGTTCATTGGTTGTTTGTTCAGATTGATCACAGTTTTACTTTTGCTTATTGGTTTGAGTTTGTTCTTTTCAAAGTATCAAAAACGAGTATTTATTTCGAAAATCGCAAAGTGATTGTAATCTCTTCTACCCTTGTTGATTTCGAAGAAAGAGAACTTGTTTATTTTGATCATTGTAAAAGCAAATTCAAAGTTGTGCAAAAAGCTTTCTTTGTAGGCATTTATACTAAGAAAGTGAAAACAAAAACCTGCATTGTGCATTTTGCATTTGATAAGTTTGCATGTTGGATTTAGGGAAAGTGCATTAGAGTGTGCTGATTGCTCTTTGAGAAAAGATAGTCGCTATCTTTTCCCTTAGTAGCTAGGATTTTCAAGGTTGAAAGATTGTAAAGCTTGCTTATCATCTTAGACTGCATTTAGGAATTTGTATCATACATCTCGTGGTGAACCTTGAAAGGCAAACTTTAAAAAGATTAACCTAAAATAAACTGAATGAACCTAACAACGCTTTGTAACATAATTCACAACATAGAGGTCTAGGCTAGAGACGTGTTCCAGCGTCGTTAAACATAGTGACTGTCGATCTCGAAGAAGGTGGGTGATTCCTCCTGAGAGTCGGTGGTACTAATACGGATTGTGCTCCCACATACCGTCGCGTATATATTGGGAGACCCCTATAGGCATATATCTTTTATCCTTAGGAAGCCGTGTCGGCCGCCCTACTGATCGCAATGCAGTGAACACATCATTCATGAAGATCGACCACCCGTACCGTAAAACGTATTCTGTGGTTTTGCGAAAAGTTTGGCACACCCTCTGCCTAGATCTCCAGAGTAATTTCTTTTGGCCTTTTTCAGACTCTATAACAGAAAAAGTCCATCCGAGCATTTGTCACTTCGGGCTCGTTAAAACATCGAAGGAGACTAGAGTCATCTTTAGCTTTTTCTCGACTCTTTAAAACTGAAAAAGCAAGTTGTGTCTAAAAGCGTCGTTAACAATTTATTTTAAACAGAACAATCACCCTTTAATCCTGCGTTGATCTTTAGGTTGAAAAGATGGAGCACACCAACCAAGGAGTTCCCTTGGGTGGAAATCCTGGTCCATTCTCCTCTTGGGGAGATGTTGGTGCGCCCCACATGGCCACATTGTCGCTTCCAGGACTGACAATTGGCCTACCAGTTTGGCTCTTTTCGACCAATGTCGTTCAGAATACCACCACTCCTGAACAGTCGAGTCAACAGTTAGATCAGACAAGGGTTGCCTCCCAGCCTTCCACTTCATCTTCCTCCCCTCCTTCCTCTTCGCTTGACGGAACTGGTCGATCAAAAAATCGGGTTCCTAAGGAGAAGAAGGAGAAGAAGAAGAAAGAAAAGAAGAAGAAGGAGCCTAAGGCGACTGGGGGCAAACAAGTGTCATCTAACAAAAATCCACACACCGCACTCGTAAGGCCTAAATTGCCATGCGTCATATGCAGGGGAGACCACTTCCATAGAGATTGTCCCTGTATCCCACGGATACTAAGAGACTGGTCCCCCTGTTTGCACAATTCGGGAGCATCGACCTCTGATAGCCATGTCGACTGCTCACCGTCAACTAGTGGGAGTGAAGCTCCAGGACAGAATGGGAAAGTTAAATCTCCCTGCAGACTGTGTGAAGGCGATCACGCCATCCATCGTTGTCCCTTCTTAGACGAGGCAAAAAGAGTGCTGGAAGATCGCCTGATTTTACGAGAGAATCTTCCTCCTGGATATCAAAGACTCCTGCCAAGTCCCTCACTAGTTGAGAATCCGGCTGAGCCACTTAGATGGTCAGTCGAAGCACCTGTCATTGAAGAAGAACCGTCTGGATCCATGCCTGACGAAAGTCAAAAGGTTGATACGACAGTTGACCCGGTTTTGCCTTCAGAGGCTCCACCTTCAAATGACACCATCACAGAGGAGAATCAAGACGACACCATCCAGATTCTCTTCATCAGCACTGACTCTGATGATCAAGGGGGCAATGCCACCATTCCTTTGTCGCAGGAAGGAAGTTCATCAGAGCGCTATCCGGCCGTATATTCGGTCCCACCACCAAGCAACCTGGTCGTGTCCTTTGATTGGAACCAACTAGGCAGACCCCGGTTGCCAGCCAGTGTGCCATTCAGAATTATTTGTCAAATATACAGAATGGTAATGGCTGGCACTATCATTGATGAGGGGGCATATGAGAGTATCCTTTCCTCTATTTCTTGGAAAGCGCTTGGTTCGCCGACGCTTTTACCTGAGATGAGAAATCTATCAGGTTTTGATAAAGGAACCAGTCGACCTTTAGGGATCCTCCCCAATGTGCCTATAACATTGAAAGGGAAGACCGTTCAAATGAACGTGATGGTCGTTCAAGGACCCTTGGATTATAACCTACTCCTTGGACGAGACTATATATATTGCATGGGAGCTGTAGTCTCCTCACTCTTTAGAGTAATGTGTTTTCCGCATGAAGGAAGAATGGTCAAGCTCGTGGACCAAATTTCGTTTCCCGGATCTCGCATCGCAAATAGTCATGTACCATCCCTAAATGGTCTATACACGCAAGAAGTGTCTCAACCCACGGTCCGTCCTCCTGATGAGCGCGAGTAATCCGGGAGGATATGACTGGAACCCAGGGGGCATGCGTCCTGGCCTGCTTCGGCAGGAAAACTTTGGGTATAGGGTAGGTTTCCGCGAGAGAATATGACTAGTCCGTACCCCGTCCGTGGTTGGAAGAGGGGTTGTTCTAGAATAAGATTCTTTTGTCAAAGTTATGTGAGAGGGCGGGGGTCGTCACTCACCTCTGTCTATTTCAGTAGACATTGCCGAGGAAGTATTTTGTTTGAAAGATTAACGAGACAATCTTTGGGTAACCTGAAAGAGGTAAGCCTCTCCCGGTGAAACGAAAGTTTCGATGGAATTGAAGTAGAGGTAACCTTGAAATCATACTTTATGCCTGGGGGCATGCAAACCTTTTAGAGTGCAAGCAAAGAGCGGTTATTTATCTGTTTTTTGGGTTAGTCGTTTCCTAACTTGCATAAAGAAAGGAGAGTGAGCATAGCTTTGGTAAGGCGCAAGCTCTATAAAAAATGGGATCTTTCATGAGACACTCTTATCAAAAGACTGGGTAATCAAGCAGTTTTAGCATAAAGTTCATGCTCGTTAAAAAATAAACGCAAGATCTGAGCAGTTTTAACGCGGTCTTCATGCTCATTAAAAAATAAATATAAGCAGTGAGCAGAGTTTCCTCCAGTGTTTAAGCTCATTTTTAACTAAAAAATGAACCTATCCCGGTAAATAACCACTGTGATTGTAAGTTTATCAGCCATAAAAACCTTGGTCGTGTTTGCACCTGCCACCTCCACTTTTCATTTGGATGATCGTTCACCTCCATATGATTGTTTACCCATTTTGAGGAACAGCTGCGAAGAGTGATTTCACCTAGCCATCCTTGTGACACTGCCGTGATTGGAAAATTCCAACCTGTACCTGGAGTCAGTTGCTATCCCTGTTTATCACTCGTTCCTCAAAAGACGAGTCTTCTTTAAGCTCTTTTCAATTGACTCGTAAAATATGAAAAGATTGCCGAGTTTTGGCCTTCCAACTCGCTAAAGGACAGGAAGAGTTATCCCTCCTCTAGATTTTAATATTTTTGGACCTGAGGGATTATTGCACAAAAAGGTCGAGCGCTTGTTTTATTCGGCTCGTTAAATTTATCGAAAACTCATCCCTTCTGTATTGTTTTATACTTTTTTGGACTTAAGGGATTAGATAACGAAAAAGGAATTTTGGAGTTGACTTTATGTACCTTTTCAGACTCTCTAAAAATGAAAAGGACCGAGTTATCCTTGTCGTTAGACTCGTTAAAATGATTAAATAGCGACAAACTTGTCTTTAGACGAGAACGAGTTTCCCTATCGCTAGGCTCGTTAAAACATAGCGATGGGCTTGCCCGAAGGGCAGGTTATAGAACAAGCATATGTTATCCTCCTCAAGCTTGACAAAAATAAAGAGGTACTGGTCAGCAATGACTGGGGAAAAATTGGGAAAAATCAAGAAAACTTTGATGGTAGCAGGTCGCTCTTGAACATGACACTTTTCCTCCGTACCACATTCGGGTTGGGTTGTTTCATTCACCGGTCACATCACCATGGTCTCGCCATACCATCCATATTTGGGGTAATGCTACCAATCCATCGCATCAGTGTCGCCATATGTTCAAGAGAAGTCATTCAGAAAGAGTCAACCAGGTCCCATCCACTGCCGTACGTTATCCTTCATCCATTCATGACCGCCACCCTGAATCATATGTCACAGATTGTTTTCACCTCCATTAAAATCATTAGCTCCGTTCCGTGTCACTGATGTGGGATTCATTAAGGCCCTCCTTTGACGGATCGCTCCTTGTTGACATCAGCTCATTATCCAAGGAGTTGATCTAGGAACAACCCCTTTCAGTACTTTGAAGCTTGCATGCCTCAATGGCAAATTTCTCACTTCCGGCAACAGGTATACATCAATGACCTTCGACCAGAAGATTTTGCGTGGTGTTCGACGCCAAGTCCTTTATTCACACCACGTGAATTGTACTGCAGTACCTTGAGGGTCATTATCATTATCGGTGATTCCTCTCGCACTTGTTAACGGTTTACATCATTGACCGGTAATCAAGCGATGTCTTTCCATGTTCGACTTCAGCGCAATTCTCACATGGATCGACTTGTACTTAGAGTGAAGATCGAACGAGTTTGAAGACCTCGGATCTAGTTTCGTCCATCCGGGCTGCGATATATATTCAGGAAAAATAAAGACATTTGATATGTACATCATTGCAGCAGATGATCATCCTATTCAAAGGATGATAATTTCACCAAAATTATCAGTCTACCATCAGACGATCGTCTGTTCTATGTACAAAAATGAATTTATAAAGTTGAGCATGGGAATGCCCGCCTCAGCTAGATCATGAAAGTAGTATGAATCATAATGTATTGTATTGTATTTTATTACAGGTCTCCTCCCAGCAGATGGATGAACTTCGGACCCTCCTGGATAAAGCATTTCACTCGATAAACGGCCTCATACTTTAGGGGGCAACTGTTATAGACATTTTTGTGCCTTGCATCACTGAGCATGAAATGTCAATAATCAAGGGATCCAAAGTCCCTAAACATGTTGTTCCTACCCCTAGAGGAACAAGGCCAGCAAACCACATCAATTCACAAAAGTTCTCCACCTGAAAACACTCAAAAACAAGGCAATTCTGGAATGTCAATTGCTCCATTGTCTACCTGCGTTGAATGTCAACTGCAAAGAAGGCTACCTGCGCTGAGTGAGTTTGGACAAGTGGCAGAGTCATTTCTCAAGGTGTCAATGCCAAGGAAGCTTCCAAAATGACACTTGGATCAGGGAATTCGACTGGTGATGAGTAAGAGGTTCCAAATCTCCAAGTGGAAGCAAGAACCTCCAAGTGGACTCAAGAACTGAAGTGGGAGAGGACACTAGTCAGCTTCATACTAGCCTCAAGCTAACTCATCCTCTCTCCAAAACTCTTATATATAGATCTCTCTCATGAGGTCTAGGGAGGCTGGAATTTTGTGAATGTAAAGAATTGCTGTTGGTTTGTGGCTAAAAACATTGGGTGTGTTATGCTTTGAAGGGAGCTGAAGAAGGAATTCCATTCTGCCGGGAAGGAGATGCTGGATTGGAGCCCTATGGGTTGTATCTCTTCCTGAACCCTGTTACATATCAATAAAGCTATCTTGATTCTTTCCTATATGCTGGTGTATTTTGTATGATTGCATTAGTATATTTGATTTACTTCTAATCCTGAATCATTTATGAATATGTATATTTGCCTTTGCATTGTGTTCTTCTCTTGTCACAAGTAGCTGTTCTCTTGTCACAGGTAGTTGTTCTCTTGTGACCTCGTGGGATTCAAGTAGCCGTTCTCTTGAGCAAGCAAGGAGACGAGTAGCTGTGGACACACAAAGAGAAGAGGATCTAGTTCGAGGGACAACCGGAAGACAACGGTAAGTTTGTCGATCTCCTCTCTTTCATATTTCATAAAGGAAGTAATCATGATAGCTGTATTCGTTTGTTGCTAAGGCGCTGTCACACCTTAGGTGGATAGGATCATCCTGCATAGGCATTTTTCCCCACAACAGTAGGAGTTCATTGAAACTATGGAAAAATCAGTGCTGGTAATAGAGCAGGGTTCTGCCTCTGCTCCGGCCACACCTTGATCATCAAAAAAAAAAAAAGAGGGATAAAAATATCCCTAGACGAAAACCTCTCTGAGGCGGCTAGGGCAGGCATTAAGGGTGAAAACCTCAGGGAGGTGCCCCTACTGTCTCTCAGAAAGTAAAGAATTTGAATAAAAAGATCCTTGGGTGAAAACCTCTCTGAGGTGCCCAGGGCAGATAGCGGGGGTGAAAACCTCATAAAGGCGCCCCTGCTGTCTTTCAAAAAAAACAAAGAGAAAAAGAAAGAAAAAGAAGAAAATACAGGTCTGATCTTTGAAATTATTGCAGGTTGCAGGGATTATAGTGCAGATGAAGAAGATCACGCAAAATGAGGACAGGGATCCGTACCAAGTCACCAAACATCCTGACAGACACCCCCTCCATGACCACACACTTTTTCCAGGATTTGGACACATTCGGGTCAAGATTCAACCTCCTACAGGAAGTTTTAGGGCTTTCTACAGGAAGTTCTGCATTTCTACAAGAAACATCCTGTAGAACCTTTGGGCAGGCCAAAATTGATTCTGAAGAAGGATTTAAAGCTTGAAATCTGTTGATAAGGCATGCAGCCACTCCTCTTTCCCATCCATCACTTGTTTCATCTCTTTCCACTACCATTACCACAATTTGGTCCTGTATTCCTGCGCAATCATGCAAAAAGCCCTGTTTTCCTCGGATTGCCATTTTTTTTTTCAAGGGACAAATCAAATACATGAAGGCCTGCACACTCTACATATCAAAAAGCTTCAATAGGACCCCTCATCCGTGACCATAGCCGTGCCCATTTCAGCATGCAGCGCAGGAGGAGAAGCAGCTACAGGATGTCCTACATGAATCCTATAGCAGTTGATCCGCCTGGAATACACACTATGGAGTCAAGAGAAGTTGAAATCAACACAGGAGGCATGCAACCAACTCTGCATAAATGTGAACACCTCCTCGACAGCTGAGAAAAGATGGGGTCGTGCATGCAACGTTCACCACCAGAGGACCAGGTCCTGAAAGCCTTGCATCCAGCATCAACTAATGAACGAGGGAATTCAAATGCCTGTGCATGAAGCAGCAGTGAGTAGAGCCATTGTTTCACATCCAAAAACCTGCGAAACATGTCCACGGCCACACAGGTAAGTGCCTAACCTTATTTCGTCAAATTGCATATGTTATACTATGAACACTGCATATCTGTGAATGGTGCGGATTGAACGAATGCAATGGCCAGTCAACTGGCCACCCACAGCCAGTAGAATTGCCTTGTGGGATCCGAACGAGCATGGTTACGCTTGATTCCACCAGAAGGACGTGGAGCTGACACGTGGGAAGTGTCCAGTCGAGGAAAATCAGCAGATTTGCAGTGAAATTGGCGAACTGAGAGGGATGACGGCTGGTAATGGCATAGATAGACATTGGCAGTTAGAGACACACTGGGGAATGATGGTCGTGACATTGTCTAATGGCTCGGCCTGGACACCTCACCCCCAGCACCATGAATTGCACCGTGTTTCAAAATCATTTGACCAGAGCACTCACATTAACCACTGTCATTTACGCCTACCACCGGTTTTTAGCAATGTGAGCGTCCTCCTCCTTTGCAGTTCATTAGCTTGAGTTTCTCGGCCCGGTTCAAACTCTTCCCGCGTCCCAGACTTTTTCAGCAGCGCTATGATGTCCTCCAGAAGCAGCAGAAGCTCTCTACAGGAAGGAGCTCTACAGGAAGCATAGCGAAAGCTCCCGGAGTAGAGAAACCCGTGTTTGTTGCGTCGGAATTCGAAATTTCGAAGAGAGGTAGGCTTGAACAAGCCATCCCCATGCTTAATTTTCGAAAGGTGGTGAACTAGCTTGTTTGAAGTGGGGAAAATCAAAACCAGTCTGCCTGTGGGTCAAGAATTGTCGTTTTCTTATATGATACACAGAATTTCTTTCGAATGTTGCTGCGTCATATTCACCTCCATGGTTCCTGTTAACAAACCCTCCCCAATCTAATGATAAATTGCTATAAGGCACCTGTGCACATATAAAATTTTTGTGACTGCTGTATGGTTGGTGTGAAAATGAGCTCTGCACTCTGTCTGTGAGAGCTTAATTCTTTTTAAGAAGCCGAGTTTTGGGCAGAAACAGTATTATAACCAGAGAATTGGTGAAAGGGGAGATACAAATAGCGGAGAAACCCTGTCCTGAGAGTCAAGGAGGAAAACCATATCAGGATTTCCATTCTAACCAGAGCTCAAGCCAAAAAAAGGCTATTTTCACCATGCCATGAGGGTTTATTAGAAAGGAATCCTCGGATTCCAAGAAGTTGAGAGAAACTCTTGAGGTGGTAGACCTGTTTACCCGTGCAAAGTGGATGACCTTCTGTGACAGAATTCAAGGTCACGATGATGAAATAACAGAGGAGTTCCTAAGGTCCCTGCAGCCCAAATCAAAAACACTGGCCACTATAAATTTCAGAGGATTGACCTTGAAACTCACCCCACACCTCATTAGTCGGGTCACTCATTTTCCATTGGGGATACCATGGGATAAAGAGGAAAGGAAATTGGGCCAGAAGGCCAAAAAGGAATTTTTCCTACCGGAAGAACAGTTTTCAGAGGATAAGAATGGGGTCAGGAGAGCCAGCCTTCAGCCATTTTAGAGTGAGGTCAACCTTCAAATTATGAAATATATTACCTGTGAGGGGCGATTTAGTATTGTGTATGGTTATCACTTCCGCTTGTTAACCGAGCTCAGGCATAAGATGGATTTGCCCTCAGAACAAAAATTGAGCATCCCATACTTCCTCCTACAGTCATTGATTGAGTGTGGCACAAAACTGAAGGAGGGGACACCAGACCAGCTGGCTCATCATGGGCTTATCAAGCTCCTCGTAGAAGATGCCCTCCATACTTATACTGTCCCTATCTCCTGGGAGATTTTCCGCAATATGTCCAAGGATGATGATATCCGGATTCTGGCCGAGGAACTCACTTCATCCAGCAGTGAGGAGAAGGAGCATATTGAGGCAGAGAAGAAACCTAAGGGTAAGGAAGCTAAGGGTAAGAAAACCCAGGGCAGACCATCACAGGAAAAGCCACAGGAAAGGCAAGAGGAAAAGCAAGAAAAGGGCCAAGCTAATGAGGCTAAAGCTATGGGTGAAATAAAAACACAAACACCAAGGGAGAAGCGGTTGCAAACCCGGGCAGAGAGGACTAAAAAAGTCCAAACAATTAAAGGCACACCCAAGGAAACCACAGCACAAGTCAAAGAGAAGGCACCCCCAGCCAAGCAAGCCAAATCAGGGAAAGCTGGTTCTACAGGAAGCCATCAGACTATTTCTACAGGAAGCTAGAAAATTGCTTCTACAGGAAGCCAGAAAATGGCCACTATAGGACTTTCTACAGGAAGTCTGGGGAAAGGGAAGCAGAAGGAGAAATCACCCGAGGTTTTAGCTAGGGAGGTAGCAGCTATGCTGGTCACCCTAAGCACATACCCCAAGCAGAATGAGAAGCGAAAGAGGGAGCTTCCACTATATTTTAAGGCGAGAAGGAGCGTGAGGATTAAAATCGGCAGACCCCAACCACCATCCAAAGAACCAATCACCATTGTCGACACCCCTACCACACCAAAGGAGAGGTCCCCCTCCAAGGAAACCATCACTTATGAACGGGGAAGCTCAAAGACATCCACCTGGAGGGAGAGGATGAAAATGTTGGACACCAAGGCCTCTCTACAGGATGCTAAGGCTATTCTACAGGAAACACTGGCTAGACTGAAGGAGACCGAAGCAATGGAGGGCAAGGCAGCTAAATCACCTCAGAGGGAAGAAAAGGTAGAAAACATTATGGAACCTAGCCCCCAGCCCAACTTGGGCTCCTATTATAACTTCTTGGAGGCCGGAAAGATCATTCCTCAGAAATTCACAGTGCCACTTTTCCTTGCACTAGAGGAAGAGAGAGTGAGGACCCACACTTGGATGAAAATCACTAAGTCCAAGGGTGTGGCAGATATAGGTCCTCTGGAGGAACAACTCAAAGAGGCAAGGAGGGAATTGGCTCTAGTACGACATGTGGAGAGCAGCCAGCGGGTCAAGCTACAGGAAGAAAATGAGCTGCTTAGACAACAGCTACAATTACAGGGACAGAGGAAGGAAGACAGGCCTCATATCTTGGGAGAGCAACAGCAATAGGAGGGGCCCACAATAGCCATAGATACCCCTTATGAACATCAAAGAAAGGAAGGGACACATACTGAAATTGAGGCACTGAACCAGCAGCTACAGGAACAAGAATTGCAGATACATTCTCCGAAACAAAAGCTGTAAGAAAAGGAGGCCGAACTGGCCTGCATGGCCAGTTGGGCAATGGAAGCTTTGCAGTGCAGGCAGCCTGCCAAATCCTATGCCCTATACCTCAAGGAACAATGGTTACAATTTCAAATCAATACCTTGGCTCAAAGGGGCGCCACCCCTTTCCAAAGTTATCATCAGTTTGCAGCTCTATGTTGTAGTTCATCTGAGGATAGGGCCAAATTGGCAGAGTTCTACTTGCACAACTTTTCCCTTCCGGACATGAACGTATGGGATCCTGACACGGTGATAGGAGATGTCCACCTTATGGCCATGGCCTCTTGGATGAGCCATGAGGAGAAGAGAGCAGCAGAGGTCCGCAGTATCATAGGCAGAGAGCTCATTGGGCCTCTCATGATCAGAGCAGAGCCAGATGACCCATCAGCAGTGATAAGCGCCCACCAGCACTTGGCCAATAGTCCTCAGGATCTACTGGAATACATTGAGCAACAGGCTCAAGCCATTGCCCATTTTGAGGACATGTAGAGACTATTGGGAGAAAACTCTATGCATGCCTGCACAAGGCGGTGGAACACACTGCCTCACAGTTTGAAGATAAAAGAATACCACTCTCCTACCAGGATGAGGGAAGCCTTGGCAAGGGTACCCCTCTACAAATAGTTGATGCAGAACTTGCAGGCCAATTGGATTGGCTTGAAATTCAGTCCTCCTTTACTTTTGGGATTGCTAGAAGGAGTGAAGGAAGAGGAGGAGGGTAGACAATGGGAGGAGGTGGAAAGGAAGGCAGGATTCCATGATCATGAAGAGGATATCACAGCAGAGGCTTGGGATGTGAGGGAGGTGATCAAAGCCATAAAGGATGATGAATTGGACTAGTTGCTCAGAGGATGAGCAACCGATTTAGCAGGGGGTGATGATGAGCCCCCAAATTGGATAACTTATTGGGCTCATTTTGCCTAATTTTCCTTGTTCAATCCTCCATTTTTCATAGATTATGCATGTTTTTTAGTATGTTCGTGTTATTTGAACAAATAATGGTGGTCACTCTACCTAAGAGGCTAATACGTGGTTATTTATGGATTTTTGGACAAATTTTGGAGCACAACCAGGCAATCATGGGTCAGCTGACAACCAAGCTTGAGGTGAGGATTCGTAGGGAGGTTGTCTCTTGCATTAAATGGCCTTCCTTGAAATCTCCACCCTCAACTTCGAGCTCCATAGGCCACCAAACTGAGTTTCAAAGGCAGCCAAGCAGTTTTGGGAAGAGTGACTGTTTACTAGTAGTTGGGACAGCCGAGTCCCTTGAATCTAGGAGGGTTGCTAGCCCCCTTGTATTGTACAAATAGGAATGCCTCAGCCTTTGTAGTTTACTTTTGGAACTATTGTTATTTTTGCACTATAGTGCTGCCATTTTGCTTAGCCTGTTTTCTTGTAGCTACTACTGTACAACTTTCATATGATGGTTATTTTTGAATAATGAGAAGCAGTTTTACTTGGCCACAGATCTGAGTTCTTTATAGGAGCCTGAAGCTCTTGGGGTTGGGCCCAACCCGAGTGCTACAACCTCCTTTATTTATTGTTATTTGTTCTTTATGCATTTGCAAAAACATTTCTGTTAAGTAGATTAAAGTTTGTTGATTAACTAGGTCACTGTTATTCGTTAGAAAGACTTTTGAATGCTCAGATTTAGTTGATAGATTGTTAACAGGAAAAAGCTTCAAGAAAAGGGCCATCAAAAATCTTTGGTTCCACCTCTCCTTCAGTAGGATCAGGAGCTGGGATCAGGATAACTTTGCTGCCCACAAAAACACTGATTTCGCTTTTCCATGCAATCACTAGTGTTTGATTTTCATGTGTAGAAGTTGGTTACAATTTTAGACTTTTGCTTGCTTAGTTGCATGAATAAAATACATGATTTCATCGCAGGTCACACTTCTGTTCATTCTCTTTACTGGCAGCTAGCAGATTAGGTCAACGTAATTAGTTTTTTTTGAATTTACAAGTCTTCGTTGGATCAGTTGGAAAAACGCCTTGCAGAGTGCCTGTACCACTCCTTCATCTGTTTATTCTCCATCAGCACCATCCACTCCACCCTCTACTTAGCATCCTTGCCTCCCGTTCGCCATTTGCTCCCATAACCCTAGTTTTGTGTGTAACATTGCTTCAGTCTTCTTTGAACCAAATCCAACCATCCACACCTGTCCACAACTCCATCCACCGAGTCCTAGACCATCTCCAACCCTCACCCTACCTCCACACTCACTCCTTCACCTTTCCCTCTCCATTCATCCACCAAAAACCTCATTTCTGAACATCCTGTAGAAAATTACAGACATCCTGTAGAAAATCGCAGACATCTTGTAGAACCCCTGCAGACTTCCTGTAGAGGCTCACGAATGAGGTTTCTTGATAGCCAAACTCGGTGAAACTCTATGGAAGGGTGTTAGGGACCCCTTAGGCCCTCTCTGAACCTTATTGACCTCCTCCAAGCATTTCTTCTCACCCATCCACCTCTGCACAACCCAAAAATAGTCAAAACATATGCATAATAACTCTGGAAACTTATTCAAAAATACAAAAAGACATTTTTTTCAGAGGTTACAGTAGAAGTAGCTTAGATGCATGTATTTACCTTTCTAGAAATCAATGGCATCTCCTTCAGTAGCTTACATCCTCTTTCTTGCATCAGTAGGGTTAGCTGGTAGAATTAGGGTTTGCTAGGGTTTACGTTTCCTCTTAGCTTTCCAATTTCTTTCTGCAAATAGATCAGCCTTCTTTAAGTTAGCTTTCATCCATCAGTTAACAAGCTTCTTCTCAGAGCTCATAGAAGTTGGCTTAAGCCCCTAGCGGACTTGTGCCAGCTGACCAAGTGACAGCTGCGGCAAGAGATAGTACTTGTGCATACAGCACCGTCGCTTCCAAGTTTGTTACGAACTACCAGGTTGATAAAAGTGAAGAAGGGAGTCCCAAGAGTTGTAGCATCATTGCTGCAATACTAGAGCTCACCAGGTATACGAGTCGACCCTCTGAAGGTTCACGCCATTCAGGAAATACCACCTACAAAAGCTTTAAAGAAGTTACAAAGCCTCTAGGGTAAGGTGAATTTCATATGCCATTTTCTCTGAGATTACACCAATTGTGCACATGGATTCTTACACCTTCTGTTGGGAAATCCCCTTCCATTGGGATGGAAAATCCTACAAGTCATTTGAAGCCCTCAAAGACACATTATCTCAAAATATTTTGATTAGCCCTCCTGATCATAAAAAGGATTATACCCTATACCTATCTGCATATGAGGTAGACATAGAAGGGGTATTAGGCCACGAAGGACCAGATATTAGAGAACACATTATCTATTACATCAGCAAGAACCTCTATGGTCTTGCGTTAAATTAGGTTCCAACAGAAAAGACAACCCTAGACCTTGTACACTTAGTACAAAATCTTCAACATTATATCATCTTGCAGACCACTACCATAATCACAAATATTAATCCCATGAGATATTTTATCACTCATTGTATGATAAACCACAAATATACCCACTAGATAGTTATTTTGCAAGAGTTCGACCTATAATTTGCTTCCCCTAAAAGCAATAAGGCTATTATCCTTGCAGAGTTCATCGTAGATCTCCCTTCAGATTCACAAGGGTCCCCCGTTAATGATTCTTTCCTTCACGAACATTTGTTCCTCATATGTATAAATGACCCCTGGTACGATGAAATCCTCCTCTTTCTTCAAATACAAAAGTTCAACCCTCATCTTACTTGAGATGATCAAAGGTGCATTCACCATCAAGCCCCCCATTACCTTCATATGGGGGACAACCTCTATTGTCGAGGCATCGACACCCTTATTTTTTGATGTGTTACTCTAGAGAAAACTAAGCAGGTCTTAAATCACTGCCATAATGGAGCTGTCAATGGCTACCTATCTAGGATGGCCACTGCCCAAAAGATCCTCCATGCTAGTTACTATGGCCCACCCTATTTCTTGAATGTATTCAAATAGTCAAGGAATGTGAGTGTTGCCAGAGGTACACTCATGGTGCGATCTCCACTAGCTCCCCTACACCTAGTCATTACAGCAAGCCCTTTTTACAAATGGGGCATAAATTTTATGACCTATAACCCTCATTATTCAGGCAGCCATAAGTACATTATGTTGACCATCAACTAATTTATGAAACGGGTATAAGCCATGCCCACTTACAATAACACTGCATAAACTATTGTATTGTTTTTATTCAACCATGTCATAACAAGTTTTGTTTTCCTAAGGATTTGGTCTCAAATCATGGTAAAGACCTTGAGAATGAGATATTTCAAGAACTATCCCAACACCTTGGCTTTTCTCACGAGTTTTCTTCCCCATCCTACCCTCAATCCAACGACCATGTATACACTATCAACAAAGTTCTCAATAAAATATTGCAACATGTGGTGAACAACCACAAAACCAATTGGCATCACATGGATTTTTTATCCCTATGGGCGTACTACAGAACCGTCAGAGTGTCCAATAGGTTCACACCCTTTCAATTGGAACCACATCATTCAGTGTGAGATCCCTAACTTACACTCAACCATCAAACTCCTCTCAGATACCTCACCTTTAGAGCAAAGGCTAGTATAGCTAGAACATGTCAACGAAACTCGATGGGAATCTCTCCAGCAAAACAAAGCCAACAAAAGAGGACTAAAATCTACTTTCACCGCAATGTCACCCCTCAGTCATTGACAGAAGGGGAGTCAATCCTTCACTATGATGTTGTGAAGTAAGATTTAGTAATAGGGAAGTTTGAAACATTATGGAAGGGACCTTACATTGTTAGACATTGTCTCCTCGAAGGGGCGTACATGTTAGCAGAGCCTGATAAGACTTGACTTCAAAATCCCTTCAATGGGATCTACCTCAAAAATTTGTATCCATAACATTCAAAATAGCCCTAGAATGTAAATGTATGCACCATGAATGGTGATGGTTGTATGCTAAAATAACTCTCACATCATGTGTTGCAAATGGATCATTCACTAGCCTACAATCTCGATTTCACTGGTGGTGCATCTTGGTGGTCACAAAACCTCGTAGTAGTAGCCTAGGCCATTTATTCTCCTAACCTGCCACCCTTCCAATAGAATCGGCTTTGCATTGGATTAGCCACCAATAGTAAAGCCGAATACGATGTTGTCATATGCCCCTTAGATGATGGCTTCCACCTAGGTATCAGTCACTTGCATGTGTTCCTTGACTCTCAGCTTGTTGTATTGTAATTGAACAGAACCTTCAGGGTACATAACCCTTGCCCTTTCAGGAAATAAAAGCATGCACAAAGGTTAGCTCATGGTTTTAATCATATCACATTTTCACATATACCAAGAAATAAAAATCATGTGGTAGACCACATTGCTAATCAAATCCTAGGCTGGCATATATCACATATACATCATCACCAATAGACATATATCATGAACATCATATCCATCAAATCAATTCAAAAAGTACATAAAATGTATAAAAGCATATCGTATATGAAACATCATGGAGAGCCACAAAAATCATCATCTCGTATATATATATATATATATATATATATATATATATATATATATATATATATATATATATATATATATATATATATATATATCTATATATATATATATATTTGTGTGTGTGTGTGTGTGTGTGTGTGTGTGAAAATACATCTATTGGCCCATTCTAGGAAAAATGAGTCATAAAAAAGTGAGAATCCTCATAATGGGCACTTCCCCTGGTACATGAATACATCAAAGATACATGTAGGGTTGGGGGCCAACACCCCCCACACCCCCTGCTTGAGGCCCTTTGGCCTCACCCAGTGTTGGAGCCAAAAATAAACATGCACCCAACACAACAAAATCAATACAACAGAGGACATGATGCCTTGCTCTATCTAGAACTTGGGGTCCTCTTCATAGTATCCTCATCTAGCAATTCCCAACCAGCCTCAGGCATCCCCTAAAGTAGGGTGTTCATGCAATCCTAAGCATCCTCGATAGCCCCTGCTCGTGCCTCTGCAACCTCTACTTGCGCCTTTGCAACCTCAGCATGCTCCCACAGTCTCTCTGCCTAAGCATAATGAGATGAAATCCCCCCCTCCCGAGGGGCCACCTATCTCTAGATGTCAAAGCTAAGCTAACCTCTTAGGGTCCTCCTACACTCTGTCATATCTCCATCGTCATGCCGTAGAAGCTCCACCTGGATGATCAGGATCGTTGCCCACCAGTTGAGCTAATGGTTGTCTAATCGGTCCACATTTGTAAGCACACATACATGGTATCAGTATAAATAGAAATATACAACATAAATACATGTAAATAAGAATAATGCAGAACACATAATCACATATGTCTCAAGCCCCAAGAATCACCTAGAGGTAATCCTATCTCTAGATCTCCACAAAAATCAACGATAGCATATGGGAACTGCAAAATCACCTGAGGGTTGGAAAAAAACCAACCCTCCATTGTGGGCGTCCAATATCACCCCACCTCTCATCCACCTTCCTGGGGCATCACCGTGCCCATCGCCTAATCTGAAGATCTCTTTGAGGTGTTATTTGAACTGCTTGCACCAGGTGTAGCATCACAAACCTATCATAGATGATCTTCTAGATAATGTTTCCATAGAAAAATCTTTGCGCTTCCCCCCAACGGACTTGTGTGAGATATGTAGTCATCTGCCAGTGAAGAAAGTTGGCATAGTCATAAAATGCACCTCCCTTAAGTCTCTATAGGACTGCTATCTCGGGCTCGAAAAGATGGTGTAGTGATGGTATAAAATGGGCCTCCTAAAGAAATTATAAAATAGTAGTGGAAATAATACAATAATATTATATTACATCATCAAATTTTAGAGGGGAAAAAGAAAAAAGCTATTTTTTCAGTCGTATTTTTAGCTTATCTCCCTATGGGTTTACTCAAATTTTGAGCGACAACACTCGTTGGATGTAGAATTTGATTCCTCATCCAAGGAGTATCCATGTTACATACTTTCGATGGACCCTGCTATGAAAAATAATACATAGATGAAAAACGCGATTACAATCATGTTTTTTCATGTATTTCTCATTTTTCATGTAGCAAGGTCCATCGAAAGTATTCAACATGGGTACTCCTTAGATGAGGAATTAAATTTTGCATCCAACAAGTACTCCTGCTTGAAATTTGAGTAAAAACTTAGGGAGATAAGTTGAAAATACGAGTTGAAAAAGTAGTTTTATTATTTCATTATTTTTTAATATTTTTACTTTTTTACTCCAAAAATGGTGAATCATCCCCCATAGATTACATCATCATCTTGAATACTATTGGTTCTTATAAGTTTATTTTTGTTGTACATTTTTCTTAGGAATCCCATTTTAGACCTCAAAATTCCCATAATGAGTCATACTATCATAGCTAGAGCCACTCGCTCAACTATATCCAAAATTGCCTCAACTCAAGTGCAACCATCCTGAAAGGGATTGGGTTCGTAATGGCCCCTCACCCATTTAACCGAGTCCACTCGACTAGGTAGTTGCAATATCGGTAATACCTCACCTCGAGGCATTAATCCTATCACAAAATATACATCCACCTAAGTAGTTAATGTCAGGTCTTAGCCCCAGATATCAAATGCCTCTCAATCTAGCTCCCATCTCCCAATGACAAAGTGCAAGAATTCCTCCTACGATCTTTGTAAGTGGGTTTAAACAAGTTTCAACAACCCCCATCATGTTAACATCTCTCGCACCCGAGCATCACCTACCATCGGTATGCGTATATGATGCTAGTATCCCTATCATAATATAATCCCCATCTTACCTAAAGCATGAAGAAAAGAAAAAAAATAGCCTTCTAGGTTTAACACTTTTCTTTATGTCAATCCACATGCTTGTTTCAATAATAGGCAGATGGCTACATGCATGTTTCACCAATAGGAAGGTGGTGTCATGCTAATGTATCCCATACAATCACATACCTACGTGACTGTTAGACTCTTTCCCGCTAGGACGTCGGACCCTTGGTTGCGTGTCTATTTCTTGCACAGACACATAAATCATGTGACCATCCGAGATATAGTTATGCTCTCACATGCCTGTTTCCCTGAAAGCTACACAATCCTTAGTATGAGGACCCCGTGGATTTTTTACCCTCAGTTTTGTAATGCATGACTATTTCATAGTCACTTGCATGGGTTTAGGGTTTTTCTTAAAAGGGGTCCATACAATCCATCCTATAAGGCCTATCTACCATAAGCTACAAAAATCACAAAGTATGGGTAGTGACCTATTCCTTAGAAACCCTCACACGCTACCCAGGTACACAGGTTGACCGCAATAGAAGAAAACAACTCATTGAACAAGCTTTGTATTCTACATCAACATGTAAAAATGAGGTGGCATATGGCACAATTCACCCTAAATATCTCCCTCTGTGTCACCTTCATGTGGCTTGTAAAGGAGCTCAAGACCTCCTTTCAAGGCAATGTCAGTGGCATTAGGATTAAGATGACATCATGATACCCTCCATGCCATTTCCACACCAGATTCATTTTTGGGCTTGTTTTATGTTTTAGAGTACCATTCAGGTGCGCCTTTTCATGTTCTCCGATTATCGTTTTCAACAAATTTCACCTTCTATATGTTTTCATCAAGATGTTTTTCACTTGGGGTATTGGTTGTTGAACTTGTAGGCCTTCCAACAATTTCTCATCTGCGTCAGTCCCCTCATTATCATTGACATTTAAGATATCATTATTCAATAAACATGATAGGCCTCCTAAATTATTTTTCATATCCCAACATAATTTCTATAAAGTTCACCATAGGGTTCGTTACCTCAACCATGTTTACCACTACCTTCCCTTTGCACCTGTTAAACACCCATGTTGGTCGATAGCACCTCCCTATACATGGATCACCTCATTTTGTAGATCACCATACACTCTCGGGATCCTTGACCATCCACTTAGGCTCGAGAGCCATCTCATTTTCATGTCTTGAAGATCAACCTCATTCTCCTCTTGTTCACTTATTTCTTACCAACCCCACTCCTAGGCCACCTCATTTATTTTTTGTCAGATTAGGTTGAATGCACCCCCATATTATACATTTGGCATACCATCCCTCCATATGGCATCATGCATCAGCATCACTTCATCTGCCTCATCAAACCTACACTAAGACCAACCAATGGCCCCTCCGCCCTCAGTAAAAGACCCTACCTGCATCATTACGTAGGTTGTCGTCTTCATGGGGCACCCATCTCTATATTTGTACATCGCAAAATACTTTCACATTCTTTTGGAAAGTGTACAATTTTTTTTATGAAAAGGATTCCCACCCATATTTTTGTGTCTTGTACCCAATGGTAGTCCCTAAGTCACCCTTGGTTGGACCTCGTTTATATCACCAAACCACAATCCATATTCATTCATCATTTGTTATGCCAGTCAGAACTTGATCATACCTACTCTGGATGCGCTACTGGCTCTAGGGGTATTTATCCCAAAATAATTTTTTTTACTAGTGCCACTCACATTAAAACTCCAGTGTTGGGAATTTTTCCATATCCACCCATATTGTGTGCTCTCAATATCATTCCTTTATGACCCATCATGTTACAATCATCTTTATTCCTTCATCGTGATTCCCCAAATCAACGTTTCAGGTTGTTGGTGCTTCTTTCATGTCGACTTCAACAACTACCTTCTAGGATAGAAGATATACCTTGGTTTCTCCTCCCTTGCGAGACAACCTGGGGTAGAATAGTGGGAATCATTATCTCCCATTGTTGTCATTAGTCTCCCTAACATTTGACACCAACATAATTTTTACATGTCAAGGTAGTATCGTACGTTGTGACCATGTCGTTATCTCATTTACATGAAGAACCATGCATCCCTTAGCAACTCATTCAGTAGTGATTACATTTTGATGCATGGGAAGTTCCTAGAGTCGAAGACCCATGTATCCATGAGCACCTCATTCAGCAGTGCTTCACCTTTGATACATGTGGGAACCTAGTTCTATCTTCTTGTTAGAAACGCCACTGAGGGCATAAGCAGTGATTATCATCATCCATTAGCATGTCAAATACATCAATGGTAACTTTACGGGATCATTTCCCATGTAATTGTAATAGTTAGTCATTAGCCATCATAATGAGCATGGGACATGCCCTCTTTGTAGAAAATACTTTTTATCTCATAATTTCTTCAGAGCATGGTTATCTTTAATTCTTAGTCAAGGATTTTCCCTACTCATCTCCACAGTAAGTTAGTAAATCTCTCAAGAAGTTGATAAGATTCTCAGTCAGATTGGAAAATTATGATGTATTTTGGCTATACAATTTCTACTAACCTCATACATCAGGGGGACACTGTTATCATATGGAAATAGTACACTCATCTATACACATTAAGAGACACTTAAAGTTAGTGATCGACACATACGGGGATGAAATTTTCACCTTGAAACACCATGAAGACCAAACATCAAAAGCTTTCCTAAGGTTCAAGTTAAAAAATTGGACTGTGCAGGTGCACCATTACCAGGAATTAGCGGTCGTGGAAACATCCAGTTAGCAACTTGGGCCATGAACTTTCTTGAGGAACACTCCAAATCTTGATATTATGGGATGACAAATTCGAGCCTTAAGTCCCAAGAAGCCCTAAAGGAAAGGAATTGGTAGTTCTCATCTCATTCATGAGGTGAACCACGACATTAATGAACCAAGGGGGGGAGAAGTGAATAAGAAACTCTATAAATACAAGTTCTAGGAGAGCTAATAAGAAGAAGAAGTAAAGCATTGTTATGTTGTCAACATTGCTCCCTAGCAATCAAGGATTTCATTGAGAGAGGATTTCATCATTGAAAAGGTCTTCATACTTCTTTAAGAGAGAGAGAGAGGAGTCTTACAAGGATATTGAGGAAAGGAAATTCCTTGTTGAGGATGTTTGAGCACCATTTCTCAAACAATTCTCGCCAAGTGTCTTTTATTCATCTACTATATATCTTCTAAATTCAATAATTAATAAAGGGAACCCTTTTTCACTTACTTTGTTGTTGTGTTTTCTTAATCAAGTAGTATTCCTATGTTTATTATTTAGTTTTTTGTTTATGTTTATGTATGCATTGTTTTCACTACTTATGGTGCTTTGTTTACCGATGTTTTTCCACTAACAACAACCAATTTCTTGTATTCTCCTTATAGGCAACAACCAACTCCAAGGAAGGTGTATTTGGTACTCCATAACAAAAAACAAACCACTACAATAAAAATTGGTAGCTTATGGTGTGTTAAAAAGTAGAATTTATTGTGAGTAGAAGATAAGAAGTAACCACCTTTGGGTAGAGTTTTTTTATTTAGATTTTATGCGCAGAATGATGGTGATGTTGGGTTGCTCATGTTGAGCAAATTGAGATTCCAGTGTGAAAATGTATGAAACATGGTTCACATGGAGGAAGTGAACGTGTGGAGGCTTTAGAGTAGACAATGATTCGGTGAATTCAATATAAGGAACATATTTCTCCATCCAATAGGAGTTGGATAGTCCAATGGGAGTTGGGTGAGGATCTCTGGTCATGGGGGCTTCTAGCAGATAGATTTCAGCAGATCCATAAGAGAAACAAATTTCCAAACTAGTAGGTGCCAACATATTGTGAAGGAATACAAGTCTTCCATCTTATGGTTGTAAGATAATTCATGTATATTTTTTCAACAGATTAATAGAATAATTGTGTAGTGCAAGAGTAGCAAGGTGGTTTTCTCCTCTAAGGGTTTCAACTAGAAATAATTGTGTCTTCATGTGTACATGTTTGTGTTGATGTTATTAATGATTATTATGTGTTATATTGTTTCCTATTTTATGTTTTGATCAACTAATATTATGGACGTGTGTGGAAAATTAAAAATCTGACAAAAAGTCAAAATTGATATAAAGGTCATCGCCATTGATTCATTCCCCCCCCCCAATAGTAATCTAGTTTCCAACAATTGGCATAAGATCCTCTTCAGTGAAGCTTGGTTGTTTGGAGAGTATATTGTGGATCATGGATAGAATTAATAATAGGATGTCTCCAAAGAAAAAGGGTTTGAAGAAGGAAAAAATTCAATCCATTGCAAATGAAGCAGAAAATGCCAAAACCTCAGCCAAAACAGTGGTGTCATGAGGTAATGTTTTGGAAGAATTTTAATTGCGATTATGATGATTCTATTGATCTACATATTGGAGATGAGATGGATATTTCTCTTGTTAAGGATGAATACAAATCAACCATGGTTGTAATGAAAGAATTAGCTATCGAAATGGACGGAATAACCTCTACATGTAAGGATTGAAAATTTTGGATGAGAAGGAGAATGGATTAAGATAAGAGATTGTTGCATTAAAAACTCAAGTAAAGGAGGCAAAGAAAATAGAAGATGAAATGAGGAAGAAACATAGAGAAAATTAGGAGGAATGTGAAATATTAGAAGCTGAAGTGGTTTCATTAAGGAGTGATTTAGAGAAGAAAACCACTCAGTTGAACAACAACCAAAGCACCTCATATTTCAAGTCACATTTCGATAGGCATAGAGGAGAAACCAACTTGATTGCAGCTACAAGTATATTTGATGATAGTAGTTGCAAAAAAATTGAGAAGAAGAGACATCGACACATTCTGTTGGGTGTGGAGCCTAATTATATTCTTTATTCAGAGGTATCACCACATTGGATCCAAATTCATAATGTGGTGGCAACACCTTTCGTAAAATGTGTGCCACTAGGGGGGTCCGGGGTCAATCTGGGCCATTCATTAGGTAGAGATCTTACGGTAGAAGTTATGTTTAATTTAGGGGTTTTTTTATTTCCTTAGAAGGCAACCCCTCACTATATATGAGGGAATTGTATGCCGTCTAAATAGATATGTATTCTGAGTGAGAAAGATAGAGGAGATTGTGTGAGAGCGAAGAGGGAATTACAACGGATCTATTGTAGGTTGTATCTCTTCATTTTGCTGGATAATATAAAAGGAAGGAGTGGTTTTTTCTCCTTGGATGTAGCCCAATTTGGGTGAACGAGGTATATCTATCTCTCTCTTGTTTTTATGCATGTTCTATGTTTATATTCCTATAATATTTTATGTGTTCCATTACTCTGTAATATATAATTTTCTAACACAATCTATAGACAAAGAAGGAGCTCAAGGAAGATAAGTCCAAGGTTATGCTAAGAAAAGCTTCAAAGATATCATTCTCACATTTGAGATGCTTCAAGAACTAGAAGCTAGGACATATTGCAGCAAATTGTAGATCCATGCAGCAAGAGAAGCAATGATATAGAAGCCCCTATCATCAAAATAAGAAAGGAAGACAACCCACTTCTTAGAGTTTAGTGAAAATCAGGTATAATGGTCATTTTTATGGTTATTTCTACTCATGCATTGATTTTGGCCATAAGGCTATTGAATGCAGGTTTCATGAAAAGAAGAGTAGAATGAAGAATAAGATATATGAGCCCTTTCCTCCATTTTTATGGCACATCAGGTGTTATATGTGTGACAATCTTGGTCATATGGCCAAATATTGCAAGACTCCAATTTACTTGAGGCCACCTAATAAAGGAATGAAGATATGCAAAATAGGCCAAGTATGAGAACAACTAGGCATTTGAATGTAAGAGAGAAACCACTCAAAGTTTGGAAGAAGAAGGACCCAAACAAAATTGCAAGAAGAAACTCATGCTCGCTTGGCCTTAGGGGGAGCTATGGTGCATCATGATCTTACATGATAGATTACTGAAGGTATTTCCATAGCAAGAAAAGTTCATATGAATAGATTTTCTTGATGGGAATTTATGATGATGATTGTACATATGTTTATTGATGCATATCATTTTTTGTAATATTTTATGATATTAGATGTGTGCTACAAATGAAATATCTGCAAAAGATATTGTGATCATGAGATTTTCTATTACGATGAGTTGAGATAACACATGTTCAAGGGGGGCACTTCATATGCTTCCAATATTTCAGTGGTTTTGATGACATCACGGTTCCTTGGATGAGTTAGTTATGCATTGCATGTTATGTTATTATCTAACTTTCATCTAATGCAAGAGTATGGTTGTGCATGAATTATATGCTACCTACATGAGTTTGACATGTATTTGGCTTGAATTAGTGTGAGTGAAAATTCATTTTGGTCTGATAATATTATACATGTGATGGTGCCATGAAGATTAGTACAATGATGGTGTATGGTTATAATTGCTAGCATAATTCATGTGTTAGAGATTTGCAGCCTATGTGCAGAAAAGTGATCCAGGTGAATATTGGTGGCCACCCACCAAGTCCACTTGGACCCCCACCATTGTTTATTTCAGCTTTTCAGTTTCCTTAATTGTAGCACAGTTTACTATTTTTAGCAGTTTTTCGGGTCCTGAACTTCCGAAGCCATTTTGAGGCCCTAAATGACACTTTTTTGGAAAACTGGGAGCAACATGCATCCATGGTCCAATGTTGCTCTTCCCAAAGTTGTAGTTCTCAGATAGATCTTTCTAACAAGATATTGTACGCGTCAAATGGAGATCGTATGCCAAAGTTACGACTCCAGGAAGTTGATGTACCAATTTACCCAAACGAGGCCCACAGTTTGGCGTTTCATCTTCTAGGGTTAGGTTTTTGGATGTTTAGGCTTTTCCATTGTTTCTCAACAATAAATAGGATTTTGAGCCTCATTGTAACACATTTTAAAGGCATGTAGCCACCACATCTCTTCTCAAAGATAAGCTACCATCGCCCTAGCTGTTTATTTCCATTTTTTGTTTGTAAGCATATCTCAGTATTTTACATTAATGAAATGAAGTATTATTTCCACTGCATCTTTTTGTTTATAGTTATCTCTATAATT
The DNA here is from genome assembly GCA_031772625.1 of Pinus tabuliformis. Lineage (NCBI taxonomy): Eukaryota > Viridiplantae > Streptophyta > Pinopsida > Pinales > Pinaceae > Pinus > Pinus tabuliformis. Next base: position 162,017,358 of record CM062808.1, read on the forward strand.
TGTTGCATTCCTATTTAAATCTGGATTAGTGGTATCAGAGTGGTCTGCTTTTTCTCTGTTTTTCTTTGCATGCCCCCGTTGAGGTTAGGATATAAGGAGTTAGGGCTTGAACTGATCAAACCTTTGCAAGACCAGCCTTGCAAAACCCGACGGCCTCCCATGGCAGATGAAAAGAAAGACGAGGGAGCAGGAGATCCTATCAAAATCTTGCTTGAAGAAGCCCTCGAGTAACAAAGGAATGCGATGATGGACAACTTTTCCCAGATCCTTCAGCGGCTAGCCAGGGGCGACACATCAGCTTCCCACAGCTACTCTGGAAATGCCACATCATTTAAGGTACAAGTTAATTTTGAAATCCCCATATTAGAGGGTCAGATAGACGCAAATGTCGTTGATAAATGGTTAAATCTGCTAGAGGGTTATTTTTCTATTCATGATTTTTCCATTCAAGAAAAGATTATTTTCGCTCTTCTCAAAGCATCCCCCCACGTCAAGGAATGGTGGGAAACCTACTACGACCAGAAGGATGAAAGTACTGGCTCACTATTTTCAGCCGCACCCACCTGGAATTCATTCTGAGATGCCTTCAAGGGGAAGTACTACCCTTTCGGAAGCTATGAGGATCAATACATAAAGTGGACCATGCTGCGGCAGGTAAGGGACCAACACGTGTTGGAGTTTACCAAATATTTTCCATACCCTTCGCACAAAGTTGGGTATCAAGGATTCAGAGCAGCATTTGATACTCAAATACCATGGCTACCTGCACAAGTACATCCAAGAAGAAATAGAAGAACAAAGGACAAAGCCAAGGTGGGGTGGCCCAAGACAACCAGCCAAAGCTACAAGTAAAGAACACTGTTGCGAAGCCGAAAAAGGACACGGGAAAATGATGTGAGTTCCATAAGAGTTCCACTCACAACACAAGTGAGTGTCAGTCCAAGCAGCCACTTGTGGTTGAGCTAAAGGCTTCAGAATCAGATGCATGTTCTAACTCTGAGTCAGAACCCGACAAGGGGAATGATAAAGGGAATCAGATTATCGATGCGGAGCCCAACGCCATCGTTGCCACCATGAATATCCAGAAGGAGGAACCCGAAGATCCAGAGGAGGAGGAGCGTCTCTTCCACTCCCATATGTGGGTAAAGGGATCCCCACTCTAGTTCATTGTCGACTGCGGGAGCCAAAAGAACCTAATTTTAGCAAAGGTCATGAAGCGGCGGGGCTTACCCACCACAGCACATCCACAACTGTACACCATCGGTGGCTTCACCAAGGACAGGATCTTCGCGTGAGCCAGTAGTGTCGTCTTCCATACAACATCAAGCCCTTCACGGATAATTTATTGTGTGACATTGCTCCCCTTGAAGTTTTTGATATATTATTAGGGTAACCATACTTGTGGAAGTGACATGCTGTGTATGAATCAAGGCCTCGTGCTGTTATTATTATTTTGGGAAATAAGTTGTATAGGATACTAGAGGTAGCACTGCCTACGGCCATCTCTTTGGTTACTGCAAAAAAATGCAGTAAGCTCATTTCCAAAACTGGGAAATTTTCTTTCCTGATGATATGCCTTCAAGGAAAGAAGAAGACGGTGGCCACGACCTCCAGATAAGGCCCCTCCGCATGACAATTAGAGATGGACAAGGTCATGGAGGAGTATGAGCACATCTTCACCTCCCCTGCCAGGGTTCCTCTACACTGTCACGTCAAGCACTCCATCAATCTGACCCCAGGTGCACCGCTGCCTAATGGACCAATCTATCGGTGCTCTGTTCTGGAGAATGATGAAATCAAGAGGCAGATTCAGCAGCTGCTATAGAAAGGTCACATCCGTTCGAGTTCATCGCCCTGTGGGAGGCCGATCGTGTTGGTACAGAAGAAGGATGGGACTTGGAGACTCTGTATTGACTATCGGGCACTGAATAAGATCAATGTCCATAATAGGTACCCAATCCCATGGATTTATGACCTCCTGGACCAAATGAAGGGGGAAAAATATTTCAGCAAGATCGATTTAAAGTCAGGATATCACCGGTACCAATCGAACCCTCCGATGTGTGGAAGACTGCCTTCAAAGCCAAGGAGGGCCTTTTCGAATGGTTGGTTATGCCTTTTGGATTGACAAATGCTCCTACAACCTTCATAAGGCTAATGGATGACATCTTGTGGCCATTCACCAACTCATTTGTAGTGGTATACTTGGATGACATCCTGATCTTTAGCCAAAGTTGGGAAGAGCACCTCCACCACATCCGACAGGTTCTCCAAACACTGCGGCAACACAAGTTATGTGCCAACTTGGAGAAATGAACTTTTGGCACAACCCAAGTTCGGTATCTGGGATACATTATTGATGAACAGGGGGTGCATGTGGATCTAGCCAAGGTCCAAGTCATTCGGGATTGGCCCTCTCCAACCACTCTAACAGAACTCCACAGCTTTCTAGGTCTTGCCAACTTCTACTGCAGGTTCATGTTGGGATTTTCTCATATCACTTGGTCCTTGAGTCAAGTCACCAAGGGAGGAGCGAAAGCAAAATTCTTTTGGTTTAAATCTCAACAGAAGGCATTCACAGATTTTGAAAGATCGCCTCTGCTCAGCACCAGTGCTCTCATTTCTAGACTTGCAACAACCATTTGAGGTCGAGACAGATGCCTCTGACTATGCTATTGGGGCAGTCCTTACTCAACACGAGCATCCAGTGGCATATCACAGTGAGACAATTTCAGACACAGTCCAAAAGTATCCCACTTATGAAAAAGAGATGTATTCCATCGTGCAGCCCTACCGACAATGGAAACATTACATTTTGGGGAAGGAAACAATCATCTACACAGACCACTGACCCTTCCAGTTCATACAGACCCAAGGGAAATTTCAGAATGATTGCCATCAGAAGTGGTCCACATACCTGCAACAGTTCCATTTGAATATCAATTATAAGGAGAGCAGCACCAATAATGCTGCAGATTGGCTTAGTCGACCACCAATCATGTCATTAACCATCGTGCTCAACTCTTGCAGGCACGAGACTTCTGATTGGCCACTTCTCTATAAAAGAAACCCAGAATTTGGCCACACATACCAGACACTCTTGGAGGGTCGGCATGTTCCAGATTTTCACCTCCAGGATGCCCTGTTATGCCATCTGGGTCACCTTTGTGTTCCTTCAAGCGAGTGTTCCAAGATGATTTGGGAAGCACACTACAGTCGGGCTGTAGAAGTATTTTCATTGGCCACATCTTCGAGAGGATGTCAGGAAGTACATCAGATCAGGCAATGCCTGCACCATTTCCAAACCGAAAGTCAAGAAGTGAGGCCTCTATACCCCGTTGCCTACCCTTAGTTGACCCTACGAATTCATCTCCATGGATTACATGTCAGGCCTTCCTTCCACTAAGCATGGAAACGACTGTGTTTTTGTGGTCGTCACAGGTTCTCGAAGATGGCCATTATGGTGGCCTACAAATAAGAATATCATAGTAGAAGCCATTGCTAAACTATTTTTTGAATGAGTGTGGGTACACTTTGGGATCCCACAGTCTATCATCTCAGATCGAGATAGCAGGTTCCTCAGTACATTTTGGTTTAGTCTCTGGTCGATGCTAGACACCAAACTCACTAAGTCCACAACTTTCCATCCTCAAACTGATGGCCAAACAGAGGTTGTCAACAGGATGATTGTACACATTCTGCACATGTACAACTCAAAGCATCCATGCACATGGGATGAGAGCCTCCCCTATGTTCATCACAGCTACAACTGGGCTCTACACAGCTCGACTTGCCACAACCCTTTTCAGGTGGGCTTGGGATTCTAGCCACTATGTCCCATTGACATGGCCATGCCATTTGCAACTACTCACATAGATTCGGCTCATGTCCAATCCGAAACAGATAAGGCAAACAACTTCATTTAGCACATCCAACATATTCGCTAGCAAGTCCATGACATTCTGGAGAAATCCAATGCCAAGTACAAGTAGCGACATGATCAACATCGGGCGCCACACAAGTTTCAAGTGGGCGACAAAGTCTGGTTGCATTTGCAAAAGTAACAACTTACCGGAGCCTATCGGAAACTCAGACCACTCTGATATGATCCTTACACCATTACCAAGGCTATGGGAGATAATGCATTTGAGCTCAGCATTCCCCCATTCCTTGGCCTGCACCCAGTGTTTAATGTCGACCACCTTCGGCCATACTTTCCACCATTACTAGACACATCTGACATTGTAGAACAACTCACAACCATAGAGTTAAATCCAGATTGCATGGAACAAGCTGTGACTAATTGGATCATGGACACACAGATCAAGCACACTTGCCAGCAGAACATCCAACTATATCGAGTTATCAAAGCAGACCAACTCCTTCACTAGGGCAACTGGCTTACCAGGGACCAAGTTCAGCAGAAGTTTCCTCATCTCATGGAGGAACTCAACACAATGGGGACCATTGCTTCCTAAGGGGGAGGAATGATCCAGGTGGATATTGGTGGCCACCCTCCAAGTCCACTTGGACCCCCACCATTGTTTCTTTTAGCTTTTCAGTTTCCTTAAATTGTAGCACATTTTACTATTTTTAGTAGTTTTTCGGGCCTTGAACTTCTGGAGCCATTTTGAGGCCCTAAACGACATTTTTTGAGAAAAAGGGGAGCAAAATGGGTCCATGGACCAATATTGCTCTTCCCAAAGTTGTAGTTCTCAGATAGATATTTCTAACGAGATATTGTATGCGTCAAATGGAGATCGTATGCCAAAGTTACGACCCCGAGAAGTTGATGTACCAATTTACCCAAACGGGGCCCACAATTTGGCATTTCATCTTCTAGGGTTAGGTTTTTCGATGTTTAGGGTTTTCCATTGTTTCTCAACAATAAATAGGCCTTCGAGTGTCATTGTAACACAATTTAGAGAATGTAGCCACCACATCTCTTCTCAGAGATAAGCTACCATTGCCCTAGCTGTTTATTTCCATTTTCTGTTTGTAAGCATATTTTAGTATTTTACATTAATGAAATGAAGTATTATTTCCGCTGCATCTTTGTTCTTATGGTTATCTCTATAATTTTTTGTGTTCCTGTTTAAATCTGGATCAAAAAGTAAAGGTTATTCATGTTGGATGTTTTTCATATTATTATTGTTGTTTCATATCATGGTTACTTGGTTATCACATGTCATTAACTTGGTCACTTTCTACTTCTTTTGGAAATTTGGCCTTGAGAGAATATTGATGCATTGATTAATTTGTTGGTTGAAGATGATCTTGTTGTTTTATGATTTGTTTCTCGGAGTTAGAGCTTGTGTTGTAAGAGTATGGGTTCATGTTATTTGGTACATGATGCCTATATTTGTGAGGATGTTTTGCGAATGCGATACTAATGTTGTCACTACATATTTATATACTTGTTGCTACTACCAATTTAGTTATATTGCAAAAATTCATACTCCACATGTTGGTTATTGTTGCTGCCATGTATAGCTACATGGGGTTGATATATTGCGTTGATTAGTTTGATAAATTGTTGGTTCATCATGCTGCTAATACATGCTATTGTTGGGCCACTCTGTATTGTTATGTGTTACTGATTACTGTTGTTGATATCTTGATTCCATGGTTGATGATTTGGAGAGGCTGACACATGTCTCTTATGTGATTCATATTGATATTATATGCCATGCATTTGTTTGTGTCATGCATAGAGGTGAGCCATGAAAATTGGCATGCATTATGATGATTGTTTTTTTCAATCATATATGAGGTCTTGATGTCATTCTTCAGTGGTATATTTTATTGATGAAGCCTTGTATTATGCTCATGAAATCATGTACTCTTATTGTAAATCATTTGATCTTGATGTTAGAGTCATGAGCCATGAATGACATGTGTTATATAACAAGTTATGGGAGTTGGTTAAGCTATGTATGGGTTTTTAGTAGTGTTGGTACAACCATGTATTTCATGTGAGTCATGGTTCAACCATATATGCGCCTATGTTTTCATTGTACAATCATGTTTATCATTCTTGTAGCCATGTAATAGGTCTATGAAGCCATGTAACTTACTACATATCATTTGTTCATAGTTGTTAATCCATGTGGAGTAGCATCTTGCATATGGCAAGGAGGTAACGATAATTATATATATCGATACTCATTCAGTCATGGAGATGTTTTCATTCAATGGAGTTTGGATGGTCATGATGTTATGAACTTGTCAGAATATATTTGTTGTTATCATGTTTTCTTCAAAGGAGGTTGTTGTTTCCAATTGAGATAGGAAAAATAACACTTCATTAAGATATTAATACTGTTGATGTATGAGCTTTTGTTGCTGGATAGTACATTGTGGAGAGGATGTATTTTCTCCTGCTAGTTGGCCACATTATGTTATTGTTCTTTTGTGTTGGTGATTTGAACTATTGCTACTAAATGACATGGATTTTGCTGCTGCTAATAGGAGATGTATCATGCTACCCTAGTGCGTTCTTGATTGGGATACAAATTTTTTCTAGGGGGAGTTTAATGCACATATTGTTCATTTGTGTGGAGGAGTGTTGTTATTTTCATCTTCCAATATTGCATTGCATTGTTTATCACCTGCATATGATATTAAGTGGAGTTTCTATTTTTGTTAATGGAGCCCATTGCATGTAGAGGAGCATATAGAATTTTTCCTTGACATGTTTATCCCTTTTCCATTGATTTCAAAGGGGGAGAATGTGAGGATGGAGATCAGTTTTGAGGATAGTTTAGATGGTTGGATCAGGTGGGGTTGCCATCAATGCCAAAGGGGGAGATTATTGGCATTGTTGTGTGTTGCAGATATGTTTGTGGTTAGCATTGATGTCAACCTAGTTTCATGGGTTGTAAGAGAGTTGGTTAGAACTTGTATGTTTGGTTATAGGTGGCTTGTACATGGTTGATGTGCTTCATGTTAGAAAGTGTAGAAAGAAAGGCTCAATTTGACTTTAGAATTAATCAAATTGAGTAAATCGAATTTCCACATCAATAGGACAACAAGCAATTAACTATTGTGACATAGCTCTTGTCATTGCGTTAGCTTAGATTTTGTAAGGAAATAGGAGTCTAGAGGAGGCATAAAGTGGCTAAGTGTTGGAAAATAGTTCTCATTCATTAGGGAGAACAATTTTACCTTTGCAGGTGGTGCTCAGCATTGGAGCATGCAATCGTAATAGTTTCTTTATTCAACTATTTAATGAAAAAAGTCTTGAGGGGTTATTCCCAGTTGGATTCCACTAGAAATCACTGTGTACTTGTGGTTTTTCTTTTTGCATGTCTTTGAATGTGTCTCTAAATTGTGATTTCCATTTTGTAGAATTATAGAGTGGAAATGTGTCTCTTGTTTTTCAGTTTGAAATCTTGAGGAGTTGCAATTTCTATCAAATTTCTACGTGGTATTAGAGCCCTAAAATCACATTAAAACAAGTATTTCAAATTTTTCCCTCGGGAATTTTCAATTTGCTACTTCAGTGTAGCATATTTTCTTCATATTCAGGAGAATGTCTTTCAATAGATTGAGATTAGGGTATGCATTGGAGGGAAGTTAAATTTTTGAGCTTGAAACAAATTTATAATCTTGAAAAGTGGGTAGTCATTGAAGTCCTCATGTATAGTGATCATTGAAGAACTAATGAACTATTATGAGGAAAAGCTGATGGAGCCCTAGTTTAGGGAAGATCCATAATACCCTATGTGCAGACTTCTTAATGGAGCTAGAAGGATGCTAGTGGGAAGATAAATGAGGCAATGCTTAGTGGCATATAATGGAGTTGTGATCATTGGTATTTGTAGATTGAGGAGCAAACATATTTCCCACAGAGAGATAGAGACTCATAGGGAGTATATTTTCAGAGGGATCAACCTTATGGAAGCTAGTACTTCAAGATCTGGGGAGATCAGACTCATTATTGTAGTGGCTGTAGCAGTAGCATGGAAGAAATAACAAAGAAGTAACAACAATAGTATGAGTAGATCATAATTTTACATGCCTTAAAATATACCTATAGGAGTGATGTGGGACGATGTCGAGCCTTAATCCTAGAGTTGCTAAGAATTGTACAGGATCCATAGGAGAGAAGTTGTAATATACTTTCCTCATGGATCATTACCTTGCTACAGGGGCCCACAATGTTTAGTAGTATAAGGATCGGTGTCAGTTGGTGTAGTTAGATGCTAAGGATCACAAATGAGTGTTGACAGTAGTGTAAGAGGCACATTGCAGAATCAAAATGAGTGCAGTCTTCCCAATAGACAGTTGCAAAGACACAGGTGATTCAATGTTTTTCAAATGCTTCTTAGTTGTAGTTATTGCAATAGCAACAACAACAGTGAGAGGTAGTGCTACAATAAATTCCATAGGTGTTGGATAGGGGTGGTGCAAAATCCCTTTCTTGCTAAGAGGGAGTGTTAGAAAGTGTAGCAAGAAAGGCTCAATTTGACTTTAGCCTTAGTCAAATTGAGTAAATCGAATTTCCACATCAACATCACTACCTGGAGGTAGTTAACTAGTGTGAAATGGCTCTTGTCAATTAGCTCAAAAAATTTGAGTTAGTGGACTTGGAGTTTAGTCATGAATGTTGTTCTAAATTTTGATTTCTATTCCAGATATTAGTAGAGTAGAATTGTGTCTCTTGTTTTCAGTTCAAAATCTTGAGCAATTGCAATTTCTACCAAATTTCTACACTTCACTAGTTTTGGCATGTCTAAACGCATGAATATGTGAGGATGGAGCTGTGATTTATAGGTGTTTCATACAGAGTTGAGAAGAGGATGTCATTGTCCTCATGATCATGTTGTTGCATAGAGTTGGATGATGGTGTGTTGCACTAGTTTGGATGTTTTTCCACTATGGTTAGTTGTGCAAAGGTGTTGCATGTTTTAGTAGAGTTGTGATAAATATGTGATGATCTCCTTGTTCATGATGTTTCTACAAATGTTACTCTTTGTTCACGATGTTTCTATATGAGTTAGAGTCAAGGAGCCTTGTCGATTAGGTCTCCATGTTCCATATTAGGTCCACATGTTGATGATATGATATATAAGACTTGTAGAGGATCTACAAGTGTTGGAGGACGCTTGAGCTGTTTGTACAGGTGTGGGAGGATATATAACATGTTTTGGAGTTACATACTAATGGTAGAGTTGTTGTGGAGTAGGTTAATGGCCCATATGTTAGTGTATTTTATTATTGGAATCCAAGTAAACCTACTTTGAATTGTGATGTGATAGTGACTTGGTGAAGTGCTACAAAGTTTTCCATGGATTCTAGAGGCCCTACAGAGTCTTTTCAAGCTATGGAAGAAGATTTGGAAGGATTTGAGGTGATTTAATAGGTTTTCTCCCATCCTTTTCCCCAATCGCACCCATGCAGGAATGTGTGCGGCGGAAAGGATCCAACTACATGGAGATAAGCCTATGTGTGTAATTGTAGCTAAGATCAACTAGTTTTGTGCATGCAATTCAGAATTTAGCTAGAATTTCTTCAAAGTCCTTGTGCATCTCAACTAATTTTGGTATTATGGTGATATTATCAATCAACAATTTCCCGTATATGGTTGAAGCAGGTAAGGGAGATTCTATAAGTTTCTTAAGCTTGAAAATATCCATCATCTAGTTGAGAAGAGTAGCTTGATCAAGTCAAGGAGATGGATCCGAGCAATTTGAAAAATGTGAAAACAATTGTTCCATGCTCCATAAACTCTAGCATTTACTAATTTAGTCATCACAGAAAAATGATAAATAGAGGAAGTTCTTGAGTTCATTTGGTTCATCTTTTTAAGAGTGTGAGAGCATGCCATTGTGAGGGAATAGAGAGTGAGTAGAGATTGCAACAACTGCTCACATAATTTTGCAGTGTTCTATCAAAATTGTGTATGCATAATTCAAAGAATGATTTGAGGAGAATTTCATAGTTTTTGTGTTGTATATGGCAGTGTTTAGAGAGGAGAAGAATTCAAAACTTATGGTGTGTTAGAGAGAATAATTTGTTGTGAGTACAAGAGAAGAATTAACCCCCTCCGGGTAGAGTTTTTGATTCATATTTTATGTTCAGAATGATGGTGCTATTGGATTGTTCATGTTGAGAAGATTGAGAACCATGTTTGAAAATGTACGAAACATGGTTCAAATGGAGGAAGTGAAGGTGTGGAGGCTTCAAAGTATATCATGTTTTGGCATATTTACTAGAAGGAACATATTTCTTCACCCAATAGGTGTTTGATAGTCCAATGTTTGTTGGGCAAGGATTGTTGGTCATGGGGCCATCCAACAGATAAATTTCCTTAGATCCATGAGAGAAAACAATTTCCTAACTGATAGGTGCCAACATACTATGAAGGAAGTCAAGCATTCTGACTTATGGTTGTAAGCTAATCGATGTAAAAAAATTTCAACATATTAATAGAAGAATTGACGAGAAAAACAACACTACGGTGGTTTTATCCTGAAAGCATTTCCACCAAAAATACTTGTGTCTTCATGTGTGCATGTTTGTGTTGATTTTCTTCATGATTATTATGTTTTATGTTATTGCTATTTTTATGTTTTGATCAACTAATATTTTGGATTTGTGTGGAAAATTAATAACCCAAAGAAAATTTAAAATTGACATAAAGGCCATCACTACTAATCACCCCCCCCCACACCAAGCAGTGAGCTAGTTTCCAACATGGGAATCTAACTCAAACATAAACAAGCTATAGCCACATTTACTTGCAGTTGTCAACCTCGAGATGGATTACAATGCTTGAGGTGGAGTGAATTTGAGGGGGGAATTCACCAATATTAAAAACTAAAACAAGATGTCACGGGCCACTCTACCTTCATCCACCAACTACCCAAGATTTCACTTAGCTTGTTTAAACATAAATAACATCCATGCCTAGATACAGTACGAAGAGACTTAGCTCACATTCAGCATAAGAGAGTCTACATAATTGGAAGGTTCATCAGTGGATACAATATTGATGGGTAAAGAGATCACCTCTCCAGGTGGTTCATCAATGAGTCAAGAACCAGAGGTTGAAACCCAAGGAGAATCCTAGGCATTCAACAACCCTCACAAGAACCTAAGTTTCTCTTCGTAATCTAGTAGATTCATCAATCCATAATCTTCCAGTTGGTTCTTTAGCCTTATAGACAAGCCATTACTCTTTATAATTATTTTCCCCTAGTAAGCCTCTATGAGGGTTCCTTAGTTGGTTCACTTCCTTCCAAGTTTCATAAATATCTGTTGATTACTACTCTCTCCATGTTTTCACCTTCACCCTTGGAGGAGTTTTTCTTGTAGTGATCTACATGATCTCTTTCACTGCATATGCGTTCAAGGAATGAGTTCTCCCCTCTACGTATGTGAATGCATGAGAGAATTTTAGGTGTGTTCTCTCTATGTTACCCATGCGTGAATTCCCATCCTCTTTTTCCCCGTTGATTCATTTCATATTTTTCAATAGATCAACCATCTGTCGTTTTCCATAGTTCCATGTAATCAACCCCTAGACAATGGAACCCATGCTTAGATTTAATATTTTGTCCTATTCTTGCTTATTGTTGGACCTAAAGGAAACCTAGGCTTGTCCTTTCCTCTTTCAGTTTATTCAGGGCACAACCAAACCATGTAAAATGTCTTTACGAACTAGGACTGATAATTAAAATAACCCATTCCTCAATAAACATCCCTCCTTAATCAATATGGAATTTGTTTCCATTTCTCTTGGCATTAAAATAATTACATCAAAAAATATTAAATAGGGGATGTCATAATCATCTACCATGAAAATCCTGACTGCAACATATTTGATCCAACCTCTTTCCTATCGTGGTGGTTGAAGGAGTTAGTAGATGTGTGATTTTTCCAACTTTTGGTTAAGTTATTCTAAAAAAGGGAGAATAATATAAGAATCAAAGATTCTCATCACTGTCCCCTAATTTCTTCATCAAATTGAGAAGAATGAAGCATTGTATAAATACCCTACTCTACTCGAGCAAGGTTAACAAGGAAGTGATAGGAAGAATATTATTGTTTTGAGGCTTCTGCGATCAGTGCTTTGTGTGTAGTTTTCTTCTGGAGTTCTCATATCCATAATTGTTTGCATCAACATTTCGAGCCATCCACTGTGGCTCATCATCAGGATAGATCAGTAATTGTGTAAGACAGATCTCATTGGTATGAATAAATAGAGTTAGGGGATGTAAAGGGAATGGAAGCCGACTCTATCATAATTTTTTTATAATGTTAAGTTTTAATTTTGAAATACTTAATTATATAATAAGAATTTTAATTATTTTTTATTTTAATTATTATTTATTTATTTATTTGTAACTATTTATTTTATATTAGTTTTATTATTATATAATTAATTTAAATCTAGTTTTAATTTATATAATAATAATAAAAATAGAATGATTTAAATTGAAATATTTAATTATATATATAATAAGAATTTTAATTATTTTGATTTAAATTGTTTTTTATTTTTATTTGCCACTAGTTATTTTATATTAGTTTTATTTGTTTTATTTTATATAATAACTTATTCTGGTCTTGTTTTCAGAATAAACTAATTAGATTGATCTTAATCTTATTAGTATTGATTAATACTAATTATTAATATTAGTGTTATTTCTAGAATTTTATTTATTTATTTATTTATATAATATTAATTTATATTGAAATATTTAACTATATAATAAGAATTCTAATTATTTTTTATTTATTTTTATTTGTAACTAGTTATTTTATATTAGTTTCTGTTTTTTTATACAATTAATTTGTTCTTACTTTTAGAATAAATTAATTAGATTGATCTTAATAATGATCTTATTAGTGTTGTTTAATACTAATTATTAATACTAGTGTTATTTCTAGAAATTTTTATGATTTAAATGATTTTGTTTCATTTATGATCTATGAGTTGTTATATAAATTTTGAGTTGGATAATATGTTTAAATAATGAATAGTATTAATATTAATTGATATTAAATCAGTAGTGTGTCTTATTAACAATTTTTATCAATTCAAACTTTTCTACTGAATCACATATATTAACCAACAACATATTATATCATCACATGAACATAAAAATGTAAGAAACTAAATCAAACAAGCATAAGAACAACAATAAAAAAATGAAACCATCAAACACATAAGAGACACAAGTTTTTTGGTGGAAACCCTTCCCAGATAAAAAATATCGTTGCTGCTTCCATGCTGCTTTGAATCTCTATTATGTCAAGCAATGGCATTTAACATAGAATTTATGACTAGCATAAGCTAGGAGACTCGACCTCATATACAATCAGCTAACACCCCATTATTTAGGAGACTTGATTCTACTGATCATCTCAGAAGACTATGTTATCACATGGATCTATGGTCTTCCATCTGCGGAAATCCACCACAATCAATGATCCTCACCCAACTATAATTGGATTATCCAACTACAATTTTTTGGAGAAACTATTCCTTTTTCCAATACTTCAGAATCAATGCTCCACTCTTATGAAGTCACTTCTCCTCTACTTCCATGCATACCTCATTTCATATATTTTCACACTAGATCCCAAGAATCCCTACTCAAGTAGACTCAACTCTACAATACAATCTCCAACAACATGACACAATAAACAAATCAACCAAAATCACCACAAATAACATTATCTCTACTCCAACAATTTAGTGGCTCCAATACATACATCAAATCTGCAACAATATAACTAACTAGAAACAAAAGTACCGCCCACACTCAACCATAACATCAAACCCTTAATATATCTGCAGCCACAAAACAATATGATATAAACTCTAGCAATGCTACAAAACAAATGGATTAGTCACAAAAATATGAGACATTCCATACTCTATCTCATCCCTTCTATAAACATTTGCTCAATATACTGAAAACAAACTCTGCTACAACTCCATCAACTCTGCTCTGCAAACTGATATCTCCACTTCAGTAATCTACTCCACTCACTACCATTTACACTCATGCACTATCTATCTATTCTCTAAACTAGGTGTGAAGCATTCCTCCTCTATGCAACCTTGTCTAACTCACCATAACTCAACCAACCATCCAACAAGTCCAAAAATGGTGTATATAAAATATGTTGGGTGAAATTAATTTTGGAAAATGATCAAGAGTGCACAAAGTTGACAAAATCCAACCACAAACATCACTACTTCTACACTTAAGGTGCTCACACCTATAGGAGGAATTTTACAACCAATTTCAACCTTTTACAATTAGTTTAGAACCTTATAGCAAATTCCATGTCGAAATACTCTAGATGTGTGTGAGGAATGCAGAGGAAATCTCATTTTAAGCCTCAACCACACCCATAGAACTAGCATATTTCAGTTGTAACCACACTGATAGAACTAGCATATTTCAGTTGGATCCTTCCAATCGCATGCACAAACCTCTATCCTTGTGATTTGGGAAGAGTATAAGGAAAAAAATAAGAACCTCAAATTTGAAACTCTACCACCTAAATTTTCACCTTCTCCAACTCCTGTACATGGCTTGAAACCATTGGTAAGCCTTGTGACACCTTTATAAATATATCAAACATGTCTCCCAAGTGCCACTTCCAAGTTGACCTAAAGGCCAACAATCAAGAGTTGACATGGCTGCCAACAAGTCCTATACTCTCCTATGGAAAGTACGCAAGTTGCAAGACATCTGTAACACATTGAAAAAAATCTCCAGCATCATCATCATCAGGCCATCACACTGCTACAACAAGTCATCCTCGAGTTCCTGAATGCCAACATTAGGTAGGCATCTTGCACTAGATTCCTAGACTAGGTCATGAACAATAACATAACCATCACTAACACATGTTAAACCATAAACATGAAGCACATCTCTATCACCTGTAGCAACATCTTCAATTCCTCTCGTCAATGCATAAAAAGGCATCACAAAGTTGACATCAATGGACTATGAAGCCAACAAAAGTTTGACATCAATACAAACACAAGACAACTTCTCCATGAACATCATATTTCCAACAAGCTACATCATAAAAATCTTGGTTTCAATGGAAACATAACCATCTCAATGTCAGCACAACCAACTACAACTACGCTACAAGGAAGGAATTAATACATTACCTAGTCTACATAGGGTTGATATCAATGCCAACATATGCTAGTAGCCATCATGTAACCAATGCCAACATCATCTAGCTGGAACTGTGCACACCATAATGCCGATAGTCTCCCCCTTTGGTATTGATGGAAACCACACAAAATCTCCAGATCATCATCCTTTATCACTCCCCCTTTGACATCAATGGAAAAGGTTCAAATCCATCTGATAAGGAAGCAAGAATTGAAGCAAAAAAGCTGGAGCATCTGATATCTACATGGCTGAATAGTAATGCACATCAACAAGAATCCATTCCTCTCATATTAGCAGAAAGAAATGAATATAAATAATCAACATTCAAAGTAACATGTTCAACCAAGCAACCTCTAGAAGAAGTAGTAATATGCACCAGAAACCATAAGAAACATTAATGAAAAACAACATAATAACAAAATTAAGTATATGCAATAATATGCACATGAGGAACCAACCAACACTCTCCACATAATAGCAACATTAATAGGCACATCAAATCCTCTCTTCCCATGTAATGAGGTCAAATCCCAACAAACATAAAATATCATGAGACACATCATAAACATCTCCAAGTAGACCATAATGCCAACAATGATGGCTAATGTAAACAAGAGAAAATAGATCCTCCCACTCAACACATGTCATCTCCAAGTTGTAGTGACTGCTTCTTTTGCAAAAGTTGCTTCCTTTCTAAGAAAGGAGCACCAAGAATCCACAAGACCATGACTGAAATAACATATACAATGAAACTACATGGTTAACAGTGACATAAGACCTCATACATAAATCTCATATGACCATAACATGATCTCATGACTTGTGAATAGATGAATTAAAGATACATACAATAAAAGTACATGGCTTCATGAGCATTTTACATGGATATTCAATGATTTACATTGCTTCTAATGTCATATCCTATGGACCAATACCCCAAAAACATGATATAACATGGTTGTTACAACATCGTTAGCCCATACACATGCCTACAAAATGACTCATAAGACTCCTCCATAACATGCCTATCACCAATATGACTCAACTCATTATTGACAAGACTCTCAATCTCCACAAAATGATCAATCATTGATAAGCATATGGTTGTAACAAATTGAATATAACAACCCATACATGGCTGGTCCATGTCTCATGTCACGTTTATGCATGGATGAAGAAAATATCTCATTCTATGCATGGATGTACAACTTTTCAACCAACTGTCAGTAGAGACCAAAATCATATATATGTGGTTGAAAAATGTACTTTATTCACTCATATAAACATATGTATAACTACTACAAATAACTAAGTCAAAAACAATGAAAAAAATGTCAAATGAAGCATGCATAAATCATACCATGCATAGCTCCCCCTAAGCTCAATATATCTCCAAAGGGTAGGTTGATCTTGCTAATCTAAAAATGTGCATGAGGATCAAAGGAACTCATCACAACTATTGCTATAACTTATACTCATCAAGCTGCCATATTTATACCATACACTCCCCCTAAGTTTATGCACCTCTCATGAATTTTGTAGCCCTATATAAATATGCAAGAAATAATCATAGAATGCAAGAAGGGATTCTCTTCACTACTTGAAGAGTTTTGCTTCTTCTTTCTCCACACAGTCTTTGGCTGCTTCTTTTCTTCCATCACTACTTTTCTGCTACCTCCACTCTAATTTTTCTACTCTTGCTAGTTTTTCCTTGACTAGTGGAACAACATGCAGTCTCTTGCCATATGGACAAAATTATAGCATGTATAGCACTCCACAAGGCCAGGATCTAAAGCAAGAGGATCAAATCTCCTGTTGCTCATGCCATATCTATACCTTGCATGCAATGTGATTCTCCTCCATTGGTCAGATCTACATTCAATTGACTTGTGTCTAAACTAGTTACATGAGTAATAATAACCATAGAAAACATGATTATATCTAATGGCCAATCTCCTTGGCTACTCACACTGTTGCAAGCTCCACTGATTAGGTCTACACATTTTCCTCTTGTAGTTGGCTGCAATGTCTCCAAGCTTGTGAAAACTATAGAATTATACCTTATGCACAGAAGGAACAAAGGGATCTTGATTCCTTTGAAATTTTATAGATCTACCATGATCCTCTCTTGCAGAAAAATATCTTCTAAATGTAGGTGCTCCTTGCCATTTTTCTTCTCAATTACTACTAGTTGATTTGATGATAGTTTCTTTCTTTGCTACTCTTGTTGTTGCCATTGTTTTCTATAGGTTCTTTTGCTTCTACTTTGGTGTTTTTACCTACATACAAACTAGACTCACCTTTTGAAATCCAAGGCCATATTTATCCAATGGTGATCTCTGGATCTCAAGCAAACTATTCAAGGCCATAGTGCTCTTCTCCATCTCCTGCTTCTTTCTCAAAGATGCACTTCAAATTCTAGTCTTTCACACTGATCTTCCTTTCTTGGTCCTAATTTCTCATGCCTCCTTCAACTCTTCTGATTCTTCCAACTTAATCCTCAAGCTGATTATCTCCTCCTTAAGCTTGGCCTCCTTATCATCATAGATCTACAATATTTTTTCTTGATCATTTCATGCAACTATCAGTCTAGAAATCTCAGCTGTAAGACCCTTAATATCATTCTCATATTCACTAGGCACTTCATCATGATCAAAATCCAAATAATAAAAATTATAACTCAATAAAAAATCATTAATATTTATACCTTTGGATTCAGGATTTTCTTATTTCTTCTCATCATCAGTTTAATCAACTGCACTAGGAGGATGAGACTCTTGTGGCTGAGCATCTTGTTTTTGAAGGCTCCTCCTCTTATTCTTATTCTTTTTGCTCTTTTTCTCATTCTCCTTATTGCTGCTAGTATCATATTCAAATATGAAATCTAGCTTGTCCCACGTTTCTTTGGCATATTTCAAACCTACTAGTTTCTTCAAATTATCATCATGAAAATTCTTGTAGATTATGCATCTAGCTTGCACATCCTACTGCAAAATTTCATATGCAAGTGGATCCTTGCCACAACGTTCACATACCAATCTCTGAATGTTATATCCATAAGAAAATAATTCAGATTTAATATTATTTTTCCATACCTTGAAATTTACAATGGTGAGGAGAGGCACTCAAGAAGTCATTCTAAAAAAAATAAAATTATTTTTTTCCAAGAAACCTCAGATCTTCTCTCCAACGACAAAACTGCAACCAAGAGCCCCATTCTGATACTAATTATTAGAAAAATTGAGCACTACTAGAGGGGGTGAATCAGTAGTGTGTCTTATTAACAGTTTTCACTAATTTAAACTTCTCTACTGAATCACATGAATTAACCAACGACATATTAAATCATCATATGAACATAAACAATGTAAGCAACTAAATCAAACAACCATAAGAGAAACAATACACAGAAACCATCAAACACATAAAAGACACAAGATTTATGGTGGAAACCCTTATGGGAGAAAACCTACCCTTGCTACTGCTACACTTCTTTGAATCTATATTATGTCAAGAAATGGTCTTTTACATAGATTTGTTGACTCCCATTACATAGGAGATTCGACCTCATATACAATTAGGTGACCTCCATCACCCAGGAGACTCAATTCTACTGATTAGTTTGGAAGACTATGTTCTCACATGGATCTATGTACTACCCTCAACTGAAAGCCACCACGATCAACAATCCTCACCCAACTCTGATTGGACTATTCGATTACCATTGGATGGAGAAACTACTCTTTTTTCCAATACTTTAGAATCATGGCTCCACTCTCATGAAGTCATTGCTCCTCTACTTCTATACATACCTCATTTCATATATTTTCACACTAGATCCAAAGATGCTCTACTCAAATAGACTTAGCTCTGAAATATAGTCTCCAGCAGTAATACACGATCAACAAATCAACCAAAATCACCACAAATAACATGCTTTCTACTCAAGAAAATAGTGGCTCCAATACATACATCAAATCTGCAACAACATAACCAACCTGTTATCACTCCGTAATTTCCCTATGTTGTGGAGAGAAACCCAGAGATAACCACAAAACCACTTACAAAGATGGGATATAGCCCTTCTAGCTTCAGATAGGGATCTCTCTTTTTTATTTAGATTTCTGCTTTAAGATATTAGGCTAGTTATTGAGTTCTGAGGTTGGTTTTTCAAATATTTGGTTGAAAATTGTAGGGAAAGACCATTGGGCATGGATTCATGTCTTTGGATGATCAAATACAAAAACAACAGAGCAGTTGTAACAAGGCAAGACAAGAAAACTTTTGGATCTTTCAAAGTATTTATGGAGTGTATAGGATGACTGTGATTTATGTTCAATTAAATATAGAGCATGCTGAGATGGATTTTATACTTAATGTCAGAGTGAAAACATTCATATTGTTTTCAAGCCAGCATAGAGTACACTTAAGAAAACTCAACCCTTAATCTTATTGAAAGAATATAGATAGAAAACATATGGAAAACTGAGAAAATAATGATTTCACATGAAAAAGTACATCACCAAATGGATTGACATGGGAATCCTAGAAAAAAACTATATGTATTATTGAAAATTTGATCACTTCAGTACAATACACAAATTGCATCAAAATATGGCACTTTCTTCATACAAGTTCTAACCTATTTTAAGTCTTATTATAACATATTTATAGAATTTATACTAAACTAACTTCATATTCCAAAAAGGAACTGATTACAAAATAATATCTCACAATTTTTGGAGAAATCTTAACAATAAGATAAAGATAAAATCAATCACTCAAAAACCACGAGAAATCTAGAAATACTGGAAAATCTCTAGCCTTCAAATTTGGAAATTTGTTTTTAAATGTTAATCTCGTGGCTTGGAATCTAGAGAGGTTGAAGTTTTCTTCACAAAACCTGCTAGTTCCCTCTCAAATCTGATTAACTCTGCCACCTATTTCAACTAGCCGCCCCTTTGACTACTATTTCTAAGCCAAAAAATCTAAAAATAATTGCATGTATGTTGATGTTTTCCACCTAGTTGATCAATAAAATATTTGTATTTTGGATCTAAATCAAATTTAAGTGTTGAACCCTTTTCCCATACTATTTTCCTTGATCATATTTAAATACTTCATCATTGATGCAAAATATTTCGGAACAAAATAGTTTGAATAATATTTCTAAATATTTTTCTTAAACTTGTAAATGAATTTCAAAATATTTTCTTGAATGATTTAATAAACCATCCTCTTGTTTTGAAATCCATGTATTGATTTTAAATCCGTGGATCCTAAGAAAACATGTCTTGTTTCTCCTTCCCATGGATTTTAAAAACCATGTCTTGTTTCTCCTTCTCATGGATTTTAAAAACCATGTCCTGTTTTGCCATGGTTAGTAAAGTATTTTTACTTTCTCTTTTCACTCTTATAATCTTTTTTGGATAAGTATTTGTCCAAATTTCATTTTGATACCATAGCAAAAAACATATCTTTCTTCTTTATAATTTTTTTCTTTTTACTTAGCTTCCTTTTACCAGTTTCTTTTTACCTTCACCTGTACATTAGTTTCATAAATATATGACATTCCTTATTTCCTTTCCATGTACATTTAACGAATACTGTATTTATTTTTGGGGTGGGCGGAGCGGGGTTAGGTAGTAAGTGGTTTATGAGGGGAGTACTTTTTTGTGGGGGGCGGGGCATTTTACATTTGGAAAGTTTAATGCATGAAGTGTGGGGTGGGGTTAGATTGTGATTTGACTTTTCAATTTTGACTTCGGACTGACTTGGCTAAGTTATTTTTAAATTAATTTTAATAATTCAAATAAATAATTTCGCACTTAAACATTTTTGTTTTGTTTTGTGGTTTTGAAGAGAAAACTTTAACTTTCTCTATCTTTTGATCCAGAACTCTGTTTGAAGCACCATATATATCATTAGAAAGCTTATTCTGAGAAATTTACCATGAAAACACTTACAACATGATTGGAAGTTGGTTTGAAGCACCATATATACCATTGGAAAGCTTTTTCTAAGAAATTTACCATGAAAACACCTACAACATGATCTAATCTATAATTTATACGGTAAAAAGTCTCCCAAACATTAAAACTTTTCTTGACCATGGGACTTCAAGAACTAAATGGGTCCTTGGACAAACCAACATTTAGTCTATTACACCTAGTGATTCACAGGCTAAAGTAACCAAAATTAATAACAAGAGGCCAACACCACTGATTCCTATTATAGGACCCTAACACAACCAACAATTCTTTTTTTCTCAAACTCATCCATTACATCAAACCCTCAATATATCTTCAACTACAAAACAATCTACCACAAACTCTAGCAACTCTGCAAACCGAAGGGATCAACCAGAAAAATATGAGACACTTCACACTCTATCTCATCTCTACTATAAAAATGTGCTCCATTTACTGAAATCAATCTCTGCTACAACTCCATCAACTCTACTCTCCAAACAAATATCTTTGCTTTAGAAATATTCTCCACTCACTTTCATTTACACTCATGGACTATCTATCTCTGCACTTAACTAGGCCTGAAGCATTCCTCCTCTATGCATCCTTCTCTAACTCACCATAACCCAACCAACTATCCAATAGGTCCAAAACTGGAGTATATAAAATATGATGGGAGAAATTCTCTTTTGGACTGTGATCAAGTGTGCACAAAGTTGATGAAATCCAACCACTGTACCCACTACTTGTGCACTTAATGTGTTGGCACATATAGGAGGGATTTTCCAAGAAATTTTGACCTTTTTCAATTAGTTTAGAACCTTTTATGAATTTCCATGTAAAAATAATCTAGATGTGTGCGAGGAATACAAAGGAATTTTTTTTTAAGCCTCAACCACACCCATAGAACTAGCATATTTTGGTTGTAACTGAACTTACAAAACTAGCCGATTTAGGTGGAGCCTTCCAACCACAAGCACAAGTCTGCATCACTGCAGTTGGGAAAGAATATAAGGAAAAACATAAGAACCTCAACTTCGAACCTCTTCCACCTAAATGGTCACTTTCTGAAGCTCCTGTACATACCTCCAAACCACTACTAAGCCTTGCGATGCCTCTGTAAATAAAACAAACATGTCTCCCAAGTGTTAGTTCCAATTTGACCTGAAGGCCAATGATCAATAATTGACATTACTTCCAATAATTCCTCTTCTCTCCTTTGGAAACTGCACAAGCTACAACACATCTCCATCATCATCACCAGACCATCACATTGCTGCAACAAGTCATCTTCTAGTTCCTAAAGGCCAACACTATGTAGGCATCCTACACTAGGTCATCAATAGAAATATAACCATCACTAGCAAATGAGAAACCATAAACATGAAGCACATCTCCATAACCTATATCAACTTCTCCAATGCCTCCAATAAATGCATAACAAGGCATCAGAAAATTGACATCAAGCACTATGAAGCCAACACAAGGTTGACATCAATGCTAACACATGGCAACACAAGATAACTCCTCCATGAACACCATACTGCCAACACGCTACATCATCAAAAGGTTGACATCAATGAAAACATAACCATATTAATGCCAACACAACCAAATGTAACCATGCTACAAGGAAGACATCAATACATCAACTATTCTACATAAGGTTGACATCAATGCCAACATATGCTAGTTGCCATCATGAAACCAATGCGAACATCAACTCGTTGGAACCATGCACACCATAATACCAACACAAGGATATCAAAATGTTTATTTCAATGAAAGTAGTCTGTGACATAAATGGTTCTCATTTAAGTGCCCTTATTAACACACAACTAATCAACCCATGCATGGTGTGTGTCATCAACTCTTTCATCCATACAATTTCAACCAAAAAATTGTAAATCAACAATACATAGGGTAGAATTACCACAGCCATGTGTCATCATTTCTATATTTACTTGTGAGACTAGGTGCCAAGGTTCGCACATAATCATGTGTTAGGCCAACAACCATGGAATCTTTATAAACTTGACCACAATGCGCCTATGCTCCAAGTGTTATTGCTAATTTGTACTACTCAACTCCTAATTATAGTCCTTAGACAAGCCACAATAGGATTTTGGTCTCATTACATGTAATAAAAGCTAAGGAGGTTCATTCTCAAAATTTAAATCACACTTTTCTTGTAGCATGGCCACTTTTCAACTAGAACTCAAGGATCAAAGAAAAAAATGTCTCCACACATCTAAGGATGCACACTCATTAATATGGATTCGTAGTATTCACAAGCATGAAACTTGTTGGGTTATATGTGTTCTATAATGAAATGACATGTGGGTAATTTATCTCAAGGAGAATTAGAATGGGAACTAGTCTTAAGGATACACTTGAAGATTAATTGGATCACAAACAATCTATAACAAAACTTGCAAATTCCATTCTCAATTGAATTTTGAGTTTAAAAGTCCATAAATGTAGTATATGCTCCCTATTAGTAGTTGATTCGAATTCAACTATACATAAACCCCAATTACATAGGTATATATATTCCTCATTTGAGATATAGGAGTAAAATCATAAAAGATGCACACACAAATATTTATCAACCCAACACTCAACTAGATGCCACTAAGAACACCGATCTATTTTCAAATCACAAAATTTCAGATTAGAAGGTGAGATATTAAGTGTATATTTACAAATTGAAAGGATGATGAAGACTGAAGAAAATAAATAATGAGCGCATCGATGCATGACATGAATCCTTTAGATCTTAGAGTTAAAGGCCATCATATAAAATCAATGAAATACCACACAAGTGAAAAGAAAGCCACATTTTAAAGGTGAAGTCTCCATTGCATAATTAACTCATTACTTCACATATGGGAAAAGAATAAAATACAAGAAATATGTATAAATGCAATATGAAGGAGTTTTTGTAGATAGATCCACATAGATTTCTATCCCATGTATAGTTCTAAATATTCAAACTTGCAGTCAAGACACCACTTCCACTTCTCATTCTTATGATTCTAAAGATACACAGAGCTGTAAAGCAAATGGATCTATCACTTAGATCTTAGATCAATAAACAATGCTTAAATAATTAATGGGAAGAAATTAACAAACAATTTTGATCAATAGAGAGGAAACACTAGGTCTATTTTTTTACAACCACACGATTCCTACTAGAGTCGAGACCATTCTTGTTATAGGATAAAGTCCCCGAGGCTAAGGTTTATAGCGCCAATAGAGAGGAAGTAATCATAAAATAAAGAAACCCAAACACTCATACAATATGCTTTGAATTGAAAAAGAGAGGTTTAGGCACTCACTAGCGGATCCTATGTTTGATGCAGATCTAAAGGATCGAAACCAAGCTCTCGATCCTAATGTACAAACATGAAAAATTAACAACAAGAAAACAAGTAGAATAGAAATATCAAATCATACAAAGATATGTGATATGTAATTGTATAATTGGAAACATGCCATATGAACAATTGAATAGGAATAGAACATGAGTTTCTTTATTAAGATGTATAACACAAAGGTAGTTATGCAATTACCCGACCCTTGTTGCATGCACTGAATGGAAATTCATCTAGATCCTTACTTCCTAGGCCACTAAAGGTCTCCTCCTCTGCCAAAAGCTCTGATAGTGTGAGATAAAGAGGCTCAAAACTAAAACATGAAAGTGAGGATTTCTAGAAGAGGGGAGTCTTCTTAAAAGAATAGGGATACCAACCTTATTGGGGATAATTTTTCTAGTTTTATGATGTTAAGGAAAACCATGTATATGGTGGCCCACCCAAGTCATGTATAAATACCACTAGAAATTGGTTTAGGTGTGTTGGAAACAATGTTAAATCTTGAGAGTTGGGGGGCGTGTGGGGTGAATGAGTATTTAGGCTAATTTAACTTTATGCCAATTTATATTGTCGTTAAATCTTAGACAAAAATCATATGAATCGTCAACAACATATCATGTAGCAACAATATGAATAAACACATACACACACATCATGAGTAGAAAGACATATGATAAAAATGATTTAATGTGGAAACCCAAAAGGGAAACCCCAACAATATTGTTTATTACATTTACTTGTGTGTGATCCAGCACTCACGGGAATCTCCAACTCATTTTGATTGTTTGCTAGCACCCACTAGCAAGAAGCACCAAATCCTTTCTCCTATATACACCTAATCAACTTACCAGAAGCACCAACTGAAGCACTGAATTCATGGATTTTTTGCAAGCACCAACTTGTATCTTCTTATATTTATGTAAGCACCAACTTGCAATAGGCACCAACACCCAAGATATTCTCATATATCTAGTCAAATGGAAGCACCAAATTTGTGATATGTAGGCCCCAACCCACACTCAATAAGGAAACTAATACTCATTATACATGGTAACCTATCTACCTTTTTTCAGCTCTGGTTTATTCCACTTGGCCCTTTGTTCTCCTCTGCATTCAAACCTTTTTTCTCCTCAACAAACTTCACTCATACTTAGGTTTCCATTCATTCAACCACAACCCTTTTGTCTTATACTCACATTGTTCACACTACTGTAACAACACACACCAACACAACACTTTACCCTCATACAATAAACATATCAGCTCCGAGCTTTTTACTTTCGCGTAGGAACACTCAACCTCTCCTAAAAAAATCACTCACACATCCAGAGCTCACAACACAACTCTTTACATTGTTTCATTTTCCACCTTTTCAAACCGAACATTTTTGAGTTTTGCTCACCTGCAACACTGAGAAAAATGTAGTCCCTACTACCATTCACACTTTTCCTCCAATGTACTGTAGCATGGGTCCCTATCTTGATGTTGCATCAAATTGATTGGCCACTATAACTACATTAAATCAAAGAATGGGCACTTGAGTGTTTCTCTATACTGAGTATTAATTCTCAGTCAACTTGCAAACTCAAAGAACACTTCCATTAACTTTAGCTTGTACTAGCAGCATGGCACTTTGAGATGTTGGTTAGATATTTTACACCAACCATATTTTCAATTGAATTCTTTGTGGTGTGCAAAGGAGATCAGGTATGAATAATTTCGTTTCAAGACAAATTATGTAATTTTCTCCTATGCATCATGGTCCTTCAATGTCTTGATCCAGAGCTCTCAACATTTTCCAGTTACTCAACTAGGAATTCTAGTTGTTGACTTGTTCAAGCTTTTAAACCTATGCCCACATTCCTTCAAACTCAACCCTTAATTCTTTAAATAACTTCCAACCCATTTCATTCCTACATAAACTTTATTATGGTGAATAACCATTTTCAACATATCTGCCAATTGTGAAGGGATCATAACCAAAGATACCAATTCGTTCTATGTCTGCATAATTAACTATGGTGAATAGATAGTTTGCATAACTTCCAAATATTGAGACTTTGCTAAAATGTTGTTGACCCATTCAATGTCATTGCAAACATGTCCATATGATCTAAGCATATATCCCTTAGTCCCTTTTTTATTATTGGAAATAGCCCATATGCCCATGGTCACAATAACACGCAAAACCATCACATAAAAAAGACTTGGGTGCACCTATTGTTATTTGACAAACTTGTCAAATGTTGGCAAAATCTTGGTCTCTCGGCTCCATTACCCTAACCTAATCTCTGAGTGAACCTTTATTTTCCTTTGGGGTTACGTGTTCCGTGGGTCTTCCTGACACCTCTTCCCATTAGTCTTATGCAACCTCTTTGTTTTCTGCCATGTCTTGACACCCAGTTAGCTTGTGGCTCCCTGTCTATGCTCTTTGAAAACCTTTCAGGGTCCAACCTCAGGGATGACTTTTCCTGAGGGTAACTATGTTGCACTTATGGATTAATCAACTCTTTTCCATGCTATCTCGATGCCTAGCCAGCCCTGATGCCTTTGCCTATGTGCCTTTCTAAACCTTCTAGGGGTAGATCTTTAGGGATGTATCATGCTTACATCAACAACGCCATGTGGTGCCTCTTGAGTTGTGACACATGTCACTGGATTCAACCTCTTTCACCTCCTGAAAATGCCAAATCTTCCTTCCATGTGTCCTCTGTACTATAATACCACGTCATGTTGATATCATCTTTGGCTTACCATATGCATGCCTTTGAAACCATCTAGGGTACTCCTACTAGGATGATGTGTCTATGGGGACTCTCCATTCTGGAACTACTTCCAATCAATGCCTTTTCTCCCTATGCTATTGTTTTGTCGACTTTCCATGCAAAACCATTGCTTATTCAACCCATACTTAGCTCTTATGTGCCCTTTGAACCTTCCAAGATAAACTCCTGGTAGGGTGAGCTGCAAAGTGGTACCTCCTTTGGCCAATAAAAATCCTTGCCGCTACTATCCTATCTACCCATGTTTTCCCAAAAAAAATTTAGAAGCTTCACTTAAGTACTCCACTGCATTTGGAAAACACACCAAACTTGGTCACCACTTTGACCTTTCTCCACCTTTAACTCTACAATATTTTACTTTGAGGCACTAAGCTTTGATTGGCCATAACTTGAAATCTAGGAGGTCATTTGCAGACTTCAACATACCTTTAGAAAGCTATTTCTGAGCACCATCCAACTAGGCCACTTTCAAGAGAAAATGAACATATTTCTTGGGGTAGAAACACACTCAAGGCCTAGACCAATAAACCATCACAGTTATAAGATTTTATAGCTTCTTTGTCTATTTTGTTACTATGATGATTCTCTATAAAATACTTTAGCAACCATGGGACTAAACTTGATCTTGACACACAACATGCACATCCATGCTAGCCTAGTTGCCACCATATCTAGCCTTATTTCTATCAATGCTAGCCTGGTTGACATTGATGCCAACACATTGACCAACCATCATGACAATGCCAATTGTCCAACAATCTTACCCTTTGGCATATATGGCAACACCTCATCACTTCTCCACATTGATGGCCAATCCTCATGCTACTTCCACACTTCTCCTTACATGGGCCACTAATGTATTTCTCTCCTCTACATGGGTCATCACCACTTACTCTCCCCCTTTGACTTTAATGGCAAAGGGCTGCAAGCTACTTCTTCTCCCCTTTCAAATATTGAATGGGGGTCCAACTGTTAATGCGAATTCTTCTTTGTAGACTTTTCCTCTCAATGTGATCTGTAAACTACCGTGGATATTCCACTAGACAATTTATCATAACAAATCTGATAATAATACATTAAAATTGTGAATTTTTACACTATTACAATTTTATTGGACTTTTAGATATGTAAATTTAATTGTAATTAGTGCATGCATGTGAATGGGAGTTATGAAAAAAAGTAGAGAACAATAAAATAATCTCAGACACACACATAAGACACAGGATATGCTCTAGGAAGCCATTTTGGGATAAATCCCAACTGGAAGGCGAGGCCTCTTCATTCTCTTTCTCTATTTGAAAATATGGCTACAGGTACAAAGAAGTAATTCATGTGGCCCGTGGGATGTTATAGTGCACAGATCCTCTGTGTATGCTCTACTTCCTCTATCTCTTGGCTATCTTTGCTCAGATATGGAACAAAACACCCTTGAAAGAATGAAATTCCTCTTCCTCCTAGTGGCCTAGTTATAACACAACTCGATAGTCTACTAGTTGTTAAGTTTGACTACATAAGCTCTTAAATAGCATTACAATATAGACTCTTCTAGAGTATTTTACATTAAAAACATGTGTCTAGTCCCTTCTCCATGAATAATGGGGCCTGACACGATATCCTCTCAAACTATAGGTATGAAAACAAGAAGGTCAACTTCTGAGTGGCATAATTTTTGCATACATACTGTGATTCACACGCTTGTTGCGTCGTTGGAAATAGGTCTATGTGTAGAAA
Source organism: Pinus tabuliformis (assembly GCA_031772625.1). NCBI lineage: Eukaryota > Viridiplantae > Streptophyta > Pinopsida > Pinales > Pinaceae > Pinus > Pinus tabuliformis. Next base: position 162,046,382 of record CM062808.1, read on the forward strand.
ATAATGAAAATGTTATGTTATAAAGTGGAAAATTTTTACCCCCAAAACACGTTGTTTTATGCCTCAAAATACTTCAGAAGGTTTCAGACGTCGTTTTTCCAAACTAGGTCATGCCAGTAAAAACTGTCCCGTGAGATGATTCCTCCAGTTTTTCCACTCCAAATGCATCAAGATGGTTGAAAAACAATATAATGATCCAATCTAGATCAAAAAGTATGATATCTATAATGAGGCACTTGAAGTTTCCATTCAAACTTATCTACAAACATCATTATCAAAGACACTTGCAAGAATCAAACATTAGTAGAAACATGTCTTTGTATCTTCTTGTAGCTGTTGATGTTGACTCTTCCTGAACATATACTACTCCTTCTTCAATTGATCATCCAATTATGAACAATAAATGACTGTTTATTGAATCCTAAAGGCAGTTGAGCCCCTTTAGGATTCATTTTGGTAGCTAGCTGAGCTCCGAGTTGAGGGTGGAGATTTCGAGGAAGGGCCATTTAATGCAAGAGACACCCTTCCTACGAATCCTCACCCTTGTTCCTTCATGCTTGGCTGTCATTTGGCTCATAATTTCTTGGCTTTGTTCCAAAATTTGTCCAAAAACCTAAAATAACCACGTATTAGCCTTCTTGGTAAAGTGACCATCCTCATTCATTCAACTAACATAAATATACTCAAAAAACATGCATAAACTATGAAAAATGGTGGATTGATCAATAACAGTTAGGAAAAATGAGCCCAATAAGTTACCCAATTCGGGGCTCATCACAAATATCATCCATTAGATATGCATTTGGGCTTTCTCTTCACTATTGTTGCTACTTCAGATATTGTGCTCACTTCTCCTAAGCATGCTAAACTCTTCTCCCCTTGAGATCATGCTTCTTCAGATGGGGACTGCTACTTAACTGATACTAATTGCACCAAATCGTTTATACAAATTGGACAATGTACCAGGAAAACTCTTATAGCATCAACTCAAAAAGAAATGTCCATTTATATAAAAGGTTACTTCACTTGAACCAAAGACTACCAATTGACATAGAGATACCAATTGACAACTAAGGGACATGAAAAGCTTGTACCAATTATGTTCATGAACACATGATTGCTAGGCATAATCAAATTCAAAATCTTAAATGAAATAAGGATATTTCACCCAAGATGGAAACCTTTCATTTCCAGAGCAATCACCCATTCATGAGAGTAAATATTATTGCCTTCTACTGCTTCTAGGGAAACTACCCCTGAGCCAATGCTCTCTTCTTTTCTCTTTTCTGGTCTCTGTGCATATTCCTTCTCACTTCTGCTTGGGGATTGACCTTGTGGACCTAATTTAACTCTGGGCCACTTTTCATTCCAAAACTATGTTGCAGCTTCTCTTCCTCTTACAACACAACATAAATATTGTTCTCTTCTCCCCCTTAAAACATGTTGGGAACATTCTCCTTACTCCTGCAATGATTTCTGATTATTCATTTTGTCTACTTGCATCTAACTTGTTTGGCCTCCCTTGAGGCTATTCTCTTCTTTCAACGTGGAGAAACAAGGATCTACTCCCCCTGAGAAAATTTTCCTCCTTTTTTTTTCAAATCTTCAATGGCCAAGTCTTGATAGAGGCATTCCTTCCAGCTTTTCATTTACCCTTGTTTTGGATTTATCTTGGCTGCACAAGGCTAGAAGATACTTCTTCTTGCTTTCTTCTTTATTTCTCCATATCTTATTACTGCCTGTTTTCTTTATTCGCAATGGATAAATAACATGGTTGATGTTGCTCTTGCTTTCCTGCAACTTTTTCCTATTGCAATTAATAATCGCAGAGAAGTGTGCTATAGGAATAGGAGGATCATGTATTTTTATTATTCTCTAATTTTATTTGAGGGAAGTATTATATATCTATTGAATCCTTTCACCTCCTTCCAACAAACTGCCTCTACACAGAGCACTGGAGACAAACTCATAATCCTCTACTCCATTATTTCTTTTAATCTTCAAAAGTTGAGTTGCTTCTTTTTTATGCATGTTCTATGAAGAATGTTATGTCTTCTTATTTCTGATCCAAAATGGATTTTGTATAGACTCCTAAATCTAACTGTTCCTCACAGAGGAAAATGAAAGTCCAAGGAAGTTCCTAGAAATAAACCCATGGAAGAGAACTTTTCATTTTGAATCTACTGCAACATGAATGGGAAAAAATGGACTTAGGATGCAGAAGTTATCGTAGAAATAATATGCCCTCTGTTCTTTGGAAAAAGAGGCAAAATCCCATAAAAATGGAAAAAAAAAATCCTTATAAAGGGAAATTGCATTGGAGAAGGGTCAAAGAGGTAGACTTAAGTGGAAAGGGGAGGGACCCCCGATCTTTGATCTCTGATACAGTGGGTCAAAGATAGGCCTGTGTGCGATGGCTGGACCCTGGATAATGCGATTGCGATCGTCGATATTGGCGGATTAGCATCGGCAATGGCATGAGACAAGTGACAGACCCTCGGACCAATGCGGCTTGTGATTGTGATTTATCGCATTGTAATGTCGCATCGTAGCGATGTAAAAGGGGCGATAATGCCGGACCTGATGGAGTTTATAGGCGTAGCCTAATAAAATTTGAGTTTTAGTAAAAGGGACTTTTCTGTGTATTAACGCTTTTCGGTGCAAAAATTGAAATACAAAGAAAAGAAATAAAGCAAACCTGAAAGGGAATTATAAACATGGTGCCATGTTATTTGAGTTCTGATAAAGCAGGATTTCAGGCGGGCCTCGAGTGGTAAGAGGTATTGGGCCGGCTCCACCTGATCCCATATAATGAACGACACATGGCTAGTGGAGGAGAGAGGAAAACTGCCTTTTTAGGCGGGTAACCATCGTATTCCTAAGCCACCTGAAACTGCATGTTGATCATTGGATTGGAGATCACCTAGATCGACGGTAGAGCCTGTGAAAGTGACCCTAGGCAGACCTGATATCGTTATAGGGTGGATGCAATAAATTTTCAAGTCCGATAAAAAGGATTTTGTCGAGTTTTTCATGTATTTCCTATGTATTTTGGATTTTACCCAAAACACTTATGCAATGAGATATGTTGCCTAATGGTGGACCCGATAGGGATTTTAGGGGCGATTGAATGGGATCTCAAGTCTGAAAATCATGCCCGATAGGGTATTTTGTAGACATTCTTTGTGTAATGAGATTTTCTCAATTTTTGGGTTTTTGCCTATGAGAAGGCCCCGAAACCTCTGTAACCACTCCCGATCATCATACCACACTACAAGCAGGGGTTTTTACAGGCAATGATGCATTTTGAAGCCATGGAGCTGCAGAGCTAGATGGCCAATCTAACTGACAGGAAGCAGAGAAGCCACAAAGCCGTAGAGGGATAATGAGTCACAGAGAAACACCTCAGGTAGCTGAAAGGCCAGAAAAGTACCTCAAAGGAGGTAGAGAGCTCAATTGAGAGCTAGAGAAGGCAGAAGCAAGAGAGCAGAGAGAGCAGAAAGCTAATGCACAGAGCAGCTGAGACAGTCACTTGGAGGTCAAGCCGACTGTTGAGAGCTCAAGGAAGCCAGAACCAAAGAGTCAGAGCCAAAGCCAGAGTTGAAGAGCCAGATCCAAAGCCAAGAGCCAGAGATAAGAGTCAAAGCCAGAGCCAGAGCCGAGAGCTAGGGCATGAGCCGAGGGCCATAGGGTTGAGACCTTCATAGCCAGGGATAAGATGGTGTGTAAACCCCTTGTGTTCTCTATAAATCAATAGAGCTGAGCTGCAGAGCTTGTGAAAGGACTTTTCCATAATCCCAGAGAGCCTAGTCGAGTTGAATAGAGCTCACATAGACGTAGCCCAAGAGTTTTGGGTGAACTCCTAATTAAATTGTTGTTCTCTGTGTTGTTTTATTACTGCATTGTTTATTGTCATATATATGTTGTATCAACATAAACAATAGAATTTTAAAGAACATAAACCATAAAAAATAAATATAAGCATACACCTATATTTTCAAGAACTTATTAATTCCACATTGCTTAATCATAAAGACTTGGGAATATTTAAGATTTGGAAGTGGGAGAGGTTCTTGTAAGTTAGACAAGAAGCCTAAGTGCCCAATTTTCAGATCAGGTGGTAACGGAGCTTGAGATTGATTAACCCCACCTCCAAAGAAGGTTATATCAGAATGCTTAGTTGATAGAGCAAAGATTGCTTGTCTGGAAGGTGTTTGGGCCGCTAGGGATTGATTTTCTGATTGATTGTATGCTTGTTGTGGACCGACTATTTTCTAAGATTGCAGAGGTGAAGGGAAAGTTATTGATAGCTCAGTCTAGGAAGGACAAGAAGGAAGAAGGGCTGAAGTCATTCTTCTATCCCAAAGGACCTCAAGGCAATCCTTGAAGCATGAGAGGTTTTTGTTGCAAAAGGTTGCTAAATAAAGTTCTTTATTAATCTTGTTAGAAGTTATTTTGTTCATTGGTGTAATGACAACTCCTACAAGTGAGTCCTCAAATTCTTATTTCTTCACAAGAGTCTTTGATGAGGACATGAAGGAAGATTTGGATTTCATGATAGAGATGGTGAGAGAAATGTATGAGGATGGAAGGAAGAGTAGCATACTTAGAGAGCAGTTGAATTCTGTCGAGGAAGATAGGTAGTTGATTTTTGACAAATTGCAGGAAATGGAGAGTTAACTTCATATTGCAAATATGAACCTGGAAAGGATGCATGAGTTGGAGGCACAGCTCTTTGTTGCACAAGAAGCCTTGGTAAAGTATCATCTTGAAGAAGAGGTAAATAATTCCAGTTTGTCTTCAGTTTTTTTCTAAGAATGTTTATATTGGTTCTTTTGAAAAACATACCAAAGGCATAGGTTCCAAGTTAATGTCCAAGATGGGCTATGAAGGAAAAGGCTTGGGTAGACATGCACAAGGTATTGTTAAGCCAATAATAATTAAGGAAAGGCCTAAGTATTTGGGTCTTGGCTATGGACAAGCTTATGGAGAAAGTTCCAAAGCTACCATGAAGACCATTAAAACAGCTCCAAGAAGGAGTTTCATTGCAGGTCTTCCACCTCAAGAGTGTGAAGGATGTATTCACGAGGAATGCAATAGCTTGAAAGATCATTTGCAGGATGTAGGTGTTCAGAAGCACACACATGAACTAGAGAGTTGTGGAAACTATGAAAGCCTTGAAGAGATAGATGCTATTCCAAAGGGATCCACTTCTTCATTCGATTCACCTCCTCAATAAGGAAATAAAGGTGAAAGAGAAAGGTATAAATCTGGTCCTAATCATCTTCCTTTTGATTTTGCAAAGCATGATAAATTTCCACATAGATATGGGAAAAGAATTGCTTGTTCCTTTTGTGGTTTGGATAACCATAATGTTTCTAGATGTTGGAAGAGAATGGCCACATACAAGAAAATTTTGAAGGAAAGGAAGCAAGAAGCCAAAGGTCCATTGGACAAGGCAAATCATGCTGTCAAGAGGATGCACATGCAGTGCACTCACTACCATAAGCAAGGGCATCTTCCTAAAAGGTGTTGGACTCTGAATCCAGCAATGCTTCCACCAAAGCTGAAGAAAGTGGAAAGTGAAGATGGCAGAAATGGAAAGGAAGTTTCCATGAATAATGTGTCTCAGGATGATTCACATATTCATGCTGATGTGCAGACAAAGGTAGTACCCTGAAAGAGATTGGTAAGAAATGCTTAGAGTTCTTATCTGATTCTGATTGCATGTCTATTGATGCATCTATTTGCATTTCTTTGTTAATGGAATGCATGTTGTAGGATTTTACCAAGAAGGTGATTGGAGAAGTAGAGTAGGAGACTCACTTTGTTGCTGCAACATTATATTTCATTTTAGCTTCGAAAGTACAGTGTGCTAAGCGAAAGTTGAAGGATGAAATGCATGCATGAGAATGTTGTGCATGAACACAGGAATGTTGATGATTTCCTTGTTTTGAACATGTATGTGTAATTAACTTGCAGGGTTGATTGCTTTGACATGCATGTGATGCAATGTTGACTTGAGGAAAGTTAACTTGGTCTCCAAAATGGAGATAATGATGAAGTGTTTCATCTTTTGAAAAAGAGTCCTAATGGTCTTTTTCTACATGATTGACTTGAAGGATCATTTGTTTTAAAGGCATGTTTTGTGGGCTTGTTATCTAGTCCATCATTTGTATGCAGATGTAAGACATGGAGGTGTTCACAAGATGTGAAATCTATTTCTTTTGTTGAAGGAAGAGTTTAGGCCATCCATTTGTTGTCTGTATTTCTGTTGTTGTTGACAACTTTTCAAATAGGTACAAATGAAAGTTTTGTGGAGCAGATGTACTTCACAGTTGTTTGGGCCACCTTGGATCAATGATCAAGGCAGAGAGGTTCGAACTACCTTCTATGACCGTTTCAGCAGGTGTTCTGCAGGAAGGCAAGGAGGGAGACAATTCTTCCCAGGAAAACCAGGACATCCAGGAAGGAAAGTGGTCAGAGACTCTGGCTCAAAGGCACTATGCAAGGCAAGTGTGTGGAGGCTAAAAGAAGAGGGTATTGTTACTCTCATTTACTGTTCAGATCAGTATATTAGTCTTTTTGAGACCAAAAGTTCTTTTAGTGGGAAGGCATAATCCAAAATGGATTTTGGATAGACTCCTAACTCTAAGTGTTCCTCACAGAGGAAAATGAAAATCCAAGGAAGTTCCTAGAAATAACCCCATGGCAGAGATATTTTCATTATGAATCTACTGAAACTTGAATGGGCAAAAATGGACTTAGGATGCAGAAGTTATCGCAGAAAGAAGATGCCCTCTGTTCTTTGGAAAAAGAGGGAAAATCCCCTAAAAATGGCAAAAAAACCCTTATAAAGGGAAATCGCGTCGGAGAAGGGTCAAAGAGGTGGACTTAAGCGAAAAGGGGAGAGATCGCTGATCTCTGATCTCCGATAGATAAGGTTGGAGATAGGCCTTCGTGCGATGGCGGGACCCTAAGCAAAGTGATTTCGATCGATGATATCGGCAGATCGGCATCAGTGTTGGAATGAGATAGGGGACGGACCCCCGGGCCAATGCGACTTGAGATTGCGATATATCGCATTGCAAAATCGCATCATAGTGATGTAAAAGGGGTGATAACGTCGGACCCGATGTACTTCATAGGTGCAACCCAATAAAATTTGAGTTCCGGTAAAAGGAACTTTTCTTTGTATTAACGCTTTTTGGTGTAAAAACAAAAATACAAAGGAAAGTGATAAAGCGGACCTGAAAGGGAATTATAAATGCAGCGCCATGTTATTTGAGTTCTGATAAAGTGGGATTTCGGGTGGGGCTTGAGTGGTAAGCGATATTGGGCCGGCTCCGCCTGATCCCATACAATGAACGACGTGTGGCTGGTAGAGGAGAGAGGAAAACCACCTTTTCGAGCGGGTAACCTTCGTATTCCTAAGCCGCCTGAAACCACATGTTGACTGCTAGATCAGAAATCACCCAGATTGATGGTGGAGCTTGTGAAAGTGACCCAAGGTGGACCCGATATGGTTATAGGGTGGATGCGACAAATTTTCAAGTGCAATAAAAAGGATTTGTCGGGTTTTTCCCGTATTTCTTGTGTATTTTGGATTTTACCCAAAACACTTATGCGATGCGATATGCTGCCTGATGGCAAACCTAATAGGGTTTTTAGGGGTTATTGAATGGGATTTCAAGTCCGAAAATCACTTGTCGATAGTGTATTTTGCAGACATTCTCTGTGTAATGGGATTTTCTCAATTTTTGGGTTTTTGCATATGAGAAGGCCTCGAAACCTCTGTAACCACTCCTGATCATCATGCCACATTGCAAGCAGATGTTTTTATAGGCAATGATGCATTTTAAAGGAACATAGCTGCAAAGTTAGATGGCCAGCCTAACTGATAGGGAGCAGAGAAGTCACAGAGCCACAGAGGGATAATGAATTGCAGAGAAACAACTCGGGTAGCCGAAAAGCCAGAAAAGTACCTCAAAGGAGGTAGAGAGCTCAATTGTGAGTAAGGAGAAAGCAAAAGAAAGAAAGCATAGAGAGCAAAAAGCTAATGTGTAGAGTAGCTGAGACAGTCACTTGGAGGTCAAGCGCACTGCTGAGAGCTCATAGAAGCCAGAGCCGAAGAGCCAGAGCCAAAGAGAGAGCCGAAGAGCTATAGCTAGAGCCAAGAGCCAGATCCAAGAGCCAGAGGCAGAGCTAGAGCTAGAGCCAAGAGCCAGAGCCAGAGTCGAGGGCCAGAGATCTGATAGCTTCAGAGCCAGGGATAAGATGGTGTCTAAACCCATTGTGTTCTCTGTAAACCAATGGAGTTGAGTTGCAGAGCTTGTAGAAGGACTTTGCCATAATCCCAGAGAGCCTAGTGGAGTTGACTAGAGCTCATGGAGATGTAGCCCAAGAGTTTTGGGTGAACTCCTAATTAAATTGGTGTTTTCTATGTTGTTTTATTGCTGCATTGTTTACTATCATATATATGTTGTATCAGCGTAAACAACAAAATTTTAAAGCACATAAACAGTAAAAAATAAACATAAACATACACCTATATTTTCAAGCACTTATTAATTCCACATTGGTTAATCATAAATACTTGGGAATATTTAAGCTTTGGAGGTGGGAGAGGCTCTTGTAAGTTAGACAAGAAGCCTAAGTACCCCATTTTCAAATCAATTTCTATAGCTTTCTTCCTTGTACCCAAAAACGCCACAATTGTAGCATTTGAAATTGTAAAGGAATGGGGTAGAAAGATTGATATGTCTAGCAACATTCTTGCCAAAGCCACTATTGTGTCCAGTATGCTTATTCCTGGGAATCTTATGCCTTCTTGAATTGTTGATGTGCAACACATTTTGTTTCCTTGCATGCCATTCATAATCTATGGCTTTATGTACAAAATTGTTGCAAGAAAATCAATATAAGCCAAGGAAGAATTTTTGATATCACATAACCAAGAAACTCTACTAGAAAATTCATGAAAGAAAATCTTTGCCATCCCCTCTTTTTTTTTAAATATTTATTTGTCTTTTTCATATTATGAAATCATAGAAAATAATAAAAGACTACTTTTAATGCAATAGAGGGAATGAGGGTTGCAGATAAGAAAACTAATTCTAATGCTTGAAACATTCCTATGCTCAATGTAGGGAAAAACATGTTGGATAAGGGAATTCAGGGGATGTTCCCTCTAAGGATAAGGGTGTCAAATCACAAAATAAATAAATGCAAGGCTTGTACTTTAGAGAATGCATGGTCGATTAACTTATAAGAGGGCAAGCTAGAGTTGGCATTATGCTCAAAAGTACAAGTGGTCAAATGCAATGCAATAACATGACCTAAGATTTAAGAGTCTTGGAGGTACAAGTCAGTTTAAGAGCAAGGAAGAAATATGTACGTTCAATGAAAATTCATGATAGGACTAAAGAGGATTCCCAAGCCTATGAAGAAAACTTTAGTATGGGTGTCAAGTTACAAGAAGGTACTACCTAGAGCACACATGATAAGGTAGGATATACCCCACAAATTATGACACTTATAAACCACAAGAAGGTTCTATGTTACAATTTGGTAGGATCGATCCTAAGGCCAAAATTGAATAGGAAACTAATAATGGACAATGCAAGGCAGTGAACCCAAAATATATGCCAGTTTTGAGATCCAATACCTATCAGAGTGGATCAACATGAACATACCAAAGCAAGATGGATTTGAAGTCATATAGACATAATTAGAAACACTATGCTAGAAGTTAGTACATATAATATATAAAAATCTCATAAAATCTTGTGTTATAGAATACAAAAATTGAAAAATCATACCTTATATGTACAATATGGTACATGGGACCACACAACCTTGTGGCTTACAATTATCTAAGATAAGCCCCTAATAAGTCTTAGGTCAAAGACTCCTTTGACAGATAAAACACATAGTCTCTAGTTTTGGAAGAAAGTATGATCAATCAACCATCGTCATGGCTTCAAGGTAATAATACTATGAAGGCAATTCAGCATCCAAGAAATCATGAGAACTAGAAGGATCAACAAGGGGAAGCAAGGGCAACCATGCCCCCATTAGAGAAATCACTCTATCAACTACTCGGACCAAGTCCTGCGAAATAAAACATGAGTTCCAATGACCCTTCTTAGAAGAAATTGAACATTGAGGATATGATGCCACATTTTTCATTCATGGTGGAATAGAGTGTACTTGAACACTAGGAACGAAGGGGTATTTTGAGTTAAAGTCGAATTACAATGGTGATTTTTAGATGCAAGTTGATCAATACTAAAATCATTCCTTTGTAAGGAAACTATATCACTCAAAAGAGCGTAGACACCAAAACATTCATAACATAGATATAATCACACCAAAGGAGCATATCGAAAGTCCAAAAAACCCCAACACATCAACTAAGACAATCTTCATAATTACCATGCTTGATAGATTCATCACTACCCTAAAGAAGTGGAGCCCAAGGGCAAGCATGAGTGTTTCAATAATAGTGCTTCATTCAACACCTCATATATTTAGTATGCACTCTATTTCCTAGCAATTTTTTTTTAAGTTTAAGATTTAATTTAGTTATTTAAAAAAAATACTTACTAAAAAATGTTTTTATTATTATTATTTAAATTACTTAATTATCTTAAATAAATATTTGTTTAAAATGCTTTAGATTGAATTACATTTAAATAAATTTATTATTAATATTATTTTTGATTTTACCATAATTACATTATATTAAATTAAAATAATAATCCTAATTAAAAAATCAAAACCAAACCAACAAAATGGGCACATCAAGCCCACCCAATTCCAAGTCTAGCCAATACCTCACAAGCACGCCACCACCATTGGCCTACAAAACCCTACTCAATGCCCACTCCAACTCCACCCACACTAGGCAATCCCCACTCAATTCCGCTCCAAATCAAGTATACACCAAGCACGTCTTACATGCGGGATCCCATCGAGCCACCCCATCACAATTAGTCCACCCTCGTAACTTTGCTTAGGTAGCTAAACCCTGCATAAGCAGTGTAACCTTGCGTAAGTAGCTAAAATCTCACACGCATTTCTACGAGCCATGAATTCTACTCGGGGTTCTAGAGGACCATAATGTGAAGTATTGTGTGGAAGAAACAAGATGATTTGAGGCCTAATCAAGAACAATATAATACAGATATGGGCATCATCTCATATAACACAGAACGATATAACACAGAGTTGAGCATCATCTCATATTGCTTTCATTCAAAATTGTTCAAGGTTTCACTCAATTACACAAATCTTCATTTGGGCTCGTTTTCCTTTAGCCTACAGGTCTAGGCTGAACTGCACTATATATGAATGGATAAACTTGATGCCTTCATTAAAATTCTGGTAAGTTCCTAATATTTGGTGTTTAATTTGCTTGATAAATTTCTACCTACAATTATCTCTGGTGTGATACAAAGAAAACAAGACCCCTCATGAAACCATAAATTAAACATCAATAACAATATTTATGCATCTAAGGAAAAATTTCGAATGCTTGATTGCATCTTCTATGAATGACACTTAGCCACAGGATTTTGATCGATGATTTCTTTAAGTTTTTGGAAACACATGAATTTGTTTAGCAATGGAATAAGAGTGCATGACAATTGCTTTGAAATCAACTTACAAGGATCTTGGCATGAATATGAAAGAACGATGAAGAAACAAGATTTTTATATGGAGAACATAACATGATTTTCCCTTATAAGGACGCTCTGCATTCATCTCGAGACCTCCAGCGCATTTCACTTCTTCTTGCAACATCTAACCTATATAACATCCACTCTTCAAGAGTTGCTCTCAGGTCGTGAGTCTTGGCTTTTAAACCTATACAACAATTAGCATGCATAGTGCACACGTATTCTAACGTGGCTCTTGTGTCACAGAACCCACTAAAGTACGCTGCATCAAGAAACAATAGATTGAGCCCGATCTCGTTAAACTCTTTTAAGAACTTCATCTCGTTGAACACATCTTGATCATGTTTCCCAGGGTAACGCTGGGTGGAGTTGTACCATAAATTGTACAGCTTGATTGTTCGCTGATTGGAACGAACAAATGTAAAACCTGTATTTGGTAAGTTTTTCACATCTGCAGCACCATAGTCGCATATATCACAAGAGATTTGGAAATCTGCCTCACTTGAGAACCTTCTGAATGGACTTCGGAACCATAGCACATCTGCATCCTGCACAATATTATTTAAAATTTATAAAATTGTTGATTATATGTAAATTTTATGCAACGAAATTTAATATACTAATTACAACCAAATCTAATATGCTAACCAGATGTTACAACTTGGCATTCTTGTACTAGCTGGATGTTGCAATTTGTATCTTGTAAATTGTGGAAATATTTTGGCATCTAATTAATTAAAGTTAATTATTTGATCTTTCTTAATCATTAAATTCTAAAATATTCCTTGAATCTACAATTATCTATGGCTGCTACTTATAAAGAAGATCAAGAACATTATCATGCCCAGCAAAGTTGGGAATCCTTATATTGATTCTTATGTAACAATATCATGCCCCATGCCCCAGAATCCTTATACTGATTCTAATGTAACAATATCAGATGGGTATTCTTATGTGCATTATAAATTCAGTGCGCTGCTAGCTGGATCTGTAATAGACACAAGTTTAGGTTATATCCACTTTCATATTGATTGGATATTCAGTACACCGTTATCCCAAACTGCAATAGACATAATAGTAAAAGTGTACATATGTGCAACTTTCCTACCAGAGATTGCAAAGATAATACTCCATACCAATGGGATGCATTGAATGAATTTACTATCAAGAAAGATACCTAATCTCAATTTCTCATCCCAATTTTAAAAAGGAAGTAGTCTAAAGAGCAAATAAAATGCAGCAATTTCCCTCCTTGGTTTTGGCACATCTAAACTGCAATTGGAAGATGGATCAACCCTGATCACGGTTTCCAGGCATCTATCCCTCCTTGGTTTTGGCACATCTAAACTGCAATTGGAAGATGGATCAACCCTGATCACGGTTTCCAGGCATCTATCAGTGTTTTGGTGAAGTCTAGTTGTTTTAAGATTTTATCTTCTTTACAATAATTAAACCATACAATGTGATCAAATATATACTAGCACTCTCTCTGAGTCATGGTTGGTGAACGCATGTTTAAGTGTATTACAGACTGTATACTGATATAAGTCCTGCCTAAAACCCACTTCTAAAATATTCTAAAAATTAATCATTTTAAAATATTCTAAAAATCTACACTTTACTTTATGGATCAATCAATATCATACACCAACATTAAAATCCATTATAACCTAACCTAGGGCAATTACTAACATTAAAATCCATTATAACCTAATCCAACCCAATTATTATCAGCCTCTACTAATGATAAACTTCCACAAAGGAATCTATATCCTTTATTAATCAAATATGCAATTACATATATACAGGTGTATTGTCTCAAGATAGAAAAACTATATTGCATATACAATCTGTTAGTTGAGGGAATATCTCAACCTCACACCAAACTAGGGAAACCACTCCTATAGAATAGAAACAGACTCTTTACATAGAAATTCACAACTGAGACAAGTAGGAATTAATATCTCAACACACCCCCTTAATGAGTACTTGTCTCAATATCAAATTGCAAAATCTACATCTGGTGAAGAATTGCTAGTCTATTAGGAAGTCCTTCACATACATGGTTCATCCAAACTCTCGATGAACTCCCCCTAGCTATAAAATTTCAGCTCATGGAGTCTAAAACCGATACTGCTCACCCAAGTGTATCCATCCCGCATGACAAACTCTTCCAGGGTGTTAAAACTCTCTTATAGATGGAACACATAACAAAGGGTATGCATGCCTCTCTGGGTCTTACAGTGGGTACATAAAACATTTCAAGACCACAACTAACCATTACAAAAGAGCATATGACATGTAGATTTGTTCTAATTACAATATGTGACTCATACTACACCATGAATCTGTTCCACAAACTCACACTAATTCACACAAACTCCATTGTCCATCATCTTCCAATCTTTGTGCAGCTCCTCTAATGTCGTCTTCATTGTCATGTCTTCATTATATCTAGTTGTTAAGCATTCCTGCAAATAAATTTGTCTATTGTTGAAATAGCCAATTCCAACACAGACACAAATTTGTGTGACAATAGTTGACCAAACTAAATGCCACTATATTATTTTAACCAAAATTACATCACCCACATAACACTTTCTAAAAAATAAAATTTAAACAATGGCTCTCAAAATAAGACTTCCTCTGCAATGAGTCAACAAAAAAACTGGTCGAGACCAGAGTGAAGCTCTTCAATTTAATTGCAGGGTCAAAAGTTCAGCATGGGTTATTCCAAGACCCCAAAAAAAAAAACTCGTCCAGTTTCTTCTCTGGTTATAGAAGATGCTCTGCTGGAGCATACGCCCGGGATCGATCCTCACAACCTTCATCAGTTGCTAGCTAACAGAGTTGCCAACCGTGTCGGGCCGGCCAAAACTCGGATCTCAAAAGCAAAAACAAAGATGTTCAGCACTTTGAACATCAGCATATGAATCTGCTGAAAGTTTGCATAGCGCATCAAAAAATTGGTTAAATAATACAATAAATTCCCCTCTTGCAACCTTTGCAATGTTATAGAGGGCTTCACCGGCATTATAATGGACCCTGCTATCTTGATCACAAAAAAAGGTTGAGAACAGGTGGAACAATTTGCTCTAGATGCTGAGCAGCTTCTGCTGCCAAACCAACAGTTGTCACAGCCAGAAAATTGATTATTGCCGATATCTTTTCATGGTCACCAGCAGCAGTCAATGTTCTGACAACTCCTTCAACCTCCAAGGCCGCGTTTTTTTTTGCGCTTCTCATAGAACTTGTCCGCCAGATTTCACAGCACGGACGCAGGAAGAAGAGGGGAGATGTCTGTCATTCTTTCTTCGTTGGAATAAGATAACACTGATAATGATGACAATTCAGGAGCATATCTGTGCAAGGAAAACCGAGCACCTGCTCCCCAATTCTTGTCCACGGTCGCTCTCATCACTGTACGCTTCTTCCTTGTCATTCAAGCGCACCGATGAAGATAACAACAACACGAAAACTCATTTTCATTTTCAAAAACGCGGTATTTATGAAGTCTACGTGGATGAATCAAACCGAATCGGGATTTCCACAGTAGCCCCCAGGCGAAGGCACCAAGCTGCGACTTGCTTGGCACCAGGCTATGACCGGTTTTTGATGGGTTATGCCACCACCGTCTCCAATCTAACCTTTCGTTGCTGCACAATAATGCATCCGCCAGCCAATCTCCTCAAACCGGTGATGGCTTCTTGAGGTCTCGGATTCCGGCACAAGTTCAGGGCATTCATACCACAACACTCATGGAATGTTCACTGCTAGCCCTCTGCAGCCGCGCAAGCGGCTGCGTGCAGAACTCCCTGCGTGATGAACCCAAAGGTTGTCCAGTTCAACACACCAGCGATCTCCAATCCGCCGCTTGCTCGGCGCACACACAAGCGATCTTTTCCACGACGGGCCACCGCTCCAAAAACACATTCACAACAACCACGCCCTCTACTCTTCGGCTCTTGCACCAGTCGGCAGGCTCAATCCATAATTCCATAATTCAGATCTCAGGGGTGAGTCGCCACAACCACCGCTGGGCTGGCCAACCGAGGGTGATGGACAAACAAACATTTACGAAAATTTTATTCTACTTATTTCTCTCAGCCCAAGACGGGCCAAGCCCAGGAGGGGCCAGGGGTTCAGGTCTCTGATACGATGATAAATTTTACAAAGGAATCTATATCTTTTATTAATCAGATATGCAATTTTACATATATATAGGAGTATTGTCTCAGGAAAGGAAAACTATTTTAGATATACAATCTTTTAGTTGAGAGAATATCTCAACAACACAAAACCAGTACTATAAAATAGAAACAAACTCTTTATATAGAAAATCACAACTAAAACAAGTAAAAATTAATATTTCAACAGGTAAGAGATGTAAAGTTGTAAACTTGAAAAGTAAACTTACGGTGAAGACGAAACTGAATCCGTGCTCTACCACATCCTTCAAGAATTCTATTTTTCTCTGAGTGATCTTCAAGTAATCTTCAGTCATGAAAGATTTCTCGCCTGAAAAATCAACCCCTTCTGTCCTTAAATCGTAGCAATGGGGATGTATTTCCTTACAGCGGTTGAAGGCCTTCTCATCTAACGCAACGATGAGGAGATAGTCCAGCAGGCCTTCTGTTCCCTCGCCAATGCGAAAGCTCTCCAGTAACAAGTCTATGAGGCCGTTGGGTTCCATCCATGCTTTGTTCGCTGCTGTCATGATCAGCGTTTTGTTTGGCATCGAAGCCTTGGCCAGAGCAATCTCCAGCTCGTCTGCATCACTGCTGAGCAGAGGGCGTTCCACTGGCTTCTGCACTCAAGCAAGCAAAACAACCTAGTGATTTGTTACAAAAATCTGACTAATGAATCTTTAGAAAATCAAAATCTATCTTACAAATTAGCATATAGATTGAAGCTCATTCCGAGGATAAAAAATATAAAATCATTAATAGGCATCAATTTCATATCTGAACTTACCAAAGTAGTGTTAGTGTGTGATGCAGACCAAAAGTCTGCTGTGAAAATGGGTCCTGATCTTCTTACTTCTACATAAGAAAGTAGTAAAACAAGACATAAACACAGAACAAGGGTTAGGTCTTTGATGGTTTTCAGAGATTCCATTCTGCACCTTCTGCACACCCGACTTGGTGTGGGAAGAGCTTCTACTATCATATTTATATATGTCTAATGCTAGTTTCCATAAAACTTACGTTACATGGATGCATTAATGAATATTTTGCAAGAGGGATCATATTAAATTTCCTGACTTTGGTATTCGACCATGGTAAATACACATGGTAGTGTTGTGATCGGTCTAAGCAATGTCGAATCGACCTTTGCTCAATGTGAACACATTCACAATTATAGTGATTCATGTAATGGATGGATCTGGTCATTAATTAATTGTGTTAATTAGTGGATCGATCTGGCCAAAAATTGAGTGGTTGATTTGGTCTTATGATGGTTTAATTAATCAAATTGACCATATAGTGATAGATAGGGCCGAAGCATGGTGCTACATTGAGCGATAGTTTAAATTGTGGTGTTAGAAGTCTTCTACATTTAGTAATTTAGTAGGGGTAGGGGTAAATTTGTAAATATTTAAACCGTAAGGTTTAATATTTAATAATTATTTAATACTGGTTTTATTTAAAAATTAATTTAATTATTATTATGTATAAATACAATATAAATTTAAAAAGAGTAAATAAATAAAAATATAATAAATTAGAAAATATATAAATAAATAAATAAAATATAAATAAATTAGAGGTATAGTAAAGAAATAATTTCTTTTATTTTTTATTTACTCTATAAATCTTTTTATATTTACAAAAACTCAACAAAGAGGTTTTATTTAGGTGAAGCATATGGGCCAAATACCATGGATCAAATTATTATTAATACAATAGGCCAAATACCATGGGTCAAATACCATATTTATAAAAGATGCATGGTAAATAAAAAAACATTAAAAAGGTATAAAGAGGTATGGTAAATAAATAAGATATACCAAATATGATTAGAAATCAACATCTAATTATACCTATGATCTTTAGTGCGACTTTTTCAAAGTTTCTCAGGTGGAAGGGTCTAATTTATCTAAAATCCCACAGGAATTGATTGAAATCACAAGTTTGATGGGTAACCCGTGCACAGTAGAAGTACCCTAAGGGTTTTTCAAGGTGCTAAATCCATATATACAATAAAAAAACTAGTTTAAATAACAAAAATCAAAATTTCACCACAAATTTTTCCATCCGATTGGGACACTAGAAACTCCAAAAAGTCCCACTAAAGACAACTCTAGCAAGCTTATGGGCTAAATACCTTGGACACAATTATTTTTAATACCAATAAAAAAAACATTATTAACCCTAATATTAATATTAAAAGATTATTATTATTATTATTAAATCTAATATTCCTATTAATACAATATTAAATTTGTTTTATATATATATATATATATATATATATGGGATGGAAGAACAAAGACATAGAGTGATAGAGGTGGAGAGATAGAGGGAGTGACAAGGGAGAGATAGAGATAAACAAAAAGAAAGGGGAGAGGACAAATGAAGAGAGGGATAGGGAGAGGAGTTGATCTGGATTTAAATAAGAACACAAGAAATTACAGATATAACCATAAATATAGAGATGCAATGGAAATAACACTTCATTTCTTTAATATCAAATACTCAAATATGATTACAAATAGAATGGAAATAAGACTAGCTTGGGTGATGGTAGCTTATCTCTGAGAAGAGATCTGGCAGCTACGTGCCTCCTAATTGAGCTACAATGAGGCTTAAGGACATTTTATTATTGACCAATAAGAGAAAACCCTAATTCAAGGAGATGTAACAACAAGAGCTTATGGGCCCCATTGGCGTTAGTTGGACAACCAACTTCCTGGGGTCGTAACTTGGTCACATTATCTCTATTTCACATGTATGATACCTCGTTGAAAAGATCTCTCTGAGGACTATAGTTTCTAATGCAACTTTCTTTCAGTTTGTTGGATTTCATTTTTCCAAAAAAACGTCATTTAGAGCCTCAAAACGACTCCACAAGTCCAAGTCCTGAAAAATTGCAAAAAATAGTAAACTGTGCTACAATTAAGGAAACTGAAAAAAAACTGAAAGAACAATGGTGAAGGTCCAAGTGGAATAGGCGGGTGGCCACCAATATACACCTGGATCAGACCTCCCCCCTAAGAAGCAATGGTCTCCATTGCGTTGAGTTCCTCCATGAAATGAGGAAACTTCTGTTGAACTTGGTCCCTACTGAGGCATTTTTCTTGGTGCAGGGGTTAGCCAGCTTTGACAACTCGATACAGTGGGATATTCTTCTAGCAAGTGTTCTTTATCTACATGTCAATAATCCGATTAGTTCCAGCTTATTCCATTCAGTCTAGATTTAACTTTGTTGGTGTGAGTTTTTCTGCAATGTCAGATGTGTCCAGTAATGGTGTAAAGTACGGTCGAAGGCGATCCACATTGAACATTAGGTGCAGGCCAAGGAATGGGGGAATGATAAGCTCCAAAGAATTATCTCCCACAACTTTGGTGATGGTGTATGACCCATATCGAAGTAAGTGAATCTTGGGGTGGGGCCCAACGAGGCACTCCTTCTGCAAATGTAGCCAAACATTGTCACCAACCTGGAACTTGTGTGACACCCGATGCTGATCATTCCACTGCTTGTACATAGCATTGGCTTTTTCCAATATGTTATAGAACTCTTGGAGGATGTGTTGAATGTGCTCAATGAAGTTATTTTCCTTGTCGACTTCGGACTAGACATGAGCTGAATTTGCCTAAGTCACTGCAAATGGTATGGTCACATCAATGGGACATAATGGTTGGAATCCCAAGCCCACCTGAAAAGGTACATGGCAAGTCAAGCTTTGAAGAGCCCGGTTATAGCTGTGCTAGACATAGGGGAGGTTCTCATCCCATGTGCGTGGATGCTTTGAGTTGTACATGTGTAGAATGTGTACAATCATCTTGTTGATGACCTCTGTCAGGCCATCAGTTTGGGGATGGAAAGTTGTGGACTTAGTGAGCTCGGTGTCTAGCATCAACCAAAGACTATACCAAAATATACTGAGGAACCTTTTGTCCTGATCTGAGATGATAGACTATGGAATCCCAAAGTGTACCCACACTTGTTCGTTTAAAGAAGAGTTTAATAGTGGCTTCTGTTGTGATATTCTTCTTGTAGGCTCCCATAATGGACGTCTTCGAGAATCTATTGACGACCAAAAAAACATAGTCATTTCCATGCTTAGTAGAAGGAAGGCCCAACATGTGATCCATGGAGATGGATTCAAGGTCGACTGTGGGTAGGTAGTGAAGTATAGAGATCTTTATTCTTGATGGTCAGTTTGGCAATGGTGCAGGAAGTACATGATCTGATGTACTTCCCAACATGTTGTTGAAGCTTCGACCAATAGAAATACTTCTGCAGCACTACCACTATTTTCTCGATTGCGAAATTCCCAATAGCCTGACTGTAGTGTGCTTCCCAAATCATCTTGGAATGCTCGCTTGAAGGAACACAAAGGTGTCCTAGGTAGCATAACAGAGCATCTTGGAGGTGAAAATATGAAACTTGTTGACCCTCCAAGAGCGTATGGTATGTGTGGCCAAATTTTGGGGCGCTTTTGTAGAGAAGTGGCCAATTAGAAGTCTTGTTCCCACAAGAGTTGAGCAAGGTGGTTAACACCATTATCGGTGGTCAACTGAGGTAGTCTGCAACATTATTGGTGATGCCCTTCTTGTACTTGATATTCAAATGGAACTATTGCAAGTATGTGGGCCACTTCTGATGGAGATCATTCTGCAACTTCCCTTGCATCTATATGAACTGCAGGGGTTAGTGGTCTGAGTGGATGACCATTTCCATCCCCAAAATTTAATGCTTCCATTATTAGCAGACCTACACAATGGAATACATCTCTTCGTCATAAGTGGGATACTTCTGGACTGTGTCTAAAAGTGTCTCATTGTGATATTCCACTAGATTTTCTTGTTGAGTAAGGACTACCCCAATAGCATAGTCAGAGGCATTTGTCTCAATCTCAAATGGTTATTGCAATTCTGGTAATGTGAGAACTAATGCAGAGCAGAGGCAATGTTTCAACTCTGCAAATGCCTTCTATTGAGATTAAGGCCACAAGAATTTTTCTTTCGCTCCTCCCTTGGTGAACTTATTTAAGGGCCAAGTGATATGAGAGAACCCCAACACGAACCTGCAATAGAAATTGGCAAGACACAAAAAGTTGTGGATCTCTGTCAGAGTGGTTGGGGCTGGCCAATCTCGAATGACTTGGATCTTGGATGGATCCACATGCACCCCCTGTTCATCAATAATGTATCCTAGATACTGTACCTGGGTCATGCCAAAATTGCAGTTCTCTAAATTGGCACACAACTTGTGTCACCACAGTGTTTGGAGAACCTGTTGGATGTGGTGGAGGTGCTCTTCCTAAATCTAGTTGAAGATCATGATTTCATTCAAGTATACCACTACAAGTGAGTTGGTTAATCGCTGCAAGATGTCATCCATCAACCCCATGAAGGTTGCAAGAGCATTCGCCGACACAAAAAACATAACCAATCATTCAAAAAGGCCCTCCTTGGCGTTGAAGGCAGTCTTTCACACATCAGAGGGTTTGAATGGTACCTGGTAATATCTGGACTTCAAGTCAATCTTGCTGAAATATTTTTCCCACTTGAGTTGGTCCAAAAGGTCATCAATCTGTGGTATCAAGTACCTATTATAAATAGTGATCTTGTTCAGCACCCGATAGTCAATACAGAGTCTCCAAGTTCCATCCTTCTTCTCTACCAACATGATCGGGCTCCCATAGGGTGATGAACTCGGCCAGATGTGACCTTTCTACTACAGCTCTTGAATCTGCCTCTTCATTTCATCATTCTCTAGAATGGAGCGTCGATAGATTGGTCCATTGGGCAACGATGCACGTTGGGTTAGATCGATGGAGTGCTTGACCTGACAGTCCAAAGGCACCCCTGGGGGGGAGGTGAGGATGTCCTCATACTCCTCTACAAATTTATCCATCTGTTGTTGTCATGCAAAGGGGCCTTGTCTGGAGGTCGTGGACACCGTCTTCTTCTTTCCTTGAGGAGGTATCATTAGGGAAAAAAATTCTTGGTTTTGGAAATGAGCTTACAACATTGTTTTTCAATAACCAGAGAGATGGTGGTATGTGGTGCTACCTTTGGTGTCCTATACAAATTATTTCCCAAGGTAACAATAATAGCATGAGTCCTTGACTCATACATAGCATGTCGCTTCCACAAGTATGGTTGGCCTAAAAATACATCACAAACATCAAGGGGAGCAATGTCACATAATACCTCATCTGTGAAGTGCTTGATTTTGTATGGAAGGTGACACTATTGGATCACGTGAAGATCTTGTACTTGGTGAAGCCACCCAATGGTGTATGGTTGTGGGTGTGTTGTGGTCAGTAAGCCCAGCTGCTTCACAACCTCTGCTACAATGAGGTTCTTCTAGCTCCTATTGTTGATAGTGAACTATAGCGGGGAACCCTTTACCCACATCTAGGAGTGGAAGAGATGCTCCTCCTCCTTCGGATCTTTGGGTTCCTCCTTCTAGATCTTTGTGGTGGCATCAGTGGCATTGGGCTCTGCATTGATAATCTGCTTCCCTTTGGCATTACCCTCATCGGGTTCTAACTTAGAGTTCGAACATGCATTTGATTCTAAAGCCTTCATCTCAGTCACTAGTGATTTCTTGGCTTGACACTCACTTGTGTTGTGAGTGGAGCTCTTATGGAACTCACACCACTTTCTTGTGTCCTTCTTCTACTTCTTAGTGTTTTCCTTTTCTTGTGGCTTTGGTGGGCTATCCTGGGCCATCCTACCTTGGATTTTTCCTTTGTTCTGTAGTTTGGGGGCACCTTTCCCTTGGCTCTGTTGGAAATAATACTGAGAGGGGGGGGTGAATCAGTATTATCAGAGTAATCAAACTTTTTCTATGCCCAGAAACATATACGCTACTTCAGTTAAGTGAACCAGCGTGTACACGCTACTGTGACGAAGTAAAACAGCGTATAAGCAGAAAACTCACAATTTAGTTAGCTTATTCTTCAATTAAGTGTATCAGGACATTATTCATCATATTAACAGTAAACATGTGCAGTATAACAGAACAGATAAAAAGCCACACACATGAACACCAAGATATAAGGTGGAAACCCAATGTGGGTGAAAACCACCTGCTGCAAGTTGTCTCTATCTTTCTTTAATATGAAACTTCAGTTTACAATCTTTTGTACTGGTGCAGCCTTATACCAGTACGCAGGCTACAACCTGCAGAAGGCTTCAACCTTCTCTCGTTCTCCAAACTTCCTTGGAAGGGAGCTCCAACCCCCTTTGCTCTTGTACTAGCCAAGATACTAGTACGTAGGTGCTGACCTACAATCTTCCTTCTTCCAGGTATCACTTTTCATACATTTTCAGACTTGGATATTCCTGAAGCACAACATTACAATCTGAAGACCACAATTCATTCAATTTCCACAACAGATCATATAAGACAACCAAACTTTGAGTCACTGAACCACTGAACCCTGTCAAACACCAGTTACCAGAACACAGAGCAGACTACAGAACTCTGCAATAACAGTCAGACCCCACTGTAAACCCAAAATCAAGCTTCAAAAGATATACGCTACTTTAATGAGCAGAACCCGCGTGTACACGCTCTTTTACCGAAGCCAACCTGCGTACAGATCTAAAAATAAACTTTCTCAATTTGCAGCTGTACCAGATATTAGTTAGACCCAGAACGTAACATTGCGACAATATGCAGATCTAGAAATACGCATAATCAACCATATCATGATAGTGCATTTCAAACCATTAGATCCCGATCTATCCTTAGATCTAGTCTTCCATCAACCGATGTGATCTCTCCTTGACTTAGATCAAGCAACTCAGAACCTGCATATCAGATCTCTTTCTCTCTTAGATATTCAAGCCTTGTCGAAAGATGATATTTGCCTAATGATCTTCTTCTCCTTATATAGCCTTAGGCCTTTCTCAATACCAAGAGCCAAAACCATAGTAACACAATACCATCAACTTTAAAACTAGGGATCGACACGCCCGTCGAGACATAATGGTCCGAAATCATAGGCACAACTTCCAAGGACTAACCACCATGAACCAAAGGAACCTTTCCACATACACGCGCTTTTTCTGAATCGAACTAGCGTGTACACGCGACTTGGGCTTAACGAAACGGCGTGTATGAGCTTCCTTGGCATGCTGTACTGAGATCTGTCTTCTGATTGAGTTGCCATCACCTGTACCAACCTCTGAGCACCTGTACCATCCACTGAGTGAGTTGCCATCAAGGACAACACTTGAATCATAATGCCAACAGGCTCATATTCCCAGATCCAAAGTCTCGCTTCTTTTGTTTAAAATTCTTCTCAATATTGATGGCATATCGGTACATTGTCTCGAGTGATAAGATGTTCAAGAACTCCATCTCATCCTTGATGTATCTGTGTAGGTAGCTGCGATACTTGAGTAACAAATGTCTCTCAGAATCCTTGATACCCAACTTTGTGCGAAGGGTATGAAAAATATTGGTAAACTCTGGCACATCATGGTCCCTTCCCTGCTGCAACATGATCCACTTTATGTATTTATCCTCATAGCTCTTGACAGGGTAGTACTTCTCCTTGATGGCATTCCAGAATGAATTCCAAGTGGGAGTGGTTGAAAACAGTGAGGTCGTACTTTCATCCTTATGCTCACAGTAGGTTTCCCACCACTCCTTGTCGTGATGGGCAGCTTTGAGAAGAGAAAAAGTAATCTTTTCCTGGTTGGAAAAATCATGAACAAAACTATCCTTGTCGTAGTTTTAACCATTTATCTATGGCGTTTCAATCTATTTGGCCCTCAAATATGGGAATGTCAAAGTTTAGTTGTACCTGTTGTATCTCTGAGATGATAATGGTCATCTATCATGCTAGGGAATGTAAGATATTTGTTTTGGGGGGTTAGTTTTAATTTTTGAGGACCAATGTATGAAACATATTTAAAACAACCATGCCTAACCTTTTTGAATAGTATTAATATTTAAACAGAGGGTTGCTATTAAAATCCACACAGTTATATAACTTGTTTAGTGAGGAGCAGAAACTGAAAGATGATATGATTATTACAATTTTCAAATAGAAAATTAAATAATCACAAGTAAGAAAACCTTCAAACACTGTTCAAAAAGTTTAATAGAATATGCCTAAGATTACAAAGGATGTTGATGATTTTATGATTTACAAGGAATTAGTTAAACAAATAGTTTATATAATTCATTCTCTTTAAAGGTGATCACTTTAGAAGCTTATAGGAGTAAATTGAATCCCAACTATTCCTACTTGTTTATCTTTGTAAAACTTAAGAATATGAAGAAAGAACACAATAAATGAAAACTGGAAAACTTACAAGGAACACAAACTGTATGAATCAAAACTCAGAATTATTAGCTTTTGTATTAATGATTCAGAAAAATCCAAGTAAATTTGATGCTTACAAATGTTTCTTCAAAGGGTGAAACCCTTAATAACTCGTGGAAGGGAGTTATTTTTACAATCTTAGAGCTAAGAAAATATCTTTAAAAAATCTACAAAAATAGATCAATACAAACTTAGGCTTATAAACCGATAGTCAATCTGTCACTATTTTGGTGTTGAGTTGTTGATGACTATTGTTGGAAAATTTGAAAAGTGTTGAATTGTTGATAACTATTCCTGGAAAAACTAAAAATTGTTGAATTATTGATGACTTTTCCTAGAAACACTGAATGTTGTTTGATCCTCTTTTTAGTCAAGTAAATCAATTAACTATTCCCAACGTTTCTTATCTGGGATAGATAACTTAGTTACCATTCGGTAAACTTCATCCATTTCTATATATTTAGTAAAAGTGGGTTTTATTGGAAATATATGTCTGATTTCATTTAGAATGAAAAAGGCATCTCTAAGTGCATTCAACACAACCCTTGGTGTTGTTATGCCTCTTATGTTTGAAACTGACGCTGTATTGGTACCTACCTCTGTAAGCTTTTGAATATAATCTTCAATGGGCATTAATTTATCGTTTATCACAAGCATAGAGGGAAAACCTTTGCAGTTCAAGGGTTCTATCCTACTGAAAAATCATTGAACTATGACAGTAACATTGTTGCATTTTTCCTCCAACTCAAGAATGAAGTTTTTCTTTGTAATGATTTTCTTCACTTCAAGTATGGTTGATGTCCTGTCATTTATACCTAATTCTTCAAGCTCATAGCTATCTTTAGAATTTAGAAACTTGATTACCTCAGTGGCAACTTTTGGCATGTCCTCAATTTCCTTGGAGATAGTTTCAATAGCTTCTTGTGCTTTATCCAACAAGTCTTTTTGATTAAAGATTATCTTGAGATCAGGCTAGATATCCTTGACTGATTCAGTAATCTCTTCCCATAAAATCTACTTTGCCAAACCTAGTTTGTTTCCAAGGTAAGATTCTTTGATTTCTTTCTGCAAATCTTCAATTTGACTTTTTTCCCTCTGCAACTCAGCTGCATGTGAATTGTCTACAACTACTTTCATATGTTGTAATTCCTTTAGTTTATCCTGCATCTTCTTGATTTCTATTGTCTGAATGGACAAGTTCTGTTAGGAAACCAACTCACAAAAAGATAAAAAGATAGATCGACGCCTTATAATTCAGCCTCTTCGAGGGGGCAACCTCCTTTACATTACACAAATGAACAATTCTTGGGTGATTCAAATGACAAAACCTCCTTTCTATATATAGGAGTCTAAGGGGACACAATATAACCAAGCCAACCTAACAATAATAATATAAATGCACAAAAATAACAATAGTGGGATTCTATGGGGCACAATAATAACAATATGGGGACAATATGGGCACACCGATAATAATAAGGGATACAATGACAATAATATTGGGGGAATCACTAGTATTATAGGGACCGAACATGCTCCTTTCCTTCATAAAAGTGTTTTCCTCAACGCTTGAGTAGTTATGGGTGCTTCTGTATAAAATTCTCATCCTCCCATGTGGAATCTTCAACGAGTAAGTTCTTCCACTTAATGAGATACTATGAAATTGATCGATTTCATAGTTGTCAAGTTCTTGTTTCTTTGATCACTTCAGGTTCCAATATAATTTTTCCTTCCTCATCATGTTCTAGAAATATTGTTTGAACTAGAATCTTGTCACCTATAACCTTCTTTAAGCATGAAACATGGAAAACTGGGTGCACTCGGGAAGCTGTAGGAAGTTCCAATTTGTATGCCATAGTACCTGTCTTTTGCAACACCTTGTATGGACCATAATACTTTGGTGATAATTTATTATCTTTCTTAGCTTTCTTGAGGGAAATTTATGTATATGGTTGTAGTCATAGGAATACCCAATCACCTACATCAAAACTTCTTTTGCTGCGATGTTGATCTGCCTGCTATTTCATTCTATTCTGCGCCAAGGTAAGGTTATCCTTTAAGTGTCGGAGAACTTGTTGTTGATGCTCGATGTGATCTTCCACTACTTGAACCTTAGAATTTTCTCTTAAATATGATGTAATGGATGGTGGATGATATCCATAAAGTGCCATAAATGGGGTCATTTTTGGTGCAGTATGGAAGGAAGTGTTATACCACCATTTAGCCAAAGGTAACCATTTGACCCATTGTGTATGTTTATCAGATACAAAGCAACGAATATATCCTTCCAAACATTTGTTTACTATCTTAGTTTTCCCATCATATTGAGGATGATAAGATGAGCTATGAGCTAACTGAGTCCCAAGACAAGAAAATAATTATGTCCAAAAATCTCAAGTGAAAATGGGATCTCTGTCACTTACAGTAATCTTTGGGTTTCCATGTAGATTTTGAATTGTTTCCATAAATTCAGTAGAAACTATACTCGCTTTAAATGGATGATATAACACGCAAAAGTGTGCATACTTGGTAAGTCTATCAACTACCACCATGATAACACTCTTTCCTTCGGACTTGGGTAAACCTGTGATAAAATCTATTGAAACCTCCTCCCAACGTTGGCTTGGAAAGGATAAGGGTTGTAATAGTCCCGGGGCCTTAATTGTTTCAACTTTATTTTGTTGGCAAACCAAAAATTCCGCCACAAGATTTTGAATATCTAATTTAAGGCCATCCCAAAAAAAATCCTTCTTAACCCTGCGGTAGGTTTTTAGAAATCTTGAGTGCCCTCCTAAGGGAGAGGTGTGCAATTCCTTTGTACCATAACGAATCATTTTTCCAGGTAAATGTATCAGATGTACTGGGATCTTGTTGTATCTTTTGAATGAGTGCCCACACATCCTCATCATTCTTCCATTCATCCCTTGCTTCATTTATCCAATCTGGTTGGATAATAGAAATGGCACAAAGAAATGCTTCCACATCCTCATCCTTTCTTGAGAGTGCATCTACCACAACATTTTTCTTCCTCTTTTTGTAGATGATTTCAAAGTCATAGTACAACATCTTTGTGACCCATTTTTGCTGCTTTTCTGAAGATAATATTTGTTCCAAAAAGTATTTAAGACTATCATAATTTTTTTTTACCTTGAAGTTTCTTCCCATTACGTAAGATCGCCATTTCTTAAGTGCATGTAGTATTGCCAGCATTTCCTTCTCATAAATAGCTTTGTGTAAATACTTTCCTTCGATTGGACAACCTTCTAAAGCAATGGATCTTTGTTCTTACATTAAAATAATGGTAGAAGTGTCCTCAGACACGTAACTTTATTAATCAGAAAAAAATAATTACATAATTTGATTTTGCAAGAGTTTACACCCAAACATCCAAACACTTTTGCAATGAGCTATTTATAAGCTCCATGTCCTAACTACCTCTAATTATGGATCACTTATTAAATAACAAGTGTCCATTTACAATAAATGCTATTCAAACCAACTAGCTAACAAATCTCCTAAAATGGAGCCTAAGATACGACACATTTGGAGAGTCATATATAGTTACAACAATATACTAATTCTAAATAATTAAACATTTTAGAATAATAATTATTAATTTAATATCTTAAATTAATAATTATTTTATTTTAATTTTATAACCTATGATAAAATTGTATTTTTGGATCATCTAACATTCCCCCCTATGATCCAAACATTAAAACAGATACCAAGTTCATCCTTGAACTTAGTAAATTTTATTTTACCAAGTGGTTTTGTGAAAATGTCGAAGATCTGATCTTCGGAAGGACAATAAACTAGCTTGAGGACATCTTTGGCAATGAGAGATTTGATATGATGATACTTGGTGTCCACATGCTTTGTCTTTGAATGAAAAACTGGGTTCTTGGCAAGTTTGATGGCTGACTGGCTGTCAACGAATAATGATGTAGCTTATGCCTAAGAAATTCCCAAGTCCTGCAAAATTCGGCGCAACCAAACAATTTCACATGTTACTTCCCATGCTAAAATGTACTCTACTTCTGCGGAATAAGTGGCCACTGTAGCTTGTTTCTTACAACTCCAAGAAACTGTTGCTGACCCCATGTTCATTAAATAACCTGATGTTGATGCTCGATCATCAATACTCAATGCAAAGTCGGCATCAGAATATCCACCAAGTAGAAAATTTTTAGTCTTTGTGTAAAGAAGACCAAAATATTTTGTTCCTTGGATATATCGAAGAACTCTTTTCGATGTATTCCAGTGGTTGTCTCGTGGTTCCTGCATAAAACGTGAAAGAATACTGACTGCATAAGATAGATCAGGATGAGTATTTGTCAAATAAATCAGGCTGCCAATCAACTGTCTGTAAGTGGTACTATCCACCTTCCCCCCCCTTCAAATTTTGAAAGTTTTAAGTTTTGCTCCATTGGGGTGAGAACAGGCTTGCAATCCTGCATGCCCAATCGCTGAAGAACCTCTGCTGCATACTTAGTCTAAGAAATGAAAATATGATGTGGACGTTGGAAGACTTCAACTCTAAGA
This sequence comes from Pinus tabuliformis, assembly GCA_031772625.1. Taxonomy (NCBI): domain Eukaryota; kingdom Viridiplantae; phylum Streptophyta; class Pinopsida; order Pinales; family Pinaceae; genus Pinus; species Pinus tabuliformis. The sequence goes on from CM062808.1 coordinate 162,076,136, forward strand.
TAGTAGTGAAGTAATCCCAAATCTTTCATCTTAAAACCTGCATGTATCTTCTTTTTCACCTATGCAATATGATCATCATGGTTGCCTCTAATGATCAAATCATCTATCTACATAACAAGAATTACCAGATATTTTCCCTGTTGTCGCACATACAAAGTATCATCAGATTCACTTCGTTGAAAACCAACTTTCTTAATGTATTCATCCATCTTTGCATACCAAGCTCGAGGAGCTTGTTTTAATCCATATAAAGCCTTGATCAATTTGTAGACTTTATGTTCTTGCCCTTTAATTTGAAAACCTAGTGGTTGTGACATATACACTTCTTCCTATAAATCCCAATTGAGAAAAGCACTTTTCACATCCATTTGATGAACTTTCCATCCTTTCTGAGCGGCCAATGCAAGTGTGAATCAGACGGTGTTCCATTTAGCTATAGGAGCAAAAGTTTCCTCATAATCAATGCCTTCCTGCTACGTAAAACCTTTTGCGACAAGTAATGCTTTATAATTTTCTAGTTCTCCTTTTTAATTATTGTTACACAAAAAGATCGTCACCATGATTATTTGCAGTCAGTATGGGTCTATCATCACTTGTACTGTCCTCCTAAGCAAGTCTCAGACCTCAGCACTTCAAGTCAAGCTTTGGAAATAAGAGAAATACTTTAAAAATCAATGAAACTCTGGTTCCGCACTTTCTCTCACTATTACCTATGGTCCTGCACCTTCTGTTTACAAAAACTGCAGACCTGCCCGCTCTGTCCCTAAAGGTGTGGGTGCAGACCCCTGTGAAAGTCAAAAAGGTGCAAGTTTATTCTAAAAAACTCACTTTGGGTTAATTCTAGATGATTCTAGAAGGAATTTGACGTGGATTTGCGCTCTTAGGTGGTTCATGCATCCCAAAAGAGAAGGAGCTAATCCCTTGATGAGAGGAGCTATTCCTTTGAAGGAGGGCTTTGTCCCTTTGAAGGAGGACCTAGTAACCTCCCTCCATTGCACTATAAATTCAGGCATTGGGCTAGTTGCTGGAGAGGTTAGAAGCTGAACATTTTTTAGGGTAAATGCTGGTGAAATTAATAATTCCTAGTTGAGCTTAAGAGGAGAGATCACATACCTTTTTGGCTTCATTAGGAAGGGAGTGAAACTTGTTGAAGTAGAGGAGACTTCTTTCTGGACCTTGGGAGGAGCTTATACAGCGTCAAGGCACAGGTTGTAAAGTTCTTCTTCTTTTGAATTAATACAATCAAACTCATTTTTCTCAACAAGTATCTCATGTTATTTGTTTCATGAACTCCTTGACTTTCATGTTAGATATGTTTTATGATATTGGCTTTTCAAGTGCTATTTAATTTGTTTGCCTTGTTTGTGTTTGCAGATTCACGACAAAGGAGCTCATTTGGATCGAAGGAGCGAGGGCATCCACAAACTTGCGTTGGACCTAAGGTAGGCCCTAAAAACACTTGTTTGCCATTGTTTATAAAAGCATATTTAGAGAAAGATAGTGTCTGGTTGGTTTGCTTGTCATTAGGTCTTCTTTATATTCTAGGAAGGTCTATCTTGTCCGCAAGATCGAGTTATTCCATGTGACAAAAAGGTGACTCCGCTGGGGACTTGATTGTTTTCCTTGTTTTTACTTTGACCTGAAAAACTGTGTTTTTGTTTCTGTTTTTGGCTTGTTGTGTGTAAATTTGGGTAGAGTTTGTAGATCCAGGGTTATTTTTCATTTTTCATAGCTTTGGGAGAGGACCGCACCCTAGCCTTTTGACACAGTGCATACTTATCCACACCTTTGCTTTTAGCACAGAGCGGGACCGCACCTGTGTTAAATGTGGGCCTGCGGACCCTGTCAAAATTTTGAAAAACCTAAGATTTCCTCTGTTAGTTAGCTTAGTTTTTGTTTAGAAATTGTTATCCACTGCCCAGACCTGCATATAACTTGTCATAAGCTTTCCTTAGGTTGATTTCATTAGTGTTATGGTTTTAGGTGAAATTCCTAGGAGTTTTGCTTGTTGGGCTTGTTTTTCATTTTGGTTGTGTAGTTGCTCTGAGCTTAGAAGTTGTAGGGACTTCAGATCACCTTGGTGTCTACCAGCCTTCTTATGAGTCTGACCATTTATGAAATCTCCCCTTGTTGAGGAATCCGCTTTGAGTTTTCTCTTTACAAAACTTCGAAAAGATTGTGTTTAAAAGTTTGGATTTTCATTTTCAAAAAGAAAACAAAATTGGTTGTTCTTGACTGATTTGTGATTCTGCATAAATTGGTGCTTAGCTTACATCTAGCTAAGTAAAACATCCTTAAAAAAGACATCTTGTAGGCTTTGACTTCAAATAGGTTTTTATAATTTATAGATCTCAAAGTTAGTCATTTCCATAGTTTTGAGTGTTTTATAAAAAATAAAAAATCTCTTTTGAAAAAAAGTTTGTTTTTTGTAGTGGTTGAGTGCTTTGAAATGAGAAAGGGAAATTTTTGTGAAATAACTAGTTGTCTCGTTTTGAGTGCATTGGAAAGGACAAAAGCTCTTCTTTTAATTTGTTTCTTAAGAAGGATTTGTGTTTACAAAGTATTTGCATTCTCAAACTCTTTCTTAGTTTAGAAGTTCATCGAAGAGAAAAGATTGTTCAAATCATCTTAAGTGCATTTTTAGTGATTTTGAGTCGAGTCTTCATACCACGAGTTTCATCTCCGCACCTTTTGACTTAAACAAAAACCAATAAAAAATAATGCTTAAAGTAAAATTCATCTAGTAACATTTTTATTTCTAGGGCTCTGATACACCAACTTAGCTTAGGCTAGTGTCTTGGAGTAGGAGAGTAATTAACTCTCCAAGACAGTAAAAACAAACAAGTAGCTGTATCTTGTGGTAGGGAAGAAATCCAATTGTTGCATTTATGCTTTGGGAAAGCTCCTCTTAAAGGAGAAGCACGAGATCGTGTCTGAACCAGTGTGGGAATCAATCCTTCCTCATTGGGAACGACGCAAGATATTCACGTATTAAAAATGGTAAACCTCGGATTAACCATTGTCGAGGAGCCTAGGGTCACTTGTTGGTAAACCTTGGTTTATGTCAAGGAGCCTTCAAGGGGATTGAGCTTGCTACTCTGCCCTTGCGTGCATATCGGATCGTAGACTGTTCCCCCAGGTATATTTGTTTCAGTTGGTAACCTTAGTGGCCATATTCTTTAGGATTCTTCCTGAGGTGACAGTGGTGGGAAGATCCCACTGTACCTGGAGCAGACGTCGGCTAGACTCACTTGGATTTTCTGGGGGGTTCTCTTCACTCGAGACGGTTAAGTGGAGGAACTTGTGCCAGTCTATTCATTAAGCAGGTTGCCGGGGTAACTGTTCCAACCGCCATTTTTGTATTGAACTCTGCGACGTTGGATTTCATCACCAACTAGTGTTTTCAGTACAGGAAGTTACTGTTTGTGTGTGTTTGATCTCCTAGATTCTTTAGGCATGTGATTCAAATTTGTTTGGTTCTTTAGAGGCTTTAGGTGGTTTTCATTGAGATTTTACTTTTTTTGTGTGTGAAGTAGTTAAAAGTTTTTAACCGTGACTGAATTACCGAGGAAGTCCCATAGAATTCGGGGCCAACCTCCTGAGTTTTCACTGAGCCAGTTTGAAGGCTTGAAAGTCCTCATAACTCCTAGAGACAGTAGAGTTGGGTCACCTGAAGAAGGAGAGTCTTCTTTGATAGTACATCCTGATTTTCAAGCATTAGTAGCAGATTATAATCCACAGTCAGTGTCTGTTTCCGAAGTTACTGGTAGCTTTTCATCTACTAGTGATATAGGTGAGGAACCTGAAATATCCGAACCTAAAAGTGAATTTGCTGCTACTCCGACATCAGGGTTTGCTTCTCCAGTTTCTAGTGGTCCTGGTTCACCTAGGGTAGAAAGAGTAATCACCCAAGATCTTCCTTCTGGACTTATAGCTATTGAAGAACTTGCTACTCCGGAAGAAGAAGTAGGCATCCCTATCCCTGAAAATCAACCTGTTATTGAACTAAGGGAGCGTGAATCAATTTTTTACAGTCCGCCTAGGAGCAGTACTTGGTATCTTTCTTTGACTAATTTTTTAGAAAACCTAGGGTTAAGTTGTTCACCACCTTGCGTTCCTTATCACCCAACACATAGAGGTTATTATCCTCCGTTAAATATGTCAAGGCAGTCGTCCATGTTTACTCAATCGCCTGAATCTTTATTGTACGGCGGTCCTTCTGTTCCCTCTGGGTATCAGTCACTTTCTGGTACTTTTTCGGGAGCATCTCCTCAACCCATTGAGCAAGGGTTATTAACTAGAAGCAATGGTACTAAGCTGTTGAGTGTAGAAGACATTCTCATGATGTCAGGTTCTATTCCCAATCCTCAACCTCAAGGTGGCTAGTTATCGCCTGGGGGGCAGCCTCAATTATCACCTTGGGGGCAACCTCAAGGTACCCAATTTGCATCTGGGGGGCAACCTCAAGGACAGTACATACCTACGGGATAGTACATTCCTCAAGGTCAACCCTAGACTCAATATGTACCCCAAGGTCAACCCCAGTATCAATTTATACCTCAAGGTCAACCCCAGTATCAATACGTGCCTCAAGGGTATCAACCCCAAGGTCAGTACTTGAACCAAGGTTTCCAACCACCCTCCGGTCAAACGTATGTTCAAGGAACAGGAAATGTACCTTTAAATTATCAATCCTACCCTCAACCCGGTTATGGTCCTCAATATTCTCAACCTGTTATGGGTCTGTACCCCAGAATGAACATAGTGTGGGATCCATTACAAACTCAACAGGTGTTGCAGCCAAATGTACAGTTGTCATCTCAAACTGGACAACCCTTAGTTTCTGGTACACCCCAGCAACCTGTCCAGTCTAACATTCAAACTTCTGTACCTTCGGTAGTTTCTCAGCCTAGGCCTAGTATGCCTCGTACTCTGCCTCAAACGATTGCTACAACTGCCGCAACATCTGTTCAATCTACCACACCTACTTTTGGAGTATCGACAGCTCCGGTTTCTACTGTTCCTGTATCTACTCCTCAGACATCTTTACCACCGTCTGGATCCACGATTCAAACTTCAGTACAGATGCCTGTAGGACAACCTGGTTCAAGTACGGTTGTCACAAGTCAACCACAATTTACTTATCAACACTACCAGGGACAGTACCAATTCGGTCTTGCTGTGCAACAGCCAGTCTTTCAGTATCAACCGTACCCTGGGTATACTTAATAACAACCTCAACAACCCCAGTACGGTCCAGTTAATCCTGGTTTTCCGAGAGGATACAATATCCCAAATGCAATTCCTATTCCTAGTTATCCTGGATATCCTCCTCCTGGGGCTGCTCTCATGACCCAGAGTTTTAGGGACCCTAATCGTCAGTTACCGTTTATCGCAAATTTGGACTTACCTAACTTGTTGCGCTTAATGAATGATCCCATTAATTATCTTCCGTTTTGGCTGCCAATGCTGAATAAGTTGCCCAGTGACATTCCTAAGTTAAAAGGTAAATCAAGAGAGGACCCGTCGAACCATGTGATGACTTACCACCTCTGGTGTGCATCTAACTCCATCTCAGATGATTCAATCTGTCTTAGACTTTTCCAACGCACTCTAATTGGTCTCGCGGCCAAGTGGTACATTGAGTTACCACAAGGCACTTTTTATAATTTTAGTCAGTTAGCTACCTTATTTTTAACTCATTTTCAGTTGCCAGTCCGATATGACAATGGCACAAAATTATTAACTTCGTTAAAGCAATCGACATCCACTTACATTTCAGATCATATTCATGAGTGGAGACGTCGACGACGTTTAGTGAAGGTTTTTATTCCGGATCAGATTTTGGCTGAGTGGTTTGTAAAATCTTTGTTGCCAAAGATCACTGAAGATGTAGCTAAAGTCAGAGTTGTTACTGAGGAGCAGGTAATTGCTCAAGCACAGTACCTTGACTTTGTCTATACTCAGTTAGGTACGTTACACGAGAAAATCCCCGATCTTACCAAGCAAAATCAAATCACTGCAGCTCCTTCGGGATCTCATGCCGCTGATGGTATGATTGGCACGGTTAACACTAAAAGTAAGAAGAAGTCTTCCAAGAATTATTCTCCTATCATAACCTTGCCTGATTCCCCAACAGGAGATTCTTCTGCAGAGATTTTTGCCGATATTCACGTTGTAGAGTCATCTACAGACAAATCAAAATCCGGTGGAAAGAAGAAAGGAAATAAGAAGAATAAAACGGACAAAAGTTCAAAGGAGAAACCTGAAACGTTATAATCCAATGATGAAAAGTGTAAACCTCGTTATCCTTGTCTCATTTGTGACGATGAACATTTTACAAGAGACTGCCCTCATCATGCAAAGGTTGCGAAAATTGTCAAAGGTTCCCAAACTCCTACTGTTTTTAAGGATCCTTTTCCAGCTCAAGACAGTAAGATGATAGGTTCGTCCTCGAGTGCCAATGAAGAACCCATATTGATGATGTCCCATGTTAGGATTGCGACTTGATCACAAGATTATGGTAGTAAAAGTCCTGTTGATGGTAAAGAAGCAGAATCTTCTCATTCTAATCCATCAACCTCAGCTCCCGGTTCCGATCCACTACAGATTGAGAAACCTAATCCAGACTTGGTAATCAAACTGCCCGCCAAGGGTATACTTCGAAAGTCAGCTTTCAATCTACATGCGAGAGCGGTTCAAAACTATAACATTGTTGAGGATTTAGCTATTTCACCCTCAGCAATGTCATCTTTGGAAGTGCTGCAATCATGTCCAGCACAATGTAAATTACTTTTGTCGGCTATAGGAGCTGTTCACGTTCATGACCCGAACCTAATAATTTTCGATCTAGAAAATAGTACACCGCGTTTGGCTCATCAAATGGCTTTCCAGATCCTAGTGATAGTAAAAAACAGGCCTATTCATTGGACTGTAATTGATGAGGGAGCCTCAACATGTATTATGTCAATACAGTGTTGGATATCGCTTGGTTCTCCTTCGCTAAGTCAATCCCTGACGATTCTAAAGGCCTTTGATGGCCGTGGGTTTCATCCTTTTGGCATTCTACAGGATTTTCCTATAGGGGTTGAAGGAAAAACCATTAATCTAGATGTGGAGGTGGTTGATGCCCCTCTAGATTACAACCTTCTCTTGGGTTGAAGTTGGTCTTACGCTATGACAGTGGTCGTTTTATCGGTCTTTCGAGTAATAAAGTTTCCTCATAATAGAAAGATTGTAACAATAGACCAGCTGGCTTACTTTTCATCTGACCCAGCCTCTTCGGAAAGTATTCAGCATGTCGGTAAAACGCCTATCCCATATAAGGATGTTGGAGTAGGACTAGTTAAAGATGCCGGTTTACTGGGAACTTTTCCTTTTCCTCCGATCAACGCATTGTCTTCATTTGCACCTATTCATATGATTACATCAGACACCATTGTTTATGATGATCCTTGGATCATTCCTTCTGAATCTGAGATAGACTCATTTGGTGATATCATGCCTTTGAGTCCATATGAAATCGCGTATGAGGATGTGCAATCATTTACTGACCCATTTTCAACCGAAATTGACTTCATGAATGTGGTCTGTGAGGAATCACTTTTCACATCAAGCTCGGATTTAATCACATTTTCTGAAATTGTTCACTCTGATGAGAAAATTCGTGAAATCCTATGTGTAGATGATTTACCATGGAAAGATCTCCATCACAGATCTTCGTTTTTACCCGAGAATGATCATTTTGAAAATGATTTCTCATCAATTTTTACAACTGAATATGTCAAGGAACCTCAGAATCCAATGAAACATCTTGATTAAGAGTTAAATTTGGGAAACATCTCTCGAACTATTCCTATTGACATTTCGGTTAAGCCTGGAATTGCTGAGAACATTCATATAGGTGCCTTGCGTACAGATGACGAAATTCAGATATATAAGGCCCTATTTCAAGAATTCCACGACGTGTTTGCTTGGTCCTATGAGGAAATGCCAGGAATTGATCCCGCGATTGTTGTTCATGACATCAAGACTTACCCGGACGCTAAACCCGTCTGGCAATGTTTGCGTCAGATTCACCCAAGAAAAGCTGCTGCAATTAAAGCAGAAGTTGAAAATTACTGAAAGCAGGTTTCATTTATCCGATCCCGTTAACAGATTGGGTATTGAATACTGTTCCAGTTAACAAAAAGTAGGGAACAATAAGAATATGCATCATAGGGACATTAATCGAGCCTGTCCAAAGGACAATTACCCAACTCCCTATATCGATCAAATTATTGATGATTGTGCCAGTAGTGAAATATTCTCCTTCATGGATGGTTTTTCCGGATACAATCAAATCAACATTCTACCTGCCGATCAACCAAAAACGGCTTTCATTTGTCCATGGGGGACATTTGCTTATTGCAAGTTACCTTTTGGGCTTAAGAATGCCGGAGCAACTTTTCAAAGGGCCATGTCTTATGCGTTTCATGACATCAAGCACATTGTGCAACCCTATCTTGATGACTTGCCTGCTCATTCATTACATCGAGCTGATCACCTCGTCCATTTACAAGCAATCTTTATGAGGTGTAGGCATTATCGGATTCGGTTGAACCCACACAAATGTGTCTTCTGTATAGAAACGGGTCGATTGTTGGGGTTTGTAGTTTCGAAAGCTGGCATTCACGTCGATCCCTCGAAGGTTGAAGCTATTGTCAAATTGCCTCCTCCTTCGAGTCTTTGCCAACTCCAAAGTTTGCAAGGGAAAGCAAACTTTTTACGACGATTCATTCCTAACTAAGCTGAGGTTACAAAGGGTTTTACCCGGTTGTTGAAACAAAATACTCCATTCTATTGGGATGAGATAGCTCAGAAATATTTTGATGTACTCAAACACACATTGACCCATGCACCATTATTGCATCCTCCCAACTACAACCATGATTACTTCTTGTATCTCGCCGCCTCTCATTCCACCATCGGAATGGTCTTAGTTCAGGAAGATGAATTTGGAACTGAACATGTGATATATTACCTTAGTCAAAATTTAAATCCAACTGAGCTAAAATACTCACATGTGGAGAAATTGGCATTGGCAGCTGTTCAAGCTGTCCAACGTTTTCGTCGCTACATTTTACTACGTAAAACTACAGTAATTTCGGATTGCAACCCTATGATCTACATTTTGACCAAGCAATTGCTAGTGGGCAAGTACTCTAAATGGATTGTTATCCTGCAGGAGTTTGACTTGGAATTTGAGAAATCCAAGTCTAAGAAATCTTTAGTTCTTGCGGAGTTAATGTGTGACTTTCCGCGTGCTGACACGGAAACTATGGCAGAGGAGCCCATTGAGGATGAATCCTTGTTTCTAATCAGCACTTTAGATCTGTGGTATCAGGATATCATCGTTTATCTCCAAACCCAATCCTTTTGGCCAGAAATTTCAAAGTCAGAACGTTGGAAAATACGATTCCAGTCCCAACAATTCAGGATTATTGGAGATACTCTTTATCGCCGTGGGACGGACTCTGTTTTTCGACGTTGCTTAACTCACGAGGAAGCTGAAAGGGTTCTAAATGACTGTCACTCTGGAGCATGTGGCGGTCATATGTCTGGGTATGCCACAACCCAAAAGATATTGCACGTTGGCTACTTCTGGCCATCTTTATTTAAAGATTGTATTACGGCGGTTCGAAAATTCCACAACTGCCAAATTTTTTATCGAAAGATGCGTGCTCCACCTGCTTCTCTCCACCCTATAATTGTTGTTGGTCCTTTCGCCAAATGGGGTATCAATTTTATTACATGTAACCCTCTCTCGGCCGGGGGGCATGCGTATATCATCCTTGCGGTAGATTATTTTACCAAGTGGGCCGAGGTGATGCCTACATTTGAGACAAACGGCAAGACGGCTGCAATTTTCATGTTCAATCATATAATTTCTAGGTTTGGTTTCCCACAAGCGATAATCACTGATCATGGGTGTCATTTTCGAAACGTTATGATGACTGAACTTACAGGCCAGCTTGGTTTACATCACGATAGTTCAACCCCTTATTATCCACAAGCTAATGGTCTGGTTGAATCCATCAACAAAGTTTTAGTTATCATGATCTGACGACTCATTGTGATTCATTAGTCGAATTGGCATAACATGCTATTTTCAGTGCTTTGGGTGTACCGAACTTCAGTAAAAACATCACCAGGGTTCACTCCTTTCCAACTAGTCTATGGTTTGGAAGCTGTGCTACCCATTGAATGCGAAATCCCGTCACTGCAAATGGCCATCAAGTTACTTCCAGCCACTTCCGAAGAGGAAAAGCATTTGTTATACTTGGCTCAATTAGATGAGAATCGACATGATGCTGCATTGGCGATCGAGACTCACGCAAAACGTATGAAAGCTCAGTATGATCGAAATGTGACCCCTCGAAATTTTTCGGAAGGAGATCTAGTCTTAGTTTACAATCAAGCTAATGATAAATTAGGCGCTGGAAATTTCGTTCCTATATGGCATGGTCCCTATGTTGTCAAGCGAAAGCTAGCAAAAGGGGCCTATAAATTGATAGACTTTGACGGGGACTCTTTGGGTAAACCCAGATATGGTCTTTACTTGAAGAGGTATTATGCTTAAAGAATGGGTATGGAGATTTTTAGTTAGAATAGTTTTCCTTTCTAGCTGGTGTGTTTTAGTTTAAACAGTGTGCTTAGCTTAGTTTGCAGATGTCGATGCCTCTCCAAACATACATTGGTTTCGCTGATGGTGCTTGTCGTAATACACGGAACATTTCTTCAGCAGCTTGGGTTATCTATTCCCCCTCTGATGAGTTAGTATCTATGCATGGGGTAAGCCTCGGTCAAACAACGAACAACATTGCCGAGTATAGTGCAGTGATTGAGTTATTATCTGAATCTATTTCATTTTGGATTCGGAGTTTGATAGTGAGGTTAGATTCTGAACTCGTTGTATTACAGCTTAATAGAGTGTATGCCATTAGAAATCCAGTGTTATTAAGATTATTTTTGAGAGTGCGTCTCTTGGAATGTGAATTTGATTATATTGAATATCAACATATTCCAAGATCTTTAAATACATTAGCAGATGCAATTGCTTCTCGAATGTTAAATAGACATTTGCAATAATCATACATGTAAATTTAAAACCATTCCATAACATGATTTACAAGATAAGCCGGTAATAGTGATATATATATAGGAGTGTGTCAAAAAATACATCGTCCTCGATCATAGGTTGAAAAACGCCTTATGATCGGCAAAAATGATAAGTACAAAAAAAAACAAAAATGTCATATGTGCCCACAATAGGCGATCATCCTATCACTGGTGATGATCTCGATAAGAAACCACTGCACGGGCCACCTTGCAAAGGAACCTCCTAAAAGGTCTTGGGACCCCAATCACATAGCGCTGAAGCCGACAAGGAATGTCATCTATAGTGGTCTCCGGAATATCTCCAACTCGGCCAAAAACCTCTGCTGATTCGTCCTGTGGGGCTGGCGCGGCTGCAACTGGTTGTTTCTTCTCGTAAGGCCAGAGAGCGGCTAGTCGCTGTGGACCCACATCTGCATTTGAAAGTTTTTCTATCAGTTTTGGGAGGATGCAAAAATAATAAAAAATTAAAATAAGAAAAATGTTGAAAATGATTTTACCTAAGTCATCCCACTACTCTCCTGATGGAAGAGCCATGTCTGGGTCACCACGAAAATCTACCCCAGCGTAAGGGAAGTCCTGAATAGAAAAGACTTGGTTTTCCAACCATTGGAAATACTCAGGTTTGAATCGAGCAACCTTTGTCCTCTCGTCCGGGTGATGGGCCATAATTGTGACCCATCGCATCAGTTTGGGCTCTCAAGGAAGCCCAAATCCAACAGTAAGGTTCTACGGCATCAACATGGGAACCCTCTCCAGGCCAAAACTCACAACCAAAGCCCCATAACCAAAGGTCTTTAGTTGTCCGTTTTTGGCCCTGGTCAGTTGGCCTTTCAGATTGGCCAACACAACATCGCACTAGTTGAATATGGTGCCTCAAAAGAAGTCAACTGCCATACGCATCTGGGATCTGGTGGCAATATGTAATGTGGCAGCCCCGCAAAGTCTGGTGACAGTAAACGCAATCACCATGACTTTAGGACGGGATATGGTCTTTATGTCTATCCCTTTGTCTCTAGCCTGGTTGTTGCAGAACTCTAGCCGGAGGCTACTGACAGACTGGCCACCTGGCCTAGCCCCAAACAGAGTCAAGTCTTTGCCTCTCTTAGGCAAACCAGTCAAGAAATATATGTCCGCCGGCTCGATTTCGAGCTGGTGGCCACCAATGAAGAAGCACTGGTACTGTATGCTCCATCTGTCAACTAACCACTGTAAGAAATCCAACTGAGCCCTCATGCCAGGAATGGCCCAGAATTTGTACAAGCCGCACGTCCTCAAAGCATCAAGTGAAGGTTGATGGTTCCATGCAACAACATCCACATCCTCATGCTCTCATTCACGCCAATCTAGCATGATGTACTCTCTGCATCAAGTATAAAGATAAGTTAAAATGCTAGAAATTATTTTGTTTGGTCCAATTTTGAGAATTTTTGGGTTAAAAACCCTTGCGACGGGGACCGCACACTCCGGGTTAGACACAGTGCGTGGGACCGCACTTTGTCTACATGGAGGGTGTGAACCCCTGACTTTTTCCCAATGGAGAAAAAGTCAGGGTCCGCAGGCCAGCAGTGGTAAACCTGCAGGCCCTCGCGTGTGGGTTTTAAGCCTAAAAACCCTCCCAAAAATGAAATGAATGACTAAAACAAAAAATGAAATGGTTAAAAATGAAGAGTAGGATGATGTGGATTACCTGGAGAAGACGGCGTTCGATTCCGACGGTTGGATTTTCCGCAATCTTCACGGGAAGTTTTCTGAACAAAAGCACTATTTTCTCACCCAAAACTCAAACGGTAAAAATGAATTGACAAAGGCCCTTTTTATAAGTTTTTTGAGTAAATAAATTGCAAATTTGTTTATGATTCACTTTGGAAAGGTATTTTTGCAACATTTTTATCCATTTCAAACAGGTATGAGTAATGTTTGCATTTCTGTTTAGGAAAACGGATTATTCAGGTGAAATCTATCATTTTCGACGCACAAACATTTAGAGTCACCTTTAAGCTCTTTTCTGTCTCCTGAAACATGAAAAGATTGCAGAGTTTTTCTTTTAAACTCGTTAAAATGGAATTAAAAGACGGTCCACTTACAGCTCTTTTCCGACTGTAAAAACATGAAAAGATTGCTGGATTGTTGTCGTTTCAAATTCGATATTGGTTATAAAACGACGTGTCATTGATCGCTTTTTTACTTTTTCGGGCCAAGGGGACTAATAACGAAAAGTACTCCTTGGTCGTAAAAGATCAAGCGGTTCTCTCAAGTATTATTTTATACTTTTTCGGGCTTGGAGAGACAAATTTACGAAAAAAGTCAACTTAAGAAAGATTCTTCGGTGAAAATCACATGGAATATCATTTGTCGACGCGTTTCGAACCAACTAGTGTGGTTCATCGTCAGGACAAGTTGAAGCAACAGATCCAGCTTAGCATGATAAATAGTTTGAGCAGAGACTCCAATGGAAAAATTAACGGCTAATTTTGACCTTAGGACCAAGTCAAATTCTTATTTACTATTTTTAAGGAAATCAGTTGAATTCGGTAAAAAGGATGGTTATAAAAAGGGAATCTGTTTATTTATTTAAATTAATATATATATATATATATATATATATATATATATATATATATATATATATATATATATATATATATATATATATAAAAGGAAGGATAAAATGGTTGGTTTGATAGTATATTTATTTATTTATTTTATTCAATTTATAAAATAATTATTATTGGTATTCTACATATATATATATTTTGATTAAAATAATAAGATGACTAGTTTTTTATTCAATAATAATTAATGGTTAGTTTATTTTTATGGAAGTTAGTTAAAATAATTTTAAGGTTAAATATATAAATATATATATTCTATGATTAAAGTTAAAATATTCGGTTATTAAGGTGAAAGTTAGGGTTAATGGTTAGAATTAAAAGGATAATTTATTTACTTATTTAAATTATTTAATAACTATTATATATATATACATGCCTATATATATAATTAATCATAGGTTGAGAAAGTAATTAATAATTAGTTTATAATAATGTTTAGGACCAATCCCATACAAATAATTCTAAGGGGTATTAAGTTCAAAAAATATTATCAAAAATATAATTTAAAAGGAATTAAAGTTAAATAAAGGGCCAAAGAATATAAAAGTTAACTAATAATAATAAAATGGAAAAAAGGATTTAATAAAATAAAGCAAAGTTAGTTGGAAAATAGTTAAAAATTATAACAAGATTAGAATGAATATAGAAATGATAATTTTATTTAAATTATATTAATATAAAAATAGTAATAATCTTATTTAATTTTTATTAATAGATAAAGGTAATTAAGTTAAAAATCAAAGTTAACTATTATGAGTTAATGGGAATAAGTAAATGCCTACAATGGAATATATAAGTAAAAATATTTAATTAAAAGAATCATTAAATTATAAAACCAATCAATTTATTTAAATTTCATTAGTAAATAAAGGGAAATTATTACCATAAGATCAAGGAAGAAGAAATAATAAAATAAATTAATACTATTTAGAAGAATCAAAAAAGGTAAAAAAGGACTTTATAAGAACAACAAGGTCAAAATAGGTTAAAAACAAAATAAGAGGGCCACAGAATACTAAAAAGAACAAAGAAATAAATAAATAAATAAAAATAGAATAGAATAGAATAAATAAAAATAGATATAATAGAGACGAAAAACAAAAAAAACCAAAGAGGATGAAAAAACGACTAGGACGAGAGGGCAGGGACCCAACACCTACTGACTTTCCACCCATCATCCCTATTGAGATTGCTTGGTCTCTTTTCAATCTCAAGCGCTTCCCTGAATTTTCGATGGTGGAAATGTGAAACCTTAGCTATAACACTGGCCTCTTCAATACAAACATGATGATTGGTTTTCTCAGCATGTTCAGCCAAAGCGGAAGACTTAGCTCTCCTATGCTTAAGATCCGTTGCGTGCTCACTAATCCTCTGATTAATGGAACGACTAGTCTCCCCAATATAGGGGGTCCCACAGGAACAAGGGATCATATAAACGCCCTTCATATCCTTAGGGTCGATAGGATCTTTCACTGATCTGAGGGACATACGAATGGTGTTCAGGGGCCTGAAGGTCACAGGGACATTATGCCTCTTAAGAATCCTGCCAATTCTATCAGTGGTCCCTTGAACATAAGGAAGATGGACACTAGGAATCCGATCTCTTGGTTCTCTTTTTGCCATATAATTCCTGGAGGCTTTAAGGAAAGCCTTATGACCCAAGAATCTACTATAACCATTCTTCGCAAAGACATCCAGCAGATGGGATTTTTCTTTTTCAAAGCTCTCCTTGTCAGAGATCCTCAGGGCCCGAGTAGCAAGTGTACTAAGGACACCCATCTTTTGCGCCGGGAAATGGTGCGAACTGGCATGAAGATACTGCTCCGTATGAGTTTTCTTCCAGAAAACTCGATGGGCAAGGGAACCATCATCATTCCTAGAAATAAGAATATCAAGGAAAGGAAGGCAACCATCTACCTCCTGCTCCTTAGTGAACTTAATGGCCGAGGATTGCTTGTTGAGATGATCAAAGAAGAGATCAAGCTCAGCCTGGCCATGAGACCAGATGACATTGGTGTCATCCACATACCTCCTCCAAAGCTTAGGAAGGAGCTGGGAAGAGTTCAGAGCCTTAGACTCAAAATCTTCCAAAAAAAATTTAGCAACAATAGGGGAAAGGGGGGAACCCATTGCTACCCCACATGTTTGCTCGAAGAAATCCCCTTCAAAACTGAAGATGGTGGAAGTGAGACAGATCTCAACCAACTTGGCCGTGTCAGGATCTATTAGGCAGAAGTGAGACAGATCTCAACCCTGGAGTCTTCTTAAGTTTTTTCAGACTCTCTAAAATTGAAAAACGCCGAGTTTCTCCTATACTGGACTCGTTAAAATTTCACAGTAAAGGACCTATTCAATTACAAACAGGAATGAACCACTCCTTCTTAGGGTTCGAATTTAAACTAAGTTGGACTCATCTGAAGGATGAGCTTATAATCAAGCAAATGTTATCCTCCTCAAGCTTGTCAAAAATAAAGTCGTACTTGCCAGAAATGGTGGGGGAAAAGAGAGAAAAATGAGCCTGTTTGTCATATTTTGTAACCACTCTTGAACACGACACTTTTATTCACCGGGGTTGGGAAATCCTTTGCCTAACAGTTGATCAAACCACATTGAAAGTCTTCAACCGGTTTCTGGGTATTAACTTTGGGTCAATTCTCACCAAGCCATCTGTCGTGTCGTTATGTGTTCAAGAGGTCACTGCTAATAAGCCATTCATCTGCAAAATATCTGTCATCCATCTTGACCATCCCTGGGTTAGTCCTTGCAACTAAATTTCTTCAACTTGATCTATGATTTCGTGTTGTGGGCTTTCCTGCGACGGATCGCTTTCTATCGACTTCAGCTCATTAACTAGAAAGATGATCTAGAAATTGTCAGTACCTTGGCATCTGCATGCCTCAATGGCAGGTTTCTCGCCTTTGACGACAGGTTGCATCATTGACCTTCGATCAAAGGATTTCGTGACATGTTCGACATCAACACATTTATTCACATTTCATGGATTGGACTGAGTACTTTGAGAGCCATTGACATCACTGGTGGTTTCTCTACACTTGTTAACAGTTTACATCATTGACTGGTAATCAAGTGGTTTCTACCATGTTCGACATCAACACATTTATTCGCATGGATAGAATCGTACTGTTTCGGGAAGTAGAAATGAAGACCCTGGATCTAGTTTCCACAATCTAGGCTGCGAGGAATTTTGTATTCATTATATAATGGACTATTCATAAACAGATGGTTGCGTCCATACTATGTCCACATGAGTCTATACTTGTGATGTTTTACAAAATCATTCCTGTATCAGAGCAGTAGTTAGTTTTATAGTCAGTTTTGATCTGAGTATGGGAATGCCTACCTCAACGATGATATGATCTCATATATATATCTTGCATTGAATGTTTTTACAGGTTCCAACCGGGCTCTCCACAAGATGATCCTCGAAACGATAAAGTACTTCACTCTTCCTAAATGATAAATGAAATCCTCATCTACTACAGACTTCGCACTTTAGGGGGCAATTTGTTACACAAAAATATCGTCACCATGATTATTTGCAGTCAGTATGGGTCTATCATCACTTGTACTATCCTCCTAAGCAAGTCTCAGACCTCAG
The DNA here is from genome assembly GCA_031772625.1 of Pinus tabuliformis. Classification (NCBI taxonomy): domain Eukaryota; kingdom Viridiplantae; phylum Streptophyta; class Pinopsida; order Pinales; family Pinaceae; genus Pinus; species Pinus tabuliformis. Next base: position 162,093,527 of record CM062808.1, read on the forward strand.
CTCTCCAAGTCAACCTTTGGAAATAAGAGAAAGACATTAAAAATCAATGAAACTCTGGTTCCACACTTTCTCTCACTATTACCTATGGTCTCGCACCTTCTGTTTACAAAAACTATGGACCTGCCCGCTCTGTCCCTAAAGGTGTGGGTGTGGACCCCTGTGAAAGTAAAAAAGGCACAAGTTTATTCCAAATAACTCACTTTGGGTTAATTCTAGATGTTTCTAGAAGGAATTTTGACGTGGATTTGCTGCTCTTAGGTGGTTAATGCATCCAAAAAGAGAAGGAGCTAATCCCTTGATGAGAGGAGCTATCCCTTTGAAGGAGGACCTAGTAACCTCCCTCCATTGCACTATAAATTCAGGCATTGGGCTGGTTGCAGGAGAGGTTAGAAGCTGAACATTTTTGAGGGTAAATGCTGGTGAAATTAATACTTCCTAGTTGAGCTTAAGAGGAGAGATCACATACCTTTTTGGCTTCATTAGGAAGAGAGTGAAACTTGTCAAAGTAGAGGAGACTTCTTGCTGGACCCTGGGAGGAGCTTGTACAGCGTCAAGGCACATGTTGTAAAGTTCTTCTTCTTTTGAATTAATACAATCAAACTCATTTTTCTCAACAAGTATCTCATGTTATTTGTTTCATGAACTCCTTGACTTTCATGTTAAATATGTTTTATGATATTGGCTTTTCAGGTGCTATTTAATTTGTTTGCCTTGTTTGTGTTTGCAGATTCGCGACAAAGGAGCTCATTTGGATCGAAGGAGCGAGGGCATCCACAAACTTGCGTTGGACCTAAGGTAGGCCCTAGAAACACTTCTTTGCCATTGTTTATAAAAGCATATTTAGAGAAAGATAGTGTCTGGTTGGTTTGCTTGTCATTAGGTCTTGTTTAGATTCTAGGAAGGTCTATCTTGTCCGCAAGATCGACTTATTCCGTGTGACAATTATACTTAATTCTGTAAACCCATTTGCATCCTATGGGTTTAACATTTGATGGACAATGAACAAGTTTTCAAGTGTTGTTATCAATTACTGCTTGATATTCTTCAACCATAGGCTATTGCCATTCTTTATGTTTTACCGCTTCTTTGTATGTGGATAGTAAAATCGTTTGCTAACAAGGCAAAATTGCCTTCACTTCTATGTGCCCTTCTAGTGCCTGTTTTATTCTGCTCATCAGGCTTTACATCTTTCAAAAGTTGAACTGCCCATTTTGGTAGTTGGTGCTCACTTGTTTGCCCTTCTGTAAAATCTCCATCATTGTAAAGAGGATTAATATAAAATGATGTTCTTCGTTCAGGTAAAGAGTCTAGAGAATCATTGAAGAGTCTGGAAAATCAAGTTCATACCAATTTGGTGAAGTTGGTTGACTTTTCATTTTTCCATTTCTTTTACTTCCATTAGTTTCTAACTTGTGAAGAAGATTTTCAATTTCTTCAGCACTCTTACTCTCAGTTTCATCAAAAATGGCATCCCTTCTCACAATGAATTTACCATTGGTCAAAATATGATACCCTTTCTTCTCATTAGAATAGCGAATCATTGTGCATTTTAAACTTCTTGAGTCAAGCTTAATTCATTTTTCTTTTAGAACTAAGGCATAACATACTGATCCAAAAACTATAATATTTTTAACTTGAGGTTTGAAACCAAACCAAGCTTTATAAGGTGTGATTCCATCTAAAGAAGTAGTTCGAGATCTGTTTCTTAAGTAGACAGCTGTATGTATTGCTTCTGCCCAATATGTTGGACTTAACCCCTTGAAAGTTAACATGGATCTCACCATTCCTAACAAGGTGCGATTCATTCTTTCAACTACTCCATTTTGCTGCGGAGTGTAAACATTAGTAAGATGTCATCTTATGCCATTTTCACTGCAATAAGTTTTGAATTCAATTGATGTGAATTCTCCCTCATTATCTGTTTTGAGAGTACCTATCTTTTCTTTGACTTCATTTTCAACAAGTTGGCGAAAAATTTTAAACTTGTCAAATGCATTTGACTTCTTCTTCAAGAAGTAAACCCAAGTCATTATATTGAAATCATCAATGAGTAGTAAGAAATATTTGCAACCACCAAAGGAAGTTTGTAGTGGTCCACAAACATCACTGTGAATTAGTTGTACCTGCCTGTTTGCATGCCATGAACTTGTTGGAAAAATTTCTCGACTTTGTTTGCCATAAATGCAATCTTCACATTTTGCATTTTCCCTTTAGAAAGTGGGAATTCCTTTAACCATTCCTTGTTTTCTGCAATTGAGAAAGACTCTCAAAATTTAAATGTCCATATCTTACATGCCATAGTCTTACAGGTGAAATACATGTAGTCACTACGCCTGCAAAATCAGAATGCCTTGGAATAACTGTCCCTTTCATCCGTAATAGATTTCCATCTTCATAACCTGTCATGACAGTTTCCAAGTTTTGTTTGACTAAATTACTCTTGACTAAACCATCTTCCATAATCACCTAATGTCCTTCTTGTCGAATCATGACTAAAGAAAGAAAATTTTTCTTAAAAGTTGGTACATACCATACATTGGAAATCATTTTTTCTCTAATTCTAGGGAGAAAAAATTTAACTACTCCTTTTCCATAAGGAGTATGTTTTGTATCATCAGCAAGGAAAATGGAATTAAGTTGACAATCTTAAAAATTCCAAAAAAAATCACATCGACAAGTCATGTGCTGAGTTTCCCCGGAATCCAAGATCCAGGCATCTTCATAATCACTTCTAAGATGGGATGAAAGTTGTGATACTGGTGAAGAAGTAAAAACATTCTAAGTTATCATCATGTTGATCATTTCCAAATTGCGCTGAATGTTGTTGAAACTTGGGAATTTTACTAAGAGATGTTCGATAATCTTCAGCATAATGGCTAACTTTGTTACATCTTCGACACACAATTTGACTTAAGTCTCTTCCTCTTCCTGAAGATTATCCTCTGCCTCTTCTTTGACTTCTATTTTGAGATTGTCCTCTGCCTTGATTATTATTTCCTTGAAAATTTCCTCTTCCTTGGTTGTTTCCTCTACCTTCAAAATTACTCCTTCCTGTACTGTTGCCTCTGTTAAAGTTGTTTCCTCTACTTTGGCTTCGACCTTGACTTTGTGCTTTTTGATTCTGATTGCCTCTTCCTCTGCCTCGAGAACTATCTGCTGATGATTTACTAGTGCTGGCCTCTGTGAGAAAAACATCTTCACCAACTTTCTTCTTCTTCCCAAAGTTTTTATCATGTTGAGTCAACATTTCACAGAGCTCATCAAACTTTAGTTTCTCTAATTTCGCAATTAATTGTAGAGTCTCCAAAAAATGCGTGTAGGAAGAAGGAAGTCCAACAATTACAATTGTTGCCATAAAACTATCATCTATTGTTGGAAAGCCAACATTAATGATTTCCTACCTAATATTCTTAAGTCTTGAGATATATTCAAGTACATCACCTCCTTCAGCCAATTTTTGTTATAACAATTTTAATTGTAAATCAACTTTATTTGATTCAGGCTGAGTATCAAAGAGGTCTTTAAAATTTTTCAAAGAAGACCATGTATCTGTATCATTTTCTATATGGACATACATTTCATCATTCACGGAAGATTTACTAAGAGCTAAGGCTTTGGCATTCTTAACTTCCCATTTTGCTAGTGCAGCTACATTTGTGGGTTTTTTTGGCTTAATATCTCCATTACATATACCCTGCCATAATTCATTATAAATGAGAGTGACTTCGATGAGACGGTGCCATGTTTTATAAGATTTTGTGCCTTCATGTTTGTCGGAATCAGAAAACAAATTAATCAACTTAGACATTGTAGCGTTGAAGCTTTGCACCAAGAATCAGAACATAAATGACAAGATGGACAACATAACACACCACGCAAAAAAAAACACGATCTATCGGGGCTTGGCCTTAACCCTCGTATAGTCGTTGAAGCAGGAGAAAAATGACTGAGCTTTGCACTTGGCTCTAGTCAATTTCTCAAATATTTACAAGGTAACTTTCAAAATTTGACTTTTACAATGATGCTCTTGCAAAAACTGGTAAAAAAATATGTTACCCCCCCTCAAAGTAAAATTACTTTGAGTTACAATTCCACACTTATCTCTCCAAAAACAAATTACAAATAAAATCTCCTTATTACTCCAAAAAAAATTTACTGCCCTAAACATTTACAAATAACCCCTCACACCTTATTTCTCCAAAAATATTATTTTACAAATAATAGAAAAATCCTTATCTCTCCAAATTACAACCTATAAAAACCTTATTTCTCCAAATTACAAACTATAAAAAAATTTATGATTCACCTTATTTCCCCATTACAAAAAACTTTATTATCCACCTTATCCCTCCATTAACATTACTCTCTTTTCTTTTTAAAACTCCCATTAAAAAAAATGAATTTTACGTGAACTTTAAAAATGTGAATAAATCTACTTTTAAAGCATACATCATGCTTTAAAAAAAAAACACATCCTTTGACCATTTAAACTAACTCACGGTGCATGCTTTTAGAAATCCATGCTGGTTTGCTCACGCTGGCTCTTTGCAGTAAATTATGAATGCTCACATTTTTGTCAAAAATCCTTGGGACGCTTGGGGTTTCGAAAGGCCTTAAAGTTGTTGTTGTTGCTGAGGGAAATTGAAGGGTCACTCCTCGAATTCAACCAATGAATTGGACTTTCTATAGGCTTCCCAAAGGTGAGAAGAAGCCCGCTGAGAAGAAGCTGGTTGCAGAGAAATCTTTTGCGGCCGAGAAGAAACCTATGCCAAAGGCCGAGAAGAAGCTCCCAAATTTCTCCACGCTGATCGGGTGACAAAGTTCTTTCTCTCCTGTTGATCTGCCCCAATTCGCAGCACACTATCCTGTCCTGATGAAAAAATCTTCTGCCAACTCCACCAAAAAGCAAAGCATGGTTTTGAAAATCAGAAGTGGTCAGTATATATTTGCATAACAACGATTCTCCCTCTTTTGGGAATAATCCAATCGGCCAATTTCAGCGACAATTTTTACATTACGTGGGGCAATGAAAACATCAGATTTTCAGACGGTGCATCTCATCTTGACCAACAACTCAAGTGCTGGATTTGGGTCGAAACACAATTGTTTGTTTGGCAGCATCAACATGAACATATCGCTGGTGCCCAGATACTCTGCAGGAATAGTCGCAACATAGATCAATTCATAAACAATTTTCCATACTGCGTGAAACTTTTGCTTCCATTTCTAGTCCAAAACGCTTCAGACTCAAGTTCTTTGGCACTGAATGGGTCCTTACTAATCCTGCCGAGGGTACAATTACTGGTGCAGAGCGTTATCTGAAGAAGAACAAGTAGCAGAGGGAGGGATGGCAGTTTCTTGGATGCAGCAGCACTTCATTATTTTTACTAATTCTCTTTTTTTATTCTTTTATAATAATACAGAAATTGGTTTTCAGATTTAACAATCTAAAAACAATAATAAAATTTATTTTCTTTTAAACAAAAAAGGGACAAATTCCATACCAATCATATGCTAAGCAATTCAATGGAGTTTTCAAAAACTTGTACAGCTAGAATCTCCTCTTCACATCCACTGCAACATTACTGGAGCTCTGATACCACAATAATGGCAGAAGTGTCCTCACACACGTAATTTTATTAATCAGAAAAAAATAATTACATAATTTGATTTTGCAAGAGTTTACACCCGAACATCCAAACACTCTTGCAATGAGCTATTTATAAGCTCCATGTCCTAACTACCTCTAATTATGGATCACTTATTAAATAACAAGTGTCCATTTACAATAAATGCTATTCAAACCAACTAGCTAACAAATATCCTAAAATAGAGCCTAAGATATGACACATTTGGAGAGTCATATCTAGTTACAAAAATATACTAATTCTAAATAATTAAACATTCTAGAATAATAATTATTAATTTAATATCTTAAATTAATAATTATTTTATTTTAATTTTATAACCTACGATAAAATTGTATTTTTGGATCATCTAACATAAAACAACACCAATTCCATTTCCCAAGGCATCGCATTCCACAATAAAGGTTTTTGTGAAGTTTGGTTTAGCTAATACTGGTGCTTGGCACATTGCCTCTTTAATATGTTCAAAGGCCTTCATTGCTTCTGGAGTCCACGAGAATGCATCTTTCTTCAATAATGTTGTTAGAGGTGCTGCTATTCTCCCATAATTCTTAACAAACTATATGTCAACCCAAGAAATCCTCATAGATGCTTTATGGATGTGGGGATTTTCCATTCCTTAATAGTTTTAATTTAGCTAGGGTCTACCTTAACACTTTCATGAGATACAATATGACCCAGATATTCCACCTCTTGTACTCCAAAGAAACATTTGGATATTTTTGCATATAATTGTTTCTCCTCCAATAGTTTGATCACCATGTCAACATGTTGGACATGATCCTTCCAAGACTTGTTGTAGATTAGTATATCATCAAAAAATACTAACACAAATTTTCTAAGGAAGGGTTTGAAAATGGAATTCATCAAACCTTGAAATGTAGAAGGTGCATTAGTAAGGCCAAAAGGCATGACCAAAAATTCATAATGACCCTCATGAGTTCTAAATGTTGTTTTTGGAATGTTTTCAGTCTTCATTCTGATTTGATGATATCCTAAATGAAGATCCAACTTGGTGAAGTAAATTGATCCCTGCAATTCATCCAATAATTCATCAATGACAGGAATGGGAAATTTATCTTTAATAGTGAGCTTGTTGAGCTCCCTATAATATGGACACATGCAACATGATCCATCCTTCTTGTGAACCAATACTACTGGAGCAAAGAAAGAACTTTGACTAGGTTGAATTATACCAGCCTATAGCATTTCTGCACCCATACGTTCAATTCCACTCTTTTGGACATAGGGATATCTGTAACGCTTGATGTTTGGATGAACACTTCCTGGAATCAAATTGATAGCATGATCATGATCACAAATAAGTGGGAGACCTTTGGGGGTCTCAAATACCTTGGAATGATTGTCCAAGACTTTTTGGAGATTCGGAGAAATGGATGATTTTGATGTGGGAACCTCTAGTGAACACAATTGTGCAATTATGCCTTGTTGTTCTTTCTTTAGAAGCTTTGTCATTCCATTAGAGCTAATTATCTTTCCTAGTTTACCTTAGATACCCCTTAATTCAATTTCCTTTCTTTTTGAAGAGAATTTCATGAAAAGTTCTTGAAAATTAAAAGCTATTGTACCCAAGGATTGTAGCCATTAGACTCCCAGTACAACATCAGCACCACCCATTGGAATGGAAAGAATTGGGCTATTCAATACATATTCTCCCATGGATAGCTTGATATTATGACACATTCCTGAGAAATTTATGGTTCCTCCACTTGCAACCATCACTTGACACCCTGGTGCTCAATATAGGAAGCAATTCAATTTTTTGGCTATATTATAATGAATAAAATTATGGGTACTTCCCGAATCAATCAACACTATTACCTTTTTCTTCTTGATATGCCCTTCTATCTTGATAGCTTGAGGAGTGGTAATTCCAGCCAATGCATTACAAGATATGGTTAGATTCATTTCTTCTTTCTCTAGGGTTTTTCCCTATTGTATATCCTCTTCTTTTTACATTTCTTATTCCTTTTCTTCCTCCTCTTCATAATCTATGTAAAATAATTTCTTCTCGGCACACTTATGACTTTTAGTGTATTCGCTATCACAACTATAAAAAAGCCTTATTGCTCTTTTTTCTTCCAATCGTTGTGGTGTCAACCTTGTAGGTTGTGGATGGCTAGGGGCAACAACACTTCCATCTTTATGATTGTGAGTAGTAGACTTCCTTGTTGCCATAATTTTTCTTTCCATTTTTCTTGCCAATCTGAATGCCTTCTCTAATGAATCTGGTTCCCAAAGGTGAACCTCATGTTGGATGCTATCTTTTAAAGTCCCTATGAACATATCAATCCTATTCTCCTCTGAAATATCTTTTACCCTTATATTCAATTTTTGGAAGTCCTCAATGTGCTCCATCATTGAACCCTTTTGTTTGAGATTCATCAATTGGCTAAAAAAAGTGTTGCTTTTTGGATCCTCATAATGTGCTATCATTTCATCTGTAAAAATAACCCAAGTGAAATTCTTTTTATGAGAGAAAAGCCATCGATACCATACAAACTGATTTGGTTCCAAATATAAAGTTGCAATGTGTACCTTTTGTGTGTTTTGCACATTATGAAGATCAAAAAATTGCTCCATCTGTAGTATCCATGTTCCAGGATCCTTTCCATCAAACTTCCTCATATCGATCTTTGGAACATGCTGGTTCTTCGATCCAACGTTAGAGTCTATGAAATCATGATTAACATTTATTTTGTTCTCATCATGAGTTTCCTTTACTATTCTTTCACCATTAGTAAGCATTTCTTGTAGAAACTTTGTCAAATCTGTATTCAAATCTTCCATGTTTGTCTTGAAATCTGTCTTCAAATTGTCCATCTTAGTTTCCACGCCATCCATCTTAGCTTCCATGCCATCCATCTTAGCTTCCACTCCATTCATCTTAGCTTCCACGCCATTCATCTTAGCTTCTACACCTTTCTTTAAACCATCCATCTTAACTTCTACGTCTTTCTTTAAATCATCCATCTTATCTTCTGTTACTTTTTGTGCGAGTGACATTTTTTGTACTTGGTCTTGTAATTTTGATATATCATGTTGCATTTCTTCCTCTTCTTCATGAGTCATGTTAGAGCTTTCAGGTTTCTTACTAGGTGTTTCCATTTTCTTTCTTCGGGTCATCAATTACCAATAATAATGCTTCACTATGCCCTTTGAATTCCTTCAAACTAATTTTTCAAACGAAGCTTATGCAAAAATTGAAAATAAAAGCTACAAACCTTTTTTTTCACTTTGTAGGAGCATGATACTGAATCTAATATATTTCTTTGATTTCAACTCTTCCGGTTCTAAAATCTCGACCTACCGTACCACTCTATGTCCTCTTTCCAATGCCACCAGTCTATTCGAAATTGGATTCTGTAAGAAATATTTATGTATAATCTCCCAAGATGACATGATTATATACCTTTTCAGAAGAGTGAAATTGTATGAAGTGCCACATATCACTATTTTGACCTTTGGATCTGAACAATATATACAAGAAACTAAATTTCGTCTTCTTTCTCTAATGTCTTACGGAATTTCAATTTGATGCACAGAGAGAAAGTTATGACGATTTTCCCACAGTGACCTGTTTGGAATGTAATTTGGGGGTCTGCAAAAACCATAACTTCCTCAGACAATATCTTTGAAAATATAGTAAGACATGATTTGAAATTTGGAGTTGAGGTTCAAATCGATCTCTTCTCAAACGGGTTTTTGTTTTAGCTTCTGAAACTTTGTAGCGAAAGAGATAGAGAAAATCCCATGATGACCTGTTTTAGCTTAAATTCTGGAGCTTGCAAAACCCTAACTTCCTCAGATCATATATCCTAATAGATAGTGAGACAAGCTCTTAAATTTAGACCCGAGGTTCAATACAATTTCATTGCAGATTGGTTTTTTTTTTGCTTCTCAAACGTCATAGAAAAAATGTTATAGCAAATATTCCACTATGACTTGGAGCAATGAAACCCTAGAATCCAAAGCTCTGATAAAAAATGTTAAGAGGCTAGCTCACAAAAAGATAAAAAGATAGATCAACGCCTTAGAATTTAGCCTCTTCGAGGGGGCAACCTCCTTTACATTACACAAAAGAACAATTCTTGGATGATCCAAATGACAAAACCTCCTTTTTATATATAGGAGTCTAAGGGGACATAATATAACCAAGCCGCCATAACAATAATAATATAAAGGCACAAAAATAAAAATTGTGGGATTCTATGGGGCACAATAATAACAATATGGGGACGATAGGGACACAACAATAACAATAAGGGTTACAATGACAATAGTAATGGGGGAATCACTAGTATTATAGGGACCTAACAGGTTCTGAACAATGTCTGCAAGCTATTCAGCTCCTTCTATGGTACATGTAGTTCCTATTGTGCATGAAGTAGAAAATATGGTTATAGGGACTGTTGAAAGAGGAACTACATCCATTAGAATTTGAGCCCTTTTCACAGCTTCCTCTTTCACTTTGACCAATTTCTCCGTTTGCTCCTCCATCTATTTATTTGCAGTTTTGTTCCATGATGAGCTTCATCATGTCAGATTTTTGAGTCTCGATTTCTTCAATCTTCTTGGTCATTGGTTCCTTAGAAGCTGGCAGTTTGAGCTGCTTCCTTAATGCTGAGAGCTCAGCATTTTTATTCCTAATAAGTTCTTCTGCAACATTTATATTTGAGGGATCATATCCCATCTTCAGCACCAGATCTCCAAAGATTTAATCTTGGTGTCCTTTTCTAGTGAGGAAACGTTTTCCAACTTGAGCTGTGACTGTGTATTGGCTAAGGTGACCTGTAATTTTGACAAACTCATGGAAGTGTGAGTTAAAGTGGAAGAAATCATTTGGTTAGTTTGTATGTGCATCTCAATTTTGTCAAATGGATGTACATATTTTACATTAAACTCAAAGGAAGTTTGCTTATGATAATGTGCACGAGTCTTGGGCTATGGAATTTGAGCTTGTAGGAAAGCCAGTTGCATCTTACCCTTTTCAGAGTCAAAGATTAAAAGAAGTCTAGCTTGAGAGCTAGAAGAGTGTTTCCAGAATTGTGTATAAGTGTTCAACTTCAATTCCTCAGTCTTCTTAATTTCACTGAAGACATGAAAGATATCATCTTATTTGTCCTTCTGACTGCTTCCAGTCGTCTGAATCATTTGTTTTTCCTGAGAAGTAGTGGAATGAGTGGGGGACTGAGTAAATTGTCCACCACACTATGTAAAAAGAAAAGTCTCTCCAAGTCCATCAAATGTTATTTTCTGTGGCTCATTTGTTGCACCAACCTTCACAGGGGTCATAGGTCTCTTCTTTCTATGTACAATTCTAAAGCCCCGGCTTGATGCTTCAGTTGTAGGGAATGATTGTTCTTCCCTTCCTCATTTAGCTATGGTTTCTTGTGCAAGTGGAGTTTGTACATTTGAAGTAGAGACTGCCTATTCTTAAGCTTCTTGAACGGTGTTTTCCTTCCATTTTAACTGATTTTTGTACTCTTCTATTTCAGGCCTGGCTATGTGGTGGTATTCAGTAAACTTATTTTCAACCCTGAGTTTTGAAATTACTCCCATTAGGTCATAAGGCCAAGTGAAGTCGAGACCAAACTTCATTTCCTTCAATAACCTGTCTGCTTCTTCTCTTGCTGCTCTAGTGTTACAGATGAAAGGACCAACTTGAGCCTTTAGCTTGAATTGTGATTTCTTCTTTGTAGCTACAAAATGTACTTCATCTATATTTAACCTCTCCCTAATATATTCCAATGCCAAACTTCTGATAGGGAGGTACTTAGGAAGTTTGTAGGGTGGAAGCTCACAGCCATAGACTCTAATTTCTATATAGTTTTGGTAAAGATACCAATCTCCTATTGTGGCTTGATCAACCAACTACAATACTTTTAGAATTTCATCACTGATTCTTGGTACTGGAGTGCTGGTCATAAGATTAATAGCTGGATGAACAAACAATTTTATGAATTGTTTATATGTAAATTATTCCTTCTCCTTCATTCCCATAGAAGTCCAAAATATCAATCATTGTTGATTTCCTTCTTCATCTAACTTTTGCAAGGTGAATGGAAACTTGTCCCCCTGAAAATATATAAAAAAATTATACAAGTACTGAAGCATACTTGAATACTTCTTCAGTATTAAACTAGACAAATTGTTCATGGATGGCTTTGGTTCTGTCTGGGAACATGGATGAATCATAGGGAGGGTTTCTTTTAGGCAGAGAGCTATCTACAACTAGGAAAAGTTCAAGAGTTTGAGATCTTTTAGTGAAATCTAGCTTTTGATAGGATTCTATCAGGCTTTCATGAGAGAAAGGATGGTTTGGTGCAATAGTTGGGCCCTGCAACATCTGTTCAATAGACTGAGAATTGATGAAAGAGAGGATTTCTCCTGTAGGTGAAATGGTAGCTGTTTGACTGGGATCATAGGATTAATGGCATTTCCTAACAAATTCAGGTCCTCTGTGTATTTGAGGAAAATGTAGTGAGGAAGGTGGGAGTCCCAAAGTCCAAATCATCTGTTTGATCAACTAGTTGATCCTCCATCTAGCAATAGATTTCATATAAATCAAATTGAGAGGAAGACCCAATGATTTTACAGTCTCTGTCGACCAGGGGAGTATGATGGAAGTCAACTTGTGGATGAATGAGGGGATTTGGGATTTCTACAATTTCCTTTCCCTTATGAGGCTTTTTTTAAGTGAATTGCAAGCTGAACTTGAAGAAAATGGGAAAAATTGGTCTGAAACACAGTAATGACAGAAAAAACAGTATAACTGAAAATGGATTAGGTGGACCTGGATGTCGTCTTGGTTCTGAATAGAATTGAAAATTTAGTTGAATGATGAATCTGTTGTTTTGAGTGTAATCTTGAAATATACAACAAATTATGAGAATGCACTGTGTAGTGGTGTTTGTGAAAAACAGGGCTTATAATGAAAAACATGGAGTGGATCCATTAACCAACAGTCAAATTGTCATTAATTCTCCAATGGGTCTTCTTAAAGGATCAATGGAATATTGTTGTATGAGCGGGAATGGGGAATTAAATGAATAATGGACAAATAGGCAGCAGCTAATTGGATAGAGAAAGTGACATGGTGCAGACGTGGACGATGATGCAGGAGCGGCAGTAAACGTCGAATGAAAACTGCGTTCAGAAGTAAGTGCAGGTGGTATGTTGTTTCGAGATTTTTAGTCTTGAAAGACTAGGATGGAGGAAAAGTAGTTTTGGAGGGAGGTTTCCAAAACTGCTGACTTCGGACCCCCCGATAAAGTTTGGATGACAAAGGAGGGCCGAGGAGCGACGCAGACCGTCAAATCTCGGGGGAGTGTGTGGCATGAAAAATATGTGAATGATTTTTAATGTGACAGGGCAAAAAGCAATGGTGGGGTGCAGAGTTATAGCGGATGTGACATGCGAAGGGAATCGGGTATGGTGACTGAATGAATAAAGTTCGAATATCAAAAATAACATTGATATTTACAATTTATCGTTAATTAAAACCAATCAATATATACACATGTATTCTATGTTCTGACTTACGATATAAATCCTATCATGCTCAAATTTCATTTCTCTACCTACCCTTAATTTCCTAACATTTTATCAATCTTAGTCACTCGAGTGCATTTAGACTAGCAACTCAACATTTTCCTTTTAATTTTAATATATTTCTATCCACTTATCACTTCCATTGGCTCAGATTGAACTGTTAAGCCAATTTTATTTGCTACATATTAACAAACAATTTAAATCAAATCTATTCATGATTAAACTATACAATTAGATTGTATGAACTAGTGTGGCATTTAAACAATCAGCACAAAACTTTTTATTTGCAAAAATAAACTTTGACTAAGAGTAGTGGCATTTGGATTTGCAACACTTTCAAAATTTATTATTTTTTCTTTTCTCTCTAATCAAACATTTTTTATTTTTGCCTTCTTTTTTTAGGGCATCTGTTCTAACATTTTATTTGATATTGACTTATTCATCAAAATATCCCTAACATTTTTTGATTCAATATTCTTTTTGTCCATATCCTAACTTAACATATTTTGAAATGATTTTCATTTTTTTGAATAATTGATGCTAACTTACCAAAACCAAAATATGCTACAACATCGGCTCCAACTGGGGACTACTTTCTCCTGTAGAATGCAGAGAACCTGTAGATCCATGTGCCTTCTCCTCAGGCTATGGAGTCTTTGCTGTGAAAACTCACAATGATAGTTTGAAAAATAAATTAAACTAGACTTTTTACAATGGTGGTAATGGAATCTACTTCAACTTCTCAGTACTGAATATAATGTTTGAGAAACATTCCATTAACAGGATAAGTGGGATATAGACCCTCAAGATTTTGTAGCACAAAACTATTGTTTCCCTTTACTTCAGCAATAGCTAAAGGTCCAAACCATAGGTTATAAAACTTGCCATGTTTTCCCTTGTCTTCTCTTATGGAATCCCATCTTAGAACTAGATCACCCTCCTTGAAGTCCCTTTCCCTCGCTCTTATGTCAAATAGGTTCTTCACCTTATTCTAATACTTTTTCAATTTTTATTGAACTTCATCTCTGTTTTCATTTAGTTCAATAATTTGGTTTATTCTCCTTGAAAAAGCATCAGGTTCATCAGTTGAATTGTGCAAAAACTTTAAAACAGGGAAGGTCAAGTTGGTAGGGAAAATTGCATCTTTCCCATAGACTAACTAAAAAGGAGACTTTTCAGTAGATATCTTTGGAGTAATCCTGTTTTCTTAGACTCCATAAATCAGATGAGAGTCCCGACTCTTTTTATGATCTAATAAATTATGTTTGATCACCTTTAGCAGAATTTTATTTGATGATTGTGCAAGACCATTACCTTGAGGATAATATGGAGTTGAATGATGTAACATAATCTGATATTTCTGGAAAAACTCAATCATTTTAACACTGGAAAATTTTGTGGCATTGTCAGTAACAATCTGTGTTGGGCAACCAAATCTAGATAAAATGTTTTCTTCAATGAATTTGATTACTATTGAATGAGTAGCATTTCTTACTGGAATTGCTTCCACCCATTTGGTAAATTAGTCTATTGCAGTGAGGATCCTTCTATGCTTATTGCTTGAAGTGGGATAAGTTTTTGCAATAAAATCTAATCCCCATTTGAGAAAAGTTGCTGAGGCTATTGTTGGGATCAGTGGGAGAGCTATTAGTTTTTGCTTTCCAGCAAACATATGACAAGGGACACAACTTCTGACCTTTTCTCCTACTTGTAAGAACAACATGGGTGAATAAAATCCTGCCCTTAATATCTTATATGCTTTCACTCTCCAATCATAATATCCTCCACAAAATCCTGTATGAAATTGATCAATGATTCCTTCCATTTTTTATTATGTTAAAAATAATACCAAGATATTTAGTGGGTCCTTCCAGAATAAATTTGCATTTATGATACAATATTTCACTGCTTTCAATTTGAGAGTTTTACATTGACTTTTGGAGCATTATGTTGGACATTCAAAATGGATCAAGAAATTTACAATATCTTGATACCAATTTGACAAAAGAAATTTCTCATCAATGTGTAGAGAGGTGGTCTGATATGAAGGTAAAGGTTCTTGTGGATTCTTTTCTTCAGGATGGTGGGAAGGTTCCTATGGATTCTCCCCTTCTGCATGAACATAAGGTTCTTGTGGATTCTTATTATTTTAACTTTGAGCAAGTTATTGTGGATTCTCTTCTCATATTTCGAAAAGAGAGTTGATGCCCAACACTTTACAATTGGATTCAGCTAGAATCTTAGCTAATCCTTGACCCTTTACTAGCTTTGTGGTTTTGATAGTTAGATCAAAATCTAGTATTTGAGTGATCCATCTACCTCTCTTCCCATCAGTGTCTCGTTGGGTTAAAACAATTTTTACAGCACTGTTAGGAACATAAGCAGTAATAGCTGAATGTAGGACATACATCCTGAATGATTTCAGTGCTTGTATAAGGGCATAGGCTTGCGTCTCAATTATTTCATACTTAAGCTTGGCATATCTCATAACCTTACTAGAAAGGGTTATAGGTTGGTCATGGAAATCTTCATCTTTTGTAATAAAACAACAACTGGGGTTGTTTCAAAGGCAAAGGAAAATATACTGAATGGCTTGGCATAATCAGGACTAGCCAAGGTTAGGGCTTTAGAGACAGCCTTCTTGATTTGATCAAATGCATACCTAGAAGATACATTCCATTTAACTTCATGATCCTTTCGAAGCATATTAGTTATGTCTTTCACAATTTCAGCATAATTCAGGATAAACCTCCTTAAAAAAATAATCTTGCCTAGAAAAGCTTGAATCTCCTTCTTAATTCTAGGTAATGACAATGTTTTTATAGTAGAAACACGTTTGGGATCAATCACCAGTCATTCGTTTGAGATAATGTGGCCTAGAATCTTTCCTTCTTTGATAAAAAACATAAATTTTTTAGGATTGATGGATATTCCGAATTTCCTACACTTGTCAAAAACCTTCATCAAGTGCTTTATATGTTTTTTATCAGAATTAGAAAAAATAGTTATGTCATCAAGATAAATGACTACAAAATTTTTTACCTATCCCACAAAAGTTATGTCCATATATCTCTAAAAAGTTGCTCCAGCATTAGACTAGCCAAAGGCATTCTAGAATACATAAATGTACCCCAAGGTGTAGTAAAAGTTGTCTTCTCTCTATCTGCTAGATCAACATTTATTTGATTGTAACCTAAAAAACCATCAAGCATGGAAAGTCTTTCTACTCCTAAAACCATCTAAAGTAATTGATCCATTTTGGGTAAAGGATAGTTATATGTTAATGATTCTTTATTAAAATTCCTAAAGTCCACACAAAGTTTGATTTCCTGATTCTTATTTCTAACAGGAACTAAATTAGAGACCCAATTAGAGTATCTAAGAAGGAGAATAATTTGGGAATCTAGAATTTTCTTAATTTCCTCTTCTACAATTGGTAGAAGAGCTAGGTTAATCCTCCTAAGTTTCTGTTGACAAGGTTTTTATTTTGGTTTTAAAGGAATCTTATGTTGTATCAATGATGTATCATATGTCTTTAGATCAACATAGGTCCATGCAAAAACATCCTTGTATTTTTAAAATAACTTAAGGTATTGAGCTTTGATTTCAAGATCTAAGAATGCATAGATTTTGATGTTCCAAATGTCATCATTTGTTCCAATATTTACTTCCTCTATGTCATCTTGTGGAGAAATTGATTGTGGGTTTCTGAGGACATCATTTTGATCAAACAATTTCTCTAAAGGAATGAGACCTTTGGGAATAAAATTGTTAGACTACTGAATGATATCATGATTGGCAATTTTTGAATTGAAATTTGACTTATCATTTCATTTGTGTTTTCATTTTTTTCTGTTGTATTTTCATCAATTTGTGGAACTGAAAATTCATCTATAACTTGCAAAAAATATTTTAACTGCTCATCATCTTCGAATATGTGCCAGTATTTTAGATTATCTGGGATGGATGGCCTATATCTGACTTGTATTTGATAGAGCACATTAGTTTGATTAGGAATTTTAAATGAATTAGCAGAAACAACTAGGGAATTTAGATGAATATTCTAATCGCTTGGGATATAAATCAAATTAAAAGCATTAAAGAAATTTTAAACTGAATCCCAAACCTCATTCCAATAAGATCTAAGCCTAGGATATTTTGTTTGGAAAATATTTCTAACTTGTTTAACAATGAGCTCTGATTCAGTAAAAACACTCAAGTTTTGTACTTTTAAGCTCTTGGCTAAATGTAGTCCTAAAAGGAAATCCTCATATTCAGCTACGTTATTTGTAACTTAAAAATAAAGTTTACATGATTGTGTAATCTTTTCTTTTCCTAGTGAGATTAATACTACCCAAGCTCCTGTTCCATCCATTGTACAAGAACCATCAAAGAATAACTTCCACACATCAATCTGATTTGGTACATGACTATCAATTACATCTTCAATTTTTACTTGAGTTTCATGTGTTTGGTTTGAAGAGAGTTGAACAAAACTAAAATCTTCTTCAATTACATAAATGGGATGGTTCCTTGGTTGATCTGTTTTGCAAACAGTGTGCACAAATCTTACTTCTCTATACATCCTTAGTTGTTCTCCCGCATAAACTGGAATAGTCGCATAAGACATGTCCATCTAAAGAGTTCCCCCTAATTTTTCACAACAAGACCTTGAAAGGAGCATTCCAAATTTGGGAGGGATATCTGTGAAAACTATATCTAACATTACACATTTTATTGGGATTCGGGCGAGAGTGACTACTAGATCCTTAATCAGTCCTAGACAAGGCACCCTTTTGGAACCAAAGGTGTACAAATCGTGATAGGATCTAGTTATGTCGAGATTTAAATGATCCATGATAGTTTTTGGCATGAGATTATGTGATTCTCCAAAATCAAGCATACAATTGTATAGAATGGAATCATTTGTTTTAAGAGTCACATAGAAAGGGGGTTCTATTTCATCTATCATATCTGAGCTAGGACCAAAGACAACTGTTGGTTTTCATCTTGAAGACTAATAATATCACTTTGAGCATCAATTGAGGTGTTTTCTATACATTTGGAGACTTGATTTTTATATCTAGGGTTTTTGGAAAGTTCTGAAAGTGGTATAGGGATTTTACCTCTCTCTAACTCCTTTACAACATTAAATGTGGTTAAAACAATTTTTTCAATTTCAGCAGTAACAATTGACTAATCTAATGGTCAAACAATAGTTGTTTGAGTTTCAACGGCTTTAGTAAGAGGTTCAATTATTGGAGGTTCCTTAGGAGGTCTTCCAGGAATAGGTCTCGACCTAAGATCATATCTTTTGTTCAGCTCTGCAATTAGGAATTCAGAGAAGGCATGGTATTTGGAAACCTATGAGGAGTCTTGATCTTCTTGAACCTGCTTTTGCTGAGAGAGAGGAATAGTAGCGGTCTGACTAGTATAGGTATCCATATTGTTAATGTTTTCAGTGATCCATATTGTTAATGTTTTCAGTGATAGTCATAGTATTGTCATCAGGTTGTTGATCATCTGTCAGTAAAGGAGTTGGAACTTGATGATCATTACTAGGCCTTTGAAGAATTTGTAATGGTGGATTTCTTTTGTATTGAACTTGATTTTGATTTTGGGGTCAAGTGACCATTTGTTGAATTGTTCTAGGTTGAGTCTCAATCTTGGAAATTCTATTAGATATATTTCTAAGAAGTGAAGTTATCTCATCTATTTTAGAATCTTCAGTTTTAGTCTTAGAGGAAGTAGAGGCCTCTTAACTCGATTTAAGTTTTATTTGGGCCTTTTCCTCTTTAGCTTTTAAAGTGGATGAGGCAGCCCTATTTTCTTCCACCTCTATAGCATTAGTTTGCATATCTTCAAGAGTCCTTGAAGTTCTTTCTCTTAACATCACAACAAAATGATCTTCAAAATATTTTGAAAACCTAGACTTGGTTGCTGATACAGGGGGTTTGCAATCAGGGGGAATCTTATGATAAAGTTTGTTGAACCTTTTAATAATATCAGAGATAGGTTCACCAAAATTTCTTTGAAGTTCTTCAAACTTAGTCAAAAAGTAAAGAGCATATTTCTTCAATCCCCACTAATTTTTTAATATACTTGTTAGCTCTTCCTAGTTTCTAATGGAATTTGCAGGTAACTTCCTAAACCAAGTCCTCACATTTCCCTCAAGAGATTAAACAAATAACCTCATGTAAAAATTTTCTTGTTCTATGTTCATGTTATCTGCAAAGTCTAGAAATTCTTGAATATGGTCCTCACCTGGGGGACAAGTTTCTCTAGTATATCTAGGAAGGTGTTTTAAATATCCATTAGGGAAAGCATCAAGGACTAGAGGTGAAACTAAAGTTTCATATCTTTCCTATACAATGGGATGGAATACCATAGTAGAAGATGATGTATGAGATGTTTGTGAAGATGATGATAGAGAAGAGGAAGATGGTGATAGAATGGGTGAATTACTATGTGGGGGTGAAGAAGGAGGAGATAAATAAGGTGGAGACATCTTGAATTATTTTAAAGGAGTCTTAATAACCAACTTGTGGACTTGAGAATGAATATCCTATTTAGTTTCGAACAGTGGATTTGAATATATAGGAAAGGTCCCTTTAGGTTGTTTAGAAGTAGAAGATTTAGGTTGTTTAGAAGTGGAATAGAATGAATAAGTAGTGGGGGATATAAAGTCTATAGGTTTGTATTCAGGTAAATGAACACCCATGTTGGACTCAGATTTAGGTGATCCTGGTGGAAGTGGGGGTTCTGGATGAGATTCAAGTGAATGAATAAGGAAAGATGATTTGAAATAAACTCCCTTATCTAAGAGTTCAACAACCCTTGGTGATAAGTGAGTGTACTCTAGATTGGATGGAATGTTACTATAGGGATCAAATTGTAATATATCTTTAGACTGCAAGGCTAAAGTAGAAGAAGATGGTTGATGTCTTCTTCTAGCACTAGCCTTTCTCACAAGTCTTTCTGGATCTGATAGAGGACTAACTGTGTCAGATTCATAATTGGATCTAGTGTGCTTAAAAGGTGCCAGTTTGGTACAATGGAGTTGCCAGGTGAAGGAGTTTGACCTATCTAGACCTTTAGTCACCTTAAAGGAATAAGAATTATATCGCTTACCTATGAAAACTTAATGAAATTCGAATCCCTGGCAACGATGCCAGATTGATGTTGTATCTTTGAGATGATAATGGTCAGCTATCATGCCAGGGTATCTAAGATATTTGTTTTTGGGGGGGTTTGTTTTAATTTTGGAGGACCAATGTATGAAATAGATTTAAAACAATCATGCCTAACCTTTTTGAATAGTATTAATATTTAAACAAAGGGCTTCTACTAAAATCCACACAGTGATATAGCTTTTTTAGTGATGAGCAGAAATTGAAAGATGATATGACTATTACAATTTTCAAATAGAAAATTAAATAATCATAAGTAAGAAAACCTTCAAACAATGTTAAGAAAGTTTAACAGAATATGCCTAAAATTACAGAAGATGTTGATGATTTTATGATTTAGAGGGAATTAGTTAAACAAACAATTTTATATAATTCATTCTCTTTAAAGGTGATCACTTCAGAAGCTTACAGGAGTAAATTGAAGCACAACTATTCCTACCTGTTTATCTTTGTAAAACTTAAGAATATGAAGAAAGAACACAGTAAATGAAAACTGGAAAACTTACAGGGAACAGAAAACTGTATGAATCAAAACTCAGAATCCTTTGCTTTTGTATTAATGATTCAGAAAAATCCAAGTACATTTAATGCTTACAAATGTTTCTTTCAAGGGTGCAACCCTTAATAACTCATGGAAGGGAGTTATTTATACAATCTTAGAGCTAAGAAAACATCTTAAAGAAATTTACAAAAATAGATCAATAAAAAATCAGGAATATAAATTGATAGTTGATCTGTCACTATTTTGGTGTTGAGCTATTGATGACTATTCTTGGAAAAGATGAAAATTGTTGAACTATTGATGACTATTCTTGGAAAAGCTAAAAATTGTTGAACTGTTGATGACCTTTCCTGGAAACACTGAATGATGTTTGATCCTCTTTTCAGTCAAGTAAATCAGTTAACTGTTCCCAACATTTCTTATCTGGGATAGATAACTTAATTACCCTTCGGTAAACTTCATCCTTTTCTGTATATTTAGTAAAAGTTGGTTTTACTGGAAATATATGTATGATTTCATTTAGAATGAAAAAGGTATCTTTGAGTGCATTCAACACAACTCTTGGTATTGCTGCACCTCTTATGTTTGAAACTGAAGTTGCATTGGTACCTACCTATGTAAGCTTTTGAACATTATCTTCAATGGGCATTAATTTTTCGTTTATCACAAGCCTAGAGGGAAAACCCTTGTTGGTCAAGGGTTTTAACCTACTGAAAAATCATTGAACTATAACATTAACATTGTTGAATTTTTCCTCTAACTTAGGAACGAGGTTTTTCTTTGTAATGATTTTCTTCACTTCAAGTATGGTTGTTGTCATGTCATTTATACTTAATTCTTCATGCTCATAGCTGTCTTTAGAGTTTAGAAATTTGATTACCTCATTGGCAACTTTTGGCATGTCCTCAATTTCCTTGGAGATAGTTTCAATAGCTTCCTGAGCTTTCTCCAAAAAGTCTTTTTTTTATCAAATATTATCTTGATATAAGGCCAGATATCCTTGACTAATTCAGTGATCTCCTCCTATAAAATATCCTTTGCCAAACCTAGTTTATTTCCAAGGTAATATTCTTTGATTTCTTTCTGTAAAAATTCAATTTTACTTTTTTTCCTCTGCAACTAAGTTGTAAGTGAACTATCTATAATTGCTTTCATATGTTGTAATTCTTTCAGTTCGTCCTGCAACTTCTTGATTTCTACTGTCTAAATGGATAGGTTCTGAACATCTTCTGCAAGCTGTTCAACTCCTTTTGATGTACCTATAGTTGTTGTTGTTCCTGAAGTAGAAACTATGGTTATAGAGACTCGTAAAAGAGGAAATACATCCATTGGAATTTGAGTCCTTTTCATATATTCCTGTTTCTCTTTGACCAATTTGTCGATTTTCTCTTCCACCTGTTTTATTTGCAGATTTGTTTCCATTATGAGCTTCATCATGTCAGATTTCTGAGTCTCAGTTTCTTCAATCTCCTTGGTCATTGGGTTCTTAGTAGCTGACAGTTTGAGTTGCTTCCTTAATGCTGAGAGCTCAACATTTTTATTCCTAACAAGTTCTTATGCAGAATTTATATTTGAGGGATCATATCCCATCTTCAGCACTAGATATTCCAAAGATTTTATCTTGGCGTCCTTTGTAGTGAGGAAACTTTTTCCAACTTGAGCTGTGACTATGTATTGGCCAAGGTGACCTGCAACTTTGAAAAAATCATGGCAATGTGAGTTAAAGTGGAAGAAATCATTTGGCCAGTCTATTTGTGCATCTCAATTTGGTCAATTGGATGTACATATTTTACACTAAACTCAAAGGAGGTTTACTTCTGATAATGTGCAGGAGTCCTGGGCTATGGAATTTGAGCTTGTAAGAAATCCATCTACATCTTACCCTTTTCAGAGTCAAAGAAATAAAGAAGTCTAGCCTGAGAGCTAGAAGAGTGTTTCCAGAATTGAGTATAAGTGTTCAATTTCAATTCCTCGTTTTTCTTCTTAATTTCACTGAAGACATGAAAGATATCATCTTCTTTGTCCTTCTGACTGGTTCCACTGGTCTAAATCATCTGGAATTCCTGAGAAGTAGTGGAATGAGTGGGGGACTGAATAGAGTATCCACCAGACTGTGTAAAAAGAAAAGTCTCTCCAAGTCCATCATATGTTGTTTTCTATGGCTCATTTGTTTCACTAACCTTCACATAGATCCTAGGTCTCTTATTTCTATATACAATTCTAAATCCCTCGCTTGATGCTTTAGTTGTAGGGGATGACTTTTCTTCCCTTCCTCATTTAGCTGTCTTTTCCTATGCAAGTGGAGTTTGTACATTTGAAGTAGAGACTACCTATTCTTCACCTTCTTGAAGGGTGTTCTCCTTCCATTCTAACTGATTTTTGTACTGCTCTATTTTAGGCCTGGCTATGTGGTGGTATGTAATAAACTTATTTTCAACCCTGAGTTTTGAAATTACTCCCACTGGGTCATAAGACCAAGTGAAGCTGAGACCAAACTTCATTTCCTTCAATAACTTGTCTACTTCTTCTCCTACTGCTCTAGTGTTATAGATGAAAGGGCCAACCCAAGCCTTTAGCTTGAATTGTGATTTCTTCTTTATAGCTACAAAATGTACTTCATTTGCATTTAACCTCTCACTAATATATTCCAATGCAAAATTCTGATAGGGAGGTACCTAGGAAGTTTTTAGGGTGGAAGCTCACAGCCATAGACTCTAATTTCTGTATAGTTTTGGTAAAGATACCAATCTCCTGTCGTGGCTTGATCAACCAACTGCAATACTCTCGAAATTTCATCACTGATTCTTGTTACTGGAGTGTTGCTCATAATATTAATAGCTGAATGAACAAACAATTCTATGAACTATTTATATGTAAATTATTCCTTCTCCTTCATTCCCAGAGAAGTCCAAAATATCACTGATTGTTGATTTCCTTCTTCATCTAAATTCTTCAAGGTGAATGGAAACTTGTCTCCCTAAAAATATATAAAAACATATACAAGTATTGAAGCATACTTGAATACTTCTTTAGTATTAAACTGGACAAATTGTTCATGGATGGCCTCAGCTAGAAATTGGCTAAAATTATAGAGAACTGTGGGTTTGGAATTTGGTGTAGGCTAAAGCTAACACATACACATACCTACAGTATGCATTCATCAATAATGCATCCACAACTATCCCAAGATATTTAACTCTACAATGGAGTTAAATCTTCAGACCATTTATTGGTCAAGCGGCCCTTTTATATAGTTCCTTGTTAACAAAACCAATCATCCCGCCTGAAACGTCTATCAGGATTATATGAACCCTTATAAGCCTCCCTTATACTCTTTTATTAAAGGTTGTCTCAAACCTTCCTTTCGGGACTTTACAACCCTTTCCAAAGGAAATTCTGCAAACATACTCTTTCTTCACATTCCTTACAGTTTCACACTGATTTCAAGGTTAAAACCTCTATTGCAATTGCTATCGGCTATCGAGACTTCCACAGTCTTAACACATATGCACTGTCCTCCTTCTCTGACTCCGATCTATGACTATTGGAGCAATAACACATGCTTTATATTAAAAGGCGTGCACCATATAACTATAAAAAATATTAACTATTCGGGACTACAAAGGAAATTCCCCTCTGAACTGCATACTCCATATTTCAAAAAGTATATACCTGCAACTATACTCTCATTGGGTCCACCTCCTCTACGTTTCCTTCGCACTCTCCGATAGTCGACACCAATCGCCGATAAATCCCAACACTGATCACCGATATATCGCTATTGGTGATATCACAACTCTGCTAAAAACTACTCCTGGCCCTTGGTACCTCCGATTGCGATCTAGCGATTCAATTGTGGCTGTTGATATTTGAAGATCCAACGGCTACTGAGTATCAATTATGGAATTCTCAGCTCATCCCCTTTACCTGGAAAGTTACACTGTTTCTTCAATTTCTCGGTGATTTGGCTTCTTTAAAGGTTCCGACCTTCTGCTCATTTGCAACTCGCTCTTCCTTCTGGGCTTAAACTCCTCACTCTCCTTTGATATCTGTCCTTCTTGCAGAGCTCTAATGGATTCAATGATCCATTTCAATTCTTCTGATTTGTGTTCCTCTTTCTCTGCTTCTGCATCCTTCAGAATTCTTCCTGCAACCTGCAGAGCCTACGAATTCATAGTAAATCACTCATGAAATACTTCTTAAACATATTGACACATATAGGAACCAATCCTTCATATATTAATATAAAAGCACAAAATACATTCAAGACACTTTGGTCTCGCTCACACGCATACACAGGCTAGATTCTACTATTGGTGGCCTCCTCCTATTGAACGCACAGGTTCACTATTTATAAGAATGCATTGGATTAGATCTTTGGAGGACCTGATCACCCTCTAAGAAAAGCCCTAAAGGTCTTTGCATGCATACATATGTAGAAAATAAGTCTTCTCCATATTTTTCTCTATTTTAAAACATAAAAGTCTCCTTATCGACTCAATGGTCCATATCTAATCTAATTAATTCCTAAAAGATCTCTATTGCTCTTAGAGAGTTAGATTTGACTTCTACCACTCATGTTCTCATTTATTTATTTTGAGAGCATTTACATATTCTCCCATTATCTAATTAAATCACACTTAAAGGCCTAAATATTACATTGACTTGAGACTTAGGAAAACTATTTCCTAAAATGCATGACCCCCTATGTCTACTATTTACAATGATTTTTCTTGGGTTGAATGCTCCTGCATTAGACTCCCAAAGTAGAAAATATTCATGATGTCCTGATCATGTGTCCTTTGGTCTTGGTCTTCCTGGATCCCATACTTTTTTCTGTGATTATCCACATGATTTGTACCTTTTGTTGCTACTGTATGTCTGTTGTTTTCTTCTTCTTTTCAATTAGATTCAAACTCTGATTTATCTTGCTTGTTGTTGCTACCATTTTCCTCCATTTGAGCTGCTGCATCATCAGCCGCCACATTTCTTTAATTTCTATGTCCAACATATCTTTGGGCTGGTCCATATTCTGCTCCTTACTTCTTTGTTCAAGGTTGTTGCTGTTGTCTTCTATGATGGCTTTGCTTGGTGCCATTGTAGACATTACTGTAGAATTTTCCTCTACTTTTTCCTTGCTTGCTATGGTGACTCCTATGGTGACTCTTGTTTGGATTTCTACCATTTTTGCTTTACTTGCTTTTTGTGTAGCCTTCTCTACATCTCATGCCATACCACTAGCTTCTTCCTCAAGACCCAACCTAGTCTCTGGCATTCCTCAAGCATTCTCCTTAATGCATTGAGTTGTTCTTTTAATTCAACAACCTCTTTGTCAATTTCTTCTTGAGTCATCTTCTTTCCATTTTCTTTGGCATCCTCTTTATTATATCCTTTGATGTGGCTTCTCTCTAAACCTCTACTATGACTATCAGTAGTCATCTTCTTCTCTTCTTTATTCATGAGCTCCTTTGCAATAAGCCTCTGCACCAGCTAGTCCTCCTAGTTACAATTTACCTCACTAAGCTCTCCTCACTCAGTCTTTTGGTAAGCACAGTCCTCTGTCTGGAACCTCCTCTTGAGCAACACCTTTGCTCCTTCTATGCTTTTGCAATCTCTCACTCTCTCTTGAGAACACTTCAGCTGTCCTCTTTGTCAAATCTCTTGTTCGATTCTTCAAGTTCACTGCCACTTCTTATTTTAGAGTATTCTCCTTACTCTATCTTCAAGAACACATCTGTTCTGTTCTCACAGCTTCTCTTGTTGTCACCTGTGCATTAGTATAAAAACACACATTCTTAATTTAAAATGGAACACATTATCTCACCTTCAAGATCTCAGCATGATCTTGCTTCACCCATTCTTCTGCACTTTGAATGGATTGTCCTCTATTTATCCCCAAGTCCCCTTTCCTTCAAAACTTTCATTAATCAATCTTGCTTTTTCTTTCCTTTAAGGAATCCTATGTTTCTGTTTACTCCAAGCCTCTACTGGAACTCTATAGTCTTCCAAGAACTTCAAAGTTCCCTCTTACAGATTACAAATCTGCTCTGATACCACTAATGGTGCAAGGCTAAAGGTAACACCTGCACGTGCCCACAGTATGCATTCATCAGTAATGCATCCACAATTGTCCCAAGATATTTAACTCTACAATGGATTTAAATCTTCAAACCATTTATTGGTCAAGTGGCCCTTTTATATAGTTCCTTGTTAACAGAACCAATCATCCCGCATGAAACCTATATCGAGATTATATGAACCCTTATAAGCCTCCCTTATACTCTTTTATTAAAGGTTTTTTTGAACTTTCCTTTTAGGACTTTGCAACCCTTTCCAAAGGAAATGCTGCAAACATACTCTTTCTCCACATTCCTTATAGTTTCACACTGATTCTGAGGTTAAAACCTCTATTGCAATCGCTATTGGCTATCAGGACTTCCACAGTCTTAACACATATGCACCATCCCCCTTCTCCGACTTCGATCTCCGACTATCGGAGCGATAACACATGCTTTATGTTAAAAGGCCCACACCATATAATTATCTGAAATATTAACTATTCGGGAATACAAAGGAAATTCCCCTCCGAACTGCATACTCCAGATTTCAAAAAGTATATACTTGCAACTATAGTCTTGTCGAGTCCGTCTCCTCTATGCTACCTTTGCACTCTACGATAGCCGATGCCGATCGCTGATAAATCTCGATGCCGATTGCCGATATACTGCTATCAATGATATCACAACTCTGCTAAACACTACTGTTGGCCATTGGTACCTCTGATTGTGATTTAGCGATTCAATCATGGCCGTTGATCTTTGAAGATCCAATGGCTATTGAGTATCAATTCTGTACTTCTCAGCTCATCCCTTTTACTTGGAAAGTTACACTGTTTCTTCAATTTCTCAGTGATTTGGCTTCTTTAAAGGTTTTGACCTTCTGCTCATTTTCAGCTCGCTCTTCCTTCTGGGCTTAAACTCCTCACTCTCCTTTGATATCTGTCCTTCTTGTAGAGATCTAATGGATTCAATGATCCATTTCGATTCTTCTGAATTGTGTTCCCCTTTCTCTGCTTCTGCGTAATTCAGAATTCTGCATGCAACCTCTAGAGCCTGTGAATTCATAGTAATCAATCCTAAAATACTTCTTAAACATACTGACGTAGATAGGAACGAATCTTGCATATATTAATATAAGGGCACAGATTACATTCGAGACACTTCAGTCTCGCTCACACACATACACAAGACGAATTCTTCTATTGGTGGCCTCCTCCTATTGAATGCGTAGGTTCACTATTTATCAGAATGCATTCGATTGGATCATTGGAGGATCTGATCACCCCTCTAAGAAAAGCCATAAATCTCTCTGTATGCATACATATGTAGCAAATAAGTCTTCTCCTTCTTTTTCTCTATTTTAAAACAGAAAAGACTCCTTATCAGCTCAATGGTCCATATCTACTCTAATTAATTCCTAAAAGCTCTCTCTTGCTACTAGAGAGTTGGATTTGACTTCTACCACTCATGTTCTCATTTATTTATTTTGAGAGAATTTACATATTCTCCCATTATCTAATTAAATCACACTTAAAGGCCTAAATATTACATTGACTTGAGATTTAGGAAAACTATTTCCTAAAATGCATGACCCCCTGTTTCTACTATTTACAATGATTTTTCTTAGGCCAAATGCTCCTGCATTAGAATCATTAGAAAATATGGACAAGAAACCTATGATGGCTTCATCTACATATTGATCAGAATTGTAACCAAGCAGGTAAGAAAGAATAGTGGTAATTTTCTTGGTTATGTCTGGGAACATAGATTAATCATAGGGAGGGTTTCACTTTTAGGCAGAGGGTTATTTACAACTAGGAAAAGTTTAAGAGTCTTAGATATTTTAGTGAAATCTAGCTTTCGATAGGCTTCTATCAAGATTTCATGAGAAAAAGGATGGGTTGGTGCAATAGTTGGGGCTTGCAACATCTGTTTAACAGACTGAGCATTGATGAAACATAGGATTTCTCATGTAGGTTAATTAATAGCTCTTTGAATGGGATCATAGGATTCATGGAATTTCCTAAAACATTCAGGTTCTCTATGTA
This sequence comes from Pinus tabuliformis, assembly GCA_031772625.1. Taxonomy (NCBI): domain Eukaryota; kingdom Viridiplantae; phylum Streptophyta; class Pinopsida; order Pinales; family Pinaceae; genus Pinus; species Pinus tabuliformis. The sequence continues at coordinate 162,122,549 of CM062808.1, forward strand.
TATGAGGGAAATGTAGTGAGGAAGGTGGGAGTCCTAAAGTCCTATTTCGTCTATTTGATCAACTAGATGATCCTCCATCCAACATTAGATTTCATATAAATCAAATTGAGAGGAAGACTCAATGATTTTACAGTCTCTGTCGACCGGGAGAGTATGATGTAAGTCAACTTGTGGATGAATGAGGGGATTTGGGATTTCTACAATTTCATTTCCCTTAGGAGGCATTTTGTTAAGTGAATTGCAAGCTGAACTTGATGGAAATGGGAAGAATTGGTCTGAAACACAGTAATAACAGAAAAACAGTATAACTGAAAATGGATTAGGTGGACCTAGATGTCAGCTTGGTTTTGAAAAGAATTGAAAATTTAGTTGAATGATGAATCTGTCATTTTAACTCCAAGCTTCAAATATCCAACAAATTATTAGAAAGCACTGTGTAATGGTTTTTGTGAAAAATAGGGCTTATAATGAAAAAATGGAGCGGGTTTATTAATCAACAGTTAAATTGTCATTAATTATCCAACGAGGCTTATTAATGGATCAATGGAATATTGATGTATGGCCATGAATGGGGAATTAAATGAATAATAGACAAATAGGCGGCATCTTATTAGACAAAGGAAGTGACATGGGGCAGACGTGGATGATGACACAGGAGCGACAGTAAATAGCCGAATGAAAACCACATTCCGAAGTAAGTGCAAGTGGTAAGTTGTTTCGTGATTTTTAGTCCCGAAAGACTAGGATGGAGGAAAAGAAGTTTCAGATGGCTAATTCCAAAATTCTTGACTTCAAACCCCCACCCATACCCCCCAGGCCGATAAAGTTCAGATGACAAAGGAGGGTTGAGGAGCGAGGTAGACTGTTGGATCTCAGGGGAGTGTGCGAGATGAAAAATATATGAATGAGTTTCAATTTGATAGGGTGAAAAGTGATGGTAGGGTCTAGGGTTATAGAAAATGTGACATGTGAAGGGTATGGGTATGGAGAATAAATGAATAAAGTTCAAATATCACAAATAAAATTGATATTTACAATTTATGGTTAATTAAAACCAATGAATATATACACATGTATTCTATGTTCTGACTTAGGATAAAAATCCTATCATGCTCCAATTTCATTTCTCTGCCTACCCTTACTTTCCTAACATTTTTTCAATCTTAGTCACCTGAGTGCATTTAGACTAGAAAATCAACATTTTCCTTTTAATTTTTAATCTACTTCCATTTTCTTATTGCTTCCACTGGCTCAGATTGAACTATTGAGCCAATTTTATTTGCTACCTATTAAAAAACAATTTAAATCAAATCAAATCATAATTAAGTTGTACAATAGGATTGCATGAACTAGTGTGCCATTTAAACAATCTGCGCATAATTTTTTATTTGCAAAAATAAACTTTGACTGAGAGCAGTGGCATTTGGATTTGCAACACTTTCAAAATTTATTATTTTTTCTTCTCTCTAATCTAACATTTTTTATTTTTGCCTTCCTTTTTTAGGGCATCTATTCTAACATTTTATTTGATATGGACTTATTCATTAAAATATCCCTAACACTTTTTGATTCAATATTCTTTTTGTCCATATCCTAACTTAACATTTTTTGGAATGATTTTCATTTTTTGACTAATTGATGCTAACTTACCAAAACCAAAAAATGCTACAACATCGGCTCCAACTGGGGACTGCTTTCTCCTATAGAATGCAAAGAACCTGTAGATCCATGTGCCTTCTCCTCGGGCTATAGAGTCTTTGTTGTGAAAACTCACACTGACAATTTGAAAAATAAATTAAGCCAGACTTTTTACAATGGTGGTAGTGAAATCTACTTCAACTTCTTAGTACTGAATATAATGTTTAAGAAACCTTCCATTAATAGGATAAGTGGGATACAGTCCCTCAAGACTTTGTAGCACAAAACTATTGTTTCCCTTTACTTTAGCAATAGCTAAAGGTGCAAACCATAGGTTATCAAAATTTCCATGTTTTCCCTTGTCTTCTCTTTTGGAATCCCATCTTAGAACTACATCACCCTCCTTGAAGTCCCTTTCCCTCACTCTTCTGTCAAACAGGCTCTTCATCTTATTCTAATACTTTTTCAATTTCTATTGAACTACATCTCTTTTTTCATTTAGTTTAGTAATTTGGTTTATTCTCCTTAAAAATTCATCAGGTTCATCAGTTGAATCCTACAAAAAGTTTATAATAGGGAAGGCCAAGTTGGTAGGGAAAATTTCATCTTTCCCATATACTATCTGAAAAGGAGATTTTCTAGTAGATCTCTTTGGAGTAATCCTGTTTTCCCAGACTGCATAAATAAGATGAGAGTCACAACTCTTTTTATGATCTACTAAAGTCTTTTTGATCACCTTTATCAGACTTTTATTTGATGATTCTGCAAGACCATTACCTTGAGGATAATATGGAGTTGAATGATGTAACATAATCTGATATTTCTAGCAAAACTCAATCATTTTAACACTAGAAAATGCTGCGGCATTTTCAGTAACAATATGTGTTGGACAACCAAATCTAGATAGAATGTTTTCTTCAATGAATTTGATTACTGTTGAATCAGTAGCATTTCTTACTAGAATTGCTTCCACCCATTTGGTAAAGTAGTATGTTTCAGTGAGGATCCATCTATGTTGATTGCTTGAAGTGGGATGAATTTCTCCAATAAAATCTGATCCCCATTGGAGAAAAGGAGCTAAGACTATTGTTGGGATCAGTGGGAGAGCTGCTAGTTTTTTCTTACCAGAAAACATCTGAAAAGGGACACAAATTTTGACCTTTTCTCCTACTTGTAAGAACAATGTGGGCCAATTAAATCCTACCCTTAATATCTTATATGTTGTTGCTCTCCAAGCATAATGTCCTCCACAAAATCCTATTTGAAACTGATCAATGATTCCTTCAATTTCTGATTCTATTAAGCATAATAACAAGATATTTAGTGGGTCCTTCCAGTATAGATTTCCATTTATGATACAATATTTGACTGCTTTCAATTTGAGAGTTTGACATTGAATTTTGGAGAATGACGCTGGACATTAAAAATGGATCAAGAAATTTACAATATCTTGATACCAATTTGACAAAAGAAATTTCTCATCAATGTGTAGAGAAATGGTCTAATATGAAGGTAAAGGTTCTTGTGGAATCTTTTCTACAGGATGGTGGGAAGGTTCTTGTGGATTCTACCCTTCTGCATGAACATAAGGTTCTTGTGGATTTTTCTTATTTGAACTTTGAATAGGTTATTGTGGATTCTCCCCTCGTATTTCCAAAACAAATTTGATGCCCAACACTTAATAGTTGTATTCAGCTGGAAACTTAGCTAATCCTTGACCCTTTACTAGCTTTGTGGTTTTGATAGTTAGATCAAACACTAGTGTTTGAGTGATCCATCTGCCTCTCTTCCCATCAGTGTTTGGTTGTGTTAAGACAATTTTTATAGCACTGTCAGGAACATAAGTAGTAATAGGTGAATGTAGGACATACATCCTGAATGATTTTAGAGCTTGTATAAGTGCATAGGCCTGCTTCTCAATTATGTCATACTTAAGCTAGGCATCTATCATAACCTTAATAAAAAAGGCTATAGGTTGGTCATGGGAATATTCATTCTTTTGTAATAAAACAACAACAAGGGTTTTTTTAGAGGCAAACGAAAATATACTGAATGGCTTGGTATAATCAAGACTCGCCAAGGTTGGGGCTTCAGAGATAGCCTTCTTGATTTGATAAAATGCATACCTAGAAGAGACATTCCATTTAAATTCATTATCCTTTCAGAGCATATTAGTTATGTCTTTCACAATTTCAACGTAATTCAGGATAAACCTCCTTAAAAAAATTAATATTGCTTAGAAAAGCTTGAATCTCCTTCTTATTTCTAGGTAATGACAATGGTTTTATAACAAAAACATTTTTGGGATCACTCACCACTCCTTGTTTTGAGATTATGTGGCCTAGCAGCTTTCCTTCTTTGATAGCAAATAGAGACCTTTTAGGATTGAGGGAAATTCCAAATTTCCTACACTTGTCAAAAACCTTTATCAAGTGCTTTAGATGTTTTTGATCAGAATTAGAAGAAATAGTTATGTCATCAAGATAAATGATTACAAATTTGTTTACTTGTCCCACAAAAGCTATGTCCATAGCTCTTTGAAAATTTTCTCTAGCATTGGACAAGCCAAAGGGCATTCTAGAATACATAAATATACCCCAGGGTGTAGTAAAACTTGTCTTCTCTCTATCTGCTGGATCAACATTTATTTGATGGTAACCTAAAAAACCATCAAGCATGGAAAGCATTTTTTCTCCTGAAACCATTTGAAGTAACTGATCCATTTTGGGTAAAGGATAGTTATCTTTTAATGATGCTTTATTCAAATTCCTAAAGTCCACACAAATTTTGATTTCCCCATTCTTTTTTCTAACAAGAACTAAATTAGAAACCCAATTAGAGTATCTAAGAGGGAGAATAATTTTGGAATCTAACATTTTCTTAATTTCCTTTTCTACAGTTGGTAGAAGAGTTGGATTAATCCTCCTAAGTTTCTGTTGACAATGTTTTTCTTATGTTTTTTAAGGAATCTTATGTTGTACCAGTGATGTATCATAAGTCTTTAGATCAGCAAAGGTCCATGTAAAAACATCCTTGTATTTTTCAAATAACTTAAGGTATTGAAATTTGATTTTAGGATCTAAGGATGCACAGATTTTGATGTTCCTAATGTCATCATTTTTTCCTATATTTACTTCCTCTATGTCATATTTTGGAGAAATTGATTGTGGGTTTCTGAGGACATCATTTTGATCAAACAATTTCTCTAATGGAATGAGACCTTTGGGAATAAAATTTTTAGACAACCAAATGATATCATGATTGGAAATTTTTGAATTGAAATTTTAATTATCATTTTCATTTGTGTTTTCATTTGTTTATGTTCTATTTTTATCAATTTGTAGAACTAAAAATTAATTTATAACCTGCAGAAAAGATTTTAACTATTCATCATCTTCGAATATCTGCCAGTATTTTAGATTATCTGGGATGGATGGCTTGTATTTGACTTGTATTTGATAGAGCACATTAGTTTGATCATGAATTTTAAATGAACTAGCGGAAACAACTAGGAAGTCTGCATGGATATTCTGATAAGTCAAATTAAAAGCATTAAAGAAATTTTCAACTGAATCCCAAAGCTCATTTCGATAAGATCTAAGCCTGGGATGTTTTGTTTGGTAAATATTTCTAACTTGTTTAACAATGAGATCTGATTCAACAAAAACACTCAGGTTTTGTACTTTTAAGTTCTCGGTTAACTACAGTCCTAAAAGGAAAGCTTCATATTCAGCTACGTTATTTGTAACTTCAAAAACAAGTTTACATGATAGTGTAATGTTTTATTTTTCTGGTGAGATTAATACTACACCAACTCCTGCTCAATCCTTTGTACAAGAACCATCAAAGAATAGATTCCACACATCAACCTGATTTGGTACAGGAATTTCAATTACATCTTCAATTTTTACTTGAGTTTCATGTGTTTGGCTTGAAGACAGTTGAAAACAACCAAAATATTGATCAATTGCATAAATGGGATGGTTCCTTGGTTGATCTATTTTGCAAATAGTGTGCACAAATATTACTTCTCTATACAGCCTTAGTTGTTCTTCCCCATAAACTAGAATAGTGGCATAAGACATGTCCATCTGAAGATTTCCCTGAAATTTAGCACATCAAGACCTTGAAAGGAGCATTCCAAATTTTGGAGGGATATCTATGACAACTATATCTAACGCTGCACCTTTTACTGGGATTTGGGCGAGAGTGACTATTAAATCCTTAATCAATCCTAGACAAGGCAAACTTTTCCCTTTGCATAACTTCATTTTACCCTGCAAAATCCCATTTTCCTAAGTTTAAAATACATTTTACTTAGGAAAGGTAAAACCCCCTTAACTAATTCCCCTCTCATTCAAAATACTCAAAAACCCACAACGACGATTTTATCCTAATTATAAGTGTTAAATGTTGATATTGGGCCACCATAGTGAAGAAATTCAAGCCAAATATCATATTTTACATTATGTTTACTATATTTTACATTTCGCTCATTCATTTCATATTAATGTACTAAAATAATGTATTAGCTCCCCGATATACCTTTTACTCCCCATCTCCTACTGTGCATCCCTGCCATGCGATGGTCATTGGATCGTGCACCCCGAGATCCTACGGTCCTCGCCCATATCGTGCCCATTCATCTCTCGACCTTTACCAGCCCAAGAGCATGCGATATGGGTGGTATTTCTTGGGACCGATTTTTCTACATGTCAGCCTCCAGCATAGATTGCGTTCCCTCAGGGAAATACTGCTTGCCTGCCAAAAGCAGTGCAATGGCCTCCAAAACTACCTCCTCTCCCAACGCGAAAACCGTCCACTGTTCATAAAATACTTTCCCCACCAAAATATAACCTTTGCCCTTTAAAAGGCCAAGAAGCCCCATTTCACCCTTTTATGCTTGTTTTTCTATAAGACCTCAGTAATACATTTGTGACACCCTGAGCCTCTGTGACCAAAATTCACTGTCGTCTACCACCCGAAGAAGCTCTGGACACCCAATTTGAGCATCCAATTCACGTCTGCAGCCACCATACCCTTTGAAATCACCATTCAAACCAATTTGCAAGCCAATTCACCAATTTCCAAGTATTTTGAGAAAAAACCAGAATGGCCCTCTCATTTGAAAATGTAGAGTAAAAGTAAAAAGGTTATAGTGAAAGTAAAAAAATCACAGTAAAAGGAAAAATATAAATGAGCCAGATGAAAGAGTATCAGTAAAAGTGTATCAGATTGAAAAATCAAAGTGAATAAAAGCAGGCGGTGGGAAAGACAAATAGTATGGAAGACAGTTACAAAGCATACAAATAAAATCAATTCATGTCAAAGTGAAGATAGATAAAAATACAGAGCAATCAAGGTAAATAGTAAAAGTAAACATGGAGGTAGTAAGGGTTAAAAAGAGATGAACACACTTTCACCAGACAAAATGAAGTTTATCCAAAGGAAAGGTATAAACAATTAAAAGAAAATTAAGGTTAAAAGATGAAATCAGAGCATGAATGGTACATTTTCCAGAAATTTCTTGTTTAAGACATGATTTTGCAAAAAACTATTGTGGCCAATCCAAGATGAATTTTAAGAAAATGAAGGAGTTTTGTGTTCCTAAATTTCCAATCTACAAAAACTTATCTCACTTTTTAAACACGTATTACAAAAAGGGAGATAAATGCATATCTCCTATTTTTCAGACTGTGCAAAGTCCTGTTTTTGATGTCATTATGTAGAGAATATTGTGAATAGAGGGAGCTTAATTTTTGGAAACTGAAAAACATTTATCTTAATAACTTAATTATCTACAATAACCTCTTTCACTTTTTACATATCTATCTCAGATTGAGATATACAAAGGTATCAGTAGACCCTAATTTTGCAGAATTGTTGGGGTAGAATGCACAAAGGAAGGAGGTAGTTAGTGACTTGGAAGCCTCATCATCAATTAAGAGTTTCTATCAAATTCGAATTTCTCTTCTTTGTCACCATCAATCCATAAATATAGTGCCAAATAGGTTCATTAGTTTTGAGTGTCCTTTATTTAAGTTCTATTAATGTAAAAATGCTTGAGACATTTGTAAAATCAATCTTGATATTTTTTCAAGATATTTCAATTTAGAATTTGTATAAATAATTATGCATCTGAAGTATTCTGGGTGGATTATTTTACATTTGTAGAGTTATTTTGACCTTGAATCTAAGGGTGATTGTACTATTTTCAAGTCAATAGACTGGAGCAAGTAATAAAGGCATTTCACTACAGGATTCATGAGATGAGCCATTTGCAGTGAAGTACTTCTTTGTGTTATTGTGTTACTTTTCTTTTGTGTTTTCATAATCTTAAATGTGTTCTAAAATATAAATAAATTAACTGGAAATATCATATAAAACTTGTTTAACTACACTCTGTTTTGCATAGTAATTGTTATGAAACCAGCTCAAGAAATTATATAAAATATAGATCAACGCCTTAGAATTCAGCCTCTTCGAGGGGGCAACCTCCTTTACATTACATAAATGAACAATTCTTGGATGATTCAAATGAAAAAACCTCCTTTCTATATATAGGAGTCTAAGGAGTCACAATATAATCCAGACGACCTAACAATAATAATATAAAGTGTTAGGATATTCCGACACATAGGAAATAGTTAAGTATAACTTGGTCTAGTATAGAGTTAGGTCAAGTATGTTTCTTTACTATCTACATTTTGTAACTTACAATCCGATGGTCACGATATGTAGTGATCCGATGGTTCATTCTCTCCTCGGTATTACCGACACTTGATCTGTGGCTTAACACCTGATTGGTCCATGATCTCTATTTAAAGAGCATGGAGGGTCATTTGTAGGTTAACTGTTCATGAGAGAAGCTTATGTAAAATTTCATTCTTTTATTAATAAATTTCCTGAAGTGGCCACATTGGCTCAGGTCGTGGACTGTTTCCCTCTTTGAGGGTTTTAACCATGTCAAAATATTGGTGTATTGATCTGTGATCTGTGTGTGAGCGGTCTTCTTTGGTGTTCTATCTAAGGAACTTACCCTGTAAATTCCTACATGGTATCAGAGCTATTTGAGGGCCGCGTCCGTTGGTGATCTAAATCTGAAGTCGGTAGAACTGCATCCGACTACCGTTTCCTAGATATACTGTTTCTGACTACTTTCGGGCCGATAGGACTGCTCTGTTGTGTTAGGAGCATCTGTTTCAGTGAGGAACCCCTTTCGTTTCTTGCGAAAAGGTTTCTGGTAGCCCTAGCTACGTCATTTTTAAGATCTGGAGGTATATAGTGTTTATTTGCAGTTTCTAGTTTTTTTTTCTCTTTGTTTATTATTTCGGTTTATTTAGCTTTTTTTTTATTACCAGATCTATACCTTTCATTTCTGCGTATTCTCTTTGCCCTGCAACTCTGTGCGATCTGGGCAAATCAGAAACAAAGAGGAAGGATTTTTCTCATGCGTATGCTCTTTTCCGCTGCGCCTTAGTGTGATCTCGGAAAATCAGAAACATTGAGGAAAATATTTAGTTTCCGGGTAAAGCTAACCTCAAGCCGTAAGGCTTGTTTGTGTTTGTATGTCTGTGTTTGGGTTTTGTGTTTTTTTTTTTTGTAGGGAAAAAGAGCTTTCTCAAGCAAGCACGCAACCCAAAGCTTCAGTGACTAAAAAAAAACACACCCGCCCCTCTCTCTCTCTCTCAAACTTTTAGTTTAGCTCACTTGGTCCAAAGCTAATTTATGGGAGTAGAGGTCTTGAGTTCAAGTCTCCTTTTTGTGGGGGCGGATTTTTCATTTCTGCACATCCTCGCACTTCGTCGGCATCTTCATCAACTTTTCTTCAAAAAGCCATAACTTCTTCATCCGGAAGTCGTTTTCAGAGCCGTTTCTTTTGAACCAGCATAATTTTTCAAGATATTTCCATTGGAACACTTAGTTTCAGCATCTATAGCTTCAGTTTCTGTTAAAATGAAAATTCCATCCCAAGTTATTCTTGAAAACACCAACTACTTCCAATGGTGGTCCTACATTGTGGATTTACTTAGAAGTAAAGGTCTCTACAGAATAGCCTCAGGCCAAGTAACCAAACCGAAAGATGAAGATACGACAGCTAAATGGGAAAATAGGCAAGATCAAGCACGTGGGTTGATAGGGATGTCTATTTCTCCAGATCTTAGATTCCATATTGCAGAACTTGATACTCCTAAGGAAGCAATGAAACAGATCACTAAAGTTTTTGGAATTAAAAATGAACTTAAAGCCCATCAACTCGAAAATGAGTTGCTTACATTGGATCCCAATAATTTTTCTTGCATTGAAGATCTTCAAGACCCTTAGACTTCTCTTGGAAGGTGTTAAGGTTAAGAAAGAAGATAGTAACCTTATCTATTCCATTCTTACTAAGTTGGGACCAGCCTATTCTGTGTTTGTTTCCACCTTCCATTCTACAAGAGAAGCCTTCATTTCTCAAGGACAAGCCTACAAGTCCCCTTCCTTTGATTCCTTTTGTGATTCTTTAATAAGAGAACAAGAAAAACTCTTACACCTTGGTCTTCTTCATCTTGGAAACCCTTCTAAGAAAGCGTTAGCCGCCCAGCAGCAACCAAATTCAAAGAATCCTAAGAAGTTGTATCCTAAAAGGAATGGTCCTAAACCAAACAAGGGTCCTAAGAAATTTCAGCCTCAAAATGAAAAATCATTTCAACAAAATGATAAGACAAATAAAAAAAAAGGGAAGAAGACTGATAGACATTGCAACTTTTGTAATCGAGATGGCCACTTAGAATCCAAATGCTTTAAGAAGATGGAAGCCTTAGAAGCAACAATGAAGAAGCATAACATCCATTTGGAGCACTCTTCAACTTCAACTTCATCTTCAAGGATAGCACTTTCTGCATGTGGTTGTCAAGCATCTCGGTCTAGCTATGCACTAAATGTATCTTCTTCTTCTCATTCTCATGAGTGGCTCATTGATTCTGGAGCTTCTTATCACATGGCCAAAAACAAAGCCATGTTTTCTTCCTTAAATGATTGTAACACCAAAAATATATATGTTGGTGATGATAGATCTCTTAGTGTTGTAGGGACTGGAACTGTTCATATAGACAATGGTCAATTTAATGATGTATTATGTGTTCCAACCTTATCCTGCAACCTTCTATCTGTATACCAGATAACTCATTCAGGTGAAGGTAAAATCGTTGAATTTTCACCTCACAATGTTGTAATTAAGGACCTAAGAGATCCTAGATAGATTTTAGCTACTGGCATTGCTGATGATTCTACAAGGTTGTATAAGTTTCACAACTTTGGGTCATCAAATCTTCCCTCGGTATTTGTTGCTCATAATGATGAAGTGAGCAAACTTTGGCATGAGCGATTTGGTCAATTAAACTATCGCTCTCTTCAAAATCTATGTAAAGAAAATATGGTGACAGGTCTTCCAATGGTATCTTGCAGAGATGGTGTTTGTTCTGGATGTGTACTCGGAAAACATCATCGAGACAGTTTTGAAAAACATGCCCCTTGGCACACCTCAGCCCCTTTACAGCTTGTGCATAGTGATTTATGTGGTCCACTTCCAGTTGTTTCATTCTCTGGTTACAAGTATTTCTTAAACTTCATTGATGATTTCTCCAGACGCACTTGGGTATACTTTTCAAAACTCAAGAGTGAAGTATTTAACATGTTCTTGGCCTTTAAGGCCTTTGTTGAAAAACAATCTGGACATCAAATTCTTAAGCTAAGATTTGATAATGGCAGAGAATATGTTAACAAAAAATTCATCAACTTTTGCACTGAGAATGGAATTCAAATGCAACATATTGTTCCATATACTCCACATCAAAATGGTGTAACTGAAAGGAAGAATCGCACCTTAAAGGAAATGGCTAATTGTATGCTTCAATCTAAAGGTTTTAGTCTTAATTATTGGGTAGAAGCAATTAACTGTGCAAATTACATAATAAATCACACTCCTACTAAGGTTTTAAAGAATATCACTCCAGAAGAAGCATGGAGCTCAATTAAACCAGATGTAAGTCACTTTCGTGTTTTTGGAAGTGAAGCATGGGCCCATATTCTAGATGAGAAACATAAAGCTTTAGAACCTAAGAGTAAAAAATGTATTTTTGTTGGATATTCTGAAGATGTCAAAGGATATAGACTTATTCCACTTAAGTCCAAAAATGTTATCACTAGAAGAGATGTAAAGTTTGCTGAAAATATATCGGCTTACGAGCCTAGTTCGGCGGATGTGCCACCTCTCCCTATCTCTTCTACTTTTGAAAATATTTCTTCTTCAGATGATGAAAGCGAGGATGAAAATCCTCCCCCACCTTCTCAGGATCCTCCTTCAGCTCCTCAGCTTCCAAAATGAGTCTGTGCTACTCGGGATGCAGCAGGTGATCTTGCCGATGATCCTACAGATCAACGACGTAGACGTTCTCACTTTGATAGAGCCTCTTCTTTACTGGCTCAAGCTTCAATGAATTATGATCCTGACACCTTTGCAGAAGCTTCAGGCCATCTAGATTGGGAAGCAGCTATGAATGAAGAATATCATTCATTATTGGCAAATGATACATGGGATCTTGTTCCTCTACCAAAGGGACGAAAACTTGTTAGATGAAAATGGGTTTATAGAACCAAGTATGGACCAGATGGGAAAGTTGATAAACACAAAGCTCGTCTTGTTGCTAAGGGTTTTTCACAAGTTGAAGGCATTGACTACACTGAAACCTTCTCCCCTGTTGCCAAAATGAACTCTATCCGCCTTGTTCTTTCCCTTGCTGCCTCTTGCAAATGGGAAGTCCATCAGATGGATGTTATATCTGCCTTCTTGCATGGGGACTTGCATGAAGAAATATATATGGAACAACCTATTGGCTTTATACAAACAGACTCCAGCCTTGTATGTCGGCTTAAGAAATCCCTTTATGGTCTCAAGCAAGCTCCTCAAGCTTGGTATGCCAAAATGGATAACTTTCTTTTAGAAAATGGCTTTTCTAGGTGTCATTCTGACAATACTGTCTACACCAAGAAAGTGGGAAAGTCTCTTATCATTCTTGTTCTTTATGTTGATGATCTTATCCTGACTGGTAGTGATCCCAACCTTATAAACCATGTGAAGTCTAGCCTTAAAAGGAAGTTTGAAATGACAGACTTAGGAAACTTACATTATTTTCTTGGTCTTCAAGTCTTGTAATCCAAGGAAGGTATTTCCCTTTCCCAGTCCAAGTATGCCTGTGATATTCTACGCCATTTTCACATGGAAGACTGTAAGCCAGCCCCTTCTCCCTTTCAGTCTCGAGTCAAACTTTCAGTCACTTGTACTTCTCCTGAAGTTGATGCTACCTTATACTGTCAACTTGTAGGAAAACTTTTGTATCTAACCCATACTCATCCTGACCTTTCCTTTGCTGTTGGCCTTGTTGCTCGGTTTATGAAAAACCCACATAAAAGTCATTGGAAAGCAGCTAAAAGAATAATTCTTTATCTTCGAGGTATAGTTTAGTTTGGGATTCATTACAGTGCTGAAGCAGCTCCTCTATTGGTTGGTTTCACTGATTCCGATTGGGATGGTGACCCTGATGATCGGAAGTCTACTGCAGGTTATGTGTTCACTCTTGGTTCAGGACCTATTACATGGGCTTGCAAGAAACAAGGTGTCATTTCTCTTTCTTCAGCAGAAGCAGAGTATCGTGGTGCCATATAAGCTAGTAACGAAGCCTTGTGGCTTTGTCAGATCCTGTCAGAGTTTGGCTTTCAGCAGCAACATCTGACTACACTTTGGTGTGATAATCAAAGTGCCATTCAACTATGCAAAGATCCAGTCCAACATCAGCACAACAAAAACATTGAACTACACATGCACTTCATCGGAAAGCTCATTCACGACCATGTTCTTGAAGTGAAATATTGTTCAACAGATGATCAAGTTGCATACATCTTTACAAAGGCTCTCACAGAGGCGAAGTTCACTAAACTTCGATTTATGGTTGGAGTTCAAAAAGTTGTCACTAAGGGGGGATAGGCTCTAGTGCCTCCTTCCTTATCCCATTGTTTCATATTTGTAAATCCTTCAATCCTATCCCAAGTTGTTCTTAAGGGGGGATGTTAGGATATTCCGACACATAGGAAATAGTTAAGTATAACTTGGTCTAGTATAGAGTTAGGTAAAGTGTGTTTCTTTACTATGTACATTTTGTAACTTACAATCCGATGGTCACGATATGTAGTGATCCAATGGTTCATTCTCTCCTCGGTATTACCAACACTTGATCCGTGGCTTAGCACCCGATTGGTCCATGATCTCTATTTAAAGAGCATGGAGGGTCATTTGTAGGTTAACTGTTCATGTGAGAAGCTTATGTAAAATTTCATTATTTTATTAATAAATTGCCTGAAGTGTCCGCGTTGGCTCAGACCATGGACTGTTTCCCTCTTTGAGGGTTTTAACCACGTCAAAATACTGGTGTATTGATCTGTGATCTGTGTGTGAACGGTGTCCTTTGGTGTTCTGTCTGAGGAACTTACCCTGTAAATTCCTACATAAAGCCACAAAAATAACAATAGAGGGATTCTATGGGGCACAATAATAACAATATGGGGGCAGTAGGGGCACAACAATATTAATAAGGGGTATAACTACAATAGTAATGGGGTAATTACTAGTATTATAGGGACCCAACATGCCCTTCTCCTTCAAAAAAGTGTTGTCCTCAACGCTTGAGTAGTTCTGAATACTTTTGCATAAAATTCTCATCCTCCCATGTGGAATCTTCAGCGGATAAGTTCTTCCACTTGATAAGATACTATGAAATTGATCGATTTCGTAGCTTTCGAGTTCTTGTTTCTATTACTGCTTCTGGTTCCAATATAATTTTTCCTTCCTCGTCAAGTTCTGGAAATATTGTTTGAACTGGGAGCTTGTTGCCTATAACCTTCTTTAAACATGAAACATGGAAAATTGGGTGCAATCGAGAAGCTGCAGGAAGCTCCAATTTGTATGCCATAGTACCAATCTTTTGCAACACCTTGTACGGACCATAATACTTTGGTGATAATTTATTATCCTTCTTAGCTTGCTTGAGGGACATTTTCTTATATGGTTGTAGCCGTAGGAATACCTAATCACCTACATCAAAACTTCTTTCACTGCGATGTTGATCTGCCTGTTGTTTCATTCTATTATGTGCCAACACGAGGTTATCCTTTAAGAGTTGGAGGACTTGTTGTTGATGTTCGATGTGATGTTCCACTGCTTGAACCTTAGAATTTTCTCTTAAATATGATGTGATGAATGGTGGTTGATACCCATAAAGTGCCATAAATGGGGTCATTTTTGTTGCTGTATGGAAGGAAGTGTTATACCACCATTCAGCCAAAGGCAACCATTTGACCCATTGTGTCTGTTTATCAAATACAAAGCAACGAAGATATCCTTCCAAACATTTGTTTACTATCTCAGTTTGCCCATCAGATTGAGGATGATAAGATGAGCTATGAGCTAACTGAGTACCAAGACAAGAAAATAATTATGTCCAAAAATTTCCAGTGAAAATGGGATCTCTGTCACTTACAATAATCTTTGGGTTTCCATGTAGCTTTTGAATTGTTTCCATAAATGCAGTAGAAACTGTACTGGCTTTAAATGGATGTGATAATGCACAAAAGTGTGCATACTTGGTAAGTCTGTCAACTACCACCATGATGACACTCTTTTCCTCAGACTTGGGTAAACCTGTGATAAAATCCATTGAAACCTCCTCCCAACGTTGGCTTGGAATGGATAAAGGTTGTAATAGACCCGGTGTCTTAATTGTTTCAACTTTATTTTGTTGCAAAACCAAACATTCCTCCACAAACTTTTGAATATCTGATTTAAGGCCATCCCAAAAAAATTCCTTCTTAACCCTGTGGTAAGTTTTTAAAAATCCTGAGTGCCCTCCTAAGGGAGAAGTGTGCAATTCCATAAGAATCTTTTGTTTTAGCTGGGAATTCTTACAGAGGTATAAGCGATCTTTGTACCATAACGAATCATTTTGCCAGCTAAATGTATCAGACATACTGGAATCTTGTTGTAACTTTCGAATAAGTGCCCACACTTCTTCGTCATTCTTCCATTCCTCCCTTGCTTCGTTTATCCAATCTGGTTGGATAATAGAAATGGTGCACAACAATGCTTCCACATCCTCATCCTTTCTTGAGAGTGCATCTGCCACCACATTTTGCTTCCCTTTTTTGTAGATGATTTCAAAGTCATAACCCAACATCTTTGTGACCCACTTTTGTTGCTCTTCAGAGGATAATATTTGTTCTAAAAAGTATTTAAGGCTATCATGATCCATTTTTACCTTGAAGTGTCTTCCCATTAGGTAGGGTCGCCATTTCTTAAGTGCATGGAGTATTGCCAACATTTCCTTCTCATAAATAGCTTTGCTTAAAAACTTTCCCTTGATTGGATGACTTTCAAAAGCAATGGGTCTTTCATCTTGCATTAGAACAACACCAATTCCATTTCTTGAAGCATCACATTCCACAATAAAGGTTTTTGTGAAGTCCGGTGTAGCTAAGACCGGTGCTTGGCACATTGCCTCTTTAAGATGTTCAAAGGCCTTTGTTGCTTCCGGAGTCCATGAAAATGCATCTTTCTTCAATAATGTTGTTAGAGGTGCTACTATTCTCCCATAATTCTTAACAAACTTGTGATAATACCCTGTCAACCCGAGAAATCCTCTTAGATGCTTTATGGATGTGGGGATTTTCCATTCCTTAATGGCTTTAATTTTGCTAGGGTCTACCTTAACTCCTTCATGAGATACAATATGACCCAGATATTCCACCTCCTGGACTCCAAAGAAACATTTGGATCTTTTTGCATATAATTGTTTCTCCTCCAATAGTTGTAGCACCCTGTCAACATGTTCAACATGATCCTTCCAAGACTTGTTGTAGATTAGTATATCATCAAAAAATACTAACACAAATTTTCTAAGGAATGGTTTGAAAATTGGATTCATCAAACCTTGAAATGTTGAAGGTGCATTGGTAAGGCCAAAAGGCATGACCAAAAATTCATAATGACCCTCATGAGTTCTAAATGTTGTTTTCAGAATGTCTTCAGTCTTCATTCTGATTTGATGATATCCTGAACGAAGATCCAACTTGGTGAAGTAAATTGATCCATGCAATTCATCCAGTAATTCATCAATGACAAGAATGGGGAACTTATCTTTAATAGTGAGCTTGTTGAGCTCCCTATAATCCGGAAACATGTGCCATGATCCATCCTTCTTGTGCACCAATACTACTGGAGCAGAGAAAGAACTTTGACTCGGTTGAATTATACCAGCCTCTAGCATTTCTGCAACCATACGTTCAATTTCACTCTTTTGGACATAGGGATATCTGTACGGCCTAATGTTTGGAGGAACACTTCCTGGAATCAGATGAATAGCATGATCATGATCATGCATAGGTGGGAGACCTTTGGGAGTCTCAAATACCTTGGAATGATTGTCTAGGACTTTTTGGAGATCTGGAGAAATAGATGATTCCAATGTGGAAACATCTAGCGAAAATAATTGTGCAATTACACCTCTTTGCTCCTTTTTTAGAAGCTTTGTCATACCATTAGAGCTGATTATCTTTCCTTGTTTCCCTGCAATACCCCTTAATTCAACTTCCTTTCCTTCCGTAGAAAATTTGATGAAAAGTTCTTGAAAATTAAAAGCTATTGTACCCAAGGATTGTAGCCATTGGACTCCTAGTACAACATCAGCACCTCCCATTGGAATGGAAAGCATTAGGCTAGTCAATACATATTCTCCCATGGATAGCTTGATATTATGGCACTTTCCAGAGAAATTTATTGTTCCTCCATTTGCAATCATCACTTGACACTCTGGTGCTGGATATAGGAAGCAATTCAATTCTTTTGCTACCTTACAATGAATAAAATTGTGGGTGCTTCCTGAATCAATCAACACTATTACCTTTTTCTTCTTGATTTGTCCTTCTATCTTGATGGTTTGAGGAGTGGTAATTCCTGCCAATGCATTACAAGATATGGTCGGATTTATTTGTTCTTCATCTAGGCTTTGTTCCTGGAGTATATCCTCTTCTTTTGACCTTTCTTGCTCCTTTTCTTCTTCCTCTTCACAATCTATGTAGAATAATTTCTTCTCAGCACACTTATGACCTTTAGTGTATTTGCTATCACAACTGTAACAAAGCCCTTTTCTCTTTTTTCTTCCAATTGTTGTGGTGTCAACCTTATAGGTTGTGGAAGACTAGGGGCAACAACACTTCCGTCTTTATAGTTGTGAGTGGTATGCTTCCTGGTTGCCATAATTTTGCTTTCCATTTTTCTTGCTAACCTGAATGCCTTCTCTAATGAATCAGGTTCCCAAAGGCGAACATCATGTTGGATATTATCCTTTAAAGACCCTATGAACACATCAATCCTATGCTCCTCTAGAATATCTTTTACCCTTATGTTCAATTTTTGAACTCCTCAATGTGCTCCATTATTGAACCCTTTTGTTTGAGACTTATCAATTGGCTAAAAAAAGTGTTGCTTTTTGTATCCTCATAATGTGCTATCAATTCTTCCGTAAAAATTGTCCAAGTGATAAATTGTTTACGAGAGAAAAGCCATTGATACCATACAAACTGATTTGGTTCCAAATATAAAGTTGCCATACGTACCTTTTGTGTGTTTTGCACATTATTGAGATCGAAGAATTGCTCCATTTGTAATATCCATGTGGCGGGATCCTTGCCATCAAACTTCCTCATATCGATTTTTGGAATATAGTGAGTCTTCGATCCAACATTAGAGTCTATGGAGTCATGATTAATGTTTCTTTTGTTCTCATCATGAGTTTCCTTTAGTATCCTTTCACCATTAGCGACCATTTCTTGTAGCAACTTATTCATATTATCTTCAATTCTTCCATCTTATCATCCATGCCATCAATTTTAGCTTCTACGCCTTTCTTTAAAAAATCCATCTTAGCTTCTACACCTTTCTTTAAACCATCCATCTTAGCTTCTACATCTTTCCTTAAACCATCCATCTTAGATTCTGTTGCTTTTTGTGCAAGTGACACTTGTTGCACTTGTTCTTGTAATTTTGATATATCATATAGCATTTCTTCTTCTTCTTCATGAGTCATGCTAGAGCTTTCAGGTTCCCTACTAGGTGTTTGCATTTTATTTCCTCGGGGCATCAGTTACCGATAATAATTCTCTACTATGCCCTTTGAATTCCTTCAAAATAAATTTTCAAACCAAGCTTAAGCAAAAATTTAAGAAAATCTACACACCTTTTTTCACTTTGTAGGAGCTCGACATTGCCTCTGATGCATCTCTGTACTTTCTGATTATCTAGTTTCGAATTTGTGACCTGCAGTAGCCTTTTGTGTCCTCTTTCCAATGTCACAAGTCTGACCCAAATTGAATTCTCCAAGGAAGAGTTATGCGAAATCTTCCACAGTGACTTGATTATAGACTAGTTCAGTATAGTGAACTTGTACGACGTGCCACGAGTCACTGTTTCAACCTTTAGATCTGAAAAATGCATATAAGAAACTAGAGTCTGTCCTCTTTCTATAACGTTTTACGAAATTTCAATCTGATCCCCAGAGAGAAAGTTATGACGATTTTCCCTAGGTCACCTATTTGGAATGTAATTCAGGAGTCTACAAAAAGACTAACTTCCTCAGATCATATCTTCGCAAATATAGCGCGAAAAGATCTAAACTTCGGACCCAAGGTTCAGCACGATTTCTTCTCAAATGGGTTTTTTTTTCAACTTCTGAAACATCACAGAGAAAAAGTTATAGCGAAAATGCCATGATGACCTATTTGGAGCAGTGAAACCCTAGAATCCAAAGCTCGCATACCAAATGTTATGAAACCAGCTCAAGAAAAGATAGAAAAGATAGATCAACGCCTTAGAATTCAGCCTCTTCACGGGGGCAACCTCCTTTACATTACATAAATGAACAATTCTTGGATGATTCAAATGACAAAACCTCCTTTCGATATATAGGAGTCTAAGGAGTCACAATATAATCCAGCCGACCTAACAATAATAATATAAAGCCCCAAAAATAACAATATATGGATTCTATGGGGCACAATAATAACAAAATGGGGGCAATAGGGGCACACAAATATTAATAAGGGGTATAACTACAATAGTAATGGCGTAATTACTAGTATTATAGGGACCCAACAGTAATTTATTTACATGTTTTCTTCTGATACCCAAATATGAGAATCCTTGACTGCTTTCCTATCCCGGTTAACTTCTTTCATTTCTTCCAAAGTCTAGCCTAGGGAACCCTTAATTGCTCCCTAGATATAATTTGAAGCCATTCACCATTTAGCCCTTGAGATCTACAGTAACTTATCTACCTTTCCTTGTAAACACTGTTTTTAGAACCTAATCCAGTCTTTTTTGTCATACATATGACTCCATAGCCCAATGGAATAAGCCAAAACTCTGTCCATCTAAGTAAAGTGATCCCACCACCAAATTTTCAAAACAAAACCCAAGTTCAAGTAATAAATAGCCTAAAATCATCTTAACTCAAAAAAAGGTAAATTTTAAAGAGAGAGACCTCTCTGAGCGTTAGGAAGGCTAGGTCCTGATCTCCAAAAGTGGTTTGTGGTTATCTTTGGTTTTTTTTTCTTATTACTTCAAAAGAATTATCAGAGTGATAATATTTTTAGAGACCATACTGGGGAAGACTAACATTTTCTTTAGAAATATTTTACAGGTTCAGATCTGATCTATGATGGTGGATGTTGGGCCGTTAATATGCCATTATTATTATCACTTTTGAACACTTATCCCACCCATTTCCACTATTCTTCATCATATCATTTATAATTTATCATTTAAATCCATTTTATAAATGATTTATGCTCTTATGAATGAATACTATCTATTCTCCTTTATTTCTAATAAATTCATGATTATGAATTATTTTATCAATGATAGTTTTAATAAGTTGGTTATAACATTATTTACCATTTTTAGCCTCCAAGATAATTTTCAGATTGAAGATTTGATTTTTATAAGTGCCAACTCAGAAATGCGCTGGAATAAGGAGTGACAGTTTTGCGGTTGAGATTCTGAGCAAATGGAGAAGAATATGGAAAATCCGGAACATGGGTTTTGTCCAGAACGGACCCAATTAACTTTAGTGAAGAATGGTTTGCCCAAATTCGGCTTGTACTGAGAGAAACATAGGGTTCTTTGAGCACGATTTTCTCAGATTTGTTGTTGCGGCCATCCTCCAAATCTTAGCTGCAAAGCCAAATTCGTCTTGCTTTTGTTGAGAGATGAAAGGAAATATATTTTCTTGTTGATCAACTGGTTAGAATCAATCCAATTTTGTAAAAGGAATCATGTTGTACTTATCCTTATTGTAACTTCTCTCTGATCTCTCTCTATTTAAATGAAAACAGAGATTAGAGATGGGGAGGACTTCGGGGACTGGGGGATGACTAAGAGAATGAAGAATGATGGTGGATTATTCATGATAGGATAGGGATTGTTGCATGTTGTAATTCTCAAGCATTTGCTGTTGTAATGATTCCACAATTTGCTGATTAATACATGATTTGGGAGTTGCTGTTCATTCTTTTCCTTCTGAAGTAACCCAGCAGCGTCCGCTGGCGGCTAAGGGCCCAGCCTCTGGTGGGGTACGCTGCTGCTGCTACTATATATATTATATTCTTTTGATTTCTGCATGGTTTGCTTATCTTTATTGCTCGATAATCTGACATGCTTTTTCATATGCTATTCCATGCTTTGCTACGATTAATTCATTAATGGTTCTTTCAGGAAATCCATGTAGTGACTATGTATTGTATGAGTGAATCTTTTCAGAGTTGATTGCATGTTATTAGTCTAAACCAGCTATTTCTGTTACAGAGAATTTGTACTGAATATTATTGCTATTGGATTCATTTGAAATCCTGATTATTGGAATCCGAAAAGTGATATTATTCTATTTGGAAGCATAGCCGTATTCACCTTAATCGTCAGATTACTATATTAGTGTGTCATGTGTATGTATGGTTGATTCTTGTTGTTCCATAATTCATCAGTGAGTGTTGTTCCATAAAGTACATTCCATCCAATTTGCCTTAAGAGAGAAGATTGTTATTTTATCGCAGAGTGTGAGTTTGGTTCAATAGAGCAAGTTTGGTTCTGACTCGCGAGACTTAGTTCATTTGATTGTTGTTCCATTTCCTATTTGCTGTTCCATTTTACTTTTTGCCGTTCCATTTACTTGCATTTGCTGCTTTGGTGTGAGAGAAGGTCTAAGGCTGTAGTGAGCCTCAACAGTCGCTGCCTAGCTCCCAGACCTATGGTCCATGCTCTAATTTCCTTTCCATCAGTTTCTAGAGGGATGGGTTATCGTTTCCGCGCCCTTGACTGATAAGCTGTCTTGTGTGATTTTATTCTTTTAGAGCAATTTAGTCATAGTTTAGCATCCGTTTACTCTTGCATTTTCTGAACGCTGTACTACTAAGCATTAATCTTGAGTAAATAGCCGCCTCAGACTGAGTGCACTCTTGAAATAAAAAGTCGTCCCTGGGTTGATAATTAATGTGAAGGTAATTAGAGGTGAAAAAGACCCTTTTTATCGCTCCACATTTTGGCGCCGTTGCCGGGGAGAGTGTAGCCATTTCTAAAGAGTAGTGTGAATCTGATGAGTGCCTGCTAGGGAAGAGTTGGATCTTAAAAACGGAAGGTAAGAACCTGCGTACGGAGCATGTAAAAGCCCTGCTCCCCCATCCGCTTTCCAGCAGGACTGTTAAAGAACCTAGGGTAGAAATAGATGTTTGAATTTTTGTGTGAATGATTAGGAAAAAGATAGAAATTTTTAAAAAATGAATCACATGATCTCACGCAAGTGGTGATGTAAGCACCACCCATTTCACTAACCGATTGACAGGAACATTTGAAGAAGGAGCCTCGAAGAAACACATGAAGAACATCTTATATTATGGTAAGAAATGGCTCACGTTTCAACTTTTGAATTTCCTATCAAAGATCTAGGAGAAGTGACACAAATGCACATAATTCCCCAATCTTTACCAAATTTTCATGGTTTAGCAAATGAAGATCCAGATACATTTTTATTTGAGTTCGAAATACTTTGTAGAGGATATCATTATTGTACTAATGATCAAAGATTGAAAGTGTTTCCTCTTACTCTAAAAGGAGCAGCTCTCCGATGGTTCATGAGCCTAGGTGGGAATTGCATCCAATCATGGGAGGACATGGAGAACATATTCTTGAAGAAGTACCAAGACTATTGCAAATCCAATGAAGATATTTTCGGTATGATACAAGGGGAAGATGAAAGTTTGGAGGACTATGTAGATCGATTTCAATACAACCTTCAAAGATCAAAATATAAGCATTTGGAGAAAGAGATCTTAAAAACACTCCTTCTTAAAGGAATCACAGATGAATGTTTAGAAATCTTAAATCTGATAGGAAAAGGTGATGTTTTTCAGTTATCATATGATGATGTTTGTGAGTTGTGCATAAGGTATTCAAGAGGAATCTCCAAGGCTGGTAAGAATTCTAGAGATGTTTGTTCTTTCTTTTCCAAATCTACTACAAGAATAGGAGACATAAGAGCTGAAATCAATGTGTTATTTGAAAATTTTAAAGTTGATTTTATTAGCTCTCTAAATGAAAAATTGGATGTTTTGCAGGTTCATAAAAATCAAGAATCGGATGAAGTGTTTTACCCTCAGGAACGAAAGGAGCATCTCATAGATACTCACTCTTCCTTATCTAGGATGGAAGCAACATATCAAAGAGGTAAGGAAGCTGCAACAAGGTCAAAACCACGGAAATCATGGCCTACAGGTATGGTTCAAAACACTCCCTCTCCACTTTCTTACTTGCATAATCCATTATGGAATACTAATGTGTTAGGGCAGCCATGTCAATCTCAATATAACCACCAACAATTTTCTCTACAAGCTTGGCATGGTTCACCTTATGGTTGCATGACTACTCTCCCCCATCTTGTAGCACAAGCACATTCTCCATATTCTCCACCAGCTTTTCCACAATATCTTGCTTTCCCATCAAAACCATTCACACAACCCAATCAACCATATCATCAAAATGCTCCATTCCTTACACATTTTCCTGCTCAACTAATTCCACACCCTCACCATAATAAACCAGTACAACATACTTACAATGTTGAACTGGAAAATTTAGCCACCCTTCCCACCCATTCTATCTCACATGTGTTATTAGAGAAAATCTACAATGAGATTCAGAATGTTTCAAATGCAAAAATTTTAGAAGCTATGGAAGAAAATGAGGTTTCTTTTACTATGCATCAACAAGCTATTTTAAAAGCTCAAGAACTTCATGATATGATGGCTATGCGAAATCAAAAAAGTAAAGGATATATTGAAGATTGGTTTCACTCCATCATTTGTTTGCAACATCACTCTATGCTTCAACAATTTTTGATACCATTTTTTGAAGGGAAGTTGGCTTCTCGTACCCTAATATCCATTAACATGCATTTTTCAAATTTGGGTATGTGCATACGTGAAGCCTTACTTCGAAAATGGCTTCACTGGAAGTACTCATATACGTAGTAATATTCATTTTTCAAATCAAAATAGGTCAGTGAAGAAAATAAAATAAATAGGGGAATAAATAAATGCATTTTGTTTTTTGATGTAAAACTAGTTGTTTTTTGTTGCAACATGCTATCGAAATCAATATCGGTGATAAATATTTCAATTTATTTGTGCATGTAGATGAATCATAATAGAAATAATAAGTTCTACAAACACTCATTTTCATTTTTATCACCAATTTGAAAAAATGCTTGAATATCATTTTTTTTGGCTTGCGAGCTTGATGAAATTTATGGAGAAACAGTCGGGACAGTCATGTTTTGAGGGACCAAAAGTGAATATTTTAAAAATCTGTTTCTACCCTAGGTAGCCCTTGATGTTTACTTTCTAACCCAATTTGAACCACTCAATTTGGATTTGAAACGAAAAAGTTAGAAACAAAACATTGACAGGGTGTCTAGCGGGCAGCTCAGGAACAGAGTTGGGACAGTCAGTTTTTGGAGGCCTAAATGAATGAATTTTTAAAACCTGTTTCTATGGTAGATTCCCCTATGAATCTAGTTTACAATGCAATTGGAATCACTCATTTTAGATATCGTATGGGGAAGTTATGATCAAAATACTGACCGTCTATCGTAAATCAACACCCTTAAAACTATGTCTTTCTGGCTGATCCTTACAGTATTTGACCTATTAATTCTTCTTTTCTTAAAAAAATGTTTATATTGGAGATAAATAAATGAATATACTTTCATTTCCAATTTAAATCATTCGAATCCGACATCAAACGAAAAACCTATGCTTAAAACATTAACTGTTGGTCTAAGCTGGGTAATCGAAAATGACTCTGTTATGCAGGTTGTTCTAACTAAAATTGACATATCATATCATTGAATTTTTAAAACCTGTTTCTATTGGAGATACGCCTTTGAATTAGCTCTCATTTCGCTTTGGAATCACTCAATTTGGACGGAAAACAAAGAAGTTGTGATTAAAACACCGCTGGTTAGTATGGTCGACCACTGCTCTCTCACAGGTGACAAATAAATTTTACTATTTTCTTTGTGGATTTGTTATACAGAGTAACTACTTGTTGTTTTTTGCATAATTCTTGGATTAGGGAAGCCCAATCACCTCTCTTTATCCATGATTTAATGTTTTATTGCAGGTAGATACTCGTTTTTGCAGGTCCTAGGAGAAAAAGAAGGTCAATTTATGGACGAATGATTCTTGAAAGAAATTTTAATGAAACAAAGGAATTTTATCCAACTCATTACCCAACGGATTCATAATAGAAGAAATGAACAATTGATTTCGATTTGAAGATTCATGTCTTGTCACTGCTGCCAGAACATTTTTCAAAAAGATCATTTTTTTGACATAATATCATAGCTGTTGTAACTTAATTTATTTATTTACATACTGTTTTTTGTTGTTTCTTTTCTAATTTCTCTTATATTTTGTGTTTCAGGTGTTGCTTCATTCAAAGTGTAACTCATCCTTAGCATCAATGCCGTGAACAACTAATTTCTTTTATGCATGCTTTCATTTTATGATTATCTATTTTGTTGTTCCTTTTTCACGTTTTGTTGTTCCTTTCCGAATGGAACAACACTTCTGCACTTTCACATTTTGCTGTTCCCTTTCGAATGGAACAACACTTCTGCACTTTCACGTTTTGCTGTTCTTTTTCGAATGAAACAACACTTCTGCACTTTCACGTTTTGCTGTTCCTTTTCGAATGGAACATCACTTCTGCACTTTCACGTTTTGCTGTTCCTTTCCGAATGGAACAACACTTCTGCACTATCACATTTTGCTGTTCCTTTTCCAATGGAACAACACTTCTCGAAAAGGAACAACACTTCTGCACTTTCACATTTTGTTGTTCCTTTCCGAATGGAACAACACTTCTGCACTATCACGTTTTGCTCCGAATGGAATAGCACTTCTGCACTATCACGTTTTGCTGTTCCTTTTCGAATGGAACATCACTTCTGCACTTTCACGTTTTGTTGTTCCTTTTCGAATGGAACAGCACTTCTGCACTTTCACGTTTTGCTGTTCCTTTCCGAATGGAACAACACTTCTGCACTATCACGTTTTGCTGTTCCTTTTGGAATGGAACATCACTTCTGCACTTTCACGTTTTGTTATTCCTTTCCGAATGGAACAACACTTTTGCACTATCACGTTTTTTTGTTCCTTTCCGAATGGAACAACACTTCTGCACTTTTCATTTTTGCTGTTCCTTTTCTAATGGAACATCACTTCTGCACTTCTCATTTTTGTTGTTCCTTTTCCAAAGGAACGACACTTGCATTTTTGTTATTCCTTTTCCAAAGGAATGACACTTTTGATTGATGTTGTTCCTTTTCCAAAGGAACGACACTTTTGATTTTTGCTGTTCCTTTTCCAAAGGAATGGCACTTGCGTTTTTTCTGTTCCTTTTCTAAAGGAATGACACTTTTAGTTTTTGTTGTTCCTTTTTCCAAAGGAACGGCATTTCCATTTTCACGCTTTTTTGTGTGTATTTTTGTTTTTTTTTTTTGTGCATTTTCTTTGTTGTTCCCGACACGGAACACCACTTTTTGAGTGTTTTTGCTGTTCATTTAAAAGAGAAACACTTTGGGAATATTTTTGAGAGCAACCCTTTCCTTCCTCTTGTGGGATTATTCCTAATTCATCTCAACCACATTTTACTGATTTCATTTTATGGCATGAAGTACACTATTTTTATGAGGACAAGAATTATGGATTCTATTGAAGCGAGTTAATATCATTCACGTTATGATCTTTAACAGGACAGCTCCTTGATGATAGCTTATTTTCAAAATGGACACAATTATTTACATACTACTTTACTGCATTGTTTTCTGCTGTACATGATCCTGATTGATCATCTTAATACCATGCTGGTTCCATCCTACATGGTTATAATCTTCTCTGTCTGTAATAAATGAGATTATGGGTATATTTTTTTCTATTGACATGTTCAACTTCTTCCGCCATCCCTGCTCTTAAGGAGTATTGAGCCTCCCTCTTTTTATCATAAAAATGTGTAATAACAACAAAATTTTGTTTACAGATGGAGGATAGGGGGTCTCATGACGAGCCAGCCTACCATGTTCATAAGGCTGTAACAAAGTGACATTCCCATTATGGCCACCACACCAGGGTTATGATCCATTAGATAGCCAAATTATCCTTGGAACATGAGGTCTCATCACGAGCCTGCCTGATCACTTTTGCTACCTCCTAGTGAATGGTAGTGTGGTTATCTGGTTACCACGCCAGCACACTGATCTCTTATGTAGAACATCACTAAAACTCTCCATTTATAAATTGAGGATCCTGGCTCATATGGGTTAAAAAGCAACCCTGCCGAGGCCATGGACGCCTGTTGGCAGCAGAGGCTCTGCTTATGGTATTGAAGTTATATCTTATCGTCAATTATTACTATAATACCCTTTTCTTATTTTTTTTCTTTTTATCAGAGAAGTTATTTCCTTAATTGTTTTTTTTCCCTATTTTGAACCTTTACGCATGAGACATTGTTTTATGATCAATCGCATCATTTTTCAGCTAGAATACCGTCAGTAAAGCATCTTTTTGGCATATTGCTGTCCTTTTTCTCTTTTCATAACTTATCATCAATTCAAAGCATCCTATCTTTTATTCATAACTATCTTTATACACTCTGTTTTCATTATAACCATCACTCTCGTCGTCCTATCATTGATATGTGTACTCTGCTTCATTTACTGTTGTATTGTTCATTCCCTTGCCTTGCCGTCAGCACCACACCTCTCATATGCTTTATGGTCATGGAATTCCTTTTCCAATTGGAGGGGAGAATGTATGCATTATGGGATTGCATGTGATATGATTACTACACTCTGCCATAACTTGTTGATTTGATAAGTTTTTCTGATTGAAATTTTTGCATGCATTTTATCTGTTGCTATTCAAAACTAACACTATGGATTCAAGAACATTGTATGCACAAGTATGATTTGTTTACAGGAGAACAACAAGTATGCAGGGGAAATTCTATTCACAGCATGACCACACTATTGCAACTAACAGAAGCGGCTCGAGCAACTTGCGAACATGAACAACTCTTCAGACATTATGTGCTTACTTGGATTCCACCTTTTGCATCACTTTCCGCACCAACTTTGCCTACATCAGCTTCAAAAATTGTCAATACATATATGTCATTCCACATTTTTCTTTTGGAGGTAAAACTTGAGGTAAAATAGCATAATTTTCTGATTTATTACGAATTTAGGAGAATTTACTGAACATCCATTTTGAGCATTATTTACCATCCTTCATTTCATAGTTTTTACCACTTCCCATTTTTCAGCGGCATATCATCTCTCGGTTTGGGGGAGTGTCTCTTTCCTTCATTTCTTTTTTATGACCATGTCATTCATATCCTTTATCATCCATTTATATTCTTATTCATTCTCAACACCTCCCTTCTTCCATGTTGTTTTACACCAAGCATAGAATTCAACAGCTGGTAGCAACCGCCTCTATTTGTTTTCTATCATTGCATGAGGCCATGCTAATTTTTCAGAGAGGGGGAGGAATTGCTATGCATGATGGATGTTTTCTATTTTCTTTCTCCTTTAAGGCATACAATTTCAGTGTAGAAATTGATTTCCCTAATATTTTTAAAACTATGAACTCCATTCTTGTGATCTCTAGGAAACACAGACATACTATTAAAATACACATACCTAGATAAATTCAAGATAAATTGGTTCATAAAAATTTCGGAAATCATGCACTCTCACCTACAACCATTTTGTTTATATCTCATGATCCGTGCATCAAAACAATCTGATTTTTGGATCATAAAGGCATTCATATATTATAAATTTACTTGCCAAATTTCAACAAAAGCTGGGTTGTAGTTTTTGGGAAAATGGTTAATAAAGGTTGTTGTTATTTATATTATATTTTGCTGCAACTTAATTGTTATGCCTTCATCAAGATTCCTAAAATTGAATATTCATTAATTGAGGAAGAATTCATTTGTTCTATCCATTTCATGCGCTGAGATGAACATATTTTTTTTATTGCTTGGTTAACACATGGGTTTTTGTCTTTGGGTTGCATGAGGACATGCAATATATTCAGTTTTCGTTGCATGAGGACATGCAACATATTGAGTGCGGGGCTATGTTGAGTCGTTAATATGCCATTATTATTATCACTTTTGAACACTTATCCCACCCATTTCCACTATTCTTCATCATATGATTTGTTATAATTTATCATTTAAATCCATTTTATAAATGATTTATGCTCTTATGAATGAATATTATCTATTCTCCTTTATTTCTAATAAATTCATGATTATGAATTATTTTATCAATGATAGTTTTAATAAGTTGGTTATAACATTATTTACCATTTTTAGCCTCCAAGATAATTTTCAGATTGAAGATTTGATTTTTAAAAGCGCCAACTCAGAAATGCGCTGGAATAAGGAGTGACAGTTTTGCAGTTGAGATTCTGAGCAAATGGAGAAGAATATGGAAAATCCGGAACATGGGTTTTGTCTAGAACGGACCCATTTAAGTTTAGCTAAGAACGGTTTGCCCAAATTCGGCTTGTACTGAGAGAAATGCAGGGTTATTTGAGCACGATTTTCTCAGATTTGCTGTTGCGGCCGTCCTCCAAATCTCAGCTGCAAAGCCAAATTCGTCTTGCTTTTGTTGAGAGATGAAAGGAAATATATTTTCTTGTTGATCAACTGGTTAGAATCAATCCAATTTTGTAAAAGGAATCATGTTGTACTTATCCTTATTGTAACTTCTCTCTGATCTCTCTCTATTTAAATGAAAACAGAGATCAGAGATGGGGAGGACTTCGGGGACTGGGGGATGGCTAAGAGAATGAAGAATGATGGTGGATTATTCATGATAGGATAGGGATTGTTGCATGCTATAATTCTCAAGAATTTGCTGATTAATACATGATTTGGGAGTTGTTGTTCATTCTTTTCTTTCTGAAGTAACCCAGCAGCATCCACTGGCGGCTAAGGGCCCAGCCTCTGGTGGAGTATGCTACTGCTGCTACTATATATATTATATTCTTTTGATTTCTGCGTGGTTTGCTTATCTTTATTGCTCGGTAATCTGACATGCTTTTTCATATGCTATTCCATGCTCTGCTACGATTAATTCATTAATGGTTCTTTCAGGAAATCCATGTAGTGACTCTGTATTGTATGAGTGAATATTTTCAGAGTTGATTGCATGTTATTAGTCTAAACCATCTATTTCTGTTACAGAGCATTTGTACTGAATATTACTGCTATTGGATTCATTTGAAATCCTGATTATTGGAATCCGAAAAGTTATATTATTCTATTTGGAAACATAGTCATATTCACCTTAATCGTCATATTACTATATTAGCGTGTCGTGTGTATGTATGGTTGATTCTTGCTGTTCCATAATTCATCAGTGAGTGTTGTTCCATAAAGTACATTCCATCCAATTTTCCTTAAGAGAGAAGATTGTTATTTTATCGCAAAGTGTGAGTTTGGTTCAATAGAGCAAGTTTGGTTCTGACTCGCGAGACTTAATTCATTTGATTGTTGTTCCATTTCCTATTTGTTGTTCCATTTTACTTTCTGCCGTTCCATTTACTTGCATTTGCTGCTTTGGTGTGAGAGAAGGTCTAAGGCTGTAGTGAGCCTCAGCAGTCGCTGCCTAGCTCCCAGACCTATGGTCCATGCTCTAATTTCCTTTCCATCAGTTTCTAGAGGGATGGGTTATCGTTTCCGCACCCTTGACTAATAAGCTGTCTTGTGTGATTTTATTCTTTTAGAGAAATTTAGTCATAGTTTAGCATCTGTTTACTCTTGTATTTTCTGAACGCTGTACTACTAAGCATTACTCTTGAGTAAATAGCCGCCTCAGACTGAGTACACTCTTGAAATAAAAAGTCGTCCCTGGGTTGATAATTAATGTGAAGGTAATTAGAGGTGAAAAAGACCCTTTTTATCGCTCCACAGTGGACGGTGATGAGACACACATAGGTTAAAATCATCCACCTGGTGACTCCAAATCAATTTCACAATCAAGACTCCGTTGGAGGAATGAACATGAAAGAGCAATATGGGAAGATTGCAATATATAAAGATTGTTATCCAAGACATCATGTTTTTTCTCATCAAGAAGGTTTTTCAATGTATATTGTATTTTAGAGAAGACCTTAGATTAGTTTTTTATTATTTTCCTTTGAAAATTGTAAATATAAAATCTCCTTACACATTTGAGCAGCATTATTATGAATCTTATGATGATCATTTTCCAATCAAGAAATATCCAATAACCAATAATGATCTTACAATACCTGTACATATTCCTGTACCCTGGAAAGTTCCTAATTGGTATAAGCCACTCATCTCACCTCCTACACTCCATGTTTTCCCTAACAATTATTACAAATATCTCCCTAGGTTTGATGGAGAAGATGGTAAAATCACTGCCCAAAAACATATTCAAGGTTTTGAGAATTATTTGGACTTATTTGAAATTGATGAAGATGATGTTAGAATCAGGCATTTTTCTCTCCCTTTGCAAAGTAGAATAAAGAGTTCGTTCAAGAATCTACCTATTACAAGAATCTCAAACTTCCAACAGTTTGTCAAATTGTTCCTTGATAGATGGATAACCAAAGTCAATCTTTTTGTGATCATAGAAGAATATAATATGTTAAAAAGACAGTGAAATGAAACAATACAACAATTTTCTGACAGATTTAATCAAATCTATTATTCAATGCCATCAAATATAAGGTCTCCTGATTCAACTCTCTTGCATTATCCAAAAGCATTTGATCTAGAGATAGAATTTTGCTAAGAGAAAGGAACCCCTCAACACTGGAATAGATGCAGAACATTGTAGTAGATGTAGAAGTTAATCTGCAAATTAGAAGAGAAAAGTTGAAAGCAAGAGTGGAGAAGAACAACATTGCAGAGGTAAAACTCGACATTTTTGTAAGGAAAATAGAGGAAAGGATATGGAAGATCATCATGAAAGATAAATTTTTTTATTCAAAATCACCATGACACATTTATTTCACAAAAAGAAGAGGTTGATAGCCATGAACAAATTCCTGCTAATTCCAACTACCATAGATCATAAGATATATTTATAGAGCAATATGTGGAGAAGAAATTTGCTGATCTAATGTGTATGTTTGATGACATTACTTCTTTTCATGATTTGCCTAAATATGATCAGTATGATGATAAATATGTTCTTCAAATCCAAACTAACTTTATAGAGCAATCAGAAACTAGTTTGGGAAATAAAGAAATTCAGTTTCAGCAGCTTGAAAACAGTGATCATCTTATTCATATCAACTATGAAAGTGAGGAAGAAAGTGTAGAAAATTTGGAAATAAGTGAAGCTTCTTTGCCTCTTTGTTTTGCTTCATTTCAGTTCATCAGAGAAAACTTTAAAGCAATAAAAAATCAGCAATCTTTAGGTATTGATATTGAAAACAAAGAAGATAATGAAAATCTTAATCAGGATTCTTCAGTTTCACAAGTGCAATTATCAAATTCTATTGAAACATCTGATCAGATGACAGAGGAAAGTTCTCTACCATTATGTTTTGAATAATTTCAGTTTTTAAATGAAATATGGTATAATATCTCCAAAGAAAAGGATGAATAACATTCAGAAATCCATGAAGTCCCATTAAAACCCATATGTAATTGGTTGCAACAATCCTTCCATGTCTTTTATGATCCAATAGCTGATATGTTAGATGATGAATGTAGTCATAATTTTTCTCCATTAACTAACTATGAGATTCAAAACCAAGATGATAAAGGTTTCACCAGACACACATTTCAATCAGTAAAAATATCATCACAAAGCTTATCTGAAAATCTGCAAGGTGATAGATATGAAAATGACATTTCACTTTCATGGCATGGAGGCCATCCAAAACAATTGTATAGTTTCTTAGATCAGTTAAACTTTAGTGTATATATCTTGGAAGATCCTTTTGTACAGTTTCTAGAGTCAATAGAGGAAATCAAGTATTTCCTTATCTGCTCATTCGTTGACAACATTATAATCGGTTTTAGAATCTCAGTTTTGATCACAAACAAGCAAAGGCAACAAAATACATAAAATTGCATAATGCTTGAATGATTGCATGGGCTGTTTCATTTTACCTAACCAGCAGTTGAACAATTGATTAGAGTAAGTAGGTAGGAATTTAGTTTATTTTAGTTTTCAGTTTTCAGCAATTTATGAAATAATTCATTAGAAGTTGAAGCCTGGAAAGAAGTTCCTAAAGATCTTGATGATCTATTAGTTTGGTTTGAGAATTGCAGTACCTTCTTTCAATTTCAGATCAAATTTCAATTTGTAGAAACGGGTGTATTTTTAGTTTAAGGGTTTCAGTCACATAGATAATACAACAAAACATATACATGTTTGGGATTTGCACAATGGATCACGCTACTAGTTGACGGTGTTCTTGACATCTCATAAGGAGATGCCATCCCCATGTGTAGGGTCCTATAATAATAGTATTCATAATTTTGAATTGACTATGGTCAGTATTGTAATATTGTACATACCTTTGCTTTTTACAAACGTATTACCAAATTAAAAAATGTAAAGTGGGTATGTCCTAAAAGAACAATCAAAGGACAAAAAGAAACAAAGATAAAAAAAGTGAAAAATGTGAACCCCACAAAAAGAGATAAAAATAGATCATGAAAGTGTGGAAATTCAAATGCCACTACTATTTTACTTTTTTCTACAAATAATGATTATGTATAGCTTGTTTAAAATACCATAATCCATGATAAGTCAAACAACTTAATCTTGATTTTTCATGCTTTAAATTTAATGTTGATAGATAAAGAATAGAGATCTAGCCAAACAATTTAATCTTGGTAGATCAATATTTAAAATAGAGAATGATAGGGAGCTCAACAGTTTAAACTGAGCTCTTGGATGAAATAAGGTTTGAATTAGTTAGTTTCCTGTTTCAAAGAAAAATTAATAAGGGCTAGAAAGCTCAAATTCACCCATGTAAGTAAGGAATAAGATGTTAAAATAGTAGATGGGTAGGTACAAGCAATTTGTACAAATCATGGATAAACATCATTTGGCATATTACTAATTTCCCTCCCCACAATGTGCTCTAATACTAAAATCCTTTAGTCATAAAGGCTCGAAGCATTTCTTTGACTTTTGGTGGGACCAGACCCTCGGCTTAGTGACTCATGGACATCAAGTATTGGACTTTACCTTATTGAAACCCTTCTCATTCACGAAAACACCCTTCCCCTTTACATCACTCATTTTACCCTACAAAATCCCTTTTCCTAAGTTTAAAACACGTTTTACTTAGGAAAGGTAAAACCCCCTTAACTAATTCCCCTCTCATTCAAAATACTCAAAAACCCACCAAAAATGCTTTTATCCTAAGTATAAGTGTTAAATGTTGATATTGGGCCACCACACTGAAGAAATTCAAGCCAAACATCATATTTTACATTATGCTTACTATATTTTACATTCTGCGCATTCATTTCATATTAACGTACTAACCTAATGTATTATCTCCCAATATGCCTTTTTCCCATATTAAATAAATCCTTCATATATAATACCCAAACCCCGATTTAGTTATAAACTATAATTTCATCTCCCACATTATTTAAATTAACTCCCTGCTTCATATTTCCTTGAGATAAACCTA
The DNA here is from genome assembly GCA_031772625.1 of Pinus tabuliformis. Lineage (NCBI taxonomy): Eukaryota > Viridiplantae > Streptophyta > Pinopsida > Pinales > Pinaceae > Pinus > Pinus tabuliformis. The sequence continues at coordinate 162,157,598 of CM062808.1, forward strand.
TTAACCCACCAACCCTTAGTGCCATTAAAGAAAACCCCGCTAAATCTCTCCCCTATTTTCACCGTGCATCCCTGCCACACGATGGCCATTAGATTGTGCACCCCCAAATCCTACGGCCCTCGCCCATATTGCACCCATTCATCTCCTGACCTTTACCAAGCCAAGAGCATGTGACATGGGCAATATTTCTTGGGCTTGATTTTGCTACGTGTCAGCCTCCAGCATAGATTGCATTCCCTTGGGGAAATACCGCCCGTCTGCTAAAAGTGGTGCGATGGCCTCCAAAACATCCTCCCCACCCAACGCAAAAAATGTCCACTATTCATAAAATACTTTCCTCACCAAAATATAATGGTTGCCCTTTAAAAGGCTGAGAAGTGCCATTTCATCCTTTTTTGCTTGTTTTTCTGTAAGACCTCAGCAATACATTTGTGACACCTTGAGCCTCTGCAACCAAAATTCACTGCCATCTACTGCCCAAAGAAGCTATTGTTACCGGAATAACTAGTGTCCATTCAAAGCTGCTAGTCCTGCTAAGACAGGTAGCTATCTTAGAAACAAACTAACTAAAGTTACTTGTGTCTTCCTTTATGAGAGATAGATGAGAGAGAAGCAGAGAGTACCAACCTCAATGTTTCTCTTGGCTCCTTGCCTGTTTCCTCCCTCCTTTGATAGAGCTTCGCCACTCTTTCCTCACTTGTCCCGCTTCAAAGAACACCTGTAGAGTCAAAGCAACATAATATCATCAAAGCATAGAGATCTATAGCCATAAACAATATAGTATCAGATGCATATTGACCATACAAATGCATACACCAATACAAGATTCAGAAGTATACAAGAATATGGAGGAAAAATCAAATAGCTTTATTGATAAAAGTAGTAGAAGAGAGGATTACAACCTAGTGGTCTGACCCAGCACCATCCTCCTAGCATGAAAGCCCTCTTCACCTCATGAAAAGATAGATCACCCAACACTATGATGTTTCACAGAGAAACCAACAACACTTCCTTACAAAATACAAAATTCCAGCCTCTGGATCTCTACGATGAGGGATCCATATATAGATATTTGCAGGTGGGTGAGTCAGCTTCAAGGCTTTTGATTAGTGTCATTTCTCTGGTAGTTCTTGGTTCCACTTGGAGATTTCATGATCTCTTACTCATCCCTAGGCAAATTTAAAGAGGCAAGTGTCAAATGAGCAGTTTCTAAAAGATTCTCCGAGTTTCCACCTAGAAAACTACCTCTGCCATTTGTCTACTCTCGCTCATCGCACCCTGATGAAGGGATTTTCAGTATTCATCACACCCCCCGTGTGTAATAGGTGAGATGCATCACACCCTAACCATGGAGTGGGTGAGATGGTCCAGTTTTGACTAGTTCTGAGTAGTTTTTCAGGGAGAACTTTCGAGAAATGATGTAATCAGCTGACCTTGTTCCTTTAGGGTACGAAACAACACTTTTAGGGGCTTAGAAGCCCTTGTTTTATGGACATATGTGATTGGGGTTGTAGTGCCCAAATATGTCTATAACAGTTGCCCCCTAAAGCATGAGGTCATAAATCTTCTGATGTCGGGTGAAATGCTTTATCATGAGGATCCAAGGTTTTTCGAACTGGAAGGTGACCTGTAATAAGATATAATACAATACATGATCTTCATAATATTTTCATGATCTAGCTGAGGTGGGCATTCCCATGCTCAGCTTTATAAATTGATTCTCATGTACATAGGACAGACAACCATCTGTGTAGCAGACTGATGATTCTGGTAGAGCCATCATCCCTTAGCTTAGATGATTATCTGTGCAACTATGATGTACATTTGATGTCTTTATTTTCCTGAATATATTGTAGCCCGGATGCATGAAACTAGATCCGGGGTCTTCAAACTCGTTCAATCTTCACCCGTAGTACAAGTCGATCCATGTGAAAAGATGTTCTGATGTCGAACACGGAAAGACATCGCCTGATTACCAGCCAATGTTGTAAGATGTTAACAAGTGCGAGAGGAATCACCGATAATGATGATGACCCTCAAGGTACTGTAGTACAATTCACGTGGTGTGAATACATGAGTCGATGTTGAACACCATGTAAAATCTTTCGGTCGAAGGCTATTGATGTAAACCTGTCGCCAGAAGTGAGAAACTTTCCATTGAGGCATGCAAGCTTCAAAGTATTGAAAGGGTTGTTCCTAAGTCAACTTCTTGGATAACGAGCTGATGTCGATAAGAAGTGACCCGTCGTAGGATGGCCTTAATGAATCCCACATCTACGACACGGAATGGAGCAAATGATTTTGTGGAGGTGAAAACAATCTGATGATACAAGGTTCAGGGTGGCAGTCATGAAAGATGGAGAGTGAAGGTATTACAGCGGATGAGGTGTAAGATGGGTTGATGAATTCTTTGAGCGACTTCTCTTGAACATATCAGTGACACTGAAATGGATTGGTAGCGTTAACCCCAAAAATGGATGGTATGGAGGACCAATGGTGATATGACCGATGAAAAGAATAACCCAACCTGAATCAATCATGGTGATGGAGTGAAAGTGTCATGTTCAAGAGCAACCTGCTACCAATAAAGTTCTTCAAGTTTTCTTCCCAATTTCTCCCCAGTCATTTCTGACCAGTACCTCTTTATTTTTGTCAAGCTTGAGGAGGATAACATATGCTTGTTCTATAATTTACCCTTCGGGCAAACCTGCCGCTATGTTTTAGCGAGCCTAGCAACAGTGAAACTCACTCTTATCTGTAATGGAAAAGTTTGTTGCTATTGTTTTAACGAGTTTAACGACAAAGATAACTCAGTCCTTTTTAATAGAGTTTGAAAAGAGACGGAAAGAAAACTCCAGTAATCCTTTTTGGTAGTATAATCCCTTAAGTCTGAAATAGTATAAAATGATATGAAAGGGATGATTTTTTCGATCACTTTAACGAGCCGAAAAAGACAAGCGCTCGATATTTTTGTGTAATGATCCCTCAGGTCCAAAAAGATCAAAATATAGAGGAGGGATGGCACTTCCAATCACTTTAACGAGCTAGAGAGGCCAATTGCTCGGAAATATTTTTATATTTTACGAGACTAAAAAGAGCTTAAAAGAGACTCGTCTTTTAGGAACGAGTGATATTTTCGGGTAGCAGCTGGTTTCAGGTAAGGTTTGGAACTTTTCAATCATGGAAGTGTAAAGAAGGTGGCTAACAGAATCAGTCGTCGCAGCTGTTCCTCGAAAGGGTAAACAATCAAGTGGAGGCGGATGATCGGCTAAAAAGTGGAGGTGATGGTAAGAACACGACCAAGGCTCAAAAGCTAACAGTAATGCGATCACAAAGGTTACTTACCAACAGTAGGTTCATTTTTCAATGAGCTTGAACTCTGGGGAAACATATGCTCATAACTAGATTTATTTTTTAACGAGCTTGAACTTTGTGGAAACATTGCTTGTGCCAATCATATAATAAGGATCTTTCTCATCAGTAGGTTCATTTTTTATGGAGCTTGCCCCATGCGCAAATTTGCTCTGGGGCCTTTTGTATGCAAGTTAGGAACAACCAACCTATGAGGTTTAAGGGTTGAGAGCCTACAAACTAGGAAAATAAGCCTACAAACTACGAAAATAAAACGTCGTTTTTCACTTGCATGCAAAAGGTTTGCATGCCCCCAGGTATAAAGAGAAGCAGAGTTTCCAGATTACCATTTTGAAGTTCTTGCATTAAAGTAAGGTTGTTCCATCCGCATTTGTAGATGAAACACTTCCTTGGCTCTGTCCATTGAAATAGACAAAGGTGAATGGTGGGAGCTTCCACTCACATAACGTTTGATGAGGGAATCCTTTTGCAGTCTAATCCAATTTTCCTAAACAGACAGGTGTGTCAGACTAGTCATATATCCTATGTGGAAACCTACCTTATATATGAGGTTTTCCTGCCGAAGAAAACCAGGGTGCATGCCCCCTGGGTTTAGTCACATTCACCGAATCACTCGCGCTCATCAGGTGGACGGACTAGAGGTTGATGAGACATTCCTTATGCAAAAAGACTGGCTAGGGATGGTATTTGACTATTAGCTATGTTTGAACTAGGAAATGAAAGCTGGTCAATGAGCTAGACCATTCTACCTTCATAAGGGAAACACATCACCCTAAAGAGTGAGGAAACAATAGATCCCATGCTATAAATGTAGTCACGTCCAAGGAGTAGATTGTAATCTAATGGTCCTTAGACAACCATCATGTTCAGATAAACGATTCTCCTTCTCAAAGTTATAGGCAAATTTGGAAGGATCCCTAATGGTCGACTGGTTCCTTTGTTGAAGCCTGACAGATTTCGAATCTCAGGTAGAAGTGATGGCAAACCAAGCGCTTTCCAAGCAGTTGAGGAAAGGATACTCACGGAAGCCCCTTCATCTATGATAGCACCAGCCATGATCATTCTATGAGCTTGTACTATGATTCGGAATGGTACATTAGATGGTAGGCAGGGTCTCCCTAGTAGATTCCAATCGAAGGAAATGACTAGATTGCTTGGAGGAGGGATCGAGTAGATGGTCGGATAAATCTCTGAAAAACTTCCTTCCTGCGGTATAGGAATGGGTAGATTGCCCCCAGGTTCATCATATTCTATGTTAACAAAAATAATTTGAACGGTGCCATTCTCATTCTCTTTGGTGACTGTATCATCTGAAGGTGGACATTCTGAAGACAAGACAAGGTCGAATGCCGTCTCGACCTATTGAATTTGGTCTGATGTGGACTCAGAGGGTTTATCTTCAATGATAGGTGCTTCGACCGACAACAAAGGTGTGTCAATCATATTTTCAACTAGCAATGGACTTGGCAAGAGTTTCTTGTATCTAGGAGGAAGCCTGATCCAGGTGGATCTTGGTGGCCACCTGCCAAGCCCACCTGGACCCCCACCATTGTTCTTCTCAGCATTTTCAGTTTCCTTAATTGTAGCACAACTTACTATTTTTAGCAGTTTTTCGGGTCCTGAACTTCCGGAGCCGTTTTGAGGCCCTAAACAACGTTTTTTGGGGAATCTGAGGGCAACATGGGTCCATGGAATGGACCCCCATGGATCAATGTTGCCCGTTCCAGCAATGGTAGTGCTCGGATAGATCTTTCTAACGAGCTATTGTATGCGTCAAACGGAGATCGTATGCCAAGGTTACGACCCCGGGAAATTGGTGCACCAATTTACCCCCAAACGGGGCCCATAGTTTGGCATTTCATCTTCTAGGGTTAGGTTTTGGAATGTAAAAGGTTTTCTACTATTTCTCAACAATAAATAGGCCTTCGAGCCTCATTGTAAGACAGTTCAGAGGCATGTAGCCACCACATCTCTTCTCAGAGATAAGCTACCATCGCCCTAGCTGGGTTATTTCCATTACTATTTGTAAGCATATTTCAGTATTCTATATTAATGAAGTAAAGTATTATTTCCACTGCATATCTATGGTTATGGTTATCTCTGTGTTTTATTGCGTTCCTGTTTAAATCCGGATCAGTGGTATCAGAGTGGTCTGTTTTTTCTCTGTTTTTCTTTGCATGTCCCCAACGAGGTCGGGATATAAGGAGTTAGGGCTTGAACTGGTCGAACCTTTGCAAGACCAGCCTCGCAAATCCTGACGGCCTTCCATGGCGGACGAGAAGAAAGATGAGGGGGCAGGAGATCCTATCAAAATCTTGCTCGAAGAAGCCCTCGAGCAGCAACGGAACGCGATGATGGACAGTTTCGCCCAGATCCTTCAGCGGCTACCCAGAAGCAACGCTTTGGCTTTTAGCAGCTACTCTAGAAATGCCGCCACGCCCTTTAAGGTACAAGTTAATTTTGAAATCCCCATCTTCGAGGGTAAAATAGACACAGATGCGGTAGATAAATGGATAAATCTGCTAGAAGCTTATTTTTCTGTCCATGAATTTTCAAGTCGAGAAAAGATTGTTTTTGCTCTGCTCAAAGCAGCCCCCCACGTCAAGGACTGGTGGGAAAGCTACTGCGAGCAGAAGGATGAAACTACCGGCTCACTATTTTCAGCCACACCCACCTGGAACTCATTTCGCGAGGCCATCAAGGAGCAGTACTACCCTGTCGGAAGCTATGAGGATGAATACATAAAATGGACCACACTGCGGCAGGGAAGGGACCAAGACGTGCCGGAGTTCACCAATCTTTTCCATACCCTTTGCACAAAGTTGGGTATCAAGGATACGGAGCAACATTTGATACTCAAATACCGCGGCTGCCTGCACAAGTACATTCAGGAAGAAATACAATTCCTGAACATCTCCTCACTCGGCGCAGCATACCGATATGCTGTCAAGGTCGAGCAGAAGTTTAAACAAAAGAAGCGAGATTTTGGATCTGTGAATCTGAAGCAAGGGAAAGGTGCCCCTAAAACTCAAAACAAAGGGAAAAGCCAAGGCGGGGCAGCCCAGGACAACCCGCCAAAGCTGCATACAAAGAACGGCACCGCGAAGACGAAAAAGGACACGGGAAAATGGTGTGAGTTCCATAAGAGCTCCACTCACAACACCAGTGAGTGTCGGGCCAAGCAGTCACTGGTGGCCGAGCTAAAGGGTCCAGAATCAGATGCATATTCTGACTCTAAGTCAAAACCCAACAAGGGGAATGAAAAAGGGAAGCAAATCATTGACGCAGATCCTAATGCCACTGTTGCTACCGCCAAGATCCAGAAAAATGAACCCGAAGATCCAGAGGAGGAGGAGCGTCTCTTCCACTCCCAGATGTGGGTAAAGGGCTCCCCGCTACAATTCATTGTCGATAGCGGGAGCCAAAAGAACCTCATTTCGGCGGAGGTCATGAAGCAGTTAGGCTTAGCAACCTCAGCACATCCACAACCATACACCATCGGGTGGCTTCACCAAGGACGGGATCTTCGCGTGAGCCAACAATGTCGCCTTCCATACAACATCAAGCCTTTCACGGATGAGGTATTGTGCGACATCACTCCCCTTGAAGTTTGTGATGTATTATTAGGACAACCATACTTGTGGAAGCGACATGCTGTGTATGAATCAAGGCCCCGGGCTGTTATTGTTACATTGGGGAATAAGTTGTACAGGATACTAGAGGTAGCACCGCCTACTGCCATCTCCTTGATTACTGCAAAACAATGTAGTAAGCTCATTTCCAAGACTGGGAAGTTTGTTTTTCTGATGATCCGCCCTCAAGGAAAGAAGAAGCTGATGGCGACGACCTCCAGACAGGATCCCTTGGCGCGACAACTACAGATGGATAAGGTCGTGAAGGAGTACGAGGACATCTTCACCTCCCCCGCAGGGGTTCCTCTGCACTGTCCGGTCAAGCACTCCATCGATCTGACCCCAGGTGCACCGCTACCCAATGGACCAATTTATCGGCGGTCGGTTCTAGAGAACGATGAGATCAAGAGGCAGATTCAGTAGTTGCTGCAGAAAGGTCACATCCGTCCGAGTTCATCGCCTTGTGGAAGCCCGATCGTGTTGGTACAGAAGAAGGATGGGACTTGGAGACTCTGTATTGACTATCGGATGTTGAACAAGATCACTCTCTATAATAGGTACCCGATCGCACGGATTGACGACCTCTTGGACCAGCTAAAGGGAGCAAAGTACTTCAGCAAGATCGATCTGAAGTCAGGATATCACCAGGTACCAATCGAACCCTCTGATGTGTGGAAGACTGCCTTCAAAGCCAAGGAGGGCCTCTTCGAATGGTTGGTCATGCCTTTCGGATTGACGAATGCTCCTGCAACCTTCATGAGGCTAATGGATGACATCTTGCGGCCATTCACCAACTCATTTGTAGTGGTATACTTGGATGACGTTCTGATCTTCAGCCAGAGTTGGGAAGAGCACCTCCACCACATCCGACAGGTTCTTCAAACACTGCGGCAACACAAGCTGTGTGCCAATTTGGAGAAATGCACTTTTGGCATGACCCAAGTTCAGTATCTGGGATACATTATTGATGAATAGGGGGTGCATGTGGATCCGGCCAAGATCCAAGTCATTCGGGATTGGCCATCCCCGACCACTCTGACAGAGCTCCACAGCTTTCTAGGCCTTGCCAACTTCTATCGCAGGTTCGTGTTGGGGTTTTCTCATATCGCTTGGCCCTTGAGTCAAGTCACCAAGGGAGGAGCGAAAGCGAAATTCTTTTGGTCTGAATCTCAACAAAAGGCATTCATGAAATTGAAAGACCGCCTTTGCACGGCACCAGTGCTCACATTACCAGATTTACAACAACCATTTGAGGTCGAGACAGATGCCTCTGACTATGCTATTGGGGCAGTCCTTACTCAACATGGGCATCCAGTGGCATATCACAGTGAAACACTTTCAGACACAGTCCGAAAGTATCCAACCTATGACAAAGAGATGTACTCCATTGTGCAGGCCTGCCGACAATGGAAGCATTACATTTTTGGGGAAGGAAACATTCATCCACACAGACCACCGACCCCTGCAGTTCATACAGACCCAAGGGAAATTGCAGAATGATCGTCATCAGAAGTGGTCTACATATCTTCAACAATTCCATCTGAATATCAAGTATAAGAAGGGCAGCACCAATCATGTTGCAGATTGCCTCAGTCGACCACCAATCATGGCGTTAACCACTGTGCTCAACTCTTGTGGGCACGAGACTTCTGATTGTCCACTTCTCTACAAAAGTTACCGAGAATTTGGCCACACATACCAGACACTCGTGGGGGGTCAGCATGTTCCAGATTTTCACCTCCAAGGTGCACTGTTATGCCACTTGGGTCATCTTTGTGTTCTTTCAAGCGAGCATGCCAAGATGATTTGGGAAGCACACTACAGTCGGGCTGCTGGACATTTTGGGTTGGAGAAAACAGTGGCAGTACTACAAAAGTATTTCTATTGGCCAAATCTTCGACAGGATGTCGCGAAGTACATCAGATCATGTACTGCCTGTGTCATTGCCAAACCGACCATCAAGAAGCAAGGCCTCTATACTCCGTTGCCTACCCCTAGTCGGCCTTGGGAATCCATCTCCATGGATTACATGTCAGGGCTTCCTTCCACTAAACATGGAAATGATTGTGTTTTTGTGGTCGTTGATAGGTTCTCAAAGATGGCCATTATGGCGGCCTGCAAGAAGAATATCACAGCATAAGCCACTGCTAAACTCTTCTTTGAACGAGTGTGGGTGCACTTTGGGATTCCACAGTCTATCATCTCAGATCGGGACAGTCGGTTCCTCAGTACATTTTGGTCCAGTCTCTGGTCAATGCTGGACACCAAACTCACTAAGTCCACAGCCTTCCATCCTCAAACTGATGGCCAGACCGAGGTTGTCAATCGGATGATTGTACACATTCTGCGCATGTACAACTCCAAGCATCCACGCACATGGGACGAGAGCCTCCCCTATGTTCAGCACAGCTACAACCAAGCTCTTCATATCTCGACTGGCCATAGCCCTTTTCAGGTGGGCTTAGGATTCCAACCACTATGCCCCATTGATGTGGCCCTGCCACTTGCAGCTACTCACATAGCTTCAGCTCATGTCCAGTCCGAAACATATAAGGCAACCAGCTTCATTGAGCACATCCAACATATTCGCCAGCAGGTCCATGACATTCTAGAGAAATCAAATGCCAAGTACAAGCAACGACATGATCAACACCGGGTGCCACACAAGTTTCAGGTGGGCGACAAATTCTGGTTGCATCTGCAAAAGGAACACCTTACTAGAGCTTATCGGAAACTGAGACCACTCCGATACGGTCCTTACACCATTACTAAGGCTGTGGGGGACAATTCATTTGAGCTCAACATTCCCCCATTCCTTGGCTTGCACCCAGTATTCAATGTGGATCGCCTTCGGCCATACTTTCCACCATTGCTAGACACATCCGACATTGCAGAACAGCTCACACCCACAGAATTAAACCCAGATTTCATAGAACAAGCTGCAACTGATCGGATCATGGACACATAGACCAAGAACACTCGCCAACAGAATATCCAACTATAGCGGGTTGTCAAAGTAGGCCAACTCCTTCACCAGGGCAAGTGGCTCACCAGGGACCAGGTTCAGCAAAAGTTTCCTCATCTCATGGAGGAACTCAATGAAATGGGGACCATTGCTTCCTAAGGGGGGAGGAATGATCCAGGTGGATCTTGGTGGCCACCTGCCAAGCCCACCTGGACCCCCACCATTGTTCTTCTCAGCATTTTCAGTTTCCTTAATTGTAGCACAACTTACTATTTTTAGCAGTTTTTCGGGTCCTGAACTTCCGGAGCCGTTTTGAGGCCCTAAACGACGTTTTTTGGGGAATCCGGGGGCAACATGGGCCCATGGAATGGACCGATGTTGCCCGTTCCAACAATGGTAGTGCTCGGATAGATCTTTCTAACGAGCTATTGTATGCGTCAAACGGAGATCGTATGCCAAAGTTACGACCCCGGGAAATTGGTGCACCAATTTACCCCCAAACGGGGCCCATAGTTTGGCGTTTCATCTTCTAGGGTTAGGTTTTGGAATGTAAAAGGTTTTCTACTGTTTCTCAACAATAAATAGGCCTTCGAGCCTCATTGTAAGACATTTCAGAGGCATGTAGCCACCACATCTCTTCTCAGAGATAAGCTACCATCGCCCTAGCTGGGTTATTTCCATTACTGTTTGTAAGCATATTTCAGTATTCTATATTAATGAAGTAAAGTATTATTTCCGCTGCATATCTATGGTTATGGTTATCTTTGTGTTTTATTGCGTTCCTATTTAAATCCGGATGAAAGCCACAACGGTGAAACAAGATAGTTATCCAAGGCTCTTTTAGCTTCATCCAGGAATGGAAAATGGTGGAGGGCATGACTGCCTTCACACAGTCTACAAGGAAATTTAGATCTTCCTTTCTATCCATTGATTTTGTTTTCACTAGTTGATGGTGTGCTCTCAACATGATCGTCAAAGGTTGAAGACACCGGATTGTGCAAGCGGGGAGACCAGTCCCTTAAGATCCATGGGATGTAAGGACAATCTTGATGATAGTGGTCTCCTTTGCAAATGACACATGGAGATTTAGGTTTGGATGGTGCAGTGTGTGGATTTTCGCCAGATGATGCATGGTTGCCCCCTTTCGCCGTTGGCTTCTTCTTCTTCTTCTCCTTCCCTTTCTTCTTCTTCTCAGTTACTTGGTTTTTAGTGTTACTAGCTTCACCAAGTGAAGAGGAAGAAGGAGAGGGAGAAAAAAATGAAGAAGAAGGTGGGGGAGTAGCTCTAGTATCATCTGGTTTCTGATTTGAGTGCTCAGGAACTATGGTGTTTTGAATGATAGCGGTCGAGAAAAGCCACACTTGCAGGCCGATTGTAAGTCCTGGAAGGGACAAAGTAGCCATATGAGGAGCACCAACATCTCCCCAAGAGGAGATGGGACTAGGATTCCCCCCAAGGGGAAATCCTTGATTTTTGGACTCCATTTTCTCAACCTAAGACCAATGAGGGAACAATGATGTTATTTTGATTAAAATAAAATTTGACACTTTGACACAACTTGCTTTTTCAATTTTAAAGAGTTGAGAAAAAGCTAAAGATGACACTAGTCGCCTTTGATTTTTAATGAGCCTGAAGTGACAAGTGCTCAGATGGACCTTTTCTTTTAAGAAGTCTAGAAAGGAATGAAAGTGACTAATCTAGAAATCGAGACAGAGGGATTACCAAACCAATTGAAAAACTGCAGAATACTTTTCACGTACGACAGTCAATCTTCCCGAATGGTGTGTTCAATGCATTGCGATCAATAGGGTGGCAGACACGGCTTCCTAAGGATAAAGGATATAGCCTATTGTGGTCTGCCAATATATACTCGACGGTACATGGTAACACAAGTTTGTACTGGCACTTTTCGTATCAAAGAGGAGGAATCACCCAACCTACGATGAAAATGATAGTTACCAGGCTTTACGATGTCGGAATACGTCTCTAGCCTAGACTTCTAGATGTTGTGCATTAGGTTCCAAAGCGTTTTTATGTTCATTGAGGTTTATTTTACAGTTGATCTTTCTTAAGAAGTTTTCCTTTAAGGTTCACTACGTGATGTAGATATACAATTCCTAAATATGCAATATAAGATGATAAACAGTAGTTGACTTTCTTTTAGCAATGAAAATCCTAGTTACTAAGGAAAGAGAAGTAAAATTCTTTCAACATAGAGGAGAGAGCACACACTAAGATGCACTGTCATAAATCAATTTCCGCATGCATTCTAAATGCAAATGCACATGCATGTATTTGTTTTTCAGTTTCCTTAATGTGAGAATGACAAAAAGAAAACTAAGTACATATTTGAACTATCTTTCCTCAAAGCGGCACTTTAGCAATTTCTTTTCAAAAACGACAGAAATATTTAGACGACACTTTCAATTTCGACTTGAAAACTGCTTTCAACACTTCAAAGAATTGATGATTCAAATCAAATACAATGGAAAAAGTGTAATCAACTATCTAAAAGAGGAAGACTTTACGACACTCTTGTCTTTGACTGAAATGACACTTGCGACACTTTCAAATCAAAAGATGACAATTCGATTAAGCTACTGTTTGCAAAGGAGAACTGTAAATGATGAAAAATACATTCACAATTTTTTTATCAATGGAGGCTAAATAATGCAAAGGAAGAGAGTTTCAACAGTGATATACTATCATAGATAGCAAAACTATTGAATAGAGCTGAAAACAACGAAGAAAAAACCAAAATCTGGAGGCAGAAATAGTCTCATGTAATAATCACACCTGTAACACAGGGAAACAGGGATGCATCTCACTTGCAACACACGGGAGGTGCGATGCATGTAGGTTGCCAATGAGAGATAGTGCGATGGTCTAGGGACAAGACTGAGCTTCGTTTTCACTCACAGTGTGCAGCTAAGTTTAGGGATTTAGGCTGAGCTAATGATAGACAGTAAACACAAAGTATAGGGGCTGATCTAATGAGGTTATTTGAGCTACCACCAGGACACTTAAGATGTTTGCAAGTCAGATGTTCAGTTCATAAACTAACCCAGAGATTGACTGAAGCAACATTAATCTACTTTGCAGTTGCATAGCAAAAGCAGTTCGAAGGCTAGCTGGCTTAACTAGCTGGATCCCCAGCGGAGTCGCCATTTTTTTACCGGGAAAACTAGTGTCCATTCAGAGCTGCTAGTCCCACTAAGATAGGTAGCTATCTTAGAAACAAAAAAACTAAAGTTACTTGTGTCTTCATTTATAAGAGATAGATGAGAGAGAAGCAGAGAGTACCGACCTCAGTCTTTCGCTTGGCTCCTTGCTTGTTTCCTCCCTCCTTTGACAGAGCTTCGCCACTCTTTCCTCACTTGTCCCGCTTCAAAGAACACCTGTAGAGTCAAAGAAGCATAATACCATCAAATCATAGAGATCTATAACCATAAACAATATAGGATCAAATGTATATTGACCATACAAATGCATACACCAATACAAGATTCAGAAATATACAAGAATATGGAGGAAAACTCAAATAGCTTTATTGATAAAAGTAGTAGAAGAGAGGATTACAACCCAGTGGTCTGACCCAATACCATCCTCCCAGCATGAAAGCCCTCTTCACCTCATGAAAAGCTAGATCACCCAACACTATGATGTTTCACAGAGAAACCAACAACACTTCCTTACAAAATACAAAATTCCAGCCTCTGGATCTCTAGGATGAGGGATCCATATATAGATATTTGCAGGTGGGTGAATCAGCTTCTGGGATTTTGATTAGTGTCATTTCTTTGATAGTTCTTGGTTCGACTTAGAGATTTCATGATCTCCTACTCATCCCTGGGCGAATTCAGAGAGGCAAGTGTCAAATGAGCAGTTTCTAGAAGATTCTCTAAGATTCCACCTAGCAACCTGGCTCTGCCATTTGTCTGCTCTTGCTCATCACACCCTACAAAAGGTATTTTCAGTATGAATCACACCTTGTTTGTGTAATAGGTGAGATGCATCACACCCTGACCATGGAGCAGGTGAGATGGTCCAGTTTTGAGCAGTTATGAGTAGTTTTTCAGGAAGAACTTCTGGGAAATGATGTAATCAGCTGACCTTGTTCCTTTACAGTATGAAACAACACTTTTAGGGGCTTAGAAGCCCTTGGTTTATGGACATATGTGATTGGGGTTGGAGTGCCCAAATATTTCTATAACAGTTATGGACACCCAATTTGAACATCCAGTTCAAGTCTGCAGCTACCATACCCTCTGTAATCGCCATTCAAACCAATTTGCAAGCCAATTCACCAATTTCGAGGTATTTTGAGAAAAAACCAGAACGACCGTCTCATTTGAAAATGTACAATAAAATTCAAAAGGTTATAGTGAAAATTAAAAAATCACAGTAAAAGGAAAAAGATAAATTAGCCAGTTGAAAGAGCATCAGTAAAAGTGTATCAGATCAAAAAATCAAAGGGAATAAAAGAAGCGAGCGGGAAAGACAAACAACATGGAAGATAGTTACAAAGCATACAGATAAAATAGATTCATGTCAAAGTGAAGATAGATTAAAAAAATAGAGCAATCAAGGTAAACAGTAAAAGCAAACATGGAGGCAGTAAGGGTTAAACAGAGATGAAGACACTTTCACCAGAAACAATGAAGTTATCCACAGTAAAGGTAAAAACAGTTAAAAGAAAATTAAGTTTAAAAGATGAAATCAGAGCATGAACAGTAAACTTTCCAGAAATTTCTTGTTTAAGTCATAATATGAATGGTTAGTGTTAACACTCCTCTCCTTTTGGTCGAGCCCCCTACCAGGGCCTATCCTCACATGAAAAGCTCACCCCCACCCAATAACGCAGAGCTTTTTGACATTATTGCAGAAACTATTGTGGCCAATCCAACATGTATTTTAAGAAACTATAGGATTTTTGTGTTTCAAAGATGCCAATATACAAAAACCTCTCTCAATTTTTACACAGGTATTACAAAAAGGGAGATAAATGCATATCTTCGCAACCTATTTTTTGGACTGTGCAAAGTCTTGTTTTTGACATCGTTTTACAAAGAATATTGTGAACATCTAGAGCTACATTTTGGGAAAATGAAAGAGGTTTATCTTAATAACATACCTATCTACAATTACCTCTTTCAGTATTTATATATCTATCTCGATTGAGATATAGAAAGGTATCCCTCGACGTTAATTTTGCAGAATTTTTGGGGCAAAATGCACAAAGGAAGAAGGTAGTTAGTGACTTGGAAGCCTCATCATCAATTACGAGTTGCTATAAAATTCAAATTTCTATTCTTTGTCACCATAAATCCATCAATATAGTGCCAAATATATTCATTAGTTTTGAGTGTCCTTTATTTAAGTTTTATTAATGTAAAACAGTTTGAGATATTTGTAAAAACAATCTTGATATTTTTTCAAGATATTTCGGTTTAGAATTTGTATAAATAATTCTTCATTTGAAGTATTATGGGTGGATTATTTTACATTTGTAGAGTTATTGTGATCTTGAACATAATGGTGATTGTACTATTTTCAAGTCAACAGACTAGAGCAAGTAATAAAGTCATTTCACTACGGGATTCATGAGACGAGCCATTTGCAGTGAAGTACTTCTCTATGTTATTGTGTTACTTTTCTTTTGTGTCTTAATAATCTTAAATGTGTTCTAAAATCTAAATAAATTAACTGGAAATATCATAAAGAACTTGTTTAACTACACTCTGTTTTGCATAGTAATTTATTTACATGTTTTCTTCTGATACCCGGATCTGAGAATCCTTGATTGCTCTCCTATCCCGATTGACTTCTTTCATTTCTTCCAAATTCCGGCCTAGGGAACCCTTAATTGCTCCCTGGATCCGATTTGAAGCCATTCACCATTTAGCCTCTGAGATCTGTAGTAACTTATCTACCTTGCCCTGTAGACACTGTTTTTAGAACCCAATCCAGTCTTGTTTGTCATACATCCGACTCCATAGCCCAATGGAATAAGCCAAAACTCTGTCCATCTAAGTAAAGTGATCCCACCACCAAATTTTCAAAACAAAACCCAAGTGCAAGCAATAACTAGCCTAAAATCATCTTAACTAAAACAAAGTTAAATTTTAAAGAGAGAGCCCTCTCTGAGCATCAGGAAGGCTAGGTCCTGATCTCCAAAAGTGGTTTGTGGTTACCTTTGGTTTTTCTTTCTTATTACTTCAAAAGAATTATCAGAGTGATAACAACTTCTACAAGAGGTTTGCAATCAGTAGGCATCTTATGATAAAGTTTGTTGAACCTTTTGATAAAATCTGAGACAGGTTCACAAAGTTTCTTTTAAGTTATTCAAACTCAATCAAAAAGTAAAGAGCATCTTTCTTCACTCCCCTTTTATTTTTGAACATTTGTTATCTCTTCCTAGTTTCTAATGGAATTTGCAGGTAACTACCTAAACCAAGTCCTCACATTTCCCTCAAGAGACTAACAAAACAACCTCATGTAAACATTTTCTTGTTTTATGTTCATGTTATCTACAAAGTCTAGAAATGCTTGAAGATGGTCCTCAACTGAGGGACCAGTTTCTCCATTATATCTAGGAAGGTGTTTTAAATATCCATTAGGGAAAGCATCAAGGACTAGAGGTAAAACTAAAGCTGCATATCTTGCCTATACAATGGGTTGGAATGCCATAGTAGAAGATGATGTATGAGATGTTTGTGAAGATGATGATAGAGAAGAGGAAGATGGTGATAGAAGGGGTGAATTACTATGTGGGGGTGAAGAAGGAGGAGATAAAGAAGGTGGAGATGTCCTGAATGATTTTAAAGGAGTCTTAATAACCAACTTGTGGACCTGAGAATGAATATCCTCTTCAGTTTCAAAGAGTGGATTTGAATATATAGC
This sequence comes from Pinus tabuliformis, assembly GCA_031772625.1. Taxonomy (NCBI): domain Eukaryota; kingdom Viridiplantae; phylum Streptophyta; class Pinopsida; order Pinales; family Pinaceae; genus Pinus; species Pinus tabuliformis. Next base: position 162,174,470 of record CM062808.1, read on the forward strand.
AAAGGTCCCTTCAGGTTGTTTAGAAGTAGAAGATTCAGGTTGTTCAGAAGTGGAATGAAATGAATAAGTAGTGGGGGATATAAAGTCTATAGGTTTGTATTCAGGTAAATGAACACCCAGGTCAAACTCAGATTTAGGTGATCCTAGTGGAAGTCGAGGTTATGGATGAGATTCGAGTAAATGAATAAGGAAAGGTAATTTGAAATCAACTCCCCTATCTAAGAGTTCAACAACCCTTGGTGATAAGTGAGTGTACTCTAGATTGGATGGAATGTTGCTATAGGGATAAAATTGTAATATATCTTCATACTATAAGGTTAAAGTAGAAGAAGATGGTTGATGTCTTCTTCTAGAACTGGCCTTTCTCACAAGTCTTTCTGGATGTGACAGAGGACTAACCGTGTCAAATTCATAATGGGATCTAGTGTGCTTAAAAGGTGCTAGTTTGGTACAGTGGAGTTTCCAGGTGAAGGATTATGACCTATCCAGACCTTAAGTCACCTTAAAGGAATAGGAATTATATCATTGGCTTAGGAAAACTTAATGAAAGTCGAGTCCCTGACAACGGTGCCAAATTGATGTTGTATCTCTGAGATGATAATGGTCAGCTATCATGCTAGGGCATCTAAGATATTTGTTTTGGGGGGGTTTATTTTAATTTTGGAGGACCAATGTATGAAACAGATTTAAAATAGTCATGCCTAACCTTTTTGAATATTATTGATATTTAAATAAAGGGCTACTATTAAAATCCACAACGATATAGCTTGTTTAGTGATGAGCGGAAACTGAAAGATGATATGACTATCACAATTTTCAAATAGAAAATTAAGTAACCATAAGTAAGAAAATCTTTGAACAATGTTCAGAAAGGCTAATAGGATATGCCTAAGATTACAAAAGATGCTGATGATTTTATGATTTACAGGGAATTAGTTAAACAAACAATTTATATAATTTATTCTCTTTAAAGGTGATCACTTCAGAAGCTTATAGGAGTAAATTGGAACACAACCCTTGGTGTTGTTGCACCCCTTATGTTTGAAACTAAAGTTACATTGGTACCTACCTCTGTAGGCTTTCGAACATAATTTTCAATGGGCATTAATTTGTCCTTTATCAAAAACATAGAGGGAAAGCCCTTGCTGGTCAAGGGTTCTAACCTACTGAAAAATTATTGAACTATGACATTAACATTGTTGAACTTTTCCTCCAATTGAAGAATGAGGTTTTTCTTTGTAATGAATTTCTTCACTTCAAGTATGGTTGTCGTCCTATCATTTATACCTAATTCTTCAAGCTCATAGTTGTCTTTAGAATTTAGAAACTTGATTATCTTAGTGGAAACTTCCAACATTGTCCTCAATTTCCTTGGAAATAGTTTCAATAGATTCCTGAGCTTTCTCCAACAAGTCATTTTGATCAAATATTATCTTGATAGAAGGCCATATATCCTTGACTGATTCAGTAATCTCTTCCCATAAAATCTCCTTTGTCAAACCTAGTTTGTTTCCAAGGTAAGATTCTTTGATTTCTTTCTACAAAACTTCAATTTTACTTTTTACCCTCTCCAACTTAGCTGCACGTGAATTGTCTACAACTTCTTTCATATGTTGTAATTCCTTCAGTTCATCTTGCAACTCCTTGATTTCTACTGTCTGAATGGACAGGTTCTGAATAGCTTCTACAAGCTGTTCAACTCCTTCTGCTATACCTGTAGTTGTTGTTGTGCCTGAAGTAGAAACTTTGGTTATAGAGACTGCTAAAAGAGGAACTACATCCATTTGAATTTGAGCCCTTTTCAGAGCTTCCTCTTTCTCTTTGACCAATTTCTCCATTTTCTCCTCCATCTATTTTATTTGCATATTTTGTTCCATGATGAGCTTCAACATGTCATATTTCTGAGTATTGGTTTCTTCAGTGTCCTTTGTCTTTGGGTCCTTAGAAGTTGGTAGTTTGAGCTGCTTCCTTAATGATGAGAGCTCATCATTTTTCTTCCTGACAAGTTCTTCTACAACATTTATATTTGAGGGATCATATCCCATCTTCAGCACCAGATCTTCCAAAGATTTTATCTTGGTGTCCTTTGCAAGTGAGGAAACTTTTTCCAACCTGAGTTGTGACTGTGTATTGGCTAAGGTGACTTGCAACTATGAAAAATCATGGCAGTGTGAGTTAAAGTGGAAGAAATCATTTGGCCAGTCTGTTTGTGCATCTTAATTTGGTCAATTGGATGTACATATTTTACATTAAACTTAAAGGAGGTTTTCTTTTGATAATGTGCAGGAGTCCTGGTCTGTGAAATTTGATCTTGTAAGAAAGCCATATGCATCTTACCCTTTTCAGAGTTAAAGAATGAAAGAAATCTAGCTTGAGAGCTGGAAGAGTGTTTACAGAATTGAGTATAAGTGTTCAACTTCAATTCCTCATTCTTCTTCTTAATTTCACTAAAGACATGAAAGGTATCATCTTCTTTGTCTTTTTGACTAGTTCCACTAGTATGAATCATATGGTGTTCCTGAGAAGTAGTGGAATGAGTGGGGGACTGAGTAGATTGCCCACCAGACTATGGAAAAGAAAAGTCTCTCCAAGTCCATCAAATATTGTTTTTTATGGCTCATTTGTTGCACTAACCTTCACAAAGATCCTACGTCTCTTCCTTCTACGTACAATTCTAAAGCCCTGGCTTGATGCTTCAGTTGTAGGGGATGACTCTTCTTCCCTTCCTCATTTATCTGTCTTTTCCTGTGCAAGTGGAGTTTGTATATTTGAAGTGCAGACTGCATGTTCTTCAGTTTCTTGAAGGGTGTTCTCCTTCCATTCTAACTGATTTTTGTACTGCTCTATTTCAGGCCTGGTTGTGTGGTGGTATGTAATAAACTTATTTTCAACCTTGAGTTTTGAAATTACTCCCATTGGGTCATAAGACCAAGTGAAGCTAAGACCAAACTTCATTTCCTTCAATAACTTGTCTGCTTCTTCTCTTGCTACTCTAGTGTTACAGATGAAAGGACCAACCTGAGCCTTTAGCTTGAATTGTGATTTCTTCTTTGCAGCTACAAAATGTACTTCATCTGCATTTAACCTCTGCCTAATATATTCCAATGCAAAAATTCTGATAGGGAGGTACTTAGGAAGTTTGTAGGGTGGAAGCTCACAGCCATAGACTTTGATTTCTGTATAGTTTTGGTAAAGATACCAATCTCCTGTTGTGGCTTGATCAACCAGCTGCAATACTTTCACAATTTCATCACTGATTCTTGGTACCAGAGTGATGCTCATAAGATTAAGAGATGGATGAACAAACAATTATATGAATTGTTTATATGTAAATTCTTCCTTCTCCTTCATTCCCAAAGAATTCCAAAATATCACTGATTTTTGATTGCCTTCTTGATCTAACTTTTGCAAGGTGAATGGAAACTTATCTCCTTGAAAATATATAAAAAGATATACAAGTATTGAAGCATACTTGAATACTCCTTCAGTATTAAACTGGACAAATTGTTCATGGATGGCCTCAGCTAGAAATTGGCTAAATTTATAGAGAACTATGGGTTTGAAATCAGTAGAAAAGATAGACAAGAAAACTATGATGGCTTCATTTACATATTGATCATAATTGTAACCAAGCAGATAAGAAAGAATAGTGGTAATTTGCTTAGTTCTATATGGGAACATGGATTATTCATAGGGAGGGCTTCTTTTAGGTAGAGATATATCTACAACTAGGAAAATTTCAAGAGTTTGAGATCTTTTAGTGAAATCTAGCTTTTGATAGGCTTATATCAGGATTTCATGAGAAAAAGGATGGGTTGGTGCAATAGTTGGGATGCTCAAAATCTGTTCAATAGACTGAGCATTTATGAAACATATGATTTCTCATGTAAGTGAAATGATAGGTCTTTGAATGGGATCATAGGATTCATGGCATTTCCTAACAAATTTAGGTGCTATGTGTATCTGGGGAAAATGTAGTGAGGAAAGTGGGAGTCCCAAAGTCCTATTTCGTCTTTTGCTAAACTAGCTAATCCTCCATCCAGCAGTAAATTTCATATAAATCAAACTGAGAGGAATACTTAATGATTTTACAGTCTATGTCAACAGGGGGAGTATGATGGAAGTCAACTTGTGGATGAATGAGGGGATTTGGTATTTCTACAATTTCCTTTCCCTTAGGAGGCATTTTGTTAAGTGAATTGCAAGCTGAACTTGACAAAAATGGGAAGAATTAGTCTAAAACACAGTAATAACAGAAAAACAGTATAATTGAAAATGGATTAGGTGGACCTGGATGTCAGCTTGGTTCTAAACAAAATTGAAAATTCAGTTGAATGATGAATTGGTCGTTTTGAATGCAAGCTTCAAATATCCAGCAAATTATGAGAATGCATTGTGTAATGGTTTTTGTGAAAAACAGGGCTTATAATGAAAAACATGGAGTGGGTCTGTTAATCAATGGTTAAATTGTCATTAATTCTCCAATGGGGCTTATTAATGGATCAATGGAATATTGATGTATGAGTGGGAATGGGGAATTAAATGAATAACAGAAAAATAAGCGGTAACTGATTGGACAGAGGAGGTGACATGGGGCAGATGTAGATGATGATGCAGGAGCGGTGGTAAACAGTCGAATGAAAACCAGGTTCACGAGTAAGTGTAGGTGGTAAGTTGTTTCCGGTTTTTTAGTCCTGAAAGACTAGGATGGGGGAAAAGTAGTTTTAGAGGGTAGTTTCCAAAACTACTGACTTTGGACCCCCTTGTTTCTGGGAAAATTAGTATTTCTAAGAAATGCTAGCCCTCTAGGTTTGGTAGCTAACCTAGAAACAACAGTCAAAGCAATTTACTATCTTTCCTATGAGTGATAGATAAGAAAGAGATTATGAAAGACCAACTTGTAACTTTCGCTTGAATCCTCGCTTGATCTCCCTCTACTTTGGCTGATCTCGTAACTCCTCACCATACTTAACACGCTTGGAGAGTACCTACATAGCTACAGAAACAAAGACCTGTCAAAGCATAATGATCCATCATAGCATAAATATCATAGAATTAGAAATATGATAAACAAATGAATGCATTTATAGTTAACACAATCAATTGGGAAAAATCTTGAAGAACTTTATTGATAAGAAGGATAATAACAACCCATAAGAAGTCTGATCCAACACCATTTGTTAAGCCCCTATACTACTAGTGTAGCCCCTTATTGCTATTAATACAACCCACTTATTATACTGATGTACCCATGTAGTGCCCATATTGTTACTATTGTGCGACATAGAAGCCCACTATTGTTATTATTGTGCCCTTACATTATTATTGTTATGTCGGCTCTAATTATGTTATGACCCCTTAGACTCCTATATATAGGAAGGAGGTCTTTTCATTTGTATCATCGAAGAATTGTTCATTTATGTAATGTAAAGGAGGTTTCCCCCTCGAAGAGGTTGAATTCTAAGGCGTTGATCTATCTTTTCTTGAGCTGGTTTCATAACATTTGGTATAAGAGCTTTGGATTCTAGGGTTTCGCTGCTCCAAACAGGTCATCGTGGAATTTTCGCTATAACTTTTTTTCTGCGACGTTTTAGAAGTTGAAAAAAAAAACCCATTTGGGAAGAAATCATGCTGAACCCGGGGTGCAAATTTCAGAGCGTTTCGCACTATATTTTCCGAGATATGATCTAAGGAATTTGGTCTTTCTGAAGACTCCTGAATTACATTCCAAACAGGTGACCTAGGGAAAATCGTCATAAATTTCTCTCCGGGGATCAGATTTAAATTTCGTAAGAAGGTAAAGAAAGAGGATAGATTTTAGTTTATTGTATTCATTTTTTAGATCTAAAGGTTGAAACAGTGACTCATGGCACTTCATACAAGTTCGCTCTTCTGGAAAGGTCTATAATCAGGTCATCTTGGAAGATTGTGCATAACTCTTTCTTGGAGAATCCAATTTGGATCAGGCTGGTGGCATTGGAAAGAGGACGCAGAGGACTACTACAGGTAACAATTTCAGAACTTAAAGATTCGAATGTACAAAGTTATAGTCGTTTCAAGATCGAGCTCCTAAAATCAAGAAAAAGAAAGATTTGGAAGTTTGATGGCAAGGATCCGGTAAATTGGATACTTCAGATGGAGCAATATTTTGATCTACATGGTGTACCACTGTTACAAAAGTTATGTATTGCATCTTCATATTTAGAACCAGATCAATTTTTATGGTATGAAGGGCTTTGTTCTCGTAAACAACTTGTTACGTGGTCAATTTTCATGGAGGAAATGATAGCACATTATGAGGATACAAAGAGCAACAACTTCTTTGGAGCAACACCACAACAATTGGAAAGAGTAAAAGGGCTTTGTGACATAATGGAAAGAAAAATTATGGAAACTAGGAAGCATACCCCTCACAACTATAAATATGGAAGTTTTGTTTCTCCCAGCCTTCCACAACCTACAAGGGTTACACCACAACAATTGGAAGAAAAAAAAGTAAAAGGGATTTGTTATAATTGTGATAGCAAATGCACTAAAGGTCATAAGTGTGCTGAGAAGAAATTATTTTACATATAATATGAATAGGAGGAAGAAAAGGATCAAGAAACATCAAAAGAAGAGGATATACGCCAAGACCCCACCTCAGAGAAAGAAGAAATGAATCGGACCATATCTTGTAAAGAATTGAAAAGAATTACCACTCCTCAAACTCTCAAGATAGAAGGACATATCAAGAAGAAAAAGGTGCAAGAAGTGAAATACCACATCGAGAAAGAAGAAATGAATCCAACCATATCTTGTAATTCATTGTTCGAAATTACGACTCCTCAAACTATCAAGATAGAAGGACATATCAAGAAGAAAAATGTTCAAGAAGTGAAAGATCACATTGAGCATCAAGAAATGAATCTGACCATTTCTTGTAAAGGATTTAAAGAAATTACCACTCCTCAAACTCTAGATATAGAAGGACATATCAAGAAGAAAAAGGTTCAAGCAGAGAAAGATCACATCGAGCATCAACAACAAGTTCTCCAACTTTTAAAGGATAACGCGACTTCGGTGCAAAATCAAACGAAACAACAGGTAGATCAACATTGTAGTGAAAAATGTTTTGTTGTAGATGATTGGGTATTTTCACTGCTACATCTCAAGCATGCTATTTATGAGAAGGAAATGTTGGCAATACCACATGCACTTAAAAAATGGCGACCTTACCGAATGGGAAGACTCTTCAAGGATGAGGATGTGGAAGCATTGTTTTGTGCTATTTCTATTATCCAACCAAATTGGATAAATGAAGCAAGGGATGAATGGAAGAAGGACGAAGAAGTATGGCCACTTATTCAAAAGTTTCAAAAGATCCCAATTCAAACAATATTTCCATAAATTGAAGAGGAAGGAAAAATCATATTGGAACCTGGAGCAGTCACAGAAACAAGAACCCGACATCTACGAAATCAATCAATTTCAGAGTATCTCATCAAGTGGAAGAACTCACCCACTGAAGATTCCACATGGGAGGACAAGAATTTTATACAGAAGCATCAAGAACTACTCAAGAGTTGAGGACAATTCTTTTTGAAGTAGACGGGCATGTTAGGCCCCTATACTACTAGTGTAACCCCTTATTGTTAGTAGTACAACCCACTTATTATATTGATGTACCCATGTAGTGCCCATATTGTTACTATTGTTATTATTGTGCCCTTACATTATTATTGTTATGTCGGCTCTAATTATGTTATGACCCCTTAGACTCCTATATATAGAAAGGAGGTCTTTTCATTTGTATCATCAAAGAAGTGTTCATTTATGTAATGTAAAGGAGGTTGCCTCCTCGAAGAGGCTGAATTCTAAGGCATTGATCTATCTTTTCTATCTTTCCTTGAGCTGGTTTCACAACACCATCCTCCCAGCTTCAAGCCTTATTCACCTCATGAATTAGCAACAACACACCAACAATAACACAATGCTCTCTCCTCAATACTGAAACTAGTAACACTTCCTTACAACTCAGAAGAATTCAGCCCTCTGATCTCTTGGATGAGAGATCCTTTATAGATGGTTGCAGGAGGTTGAGTCATCAATGGGAATGATGAATGCCTTTATATTTTTAGAACTTAGTTCCATGAAAGAGGGGAATTGGAGGTGGTTTCCTAATTCCCTTAGTCATCCTTGGGCAAATTCAGAGGGGTAAGTGGCAGAGGAGAAGTTTCTAGAAGTTTCCATGAGCAACCAACTCTCAAACTCCTCGAAATTTTGTCCTACCTCGCCCATCATATCTTCTAGAGGGCTAAACTACGATGCATATCACTTTGACAGTGCAGTACCTGTTACGCATAGAACCCTAACACAGGGCTTTCAGTAATGATTCATTTTAGGCACTTTCTAGATGATTTTTTAGATGGAAATTTTGGGGAATTAGGCATTCAGATAACTTAGTTCCTTTAGGGCATAAAACAACTATTTTAGGGGTTGATTAACCCTAATACATCGACATGTGAGTTGGGGTTGATGTGCCCAAATATGCCTATAACAGTTGACCCCTAAAGCATGAGGTCGTAAATGTTTATGTCAGGTGAAATGCTTTATCATGAGGATTGGATGTTTTGAACTAGAAGGTGACCTGCATCAATTGCAATACAATACATCATGATAATATGATTTTTTCATGAATTAGCTGAGGGAGGCATCCCTATGCTCAACTTTATAAACTTTCATTACATGTACATAGATCAGACATCCATCTACATATATAGACTTATAATCCATGATTGGATGGCCATCTATGTAAAGCCTTCGTATATTTGATGCTTTTGTACTCCTAAATATATCGCAACCCCGATGGATGAAACTAGATTCATGGTCTTCAAACTCGTTCAGTCTTCACTCAATGTACAAGTCAAACCATGTGAAAACATGTTCTCAGGTCTAACATGGAGAGACATCATCTGATTACCAGCCAATGATGCAAGCTGTTAACAGACATGAGAGGGATCACCAATAATGAAGATGATCCTCAAAGTAAAACAATACATTTCACCTGGTGTGAATAGATGATTCGATGTTGAACACCACACAAAATATTTCGGTCAAAGACCATTGATGTTAACATGTCGTCGAAAGAGAGAAGCTTTCCATTGATGTATGCAATCTTCAAAGCACTGAAAGGGCGTTTCTAAGTCAACTTCTTGGATCATGAGTTGATGTAAACAAGAAGCGACTAAATGTAGGAGGGCCTTGATGTATCCTACATCTATGACATGAAACAAAGTAAATGATCTTTGGAGATGAAAATGAACTGATGACACAAGTTCAGGAACGACGTGTTAGCCTCTCTCATAAAACAATAATAAATCTAAAAATAAATTAATTAATTAAATATTACAAGTTAGGAATTTGTGCCTAACTCTTGGGTTGTTCCTCTAAGATAGGAGTTAGTTTAGGTAACTCCTATATTGGTGTGCGTCTGGTGAGAAATTATCTCAACCAAAAGTGTCTAAGATAGCACGCACTATCTTGAGAACACTATCTCTCATCTATTTATTTGTAACACTATATTCAATTATTCTAATAATGAAAATGTGAGAGAGAATACCTGAGGCTGAAGCCTTTTCCGCCAATATTTTGTGTCTGGTTTATTATATGTGCTTTATCTATTTGTCTGAGTTAATTTCTTTTTTCAATATGTGGTATCAGAGCCATGGTGATTGTGTGTTGTGTTAGAGTATTGGCTTACATTGCTATTGTACGCAGCGTGGAGAAGAAACTATCTGGCATGCACTTGGTGGAGGCTAATTCTAAATATTGAGCTCGGCACATTGAAGTAGACCGAATGAGTTGAAGAGCTACGGGCTGTTGAACAACATGTGCAGATTTTGGAGTGTTTGAAAGCTTGCAGCTGTGCGAATTGTGGAGTGGAAAAGACCGCTTCCTGTAGTAAGTAGTCATGGAATTTTGTGTGGAGAGAATGCCCATGACCGTGGGAGCACCCAGATACAATCGTTGAGATCCATATCCTCTGCGTACAATAGGAAGATTCCTTGAGGGAAGAAAATCCTATACATTGAATAAATTCAGGTTTGGAGGTTGTGTTGAGATAGTCCATTGAAGACGTTGTGATCAGAGAAAGTTATCAGATAAATCTAAGGACATCATGGAACTCATGTTGCCGAAGTCGGGCAGGATAGTTCCTGTGAACTTATTTTTGTAAAGAAACAGAGCATGGAGATTCTTGAGACCTCCCAATTCTTTTGGTATGCTGCCATCGAGATTAGCATAGGCCATATCTAAGTATTCAAGCTTTGTTAGATTCCCTATCTCTGCAGGAAGGCCACCATCAAATTTATTGTATCTGAGAATCAATCGCTCTAGTGATGGCAGCTGGCTGATTTTAGGTGGAATCTGGCTAGTCAGATTATTGCCCGACAGGCCTAGAAATATCAGGCCTAAAAGCCCCTTGAATGACTTGGGAATACTGCCCTCAAAGTAGCTTCCTCTCTTAACTACGCTCAGAGCCTCGAAAGTTCAGAAAAGATTGAAAACATGGTCATTTCGGAAAATTGAAGAAACAGAAATACTTTAGAAGGATTCGGTAATCCCGCACGTTTGAGCTTCTTAGGTCAAGCCTTAAAGTTTTGCGGCTATGCATGGGGGATAACTTGCTTTCAAGTGATTGAAAATTTAAAATTTACTAAACTTTGATGGCTTTGTTTTGAGGCTCGGTGAATTGATTTTTACAGTGCTTTATGTGAGAAATTCTGTGGACAAATCTGGTCTTCAGAGATCTTTAATGGTTTTTCTTGAAGAAATGATCATGCTCCAAAAGGATTCCGCAGTTCTGCACATTTAACTTTCTTAGCTGAAGCCTAACAACTTTCCAGGTATGCATCCAGAATAACTTGGTTGAATGTGCTGAAAATTTTCAAAATTTACTGAAATTCGAAGGATTTGGTTTGAGGCTCAGTGAGTTGATCTTAACGGTGTTCGTTGTGAGAAATTCTGCGGGACAAATTGGACTCGAGAGATATTTGATAGTTTTTGCTACAAAATTGTGGAATTATCTTGTGTGACCTTAAAGACTCTTGCGGTCTTCATTCTTGTACGAATTTTGGCTAAAACTGCGAGCTTTGGTTGTTCTCTCTGCTTCGTTTCTCTGGTGGAAAATTATCTCTAAAATGCAACCACTAGTTCGTTGATACAGGCAAGAACTCTACACGTGTCATGTTCTGTCAAAACATTTTATGCAGATACTATTTGGTAAGTTGCTTTTAACATTTTCTTCCAAGATCATAAATCTGGCACGCTTGGAGATGGGAAGGTAGATCCTTCTATCTGAGTTGGCGTGGTAAGTCACTTTTATTCTATGGTTTCATGAAAAAAAACAATTTTAAGCGTTGCATTGAATCCTGTAGCGGTTAGCATGGAGTTTACAGTGAGCGTGGAGTTGGTAATTGGAGTTTTTTTTTTTTTTTAAATTGTAATTGTGATTTGCAATTAAAATCATATTTTATTCGGAGGAATAAGATAAATGCGAGAGGAATGAATATGGTTTTATGACCATAAGTGAATGTTTTTACAAAAAAAAGGAGCTTCGACATGTGTTGAAATTGCCCAGTGAGTGGATTTACTTGACATGAAATTGGAGATGCATTTTTTTGGTGAGATTGTGAGTTGGAAGGATGGTTTTTCGCTTTGTGTAATTGAAGAAATAAGGAATGTTTCCATTTGTATTTGGAGCGATAAGGTGCATTACATTTTGTAAATTTGAAGAATATTTTGTGGAGATACAAGTGTCTTATTTTGTATTTGGAGTGATAAGGGAAAGTTGTTGTAATTCAAAGTATTGTTTTACTTTGAGAGGGATCGTGTCACTATCCATTCAGATTTTGAAGGCGAGGTGTTTCAAAGGGTTGTCAGCTTGGAATTATCATTGCTTCAGATGTACTCAGTGATTAATAAAGATATCATTTTTTTTGGTGTTGATGTGTCCTAGATCCACCCGAAATTGAATAAGGGGATCTAAGGTACACTATGTGTGTTTGATGACACATGTGTTTTATGGCTTCATGTTTTTGATTTTTGATTTGTGTCTAGTTTTGATATATAAATGATCTCATTTAACACACATGAAGTTCAATGCAAGCAAGCACAACACTTGTAACAAAATAGCATCAAGAAAGGATAATTAATTTCAACACATGCATTTGCATCACTACAACAAATAATCAAAGTTTTCAACATCGGTATTCTACCACAAGAAACAAATTCACTCAATACAATCAAGTTCATGAATCTGCAGACTCCAGCATTTCAAAGCAATGTCTACATCACTAGAATCAAGTTAATGAATCTGTAAACTTCAACGTTTCAGAGCACATTTTACATCAACATTATTGAACTTGTAATCAAACTCAAATTACATTACATTGTAAGGGTGCATTTTTGGTTGAAACCGACACCCAAGTCTTGAATTGAGTCAAATTGAATTCATTGTAGTGAGTCATTAAATCATTAAGCATTTTTTGGGTGCATTTTCGACAGTGTTCGACACCCTTTCTTTAAGCAGAATCAAGTGAATGCACGAATTTTAATTCTAAAGCAAACAAGAAACAAGTTCACATCTCCGGAAAGCGAGTGTGAGTATTCATTCAAGCAATTTGTGTCAAAATTGTACAAGGTTCAAACCTTCAAGTGAGCCAGAGTGAAGATCATTGCAACAACCATCAAAGCAACCAAACAAGTTCAACCCAATCAAGCAAGTTGAGATCGACATCAAGCGATCGTAGCTATTCCTTCAAGTGAGCGTGAAGTCATCAAGTAAGGCAAGTGAGCATTCACACAAACGCGATAGTCATCAAGCGAGCGTGAATTCCAGAGTTTAAGCAAGAAAGTTCTACAACTCTAGAATTCTAGAGTTTAGGAAAGAAAGTTCTACAACTCTAGCAAGTGTTCCCAGCAAGTGCAATAAGCAACAAATCAAGCGAGCATGCCATTCAAGTCCCATAGCAAGCGAGCCTGTCATTCAAGTAACAAAATCAAGTGAAACAGTTCAAAGCACGACATATACGACAAGAGAGCCTGACTTCAAGTGAGCAAGTTCAGATGGCGCAACATATTCAGTGGTTAAACATTCTTCATAGTTTGATCATCTCCAGTGATGAAGACATGGTGCACATCAGCAAAGAAACTCTTGTTGATCTTTCATGGCATCTACAACAAACACATGAAACCATTGAGTTTCTTCAACTAGAGTCGCAACTACAAAGAGATGAGCTGCAACAAAGGAGTGCTTCTTCCAGGTCATTCAACCATACAGATGAAGATAAAGATGTCAATTCCAAATCACTCATCCAAACAACTTCAAGTGTCAAAGTTGTTCATGATCAAACTCAAATTTCTTCCAAACCCATCATCAAGCCCTGGGAAGAAATTCAAAATAACAAGAATCGACGAGGCTTAGGATATGTCACTGATGACACCAACTTAAATATCCTAGATTATTCCAAGCCAATTAAGTTCATTAGTGCAGTATTTCTTGCCCAACACACCTCAGTAGGTTTTGAGAAAATTGCAGACAAACAGAATTGCACACAACTTGAAGTTAACATCCAACCGAAATGTTCTCATTGTCAAAGAACCAGTCATATGGAAGATCAGTGTTTTGATCTCCATCCTTGTCGCCATTGTGGCAAGCCCAATCATTCCTCAGAAAAATGTCACAACCAACAAAAATCAGCCAGATTGAAGATACATTATGAATGGATCGATCCTTGGGAATGGTCATCCACAGTCAAAAGATTGTCTCAGTTCTACAACCGACTACAATCACACATAGTGAAGCCAGCAGTGAACAAATGATGGTACACTCATGCAGTTGAACGAGGGAGTACAATAGTGAAACTCTCCTACACCTGAAGGGGGGGAGTTCAAATATATTTTGGAGAAGATTGTCTCTCCTTTCAGCTGACAAAGGGGGGAAAATGTCAATGAAATCGACAAGTGGTTGTCAGACTGAAAGTCTCGACAACATCAGTGAAGCAGCCAGTGGGCATCTTCATCAGCCAGTGGGCATTTGTCATCAGCAGTGAGCATCAACAAATTCGCCAGTGGGCGATCGGCAACCAAAGCAGCAGTGAGCAGCTTTCATCATAGCAAAAACAACATTGAGTTGTTTTTCGACATCTTCAGCCAGTGGGCAATCATCATCAGCAAACACACCAGTGGGCATTCATCAAATTGTGTCAAGGGACACCAGATGTTGTTTTCAAACTGTTATCACTCAGGTTGTTCCCTTTGACTCCCAAGGGAATACGGCCGAGGTAACCACTAACCAATCTTTGGGTCATAGGTTCTAGCTTTCCTATGACCAGAGAGGGCTCTCTCTTTATGATTTAACTTTGTTTGTAAAATATTTTAGGCTAGTTATGATGCTCAAGGTTTTGTTTTGAATTTTGCTGGATGATGATTCTAGTCAAGATAGATATATGTTTATCAGGGTGTTCTAGGCCATTGGGCATGGAGTCAGTGATGCTAAAGTTGCTTGATATGTCTGTGTTGATACCACAGTGATGCAGCAGAGCCAGATAAGTGTCTAAGAAACAATTCTTTGAACCTGTGATGGGGTGTGATGTAATCAGGGCATGAAAGGCAATTAAGGATCTTTCAACAAACTGATATGGAGAACAGTGTGAATATTATTTAGAAGCAATGAAGAATTCCTATATAACATTCATATTTATAGAATTAATGAAAACATGAGCAATTAAGAATTCATGTTCATGATCAATTCTGAAGAAAACATTTTTAACAATATGGATTGAGCACAGGGTGTAACCAAACATTTCCTGTACTATTCCTTTTCTCTACTGTTAGATTAGTGAAACATGTGTATGATTCAAACAAACATAAGAAGACAAAACATAGTTTGAGAAAACTTATTGTTCCATTAGACAGCACAGGAATTCTGCAACAGCACGCATAGCATCAGCAAGACATCGAATATTCAGGAAATCACTGAGCTTTTCCAGCCTCTTTGTATTAGATTATCTGAAAGTATACAATACATTTGCCTCAGAAAGAAAATCACCAACTCCTAAAACACTGCCAGGGGAGGTATATATACAAAATTTACATCAGAAAATATCTAGTTAATGAGTTAATGGCTCATTAATGTTGTGCCAACTCCTGGAGCATTGTAGCTGAGAAAGTAAATGCTGTATTAACTTCTGAATGCATTAGCTGTCCAAAACGGTCAGAGGATGTTGACTTTGTGACCGTTGGAGTCGGCTGAAGATGTGCTGCCCAAAAACTGCGCATTTCTTATCTTTTGTCCTGTTGTCTTTGTCCTTTTGCTGAGTCACCTTTTCGGCTGCCTTAAATGCTGTCCATATCCTGCTTTTTGCTTTTGGCCGAGTTGAAATCTGAGTGGGACCAAGCAGCTGAGATTATTGAGGCAACACCTGTAACATGGCTTGCCACCAATCCTTCTTGGGTAGCTGGTGTCTTCGAATTTTCACCAACGTTTCATCTGCTTCTGTATATCTATAAAAATTTGGAGGAACCTCAAAAAGGTGATGGATTTTATTTTCAATAAAAAATAGATTTTCAAGTTTGTCATAAAGGCCCTGTCCTGTTGGAGGCCCTGCTTCTTCAGAGGTGCTGGCAGATGCAGTGATTTGATTTTCAATGAAACTTGAAATTCTGTTGGCATATTGCTCACGGGGGAGTAGTTTTCCTGTGCTGGTCAGTAGGCTGGGCAGTCCTTTTTTTTGCAGTGCTCCCATTTGAGTTTGTACTCATCCACCTCAGCCTGTATTTCTTAGCATTTCCTCTCTACAGTTTGTACATAGTTCCTGAGAGTCAGCACCTTCTTAGCTGTGAGGACAACATCTGTTCTGTTGACAATGTTAATGGCTGCTAGCTCCTCCTGGGTCTGATTATTCAAAAAATGTATCATTCTATTGGCCTGCTCAAGCCTGTTCCCTAGTACTGTCCTGGCTTTCTGGATCTCAAACTGTGCTTTGCCAATTAACTCCATTTGTTCATGCACAGTCTTAATTGACTTCCATTGTCTAGTAATGGATTGGTCAATTCGGGCCCACAAAATTCTTTTTATTTCTGCCATAGCACTTTCTAGCTTGAGCTCCTTCTCCAAGGCCTTTATTTTGTCTTTCAGGGCCTTTATTTCTCTACCTTGCTCTGCCACAGTCATCTTTGATTTGTCATATTTGGCCTCTAGCTCTGCCAATTTTTCCTTGGCCTGCTTAATCTCAGTGGCCTGGAGCTCCATTTCTTTGATAGCCTTAGTCAAATCTTCCATGTTTAAATTGGACTCTGGGGCTGTTGTTGTTGCTGCTACTTCTGTTGTTGCTGTAGTTGTTACCGGGGCTACTGCTGCCTCTATAGTTGTTGCAGTGGTTGAAGTAGTTGGATGAGCTTGGGATGTGGATTCTCCCTGCTTATCTTGCAGTGCCCCTTCTAGCTCCTTCTCCAAGTCGAGGACCTTTTGATTGAGCTGCATTATTAGATCCAGTTGCTTATCAGCCTCCTTTTCCTTCTGCAATTCTGCTATTTGGGGGTGCTCGGTGGGCAGCAGTTTCAACCTTTTGTTCAATGCATTAAGATCATCTTCTTTTTTCTTCATAAGGGCCCTCACGCCCTTTGGATCCTTAGGATCATGTCATAGGTCTATGATGATGTCCTCCAATGATTTAATCCTGTTGTCCTTGGCCATGGAGGACATTCTCTCAAAATCCAACTGAATGTTGGTATTCTTTAGTGACTCTTTCAATTCATGGGCCATTGTGGCCCTATCCACCAAGGTGGCATAGACCATTTCTCCCGTTTGTTTATGCAATTCAATCTGGTCCATGGGGTGAATGTCCTTTGCCATGACTTCCACCCTTGTTCTCACATAATCTGCAGCTGATTGCGGCTGCGACACCTTGGGTTTGAAGTGACTGAGGATCATTTTCTCCTCTTGTATGTCATACACAGACATCAGCCTTTCTTGCTTGGCTGGTGTTGCTTTTAGGAACTGTTTGTATACTTCTATTCTTAGCAAGTCATTCTGTGCCTTTATTTGTTTGAAAGAAGCCTTGGTGCTTGTAGGCTTCTTGCTCTGCTGAGTGGAGGAGGACACCTCCAAACCAAGCTATAATCCCTGCTCCTGCTGAAAGGAGCTTGTACCTATTTGTTGGCTGTCTTCCCCTTCTTTCCTTGGACTGTCAAGGACTTCTTCACTTATTTCTTCTACAACTGGGGAGTCAACCTTTTGCCTCTTGGCCTCAGGTTGCTGGGAGGATCCACTAACAGGAGTAGACTCTTCTCTGTCTCTTTTCTTACCCCTCTCCTCATGTGCGGGAGTCTGCAAAATAGGTGCTGCTGGTGGCTCTGTTTGGGGTGGAGGGGTCTGCTCTTGTTGCTGCCCAATTGAGGAGGCAGGCTGTGCTTTTACTGTTTCTTCTTCAGCACCCATTATTCCTTTACCTTTATCTGTGCCTGATGCTGATGTAGAAGGCGCCCTGTGATGAGCCCCAATTTTTGGTACAATTTGGGCTCATTTTGGCCTGCTTACCTTGCTCAACCATTCATCTTTTATCACTTATGCATTCATTTCTTAGTATATTCGTGTTGTTTGTAGGAAGAAGGGCAGGAATTATATCTATGTGGCTAATACATGGTGATTTCAGGTTTTTGGCATTAAAGAGAGCAAAATACCACGTAAATGGAGACAAGGAGACAACAAAGGTGACATTGCGGGTTCATAGGGAGGTTGTCCACAGTCTTGATGACCTTCCTCGTAATTTTCACCTTATCTCCGAGCTCCAACAGCTCTCCCCACTGAGCTTAAAGGCATCCAACATGTTCTACAGGATCAGCAGTTTACAGAAGTTTGACTTTCAGTTGGACAGCCAAGCTCCACGAATGGAGGAAGCCAGCTTGATCTTCATTGTGTATAAATATGAAGGCCATAGCCTTTGATAGGAGCTTTTTGAACTTTTGATTACTATTGTAATTTCTGAGCACGAGTTACAGCTCGGTGTTTGTTTTTGTGTAAGCCAGTTTTGGCATGACATTAGACTTTTGATTATGAATAAAGGCAAGAAGATTTGGATCTAATTCTGAGCTTTTAAGGGAGCTATAGCTCTTAGGTTAGGGCCCAACCTGAGAGCAATAGACCTCCTCTTCCTTGTACTGTTACTTGTTTCTTTGCAGCACTTTATTTCCTCTATTTTGACATGCATTTAGAATTTACAGTCTGCTGATTGGATTACTTTCATGTGGTTGAGTAGGATTAGCTTACAGTTCAAGTGCTTTTGGTTGTTTAGATTAGAATAGGAGAGTTGTAATTCATTGGAGCTCCCAAAAAAGGTTGAGAGTGACTTCACTGCCATCTCTGTTTAGAGATTGGGGTGCAGTCTACACCAACCACCAAAAAAACGCAGTCTTTTACCTTCATGCAAGCTGCAACACAGTCATTTTCATTATAGATCCTTCCATGCACTTTGATCCTGAACCATACGTCTTCAGTCCAACTCCATGCACGACTTCTCTTCACGATTTACATTGCTGTTCATTGGTTTAATAGCACAGGTAGCACAGGTTAATGAATTCTCGTTTTTGGTGCAAGACATAAGAAATTTGTTTTATTTACACTGCTCCATATCATTCCATCTCCTTCTTCTTCTTTTTAACCACACCTAAAGCCACCTACTCGACCTCTGTTCAGCCCGGTTACCTCCCAACTCTTCCATTGCCCACGTAGCTTCATTTTCTTGACCTTTCGTTGCTTCTAGCCTTCTATCCACCAACCAACTTCGTGCACTCTTTCTCCATCCTATTTCTCTACCCCTGAGCCATCACCAGCTCCATCTCCATCTTACCTATCCCCCCATACCGCTCCATCACTTCACCATCACCCAAAACTCCCACGGTAGGACATCTTGTAGAAGTTAGCAGACTTCCTGTAGGATTCCTGAGACTTCCTATAGGATCCCCTGCAGACATCCTGTAGAAGCCTGCACACTCGGTTTCTGAGCATCTGAACGTGTGGAACTTCTGTGGGGTGATGATGGAGATCCCCTGGGACCTCTCCTAGCCTCCCTGACCTTTCCCAAGCTTTCTTTCCTTCATACTACCCCTGCACAGTCAAACCCTAATAAGAAACACTGTCATAATCACTCCAACCATTCAAGCAAAAATCCAAAAACAATGTTCTTTTCAATGAAAATAGTTCAAGTTCATGCATTTCATATCACTAGAAGTAATAACATCATTTTTAGAGAGTTACATTCGCATCATTGCATTGTAAGGATTAAACTAGTCAGATTAGGGTTTACTAGGGTTTCCATGCTTGGTTGTTTTTCGGTTCATTCTCGCAAAGTAGTTTCATTTCCTTTCAACTAGTCTCTGTTCATCAATTAGAAAGCTTCTTCTGAGAGCATATAGAAGTTGGCTTGAGCCCTAGTGTACTTGTGCCAGCTGACCAAGTGACAGCTGCGACAAGAGCTAGTACTTGTGCATATAGCACCGTCGCTTCCAAGTTTGTACGAACTACCGGGTTGATAAAATTAGAGATAGGAAGCCCCAGGAGTTGTAGCATTATTGCTACAATACTGGAGCTCACCATCTTTTTGGCGCCGTTGCCGGGGAAGCGTCAGAGTATTAGTAATTGTTGCTTTTCTTCTACTTTCTTACTCTTGCCTTCTGCCAAGTAGTTTACTTCATTTTCATTCTGCAAAACTAGCATAGACATTTCCTACTTTCATAGATTAGAATTTCCTGCTTTCATAGAATAGCCTTTCAATTCTGCAAGCGTAGATTAGCATTTCCATTCCTGAAATTTCATTTGAGTAAGGTAGACTAGTTCTTTCCTATTTTCAATTTAATTCTGCATCATTATAGTTAGTTGTAGATCAATCTGTTTCAGTTTTGCAGGTACCAAGAAAAAAGCAAAAGCAATCAAAAAGAAGTTTTTCTCATTTCATGCCTCGTAGAAACTGAGATAAATCAGGAAAATTCCTACCCAACACCCCCACCACATCACTGAGTCACCCTTCTCTCTTCTTTGGTGACAGTGACCCAGAAGAACCTATAGGTGAACATCCTGAGATACCCACAGATCCTATAGAAGAAGAAGAGTTAGAGACCACTCCATCTGAAGCTATGGCTGACAATAGAGGAGAATATGAGAGAATAGAAGGTGCCTTCCCCATCCGAGAGACCAATGGAGAGATGAAAATGAAGAACATTAGCCCCTCTGCTTTACCTCACTTCCATGGATTGACTACTCAAGATCCTGATACCTTCCTGTTTGAGTTTGCTGTCCTTTGTAGAACCTATGACTATACTGAAGATGAGCAGAAGCTGAAACTCTTCCCTTCAACTCTTAAGGATGCAGCACTACGCTGTTTCATGAGCTTACCTGGGAATAGTATCACTACTTGGGCTCAAATGCAGCAAGTTTTCAATACCAAGTACCGGGATTACTGTAGGTCCAAGGAAACCAAGGGAGAAATCTTTCGAATGACTATGGTAAATGATGAGTCCTTAGAAGATTACGAGGAGAGGTTCCAACTTAGCTATAAGCGGGCCAGGTGCACACTTGACCCTGAATCCCTCAAGTTGGTCCTGCTCCGACGAGTCCTTGAAGACCTCTTATATACCCTTCACATGTTAGCTGGGGGGGACATTTACCAACTGCCTTATGAGGACATCAAGACAGTGTTTAGAAATCACTCCAGGGCAGCTAGGAAACGAGGTAGAGGAAATCTCCTCTCAACTGGTGTCCCTTTCTCCAAACATGAGTTGGAAAACCAATTAGAAGATCTTAAGAGTGAGGTGAGACAGACCATTGCCATGCAGCTAGACACATTCAGGATTCAGCAGAAGAAATAAGAAGATGAGAGAGCCTTGGCTGTCTTCTGCCCTAGGTGCACAAGGAGACACCCTAAGAACGAATGCCCATTACATTCGGTTGAAGTATGTTTCGTTTGTGAGGAGGACCATCCCACAAATTAGTGTCCAACCTTACCTGGGTTTAAAGCCATGTACCAAGGGACAGAAGCCCCCACTGAACCTCTCTATTTCATAAACCAAAGGAGGCCACAAGGATCTAGACCTTATCAGCAGGGAATGCAAGGGGCACCTCAAGCTTATTACAGCCCCAACCAATTGACGCCTATGCCTTCCTGGGGTCCCCCTGCTCATCCTTCCTGGTCCATGCCTCCTCCATGGTCTTATCCACCTCAGTACCCTACTCAACCTACTTCTCATTCATATCATTCACATGCCCAGTCACAGCCTCAGTGGAATGCACCTCAGTCGGGGAGGAGGCCCCAGTACAACACTCCTCCTGCCATTTTGCCTCCACCACCAGTTCAACCTCAACCATTACCTCCTGTTCCTCCAAGGAAACCTCAAATACCTACTCAACCGAACCCGAACCCCAACAATAGACAGGCCCAGCAGGTATACACTGGGGAAACATCATGTCCTACCTATGCTGTGGAGATCCAGGAGATCAATCTTCGATCTGGAAAGACCCTTCCGGATCGCCAACCTCCTCCCCCAGAGGATGAGGAAGACAAATAGGAAAGTGACCCAAAGGCCATTCCACCCTTTCCTGAGAGACTAATAGCCACCACACAACCCAACCCAGAGGAGGATGAGCTTCTAGGTGAGCTCAAGCAATTATGTGTGAAAATACCACTTCTCCAAGCCATCAAGGATGTGCCAATATACAACAAACTGGTTAAGGAAAAGTGTTTCAAACACCCAGGCAGGCAGAAGAAAGATGCCTCAACCATCAATGTCATGGGACAACTGTCTGACCTTATGTTAGGACAAGTCATCTGCCCAAAGTACCTAGATCCTGGAAGTCCTGTAGTAGATGTCCACATCAATGGCACCATCATACCTCACACCTTGATTGATCTGGGGGCTGCCATTAATGTGATGACCAGGGATACCATGCTCAAACTCAATCTTCAGGGTTCCTTGAGGAAGACCTCGACCGTACTACAACTAGCAGATCACTCCACCGTGACTCCCGAAGGGATTGTGGAGGATGTCTTGGTCTCTATTGACTCTTGGGAATACCCTGCAGACTTCCTGGTTCTGCAACCAAAGACAAAGCTTACTAGATATCCTCTCATTTTGGGAAGGCCTTGGTTAGCCACTGCAGATGCTTACATAAGTTGTCGTGCAGGAAATATGACCATCAAAAATGGTCCTATGTCCAAGCAGCTTGTCCTATACCCTCCTACCCAACCCTCCTTAGAGCATGACTTACCACTCTGGTTGGAGGAAGGAGAGGAAGACGAGGTGTACTCAGCACCTCTGTGCACCCTAGATACCACTAGAAGAGACCCCCCAACCGAGGATGACTTGATCGAGACCTTGATCCAGAATCCACCTTCCAGTGCACTATCCTTAGAGAAATTGGTGGAGGATGCCCAAGCTAGCACCTTAGTGGATCTTTGTATAGCCAACCCTGTCACTCCCAGAGTAAAAAATGTGGAGTTCGGCCTTGAGAGAACATTAAAGATCAGCTCCTCCCTATCTCCTTCCCAGGAAAAGGAGCTGTGTAGCCTGTTGGCCAGCCACCTAGATGCTTCTGCTTGGAGCTATAAAGAGATGAAAGGAGTCCATCCTTCGGTCTGTACCCATCACATCTATATCAAAGAGGATTGTAAACCGATTAGGCAACCCCAGAGGAGAATGAATCCAGCCCTTAAGGACATTGTCAAGGAAGAATTGCAAAAACTGTTGGATGCCGGATTCATCTACCCCATCTCAGATAGTGAATGGGTGTCCCCTCCGGTGTTGGTTCCGAAGAAAAATGGGAAATGGAGAATCTGTGTGGACTACCGAGAACTGAACAAAGCTACCAAGAAAGACCATTTCCCTCTACCCTTCATAGATCAAGTGTTGGATGGACTGGCAGGAAAGAAGTTTTTCTCTTTCCTGGATGGGTTTAGCAGGTACAACCAAATCCAAATCAGCCCGGAAGACCAAGATAAGACCACCTTCACTTTTCCTTGGGGTACCTTTGCCTACCGAGTCCTTCCCTTTGGGCTATGCAATGCTCCTGCTACCTTCCTGGGAGCTGTCTTAAGCATCTTCTCGGAGCTGGTCCATGATGCAGTGGAAATCTACATGGATGACTTTACTCCTTATGGGGCCAACTTCCAGGAAGCATTGTCCAATCTGGGAAAAGTCCTAACCAAATGCATTGAGATGAACTTGTCCCTTAGTCCGGAAAAATGTGAATTCCTAATGACTGAAGGGACCGTGCTAGGCCATACCATTTCTTGCCAAGGGTTACAGGTGGATCCTAACAAAATTGCTCTCATCAAGCAGGTTCCACCTCCTCAAAAGGTAAGGGATGTTTGGAGTTTCTTGGGATTAGCAGGATATTACCGGAGATTCGTTAAAGACTTCAGCAAGCTAGCCTCGCCATTGTTTGGCCTGTTGGCAAAAGATGTGGAGTTTAATTGGACTGACGATTGTCAGAGGGCTTTGAATGAATTGAAGGACAAGTTGGTGTCAGCCCCAATCTTGAGAGGTCCAAACTGGACCCTACCTTTCCACATCCACACCGATGCCTCGAACAAAGCCATAGGTGCAGCTTTAGGACAAGTTGAGCAAAAACTTCCATATGCCATTTACTTTGTTAGCAAAAACTTGTCCAAAGCTGAGCTGAATTACACTGTAACCGAGAAAGAATTCTTAGTTGTGGTCCATGCACTGAACAAGTTCTGACATTATATCACTGTCTTTCAAACCTTTGTACATACAGACCATGCTGAAATTAGATATTTAATGAATAAACCATATGTGAAAGCTCGTATTATTAGATGGTTACTTTTATTGCTGCAATTTGACTTGACCATTGTTGACAAACCAGGTAGAGAAAATGTTGTTGCTGACTTTTTATCTAGATTGGATTTGTCTGCAGATGAGGATGGAACAGTGGATGACCAGATGCCCAATGAACATCTGTTTGCTATTTCAGTACTCTCTCCATGGTTTGCTGATATAGCAAACTACCTTGTTTCAGCACAGTTCCCTCCGCACCTATCTTCGAGAGAGAAGAGCAGAATCATCAGAAAAACTGCCTCATTTACTTGGATCGGGGGCAATCTGTTCAAGCTTGGCCCCGATCAGATCTTAAGGCGTTGTGTAAGGGAGGAGGAAGTCTTTGATATCCTCCTCACCTGTCATGATGGGCCTTGTGGAGGACATTTTGTAGCAAAGAGAACTGCCTTCAAAATCCTGCAAGCAGACTATTATTGGCCCACACTTCATCAAGATGTCAGAAGATATGTCAGCCAGTGTGACCAATGCCAAATAATTGGGAAACCAACCCAAAGGGATGAGATGCCTCTCCAACCTCAGGTGACTCTTGAGCCATTTGAGAAGTGGGGTATGGACTTTGTGGGCCCAATCAATCCCCCTTCGAGGCAAAGGTCCTACATCATTGTGTGCACTGACTACCTGACAAAGTGGGCAGAGACCAAAGCAATCAAAGCAGCAACAGAAGAAAAGGTGGCCGAGTTCCTAAGAGAAAGCATCTTCTATAAGTTTGGCTATCCAAGAGAGCTGGTCACCGATCAAGGGAGCCAGTTCACCTCCAACCTGGTCGAAGATCTACTAGCTCATCACAAGATCAAGCATAGGACTTCCACCCCCTATCACCCTCAAGCAAATGGGCAGGTGGAAGTCACCAATAGAGCATTGGAAGGGATCTTGACTAAGGTGGTGAGCAGCAGCAGAAAGGACTGGGCAGATCGCCTGGTTGAAGCCACATGGGCTTACAACACCACTTGGAAGACCACCACCGGCTTCACACCTTATGAGCTGGTCTATGGGAAGAAAGCTTTGCTGTCCATTGAATTTGAATACAACACTTTAAGGATGGCAGCTCAGCTGGACCTAGATCTCAGCCATGCACAACAAGAAAGGTTATTGCAGCTGAATGGACTGGATGAGCACAGAATGCAGGCCCTCCTTCACTCAGAAGTGGTTCAACTTCAGAGAAAGGTGTGGCATGACCAACATCTCCATGACAAGCAATTTCAGCCGGGAGATTGGGCTTTGTTGTATGACTCCAGATACAAAGATTTCAAGGGGAAGCTGAGAACCAGATGGCTAGGGCCATATTCAGTGGAAAAATGTCATGACAATGGATCTGTTCTTATTCAGACCATTGATGAGGAAGCCATCCCCATGCTTGTCAATGGGCATCGATTGAAGATCTACAGGAAGCCTCTCTCAAGACAAGAGTTCATCAAAACTATGGAGAAGGCAGTGTTGGTCATAGAGAAGGGTTCTGCCTCTGCTTTGGGCATACCCTGAAGAATCTAAAAAAAAAAAAAGAAAAAAAAAAAAAAAATATAAATAAATAATAAAGATCCTTGGGTGAAAACCTTTCTGAGGCGCCCAAGGCAGGTGGTAGGGGTGAAAACCTCATTGAGGCGCCCCTATTATCTCTTAAAAAAAAAAAAAGAGATTGGAAAAAAGATCCTTGAGTGAAAACCTCTTTGAGGCGCTTAAGGCAGATGGCAAGGGTGAAAACCTCAATGAGGCGCCCCTGTTATCTTTCAAAAAAAAAAAAAAAAAAAGAGAAAAAAAACAACAAAAGAAAAAACAAGGTCAACAGATTCAGTATGTAAAATTGCATGCAGGTTGCAGGTGTTCTATGGAGGAGAGGAAGCGTCTCAACTCAAAGCCAAGTGTCCTCATCATGCTGTCAAGAGACCTCACCAGCACCTCCTCCAAGAATACTCATTTTCTCCAAGGTATGTGCAATTTTATTACAACTTGAGTCTTCTACAGGAAGACGCAGATTTTCTACAGGAAGATGTAGATTTTCTACAGGAAGGTGCAGACTTTCTACAGGAAGCGCAGCCTTTCTACAGGAAGCTCTGTATTTCTACAGGAAACTTCCTGTAGAAGCTCAGAACGGCCCAGAATTCATTTCATGAGGAGATCTAACGGCTAAGGATCGGTTTGGACGCATGCAAGCCACCGTTGTCACCCTTGCACATTGCTGTTATCTTGTTCCACCATCCTTGTCGACATGCAACAAAGTTACCTACACCAGCAAAGTAGATCGATGAGTTCTCAAGAAAAAGCAAATTTTAAATGAAAAAACGCTGGAGATCTCACCCCATGTTCATCCCAGTCATCCAGAAGCTCCGGGAGTAATCGTGAGGCCAGATCCTTTGTCGTGTAGCATGCACCCAAGGAGGAAGAACTGTTACAAGACATCCCGCGGGAGTCCTGTAGCAGTTAAGCCTGCTAGAGTGGATACCATCCGCAGCACCGGCCATATACAATGAAACGCGGGCGCATGCAACCAAAGTATCCCATCCATGGGATGACATCGCACAATGGTCCGGCGGGGACAGCTCACCCCCGCGCCACGGATTCCGTCGATTCAAAATCTAATCGGCTAGATTGCACTCATGCATTTATCAACCACCGTTTTGAACTCGAGTGGCTATCCTGATCTTTCTGCAGTTCGATATGCTGAGCCTTTGGCTATCAGAACGATTGTGAAGCACACCCAAGGCGCAGACCAACTGCAGTCTCTCCCGAAAATCGCGCGCTGCTTCTACAGGAACGCTGTCATTCTACAAGAACGCTGTCATTCTACAGGATCGATGTTTCTACAGGAACGCAGTTTCTACAGGAAGGCGGGTGCCTCACGTAAAAAGGTGGAAAATTAAAAAGGTAACCCTGAACTCTTCATGCAACTGGTTTTTAAAGGTGGCAAAATTGTCGTCCACAGTCTGGTCATAGAAAAGTGGTGAAATTGTTGTCTGCTGTGCCTATACTGTCATTCTACAGGATGTCAGGGTAATTAAACTGTGTTAAGTTCCTCAGGGATAAGTTTTGTGGGTTATGTGCATGACAGAAGCGTAATTCTACGCTCTGTCTCAGTAGACCAAATTTCTTCCACAATCACCACCTCTGGTTAAGGAAACTGTGTTATCATGCCGGGTGGATTTATTAGACGAGAACCTACTGATTCAACCAAGTTAAGGGAAAGCCAGGAGGTGGTGGAGCTCTTCACACGGGTTCAATGGATATCTTTTTGTGACAAATTGCAGGGTTACGACGATGAAGTGGCAGAAGAATTTTTGCAGGATTTGAGGCCGAAATCCAAGACACTGGCCACAGTGAACTTCAGGGGCCTAAGCCTCAAGCTCACCCTGCAATATATCAGTCGAATTACTAAACTTCCAATGGGTTTGCCATGGGATAAGGAGGAAAGGAAGTTGAGCCAGCAGGCCAAGAAAGAATTCTTTCCACCTGAGGAGGAATTCTCGGAGGACAAAAATGGGGTGCGAAGAACCAGCTTGCTGCCACCATGGAATGAGGTTAGCCTGCAAATCATGAAGTATATAACCTGTGAAGGCCGTTTTAGCATCGTGTACGCGTATCACTTTCGGTTGCTCACTAAATTGAGGCACCAGATTGATCTTCCTGTAGAACAGAAACTGAGCATCCCTTATTTCCTGCTACAGTCTCTAATTGAGTGTGCCACAAAGTTAAAAGAAGGCATACCGGATTAGGTAGCCCACCATGGGTTGATCAAACTTCTTGTGGAGGATGCGCTCCATTCATATAAGGTTCCCCTCTCATGGGAATCATTCAGGAATTTGACAAGAGATGGAGACATAAGGATGCTGGCTGAAGAAAGTGGTTCCTCTAGCAGCGAGGAAAAAGAATCAGTGGCCGAGGGAAAGAAGGAAACAAGCCCGAGGACCCCGACCACAGTGCAGAAGAAAAAGCGGGAGAAGAAGCAAAAGGAAAGGGATGCTGAGGAGAAATCTGACAAACCCATCTTGTCAGCAAGGGAGAAAAGGTTGCAGAGCAGAACGGACAAAGCTGGAGAGGTCCACATCAGCCCAAGTACCTCATCAGCACCCGCAACCAAACCAAAAGGCAAAACCCCTGCAGCAAAGCAAGCCAAGGTGGCGACACCTGTACCTACAGGAAAGCAGAAACAGGCTTCTACAGGAAGCCCGAAAACAGTGTCTACAGGAAAGCAGAAACAGGCTTCTACAGGAAGCCCGAAAACAGAGAAAGGGTCTCCTACAGGAAGCCCGACATTGGTCAAAACAGGGTCTTCTACAGGAAGCCCAAAATTAGTAAAGAAAGGGTCTTCTACAGGAGGGCCGAAAGTGGATAAAGCAGGGTCTTCTACAGGAAGCCCGAAATCAGAAAGGAAGGGGCCTTCTACAGGGAGCCCTGGGGAAGCAAAGCGCAAGAAAGAGAAGGCTGGCATTCTCGAAAAGGAGGCAGCAGCTGCCCTGGCCGCCCTCAGTACGCCTACAAAGCCAAAGGAGAAGAGAGAGAGGGAGATCCCTCTACCTTTTGAAGCCAGGAGAAGTCAGAGAATAAAAACGGGCAAGCTGCAGCCTCCAACCAGCAGCCAAACCATTTTAGGGAGTGTCCCTACTTCACCCAGTGAGAGATCCCCCTCTAAAACATCGGCCACCCCCGAGAGGGGAAGCCCAAAAATAACCTCCTGGACACGAAGGATAGGCCAATCGGCTTCCGAAGCCCGGCTCAAGGAAACAGGAAAGAAGGAGGAAGCGTCACCCTCGTCACCGCCAGGGGCAGAAGAGGGAGGGCCACCAAGAACAGGAAAGGAAGAGCATGCCCCGGGCCCTAGTTCTCGGCCAAGGATAAGGAGCTGGAGCAAAGTTGCTCAAGGATGAGCAAATATTTTAGCTGGGGGGTGATGATGAGCCCCAATTTTTGGTACAATTTGGGCTCATTTTGGCCTGCTTACCTTGCTCAACCATTCATCTTTTATCACTTATGCATTCATTTCTTAGTATATTCGTGTTGTTTGTAGGAAGAAGGGCAGGCATTATATCTATGTGGCTAATGTTAGCTACCTATACCAATAGGTTTCATATTTCATGATTGGCTATAAAAGTTCCAAATATGCTCTGCTTTGATGATGCAAAGATCACATATTTCCAAAGGAATACAAGGTGTGTAAATAGCTTAATGTGTCCCAATTTTGATGGATGGTCCAACAGTCTAATCTGGATCATGCCAAGGTTTAAATTTGCAGTTGTAGAATAGAGAAAGAAGTCTGTCCAAACTGTTTAATCTTGGCAGACAAGTAGCTTAGGTAGAGAAAGTAAGGCTCCCAACTGCTTAATCTGGGACCTTGGAAGAAATAAGGGTAGAATTAGATAGAGAATCAAAGGAAAAAAGCCAAAGAAAAGAAAAGGCAAACAAGGGTTTGCAAGCCCAAGTGCACCCTCCAAGAAGAAACAAAAAATGCTAGGCAACTAGATGGGTAGGCAGTTGGGGTTGCAGAAATGTCATTACTTACAAAGTGCATGTATGTTAAACTTGTTCACAAGGCAAAATCAGTGAATTGAGAAGGTGTTCATCTTCATCAGGTTGCAGTAAAGCAAAGGAGCATGTCTAACCTCCCTTCTTCCCCTTTCCCCATTTCATTACTAATACTCCCTCATCAGTTGAGATTCATGAAAGAATTGTGGTTTTATGTTGGTTCTTATTCCTTTGGAAGCCACATTTCTTGTCTAAAATTCTTTTCATTTTGATCTACTCCCTAAACTAAGTGAGTTTCAAACAACTTAATCCCCCTTCATCCACCTTTTTCATCCATATTAACCCTAACTCTATTATGTAATTCCCCTATGTTACCCTTCACCTAATATTATTAACACCATGGTGTCTAAACCCCAACATTGTATAAATACCCCTCCCCTTGGCATTATAGCCATATGTTCTCTAACAGGGATCAAAATGACATCTGGTCACTTTGACAAACCTAAACCCTACCCCTCTCCCCTCATTTGAATTCATTTGACCCATTAAAACTTCATTTGCTAAGCAAAAACCTTGCAAAAAGCCCCCTCTTACCCATAACCCGCGGAGTATTATGAAAAAACCCACTTTATGCAAATTATCCAAAGTCTCCGCTCGTATTATTTCACTCCGAAAAATACATTGGAAAACATTATAAATAACCATACCCCAAGGTTTTCCGCCGGGCACACCTTTCAAAACAAATAATTTTTTATTCCTCCGCCCGCATCTGTATCCACCGATCATCTCATCAACCCGTCGACCGTCCGATCGGGCACTTTTGATCGGACGGCTATTAAGCATATCGGGTTGGGCCCGAGGTCTGACGTTTTGCGCCCGAGAAACTGTCAGAGGGTGACGTCAGGCCAATGCCACGCATCGCCCTCACAGCTTCTCGGGTCGGCCTCTGACAAAACCGTCGCCGTATTATAAGCGGTCCGAGAAAACCATTACCGCTGTCCCACTTACCGCCTGTTTTGTTGGTCCTGC
Source organism: Pinus tabuliformis (assembly GCA_031772625.1). Lineage (NCBI taxonomy): Eukaryota > Viridiplantae > Streptophyta > Pinopsida > Pinales > Pinaceae > Pinus > Pinus tabuliformis. The sequence continues at coordinate 162,204,839 of CM062808.1, forward strand.
GTCATGCCCACGTCAGAGCCACGTCGCTGCCACCCCGCCGTCGGATCACCTCATTCGTCCGTCCCCTTGCTGACATGTCTGCCACTTCAGCATATCCGTGGACCAACCAGGACCTGCCACATCACCCGGTGACGTCATGCTGACGTCATTCGACTCCTACCCCACCTGATGATGTCATGCTGACGTCATCCCAAAAATGCGCCAATATTGCCGAAAATCCATTTTTAGGCCAAAATCTCATGTTTTTTCCACTTTTGGAAAAAGACACTCCTGCTATTTCTGCATGCTGCTCACGTTCAAACCAGCACCAGCCTGCTAAAGTCGATTCCGAGACCGCTAGAGCCTCCATTTCATCTGCATTTGCAACTCTTGCCGGCGAATTCACCAGGTATTCTTCAAAATCATCCCATTAGCCTGGTTTTATCCATAATTCCTCGAGTAAACTGTTAACAGACTGTAAAACTCTGTTTTCACCGTCAAACACACAGTGACCTGCACTTATATCCAATCAGTGAAGCCATTAACCTCCTGCAGAGCCGCATTTGACAAATTGAGTTGAATTCACAGCTAGTTCGCGCAGTCGTGAACTAGAAACCTTAACTGACCAAATTCACCACAGAAAACACTCCTGGTCAGCCCTGCTACTGTTTTATTAGTCCCTTAGACAATATCTCAACTGCTGTTTATTCAGTTTGCTTTCTGTTTCTTATAATTCACCTCCCTTGCAAAGAGACACTCCTCTGTGTCGTTCTGTTCAAATTAAACCGGTTTAAATTAGTTCAAAAGCCTCAGTAGCCATGGAAACACCTGTAGCCCTGAATATTCAGCCTCTGAATGCCCCTCAAAGAGAGATAGATTGGAAACCCCTGGGTGATGTAGATTACCAAATGTTAGATTGGTTTCCAATGGGTTCCAAGTTCAATATTCACATGCTAAATGAATTGAATGCCCAACACCTCAATGGAGCTAACATTTTAGGGATTTGGGATTCTAATTTGCCCATATACAACCTCCCTCAGAGCAATCCCATGCCAGATTTGATCCACAAATGCCAGGAGTGCTATGATCCTTGACAAAGAGCTGTTCTTGCTCCTACAGGCTCAGTTTTGTTCTTCATTACTCCAGAAACCATCAATGAAATGCTCCATTTCCATACTGCAAGGCCTTTGACCCCTCTTTCCATGATAGATTTAGTAAAGAAGGGAAGTAGTTTATCAACTGCCCAGATTGTCAAGATTAATCAGCTATTTGTGCAACCAAGCTCTGAGACTCTGAGAACTCCCCCTATTGGATATGAGTACCTAAATGACTTGGGCAAAATGCTAGTGGATTTAATCAGCTATGTCCTTGGGTATAGGGGGATTGAAGATGTTGATGATACTATTATGGCAATGCTATCCATATTCTCTCCTGGAAAGGCTCCAGCTGTACACTATGATTATGCAACATATATTGCAGAGAAGATTCATGAACAGCTAATGAATCTGCCAAGGGAAAGAGTGTTCAGATTCACCTAATACATCTACCATCTGTTCTTGTTTTATCAACCAGACAGCTTCCCTATTACCCTCAAGAAGCTAAATGCCCAGGGAGCCCCAAGATCAGTTGTTTTTTGGTCCTCAGTTTTCCATTGTTGCTCTGACTCACCTTACACATACTGTGAGTTCATAGACCTCTTCATTCACCCAGCAATGACCCTGCTGCATGGTGTTCCTCCTCCAAGGTTGACTGATGAGATGCAAAGAGTCCTCCACCTCTCCAAGGCCTACAGCATTGGTGATTGGTATTTCTATCAACATCATACAGTAATTAGAATTTATGGCTGTGAGTTGAACCCTTTTAGGCTTCCAAGGTATGTCCCCATGAGGCTCTTTGCCTTAGAATATTTCAGGCAGTTTGGAAATGCTGACACATCCATTTCCAAAGCAAAAACAAAAAGGTGCAGCTGAAGGTAAGGAGCCAGCTAGGCCCTTTCTTATATAACAAAAGAGAAGAGGGATGGAGGGAGGCAGACAGAATCCTAGAGGGCCTTAGATTACAAACCAGTTTCAAATGGTCACCTTATGACCGTAATCACTTTATTTCCCTCAGGAGGATAAAATACAAATTAGGCACATATGCACATGTAAAGCTGCCTCATATTGAGCAATATGTTAATACCATGAGCTGGAGAGAAGGCACTCTAGAAGAACCAATTACTAGAGAGCAGATGCTAGAAATTGAAGCCAGAAATCTACAAAAGGAGGCTGACTTGGAAACTTGTGGACAGGTTTCATTCTCATACCGAAGGCAACTTGGAGCAGCTGCCTCATCTTCGACAACACATCAGCAAGCTGCCATGGACACTCAACAAGCATCCAGCAAGGGAAAAGAAAAACAAGTGGAGGAGGAACAGCTACCTCCCATGACCGAAGAACAAACAGATAAAGAGATGGAACAGCAGGGAGAAGTGCAGCAGCAAGAAGACCAACAACAGTAGCAACAACAGGAAGAACAAAGACAGGAGCCTCCTGTACAACCAGAACAAACAGTGGAAGCCCAAAAATCCACTGAGCAACAAACACAGCAAACTATGCCTCCAAGGCAAGAAACATCAGTGGAAGCATCCATCCTCCAGACTCCACAAAAGGAGGATGTAAGCAGAAAAAGGGACAGAGAAACTCCCCTGACATCATCTATAAATCAGGGAGAAAAAAGGCAAAGATTGAATGAACTTTCTGAAGAGGATATGGCAATAAGGCAGTCATTGGGCATGGGCCCACCGAGTAGGGAAGCATCCGCCAGTTCCTTCCAACAGGAACAGGACAGAACATTCGGAGGAGAGGTAAGCTCCTCTAGCAAGCAGAGAGAGGGAGAAATGAGCATTAAACAACAGTTCATTGAGATTAAGAGGAGAAATGACCCCATAAAAATACAGTTGTACAACCACTTGTTGAAAATGGCTTCCACCAACCAACAGTGACTAATGTCTGCATATGATGTCCAAGAGGGCAAAATGATTATGAGCCATTTCATGCCAACCACTATGCATCCACAGTCCGCTTCTGATTACCTAAGGACCAATCTGGAGGTCCTTTCCAAGGACATACACCCAATGGACAAGATTGAATTGCACAAGCAAACTGGTGAAATGGTGTATGCCTCCTTGGCAGACAAAACATTAGATAACTACAGGCTAGAAAGTAGCCTTAATAATATAGCCTCTCAACTGGAGTTGGAGAGAGCATCATCTCAGGCAAAGGACAAGAGAATAAAGTCCTTAGAGGATATAATTATTGAGATTGGGCATGATCCCAAGGACATCAAGGGAATACAAGAAATATTGAAGTTGAGGGATGCTGATATGGCTCCCTTGAGAAGAAAGATCAAACTTCCAGCCACAATTCACCCTCAGACAGATGAGGTAGCTCAACAAAGGCATGATCAAGATGCCACAGCCCTGCTGGTGTCTCTCTACAAGCAGCTCATTCAAACACAAGAAAAACTGGGAGAATCAGAGGCTGCACAAGCAGCATTACAAGAAACATTGAAACAAAAGGAAGAAGGGCAGACCTCCCAACCTCCTCCTCTAATCATTAATCTTGAGGAAGCTGCTCCTATAACTACTCCTCCTCCTCAACAGACTGAGCAAACATCACCAGCTACTTCAGCACCATCGACAACAGAACAAGACACAAGCTTAGATATGCAAAAGCTGAGGACTGAAATTCAAGCCCTGGAAGCTCAAATGACAGAATTAAATGAGACCAGGGAGAAATTAGCCAAAGTCAATGACAGGTATGACAAATCAAGGCAGGCTGTGGCAGAAAAGGGCAGGGAAGTAAAAGCCCTCAAAGATAAGATCAAAGAGCTAGAAAATGAGCTCAAATTGGATAAAGTGGTGGCTGAGATTAGAACAGTGCTGTGGGCTAATATTGGTCAGTCCATTACTGACCAATGGCAGTATATCGAAACCATCCATGAGCAGCTAGAGCTCATTCCAAAGGCATAGGCTGAAATTCACAGATCAAGGAATGCCTTGAGCAATATGCCTGAAGTTGCCACCAGGATGATTAATGTGCTGAACAATAGAACAAGCTCTCAGTTATTTACCATGGGGATTTCTAAGAGAACTGAGACCATTCAATTAATCAAGAGGGTTCTTACTTTGAGGAACTTGGTGCAGACATTGGAAAGAAGAACCCAAGACATGCAAACTGAGGTAAACAAGTTCATGGACAAATTTCAGGTGTTGCAAAACAGAGGGCTCCCTAACTTACTGAACAGCGCAGGGAGACTATTCACACATGAACAGTATGCCAAAAGGGTGAATGCATTTGCCACAAGCCAGATCAATGAGAAGCCCAGCACCTCAGAAGAAACAGGGCCAGTTACAGGACAGACTCTCTACAACAAAGTAGAAAGTTTATTTTTTATAATGAATGAAATCAAACACTTGTTTGAAGTGGCTCCAAATTTTTATAAGTATACAGAGGCAGAGGAGACTATGGATGCAATCCTCAGGCATCAATTACCTACACAGGACTGGTGGACCAAGGCAATTCAAATGATTTTGTAAACAGCAAACCATTCACCAAATTTTGTTTATAGAAATACGGAATGTCATGCACAGGACAGTTTAAAGTAATCAGCATACATTAAAGATAAAAGCTGAGCCAACTCAGCAGAACTTATGGCCAGAAAAGCAATATGAGAAGCTACAGGTGTCCAGGTCGAGAAGCTAAAGCAGAACAGCTATAAAAACGCAGTTTCCAGCATTGATGCAGATCACTCCAACCGACTCGTTGGATTCCAAAAAGCCAAAATATCTTCTGACAGATGAAAAGAGCATTTATGTTGTATTAAAGGCAGCAATAACTTCTTATCTACTATTCTGTACTAAGTTGGTGTAGCATTTATTTCTCAGATGACTCAACGCCTTAGATATTTTGTAAAATTGTTTGTATATATTTGCCCCTCGCAGAAGCTTGAGAGGTTGGTTGTTGTTTATTTCTCTTGAGGAAATTTCTTCTGCTGTAATCTTTTCAGAGTTAATAAAGAAAAGTGATGGAATTTCTCAAGTTCTAAAGTCAGTTGAATGCTTTCTGGTGTTTGTTGAATACTGCAGGATCCCTGTGCATCTCACAATACAATAAGTTTTTTGTAACTCTTTCGTTATGTGTTTAAATCTCTTGCAACCCATATCTATTTCTGAATTTCTAAAGGTTTAAAAGCAGAGAAAAAGAATAGCCTTCAGGATTTATTCATTGAATACCCTGAGCTCAATCTGTGCTTGTTAATGAACATTTTCTTCAGCTATAAACTGTATAAGTGTAATTCTTAATTGCTGCACTTTCAGGATATATCTTTCACAATGATCATAGTTTTCAGGAATTCAACTTTGCTCCTGGGTAACATATTTCACTTTCACATCACCAGCTTAATGGAGAATTCTTAAATGCTTTCCATGGGCTGATCATATTTCATCACTTAAAGTTTAAATTGTTTTGTTGGATACCCAATAGGCCCTGCCGACTATACATTCCACATCAGGCATTCCAAGCACTTCACACCTCCAGACTCCATTGCCCAATGAAATATAACTGTTTGAACATTACACCTTAAGCATTGAGAGAAAGTCCTCCGACCAAAATATAAAACAAAATCTAAGCATAATGGCTAGCCTGAAACCTTAACAAAATAGAGACAAATCATAAAGAGAGAGCCCTCTCTGATTACAGTTTGGCTAGAAACTGTAATCCAAAGATTGGTTAGTGGTTACCCCGGCCGTATTCCCTTGGGAGTCAAAGGGAACAACCTGGGTGTTAACATAAATGGCGACTCCACTGGGGAGTTCCTCAAGATTTTCTAATTTCTGTTTATCTCTTGAAAGCTGAGCATTCCCTTTGCTGCTGCTTTGGAAAATACACAGTAAGTTCAAAATCTTGTCTGGCCTCTATAGACACAAAAATATCCTGCAAAATACCAATAAGAAGATTAGAAGCTGGCTCCTAAAAGGAAAACCAAACATACTAGGTCGAACCCTGACCCAGACCCACCAGTTGTTTTTGCAAATCCTAATACAATCCCTAGGATCATTAGGAAGCAGCAGGAACAGCAAACTTTTGCTGACCCAAGTCCTAAGACAGTTCATCCACACCCTGTTCCAACTCCAATCAAGGTTTTATTTCGGTCTACCCTTGATTCCCCAGTTCCCCTTCTACATCTCAAAGCCCTCCCTTTACACCTTCATCCACTGCACATATTCCTTTGATCAACATCCCAGTCTCTACCCCTCCCATTAATCCTGTTATACCAATAATCCCTGTTATCCCATTTATCCCTGTCAATCCTATAAACCCTGTAAATATGGCCAATAGGTATGCACCTTTGCAGTTACCTGCCAATCCTGCAGCTCTACCCCAATACTATCAATCCAAAATCTCATATTTTGACTCCACTGGCCCTTTCACAGCCATTCAGCATGCCAAAAAGATGCAAGACCATTTTGAGAACTATGAAATAGATGATGACAGTGTGAGAATGAGAATTTTTGTCCAAAGTCTGACCGGAGATGTAAGAACTTGGTTTAGATCCCTGAATGCAAATTCCATCACAACTCCTGATGAGCTTTACCAAGCCTTTACTAATAGATCGGAGAAGAAGAAAGATCCTCTCCACATACTTGGTGAGTATGACACTATTAGAAGAGGCCCTCAAGAGACAGTTTTGGAGTATTGTGCAAGGTTTAACAATGTATATAATGCAATACCACAAAATTTAAGACCTCCTCCTGATTTGGCCTTGTACAAATTTCCTGATGGTTTTGACCCTGATATGGCTTATCAGTTGAAGGAGAGAGCTCCTGAATCCCTAACAGATGCCCAAAAGGTTGCTGTCACAGTGGAAGCTAACATGATTGCTAAAAGAAACAGAGCAAGGCTGGAAAAGAGAACCATCTTCAAAGAAGAACCCTCAGGCTTTGATCAAAAACTGGATGCAATACTTACTGGTATGAAAAGATTGGGTGATAGAGTGGAATCAGTTGAAAGAAAATCATCATGGGAAGCACCACAGAACAACCCTCCTAGGAATCCAAATTTTAGGAGAACTCAGAACCCAAACACTGGCAAAGTAAATCCTGATCCAGACATAAGACCCCCTTTTCAAGAAAACTATGCAGAGACTTCTACATCACTTGAACCCAATGAAGACCCTCACATTAATTTAATGGGTTTGGATGGTGAGAGTCAAGTCTTTTTAACACAAGAAGATCATGAGGATGATGAAATCAAACTATTCCAAACCAAATCAGGTGAATCATTTGACTTTAAACAAGGCTATGACACAGCTGTTTATGAAGTTCACAAGCAATACAAGCTAAGGAGCAAAACTGTAAATGTAACTCAGCCTGAAAAGACTAAAGACAGCCAACAGCCCAAAAGAGCCATAGTGATAGAACCTGATGACAAAGCAAATCCACCTGCAGAAGAAGTAACTGTTGAAGAAGTCACTGAACCATCCTTCTCAAAACAACAGCCTGTGGCAACATCTTCCTTTCACCCTAATCCAAATTTCACCCTTCAAGAGATGAGTAAAAAGGACAAACCCGAAAACCTAGATAAGGAACAAGAAGAAGGATTAGGGAACAAGGAAAGGACTATTATCCATAACCCTAACACCCAGTTTGAAAAACCCTTTGACCTAGAAACTGAACTTGGCAAATTAAAGATAGCAATTCCTCTCTCAGAACTAGCCAAGCATGACATATATAAACAACAGATCAAGAAGTCCCTTCAACTTTCCAACAACAAAGATGATGTAAATGTGTTGGATGACACTCCAGAATTGCTTTTTGGCCCAGAGGTGGATGGAAAAACAGTAGTTACAAGGATATTACCTTTTTATGTCAGCTTACATATTCATGACAAAATATTACATAATGCAATGTTTGATTCAGGTGCCTCTCACAACCTCATGCCAAAAGCAGTCATGGAAAGATTGAATCTAGATATAACAAGACCGTATAAGGACCTGTTTTCCTTTGACTCCAGCCAAGTCAAGTGTTTAGGTCTCATAAAAGATTTATGTGTGTCTCTGGTTCAATACCCAAACAAAACAATTCTAATGGATGTTGTAGTTGCTGATATCCCACCTAAGTATGGGATGCTGTTATCAAGATCATGGGGGACTAAACTCCAAGGCTCCCTACAATTAGACATGTCATATGCCACTATCTCTATTTTTGGACAACCAAAAAGACTATACAGAGAAACACTCATGAAATACATGGTCAGCAGTGAAGAAAAGCCTCAAAACTTTCCCATATATGCTGTCCATTCAGACATAGACTCATACATTCTCTTCAATGACAGCACAACTCCCTCAAATAATGATGTTGAAACCAAGATAGTCATGCAAGAGGAAAACACTAAGGAAGCTCCTATTACCCATAAAACAACAGTCAATCAAACACTAGACACTGCTATTGCTCTAGTTGTTAAACATATTCAATCAAATGATGGAACTATCATAGAGGACAAACCAGATGAAGAACCAGAAGTTCAACTTACAAGTCCAGCTCATAGACAGATCATTAAGTCTCCCCTACCACAAGATGTCCTATGGTTCCTTGAATTTGATGGGTCAGTCAATAAATTAGAAGCAGGAGCTGGAGTTTGGGTACACAATAAAGAGAACAGTCATGCAGAAGGCAGAGCATATAGGTTAAACTTCAGATGTACTAATAACATGGCAGAATATGAAGCTCTGTTACTAGGCCTCAAGCTAGTAAAGTTCTTGCAAGCTGCCAGGGTTTCAATCATGGGAGATTCAGATTTAGTCATTCAACAAGTAAAGGGAAATTTTGTCACCAATGACAAAAGATTGAGGTCTTATAGGTCTGCTGTGACTGAAATACTAAACTCCTTCTCTGAATTCCAAATCACCAAAATTTCCAGGACTCAAAATCTTCATGCTCATAGTTTGGCAACATTTGCTAGTACTTGCAAATTACCATTGGAACCTCACAATTGTTTCACAGCCGAGATAAAACACAGACCCTCCATTCCAAACAATGTCAAAGATTAGCAAGTATTTGAGGATGATATGCAAATAAACAATTTTTTAACTTTGCAACAAGAATTTGCAGGATTAAATATTGACACTGACAGAGCAAGTCAATCACAAATACTTGACAGAGCAAGTCAATCACAACTACAGTTTCAATAGGTTGTTCACCCAATATCACCTAGAACAACAAAACAAATACTGCATCCAACCATTTTCAACAAAGAAAACATTCAGAAAATTCAACAGATTGATTGTGAACAAGTGGCCACTGCTGAGGCTGAGATCATAGAGCTGAGAGACAATTTCCTTCCAACAGGCCTTACTCCATTAGAGGACATCTTTGATTCAAATGATATTCCTAGAAAACCAAAAATGCAGCCTATCAATGCAGCCATTGAAGAATGTAATATTGGTACCATTGACAAGCCCAAAATAATAAAATTGTCTGCATCCTTGCCTCCTGATCAAAAACCCAAATACATTGACCTTTTCAAAGAGTTTCAGTATGTTTTTGCATGGGGTTATGAGGACCTAAAGTCCTATGATACCTCTGTTATCCAGCACACTATCCCTCTCAAGCCCAATCAAAAACCTTTCAAACAAAAATTGAGAAGGATCAATCCCATGCTCCTTCCTTCAATTGAAAAGGAATTGCAAAAAATGTTTAAAGTTGGTATCATAGCACCAATCAGGTTTTCTGATTGGATTTTGAACTTGGTCCCTACAAGAAAGAAAACTGGTGAGATAAGGCTTTGTGTGGACCTAAGGAATCTAAATCAAGTATCACTCAAAGACAACTACCCCTTACCCAAGATGGATCACATTCTCCAAAGAGTGGTGGGAGCCTCAAGAATCTCACTACTGGATGGATTCTCAGGCTTTAATCAAATCTTGGTACACCTTGATGACCAAGATAAAACTGCATTTACAACCCCATGGGGAACTTTCAAATATGTAAAAATGCCTTTTGGATTGAAAAATGCAGGGGCAACATTCCAAAGAGCAATGGACATTGCTTTTGCAAAAGAGATTCATGACTTTTTAGTCATTTACTTAGATGACCTCACACCTTTTTCAAAATCTGACCAAGAACATTTAAAACATTTAAGGCAGATTTTCTTGACATGTAGGAAATATGGAATTTCCTTGAATCCTAAGAAATCTTTATTTGGTTTGGAAGAAGGTAAGCTCTTAGGACACATCATTTCAAAGGATGGCATAAGAATTGACCCAGATAGAATACAAGCTATCTTACAAATGCCCCACCCAAGAAATATCAAAGAATTGCAGGCGTTCCTGGGAAAGATCAACTTCTTAAGAAGGTTTATCCCAAACTTGGCAGAACTAATCAGATTGCTAAATAACATGCTGAAAAAAGATTCAAAAGTGAAGTGGACAGTTGAAGCCAATCAAGCATTTGAAGGTATAAAATTGGCCCTTACCAAAACCCCAGTCTTGACCAATCCTCAATTTGACAGAGAATTTATAATCTTCTCTTTTGCCTCCCAGCATACAATTGCTGCTGTTTTGTTACAGAAAGATGACCAAGGGAATGAGAAACCAATTGCTTTCTTTAGCAGAGCTCTTAGAGATGCACCTTTAAAATACCAAATCATGGAAAAGCAAGCCTATGCTTTGGTTAAAGCCATCAAAGACTTTAGGATTTACATCCTCTATTCCCATGTGGTAGCATATGTGCCAAGCCCTATTGTAAAAGACATACTCACTCAAGAAAACCTAGAAGGCAGAAGAGGAAAATGGATTGCCAACATCTTGGAATTTGATATTGAAATAAAACCTACAAAACTAATAAAAGGGCAAGGTTTGGCCAAATTGATGACAGAAGCAAACTTCCAAGCCTTAGACATCAACCAGCTGGACAGTGAACCGGAGCTGGCGACTCCAAAGATCAATGTAGCCTTTGAACAATCCCCCTGGTACTCTGATATATGTTATGTATTACAAAACCTGTGTGCTCCCCCAGGATTGTCCAGAACTAAGTGTAGGTTCTTAAAAATGAAAACCTCAAGATTTTGTGTGATGGATGGCAATTTTCTTTGGAAAAACCATGAAGGAATATTGCTGCACTGTTTAATTGAAAATGAAACTAACAATATCATGGAAGAATTTCATGCAGGAGACTGTGGTGGACACTTGTATTGGAAGTCCACTGTGGACAAAATATTAAGGGCTGGTTATTATTGGCCCTATGTTTTCTCTGATGTTAAAAAATTTACCACATCATGTCACAAATGTCAAGTATTTGAGGGTAAGAGAAAGTTGTTACCACTTCCCTTAAGGCCTATTGCAACAGAGAGACCTTTTCAACAATGGGGCCTGGACTTCATTGGGGAAATTCATCCCTCATCCTCACGACAACACAGGTGGATTCTAACAGCTACAGACTATTTCACTAAGTGGATTGAAGCTGCCCCATGCAGACAAGCAAATGATTCAATAATCATCTAGTTCTTGGAAAACAACATATTGGCTAGATTTGGCTGCCTTGATAAAATAATCACAGACAATGCTGCTGCTTTCAGATCTAAAAAGATGGTGAATTTCTGCAATAAATTCCACATTTCCTTGGGCCATTCTACTGCTTATTATCCCCAAGGAAATGGCCTGGCTGAATCATCAAACAAGAGCCTAGTAAACATTATAAAGAAGATGCTGGAAGAAAACAAGAAGAATTGGCACAAAAAACTGGTCAATGCCTTATGGGCAGATAGACTAACAACTAAAAGATCAATTGGGACCAGCCCATATGAGTTGGTTTATGGATTAGAAGCCAAATTTCCCTCATCACTGGGAGTCCCTGTCATGAAACTTCTTCAAGAAAGCCAAGCTAAACCAAATGAGATGCAAAGAAGGATCAATCAGATCATATGTTTGCAGCAAACTAGAGACCAAGTTTTCAGCAGAGTTCAAGTGTTACAAGAAAAGCTGAAGAAGGCTTTTGACAGAAGAACTAAGGCAGAAGACTTTAATGTGGGTGACAAAGTCCTCAAGTGGGACTCAAGAAGAGAAGACAAGGGAAAACATGGAAAATTTGATTCCCTATGGAGAGGACCATTTACTATCCAAGCAGTACAAGGAAACAATACTTATTTCCTCAAGAGTCTTAATGAAGCTGACTTGGATGAAAGTCCTGTGAATGGCAGGATGCTGAAACACTATTTTGACTATTACCCATAAGTGCAACCTGGATCTCCCTTGTACATATTCAGATGTATATATAATTTTCTGTTAAAAATGTAAAGTGAAGTTTCTCAAATCTTCTTAATTGTCAGCAAAGGGTAGATAAGTTCAAAGCATCTACCAACAAGGAAGGGCACAACTTTGGTATTCCAAAGCAACATACTTCAAGTTTTACTAAAAACAGTCAAGGGCCATGGCATTCTGACCTACTGTTCTTGGTCTTTCAAATGAAAAACCATCCCCATGTGGAGCCACTGTTAGCTACCTATACCAATAGGTTTCATATTTCATGATTGGCTATAAAGGTTCCAAATATGCTCTGCTTTGATGATGCAAAGATCACATATTTCCAAAGGAATACAAGGTGTGTAAATAGCTTAATTTGTCCCAATTTTGATGGATGGTCCAACAGTCTAATCTGGATCATGCCAAGGTTTAAATTTGCAGTTGTAGAATAGAGAAAGAAGCCTGTCCAAACTGTTTAATCTTGGTAGACAAGTAGCTTAGGTAGAGAAAGTAAGGCTCCCAATTGCTTAATCTGGGACCTTGGAAGAAATAAGGGTAGAATTAGATAGAGAATCAAAGGAAAAAAACCAAAGAAAAGAAAAGGCAAACAAGGGTTTGCAAGCCCAAGTGCACCCTCCAAGAAGAAACAAAAAATGCGAGGCAACTAGATGGGTAGGCAGTTGGGGTTGCAGAAATGTCATTACTTACAAAGTGCATGTATGTTAAACTTGTTCACAAGGCAAAATCAGTGAATTGAGAAGGTGTTCATCTTCATCAGGTTGTAGTAAAGCAAAGGAGCATGTCTAACCTCCCTTCTTCCCCTTTCCCCATTTCATTACTAATACTCCCTCATTAGTTGAGATTCATGAAAGAATTGTGGTTTTATGTTGGTTCTTATTCCTTTGGAAGCCACATTTCTTGTCTAAAATTCTTTTCATTTTGATCTACTCCCTAAAATAAGTGAGTTTCAAACAACTTAATCCCCCTTCATCCACCTTTTTCATCCATATTAACCCTAACTCTATTATGTAATTCCCCTATGTTACCCTTCCCCTAATATTATTAACACCATGGTGTCTAAACCCCAACATTATATAAATACCCCTCCCCTTGGCATTATAGCCATATGTTCTCTAACAGGGATCAAAATGACATCTGGTCACTTTGACAAACCTAAACCCTACCCCTCTCCCCTCATTTGAATTCATTTGACCCATTAAAACTTCATTTGCTAAGAAAAAACCTTGCAAAAAGCCCCCTCTTACCCATAACCCGCAGAGTATTATGAAAAAACCCACTTTATGCAAATTATCCAAAGTCTCCGCTCGTATTATTTCACTCCGAAAAATACATTGGAAAACATTATAAATAACCATACCCCAAGGTTTTCCGCCGGGCACACCTTTCAAAACAAATAATTTTTTATTCCTCCGCCCGCGTTCGTATTCACCGATCATCTCATCAACCCGTCGACCGTCCGATCGGGCACTTTTGATCGGACGGCTATTAAGCATATTGGGTTGGGCCCGAGGTCCGACGTTTAGCGCCCGAGAAACTGTCAGAGGGTGACGTCAGGCCTCTGCCATGCGTCGCCCTCACAGCTTCTCGGGTCGGCCTCTGACAAAACCGTCGCCGTATTATAAGCGGTCCGAGAAATCCATTACCACTGTCCCACTTACCACCTGTTTTGCTGGTCCTGCGTCATGCCCACGTCAGAGCCACGTCACTGCCACCCCGCCATCGCATCACCTCATTCGTCCGTCCCCTTGCTGACATGTCCGCCACTTCAGCATATCCGTGGACCAACCAGGACCTGCCACATCACCCGGTGACGTCATGCTGACATCATCCGACTCCGACCCCACCCGATGACGTCATGCTGATGTCATCCCAAAAATGCACCAATATTGCCAAAAATCCATTTTTAGGCCAAAATCTCATGTTTTTTCCACTTTTGGCAAAAGACACTCCTGCTATTTCTGCATGCTGCTCACGTTCAAACCAGCACCAGCCTGCTAAAGTCGATTCCGAGACCGCTAGAGCCTCCATTGCATCTGCATTTTCAACTCTTGCCGGCGAATTCACCAGGTATTCTTCAAAATCATCCCATGAGCCTGGTTTTATCCATAATTCCTCGAGTAAACTGTTAACAGACTGTAAAACTCTGTTTTCACCGTCAAACACACAGTGACCTGCACTTATATCCAATCAATGAAGCCATTAACCTCCTGCAGAGCCGCATTTGACAAATTGAGTTGAATTCACAGCTAGTTCGCGCAGTCGTGAACTAGAAACCTTAACTGACCAAATTCACCACAGAAAACACTCCTGGTCGGCCCTGCTACTGTTTTATTAGTCCCTTAGACAGTATTTCAACTGCTGTTTATTCAGTTTGCTTTCTGTTTCTTATAATTCACCTCCCTTGCAAAGAGACACTCCTCTGTGTCGTTCTATTCAAATTAAACCGGTTTACATTAGTTCAAAAGCCTCAGTAGCCATGGAGACACCTGTAGCCCTGAATATTCAGCCTCTGAATGCCCCTTAAAGAGAGATAGATTGGAAACCCCTGGGTGATGTAGATTACCAAATGTTAGATTGGTTTCCAATGGGTTCCAAGTTCAATATTCACATGCTAAATGAATTGAAGGCCCAACACCTCAATGGAGCTGACATTTTAGGGATTTGGGATTCTAATTTGCCCATATACAACCTCCCTCAGAGCAATCCCATGCCAGATTTGATCCACAAATGCCAGGAGTGCTATGATCCTTGCCAAAGAGCTGTTCTTGCTCCTACAGGCTCAGTTTTGTTCTTCATTACTCCAGAAACCATCAATGAAATGCTCCATTTCCATACTGCAAGGCCTTTGACCCCTCTTTCCATGATAGATTTAGTAAAGAAGGGAAGTAGTTTATCAACTGCCCAGATTGTCAAGATTAATCAGCTATTTGTGCAACCAAGCTCTGAGACTCTGAGAACTCCCCCTATTGGATATGAGTATCTAAATGACTTGGGCAAAATGCTAGTGGATTTAATCAGCTATGTCCTTGGGTATAGGGGGATTGAAGATGTTGATGATACTATTATGGCAATGTTGTCCATATTCTCTCCTGGAAAGCCTCCAGCTGTACACTATGATTATGCAACATATATTGCAGAGAAGATTCATGAACAGCTAATGAATCTGCCAAGGGAAAGAGTGTTCAGATTCACCTCATACATCTACCATCTGTTCTTGTTTTATCAACCAGACAGCTTCCCTGTTCCCCTCAAGAAGCTAAATGCCCAGGGAGCCCCAAGATCAGTTGTTTTTTGGACCTCAGTTTTCCATTGTTGCTCTGACTCACCTTACACATACTGTGAGTTCATAGACCTCTTCATTCACCCAGCAATGACCCTGCTGCATGGTGTTCCTCCTCCAAGGTTGACTGATGAGATGCAAAGAGTCCTCCACCACTCCAAGGCCTACAGCATTGGTGATTGGTATTTCTATCAACATCATACAGTAATTAGAATTTATGGCTGTGAGTTGAACCCTTTTAGGCTTCCAAGGTATGTCCCCATGAGGCTCTTTGCCTTAGAATATTTTCGGCAGTTTGGAAATGCTGACTACATCCATTTCCAAAGCAAAAACAAAAAGGTGTAGCTGAAGGTAAGGAGCCAGCTAGCCCCTTTCTTATATAACAAAAGAGAAGAGGGATGGAGGGAGGCAGACAGAATCCTAGAGGGCCTCAGATTACAAACCAGTTTCAAATGGTCACCTTATGACCGTAATCACTTTATTTCCCTCAGGAGGATAAAATACAAATTAGGCACATATGCACATGTAAAGCTGCCTCATATTGAGCAATATGCTAATACCATGAGCTGGAGAGAAGGCACTCTAGAAGAACCAATTACTAGAGAGCAGATGCTAGAAATTGAAGCCAGAAATCTACAAAAGGAGGCTGACTTGGAAACTTGTGGATAGGTTTCATTCTCATACCGAAGGCAACTTGGAGCAGCTGCCTCATCTTCGACAACACATCAGCAAGCTGCCATGGACACTCAACAAGCATCCAGCAAGGGCAAAGAAAAACAAGTGGAGGAGGAACAGCTACCTCCCATGACCGAAGAACAAACAGATAAAGAGATGGAACAGCAGGGAGAATTGCAGCAGCAAGAAGACCAACAACAGCAGCAACAACAGGAAGAACAAAGACAGGAGCCTCCTATACAGCCAGAACAAATAGTGGAAGCCCAAAAATCCACTGAGCAACAAACACAGCAAACTATGCCTCCAAGGCAAGAAACATCAGTGGAAGCATCCATCCTCCAGACTCCACAAAAGGAGGATGTAAGCAGAAAAAGGGACAGAGAAACTCCCCTGACATCATCTATAAATCAGGGAGAAAAAAGGCAAAGATTGAATGAACTTTCTGAAGAGGATATGGCAATAAGGCAGTCATTGGGCATGGGCCCACCGAGAAGGGAAGCATCCGCCAGTTCCTTCCAACAGGAACAGGACAAAACATTCGGAGGAGAGGTCAGCTCCTCTAGCCAGCAGAGAGAGGTAGAAATGAGCATTAAACAACAGTTCATTGAGATTAAGAGGAGAAATGACCCCATAAAAATACAATTGTACAACCACTTGTTGAAAATGGCTCCCACCAACCAGCAGCGACTAATGTCTGCATATGATGTCCAGGAGGGAAAAATTATTATGAGCCATTTCATGCCAACCACTATGCATCCACAGTCCGCTTCTGATTACCTAAGGACCAATCTGGAGGTCCTTGCCAAGGACATACACCCAATGGACAAGATTGAATTGCACAAGCAAACTGGTGAAATGGCGTATGCCTCCTTGGCAGACAAAACATTAGATAACTACAGGCTAGAAAGTAGCCTTAATAATACAGCCTCTCAACTAGAGTTGGAGAGAGCATCATCTCAGGCAAAGGACAATAGAATAAAGTCCTTAGAGGATATAATTATTGAGATTGGGCATGATCCCAAGGACATCAAGGGAATACAGGAAATTTTGAAGTTGAGGGATGCTGATATGGCTGCCTTGAGAAGAAAGATCAAACTTCCAGCCACAATTCACCCTTAGACAGATGAGGTAGCTCAACAAAGGCATGATCAAGATGCCACAACCCTACTGGTGTCTCTCTACAAGCAGCTCATTCAAACACAAGAAAAACTGGGAGAATCAGAGGCTGCACAAGCAGCATTACAAGCAACATTGAAACAAAAGGAAGAAGGGCAGACCTCCCAACCTCCTCCTCTAATCATTAATCTTGAGGAAGCTGCTCCTATTACTACTCCTCCTCCTCAACAGACTGAGCAAACAGCACCATCTACTTCAGCACCATCGACAACAGAACAAGACACAAGCTTAGATATGCAAAAGCTGAGGACTGAAATTCAAGCCCTGGAAGCTCAAATGACAGAATTAAATGAGACCAGGGAGAAATTAGCCAAAGTCAATGACAGGTATGACAAATCAAAGCAGGTTGTGGCAGAAAAGGGCAGGGAAGTAAAAGCCCTCAAAGATAAGATCAAAGAGCTAGAAAATGAGCTCAAATTGGATAAAGTGGTGGCTAAGATTAGAACAGTGTTGTGGGCTAATATTGGTCAGTCCATTACTGACCAATGGCAGTATATCGAAACCATCCATGAGCAACTAGAGCTCATTCCAAAGGCACAGGTTGAAATTCACAGATCAAGGAATGCCTTGAGCAATATGCCTGAAGTTGCCACCAGGATGATTAATGTGCTGAACAATAGAACAAGCTCTCAGTTATCTACCATGGGGATTTCTAACAGAACTGAGACCATTCAATTAATCAAGAGGGTTCTTACTTTGAGGAACTTGGTGCAGACATTGGAAAGAAGAACCCAAGACATGCAAACTGAGGTAAACAAGTTCATGGACAAATTTCAGGTGTTGCAAAACAGAGGGCTCCCTAACTTACTGAACAGCGCAGGGAGACTATTCACACATGAACAGTATGCCAAAAGGGTGAATGCATTTGCCACAAGCCAGATCAATGAGAAGCCCAGCACCTCAGAAGAAACAGGGCCAGTTACAGGACAGACTCTCTACAACAAAGTAGAAAGTTTATTTTTTATAATGAATGAAATTAAACACTTGTTTGAAGTGGCTCTAAATTTTTATAAGTATACAGAGGCAGAGGAGACTATGGATGCAATCCTCAGGCATCAATTACCTACACAGGACTGGTGGACCAAGGCAATTCAAATGATTTTGTAAACAACAAACCATTCACCAAATTTTGTTTATAGAAATACGGAATGTCATGCACAGGACAGTTTAAAGTAATCAGCATACATTAAAGATAAAAGCTGAGCCAACTCAGCAGAACTTATGGCCAGCAAAGCAATATGAGAAGCTACAGGTGTCCAGGCCGAGAAGCCAAAGCAGAACAGCTATAAAAACGCAGTTTCCAGCATTGATGCAGATCACTCCAACCGACTCGTTGGATTCCAAAAAGCCAAAATATCTTCTGACAGATGAAAAGAGAATTTATGTTGTATTAAAGGCAGCAATAACTTCTTATCTACTATTCTGTACTAAGTTGGTGTAGCATTTATTTCTCAGATGACTCAACGCCTTAGATATTTTGTAAAACTATTTGTATATATTTGCCCCTCGCAGAAGCTTGAGAGGTTGGTTGTTGTTTATTTCTCTTGAGGAAATTTCTTCTGCTGTAATCTTTTCAGAGTTAATAAAGAAAAATGATGGAATTTCTCAAGTTCTGAAGTCAGTTGAATGCTTTCTGGTGTTTGTTGAATACTGCAGGATCCCTGTGCATCTCACAATACAATAAGTTTTCTGTAACTCTTTCGTTATGTGTTTAAATCTCTTGCAACCCATATCTATTTCTGAATTTCTAAAGGTTTAAAAGCAGAGAAAAAGAATAGCCTTAAGGATTTATTCATTGAATACCCTGAGCTCAATCTGTGCTTGTTAATGAACATTTTCTTCAGCTATAAACTGTATAAGTGTAATTCTTAATTGCTGCACTTTCAGGATATATCTTTCACAGTGATCATAGTTTTCAGGAATTCAACTTTGCTCCTGGGTAACATATTTCACTTTCACATCACCAGCTTAATGGAGAATTCTTAAATGCTTTCCATGGGCTGATCATATTTCATCACATAAAGTTTAAATTGTTTTGTTGGATACCCAATAGGCCCTGCCGGCTATACATTCCACATCAGGCATTCCAAGCACTTCACACCTCCAGACTCCATTTCCCAATGAAATATAACTGTTTGAACATTACACCTTAAGCATTGAGAGAAAGTCCTCCGACCAAAATATAAAACAAAATCTGAGCATAATAGCTAGCCTGAAACCTTAACAAAATAGAGACAAATCATAAAGAGAGAGCCCTCTCTGATTACAGTTTGGCTAGAAACTGTAATCCAAAGATTGGTTAGTGGTTACCCCGGCCGTATTCCCTTGGGAGTCAAAGGGAACAACCTGGGTGTTAACAGCTAATACATGGTGATTTCAGGTTTTTGGCATTAAAGATAGCAAAAGACCACGTAAATGGAGACAAGGAGACAACAAAGGTGACATTGCGGGTTCATAGGGAGGTTGTCCACAGTCTTGATGACCTTCCTCGTAATTTTCACCTTAACTCCGAGCTCCAACAGCTCTCCCCACCGAGCTTAAAGGTAGCCAACATGTTCTACAGGATCAGCAGTTTACAGCAGTTTGACTTTCAGTTGGACAGCCAAGCTCCACGAATGGAGGAAGCCAGCTTGATCTTCATTGTGTATAAATATGAAGGCCGTAGCCTTTGATAGGAGCTTTTTGAACTTTTGATTACTATTGTAATTTCTGAGCACGAGTTACAGCTCGGTGTTTGTTTTTGTGTAAGCTAGTTTTGGCATGACATTAGACTTTTGATTATGAATAAAGGCAAGCAGATTTGGATCTAATTATGAGATTTTAAGGGAGCTATAGCTCTCAGGTTAGGGACCAACCTGAGAGCAATAGACCTCCTCTTCCTTGTACTGTTACTTGTTTCTTTGCAGCACTTTACTTCCTCTGTTTTGACATGCATTTAGAATTTACAGTCTGCTGATTGGATTACTTTCATGTGGTTGAGTAGGATTAGCTTACAGTTCAAGTGCTTTTAGTTGTTTAGATTAGAATAGGAGAGTTGTAATTCATTGGAGCTCCCAAAAAAGGTTGAGAGTGACTTCACTGCCATCTCTGTTTAGAGATTGGGGTGCAGTATACACCAACCACCAAAAAAACGCAGTCTTTTACCTTCATGCAAGCTGCAACACAGTCATTTTCATTATAGATCCTTCCATGCACTTTGATCTTGAACCATACGTCTTCCATCCAAATCCATGCATGACTTCTCTTCACGATTTACATTGCTGTTCATTGGTTTAATAGCACAGGTAGCACAAGTTAATGAATTCTCGTTTTTGGTGCAAGACATAAGAAAATTGTTTTATTTACACTGCTCCGTATCATTCCATCTCCTTCTTCTTCTTTTTAACCACGCCTAAAGCCACCTACTCGACCTCTGTTCAGCCCGGTTACCTCCCAACTCTTCCATTGCCCACGTAGCTTCATTTTCTTGACCTTTCGTTGCTTCTAGCCTTCTATCCACCAACCAACTTCGTGCACTCTTTCTCCATCCTATTTCTCTACCCCTGAGCCATCACCAGCTCCATCTCCATCTTACCTATCCCCCCATGCCGCTCCATCACTTCACCATCACCCAAAACTCCCACGGTAGGACATCCTGTAGAAGTTAGCAGACTTCCTGTAGGATTCCAGAGACTTCCTGTAGGATCCCCTGCAGACATCCTGTAGAAGCCTGCACACTCGGTTGCTGAGCATCTGAACATGTGGAACTTCTGTGGGGTGATGATGGAGATCCCCTGGGACCTCTCCTAGCCTCCCTGACCTTTCCCAAGCTTTCTTTCCTTCATACTACCCCTGCACAGTCAAACCCTAATAAGAAACACTGTCATAATCACTCCAACCATTCAAGCAAAAATCCAAAAACAATGTTCTTTTCAATGAAAATAGTTTGAGTTCATGCATTTCACATCACTAGAAGTAATAACATCATTTTTAGAGAGTTACATTCGCATCATTGCATTGTAAGGATTAAACTAGTCAGATTAGGGTTTACTAGGGTTTCCATGCTTGGTTGTTTTTTGGTTCATTCTCGCAAAGTAGTTTCATTTCCTTTCAACTAGTCTTCGTTCATCAATTAGAAAGCTTCTTCTGAGAGCATATAGAAGTTGGCTTGAGCCCTAGCGGACTTGTGCCAGCTGACCAAGTGACAGCTGCGACAAGAGCTAGTACTTGTGCATATAGCACCGTCGCTTCCAAGTTTGTACGAACTACTGGGTTGATAAAATTAGAGATAGGAAGCCCCAGGAGTTGTAGCATTATTGCTACAATACTGGAGCTCACCACCCTGGTGGCTGGTGCTGTTGTTGCAGCTGAAGTCCCTTCTCCCACTGGATGTGGTTGCTTGAAGATTACCTGGATAAACGATGCCGAGAGCCTTCGGGTCGACAGTGGATGAATAATGCAGGTAAATTGGTGAGTTGCGGCGTCTGCAGCTTTGAATTTGGCGGCTTGGAGGTGAATTTCGATGCAAACAGCTCACAACGGCTCTTCTTTGTTCCAATGAAAATGACATATAAACAACCAAAACGTGCGTTTTAACGATAAATTTGGAAAAAATGGGTCATTGGCGCTTTTCTGCCGATGACGTCAGCATGATGTCATGGCAGGCCCGGGTACGGAGGGTGATGTGGGCACTGAGCTGGAGGCCAGCATGGCAGGACACGGTGGTGGGCGGTGCGGGTTGGCAAAGTGACATGGAGGGCCATGAGGCGCAAAGGCGGGGGCCGGGGACATGACGTCAGGATGACGTGGAGTGACGTGATGGGGAAGGTGGTAAGCGGTCTCCCCGCACCACTTTTGGGTGAAGGTGGTATCGGGGAGGGGGGCTCCGAACACCTCCGCCTGTTGCCACACGTCCAGTGTACGGGGGCCAAAACCGCCCGTTCCCCGGACGTTAAAGGGAGGCACTTTCAGATCTCAAAATGCCCGCCCACCGTTGGATGAAGGGGGGCGGGAGATGGACGGCTAGCGGGTGCCCCAACCCGTCGTGCATGTTGGGGGGACCCGCCGACCAATTAAAATATTCATTTTAATATTTGGGGGTTTTAAACTTTGGTTAAGGGATTTTTGTGGGTTTGGAATATGCGGGTTAGACTGTTAGGCTTAGAAAAACATATGAACGTTAGGTTTGAGACGGGGAGAGGGGTTTTGCATGGGTATTTTTCGGAAAATGGGGTATATATGAGTGTTAAGGGTGGGCTATTAGTCTAACGAGGGGTTAGAGTAATTCCCAAAACAAGGTTGACTATAGTCCCTGGTGGAATAATGTCTCCCATAGACATACTATTTAGCTATAATGATAAAGGGGGGGATATTTATACATTGTTTGGGGTTTATACACCATGGTGTTATAGTAATAGGGGAAGGGGAATAATAGGGGATTTAGTGTAGATAGTGTTAGTAGTTAGTATTTGGAGAGGAATGTGAATGAGAAGTGATAGTAACTAAGTTTTTAGGAAACAACTTAGTTAGGAAGTAGATCAAAATGAAAAGAATTTTTACACAAGAAATGTGGCTTCTTTTCAAAGAGAAAAGTCACTTCTGACATGAAATTTTACAAATGAGGAGTGTAAGGAGGACTGACGAGGCAGATCCTGCAGTGCTCATGGGGAGGTTAGTAAGAAATTTTGAAGGGGATGAGGGAAGTTAGTGATGATTTAGTACTTTGCCACATAGGCCACTGCTCTTGCCTTTCTCCTGCTGGTGACATCATGGTGATTTTTTCCAAGTGACATGCTTGGACCTTGCTTTCTGCAACCTTCAACTGCCTACCCTGCCTAAAATGCCTAACATTTTTTCTTCCTTTGGATGGGTGCACTTAACCTTGCAAACCCTTACAATTCTCTTTTCTTTTTGCTGCCCTCCTATCTAAGTCTACCCTTATGACTTCCAAGGGCCCAGATTGAGCTGTTGGGCTCTTTCCTTTCTCTATCCACCTAGTCATCTGTCAAGCTTGAACTGTTTGAGCAGGTACTTCCTTTCTAGTCTAGAACATGCAATTTAAAACATGGTGAGGCCCATCTTGAGCTGTTGGACCACCCATCAAAGTAGGAGTGGCAATTTGAACTAGCCACTTTCATGGTCTTTATTTGGGGTTCATTTCTTTTTATTTTTTCTTTGACCAATTCATTTTCTTGCCTTTTGATTTTTCTTTTAAGGCATACCCTCTTTACATTTTTTAACTGTCAACTTCTTTCACAAAAAATGGAACCTTAGTAGCATGGAAGGTGAGCATTTTTGGCACTTCCACTGTCAATCATGAGATATGAAAACCTATTGGTATAGGAGGCTAACAGTGGCTCCACTTGGGGATGGCTTTTCCAGGTGAAAAGCCAAGAACAGCAGGTCAGATTGCCTGATTTCTGTTTTCTGGCTGTATGCTGAATTTTTCTGTTGTTGGAGACTATTTACTAGGGTCTTGGATACTTGTAGGCAGCACCCACTGATCTGATTTTCTGTGAAATTACAGCCCTGTTTTACCTGTTTCTCGGAATTTCTCCTCATCACTTGGTATTTACTCTGTGTTTTTCTTTGTATTCCAATGCCAGGATCAAAACTTTTCCAAAAAAGAACATAGTGTAGCATGCTGGTCTCCTCATAATATGCTGCACCTGGTGCTTTATTTATCTGCTGTAACTGAAAATACTGGAAATACAAATATTTATGTACAATATATGCCTGTTCAGTGTTTGATCAAAAGGGGTCAAAATAATGCTTGAGCATTCTCCCATTGACTGGGCCTTCCTCAGCATTTGAGTCATCCAAACTCCTTAGAAAATAGGTGTTGTTACCTTGTATAGCATAGATGACATAGGGTCCCTTCCATAAAAAATCAAACTTACCATGTTTGCCTTTGTCCTCCCTTCTGGAATCCCATCTTAACACTTTGTTTCCTATGAAGAAATCTTCAGCTTTGGTTCTTTTGTCAAATATTCTTTTGAGTTTTTCTTGCAGTACTTGGGTTCTTTGATAGACTTCCTCTCTCGTTTGCTGTAAATGAATTGTCTGATTAATTCTTCTTTGAATATCATTTGGCTCAGCTTGTACCTCTTGCAGCAATTTGATCACAGGAATCCCTAGAGATGCAGGGAACTTTGCTTCTAGCCCATATACCAGTTCATATGGACTCATGCCAATTGATCTTTTGGTGGTCAGTCTATCAACCCATAATGCATTTACCAACTTCTTATGCCAATTCTTTTTGTTTTCTTCCAAAAAAAAATTAATGATGTTGATGAGACTTTTATTGGAAGACTCAACTAGGCCATTACCTTGAGGATAGTAGGCAGTGGAATGGCCTAGGGTCATGTGATACTTGTGACAAAAGTTGATCATTTTTTTGGATTTGAAAGCAGTAGCATTGTCTGTAATGATTTTATCTGGACAACAAACCTGGACAAGATGTTGGTTTCTAGGAATTGTATAATAATGGAGTCATTGGCCTGCCTGCATGGGATGGCTTCTATCCATTTGGTAAAATAGTCTGTGGCAGTGAGAATCCACCTATGCTGGCCGGAAGATGGAGGGTGAATTTCACCAATGAAGTCTAAACCCCATTGCTGGAATGGTCTCTCAGTTGAAACTGGTTTGAGGGGTAAAGGCAACAGCTTTCTTTTTCCTTCAAAAATTTGACATTTGTGACAAGACATCACAAATTTCTTTACATCAGCAAACAAGGAGGGCCAATAAAATCCAGCCCTTAGGATTTTATCAGCTGTGGACTTCCAGTATAAGTGTCCTCCACAGTCACCTGCATGAAATTCTTTGAGGACATTGTCAGTTTCTTCTAAGGTTAAGCAATTGAGTAATATTCCTTCATGATTTCTCCAAAACAAAGCACTGTCAATAATACAAAACTTTGATGCTTTCATTTTCAAGAATCTTTTCTTGGTTCTGGACAACCCTGAAGGAGCCTGCAGGTTTAATAATACAAAACATATATCATCATACCAAGGGGATTGCATAAAGGCTTGGTCGATCTGTGGAGTCGCCATCTCCTATTCGTCGTCCAGTTCATTAATGTCAAGGGCTTGAAAATTGGTTTCAGTCATAAGTTTGGCTAGGCCTTGTCCTTTTATCAGTTTGGTCGGTTTGATCTCAATGTCATATTCTAGGATGTTAGCAGTCCACTTGCCTCTCTTGCCTTCAATTCCCTCTTGGGTTAGAATGTCTTTGACCACTGCATTAGGAACATAGGCAATTATATGAGAGTACAAGATGTAGATTCTGAAGTCCTTGATGGCTTTTACCAATGCATAAGCTTGTTTTTCCATGATTTGATATTTCAAAGGAGCATCCCTAAGAGCTCTGCTGAAAAATGCAATGGGTTTCTCACAGCCTTGGTCATCCTTCTATAGCAAAACAGCAGCAATTGTATGTTCAGATGCAAAAGAAAAAATAATAAAATCTTGATCAAATCTTGGGATTGTTAGTACGGGTGTGTTTGTTAATGCCCTTTTGATATCCTCAAAGGCTTGTCTAGCTTCCATGGTCCATTTGACCTTGGAATCCTTTTTCAGCATATTTTTTAACAGTCTTATGAGTTCAACCAAATTAGGAATGAACCTCCTCAAAAAGTTAATTTTTCCAAGAAAGCTTTGCAGTTCTTTGATGTTTCTTGGATGTGGTAGTTGTAGGATAGCTTGAATTCTGTCAGGATCAATCCTAATACCCTCTTTTGAGATTACATGCCCCAGGAGTTTGCCTTCCTCTAATCCAAATAGTGATTTCTTTGGGTTCAAAGATATGCCATATTTTCTACAAATTGTGAAAACCTGCCTCAAGTGTTCTAAGTGTTCTTGATCTGATTTTGAAAAAGCAGTGAGATCATCAAGGTAGACAACTAGGAAATCATGAAGTTCTTTGGCAAAGGCAATATACATTGCTCTTTGGAATGTGGCCCCTGCATTTTTAAGCCCAAAAGGTATCTTGACATATTTGAATGTTCCCCAAGGTGTTGTGAAGGCAGCTTTGTCTTGGTCATCCGGGTGCACTAGAATCTGATTGAATCCTGAGAAACCATCTAGTAAGGAGATCCTTGATGCTCACACTACCCTTTGCAAGATATGATCCATTTTTGGTAATGGATAATGGTCCTTGAGAGAGACTTTGTTCAAATTTCTTAAGTCAACACACAATCTGATTTCTCCTGTCTTTTTCCTAGTAGGCACTAGGTTTGAAATCCACTCTGAGAATCTGATTGGGGAAATGATCCCTGCTTCATACATACGTTTGACCTCTTTTTCAATGAGGGGGAGGAGGACTGGATTGATTCTCCTAAGTTTCTGTTTGAAATGCTTCTGATTTTCTTTTAACGGTATAGTGTGTTGGATAACTGATGTATCATAAGACTTAAGTTCCTCATAGCTCCAGACAAAGACATATTGAAATTATTTAAATAACTCAATGTATTTCAGTTTCTGTTCAGGTGGTAATGCTTTGGCTAACTAGACCATTTTTGGATTTTCAGGGGTCCCAATGTTACAATCCTCTATTTCAGCATTTAGTGGTTGCATTTTCGGTCTTCTTGAGATATCATTTGAGTCAAACAGATCCTCTAAAGGGGTCAAACCTGTGGGCAAAAAGTTATCTTTCAACTCGATTACTTCTGTTTCTGTTTCAGCTAATTCCTCCCCTTCTAGCTGTTTCAACTCTCGTATAGTTTCATTGTCAAAGGTGGTAGGATGCAAAACTAGATCAGCTGTTTCAGCTGATATTTTCTGCATAATGGTGCATGCCTCTGGTTGATCATTTCTAGTGCTAGTGTGAATGTTCATACCAGAAAATTCTTCCTTTAAAGTGAGAAAGTTAATTATCTGTTTATTACTCTCGAAGACTTGCCAATTCTTGATGTTATCCGGCACTGAAGGTCTGTGTTTGATTTCAGCAGTAAATGTATGATTGGTTTTGAAAGGCAACTTACAAGTGCTGGCAAAGGTGGCTAAGCTGTGAGCATGTAGATTGAGTTCTCTGGAAATTTTAGTCAACTGTGTTTGTGAGAAACTTTCAAGCACCTGGATAGCTGCTCCCTTATATGCTCTTAACCTCAGACCATTTGTAGTAAAGTTTCCTTTCATCTGTTGTATGACCAAATCTGAATCTCCTAAGATCGAGACCTTGGTTGCACCTAGATTTTTCAGGAGTTTCAATCGTAACAGAAGGGCTTCATATTCAGTCATATTGTTTGTGAACCGAAAGTTTAGTCTGTATGCATGGCCTTTAGCCTGGTCATTGTGCATATTATGAATCCAAACTCCTGCTCCATCTCCCAACCTATTTACAGATCCATCGAATTCTAGATACCATAAGGTTTTATGATCAAGATCTAGATTGAAATTTTTAGTGAGTTGGATCATGGGTAGATTTGCTTCTTGCATGTTACTTGGTGCATCCTGTACCTCTGTCTTCTTATCAACTATGCTCACAGTATTTTTGTCTTTGAAAGCACATTGCTCATCTAATTCCTCGGTCTCTACTGTCATTAATGATTCAGAATAAGCTTTGTGACAGATGTCAGCATTGTAGAGAATAAATGAATCCATGTCTGAATGTATTGAATAGATTGGAAAGTTTTGGGGCTTGTCCTAACTGCTCACCACATATTTCATCAAGGTTTCACGGTACAGTCTCTTTGGTTGCCCAAAGACTGAAATAGTTGCATAGGACATATCTAATTGTAGAGATCCTTGGAGTTTGCCCCCCCAGGATCTGGACAAGAGCATGCCATACTTAGGGGGTATGTCAGCTACCACTACATCCATCAATATAGTTTTGGTTGGGTATTGAACCAGGGAGACACATAAGTCTTTAATCAGGCCTAAGCACCTGAATTGGCTTGAATCAAATGAGAATAGATCCTTGTAAGGTCTTGTGATGTCTAAGTCAAGTTTTTCCATTACAGATTTGGGCATTAAATTGTGTGAGGCCCCGGAATCAAACATTGCATTGTGTAGAACCTTGTCATGGATGTTTAGACTGACATAGAAGGGTGGAACCCCTCCATTTTCTGTTTTTCCATTAACCTCAGGTCTGAACAGCAACTCTGGTTGGTCATCTAGGACATTCACAACATCCATATTGTCTGCTACTTGGAGTGACTTGTTAATATGTTGTCTGTATATATCATGTTTAGCTAGTTCTGAAAGAGGAACTGATATCTTTAGCTTACTTATTTATGTTTCCAAGTTGAAAGGTTTTTCCATTTGAGTTTTGGCATTTAGTGCAACAGATTTTTCCTTTTCAGCTGAGTTATCAAGTGTCTTTTGCTCATAGTTGGCTTGATTTTGAGTAAAACTTGTGCCATATTTGTTTCCTGGGGGAGTATCTGTCCTAGTTTTTGAAGGATGGGGTGGAATTTGCTGATTTTCCGCGGACTGTTGCTCTGAAATATCCTCTATAGTGACTTCTGTGGCAGGTAGGTTTGAGCTGCCAGCTGATTTGGGGAGGGTAATTTTATCATTGATCTTTTTTGGCTTCTTATTTTCCTTTGCTTTAGGAGGTTTAGGTACGTCTATGGTTCTGGTTCTTAGTTTATATTGTTTGTGTACTTCATACACAGCTGCGTCATAACCCTCTTTGAAATCAAATGATTCTCCTGACTTAGTGTGGTATTGGTTGTCATTAAAAACCTCTTGATCTTCTTTTGTTAAGAAGACTCGATGTTCAGTGTCCAGGCCCATTAGGTTAATGTGAGGGTCCTCATTAGGTTCACTAGATGTGGAAGCCTCAGCATAGTTCTCTTGGAAAGGAGGTCTGACATGCTGGTCAGGATCAGTCCTTCCAACATTAGGAGTTTGATTCTTTCTAAAGTTTGGGTTTCTAATATTGCTTGTTTGACCTTCCCATGATGATTTTCTTTCTATGGTTTCCACCTTGTCTCCAAGTCTATCCATTCCTTTGATGATTGCATCTAGCTTTTGCTCAAATGATGAGGGTTCTTCTTTGAAAGTAGTTCTCCTTTCAGTTCTCGCCCGGTTTCTCTTAGCAATTAGTTTGCTTCTACACTTACAACTATGTTCTGCATGTCTGCCATGGTTGCAGGGGCTCTTTCCCTTAGTTGATATGCCATATCAGCATCAAACCCATCAGGGAACTTAATCAATGCTAGATCAGGTGGAGGCCTGAGATTTTGAGGAATGGCATTATAAATAGTGTTGAATCTAGTGCAATAGTCCAAGACAGTCTCTTGTGGGCCTCTTCTTATGGTGTCATATTCAGATAGAATGTGTAGAGGGTCCTTTTTCTTTTCCCATCTATTTAAGAAGGACTGATAAAGGGCACCCGAATCAGCTATAGAATTTATAGTCAGTGCCTTGAACCAAGCTCTTACTTCACCTGTCAGACTTTGCACAAAAATCTTCATTCTGACATCATCATCATCTATCTCATAGTTCTCAAAATAATCTTGCATTTTCTTGGTATGCTGTAAGGCAGTGTATGTACTGGTTCCATCAAAATAAGTAATCTTGCTTTGGTAGTCCTGAGGCATGGCCCCAGGATTGCCAGGTAGCTGAAGAGGTGCATAACGATTAGCCATATTTGGAGGGATAAGTGGGACAACTGGTGGGAAGGGAACAACTGGGATAACAGGGACAGCAACAGTAGTTTGTGTGTTAGGTGTAGACAATATGTTTTGTGAAGTGGATGATGAAGAGGGGGAAGAATGAGTTGTATGAAGGTGGACTGATGGTTTTGCAGGGGTTGGAATGAAACTTTGCTGAACTGTTTCAGGGCTAGATTCAGGAGATTGCTCTGGTTCCTTTTGGCTCCTAAGAGTCTTAGGAATCAAATTGGGGTTATCAAAAATAGGAGGAGGATTAGGGTCAGGGTTTGACTTGGTGTGCCTAGCTTTCTTTTTAGGAGCCAGCTTCTAAACTTGTTTTAGGTGTTTTTTGAGAATATTTTAGAATTTTGTTTTTTGTTTTAAGGAACTGTTCAAGTTTTTGGAACTACTCTCTAAGAACAGACAACAGTTGAAAAATACGCTTTGTCCCTAGTGGAGTCGCCATTTATGTTATCACTCAGGTTGTTCCCTTTGACTCCCAAGGGAATACGACTGAGGTAACCACTAACCAATCTTTGGGTCACAGGTTCTAGCCTGCCTATGACCAGAGAGGGCTCTCTCTTTATGATTTAACTTTGTTTGTAAAATATTTTAGGCTAGTTATGATGCTCAAGGTTTTGTTTTGAATTTTGCTGGATGATGATTCTAGTGAAGATAGATATATGTTTATCAGGGTGTTCTAGGCCATTGGGCATGGAGTCAGTGACGCTAAAGTTGCTTGATATGTCTGTGTTGATACCACAGCGATGCAGCAGAGCCAGATAAGTGTCTAAGAAACAATTCTTTGAACCTGTGATGGGGTGTGATGTAATCAGGGCATGAAAGGCAATTAAGGATCTTTCAACAAACTGATATGGAGAATAGTGTGAATATTATTTAGAAGCAATGAAGAATTCCTATATAACATTCATATTTATAGAATTAATGAAAACATGAGCAATTAAGAATTCATGTTCATGATAAATTCTGAAGAAAACATTTTTAACAATAGGGATTGAGCACAGGGTGTAACCAAACATTTCCTGTACTATTCCTTTTCTCTACTGTTAGATTAGTGAAACATGTGTATGATTCAAACAAACATAAGAAGACAAAACATAGTTTGAGAAAACTTATTGTTCCATTAGACAGCACAGGAATTCTGCAACAGCACGCATAGCATCAGCAAGACATCGAATATTCAGGAAATCACTGAGCTTTTCCAGGCTCTTTGTATTAGATTATCTGAAAGTATACAATACATTTGCCTCAGAAAGAAAATCACCAACCCCTAAAACGCTGCCAGGGGAGGTATATATACAAAATTTACATCAGAAAATATCTAGTTAATGAGTTAATGGCTCATTAATGTCGTGCCGACTCCTGGAGCATTGTAGCTGAGAAAGTAAATGCTGTATTAACTTCTGAATGCATTAGCTGTCCAAAACGGTTAGAGGATGTTGACTTTGTGACCGTTGGAGTCGGCTGAAGATGTGTTGCCCAAAAACTGTGCATTTCTTATCTTTTGTCCTGCTGTCTTTATCCTTTTGCGGAGTCACCTTTTCGGCTGCCTTAAATGCTGTCCATATCCTGCTTTTGCTTTTGGCCGAGTTGAAACCTGAGTCGGACCAAGCAGCTGAGATTATTGAGGCAACACCTGTAACATGGCCTACCACCAATCCTCCTTGGCCAGCTAGTGTCTCCGAATTTTCACCAACGTTTCATCTGCTTCTGTATATCTATAAAAATTTGGAGGAACCTCAAAAAGGTGATGGATTTCATTTTCAATAAAAAATAGATTTTCAAGTTTGTCATAAAGGCCCTGTCCTGTTGGAGGCCCTGCTTCTTCAGAGGTGCTGGCAGATGCAGTGATTTGATTTTCAATGAAACTTGACATTCTGTTGGCATATTGCTCACGGGGGAGCAGTTTTCCTGTGCTGGTCAGTAGGCTGGGCAGTCCTTTTTGTTGCAGTGCTCCCATTTTGAGTTTGTACTCATCCACCTCAGCCTGTATTTCTTGGCATTTCCTCTCTACAGTTTGTACATAATTCCTGAGAGTCAGCACCTTCTTAGCTGTGAGGACAACATCTGTTCTGTTGACAATGTTGATGGCTGCTAGCTCCTCCTGGGTCTGATTATTCAAAAAATGTATCATTCTATTGGCCTGCTCAGGCCTGTTCCCCAGTACTGTCCTAGCTTTCTGCATCTCAAACTGTGCTTTGCCAATTAACTCCATTTGTTCATGCACAGTCTTAATTGACTTCCATTGTCTAGTAATGGATTGGTCAATTCAGGCCTACAAAATTCTTTTTATTTCTGCCATAGCACTTTCTAGCTTGAGCTCCTTCTCCAAGGCCTTTTTTTTGTCTTTCAGGGCCTTTATTTCTCTACCTTGCTCTGCCACAGTCATCTTTGATTTGTCATATTTGGCCTCTAGCTCTGCCAATTTTTCCTTGGCCTGCTTAATCTCAGTGGCCTAGAGCTCCATTTCTTTAATAGCCTTAGTCAAATCTTCCATGTTTAAATTGGACTCTGGGGCTGTTGTTGTTGCTGCTACTTCTGTTGTTGTTGTAGTTGTTACCGGGGCTACCATTGCCTTTGTAGTTGTTGCAGTGGTTGAAGTAGTTGGAGGAGCTTGGGATGTGGATTCTCCCTGATTATCTTGCAGTGCCCCTTCTAGCTCCTTTTCCAAGTCGAGGACCTTTTGATTGAGCTGCATTATTAGATCCGGTTGCTCATCGACCTCCTTTTCCTTCTGCAATTCTGCTGTTTGGGGGTGCTTGGTGGGTAGCAGTTTCAACCTTTTCTTCAATGCATTAAGATCATCTTCTTTTTTCTTCATGAGGGCCCTCACGCCCTTTGGATCCTTAGGATCATGTCCTAGGTCTATGATGATGTCCTCCAATGATTTAATCCTGTTTTCCTTGGCCATGGAGGACATTCTCTCAAAATCCAATTGAATGTTGGTATTCTTTAGTGACTCTTTCAATTCATGGGCCATTGTGGCCCTATCCACCAAGGTGGCATAGACCATTTCTCCCGTTTTTTTATGCAGTTCAATCTGGTCCATGGGGTGAATGTCCTTTGCCATGACTTCCACCCTTGTTCTCACATAATCTGCAGCTGATTGCGGCTGCGGCACCTTGGGTTTGAAGTGACTGAGGATCATTTTCTCCTCTTGTATGTCATACACAGACATCAACCTTTCTTGCTTTGCTGGTGTTGCTTTTAGGAACTGTTTGTATACTTCTATTCTTAGCAAGTCATTCTGTGCCTTTATTTGTTTGAAAGAAGCCTTGGTGCTTGTAGGCTTCTTACTCTGCTGAGTGGAGGAGGACACCTCCAAACCAAGCTGTAATCCCTGCTCCTGCTGAAAGGAGCTTGTACCTGTTTGCTGGTTGTCTTCCCCTTCTTTCCTTGGAGTGTCAAGGACTTCTTCACTTATTTCTTCTACAACTGGGGAGTCAACCTTTTGCCTCTTGGCCTCAGGTTGCTAGGAGGATCCACTAACAGGAGTAGACTCTTCTCTGTCTCTTTTCTTACCCCTCTCCTCATGTGCGGGAGTCTGCAAAATAGGTGCTGCTTGTGGCTCTGTTTGGGGTGGAGGGGTCTACTCTTGTTGCTGCCGAATTGAGGAGGCAGGCTGTGCTTTTACTGTTTCTTCTTCAGCACCCATTATTCCTTTACCTCTATCTGTGCCTGATGCTGATGTAGAAGGCGCTCTAGTGGCTGGTGCTGTTGTTGCAGCTAAAGTCCATTCTCCCACTAGATGTGGTTGCTTGAAGATTACCTGGATAAACGATGCCGAGAGCCTCCGGGTCGACAGTGAATGAATAATGTAGGTAAATTGGTGAGTTTCAGCGTCTGCAGCTTTGAATTTGGCGGCTTGGAGGCGAATTTCGGTGCAAACAGCTCACACCGGCTCTTCTTTGTTCCAATGAAAATGACATATAAGCGGCAAAACGCTCGTTTTAACGATAAATTTGGAAAAAATGGGTCATTGGCACTTTTCTGCCGATGACGTCAGCATGACGTCATGGCGGGCCCAGGTATAGAGGGTGACGTGGGCGCTAAGCTGGAGGCCAGCGTGGCAGGACACAGTGGCGGGCGGTGCGGGGTGGCAAAGTGACATGGAGGGCCATGAGGCACGAAAGCGGGGGTCGAGGACATGACGTCAGGATGACGTGGAGTGACGTGACGATGAAGGTGGTAAGCAGGAGGGTGGTAAGCGGTCTCCCCGCACCACTTTTGGGCGAAGGCGGTATCGGGGAGGGGGGCTCCGAACACCTCCGCCGGCTGCCACGCGTCCAATGTATGGGGGCCAAAACGGCCCGTTCCCCGGACATTAAAGGGAGGCACTTTCAGATCTCAAAACGCCTGCCCACCGTTGGATGAAGGGGGGCGGGAGATGGACGGCTGGCGGGCGCCCTGACCCGTCGTGCATGTTGGGGGGACCCGCCGGCCAATTAAAATATTCATTTTAATATTTGAGGGTTTTAAACTTTGGTTAAGGGATTTTTGTGGGATTGGAATATGCGGGTTAGACTGTTAGGCTTAGAAAAACATATGAACGTTAGGTTTGAGGGGGGGAGAGGGGTTTTGCATGGGTATTTTTCGGAAAATGGGGTATATATGAGGGTTAAGGGTGGGCTATTAGTCTAACGAGGGGTTAGAGTAATTCCCAAAACAAGGTTGACTATAGTCCCTGGTGGACTAATGTCTCCCATAGACGTACTATTTAGCTATAATGCTAAAGGGGGGGATATTTATACATTGTTTGGGGTTTATACACCATGGTGTTATAGTAATAAGGGAAGGGGAATAATAGGGGATTTAGTGTAGATAGTGTTAGTAGTTAGTATTTGGAGAGGAATGTGAATGAGAAGTGATAGTAACTAAGTTTGTAGGAAACAACTTAGTTAGGAAGTAGATCAAAATGAAAATAATTTTTACACAAGAAATGTGGCTTCTTTTCAAAGAGAGAAGTCACTTCTGACATGAAATTTTACAAATGAGGAGTGTAAGGAGGACTGACCAGGCAGATCCTGCAGTGCTCATGGGGAGGTTAGTAAGAAATTTTGAAGGGGATGAGGGAAGTTAGTGATGATTTAGTACTTTGCCACATAGGCCAATGCTCTTGCCTTTCTCCTGCTGGTGACATCATGGTGATTTTTTCCAAGTGACATGCTTGGACCTTGCTTTCTGCAACCTTCAACTGCCTACCCTGCCTAAAATGCCTAACATTTTTTCTTCCTTTGGATGGGTGCACTTAACCTTGCAAACCCTTACAATTCTCTTTTCTTTTTGCTGCCCTCCTATCTAAGTCTACCCTTATGACTTCCAAGGGCCCAAATTGAGCTGTTGGGCTCCTTCCTTTCTCTATCCACCTATTCATCTGTCAAGCTTGAACTGTTTGAGCAGGTACTTCCTTTCTAGTCTAGAACATGCAATTTAAAACATGGTGAGGCCCAGCTTGAGCTGTTGGACCACCCATCAAAGTAGGAGTGGCAATTTGAACTAGCCACTTTCATGGTCTTTATTTGGGGTTCATTTCTTTTTATTTTTTCTTTGACCAATTCATTTTCTTTCCTTTTGATATTTCTTTTAAGGCATACCCTCTTTACATTTTTTAACTGTCAACTTCTTTCACAAAAAATGGAACCTTAGTAGCATGGAAGGTGAGCATTTTTGGCACTTCCACTGTCAATCATGAGATATGAAAACCTATTGGTATAGGAGGCTAACACAAACAAAGGATAGTTGGATCCTTTTGCAGCTTGGCACGTGATGGAGTTGTCAAGCGACATTCAGAGATGAATCAGGCATGCAGCTTATTCATAATCTCTTCAGATTTGAGTTTTTTTCCAGCATCCAGTTTTGGCGGTTTTTTCAGGCAATATTTTTGAGGATCCACATGAGAACTTGGAAGATGGTTCCTTGTTCTTATTTTGGATTTATCATTGAAGGGGGGAATGTTAGCCTCTCTCATAAAACAATAATAAGTCCAAAAATAAATAAATAAATTAAATATTACAAGTTAGGAATTTGTGCCTAACTCTTGGGTTGTTCCTCTAAGATAGGAGTTAGTTTAGGTAACTCCTATATTGATGTGTGTCTGGTGAGAAATTATCTCAACCAAAGGAGAAATTATCTCAACCAAAAGTGTCTAAGATAGCATGCACTATCTTGAGAACACTATCTCTCATCTATTTATTTGTAACACTATATTCAATTATTCTAATAATGAAAATGTGAGAGAGAATACCTGAGGCTGAAGCCTTTTCCGCCAATATTTTGTGTCTGGTTTATTATGTGTGCTTTATCTATTTGTCTGAGTTAATTTCTTTTTTCAATACGACGGTCATGAAAATGAAGGTTTATGGTATTGGAACGGATGAGACTTTAACTGGATGACTTCTCTTGAACATATTGGCGACACTGAGATGAATTGGTAGCATTAACACAAAACAAAAGTGATGGATGGTGTGATAGACCAACGGTATGATAACCATCAAACGAAATGTCCCAACCCAGCTTAATCATGGAGATGAAGTGAAAGTGTCATGTTTAAGAGCGACTCACTACCATAAGTTTTCAAGATTTTTCCCTGTTTTCCCCAGTCATTGCTGACCTTTTCCTCTTTATTTTTTATCAAGCTTGAGGAGGATAACATATGCTTGTTCTATAATTCACCCTTTGGATAAACCCATCTCTATTTGATGTTTTAACAAGCCTAGTGATGGTGAAACTCGGTTTCATCTAGATGGACAGGTTTGTCACTATTATTTTAATGAGTTTAATGACAAGGATAACTCGGTCCTTTTCATGTTTAGAGAGTTTGAAAAGAGACGAACAGAAAACTTCATAAGTTCTTTTTCGTAAAAATAATCCCTTGGGTCTGAAAAAGGATAAAATAATACAAGAGAGATTTTGTTTCCAATACTTTAATGAGCTGAAAAAGACAAGCACTCAACAATCTTTTCATGTTTAGAGAGTTTGAAAAGAGATTAAAGAGGACTCTATTTTGAGGAATGAGTGGTGTCTAGGGCAGCACCTGGTTTCGGTGATGTTGGAACTTCTCAAGACATCTAACTTAGTAACTGGAGAACCCACAGTAAAACCCATTTTTCTGTCAACGTTTCAAATCCCAACAGGGATCCATCATCAGGACTATTATTGAATGTTGATAGATATAAATAGTTATGTTGATTTAAGTGAAGAGGTTGGCTAATAAGACCATTCATTGCATCTATTCCTCAAAAAAGGTAAAACAACCAAGTGAAAGCATATGATAGGCCAAAGGGATGGTGGTGATTGAATGAAACAACCAAGGCTCATCTCATAGAAAAGGCCAATAGAATGGCAAACACAAGGGTTAAAAAATGGAAATGGGTTCATTTATATACAAGCTTGAACCATAGGGAACTATGCTTAGATTCAGTTTCATGTTTACACAAGCTTGAAACGAAAAACTATGCTTGGATTCAGTTTCATTTTTACACAAGCTTGAAACGGAAAACTATGCTTGGATTCAGTTTCATTTTTACACAAGCTTAAAATGAAAAACTATGCTTGAATTGGTTCACATGCACCCAACATGATGAAAGGGAGAGTCACCTATAACTAGATGGAATTTTCTGCGGTGAAGATGGATGGTTATCCAACACTTATTTAGCTTCATCCAGATAGACAAGGGTGAATGGGGTGATTCCCTTCACATAACCTATGGGGAAACTTAACTTTACCACTAGGTGCATGCCTCTCAAGCTTCATTACATTCACCTAAGTAGATTACTCAAGGCTATCAAGTGGATGGAATGAAGGTTCTTTTATGAGATCGAGTTAAAGACTCGACTGGGATTTTATGAGATCTAGTCAAAGAGTCAACTTTGAACTTTGCTCCAGGGGTCCTTGTTTCATTTTTTAATGAGCTTGAGACAAGACAAGGAACTATGCTTAGATTCTTTGTTTCATTTTTTAACAAGCTTGACACAAGACAAGGAACTATGCTCATACTCCTTGTTTCATTTTAGACGAGGTTGACACAAGTCAACAAACTATCCTTGGATACCCTTGTTTCATTTTTTAACGAGGTTGACACAAGACAACAAACTATCCTCATATTCCTTGGGTTCATTTTTTAATGAGGTTGACACAAGTCCAAGAATTATCCTCATGGACCTGTTTCTTTTTTTAGACAAGGTCGACACAAGACTA
This sequence comes from Pinus tabuliformis, assembly GCA_031772625.1. NCBI lineage: Eukaryota > Viridiplantae > Streptophyta > Pinopsida > Pinales > Pinaceae > Pinus > Pinus tabuliformis. The sequence goes on from CM062808.1 coordinate 162,243,043, forward strand.
CGAACCATCCTCAGACCTGTTTCATTTTTTTAACGAGGTTGACACAAGATAATGAACCATCCTCAGAATTGTTTCATTTTTTAACGAGGTTGACAGAAGACAACAAACCATCCTCGGACACACTTTTTTCATTTTTTAACGAGGTTGACACAAGACTAATAAATATCCTCAAACTCCTTGTTTCATTTTTTAATGAGGTTGACACAAGACAACGAAATATCCTCAGACCCTATCACAATGCATAAGGGGTCATGAAGGAGAGATTTGCTTCCAATGCCCCCATTGAATTGATTGTCAGTTGACGTAGGTATGGAACAGGTTGCCACATAATTAACCCATGGTGGGGATGATACCAAAGGTACAAAAGGACCATTTAGGGATGATGGTTGACTAGGAGCTATATTTGGACCAGGAAATGAATGCTGGTCAACGATGACAATTTTTCCTTCATGCGGGAAACAAACAACTCGAAAGAGCGTTGAAACAATAGCTCCAATGTCATAAACATAGTCGTTCCCAAGAAGTAAATTGTAATCTAGAGGGCCTGGGACTACCATCACGTCCAGATAAATGGTTTTCCCTCCCAAAGTAATAGGCAATTGAGGAAGGATCCCTAATGGTCGACTGGTTCCTCTGTTAAAGCAAAACAGATTCTGTGTGACAGGCACAAGCGGTGGCAAACCAAGCGCTCGCCAAGAAATTGAGGAAAGGATACTCATTGATGCACCTTCATCTATAATAGTGTCAGATACAATCATATTACAAGCCTGTACTATGTTTTGGAAAGGCGCATAGGAAGGAAGGCAGAATCCTACCAGTCAATTCCAATCAAAGGAAGTGACTAGACTACTTGGAGGGAGTACCATAGAAACAGGAGGATTAACCCCTAGAGTTACTGGAGTATTTTCCTCCTTTCTTAATGGAATAGGCAGATTTCCCCCGAGCTCATTTGAATTTGAATAAATAAAAAGAACATGAGTGGTATGCTATTCACTCTCTTCAGAAAAGGTACGATTTACCGAAGGTGAAATCGGGTCAACTGTTACCTTGACCTGTTGATTTTGGTTGGGTATAGACTCATAGGATTCACTTTAAGAGAGAGTGGGTTCGACCGACGGTTGATTTTGGTTAGTCGGTTCATCAACTAGTGAAGGATTTAGGGAGAGTTTCCTGTAACCAGATGGAAGTCGCTGTGGTGAAGTAGCTTATCCAACACTTTCCTGGCTTCATCCAAATAGGGAAAAAGGTGAATGGGGTGATTCCCTTCACATAACCTACATGGAAACTTAACGTTTCCGTTCTTTCCATCAACTTTACTCTCACTAGTTGATGGTATTTCACTGACATGGTCTTCAGAGGTTGATGACATGGGATTATGTGAACGAGAACACCATTCTTCCAAGATCCGAGGAATATCAGGACAATTTCAAAGAATATAGTCTCCCACACAAATTTTGCATGGTTATTGAACTTTTTGTCGCTTAACAGATGGTTTTTCATCAGCGATTGCGTTCAGAGCAATGGTTTCTTGGTTGCTCTGTTGAATTTTCTTCTTCTCTTTCTTCTTCTTCCCTTTCTTCTTCTTCTTAGCCACCTGGTTACTAGCACCAACACTTTCACCAGGTGAAGAGGAAGAAGGGGAGGAAGAAACGAACGAGTAAGAAGGCAAAGGGTCAACTTTAGGATCAACTGGAGGTTGACTTTGTCCAGTTGAAGGTGTACTCGATTGCGAAGAAATCATGACATTTTGAACCAAGGAGGTTGAAAACAGCCATACTGCAAGCCAATGGTAAATCCCGGAAGGGACAATGTAGCCATATTTGGACCACCAATATTTCCAAAAGAAGGAAAAGGACTAGGATTTCCATCAAAAGGAATTCCTTGATTGGTGGACTTTGGATTTGTCGCCATGTGTTTCAACCTAAGATCAACTAAGGAATAGGGATGTTATTCACAACAATTAATTTTAACAACACTTGGACACAACTTTTCTTTTTCAGTTTTAAAGAGTCGAGAAAAAGCTAAGGATGACTCTAGTCGCCTTCAATTTTTAATGACACTGAAAGGACAAGTGCTCCGATGATCCTTTTACTTTTAGAGAGTCAAAAAGGAATGAAAGTGACTGCTCTGGAGAATCTAGACAAAAAGGTTTACCAGACTAATCGCAACGAAAATTGAAGATTTTACGACACTTTTTCTAACGAAACGACAAATAAATTAACGCTAATTTTGACAATGGATTGTAATTTAAAAACAAATGCACAAAAACATTCACCAATCCTAAGCTAAATAGAGGTTGATCTAAGTGATGTAAGTTCGCTTCAGTGATGAGATATTGTTCAAATTTAGCAAGCAACCAAATAGGAATGAAAACTAGTCAAAAACCTCAATTCCTAGATGGGAAAATTGAGTTTCAATCATCCATCGTATCTTCTAGTGATAGAAAATGTGATACATAGCACATTGCCCATTCGGTAACTAAGATGCATCTCCGATGGTCCACGGAGCAATCCTGAAAGTGTTTTGGCTCAAATTTGTAGCATTTTTCAATGGATTAAGGTTGATTTTAATGAACAGTAACAAGCAAAGTGTGATGGAATGTCCTAAGAGGTTACTAAGCTACCAACAAGGGCATTTATTCCCGAGTGGAGTCACAAATTTGTTTCTGGGAAAACTAGTATTTCTAAGAAATACTAGCCCTCTAGGTTTGGTAGCTAGCCTAGAAACAACAACCAAAGCAATTCACTATCTTTCCTATGAGTGATATATATGAAAGAGACTATGAAAGACCAACCTATAACTTTCCCTTGAATCCTCGCTCGATCTCCCTCTCCTTTGGTCGATCCCGTAACTCCTCCCTGTACTTAACATTCTTGGAGAGTACCTACATAGCTACAGAAACAAAGACCTATCATAGCATAATGATCCATCACAACATAAACATCATAGAATTAGAAATATGATAATAAAATGAATGCATTTACAGTTAACACAATCAATTAGAAAAAAATCTTGCAGAACTTTATTGATAACAAGGAGAATTACAACCCATAAGAAGTCTGATCCAGCACCATCCTCCCAACTTCAAGCCTTCTTCACCTCATGAATCAGCAATAACTTACCAACAATAACACAATGCTCTCTCCTCAATATTGAAACTAGCAGCACTCCTTACAACTTAGAATAATTCAGCCTTCTGATCTCTTGGATGAGAGAGGCAGGAGGTTGAGTCATCAATGGGGATGATGAGTTCCTTTCTATTTTTAGGAATTGGTTCCATGAAAGAGGGGAATTGGAGGTGGTTTCCTCATTCCCTAAGTCATCCTTGGGCGAATTAGGAGGGGTAACTGGCACAAGAGAAGTTTCTAGAAGCTTCCATGAGCAACCAACTCTCAAACTCTCCCATAATTTGGTCCTACCTCACCCATTGCACCTTCTAGAGGTCCAAACTATGATGCATAGCACTTTGACATTGCAGTACCTGCCATGAATAGCACCCTAACACAGGGTTTTTAGCAATGATTCATTTTAGGTACTTTCTGGATGATTTCTTAGATGGAACTTTGGGGGAATGAGGCATTCAAATAACTTAGTTCCTTTCGGGCATAAAACAACTATTTTAGGGGTTTATGAACCCTAATACATCGACATGTGAGTTGGGGTTGATGTGCCCAAATATGTCTATAACAGTTGCCCCCTAAAGCATGAGGTTGAAAATGTTTATGTAGGGTGAAATGATTCTTGTCTAAAGGTTTATAACAAAGGCCCTCCTACGAAGAGTCGCTTCTTGTTGACATTAGCTCATTATCCAAGAAGTTGACTTAGAAACACCCTTTCAATGCTTTGAAGCTTGCATACATCAATGGCAAGTTTCTCTCTTCCGACGAAAGGTTGACATCAATAACCTTTGACCGAAAGATTTTGCGTGGTGTTCAAAATCGAATCATCTATTCACACCATGTGAAATGTACTGTTATACCTTGAGGATCATCTTCATTATTTGTGAATTTAGCTAGCCCAATATTTTTTAGATAGTATTTTTTCATGAATTAGCTGAGTGAGGCATCCCTATGCTTAGCTTTATAAAATTTCATTACATGTACATAGACCAAACTGTTGTCTGAAGATATAGACTTATAATCCATGATTGGATGGCCATCTGTGTAAAGCCTTCGTACATTTGATGCTTTTGTACTCCTGAATATATCGCAACCTGGATGGATGAAACTAGATTCGGGGTCTTCAAACTCATTCAAACTTCACTCAATATACAAGTCAAACGATGTGAAAAGGTGTTCTAAGGTCAAACATGGAGAGGCATCATCTGATTACCAGCCAATGATGCAAGCTGTTAACAGACGTGAGAGGGATCACCAATAATGAAGATGATCCTCAAGGTACAACAATACATTTCATGTGGTGTGAATAGATGATTCGATGTCGAACACCACGCAAAATATTTCGGTCAAAGGCCATTGATGTCACCTTTTCGTCGAAAGAGAGAAACTTTCCATTGATGTATGCAAGCTTCAAAGCACTGAAAGGGTGTTTCTAAGTCAACTTCTTGGATCATGAGCTGATGTCAACAAGAAGTGACTCATCGTAGGAGGGCCTTGATGTATCCTACATCTACGACACGAAACGAAGTAAATGATATTTGGAGATGAAAATGAACTAATGACACAAGGTTTAGGAATGACGGTCATGAAAATGAAGGTTTGTGGTATTGCAACAGATGAGACTTTAACTGGATGACTTCTCTTGAACATATTGGCGACACTGAGATGAATTGGTAGCATTGACCCAAAACAAAAGTGATGGATGGTGTGATAGACCAACGGTATGATAACCATCAAACGAAATGTCCCAACCCAGCTTAATCACGGAGATGAAGTGAAAGTGTCATGTTCAAGAGCGACTCGCTACCATAAGTTTCCAAGATTTTTCCCCTTTTTCCCCAGTCATTGCTGACTAGTACCTCTTTATTTTTTTATCAAGCTTGAGGAGGATAACATATTCTTGTTCTATAATTCACCCTTTTGGTAAACCCATCGCTATTTGATGTTTTAGCGAGTCTAGCAACGGTGAAACTTGGTCTCGTCTAGATGGACAAGTTTGTCGCTATTATTTTAATGAGTTTAATGACAAGGATAATTCTGTCCTTTTCATGTTTAGAGAGTTTGAAAAGAGACGAAAATAAAACTCAATAAGTTATTTTTCATAAAAATAATCCCTCAGGCCCGAAAAAGGATAAAATAATACAAGAGAGATGTCATTTCCAATAATTTAATGAGCTGAAAAAGACAAGCACTCGACAATCTTTTCATGTTTAGAGAGTCTAAGAAGAGCTTAAAGAGGACTCTATTTTGAGGAATGAGTGGTGTCTAGGGTAGCAAATAGTTCCGGTGATGTTGGAAATTCTCAAAACATGTTGATTTATGTGAAGAGGGTGGATGATAAGACCACTCATTGGAACTATTCCTCAAAAAAGTTAAAACAACCAACTGAAAGCGTATGATAGGCCAAAGAGATGGTGGTGATGGAATGAAACAACCAAGGCTCATCTCATAGAAAAGGCCAATAGAATGGCAATCACAAGGGTTAAAAAATGGAAATGGGTTCATTTTTATACAAGCTTGAACCATAGGGAACTATGCTTAGATTCAGTTTCATGTTTACACAAGCTTGAAACAAAAAACTATGCTTGGATTCAGTTTCATTTTTACACAAGATTGAAATGAAAAACTATGCTTGGATTCAGTTTCATTTTTACACAAGCTTAAAACAAAAATCTATGCTTGAATTGGTTCACATGCCCGAACATGATGAAAGGGAGAGTCTCGTATAACCAGATGGAAGTCGCTGCGGTGAAGATGGACGGTTATCCAACACTTATTTGGCTTCGTCCGGATAGACAAAGGTGAATGGGGTGATTCCCTTCACATAACCTACAAGGAAACTTAACTTTACCACTCGGTGCATGCCCCCCAATCTTCATTACATTCACCTAAGTAGACTACTCAAGCCTATGAAGTGGATGGAATGAAGGTTCTTTTATGAGATCAAGTGAAAGACTCGACTGGGATTTTACGAAATCTAATCAAAGAATCGACTTGGAAATTTTCTCCTGGGGTCCTTGTTTCATTTTTTAATGAGCTTGAGACAAGACAAGGAACTCTACTCAGATTCCTTGTTTCATTTTTTAACAAGCTTGACATAAGACAAGGGACTATGTTCATACTCCTTATTTCATTTTTAAACGAGGTTGACACAAGTCAAAAAACTATCCTCAGATACCCTTGTTTCATTTTTTAATGAGGTTGACACAAGACAATGAACTATCCTCATATTCCTTGTGTTCATTTTTTAACGAGGTTGACACAAGACCAGGAATTATCCTCATGGACCTGTTTCATTTTTTAAACGAGGTTGACAAAAGACAATGAACCATCCTTGGACCTGTTTCATTTTTTAAGGAGGTTGACACAAGACAACGGACCATCCTCCGACCTATTTCATTCTTTAATGAGGTTGACACAAGACAACGAACCATCCATAGAAACCCTTGTTTCATTTTTTAATGAAGTTGACACAAGACAACGAACCATCCTCAGACACCCTTGTTTCATTTTTTAACGAGGTTGACACAAGACTAAGAATATCCTCAAACTCCTTGTTTCATTTTTTTACAAGGTTGACACAAGACAGCAAACTACCCTTGGACCCTATCACAATTCATAAGGGGTCATGAAGGAGAGATTTGATTCCAATGCCCCTAATGAATTGATTGTTTCTTGATGTAGGTATGGAACAGGTTGCCACATAATTAACCCATGGCGGGGATGATATCATTGGTACAAAAGGACTATTTAGGGACGATGGTTGACTAGGAGCTATATTTGGACTAGGAAATGAAAGCTAGTTAATGGTGACAAGTTTGCCTTCATGCGGGAAACAAATAACTCGAAAGAGTGTTGAAACAATAGCTCCCATGTCATAACTATAGTCACACCCAAGAAGTAAATTGTAATCTAGAGGGCCCAAGACTACCATCACATCCAGATAAAGGGGTTTCCCTCCCAAAGTAATAGGTAAATGAGGAAGGATCCCTAATGGTCGACTTGTTCCTCTATTAAAGCCCAATAGATTCTGTGTAATAGGCACAAGCGGTGGTGAACCGAGCACTTGCTAAGAAGTTGAGGAAAGGATACTCACTGACGCACCATCATCTATAATAGTGCTAGATACAATCATATTACAAACTTGTACTATGATCTGGAAAGGCACATAGGAAGGAAGGCAGAATCCTGCCAGCGATTCCAATCAAAGGAAGTGACTAAACTACTTGGAGGGGGTACCATAGAAATGGAAGGATTAACCCCTTGAGTTACTGGAGGATTTTCCTCCTATCTTGATGGAACAGGAGGATTTCCCCCAAGCACATTTGAATATGAAGAAACAAAAAGAACATGAGTGGTACGTTGCTCACTCTCTTTGTAAAAGGTATGATTTACCGAAGGTGAAATTTGGTCAATTGTTCCCTCGACCTATTGATTTTGGTGGGGTATAGACTCATAGGATTCACTTTTAGAGAGAGTGGGTTCGACTGATGGTTGATTTTGGTCAGTCGGTTCATCAACTAGTGAAGGATTTAAAGAGAGTTTGCTGTAACTAGATAGAAGTCACTATGGTGAAGCAGGACGGTTATCCAACACTTTCTTGGCTTCATCTAGATAGGGAAAAAGGTGAATGGGGTGATTCCCTTCATATAACCTACATGGAAACTTATCTTTTCCCTTCTTTCCATGAACTTTACTATCACTAGTTGATGGTATGTCACCAACATGGTCTTCAGAGGTTGATGGCATAGGATGATGTGAACGACAACACCATTCTTCCAAGATCCGAGGAATATTATGACAATTTCGAAGAAGATGGTCTCCCGCACAAATTTTGCATGGATGTCTAACTTTGTGTGGCGTAACGGATGGTTTATCTTCAGTGGTTGCATTCAAAGCAATGGTTGCTTGGTTGCCCCTCTGTCTAATTTTCTTCTTCTTCTTCTTCTTCCCTTTCTTTTTCTTCTTAGCCACCTGGTTATTAGTACCAACACTTTCACCAGGTGAAGAGGAAGAAGGGGAGGAAGAAACAAATGAGGAAGAAGGAAAAGGGTCAACTTTAGGATCAACTGGAGGTTGATTTTGTCTAGTTGGAGGTGTACTCAATTGTAGAGAAATCATGACATTTTGAACCAAGGAGTTCGAAAACAACCATACTGGAAAGCCAATGATAAATCCTGGAAGGGACAATGTAGCCATACATGGAGCAGCAATATTTCCCAAAGAAGTAAAAGGACTAGGATTTCCATCAAAAGGAATTCCTTGATCGAAGGAATCCAAATTTTTTGCCATATGTTTCAACCTAAGATCATCTAAGGAATAGGGATGTTATTCGTGGTTAATTAATCTTAATGACACTTGGACACAACTTTGATTTTTCAGTTTTAAAGAGTCAAGAAAAAGCTAAAGATGACTCTAGTCACCTTAAATTTTTAATGAGCCTGAAAGGACAACTGCTCAAATGATCCTTTTACTTTTAGAGAGTTGAAAAGGAACAAAAGTGACTACTCTAGAGAATCTAGACAAAAAGGTTTACCAAACCAATCGAAAAATTGCAATATACACCTTGGTGATAAATTAAAGAGAAATTACCAAGGACTTTACGTACGGCAGTCAATCTTCACAAATGTTGTTTTTAGTGCATTGCAATCGATAAGGTGGCAAACTCGGTTTCATATGGATAAAGGATTTAAGCCTATTGTGGTCTCCCAATATATATGTGATGGTATGGGGAGCACAAGCGGATTTCCCCCAAGCTTATTTGAATCTGAAGAAACAAAAAGAACCTAAGTGGTATGGTGTTCACTCTCTTCGGAAAAGGTACGATTTACCGAAGGTGAAATCGGATCAACTATTACCTCGAACTGTTGATTTTTGTCAGGTATAGACTCATAGGATTCACTTTCAGAGAGACTAGGTTCGACCAACGATTGATTTTGGTCAGTCGGTTCATCAACTAGTGAAGGACTTGGGGGGAGTTTCCTGTAACCAGATGGAAGTCACTGCGATGAAGCAGGATGGTTATCCAACACTTTCTTGGCTTCATCCATGTTTCGAGGAAAACTAGTGTCTTGTTGAACGACTAGCCCTCTACGTTTGGTAGCTACCCTATAAACAACAGCTTAAAGCAATTCAACGATTTCTTCTATGTGCAACAGATAAGAGAAAGATAAAGGAACCAACTTGGAACTTCCACCTAATCCCTTGTTTGATCTCTCTCCCCCTTGACCGAGCTTGCGACTCCTCTCCGTACTTAACCCGTTTGGAGAGTAACTGCACAAGTACAACAACAAAGAACTGTCAAAGCATCTTGATCTATTACAACATAGACATTACAAATCAGATATATAATGAACAAATGATAGCATTCACAAACGATAACATTCACAATTGAACAATCATATGGAAGAAAACTTGAAGAACTTTATTAAATAGAAGGGAGAATTACAACCCAGTTGTCTGATCCAGCATCATCCTCCCAGCTTCAATCCCTCTTCACCTCATGAAATAGCAAGATCACACCAACAATACAATGCTTTTTCCTCAATTACAAACTATCAACACTTCCTTGCAATTCACAATATTCCAACCTCTGGATCTCTTAGATGAAGGATCCATTTATAGATGTGTGCAAGGGTGTGAGTCATCCATGGGGTTTGATTAGTGTCATTCCACTTGTTACAATTGGTTCCACTCAGATATTTCTTAGATCTCTTACTCATCCCTGGGCGAATTTAGAGAGGCAAGTGGCATAGGAGAAGTTTCTAGAAGATTCCATGAGCAACCACCTAGCAAACTGTCTCAGACATTTGTTCATCCTTGCCCATCACACCCTATAGAAGGCCTAATCAGTATGAATTGCACCCTGACAATGTACCACTTAGTATGCATCACACCTTGCGAGTGGAGAAGTTAGTATGGTTAAGTTTGGGCCATTTCTGGATGGTTTCTTAGGTGGAACGTTTTGGGAATGATGTAATCAGATGACTAAGCTCTTTTAGGGCATGAAGCAACTATTTTAGGTGTCGAAGAGTCCTAGTTTATTGACATATACGTTTGGGGTTGATGTGCCCAAATATTTCTATAACAGTTGCTCCCTAAAGCATGAAGTCGTAAATTTTGATGTCGGGTGAAATGCTTTATCATGAGGATCCGAGGTTTCAAACTGGAAGGTGACCTGCATAAGTTACAATACAATACATCGTCATAATATAATTTTCATGATCTAGCTAAGGGAGGAATTCCCATGCTGAGCTTTATAAATTCATTTCATGTACATAGATCAGATAGTCATCTGTAAATGCAGACTAGTGATTCTTCAGAAGTAGAGTCATCATCATTGGTTCAGATGACTATCTGTGCAGCGCCTTTGTACATTTGATGTTTTTATATCCCTGAATATATCACAGCTCGGATGGATGAAACTAGATCCGGGGTCTTCAAACTCGTTCAATCTTCACCTGATGTACAAGGCAATCCATGTGAAGAGACGTTTTGAAGTCGAACATGGAAAGACATTGCCTGATTACTAGCCAATAATGTGAGTTGTTAACAAACGTGAGAGGAATCAATGATAATGATAATGACCCTCAAGGTACTACAGTACAATTCATGTGGTGTGAATATATGATTTGATGTTGAACACCACGCAGAATCTTTCAATCAAAGGCCATTGATGTCAACATGTCGCTGGAAGTGAGAAACTTGCCATTGATGCATGCAAACTTCAAAGCACTGAAAGGGGTGTTTCTAAGTCAACTTATTGGATAATGAGTTGATGTCGACAAGAAGTGACTCATTGTAGGAGGGCCTTAATGTATCCCACATCTACGACATGAAATGAAGCAAATAATTTCTAGAGGTGAAAATGAGCTGACAACACAAGGTTCAGAAATGGCATTCATGAAAAAATGAAGGTTGGAGGTATTGCAGTGGATGAGACATTAACTGGTTTGTGGTTTCTCAACTGAATGACTTCTCTTGAACATGTCGGTGACACTGAAATGGATTGGTAATGTTAACCCCAAAAGATGGATGGTATGAAAGATCAATGGTGAGATGACTGGTGAATGGAATATCCCAACCCTACTCAATAATGGTGATGGAGTGAAAGTGTCATGTTCAAGAGTGACCTGCTACCATAAGTTCTTCAAGTTTTTTTTTCCTTTTTCCCCAGTCATTACTGACTAGTACCTCTTTATTTTTCTCAAGCTTGAGGAGGATAACATATGCTTGTTCTATAATTCGTCCTTCGGTCAAACCTGTCACTATGTTTTAACGAGTCTAGCGACAGTGAAACTCGACCTCATCTAGAATGGAAAAGTTTGTCGCTATTGTTTTAACGAGTTTAATGATAAGGATAACTCGGTCCTTTTCATGTTTAGAGAGTTTGAAAAGGGATGGAAAGGAAACTCCATAAGTTCTTTTTTGTAAAATAATCCCCCAAGTCCAAAAAAGGATAAAATAATACAAAAGGGATAACGTTTCCAATCACTTTAACGAGACGAGAAAGACAAACGCTGGAATTTTTCGTAAGATAATCCCTTGGGTCCAAAAAAGTATAAAATCATACAGGAGGGATGAAATTTCCAATCACTTTAACGAGTTGAAAAGGTCAAGGGCTCGACAATCTTTTCATATTTAACGAGTCTGAAAAGGGTTTAAAGGAGACTCGATTTTTGAGGAACGAGTGGTGTCTAGGGTGGCAATTGGTTCCAGTGAATTTGGAACTTCTCGAAACATGGTGAATTCGGTGAAGAGGCTAGCTAATAAGACCACTCATCGCAACTGTTCCTCAAAAGCGGTAAAACAACCAAGTGGAAGCGTATGATCGCCAAAAGGATGGAGGTGATCAGAGGTACACAACCAAGGCTCAAAAGGCTGATAGAATGGCAATCAAAAAGGTTATTTAGTTGAAGGTGGGTTCATTTTTAGACAAGCTTGAACCATGGGGGAACTATGCTTGGATGCAGTTTTTTATTTTTTATATAAGCTCAAAATGACAAAACTAAAAATTTGAAAAAAATGAAAAACTAAAAATTGAAAATGAAAATTGTAAAAAGGAAATGAGAATGGTTTGCAGTCCCCTAGTATGATGAAAAGGAGAGTCTCCTGTAACCATATGGAAATCATTGTGGTTAGGTAGGATGGTTTCTTCCAAAATAGACAAAACACCTCCTTGGCTTTGTCCAAAATAGACAAAGGTGAATGGTGTGTCAGACCAATCACATAACCTACAGGGAAACTTATCTTTACAACTAGGTGTGTCCAAAAGGGTGCATGTCCCCTAAGCTTCGTTACATTCACTAGATTACTCCTGGCTATCAGGTGGATGGAATGAAGGTTCAAGTGATATCGTTGACATAAATGGAACAGGCGGATTGCCCCCAGGTTCATCGAAATCTGAAGTAAAAAAAAGAATTTGAACAGTATCATTCTCACTCTCTTCAGGAAGGGTACGATTATCTGAAGGTGAAATTGGGTCAACTGTCACCCCGACATGTTGACTTTGGTCAGGTATAGACTCATAAGATTCACTTTCATAGAGAGTGGTTTCGACTGATGGTTGATTTAAGTCAGTCGGTTCAACCAGTAAAGGACCCAAGGAGAGTTTCTATTAGCTAGATGGAAGTCGCTGCGGTGAAGCAGGATAGTTATCCAACACTCTTTTGGCTTCATCCCAAAAAGGACAAAGGTGAAGGGTATGGTTCCCTTCACATAACCTACATGGAAACCTAACCTTTCTTCTCTATCCATGAACTTTACTATCACTAGTTGAAGGTGTGTTACCAACATGATCTCCGGAATTTGATGACACAGGATGGTGTGAACGGGGAGACCATTCTTTCAAGATCCAAGGAAAGCAAGGACAGTCTCGATGAAAATGGTCACCCACACAAATTATGCATGGAAATTTGGCTTTGCGAAGTCTAATGTGTAGATTTTCACTAGATGATGCATTCAAAGCAATGTTTATTTAGTTGCCCCCTTTCTGAATTGGCTTCTTCTTCTTCTTCTCCTTCCCTTTCTTCTTCTTCTCAATGTTGGCCAGATAAATTGATATTGTGGAAAAGACCGATCTCCCTAGTATCAAAAGATAGTCTAGCAACAAACAGACAAACAAGCCTATCTTTCTCTAGACATATGCGATTTATAAGTAAATACTGTAAAGGTGTTAATATCCTACCTTAGATCCAGTGCTTGTTCGTAGTAGTCATCCTCCAGTCGTTCAAAAGAGTTACCTTTGAAGACCTACAATCACAAACAAGAAAACATTAAATAGCACCTGCATAGAAAATATTATAAATCATGCCTATTATGGTGATCAAGGAATCCATAAAATAAACAATGAATTAACAGATTATTGAGAAAAACAAATATATTTGTATTAACTTTGAATAGTAGAAGAACTTTACAACCTTTTCAGCCTTGATGTTGAAAAAGTTCTTCCTGGGGTTTGAAACAGGAATTTCCTTTACTTTGACAAGTCTTGTACTCTTCCAAATGAGATACATAGAGGTATGTAATCTCTCCTCATAAAAACTCAACTAAAGAAGACTAAGTTCCAACAACATTTTACCTCAAAAAATACTAAGCTTCTAACTTCAACCAGTTAACTAGTTCAATGCTTCTTTTTATAGTGTAGAGGAGGAGGTTACAACTCCACCTATGAAGGGATAGAATCCTCCTTCAAAGGAATAAGCTCCTCACATCAAGGGGTTAGCTCCTTAAGGTATGGGTTACATGAACCTTAAAAGAGCGAACTTGCCACCTCAAGATTCCTTCCAGAAGCTTCTAGAAATAACTGAAAGTCATTTCTTCAGAGTATACTTGTGCCTTTTTAACTTTTACATGGGTCCACACCTTTAAAATAGAGACTGTGCGGTCAGGTGCACCGGAGACATGACCATTAGGGGCGGGACCGCAGGTAAGACAAAGAGAAAGTGCGAAACTAGAGTTTTAAAAATTTTTGAGAGCTTTTCTCTTATTGTCAAGACTTGATGTGAGGAACTGATTTTTTAGACTTGCAAAGGAGGAAAGTATGAGTGGTAATGAACTCACACAGATAGAAAAATGTCAAGGTGACAATTTTTGGTGCAACAGATTACCCCCTAAAGTGCGAAGTATGTAATAGATGAAGATAGATTCTGTCATGTATGAAGAGTGAAGTACTTTACCATTTCAAGGATCATCATGTGGACACCCCAGTCGGAACCTGTAAAAACATTCAATGCAATATATGTATGTATATATATATATATATATATATATATATATATAGATAGATAGATAGATATATATATATCTATATATATATATATATATATATATATATATATATATATAGATATATATATATATATATATATATATATATATATATATATATATATATCTATATATATATATATATATATATATATATATATATATATCTGTATATATATAGACATATCATCGCTGAGGTAGGCATTCCCATACTTAGATCAAAACTGATTAGAATGCTGACTAAACTATTCTGATACAAGAATGATTTTGTAATACATCAAGAGTATATACATGTGTAGACACAGTATGGATGTAGCCATTTGTTTATGAATTGTCCACTGTATAATGAATAACAAAATTCCTCGCAGCCTGGATGGTAGAAACTAGATCCAGGGTCTTGATTTCTGCTTCCAAACTAGTACGATTCTATCCATGTGAATGAATGTGTCAAAGTCGAACATGGTAGAAACCACTTGATTACCACTCAATGATATGGACCGTTAACAAGTGTGAGAGAAACCACTATTAATGTTAAAGGCTCTCAAAGTACTCAATACAATCTATGAAATGTGAAAAAATGAGCTGAATTCGAACATGTCATAGAATCATTCGATTGAAGGTCAATGATGCAACCTATCATTGAAGGCGAGAAACCTCCCATTAGGGCATGCAGATTTCAAGGTACTGATGATTTCTAGATCAACTTCCTAGATAATGAGCTGAAGTTGATAGAAAGCTATCCGTCGTAGGCAAGCCCACAACACGAAATCATAGATCAAGTTTTGAAGAAATATATTGGCAAGGACTGACTCAAGGATGGTCAAAATGGATGAAAAATATCTTGTAGATGAATGAACTGTTCTCTTGAACACATAACGACACTACAGATGGCTTGGTGACAATTGATCCAAAGCTAATACCCAGAAACCAGCTGAAGACTTTCAATGTGGTTTGATTAACTATTAGGCAAAGGATTTTCCCAGCCCAGGTGAACAAAAAGTGTCATGTTCAAGGGTGGTTAATGGATTTTTAAAAAACAAAGTGTAACAAACACATTCATTTTTCTCTCTTTTCCCCCACCATTTCTAGCAAGTACCTCTTTATTTTTGACAAGCTTGAGGAGAATAACATTTGCTTGTTTATAAGCTCATCCTTCGGATGAGTCCAACTTAGTTTAAAGTTCAAACCGTAAGAAGGAGTGGTTCATTCTTGTTTAAAATTGAATAGGTCCTTTACTGTTAAATTTTAACGAGTCCAGTATAGGAAAATCTCAATGTTTTTCAATTTTAGGTAGTCAGAAGAAAAACTTAAGAAAACTCCATGGTGGTACTTTTTCATAAATTTAGTTCGTCGAGCCCAAAAAGGGATAAAATAATGCGGGAGAGAACTCTATTGACCGTAATTAGTCAATGTATACATTTTTCCTAAATATTCCATTTTAGTCCGTAAAAGGGGTAAACTTATACTAAAGGGATGATTATTCATTTATTTTAACAAGTTAGAACAATCAAGTGCTCGACAATCTTTTCAATTTTCGAGAGTCTGAAAAGGGCTTAAAGATGACTCCAATGTTTTGCTTTTTCATAAATTTTTGAAGAAGTCCAAAAAAGTGATAAAAGTATGCTCTTTATTGAAAAATGATCAATTTTCCCGAAAAATCCAATATTCTACACAAAAACTCGAAACATTACACATACTTGTTTAAGATAAATAAAAATGTTTTTAAAAATTTACCTTTCTAAAGTGAAAAATAAATAAATAAAAAATTCATTTATTCGAAAAAACTTATAAAAAGGGCTTTTCTAACTTCATTTTTACCATTTGAGTTCAAAGTGAGAAGTGAGAGCTTTTGGGTAAAAATTTTCCTATGAAGATTCTGGAAAATCCGTCTGTCGGAATCGAAAACTGTCAGCTCCAGGTAATCCACATCCTCCTTAACTTGCATTCCATCCATTTACATTTTGTTTTTAGGCTTTAAATTTGACTTGTAAAGGAAAAATAGGTTTAAAATATCACTCGCAAGGGTCCACAGGTGCAACATGCGGGCCCTGCGGACCCCGAATTTTTTCTATAAAGAAAAAAGTCATGGCTCCACACCTATTGCTCACAATCCATGCGGATCCATGCACTGTTTGCAAGCATCGAGTGTGGACCCCACGCAATGAATTTTAAAACTTAAATTTCTTCATTTTTTCCCAAACGTTTTCGAACAAACTTGTTCTAATATGTCTATTTATGCATTGTAGGACATTCAAAATGCTTCTTTGGAGAGAACGTAAGCACGAGGATGTAGATTATGCTGCAATAAATCATATTCCCACATTGCAGGCATTGAGAGCATGTAGACTATATAAGTTATGGGCCATATAGGGCATGAGGGCCCAAGTAGACCTCTAAACATGGCTAGTAGACAGATGGAACACACAGGACTAGTGTTTTTTGATTGGTGGCTACCGGCTCGAGATTGAGCTAGAGGACATATACTTTTTGACTGGTTTGTCCAAGAGGGGCGAGCAATTATCTCTTTTCAGGACTAGGCTAGGTGGCCAGTCTGTCGCTAGTCTCCAATTGGAGTTTTGCGATGATCAAGTAGACCTCAAGGACAAACAGATTGATATTAAAACTCTCATCCATCCTGAGCTTAAATTTATTGCATTCACTATTACCAGGCTATGCGGGAGTGCAGCATTGCATGTGGCTACTAGATCCCAGATGTAGATGGTTGTAGATGTTTTCGAGGCACCATATACAACTAGTGTGAGGCTGTGTTGGCAAATGTGAAAGGCCAACTAGAGCAAGGAATGGAAAGCTAAACAACTTTGGATATGGATTTATCATAGTCACCTTTTCTCTAGAGAGGATCCCCATGTTAGCCCTGCAGCATATTCTTGTTGATGCTAGTCTTCCTTGAGAGCCTAGACTGGTTCATTGGGTTTCTTTGATGGCCCATCACGCTAAGGGCATAGAGGTTTTTTGATTTCCGCCTGCATATTTTTGTTGGTTGAACAACCAAATTTTTGTGATTCAGGCCTTTCCATATGCCGGGATGGATTACTACTGCAATCAAGACATGATTCTTCCACCAGGAGAGCAATGGGACGATTCAGGTAAAAACCATTTTCAACACTTTCTAAGTTTTAAATTTTTTTTTTTTAATTTTCCAAAACTAACAATCAAATGTTTAAATGCAGATGTGGGTCTATGATGACCAGCTACTCTCCAGCCTTATGAGAGGAGACACCTAGCTGCAGCAGCACCAACCGCACAGGGCCAATCAGTAGAGATCCTGACCGACTTGGAGCATCATCTAGAGCGCTTGAAACTAGATATTCTAGAGACTGATATAGATGATATTCCACTTAGGTTACAGAGATATGTGATTGGGGTCCCAAGACCTTTTAGGAGGTTCCTATGTAGGGTGGACCGAGTAGTAGTTTCTTATCGTGATCATCACCAGGGATAAGATGATCGATTTTGTAGACTCACAACATTTTTGTCTTTTTGTATTATCATTTTTGCCAATCATAAGGTGTTTTTCAACCTATGATCGAAGACGATGTATATTTTGAAACACACTTCTATGCTATGATATATCATTATTACTAGCTATCTCGTGTAACGTGTTATCGAATGTTATTAAATATACTGTTTTGATTATTGCAAATGTCTATTTATCATACTAGAAGCAATTGCATCTGCTAATGTATTTAAATATCTTGGAATATGCTGATATTCAATGTAATCAAATTCACGTTCCAAGAGACGAACTCTCAAAAATAACCTTAATAACACTGGATTTCTAATGGTATAAATCCTATTAAGCTATAACACAACGAGTTCAGAATCCAACCTAACAATCAAACTCTGAATCCCAAATGAGATGGATTCGGATAATAACTCAATCACTACACTATACTCTGCAATGTTATTCGTTGTTTGACCGAGGCTTACCCCATGCATAGACACTAACTCATCAGAGGGTGAATAGATAACCCAAGTTGTGGAAGAAATGTTCCATGTACTACGACAAGCACCATCAGCAAAACCAATGTATGTTTGAAGAGACGTCGACATCTGAAATATCAAGAGTAAAATCAAGATAAGCAGGAATAGTGATAAGAGCACTCTCTAAACTAGGCACACTTTTCTAATCTAAAACACACCAGCTGTAAAGAAACTAATCTAACAAAAAATCTCCACATAGAATTTAAGCATAATATCTCTTAAGATAAAGTCCATTTTTGGGTTTATCCAAAGAGACACCGTCAAAATCTATCAATTCATAAGCCCATTTTGTTAGTTTTTGCTTAACAATGTAAGGACCATGCCACATAGGTACAAATTTCCCAGTCCCTAGCTTATCGTTCGCCTGATCATATACTAAAACTAGATCTCCTTCTGAAAAATTATGAGGTGTAACACTTTTGTCATACTGAGCTTTCATTCGTTTTGCATGAGTCTCGTTTGCTATTACAGTAGTGCATCGATTCTCATCTAGCTAAGCTAAGTACAAAAAACGTTTCTTTTCTTGAGAAGTAGTTGGGAGTAATTCTATGGCTAATTGTAACGACGGAATTTTTCATTCAATAGGTAACACTGCTTCCAAACCATAGACCAGTTGAAAAGGAGTGAAACCAGTCGATGTTTTCACTGAGGTCCGATATGCCCAAAGTGCTAAAAATAACATGGTATGCCAATTTGAATTATGAATACTAATGATTCATTTGATCATAGTGACTAAAACTTTATTGATAGCTTCAACCAGACCATTAGCTTGTGGGTAATATGGAGTAGAACTATCGTGGTGCAGGCCAAGTTGATCTGTCAGTTTAGTCATCATGATATTTCGAAAGTGACTTCCATGATCAGTAATAATATCTTGAGGAACACCAAATCTAGCAATTATATGATTGAATATGAAAGTTGCAGCAGTCTTGCCATCTGCCGAAAATGTAGGCATTGCCTCGGCCCACTTAGTAAAATAATCTACCACTAGGATAATATACGCATGCCCCCCAGCCGAGTGAGGGTTACATGTAATAAAGTCAATACCCCACTTTGCGAAAGGATCGACAACAATTATAGGGTGAAGAGGAGTGGGTGGAGCACACATTTTACGATTAAAGATTTGACAATTGTGGCATTTCCAGATTGCATAGATACAATCTTTGAATAAGGATGGCCAGAAATAACCAGAGCGCAATATATTTTGGGTTGTGGCATACCCAGACATATGACTACCACATGCTCCAGAATGACAGTCATTCAGAACCTTTTCAACTTCTTCATGAGTTAGATAATGTTAGAAAATAGAATCCACTCCATGATGATAAAGTGTCACCAATAATATTGTATTATTGGGATTGGAAACGTATTTTCCATCACTGAGATCGTGAGATTTCAGGCCGAAAACATTGGGTTTTGAGATAAACAATAATATCTCCATACCAAGGATCAAGAGTACTGATAAGAAACAAGGATTCATCCGCAATGTGCTGCTCCGCCACAGTTTCAGTATCAATACACGGGAAATCACACATCAGTTCGGAAAAAACCAAAGATTTCTTTGCCTTGTATTTTTCAAATTCGAAGTCAAATTCCTGTAGGATAACTATCCATTTGGAATAATTGCCCCCTAGCAGTTGTTTAGTCAAGATATACATCATAGGGTTACAATTAGAAATTATCGTGGTTTTGCGTAATAATATGTAGTGACGAAATCTTTGGACAGCTTGGACAGCTGCCAAGGCCAATTTCTCCACATGCGAATATTTAAGCTCAGTCGGATGCAGATTTCAATGAGTCTGGGGTTGACCTTGGGGTATGTACTATCCTGAAGGTTGAAAACCTTGAGGTAGACCTCCAGGTGGTAACTGACTACCTTGAGGTTACCCCCCAAGCAGTAACTGACTACCTTGGGGTTGCCCCCTAGGTAGTAACTGACTACCTTGGGGTTTCCCTCCATGCAGTAACTGACTACCTTGATGTTGAGGATTTGGAATACTACCAGACATTATATGGATTTTCTCTGAATTCAACGTTTGAGTTCCATTACTACCAGATGATAACTCTTGTTCAGTCGGTCAAGGAGTTGCTCCTGAAAAAGTACCAGAGAGTGACTGGTACCCCAAAGGAACAGAAGGACTGCCGTATAAAAATGTTTCCGGTGATTGGGAAAACATAGATGACTCTCTTGACAATATCGATGAAGGATAATAACCTCTTGGTGTAGGATGAAAAGGAGTTCAAGGTGGTGAAAAACTAAGAGTCGGGTTTTCTAAAAAAATTGTCAATAATAAATGCCAAGCATCACTCCTAAAAGGACTGTAGAATATTGATTCACACTCCCTAAGATTTAAATTCTGTTGGTTTTCGGGAAGAGTTACGTCTTCGTCTAGATTGACAAGTTCTTCAATAGAAATGAGGCGAGAAGGAATATTTTGAATAATGATATTTCTTACCCTAGGTGAACCAGGATCACTAGAAGTTGGAGTAACAAATCTTGAAGATGGCTCCAAAACAGCAGGTTTAATGTCAGGTTCAGAAATTTCAGGTTCTTTAGCTAATTCACTGGAAGGAGAAATACTACCAGTAACTTCAGAAAATGAAATTGGCTCTTGAATATGCTCTATTTTTTGTATTTGATAATCAGGATGAATAATTAGAGATGACTCTCCAGCTTCTGGTGATCCAACTCTACTGTCACTACGTGATACGAGAGCTCGCAACCCTTCAAGTTGGCTTGGTGTATACTCAGGAGGTTTCCCCTAAAGTCTATGAGATTGTCTCGGTAATTAGGCCATGATTAAATATTAATTAATCACATGCAAACAAAGAAAACTTCAATAAAAACACCTTAAGTATCTAAAAAAACAAACAGCTGAATCACACATCTAAAAAATCTAAGAGTTCAAACCACGCACAAACAGTAACTTCCCGTACTAAAAACAATAGTTGGTGATGAAATCCAACTTAGCAGAAGTTTAATACAAAAGGGGCGGTTGGAACAGTTACCCCAACAACCTGCTTAATGAAATAGATTGGCATAAGTTTCTTCACAAAACCATCTCGAGTGAAGAGAACCCCCCAAAGAGTCCAAGTGAGTCTAGTCAACATCTGCTCCAGGTACAGTGAGATATTTCCTTCATCGACACCTTAGGAAATAATCTTAAGTTTATGGACACTAAGGTTACCAACAACAAAAAATACAACTTGGGGGATAGTCTATGATCCGATTCTATGCGCAAGGGCAGAGTAACAAAGCTGAATCCCCTTGAAGGCTCCTCGACATGGTCAATCCTAGGTTTACCAACAAGTGACCCCGGGCTACTTGACAATGGTTAATCTGAGGTTTACCATTTATAATACGCACAGATATTTTATCTTTCCCAATGAAATGGAATTGATTGTCTCAAATGTTCAAACATGATCTCATGATTGACTCCTTTAAGAGAAGCTTCCCAGAATGTATCAATTACAATTGTATTTATTTCCTATTGCAAGATGTATCTACTTATTTGTTTTAGCTATATTGGTGATAAGAGCCATAGAAATAGAAAAGATTACTAGATCAATTTTAATTAAGTGTTTCTTTTATGGGTTGTTCTTTAAGTCAATAGGTATGGAAATGAAACTTTGATGGTGTGAAGATTCGACTCCAAACGCACTAAAAAATGCACCTAAAATGATAAGCAATTTGTTTTTCTTTCAATGAAATTCTAGCTAAAAGAAAGAGTTCGAGAATGCAATTCTTTAAGAAATAATTATTTCTTTCAACATGGAAATGGAAAGAAAACCTTTTTGTTTTTTAATAAGAACTAAAAACGAGACAGATAATTAATGATCACAATAAATCCCTTTCACTTTTCAAAACTCGAAACTAAAAGAAAAAAAAAAAAACAATTTTCTTCAAAAGAGATCTACAAGTTCTATAAAAACACTCAAAACTACAGAAAACTAATTTTGAGATCTAGAAACTTTAAAAATCCAATTGAATAATAGCTTCAATTCTTTTTTGAGGACATTTTACTTAGTTGTTCAGTAAAATAAGGATTCATTTGCATAGAATAACAAACCATTCAAAAAACATCGAGATATGTTTTCTTTTGTAAAAATGAAATTAAGAACTTATAACAAAGTTTGTTCAAATATTTTCAATGAGAAAACTAAATCTATTTCTCACAAAGGATAGATTTCACAATGTTATAGACATTTTTGGGCACTACAACCCCAAGCATAAATGTCCATAAACCAAGGGCTCCTACAACCCCTAAATGTGCAAGGTCAATTGATTACAACTTCTCCCAGAAGTTCTCCATGAAAAACTACTCAGAACTGGTCAAAACTGGATCATTTCACTTGCTCCATGGCCAGGGTGCGATGCATCTCACCTTGTAAACATGGGAAGTGCATTTCATTTCAAAAAGCCCTTCTATGGGGTGCGATGGATGAGAAAAGACAAGTGGCGGAGTCAGTTTGCGAGGTGGATGATCATGGAATCTTCCAGAAACTTCTCCTATGACACTTGCCTCTCAGAATCGCCCAAGGATGAGTAAGAGATCAATGAGATCTCCAAGTGGACTCAAGAACTATCAGAAAGAAAACACTAATAAAAAAACCCAGAGCTGACTCACACCTCTGCAAATATCTATATATAGATCTCTCATCCCAGAGATCCAGGGAGGTTAGAGGCTGGAATTTTGCATATTGTAAGGAATTGTTGTTGGTTTCTTGAGACAAAATAATAGTGTTGGGTGATCTAAGCTTTGTATGAGGTGAAGAAGGGCTTACTTGCTGAGAGGATGATGCTGGGTCAGAACAACTGGTTGTAACTCCCTTGGCTCTTTCTTGTTTATCAATAAAAGCTATTCAAGTTTTCCTCCATACTCTTGTTTCATTTATGTTTTATGCATTTGTATGGTCAATTTACATCTAATCCTAGATTATTTATGGTTATAGATCCATGTTCTTGTATAGTGTTATGCTACTGTGATCTTACAGGTACTCTGTGAAGCTGGGTGTACAAGGGAGCAAGTAGCAAAAGACTATCAAGAGAGAGAGGAATCGAACTAGGAGATTAGCGCAAGATAGAGGTTGGTCTTCTTTGTTCTTCTCTCATCTATATTTCATAAAGGAAAAACGAAAGTAGCTTTATTTTATTTGTTTCTAAGGTAGCTACCACACCTTAGTGGGATAAGCAGTTCTGTGTAGACACTTTTCCCTGTAACAAAATGGTGACTCCGTTGGGGACGAATTAGGTTTTTTGTTTATCTTCCATGTTGTTTATTTTACAAACTTACAGACGAAGCCTGAAGTCGATCTAGGTAGCTTTCGAACTGCATTTGCTATGCAAATGCAAAGTAGATAAATGCTGCTTCAGTCAATCTCTGGGATTTTTTTATGAATTAAACAACTGATTTAAAAACTCACTGATTGCCCCTTGTGGTAACTCTAGTAACCTCCTTAAATATACCCCTGATTGTTGCATTACTGATTACCATTTGCTCAGCCAAAACCCATGAATTGAACTACAAATTGTGACCCGGAACCCAAGCAAAGTCTCATCTCTAGCCCAGTGCAGGTTCTGTTCTGTGAATCTGAAATTCAGCGCACTTCTCGAGTGTAGTAGGTGCACTGCATCTCAAGTTCACTATGTTACAGGTGCGCTGATCAGACTAGGCATTGTTCAGTTTTGGTTTCTATGATTCATTCTTTTCAGTTCTATTCATGAATTTTGCTTCCTGTAATCAGTATATCTCTGTTTGAAATCCCTTTTCCTTGCTGTTATTCCGCCTCCAATGTGCAAAGAACTGTAAATGTTTTTGTGTATTTGTTGAGTCATTTTCAGTTCTCCTTTGTAAAAAGTAACGTAATTGTACTGTCGTCCTTTGATTTGAAAGTGTCGCAAGTGTCATTTTCAGTCATAGGAGAGAGTTTGGTTGCTCTTGATAGTCGATTACACTGTTACTATTGTATTTGGTATGAATTTGTAGTTTTTCTAGTGTCGAAAGCAAGTATTCATTTCCGAATTGTAAAGTGTTGTGATTATCTTCATTTTTTATTTTGAAAAGAAACTTGTTAGTAATTGTCGCTTGAAAAGTAATTCAGATTTGCGCATTAGCTTTATTTTTATCATTCACATACTAAGAAAGTCGAAAAAAAATACATGCATGTGCATTTGCATTTAGACTGTTTGATTTGTTTGATTTAGGACAGTGCATTTAGTGTGTGCTCTTTGCTCTTTGTGAAAGAATACTGTCTCTCTTTCCTTAGTAGCTAGGTTTTTCATTGCACAAAGAAGATAAAAGACTCTTTATCATCTTAGATTGCATTTTAGGAATTGTACATCTACATCTCGCATGAACCTGAAAGGCAACTTTCTTAAGCAAGATCAACTATAAAATAAATTTAATGAATCTAACAAAGCTTTGGAACCTAACGCACAACATCTAGAAGTCTAGGCTAGAGACGTATTCCGGCGTCGTAAAGCCTGGTAACTGTTGTTCTCACTGATGGTTGGGTGATTCCTCCACTTTGAGACTATAAGTGCCAGTACAGACTTGTGCTCCCACGTACCGTCGAGTATATTTTGGGAGACCACAATAGGCTTAATCCTTTATCCATAGGAAGCCGTGTCTGCCGCCCTATCGATCACAATGCACTGAACACAGCATGCGGGAAGATTGACTGTTGTACCGTAAAAATTATTCTGTAGTTTTGTGATTGGTTTGGTAATCCCTCTACCTAGATTTCCAGAGCAGTCCCTTTCATTCCTTTTCAGACTCCGTAACAGAAAAGGTCCATCTAAGCACTTGTCACTTCAGTCTCATTAAAAATCGAAGGCGACTAGAGTCATCTTTTTTTTTTTCTTGACTCTTAAAAATTGAAAGAAAAAGTTGTGTCAAAGCGTCTAAAATTTATTTTAATCGGAATAACGTCACTGTTCCCTCGTTGGTCTTAGAAGTTAGTCTCCCTTCATCGCAAGTTCTTGTAAAATCGTTAGGAAATATTTTGGATAGACTAGATATGTTTGAACAACCATCGACATCCAGGACTGTGTCATCCAATGCAGCAGCGGCAGAGCCTCCTGCTGCTACTCCAACGATGTCCGCTGGTATACCATCTATCCCGTAAAGTTATCAACAACAAGCCGGAGTCCAATCAGGGACTGTTTCGATGACATGGTCAGTTCCTATTTCTTCATCCGAATTATCATCTGGTATTTCTTATGTTGAAACTCAACAAATTGATCCAATGTGTCTTCAAAGGCAAATCTACCCTTTAAGTACTGGATTGCCACCATATGGAGGGTAGTATGCCTTTTCATTGTTCCCTCCCGGAGAACAACCATATGGGAGTTTACAACAAAGTTCAGGTCAAACTGGAATTACATCCAGCGGTTGGGTACTAATACTGCCTCAACAACCAAGGGTTGTATATTCAATGCAACCAATCCACCCTGTGTCGAATATTCCCACTATACCTTCTATAGTGACTGCATTGCAAGTACAAGCGCTACCTGTTGTATGTCAACCCCAAGTTTCTCAGGTTGCAATACAACAACCTCTTGTCTCAACGACTCAATCACAACCTTAGGTTACTGCCTCCTTATCTAGAGCGACTTAGGCTCAAACAAGTACTATGACTTCTCATCTTGGTCAATCATCCAGTATTGGACAACAACAAATGGTCCAACAACCAGGGCTGGTTCAATCTCAACAACCGCAATTCTAGCAATCATATCAAGGACCTGAGCAACAAGTCTTTGTAAGTAATGGGCAACTGCATTTCCAAAGCAGTTATCAACAACCATACTATAATGGTTATGCCCATCAACCTTATCAAAGTTACCATCATCAAATACTTTATGCTAGTATGCAAAGACCACTGCTCAGGTAATTCCATCTTATCCTGGGTATGCTTCGCCTAACCTGAATCAACAGTTGCCCTTTGTAGCAACTCTAGAATTACCAGATCTAAACCGACTGACGAATGATCCAATTGCTTACACCCCTTGGTGGCCAGCGATTCCGCATAAACTTCTGTCAGATATTCCTAAATTTAATGGAAATCTGGGTGAAGACCCGTCGAATCATGTAATGACCTTTCATCTGTGGTGTTCATCTAACACTCTAAATGATGATTCGATTAGGCTTCGCCTTTTTCAACAAACGTTAACTGGTCCGGCAGCAAAATGGTATATCAAATTTCCTAGAGCTTCATTCGATAACTTCAACACCATAGCCACAACCTTTTTAACCCATTTTCAGTTGCCAATAAGGTACAAAACAGGAACAGAGCTTCTTACCAATTTCAAACAGACAACGGCCACTCACATATCTGATCATATTCATGAGTGGTGATGTCGTCGTAGAATGGTAAAAATGTACATTCCTGATCAGCTTTTAGCTGAATGATTTATTAAGTCATTATTACCTTCCATTACAGAAGATGTGGCAAAGGGAGGAGTCGTCACTCAAGAGCAAGTTATTGCTCGTGCGCAATATTTAGACTTGATTTATACTCATTCTGGCATGCTCTATGATAAAATTCCTGATGCTCCCAGACCACAATTTTCCATTCCACCTCCTCCTAAATCGAACAATGACTCTCATGCCGGCAATGGCATGATTGGTACTACAAACACGAAATCAACAAAGGCTACATCTAAAAAGGCCCGTAAGATTTCTAGCCAAAATGAAAATGAGGAACTTCTTGCCTCGGAAGTAAATGTCGTGTCGACCGACAAGGGCAAACAACTGAAGCAACCAAGGGGCAAGAAGAAAAAGAAAGGGAGAAAAAAGAAGCAGGATGAGTCATCTCCTGAAAAACCTTCTGCAAAACCTTCTGGGCAAAGGAAACCCCCTGTGTGGTGTCAGATATGCGATGAGGATCATCAGACGAGAGATTGTCCACATAAAGCTGAAATTAAGAAACTTTTTAAGAGTTCAAAAACCTCAGCGGTATTGACTGATCCGTTTCCAAACACGGGAACCAAACTGGTTTCTAATCAAAATTCTTCCTGATCCCAAGTGCTTATGTTGTCTATCTCAAAGCAACAAAATGATGCTTTGACAAGGAATAAAGATTACAGGAATCCACAGCTGTCGAATAACAAGGTTAATGAACAACCTAGTAGTTTGACAACAACTTTGACCGAAGTTGTGCCACCCATCATTCCTGAACCAATGATAAAGCTGCCAAAGGGAGTAGTACACAAATCGACATTTAATCCTCGTGCCAAAGTAGCACAGAATTATAATATAGTAGAGGACCTGGCCCAATCGTCGTCCGCTATGTCGACACTTGAGGTACCGCAAAATTGCCTCTCCCAAAAGCAGGATCTATTATCAGTAATAGGTGGGATTGACCCAACAGATTCCAATATTGTATCCTTTAATCACAAAGGATATGACCCTGAGTTACCAGCTCAACTAGCTTTCCTTATTCAAGTGAAAGCCCTCAACAAAATTGTTCATCGAACAATTATTGATGAGGGGGCATCTACATGTATTATGTCGATGAGTTGCCGGAAAAATTTAGGCTCACCACCCTTGTCGCGGTTGCCAACGATGTTAAAAGCATTTGATGGACGATCATACACTCCATACGGGATTTTAAGTAACTTGCAAGTTGAACTGGGGGGCAAAACAGTAGAAATTGATGTTGAAGTAATCGACGGAAAGCTCGATTACAACATCCTACTGGGAGGCCCTGGATATATGCCATGGCCGCAGTTGTGTCGACCTACTTCAGGAAGATTTCATTTCCCTTCCAAGGAGGAATTACAATTGTCGACCAACAAACATTTCTCCCCGACAGTTCACAAGTTACAGGAAGCATTCCAATGATCCATGCAACCAATCATTCACTTCAAAATATTGGAGTAGGCCTCCTAAAAGACCCTGCCTTAATGGGTACTTTTTCCCTACCACCTCCAAGTAATCTGGCGGAAGTGGCCACAGTGGAAACCTGCAATATGAAATCTTCTATATCTAATGGATTCAGAAGATTCCTAAACATTTTGTCAGCATGGATCATCGCCATTTTAGAAATATTGTATCAATCAATTTTCTTGGCCTGGGGAGCAACCCCAAATCAACGCTCATCGAGTGTTTGGATAGATAGGTCTAAGGAATATGGCACATCTTCAGATCCTTGGTCGCATGTACATTCTACAGATGAAGGAATCATTCAATCAATGATGATAGGAGAGACACCATGGGAAGATTACCACCATCGCTCCCATCTTACGAATTGTAAGGAAGATAGTTCTAGTGACCTTAATCATCCTTCAGTTTTTTATTTTCTATCAAATACTATAAATACAGTGGAATCCGAGGACGGTTCTTATCTGTGTCAACCTCATTAAAAAATGAAACAAACCCCCTTTCCAAATCGAGTCCTTGATTACGACCTCTTAAAATCAAAGTCGAGTCTTTCGAAGATCTCGAAGGTAAACCTTCATTCCAACCACCGAGATGAATGAAATGAAGCTTGGGGGGCATGCATCTCGATTTGCGTTATTATGCTATGGGCATGCAAACTTATCACGAGCAGTGTTACTGCAGGGTTCAATCTCGTTAAAAAATAAACCTGCCACGAGCAGTGTTACTGCAGGGTTCAAGCTCGTTAAAAAATAAACCTACCATGAGCAGTGTTACTGCAGGGTTCAAGCTTGTTAAAAAATAAACCCGCATCGAGCAGTTTTAACGCGGACTTCATGCTCGTTAAAAAATAAACATAAGCAATGACCAAATGTTTCCCCCAGCGTTTAAGCTCAATAAAAAATGAACCAATTTCCGGTAAATAACCATCGTGAATGTAGTACTTCAGCCTTTGAAGCCTTGGTCGTGTTCCCATCATCACCTCCACTTTTTATTGGCCGATCATTCACCTCCACTTGATTGTTTACCCCTTTTGAGGAACAGTTGCGAAGAGTGATCTTGCTAGCCATCCTTGTAACACTGCTGTGATTGGAAAATTCCAAACCTTACCTAGAATCAGCTGCTACCCAGTTTTATCACTCGTTCCTCAAAAGACGAGTCTCCTTTAAGCTCTTTTCAACTGACTCGTAAAATATGAAAAGATTGCCGAGCCATTGGCCTCTCCAACTCGTTAAAGGGACTGGAAGTGCTATCCCTCCTTTAGACTTTAATCTTTTTGGACTTGAGGGATTATTACACAAAAAGATCAAGCACTTGTTTTGTTCGGCTCGTTAAAAGTATCGAAAATTCATCCCTTCTGTATTGTTTTATACTTTTTTGGACTTAAGGGATTAGATGACGAAAAAGGAATTTTGGAGTTTCCTTTACGTCCCTTTTCAGACTCTCTAAAATTTAAAAGGACCGAGTTATCTTTGTTGTTAAACTCGTTAAAACCTAATAGCGACAAACTTGTCCATAGCAGACAAGAACGAGTCTCACTATCGCTAGTCTCGTTAAAACATAGCGATGGGTTTGCCCGAAGGTAAAATTATAGAACAAGCATATGTTATCCTCCTAAATCTTGACAAAAATAAAGAGGTACTGGTCAGCAATGACTGGGGAAAAATTGGGAAGAAAACTTGAAGAAACTTTGTTGGTAGCAAGTCGCTCTTGAACATGACACTTTCACTCCGCATCCAAGTCGGGTTGGTATGTTTCATTCACCGGTCACATCACCATGGTCCCATCACACCATCCACGTTTGGGGTTAATGCTACCAATCCATCACGTCAGTGTCGCCGATATGTTCAAGAGAAGTCACTCAGAGAATTCACCTGTGTCTCACCCGCTGCAATACATTTACGCTCCATTCTTTCATGATCGCCACCCTAAACCTTATATCACTAGATCGTTTTCACCTCCATTAAAATCATTTGATCCATTCCATGTCATTGATGTGGGATTCATTAAGGCCCTCCTATGATGGATCACTTCTTGTCGACATCAGCTCATTATCCAAGAAGTCGATCTAGGGACACCCCGTTCAGTACTTTGAAGCTTGCATGCCTCAATGGCAAGTTTCTCACTTCCGGCGACAGGTTTACATCAATGGCCTTCGACCGAAAGATTTTGCGTGGTGTTCAACGCCAAGTCCTTTATTCACACCACGTGAATTGTACTGCAATACCTTGAGGGTCGTTATCATTATCGGTGATTGTCACACGGATTCTGTCAAGGGTGCGGACACGACTGACCTTCCTAGAAGTCTAAGACATTCTAATGACAAACAAGACAAAATGGAGTGATCTTTCTCTAAATACACCTTTTACAACATGAAAACTACAAGTGTTTAGGCGTACCTTATTCCAAAACGCTGTTGTTGAAGTCCGTTCTTGACGATCCGGATGAGCTCCTCCTTCAAGTCAATTCCTGCAACCACAAACAATCAAACAATTACCAAGCACTTGCATTTCATATAATAAAACATATATTCAACATGCAGACCAAGGAACACATGAAATAACTCATTAACACAAGCTATTGAGAAAAATAAACCAGTTTGTATTAATAACGAAACAAAGAAACTCTTACAACCTGGCCTTGGTGTTGTGCAAGTTCCTCCTAGGGTCCATCAAGGGTTTTCCTCTACTTTGACAAAGCTCACCCTCTCCCAAGTAGAATCAAGTGAAGACAATCTCTCCTCACAAAGGCTCTAATGGAAGACCTAAATCCTGCAGCATTTACCCAAAGAAAATGTATAGCTCCAACCTCCTCTCCTTCTGGCTCAATGCCTTTATTTATAGTGTTGTAAAGAGGTTATTCAGGTCCACTATCAATGGGATCATCCCCCTCTATGGGTGGGATAGCTCCCTTATTGATGGGATAAGTTCCCCCTTAATAGAGATACATGAACCAACTGGAGGCGCATCCATTTCATCAAACCGACCTCTAGAATGTTCTAGAAGTAACCACAAGTAACTTTTTCAAGATAAAACTCGCGCATTTTGCCTTTTACAGAGGGACGCACCTGTCCCTTAACATACAGAGCGTCCATGGACGCAGATTTTGTGAACATGGTCAGCGTCCCCGCAGGTAAGGCTAGAGAGAACCTGCGACCCCAGAGATAAACATAGTTTTTACAAGACTTTTCTCTCTTCTTTGAGTTTGAGATGGATAACAGAGGCATGAGACTTGCCTAAGAGGGTAGCATGACTGTTGATTTGAGCCATACTAACTGTAAGTAGTCAAGGTGACATTTTTTAGTGTAACAGATTGCCCCCTAAAGTGCGAAGCCTGGAATAGAATAGGGTTTTGTAATTCTAGGAAGGGTGAAGCGCTTTATCATTTCAAGGATTGCCTTGTGGATGGCCTGGTTGGAACCTGCAATTTTCAACACAAAATACATGGATAAGATTATATCATCACTGAGGTAGGCATTCCCATACTCAGATTCAAAACTTTAACTAATGGACTAACTATTCTGATACAGGAATGATCTTGCAGTACATCATTTTTATAGACTTTTGTAGACACAGTATGGACGCAGCCATCTGTTTATGATTAGTCTACATAGATAATGAATACAAAACTCCTCGCAGCCTGGATGGTAGAAACTAGATCCAGGGTCTTCACTTCTACTTCCCGAATTGGTACGATTCTAACCATGTGATTAAATGATTCGATGTCGAACATGGTAGAAACCACTTGATTACCAGTCAATGATGTAAACTGTTAACAAGCGTGAGAGAAACCACCAGTAATGTCAATGGTTCTCAAAGTACCAAGCACAACCCATGAAATGTGAATAGATGTTTTGATGTCGAACACTTCACGGAATCCTCTGATCGAAAGTCAATGATGTAAACTGACGTCAAAGGCGAGAAACCTGCCATTGATGCATGCAGACTTCAAGGTACTGTCGATTCCTAAGTCATCTTTCTAGATAATGTGTCGATGTCGATAGAAAGCGACCCGTTGCAGGCAAGCCCGCAACACGAAATCATTGTTCAAGTTGAAGAAATGTTGCTGTAAGGACTGACTCAGGGATGGTCAAATGGATGACAAGTATTTTGCAGATGAAAGTTTTTCTTGCAGACTTCTTGAACACATAACGACACAACAGATGGTTTGGTGACGTATAACTCAAAGTTAACCCCTGGAACCCGGTTAAAGACTTTCAAAGTGATTTGGTCAACTGTGAGGTAAAAGATTTCCCAACCCAGGTGAATGAAAAGTGTCGTGTTCAAGAGCGGTAATAAAGTTTCTTCTGAGACAAAAGGTGACAAATAGGTTCATTCTTCTCTTTTTTTCCCCCACCATTTCTGGCAAGTACCTCTTTATTTTTAACAAGCTTGAGGAGGATAACATATGCTTGATTATAAGCTCATCCTTCGGACGAGTCCAACCTAGTTTAAATTCGAACCCTAGGAAGGAGTGGTTCGTTCCTGTTTGTAATTGAACAGGTCCTCTACTGTAAAAATTTAACGAGCCCAGTATAGGAGAAACTCGGCGTTTTTCATTTTTAGAGAGTCTGAAAAAACTAAAGGAGACTCCACGTTGAACTTTTTCGTATATTTGTGTCCCTCAAGCCCGAAAAAGTATAAAATAATACCTGGGGGAACCGCTTGATCTTGCGACCAAGGAGTACTTTCATAATAGTGTCGTTAACCTGAAAAGTAAAAAGCGATCAAGGACACGTCGTTTTATTTCCTTATCGAGTTCGAAACGACAAAAACCCGGCAATCTTTTCCTGATTTTGCGGTCAGAAAAGAGCTAAAAGGGGACCGTCTTTTAATTCCGTTTTAACGAGTGAAAAAGAAACACTCGGCGATCTTTTCATGTTTTAGGAGTCAGAAAAGGGCTTAAAAGATGACTCTGAAATTTTGTTTGTGAAAAATTACAATTTCCCTCGAAATCCCTTTGTCCTGCACAAAAGCGACACATTACTCATACCTGTTTAAAATAGGCAAAAATACATTCAAAAACATCTTTTCATGGTAAAAAATGAACTAATTCATCCAAAAAACCTATAAAAAGACCTTTTACCATGTCATTTTTACCGTTTCACTGTTGAGGTTGAAAAAGGAGCTTTTGACAAGAAACTTCCCGTGGTCGCTGCGGAAAATCTGACCGTGGAATCGAACGCCGTCTCATCCAGGTATTTTACACATCCCACTCTGCATTTCTATCCGTTTAGAATCAATTTTTAGGTTTTAGTTTCATTTTTTGGGGGGGTTTTGGTTTTGGAATGCGCCTCTCGGCGGACGCAGGTGCCCTTCGGGTGACCTGCGTCCCCCGACTTTTTCTCATACGGGAAAACGGTCGGAAGACGCAGCCCGCCTTCAGGCCAGCTGCGTCCGGGCGCCCTGTGCTACAAAGCCGGGGTGCGTCCTCCGAGAAACGCGCATTTCAAAACCCCAACTCTCTCAAAAAACCACCAAAAATTCCCAAATTAATTTCTAATGCTATTTTTGATATGCAGGGCATTAATCATGTTAGACTGGAGAGAAAGAGAGCATGTAGAGGAAGATGAAGCTGCAATAAATCATCAACCTTCCCTGGATGCCCTAAGAGCATGCGGATTATACAAATATTGGACCATACCGGGCATGAGGGGCCAGGTAAGATTCTTGGAATGGCTGGTTGAGCGATGGAACGTACAAGAACAATGCTTTTACATAGGAGGGCACCAGCTCGAGATAGAGCCCTCGGATGTATACTTTCTCACTGGCTTGCCAAACAGAGGTGAGCAACTCAGTCTTGCGGGGACTAGGCCGGGTGGCCAATCCCTTGATAGTCTCCGCGAGAATTGGTGCACACTTGGGGCTCACCATTCAAAAGGCATAGAGATAAAACACATCACTCTGCCGGAACTCAAAGTCATAGCGTTCACGGTTACCAGAATTTGCGGCGCGGCCGCTTTACACATTGCTTCCGGATCCCAAATGCGGATGGCAATTGACTGTTACCAAGGCACCATTTTCAACTGGTGTGAAGCTGTGTCGGCTCATATGAAGAGCCAACTGACCAAGGCAAAGAACGGACGACTAAAGACTTTTGGATATGGGCCTATAGTCGTGAGCTTTGCCTTGGAGAGAATTCCAATGCTGATCCCTCAGCAACTCACTGTTGATATCTTGGGTCCCCAGCAGCCAAAGCTGATACGATGGGTTGCGGTGATGGCCCGGCATCCTGACGAGGGCGCGACAGTAGTTCGATTCTCAGATAGTTATTTTGACTGGTTAGAGGGCCAGCTTTTTGTGATACAGGACTTTCCGTATGCCGGAATGGATTTCAGAGGTGATCCGGACATGGTTCTTCCACAGGGAGAACAATGGGACGACAGAGGTACTTTTTATTTTCACAAGTTTTCTAGTTATGTATTTTTTGTATTTTTTATATATATCGTCTCAAAACTAATAGTAAATCTTTCAAAATGCAGATGTTGGTCCACAGCGTCCAGCCAACCTCCGGCCTTATGATAGACTACATCCAGCTGCACCGGTACCGGCCCCACAGGATGCGACAGCAGAAGTACTAGCTGAGTTGGAGCATGATCTAGAGCGTCTCACGGCAGATATACCTGAGACTACTATGGACGACATTCCTATCAGGCTTCAGCGCTTCGTAGTCGCGGTCCCTGGACCGTTTAGGAGATTTTTGCGTAAGGTAGCCCGCGCAGTGGTGTCGTACAGAGAGCACCACCAGTGATTGACTAGTCACTTTTGTAGTCACATGTGACATTTTTGACTTTTTGTACTATCATTTTGCCGATCATAAGGTGTTTTAAACCTATGATCGAAGACGATGTATATATTTTTTGACACACTTCTATCTATATATATCACTATTACCGGCTTATCTTGTTTAACATATGTGATGAAATGTTTTTAAATTTACTTGCATGATTATCGTAAATGTCTGTCCAACATTCGAGAAGCAATTGCATCTGCTAATGTATTCAAAGACCTTGGAATATGTTGATATTCAATGTAATCAAATTCACGTTCCAAGAGACGCACTCTCAAAAACAACCTTAATAACACAGGATTTCTAATGGCATAAACTCTATTAAGCTGTAATACAACAAGTTCAGAATCTAACCTCACTATCAAACGTCGAATTCCAAATGAAATAGATTCGGATAATAATTCAACCACTGCACTGTATTCTGCAATGTTATTCGTTGTTTGACCGAGGCTTACCCCATGCATAGAAACTAACTCGTCAGAGGGCGAATAGATAACCCAAGCTGCGGAAGAGATATTCCGTGTACTACGACAAGCACCATCAGCAAATCCAATGTATGTTTGGAGAGGCGTCGACATCTACAATATCAAGAGTAAAACCAAGATAAGCCAGAATAATGACGAAAAACCACACTTGCTAAGCTAAGCACACTGACTAAACTAACACACTTGCTAGCTAGAAAGAAAATCTAACCTATCTAAAAATTTCTCCATACCCATCATTTTAAGCATAATACCTCTTTAGGTAAAGTCCATTTCTGGGTTTACCCAAAGAGTCCCCATCAAAATCAACTAACTCATAAGCCCCTTTTGCTAGCTTTCGCTTTACAATGTAGGGCCCATGCCACATGGGAACGAATTTTCCGGCACCTAGCTTATCGTTAGCTTGATCATATAATAGTACTAGGTCTCCTTCCGAAAAACTTCGAGGGGTTACATTTTTATCGTACTGAGCTTTCATTCGTTTCGCGTGAGTCTCGATAGCTAAAGTAGCGTCACGTCGAGTCTCATCTAATTTAGCCAAGTATAATAACCGTTTCTCCTCTTCGGAAGTAGCTGGAAGTAATTCGACAGCCATTTGAAGTGATGGGATTTCGCATTCAATAGGTAACACAGCTTCTAAGCCATAAACTAGCTGGAAAGGGGTGAAACCTGTTGAATTTTTCACTGAAGTTCGATATGCCCATAGCGCCGAAAATAACATGTTATGCCAATTCGTTCGATGGATACCAATGATCCGTCGAATCATGATGACTAGAACTTTGTTGATTGACTCAACCAAACCGTTGGCTTGCGGATAATAAGGAGTAGAGCTATCGTGGCGCAAACCAAGCTGGCTTGTAAGCTCAGTCATCATGACGTTTCGAAAATGGCTCCCATGGTCAGTAATGATTGCTTGTGGGACACCAAACCTAGTTATGATATGATTGAATACGAAAACTGCAGCTGTCTTGCCGCTTGCGTCGAATGTAGGCATCGCCTCGGCCCATTTTGTAAAATAATCAACCGCGAGGATGATATACGCATGCCCCCCGGCCGAGTGAGGGTTACAAGTAATAAAGTCAATGCCCCATTTGGCGAATGGACCAGCGGCAATTATAGGGTGGAGAGGAGCAGGTGGAGCGCGCATCTTTCGATCAAACACTTGACAGTTGTGGCATGTTCTGACAGCAAGGATACAATCTTTAAACATAGACGGCCAGAAATAGCCAGCGCGCAACACCTTCTGAGCTGTGGCATACCCAGACATATGACCGCCACATGCTCCAGAGTGACAATCATTCAAAACTCTCTCAGCCTCTTCGTGAGTTAAACAACGTCGAAAAACTAAGTCTGCCCCCCGGCGATAAAGTGTATCTCCAATAATTCTGTATTGCTGGGATCGAAACCGAATTTTTCGACGGTCTTCCTTGGAAGCTTCAGGCCGAAAGGTTTGGGTTTGGAGATAGATGATTATATCCCCATACCACGGATCTAAAGTGCTAATAAGAAACAAAGATTCGTCCACAATGGACTCCTCTGCCACAGTCTCTGTGTCAGCACTCGGGAAATCACACATCAATTCCGCAAAAACTAAAGATTTCTTAGACTTGGACTTCTCGAACTCCAAGTCGAACTCTTGCAGGATAACAATCCATTTAGAGTACTTGCCCCCTAGCAGTTGTTTTGTCAAAATATAAATCATAGGGTTGCAATCCGAAATAACTGTAGTCTTGCGGAGAAGAATGTAGTGACGAAAACGCTGGACAGCTTGAACGGCTGCCAGGGCCAATTTCTCCACATGCGAATATTTTAACTCAGTGGGATTTAAGGTTCTACTAAGATAATATATCACATGCTCTGCTTTGAATTCATCTTCTTGAACTAACACCATTCCAATGGTGGAATGCGAAGCTGCGAGGTATAAGAAGTAGTCCTGGTTGTAGTTGGGAGGATGCAATAACGGTGCATGGGTCAACGCGTGTTTTAGTGCATCAAAAGATTGTTGGGCAATCTCGTCCCAAAAGAATTGTGCGTTCTGTTTCAACAACCGTGTAAAACCTTTAGTGACCTCGGCGTAGTTTGGGATGAATCGGCGTAAAAAGTTCGCTTTCCCTTGCAAACTTTGGAGTTGGCGCAAACTCGAAGGAGGAGGCAATTTGATGATAGCCTCGACTTTCGAGGGATCGACGCGAATGCCGGCTTTTGAAACAACAAATCCCAGCAATCGACCTGTTTCTATACAGAAAACACACTTGTGGGGATTCAACCGAATTCGATAATGCCTACACCTCATAAAGATTGCTCGTAGGTGGACAAGGTGATCAGCTCGTTGTAAAGAATGAGCAGGCAAATCATCGAGATAGGGTTGCACAATGTGCTTGATGTCATGAAATGCATAAGACATCGCCCGTTGAAAAGTGGCCCCGGCATTCTTAAGTCCAAAAGGTAATTTGCAATAAGCAAATGTCCCCCATGGACAAATGAATGCCGTTTTTGGTTGATCGGCAGGTAGAATATTGATTTGATTATAGCCTGAGAAACCATCCATGAAGGAAAACATCTCACTTCCGGCACAATCATCAATAATTTGATCGATATAAGGCGTAGGATAGTTGTCTTTTGGACAAGCTCGATTGATATCCCTATAGTCGATACAGATTCTTATTGTTCCTTGTTTTTTATTGACGGGAACAATATTCGATACCCAATCCGTTAACGGGATCGGATAAATGAAACCTGCTTTCAACAGCTTTTCGACTTCTGCTTTAATCGCAGCCGCTTTTCGAGGGTGAATCTGACGCAACCGTTGCCGAATGGGTTTAGCATCCGGGTAGGTTTTGATTTCATGAACAACAATGGCAGGATCAATTCCCGGCATTTCCTCGTAAGACCAGGCAAACACGTCGCGGAATTCTTGGAATAGGGCCTTGTAAGTTTGGATTTCTTCTTCAGTACATGCGGCACCTATATGAATGTTCTCCTCGATTCCGGGCTTCACTGAAATATCAATGGGAATAGTACGAGAAATATTCCCTAAATTCAGCTCTGAATCAGAATGTTTCGTTGGATCCTGAGCGTCTTTGACATATTCAGCGGTAAAGATAGATGAAAAATCATTTTCAAATGCATCATCCTTAGGTAAAAACGAAGATCTGTGATGGAGATCTTCCCATGGTAGATCATCTACACTTAGGATTTCGCGAAGTTGTTCGTCAGATGACACTTCTTCGGGAAACGTTATCCGTTCTAAGGGTGAGGTGAAAAGTGACTCTTCACTGACCACATTCATTTGGTCGGTTGAATGAAAGTCGGTAAAAGACATAAGAGCTTCATAAGCAATCTCATACGGACTCAACGGCATAACATCACCGAGTGAGTCTAGCTCAGAGTCAGAGGGAACATACCAAGGATCATCATAAATAATGTTTTCTGACGTGATCATATGAATTGTTGCGAACGAAGGGTCTGCATTGAGTGGAGGGAGAGGAAAAGTTCCCAGTAAACCGGAATCCTTAACTAAACCTACACCAATGTCCCTATAAGGGATTGTCGTTTTACCAACATGCTGGATAGTTTCTAAAGAGGTTGGGTCGGATGAAAAGTATGTCAGCTGATCAATAGTCACGATCTTACCGTTATGTGGAAACTTAATGACTCTGAAGACCGATGAAACGACCGCTGTCATAGCATATGACCAACTTCGACCCAAAAGAAGGTTGTAGTCTAGAGGGGCATCAACCACTTCCACATCCAGACTAACGGTTTTACCTTCGACCCCTATAGGCAATTCTTGTAGAATACCAAACGGACGGAACCCACGGCCATCAAAGGCCTTAAGGATGGTGGGGGATTGGTTCAACGAAGGAGAACCAAGCGATCTCCAACATTGAATCGACATAATACACGTAGAAGCTCCCTCATCAATCACAGTCCGATGAATAGGCCTGTTTTTGACTATCACTGGAATTTGGAAAGCCATTTGATGGGGGAGACGCGGTGTACTACTTTCTAGATCAAAGATCATTAGGTTCGGGTCCTGAACATCGACAGCTCCAATAGCCGACAAAAGCAATTTTCGTTGCGCTGGACATGATTGCAGCACTTCGAGTGCCGACATTGCTGAAGGTGAAACAGCTAAGTCTTCAACAATGTTGTAATTCTGGGCTGCTCTCGCATGTGGATTGAAAGCAGACCTTCGAAGTACACCCTTGGCGGGCGGCTTAATCACTAAGTCTGGGTTAGGTTTTTCGATCTGTAGTGGATCGGAACCAGGAGCTGAGGTTGATGGGTTAGAGTGAGAAGATTCTGCTTCCTTACCATCAACAGGAGCCTTACTACCATAATCTTGCGATCGAGTCGCAATCCTGACATGAGACATCATCAAAATGGGTTCTTCACTGGCATTCGAAGAAGAACCTATCATCTTATTCTCCTGCTCTGGAAATGGATTTTTTAACACAGCAGGAGTGGGAGAACCTTTGACTATTTTCACTACCTCGGCCCGATGAGGGCAGTCTCTCGTAAAATGATCTTCTTCACAAATAAGACAAGGATATCGAGGTTTGCGCTTTTCGTCATTGGTTTCCGACTTTTCCGTTTTCTCCTTTGGAGCCTTGTCTGCTTTAGCCTTCTTCTTTCCTTTCTTCTTTCCACCGTTTTTGGATTTGGCCGTAGATGACTCTACAGCGTGAATGTCGGCGGTAAGTTCAGGAGGAGAAGACTCTCCTGTCGGAGAATCAGGCAAAGTGATAATTGGAGTATTGGAGGCCTTGGAAGACTTCTTCTTACTCTTCGTAGTCACGATACCGATCATACCATCAGCGGCATGAGATCCCGAAGGAGCAGCAGCGATTTGGTTTGACTTTGGAAGATCCGGAATTTTCTCGTGTAACGTACCCGACTGAGTGTAAACTAAGTCAAGGTATTGTGCCTGAGCAATGACTTGCTCCTCAGTAACTACTCCGGCCTTAGCTACATCTTCAGTAATTCTTGGTAATAATGATTTGACAAACCATTCAGCTAAGATTTGGTCCGGGATAAAAACTTTCACTAATCTTCTTCGACGTCTCCACTCATGGATGTGATCAGAAATGTACGTGGATGTCGATTGTTTTAGCGAAGTTAATAATTCTGTACCATTATCGTATCTGACTGGTAACTGAAAATGAGTTAAGAACGAGGTAGCTAACTGGCTAAAGTTGTAAAAAGAGGCCCGTGGTAACTCAATGTACCACTTGGCTGCGAGACCAATGAGTGTACGCTGGAAAAGACGTAAGCGGATGGAATCATCTGAGATGGAATTTGATGCACACCAGAGGTGGTAAGTCATCACGTGATTAGACGGATCCTCTCCAGACTTACCTTCGAACTTGGGTATATCGCTGGGCAACTTATTTGGCATTGGCGGCCAGAACGGAAGATATTGAATTGGATCGTTCGTTAGGCGCGTCAAGTCGGGTAAATCTAAAGTTGCAATAAATGGTAACTGCCGGTTAGGATCTCTAAAACTCTGAGTCACAATACCAGCCCCAGGAGGAGGATATCCAGGATAACTAGGAACAGGAGTCGCATTGGGGATATTATATCCTCCTGGAAAACCAGGATTAACCGGACCGTACTGGGGTTGCTGAGGTGGTTGATAAGTGTACCCAGGATACGGTTGATACTGGTAAACCGGTTGTTGGGCAGCTTGCCCAGGTTGATACTGTCCCTGGTACGGAGGTTGAACAAATTGAGGTTGAGTAGTAACAACCGTACTTGTACCAGGTTGGCCTGCAGGCATCTGGACTGTGGTTTGAACCGTGGGTCCAGACAACGGTACAGATGTCTGAGGAGTGGTTACAGGGACAGTAGAAACCGGAGCTGCCGATACTCCAGAAGTAAGCATGGTAGATGAAGCGGTAGTTGCTGCAGCCGTGTGAGGTGGAGTACTAGGTGCAATTGGCGGCTGAGTAACTACAGAAGTTACAGGGGTCTGAACACTTGACTGGACAGGTTGCGGTTGCTGGGGTGGACCAGGAACTGCAGGTTGTCCTGCTTGAGGTACCGACTGTATACTTGGTTGCGACATCTGTTGACCCTGTGACGGATCCCATGTTAACATTCCAGGGTATTGACTCGTAACAGGTTGAGGATACTGAGATCCATAGCCGTATTGAGGATAGGGTTGATAACTGTAAGGTGCAGTCCCATATGATTGCCCTTGAGGTGGTTGATAACCTTGACCAGGGTATTGACCCGTAGGTTGATAACCTTGAGGTAAATACGAATACTGGGGTTGACCTTGACCTTGAGGTTGGTATCCTTGAGGTTGATACCCTTGGGGTTGATACCCTTGGGGTTGCCATCCTTGAGGTTGCCATCCTTGAGGTTGATACTGATACTGAGGTTGACTTTGGGGTACATATTGAGGCTGGGGTTGATACCCTTGAGGTTGCCCCCCAGTCACGAATGAAGTACCTTGAGGTTGCCCCCCAGGCATTAACGAAGGTTGCCCCCCAGGCGGTAATTGGCCACCTTGAGGTTGGTTAATGGGAGTTGAACCTGACATCATATAAACTTCACCTATACTCAATGGTACATTACCACTGTTTCCAACTAATAACCCATGATCAACAGGTTGAGGAGATGCTCCCGCAAAGGTACCAGAAAGTGATTGATACCCAGTAGGAACAGAAGGACCGCCATGTAAAAATGATTCAGGACTTTGTGAAAACACAGATGACTGACCAGACATATTTACAGGAGAATGAATTCCTCTAGGTGGAACCGGAGTACGAGGTGTAGAAAAACCTACTGAGTTGTCTAAAAAATTGGTTAATGCAAGGTACCAAGATTCACTTCTAGGAGGACTGTAAAAGATGGATTCACGCTCCCTTAGATCAAGGGTAATTAGATCTTCAGAATCAGAAACGCCTATTTCTTCCTCTGGAACAAGTTCTTCTATAGCAATTAATCCAACAGGAAGATTTTCGGTGATAATTCTTTCTATTCTTGGTGAATCAGGAACACTAGGAGTTGGAGTAACAGGTTCTGAAATTTCAGGTTCTTCGCCTGTTTCACTGGCAGATGAAAAACTACCAGCAAGCTCGGAAACTGTAACAGCTTCGGGATTGTAACCTGTTTCTAAACTTTGGTAATCTGGATGGACTACCAAGGAAGATTCTCCTTCTTCAGGTGATCCTACTCTACTGCCACTAGGAGGAGTTACAAGGACCTTTAACCCTTCTAAATTACCTGGGTCGTCTCGAGGAGGGGATCCCCTAAGTCTACGGGATCTTCTCAACAATTCGGCCACAGAAACAACTTCAGGAGACTGGCCCGCAATTTGACGGGACCTTCTCGGTAATTCCGCCACAATTAAAGATTTTAACTACAACACACGAAAACAAAGTAAAAAATTTCAAATCAAACCACCTAAAGTCTTCTAAAGAACCAATCAAATTTGAAGCACACGCCTAAATAATCTAGAGCGTCAAACCACACACAAACAGTAGTCTTCCGGACCAAAAGCGCTAGTTGGTGATTAGGCCCAACCTCGCAGGATTCAGTACAGAAATAGTGGGTGGAACAGTTACCCCGGCAACCTGCTTAATGAATAGACTGGACCAAGTTCCTCCACTTTAACCGTCTCGAAGTGAAGCGAACCCCCCAGAAAATCCAAGTGAGTATAACCGACGTCTGCTCCAGGTACAGTGGGACCTTCCCTCCACCGTCACCTTGGGTAGAATCCTAGATATTATGGCCACTAAGGTTACCAATCACAACAATTACACCTGGGGGAACAGTCTAAACTCCGACAGCACGCAAGGGCAGAGTAGCAAGCTCCAATCCCCTTACCGGCTCCTTGACAACAATCCAAGGTTTACCGATAAGTGACCCCTGGCTCCTCGACAATGGTTAATCCGAGGTTTACCGTTTGTAATACGTACTGCCTGGCGTCGTTCCCAACGAGGGAGGAATGATCCCCTCACTGGTTCGGACACGAGCTCGTGTTTCTCCTTTAAGAGGAGCTTTCCCAGAATGTAACTGAAACAATTGGATTTGTTCTACTCAAGATAGACTATCTGTTTGGTTTTGTAGTCTTGGAGAGTTAAGTACTCACCTACTCCAAGACCCTAGCCTAAGCTATGTTGGTGCTTCAGAGCCCTAGAAAAATAAAGATTACTAGATTGATTTTAATTTAAGCGTTACTTTTAAGGTTGTTTCTTAAGTCAAAAGGTGATGGAAGTGAAACTAGTGGTGTGTTGACTCGACTCGAAACCACTACAAAATGCACCTAGAATGATTTATCCACTACTTTACTTTTTCGATGAATTGCTTAACTAAAAAGTTGAGAGAATGCAATCTTTATAAAAGCAACTTCTTAATTGAAGACAATCAAAGAAACAATTCGTTTTTCTTTTCCAAGCATAAAAACATAACCTCTCTTTACATGCACGAAAAAACTCTTTTCTTCTTTCGAAAACAAAAAGCTACTTGAAACAAGACTTTTTAAGAAGATGTTTTTGTATTTTTCTTTTAATAAAGCAAATAAATCTAATATAACCAAAAATCAATCTTAACAACTCTTAAAATCTATGAAAATGCACTCATAAG
This sequence comes from Pinus tabuliformis, assembly GCA_031772625.1. NCBI lineage: Eukaryota > Viridiplantae > Streptophyta > Pinopsida > Pinales > Pinaceae > Pinus > Pinus tabuliformis. Next base: position 162,287,185 of record CM062808.1, read on the forward strand.
CAAACTAAAGGCAAATTTACTCTAAGCAATCTTAACGAGGCCAAAACTAACAATGATTATTTCTAAGGTGTTTTACTTGATCACAATCAAATCAAGGACTAGCTTATTGCAGAATCAAAAACTAGCCAAAACAAAACTCTAATCTTTTTGTTCTTTTTGTAAAATGGAAATCAATACTTTATAAACAAGTAATTCGAAATTTGACCCAAAACAACTCAAATGGCAAGTTGCTCACAAAAGGAGACTTTACGACAGGCCCGACTTCTAAGAAGGTTGACTAACCAGAGAGATCTAAGGCTGGACAACTTTCTACTATCAAAGTCACTACAAAGCCTTCCCAAAAATCAAACCCTAGGTCTAAACTTCGTTGAAAACCACTATTGGTACATGAAAATGAATTTATAAAGCTGAGCATGGGAATGCCTGCCTCAGCTAGGTCATGAAAATGTTATGAAGATAATGTATTTTATTGTATCTTATTACAGGTCTCCTTCGAGCTTGAAAGAACTTCGGATCCTCATGATAAAGCATTTCACCCGACATCAAAAAGATTAACGACCTCATGCTTTAGGGGGCAACTGTTATAGACATTTTTGGGCACTACAACCCCAAGCATAAATCTCCATAAACCAAGGGCTCCTAAGTCCCTAAAATTGTTGTTCCAACCCCTAAATGTACAAGGTCAACTGATTACAACTTCTCCCACAAGTTCTCCATGAAAAACTACTCAGAACTGGTCAAAATTGGATCATTTCACTTGCTCCATGGCCAGGGTGCAATGCATCTCACCTTGTACATACAGGAAGTGCGTTGCATTTCAAAAATCCCTTCTATGGGGTGTGATGGACAAGAAAAGACAAGTGGCGGAGTCAGTTTGTGACATGGATGATCATGGAATCTTCCAGAAACTTCTCTTATGACACTTGCCTCTCAGAATCGCCCAAGGATGAGTAAGAGATCAATGAGATCTCCAAGTGCACTCAAGAACTATCAGAGAGAAGACACTAATCAAAAAACCCAGAGCTGACTCACACCTCTGCAAATATCTATATATAGATCTCTCATCCCAGAGATCCAGGGAGGTTAGAGGCTGGAATTTTGCATATTGCAAGGAATTGTTGTTGGTTTCTTGAGACAACATCATAGTGTTGGGTGATCTAAGCTTTGTATGAGGTGAAGAAGGGCTTACTTGCTGAGAGGATGATGCTGGGTCAGAACAACTGGTTGTAACTCCCTTGGCTCTTTCTTGTTTATCAATAAAAGCTATTCAAGTTTTCCTCCATACTCTTGTGTCATTTATGTTTTATGCATTTGTATGGTCAATTTACATCTGATCCTAGATTGTTTATAATTATAGATCCATGTTCTTGTATAGTGCTATGCTACTGTGATCTTACAGGTACTCTGTGAAGTTGGGCATACAAGGGAGAAAGTAGCGAAAGACTATCAAGAGAGAGAGGAATCGAACTAGGAGATTAGCGCAAGATAGAGGTTGGTCTTCTTTGTTCTTCTCTCATCTATATTTCATAAAGGAAAAAAGAAAGTAGCTTTACTTTGTTTGTTTCTAAGGTAGCTACCACACCTTAGTGGGATAAGAAGTTCTGTGTAGACACTTTTCCCTGTAACACACAACCAAGTCAAACTCTTCAAGAAGACGAAAAGACACTAGGGTGATCTAAGGTTTCTCAAGCTTCTGGTCTTTGAGTCACTACAGAGACAAAGTGAAAACCACTTCAAGCATGCAAAACTTCTAGAAAATCATTCAAAACAAAAATACTATCAGAACTCACTCACAAGAGATTTTTGATAGGAAAAATACAGATCTGGGTAGACACTAAGAATCCTAAATCAAACCTAAACTTAATTGGAAGAAGATATCTTAAGTTTTTCAAAAAAACATTATAGGGTCTATAGGCTCCAGAAGCAGGTGCGGTCCCGCACTGTTTACTCAAGGAAAATGCGGAGATGTCCACACTGTCTGTGAAGACAAAGTGCAGTCCCCAGAAAACTTCAAAAAAAAAAAAATACTTCAAGATTTTTGAAAGCTACCCAAGCCAGTATACATCAATCAAAAACCAGAAAAAACAATTTTCTCAAGTCAAAACAAAGGAAAACCAAAAATCAAATACCTTCCCCAGTGGAGTCACCAATTTGTTGGCTAGATAAATCGATCTTGTGGACAAGACTGATCTCCCTAGTATCAAAAGATAGTCTATCAAAAAACAGACAAACAAACCTATCTTTCTCTAGACGTGCAATTTATAAGTAAATGCTACAAAGGTGTTAAGATCCTACCTTAGATCCAATGCTTGTTCATAGTAGTCATCCTCCAGTCGTTTGAAAGAGTTACCTTTGAAGACCTGCAATCACAAACAAGTAAACATTAAACATCACCTACATAGAAAATATTATAAATCATGCCTATTATAGTGATCAAGGAACCCATAAAATAAATAATGAATTAATAGCTTATTGAGAAAAACAAATATATTTGTATTAACTTTGAATAGTAGAAGAACTTTACAACCTTTTCGGCCTTGATGTTGAACAAGTTCTTCCTGGGGTCCAAAATAGGAATTTCCTGTACTTTGACAAGTATTGCACTCTTCCAAATGAGATACATAGAGGTATGTAATCTCTCCTCATAAAAACTCAACTAAAGAAGATTAAGTTCTAACAACATTTTACCTCAAAAAATACTAAGATTTTAACTTCAACCAGTTAACCAGCTCAATGCTTCTTTTTATAGTGTAGAGTAGGAGGTTACAGCTCCACCTATGAAGGGATAGAATCCTCCTTCAAAGGAATAAGCTCCTCACAACAAGGGGTTAGCTCCTTAAGGTATGGGTTACATGAACCTCAAAAGAGCGAACTTGCCACCTCAAGATTCCTTCCAGATTCTAGAAATAACTGAAAGTGAGCTTTTCAGAGTATAATTGCGCCTTTTTAAATTTTACAGGGTCTGCACCTTTAACACAGAGACCATGTGTTCAGGTGCGTCAGAGACATGACCATTAGGTGTGGGACCACAGGTAAGACAAAGAGAAAGTACAGAACCAGAGTTTTAAAAAATTTCGAGAGCTTTACTCTTATTTTCAAGACTTGATATGAGGAACTGATGTTTTAGACTTGCAGAGGAGGAAAGTATGATTGGTAATGAACTCACATAGATAGCAGAATGTCAAGGTGACAATTTTCAGTGCAACACTTAGCCACCTGGTTACTAGCATCACTACCTTCACCAAGCGAAGAGGAAGGAGGGGAGGGAGAAACAAATGGGGAAGAAGGCGAAGGGTCAACTTTAGGATCGACTGGAGGTTGATTTGATTGCAGAGGAATCGCGGCATTTTGAACCATACAGGTTGAAAACAACAATACTGGTAGGCCAATGGTAAGTCTCGAAAGGGATAATGTAGCAATATAAGGAGCACCAATATTTCCCCAAGAAGGAAAAGGACTAGGATTCCCCTCAAAAGGGATTCCTTGATTGGTGCACTCCGTATTTGTCTCCATTTATCTTGACCTAAGATCAACTAAGGAACATGGATGTTATTCCGAATTCAATTAATTTTAAAGATGCTTTGACACAACTTTTATTTTTCAGTTTTTAAGAGTCGAGAAAAAGCGAAAGATTAATCTAGTCTCCTTTGATTTTTAATGAGCTTGAATGGACAAGTGCTCAAATGGACCCTTTCTTTTAAAGAGTTGAAAAGGAATGAAAGTGGCTACTTTGGAAAATCTAGACAGAGGGATTACAAAACAATCACAAAACTCCAATATACACCTTGGTGATAAATTAAAGAGAAATTACCAAGGACTTATGTATGGCAGTCAATCTTCTCGAATGCTGTGTTCAGTGCATTGCGATCAATAAGGTGGCAGAATCGACTTCCTATGGATACAGGATATAAGCCTATTGTGGTCTCCCAATATATACGTGATGGTACAGGGAGCACAAGTCCGTGCTAGCACTTGCCATATCAAGGAGGAGGAATCACCCAACCTTCAATGAAGATGATAGTTACTAGTTTTAATAATGCCGGAACACATCTCTAGCCTAGACCTTTAGATGTGTTGCGTTAAGTTCCAAAGCGTTGTTAGGTTCATTGAAATTTATTTTAAAGTTGATCTTGTTTAAATTTTGCCTTTCAATGGTTCACTGCGTGATGTTGATTTTGAAATTCCTAAAATTCAATCTACAATGATAAACAATCTTTGTTTATTTTGAGCAATGAAAATCCTAGCTACTAGGGAAGGAAGATTACAATTCTTTCAAACAAAGAGCAAAGAGCAAACACTAGTGCATTTTCCTAAATCATTTTTCACATGAAAACTAAAAAATGCTAAATGCAAATGCATATATTTGTTTTCGTTCCCCTTAATGTGAAAAATGCCAAAAATGAAAATTAAATGTCGCAAAGATCTGAAATATTTTACTCAAAGCGACATTTTTGACAATTTATCTTTCAAAAGAGAAAGGAAGACTAAATGACAATTTTGAATTTTGAATAAAAATTCTTTCGACACTTTGAATTTAAACAAATCAAACCAAATACATAACGAAAAGTACAACTGACTATCTAGGGAAGGAAGAATCCACGACACTTCTCTTTTCAACACAAAACGACAATCACGACACTTTTTGTATCAAAGCAACAGATTGATTTAAGCAACTTTTCAACAAAGGATTGTAAATGATGAACACATACATGAAAATTCACTAATCCTAATCTAAAGGAGGCTGATCTATGTGATGAAAGTAGGCTTCAGTAAGGAGGTATTATTCAGAAGCATCAAAACAACTAAACAAAACTAAAAACAAGGTCAAAACCCCCCAATTTCTAGAATGGAAAAAGGTTCAATCAATCATCGCACCTGGGCTTCACAGAAATAGGGATGCATCACACTTACTACACTTAGCAGGTGTGATGCAAATTGGGTTACAGTGACAGATAGTGCGATGGGCCAGGGAGCACAACTGAAGTGGGTTTTGGCTCAGATGTGCAACTGTTTTCAATGAGTTAGGCTGAGCTATGATGAAAAGTAAAGAGAAAAGTATAGAGGGAGGTCTTGAGAGGTTACTAAGCTACCAAAATGGCATCTAGAATGCTTGTAAGTCAGATGTTTAATTCATAAACTAAACCAGAGATTGACTGAAGCAACATTCATCTACTATGCAATTGCAGAGCAAGAGCAGTTTGAAGGCTACCTGGTTGACTTCAGGCTCTGTCTATAGTTTATAAAACAAAAAATAACAAAAAACAAACATCTTTTCTTCCCCAGCAGGGTCGCCAATTTGTTTCGGGGAAAACAAATGTCTTGTCAAACGACTAGCCTCTAGGTTTGGCAGCTACCCTAGAAACAACAGCTTAAAGCAATTCAACGATTTCTTTTATGGGCAACAAATAAGAGAAAGATAAAGGAACCAACCTGGAACTTCCGCTTAATCCCTTGTTTGATCTCTCTCCCCATTGGCCGAGTTTGCAACTCCTCTCCGTACTTAACCCGCTTGGAGAGTACCTACACAAGTACAACAACAAAGAACCGTCAAAGAATCTTCATCTATTACAACATAAACATTACATAATCAGATATATAATGAACAAACGATAGCATTCACAAGTGATAACATTCACAATTTCATAATCATATGGAAGAAAACTTGAAGAACATTATTAAATAGAAGGGATAATTACAACCCAGTTGTCTATTCCAGCATCATCCTCCCAGCTTCAATCCCTCTTCACCTCATGAAATAGCAAGATCACACCAACAATACAATGCTCTTTCCTCAATTACAAACTATCAACACTTCCTTGCAATTCACAGTATTCCAGCCTCTGGATCTCTTAGATGAGGGATCCATTTATAGATGTGTGCAAGGGTGTGATTCATCCATGGGGTTTGATTAGTGTCATTCTACTTGTTACAATTGGTTCCACTTGGAGATTACTTGGATCTCTAGCTCATCTCTAGGCGAATTTAGAGAGGCAAGTGGCATAGGAGAAGTTTCTAAAAGATTCCATGAGCAACCACCTAGCAAACTGTCTTGGACATTTGTCCATCCTTGCCCATCACACCCTATAGAAGGCCTAATCAGTATGCATTGCACCCTGACAGTGTACCACTCAATATGCATCGCACCCTACCAATGGAGCAGTCAGTATGGTTTAGTTTAGGCCATTTCTAGATGGTTTCTCAAGTGGAACGTTTGGGGAATGATGTAATCAGATGACTAAGCTCTTTTAGGGTATGAAAAAGCTCTTTTAGGGGTCTAACAGCCCTAGGTTATCGACATATAAGTTTGCAGTTGATGTGCCCAAATATGTCTATAACAATCTAGATAGGGACAAAGGTGAATGGGTTGATTCCCTTCATATAACCTACATGGAAACTTAACTTTTCCATTCTTTCCATGAACTTTACAATCACTAGTTGATGGTATGTCACCAACATGGTATTTAGAGGTTGATGACATGGGATGATGTGAATGAGAACACCATTCTTCCAAGAAATGAGCAATATCAGGACAATTTTGAAGAATATGGTCTCCCGCACAAATTTTGCATGGATATCGAACTTTGTGTGGCTTAATGGATGGTTTCTCTTTAGCGGTTGCATTTAGAGAAATGGTGCTTGGTTAGCCCTCTGTTGAATTTGCTTCTTCTTCTTCTTCTTCTTCCCTTTCTTCTTCTTCTTAGCCATTTGGTTACTAGTACCAACACTTTCAACAGGTCAATATGAAGAAGGGGAGGAAGAAACAAATGAGGAAGGAGGCAAAGGATCAACTTTAGGATCAACTGGAGGTTGATTTTTTCCAGTTGAAGGTGTACTCGATTGTGGAGAAATCATGACATTTTGAACCAAGGAGGTTGAAAACAACCATACTGGCAAGCCAATGGTAAATCCTGGAAGGAACAATGTAGCCATATATGGAGCAACAATATTTCCGAAAGAAGGAAAACGACTAGGATTTCCATCGAAAGGAATCCCTTGATCGGTGGACTCCGGATTTTTCGCCATATGTTTCAACCTAAGTGTTGGGTGTGGAGCATTATTATTTAGAGGTCTTTGTTTCAGCCGGATGTATACCCCAGGAAGTTTGTACACTGTGGGGGTTCGGGGGGGCTCAATCCCCCCCAGCTGGGGGATCTGGGGGCCAACAATCCCCAGGCAGGGGTTTCAAGGGCAGTGCCCTTGAAGCTAAAAACAAATGTAAAATTTCCTTGTAAAAGTATAGTAATTTCTAGTCAATCTGGGCCATTCATTAGGCGGATGATCTGACGGTAGAACTTAAGTTTAGTTTAGGTATTTTTTCCCTAGAAGGCAACTACTCTCTTTGTATGAGGGCATTGTATTTGTGAGGCTGTGTAATAGATGTGTATTCTCCGAGCAAGAAAAAGAGAGGTGAGACTGTGAGAGAAAACATAGGATATTACAATGGATCTATTGTAGGTTGTGTCTCTTCATTTTGCTTGATAATAGAAAGGAATGATTGGCTGTTTGGGGTGGACATAGCCCAAACTGGGTGAACCAAGTATATCTGTGTCTCTCTAGTTTTATGCATTTTTTGTGCTTATATTTTTGCAATATTCTATGTGTTCCATTGCTCTGTAATATATAATTTTCTAACAACTGGTATCAGAGCCGAAGGTCTATTTGGCTGATAAACTCGCAGGAAAGAAGGTTTCCTCATTCGAGTGGGAGCAATGGCAGAAGATGGTAAGTTTAGGGTTGAGAAATTTAACAGCCAAAACTTCTTGCTATGGAAGATGTAGATGGAAGATTATCTGTATCAGAAATATCTGTACCTACCATTGGGCGGAAAAACAAAGATGCTGACGGGTATGACAGATGAAGAATGGAACCTTCTCGATAGAAAGGCACTCGGAACAATACAGTTGTGCCTTGCAGCATCAGTCACCTTCAACATTTCGAAGGAAACAATGATAGAGGGTTTGATTAAAGCATTGGAGAAACTATATGAAAAACCCTTGGCATCAAACAAAGTATTTCTTATGGAATGGTTATTTAATATGAAGATGTTGGAAGGTGGATCTGTTGCAGAACATTTAAATGATTTTAATACTATTACAAGTCAGTTATGTTCTGTAGGGGTAAACTTTGATGATGAAGTTAGAGCTATGTTATTCTTATGCTCATTGCCAGAAAGTTGGAATGGTTTAGTAATGGCCATTAGTAGCTCTATTTCTGGATCTAGTACTTTAAAGTTTGATGATGTTGTCGGTGCTATCCTTAGCGAGGAAATGCGATGGAAAAGCTCCGGTGAGACATCAGGTAATCCTTTGAGTGAAAAGTCTAGGGGAAGAAAATTTGAAAGAGGAAAGAGCTCAGGATATCGCAGTAAATCAAGAAAAGGTAGATCCAAGTCTAGATCAGGGATAGTGTGCTGGAAGTGCGGAAAGAAAGGACACCTAAAGAAAGACTGTAGATCTCGTAAGGGAAAAGATGGAGATGCATAGCAAGAAAACAATCATGAATCAAATGTGACAGGTGAGGTGTTACAAGATGCTTTGATTCTTTCTTTCAAAAATATTACTAATTCCTGGGTGGTAGATGCAAGGGCCTCATTCCATGCTACACCTGATAAGAAATATTTTCATGACTATGTTCAAGGAGATTTTGGACAAGTCTGTTTGGGTGATGATAAACCCTGTAAAATTGTTGGAATGGGTAAGGTTCTTCTAAAATAGTATAATGGAAACCAATGGCTACTGAAGGAGGTAAGGCATGCTCCAGATCTAAAGAAAAATTTGATTTAAACAGGGTAGTTAGGCGGTGAAGGTTGAGTTACAACTTTCACAGATAAAGCTTGGAAGGTCACCAAAGGAGCCCTGGTAATAGCAAAATGCGAAAAGGTTGGTACATTGTATTATGCAATGGTATTTCTAACTATGTTAATGCTTTAACTTCCAAAGGAGCAGATGCAGCATTATGCCATCATAGGCTCGGACACATGAGTGAAAAGGGGATGAAGATTCTTCACTCAAGGAATTTGTTGCTGTGTTTGAAGAATGTTGATTTGGACTTCCATGAGAATTGCATTTATGGAAAGCATAAGAGAGTCAAATTTCTTAGAGTTGGGAAAGAAAAGAAGAGCGAAAAATTAGAGCTTGTGCTTATAAATGTATGGGGACCCGCTTAGGTATCATCTCTTGGTGGCTCTCATTATTATGTTACTTTTATTGATGATGTAACTAGAAAAACTTGGATTTATTGTATTAAGAATAAATCTTATGTATTTGATACTTTCAAGAAATGGAAATCTTTGGTTGAGATTGAGACAGGAAAGAAATTGAAGTGTCTCAAATCAGACAATGGAGGTGAATATTGCAGAAAAGAGTTTGATAGGTACTGTTCAAAGCATGGAATTCACAGATAGAAGACAGTTCCAAGAACACCACAAGAAAATGGTGTGTCAGAAAGGATGAACAGAACAATCATGGAGCGTGCAAGGTGCATGAGATTGCATGCAGGATTGCCTTTACAATTTTGGGCAGATGCTGTAGATACTATTGTTTATTTAATTAACAGAGGGCCTTCAAGTTCCTTGGATGGTGGTGTTCCAAAGGAAGCATGGATAGGTAAAAAGGTAAACTACTCTTTTTTAAAGCCTTTTAGTTGTCAGGCCTTTGTCCATATTAATAAAGAAAATAGAACAAAGCTTGAGGCAAAGTCAGAGAAATGTACCTTTATTGGATATGGTGTTAATGATTTTGGTTATCGCTTATATGATTACGAAAATCACAAAATCATTAGGAGCAGAGATGTAGTATTCAATGAAAAGGTATTGTATAAGAATCAGTTGCAGGAAAAGAAATGGGAAAAAGAAAACAAGGAATATGCAGTTCTTGATGAAATCACTGAAAAAGTAAAGGTGCCTGAAAATAATAATAATCAACAACCATAACAACAGCAACCAACAAAATAGCAACAGGCATGCCAAACACCTAAAAGTGGTGTTAGAAGATCTACCAGGACAAGTATACCCCCAGAACGATACTCTCCTTGATTATATTATTTATTGTTGACTGATTCTGGTGAACCCAAATGTTATGAAGAAGGAATGCGAGTTGAAAGCAGGAAGAAGTGGGAGGTAGCCATGGAAGAAGATATGGACTCCTTAATGCATAACCAGACTTGGGACTTAGTTAGGTTGCCTTCAGGAAAAACTACATTGAAGAATAAATGGGTTTACAGGCTGAAGGAGGAAGATGGAGGAAAACAAAGGTACAAAGCTAGACTTGTGGTGAAGGGGTTTGCACATAAGAAAGGTATTGATTTTGATTTAAGATTTTCTCCTGTTATTAAAATGACTTCAATCAGAACTATTTTAAGTTTAGTAGTAGTTGAAGATTTGCATCTTGAATAGTTAGATGTAAAGAAAACCTTTCTCCATGGGGATTTGAAGGAAGACATATATATGTATCAGCCACAAGGATATGAGGTAAAAGGGAAGGAGAAACTAGTGTGCAGGTTGAAGAAGAGCTTGTATGGCTTAAAACAAGCTCCAAGGCAACAATATCTAAAATTTGACAAGTTTATGTCTAAACAAGGTTATACTGATGTCACTATGATCATTGTGTTTATTTGAAAAATCAAAATGATGACGGCTATATTATATTGTTATTGTATGTAGATCACATGCTTGTTATAGGGTCTAACATGCAGGAAATAAATGTGCTCAAAAGAAAATTGGCAAATTCATTCGCAATGAAGGATTTGGGAGCTGCTAAACAAATCCTTGGTATGAGAATAACTAGAGACAAGAAAAACCACAAATTAACATTGTATCAGAATGAGTACATACAAAAGGTGTTGAAAATATTTAATATGCATAATGCAAAACCAGTTAGTACACCTTTTTCTAGCCATTTCAAAAATAGTAAGGAAATGTGCCCAAAGACCCAAGAAGACATGGATTATATGTCTAAAGTTCCATATGCATCAGCAATTGGAAGCTTAATGTATGCAATGGTCTGCACAAGGCTTGATATTGCACATGTAGTGGGAGTTGTAAGCAGGTACATGAACAATCTAGGAAAGGAACATTGGATGGCAGTGAAATGGATTCTCAGATATTTGAAAGGTACCACAAATCAAGCATTATGCTTTTGTGGTTCAAACATTTCTCTACAGGGATATGTTGATGCAGATATGGTAGCTGACAGAGATAATAGGAGGAGCACTACAGGATATGGATTTACTGTAGGTGGAACAAGTGTCAGTTAGGTTTCAAAAATCCAAAGTGTTGTTGCACTTTCAACAACAGAAGCATAGTATGTTGCTGCTACAGAGGCTAGTAAAGAAATGATTTGTTTACAAATGCTTATGGGTGAATTGGGTAAGAAGCATGATATGGGCATGTTATACAGTGATAGCCAAAGTGCCATTCATCTTGCAAAGAACTTAGCATTTCATTCCAGGAGTAAACACATATAGCTGAAGTACCATTTCATACGATTAGTGTTGGAAGATGGAGAGTTGAAGCTGGAAAAGATACCCACTAGCCAGAATCCTGCAGATATGCTAACAAAAGTTGTGACTAGGGAGAAACTGAGAATATGCTTAGTTTCAATTGGTGTTCAAGGATGACGATGAATATGAGAAACAGCCAGGTCCAAAGAGGAGTCATTGTCCAGCAAATGAAGCAGCGGTGGAGTTGCTACAATCATTCTCCAAGTGGGAGATTGTTGGGTGTGGAGCATGATTATTTAGAGGTCTTTGTTTCAGCTGGATGTATACCCCAGGAATTTTTTACACCCCTCCACACGGGGGGGTGTAGGGGGGACGTTTCCCCCCGCGGGGCTTCAGGGGGGCCGATCCCCCCCGGATGGGGGGTCTGGGGGCCAGCGGTCCCCGATGGGGGTTTCAGGGGCAGCACCCTCGCAGCTAAAAACAAATGTAAAATTTCCTTGTAAAAGTATAGTAATTTCTAGTCAACCTGGGCCATTCATTAGGCTGATGATTTGATGCTAGAACTTATGTTTAGTTTAGGGTTTTTTGCCCTATAAGGCAACCCCTCTCTTTGTATGAGGGCGTTGTATTTTTGAGGTTGTGTAATAGATGTGTATTCTCCGAGCGAGAAATAGAAAGGTGAGACTGTGAGAGAAAACAGAGGATATTACAACAGATTTACTGTAGGTTGTGTCTCTTCATTTTGCTGGATAATAGAAAGGAAGGACTGGCTGTTCGTGGTGGACATAGCCCAAACTGGGTGAACCACATATATCTGTGTCTCTCCGGTTTTATGCATTTTCTGTGTTTATATTTCTGCAATATTCTATGTGTTCCATTACTCTATAATATATAATTTTCTAACACTAATATCAACTAAGGAATAGGGATGTTATTCATGGTCAATTAATATTAACGACACTCGGGCACAACTTTTCTTTTTTAGTTTTAAAGAGTTGAGAAAAAACTAAAGATGACTTTAGTCACCTTTGATTTTAATGAGCCTGAAAGGATAATTGCTCAGATGATCCTTTTACTTTCAGAGAGTCGAAAAGGAACAAAAGTGACTACTCTGGAGAATCTAGACAAAAAGGTTTACCAAACTAATCGTAAAACTGCAATATACACCTTGGTGATAAATTAAAGAGAAATTACCAGGGACTTTATGTATGGCAACCAATCTTCCTGAATGTTGTGTTTAGTGCATTGCGATCGATAAGGCGACAGACTCGGTTTCCTATGGATAAAGGATTTAAGCCTAGTGTGGTCTCCTAAAATATATGCGACAGTACAGGAAGCACAAGTCCATGTTAGCACTTTTCGTATCAAAGAGGAGGAATCACCCAACCTTCAATGAAAATGATAGCCACTAGGTTTAATGACGCTAGAACACATCTCTAGCCTAGACCTCTAAATGTGTTGTGTTAGATTCCAAAGCGTTGTTAAGTTCATTGAGGTTCATTTTAAAGTTGATATTTCTTAAAAGTTTTCCTTTGATGGTTCACCACGAAATGTGATCTGAAATTCCTAAAGATGCATCTACAATGATAAGCAATCTTTTTGTTTATTTGACCAATGAAAATCCTAACTACAAGGGATAGAGCATAGAAGTACTTTTAAGCAAACACCAAAGAGCACACACTAATGCAATTTCCCTAAATCATATTTTTTGCACACAAACCAAAATAATAAAATTCAAATGCATGTATTTGTTTTCAGCTCTCCTTAATGTGAATGATTCAAGAAGGAAAACTAAATGCAGCAATGACTCAAAATGTTTCACACAAAATGACAAATTTCAACAATTTTTCTTCAAAGAGAGAAAGGAAGACTCAAAATGACACTTTCAAGTTTGAATAAATATCTTTTTGACACTTTGAACGAAATCAAATCAAATAAAATGCACCAAAATAGTTTAATCAATAGGCTATGAAGGAGGATTTTATGACACTTCACTTTTTCGACAAAAATTGAAGATTTTACGATACTTTTTCTATCGAACGACAAATTGATTAACACTACTTTTGACAATTAATTGTAAATGAAAAGCAAACACACAAAAACATTCACCAATCCTAATCTAAATAGAGGCTGATCTAAGTGATGTAAGTTGGCTTCAGTGGTGAGATATTGTTTAAATTCAGCAAGCAACCAAATAGGAATGAAAACTAGTCAAAAACCTCAATTCCTAGGTGGGAAAATTGAGTTTCAATCATCCATCACAAGTTCTAGTGATAGACAGTGTGATGCATAGCACTTTGCCCATTTTGGAACTGATATGCATCTTAGGTTCTATTTTAGGACAATGCGATGGTCTAGGGAGTGATTCTAAAAGTGCTTTTGGCTCAAATTTGCAGCAATTTTCAATGGATTAAGCTTTATTTTAATGAACAATAACAAGAAAAGTGTGATGGAATGTCCTAAGAGGTTACTAAGCTACCAAAAAGGGCATTTATTCCCCAGTGGAGTCACCAATTTTTTTTTGGGAAAACTATTATTTCTAAGAAATGTTAGCCCTCTAGGTTTGGTAGCTAACCTAGAAACAACAATCAAAGCAATTCACTATATTTCCTATGAGTGATATATAAGAAAGAGATTATGAAAGACCAACCTGTAACTTTCGCTTGAATCCTCGCTTGATCTCCCTCTCCTTTGACCGATCTTGTAACTCCTCCCCGTACTTAACACGCTTGAAGAGTACCTGCACATCTACAGAAACAAATACCTGTCAAAGCATAATGATCCATCACAACATAAACATCAGAGAATTAGAAATATGATAAACAAATGAATATATTTACAGTTAACACAATCAATTGGGAAAAATATTGAAGAACATTATTGATAACAAGGAGAATTACAACCCATAAGAAGTTTGATCCAGTTCCATCCTCCCAGCTTCAAGCCTTCTTCACCTCATGAATCAGCAAGAACACACCAAAAATAGCACAATTCTCTCTCCTCAATACTGAAACTAGCAACACTTCCTTACAACTCAGAATAATTCAGCCCACTGATCTCTTGGATGAGAGATCCTTTTATAGATGATTGCAGGAGGTTGAGTCATCAATGGGGATGATGAATTCCTTTCTATTTTTAGGAATTGGTTCCATGAAAGAGGGGAATTGGAGGTGATCTCCTAATTCCCTTAGTCATCCTTGAGCAAATTCAGAGGGGTAAGTGGCATAGGAGAAGTTTCTAGAAGTTTCCATGAGCAACCAACTCTCAAACTCTCCTGGAATTTTGTCCTACCTCGCCCATCACACCTTCTAGAGGGCACAACTGTGATGCATAGCACTTTGACAGTGCAATACCTACTATGCATAGCACCCTAACACAAGGCTTTCAACAATGATTCATTTTAGGCACTTTCTGGATGAATTTTTAAATGGAACTTTTGGGGAATGAGGCATTCAGATAACTTAGGTCCTTTAGGGCATAAAAAAACTATTTTAGGGGTTGATGAACCCTAATACATCGACATGTGAGATGGGGTTGATGTGCCCAAATATGTCTATAACACCCCGCCCGATAAAGTTCGGACAACAAAGGAGGGCCGAGGAGTGAGGTAGACTGTCGGATCTCGGGGGAGTGTGCAGGATGAAAAATATGTGAATGAGTTTTAATGTGACAGGGTGGAAAGTGATGGTGGGGTCCAGAGTTATAGTGGATGTGACATGCGAAGGGTATGGGGTATGGAAAATGAATGAATAAAGTTCGAATATCACAAATAACATTGATATTTACATTTTATTGTTAATTAAAACCAATCAACATACACATATGTATTGTATGTTCTGACTTAGGATAAAAATCCTATCATGCTCCAATTTCATTTCTCTACCTACCCTTACTTTCCTAATATTTTTTCAATCTTAGTCACTCGAGGGCATTTAGACTAGCGACTCAACATTTTCCTTTTAATTTTTAATCTACTTATATCCGCTTATTGCTTCCATTGGCTCAGATTGAACTGTTGAGCCAATTTTATTTGCTACCTATTGACAACAAATTTAAATCAAATCCAATCATGATTAAACTATATAATTGGATTGTATAAAGTAGTGTGACATTTAAACAATCTGCACACAACTTTTTATTTGCAAAAATAAACTTTGACTGAGAGTAGTGGCATTTGGATTTGTAACACTTTCAAAATTTATTATTTTTTCTTTTCTCTCTAATCTAACAATAAAAAATTGTGCCTTCCTTTTTTAGGGCATCTATTCTAAAATTTTATTTGATATGGACTTATTCATCAAAATATCCCTAACATTTTTTGATTCAATATTCTTTTTGTGAATATCCTAACTTAACATTTTTTGTAATGATTTTCATTTTTTGACTAGTTGATGCTAACTTAACAAAACCAAAAAATGCTACAACGGTACCTTAAAAGTCGTGGAGCCTCCAGAGTGGCTATTGGATGTGAATGTGTCATTGGTGGGCAACCATTGAAGGATCTGGGAAAAGTTATCCACCATTGCACTCCTTTGTTTCTTGAGGGCCTCCTCAAGAAATATTTTGATAGGATCTCCTGCTCCCTCGTCTTTATTTTCTTCCCCCATGGGTGGTTGTTAGGGTTTGCGAGGCTGATCTTAAAAAAGTTCAACTAGATTGAGCCCTAAGTCTTTATATCCCGACCTCGTTGGGGACATGCAAAGAAAAATAGAGATAGAACAAACCACTCTGATACCACTGATCTATATTTAAACAAGAATGCAACAAATTACAATAACCTTAAATACAGAGATGCAACAGAAATAACACTTCATTTCATTAATATCAAATACTGAAATATGCTTACAAATAGAATGGAAATAAGACTAGCTCAAGAGATGGTAGCTTATCTATGAGAAGAGATGTGGTGGCTACATGTCTCTAAATTGAGTTATAATGATGCTCAAGGGCCTTTTTATTATTGAGCAATAAGATAAAATGCTAAACAACTAAAACCCTAACTTGAGGAGATGTAACACAAAGAGTTTATCGGCCTCATTGGGGTTAGTTGGGAAACCAACTTTCCGGGGTTGTAACTTGGTCATATTATCTTTGTTTGATGCGTATGATACCTCGTTGGAAAGATATCTTTGACGAATACAACTGCTAATGTGATCTCAATAGAAGTCACTAGATTTCATTTTTTACAAAAAAACATCGTTTAGGGCCTCAAAATGGCTCCAGAAGTTCAGGTCCTAAAAAACTACCAAAAATAGTAAATTGTGCTACAATTAAGGAAATTGAAAAAGAAAAAAAAAAGAACTAAAAGAAAAATGGTGAGTGAGAGAGGTAGAGAAGGGTAAGAGAGAGAGAGGGAGACATAATGATGGAGGTGGGAGAGAGAGAAGGAGAGAGGGAGGGAGATAGTGAGAGGATTGGAGGACAGAGAGAGAGAAAGAGAGAGATATAGGGGAAGAGAGAGGGCGGCAAGAGAGAAAGGGAGAGAGAGGAAGGATGAGAGAGAAGAAGAGAGAGGGAGGGATAAAGAGATGGAGTTAGAGATGGAGAGAGGGAGGGAAGAAGAAAGACATAGAGAGTGAGAAGTGGAGAGGTAAAGGGAGTGACAAGGGAGAGATGGAGAGAGAGTGTGTATGTTTAGGGATGAGATAAAGAGACAAAGGAGAGATGGAGACAAGGGGGGAGAGAAGGAGAAAGGGAGGGATACAGTAACATGGTTGGAGAGAGAGAGAGAGAGGATTGGATGGAAAAGAGAGAGAGAGAGGGGGGAAGTTAGAGGAAGGTAGGAGAGAAAGGGAGAGAGAGGGGGGAAGTTAGAGGGAGGAAGGAGAGAGAGGGAGAGAGAGGGAGGAAGAGAGAGGGAGAGGAAGAGAGTGATGCAGGAAGAGAGAGGATTGGGGAGAGAGAAAGATGGGGGAAGAGAGAGGGATGTAGGAGAGAATGTGAGAGAGAGGAAGGACGAGAGATAGGACTTGAGTGAGAGAAGGAGAGAGGGAGGGATAGAGAGATGGATTTATAAGTGGGAGTGAGGGAGGGAAGACGAAAGACACAAAGAGTGAGAAGTGCAGAGGGAGAGGGAGTGACTAGGATGAGATGGAGAGAGAGTGTGTATGTTTGGGGGTGGGATAATGAGACAAAGAAGGATATTGATCCAAATTGGATCCTTAAACATTTCAAATGACTGTTTCAAAATTATGTTAGATCAAATCTTATGAATAACAAGTATCAGAAATGACCTCTAGACAATGGCAATTGTGGCCAACAAGGAACAATGAGGACCATCGATCAAAGCGTGCTAACCGTTGGCCCATGGAGACTATGCATGGATGCAAATTGGCAAGCTAAAGCCTAGATCCAGAAACAGAGGTAGTTTCTGATAGGCGATTAGCGCAAAAAAAACCCTCAAGGAAGGAAAGCCCCAAGCGCTCGATCACGAGGGAAAATAGGAAACCATGCGGAAAATGTCAGAAGGTGGGTCCTGTGCCCAAAACCGGCAGGATATCACGTGAACTTCAAGTTGTAAGTGGGTTTGGCCGAGCTCAGTGTGACGCCATACACTAGGTGACATATGTCCAGCAGATGAGAGAGAAAATAGCTTACATTGTGTGAGTAATGGTCCAGGAACTTACCCGCGCGATATAGACAGAGATCGTAGGATCTGGAGGCTCTAGATGAACGATGGAGAATTAACCCGATGGATGATTGGATTTGATGGGAAAATAGACTGAGCCACATAAAGATTTGAGGTCTAGCATGATCGATGAGCTGGCAGGAGAATCAATTTCGCGGCAAATCCTGAAGTAAAAGAAGTAACGATCGTTTAAATAAATCTGACACTCAGTCCATATGGCAACAAGTGGCCACCTCTCTGTGCAACGTTACACAATGATGATGACGCAGAGCAGGGAATTCCAGCAGACAAAGGTGGGCGATCCAAAGATCCAAGAAGAGGAAATGAACAGTCAGGGAGCAAATTGGATTTAAGCCACGAATAGACAAAGAGCAGAGAGGGAGACAAAAGAAGAGAGAAGGAAGTGAATTGAAGAGAACAGAGAAGCTGAGCTAACCTGCAGAGCAAAGGAAGCATCGAGCAGATAGAATAGAGAGAGTTCGAGATTCTGTGAACTCCAGAGAAGGCTTGAGAGGTTCAAGCAACTCCTCTGTGTATATCTATCAGGTACTGAGTACTGAATTAGACTCATACCATTGAGACCAATTGAGATCAAGATTCAGTAAGGGGGAGTCTGTGTAATGTAGAGGCTTGGGGGATCCAAGTACCACCGTATTGATCATCATCTATTAAGTGAGACTCAAATTGAGCTCCTTATTGTAAAATCTCTACTTAAGACACAATAGAAAAAGCAACCATTGAAGCTAGACTAGGAGACGTAGCCCAGGAGCATTGGGTGAACTCCTTATTAAATTTGTTGTGTTCTGTATTTTCTTACTATGTTTCTCTTACTGTTTCAAGTGTCTATGTATTTTTCAATATTATCAATCCATTGCTTAAAATAATATAGACACAACCCAGCACATGGGTCTGTAATACCTTCATTAATTAACTGAGATAATTCACAAGTGATTTTCATATCAAGTGGTATCAGAGCTCCTAGTTTGTTTAAGGTTAGAGAAGCTTGATCTGTATTTTGTTGTTGAATGCTAACTATATCAAAGCTTAAATTAGGAGGAGAGCTGGTCAAAACTAACCCGAAGATTGGAAGAGTCTATCCTTAGAAGAAAATGTCAAAAGAAAGTCCATTGGGGCCAGACCCTCAATTTATAGATATTTTCCTGGCCATGAGGTCCATGGTAGAGGAAATGTATAAGGACATTAGGAAACATAAAGATGAGGATTCATTAGGCTCCAAACAAGATAAAGGAGAAGAAGAATCTCTCCTCCATGACCACTCAAAAGGCAAAGGGAAAGAAGAAAGCTTTCTCACACCTCCTAATAGCCTTGAACATAAAATGAAGACATCTTTGATTAAATTAGATGTTAAATTTGATTTACGCATATATGATGGAGAGTTGAATGCAAAGAAGCTGTTTAATTGGATCAAACAAATTGATGTTTATTGCAGAGTGCAGAGTATCGACTCAGACAAGAGTAAGATTTAGCTAGTTAGCCTATGCCTCGGAGACACTTCCTTGGTATGGTGGGAAGGCAGGACACAAGATGACATGAAGAAACATGGTAAGATCCTTTCTGTTTGGAGTGAATTTGTTTCTATAATAAAAAAGTAGTTCTATCCACTAACTTACATGTAGCAAGCCATGATGAGCTGGCAAACTCTTTGCCAATTGAAAGGGCAAAGTGTACAGGGTTACACTCAAGAATTTAGGAAGAGAGCTTTGATTCTAGGAATTTCATTAGACTCATCTGAGACTTTGTTGAAGTAAATAAGGGGTCTACACAGCTACATGAGGCACACTATCCTCATGTTTAATCCCACTAGTATGGATAAGATATCTTTTCAAGCTACGCATCTAGAAGCTAGAGGAAAGAATGGGAACCCAGAAGTTGGGGGATCATCCAAACCCATTGCAAGCAAGAATAAGGAGAAAAGGAAACAGAAATGGAAAGAAAGGAAGGCCAATACTACACAAAAGACGAAGTCTTCATGCACTCACTGTAAAAAGGATGGGCATGATGATGAGCACTGTTGGATTCTCCTTCTGGAGCTGAGACCTAAGAAGTTCGAAGGCAAGAAGAAGAAGACTGTTGCAGCTATTCAGAAAGATTTGGGGTCAGACTCATGATATGAAACAACCATTGCAACCACAGGTATAAAAGGTAAAAATTCTAAAGCGTCTACTAGTAATTCTGCACAATCTATTAATGATGAAGAAAATGAGAGAAAAATACATGAGCTTTTCCATATTCGAGTTGTTTCCAAACATCAAAAGATTGATACTTTGTTTGATAGTGGTTCACAAGTAAAGTTAATTTCTGAAGCAATTGTAAATACGTTGGGATTACTGACTACAGCTCACAAGAAACCATACTCATTAGGTTGCTTAAGTGATAAAGCACAACTACAAGTGACTAGACAATGTAAACTTAAGTTTTCTTTTGGGTCAACATTTGTAGATGAGGTTGAGTTAGATATAGTTCCTCCATATATATGTGGAATTGTTTTAAGAAGTCCTTACTTGTATGATAGAAAAGGTATTTTCTATAGAGTTGAGAACAAGTATCCACTCATTAAATATGGAATCGAATATTTTGTAAGAGATCATAAGCTCAAGAATAATTACACTCTCATAAACTCAGAGCAGATGAAACGAATTATAAATTCATGCAAACAATTTTTACTGATGGTTGTAAAGGAAAAGAAACCTGATAAAACCAATTTATTTGAGGGATATGATGCTAAACAAAAAGATGATTTGAAAAATTTGTTTCAAAGTATGATATCTTGTTCAAGAACCTAAAGGTCTGCCACCCAAAAAGGAAATAGTGCATGATATGCAGCAAGATGCTTCATTGCCTAACATCGGAATGTATAGATTATCTGCATTAGAGAATGCAGAAATCAAGAAGCAGATGCAGGAGTTGCTCGAGAAGGGATTCATCAGACCTAGCACATCACCATGTAGGTCTCCAATCATTTTGGTGAGAAAAAAAGATGGCTTGTGGAGAATGTGCATTGATTACCGAGCACTGAATAAGATAAAGATAAAAAATTGTTATCCCCTTCCTCGCATAAATGACCTATTAGATCAATTGAAAGAAGATTTTTATTTTTCCAAGCTAGACTTGCATAGTGGATATCATCAGGTCAGAGTTGCAGAACATGATGCATGGAAGACTGCTTTCAAAACAAAGCAGAGATTGTATGAGTGGCTAGTTATGCCTTTTCGCTTAACTAATGCTCCTGCTACTTTCATGAGAATAATGAATGATGTACTCAGACCATTTCTTGATGATTTTTTTATTGTATATCTAGATGACATTATTATATTTAGAAAAACGTGGGAAGAACATTTAAAGCATGTTAACCAGACACTAGATGTTTTGAAAAGAGAAAAACTTTATTTTAAACTCTCAAACTGTGAATTTTGCAAAACATCTTTGAATTATTTGGGACACATAGTAGGGGGTGGTGAATTGAAGATAGATCCCTCTAAAGTTGTAGTCATTATAAATTAGCCTAAACCAAAATCTGCTATAGAAGTGAGAAGCTTCTTAGGAGCAGCACAATATTGGAGAAAGTTCATTTCAAACTTTTCTTTGATTACAACTCCCTTACATGCTTTGACAGGATTTAATAAAGTGTTTCAGTGGGGAGGCAAACAGTAGAAAACCTTTGACACCTTGAAAGAAAGGATTAGTATAGCACCAGTATTAGCACTGCCTGATCTTCAAAGACCATTTGAGATCCAAACATATGTGAGTGACTATGTCATGGGAGTAGTGTTGATACAGCACGGTAAACCCATATGTTATCATTCTGAGACATTTAATTTTGCAATAGTTAACTATCCAACATATGATAAAGAATTGTATGCATTATTACAGAGTGTGAAAAAGTGGAAACATTATTTAATGGGCAAAGAGACAATTATACATACTGATCATTAGCCACTTCAATATCTACACTCCCAAACTAAGTTGCAACAATCAAGACACTATAGATGGATGGGTTTTCTACAAAAGTTTCATTTAGTCATCAGATATAAAAAGGGCATACACAATAAAGTTGCAGATATGTTATCTAGACCTATTATAAATGCATCCACTATACTTAAGCATAATTCAGTACTGCATGAGAGCTACATTGAATAATATTATCAAGATATAGATTTCAAAGATGTATATGCAACTTTAAGTGAAGGCAAACAAGTAGAAGAATTGGATTATCACATTAAGGACCAAATCTTGTATCATTGTGGGAAGCTATGCATTCCACAAACTTAAAGGGTAAAGATAATTTGAGAAGCACACACTTCTCTAATATCAGGTCACTTTGGGGTAAGTAAAATGGTTGCACGGCTGCAAATATTTTGTTATTCACCAAAAATGAATGGGACAATTTCTAGATATGTAAGAGGGTGTACCATGTGTGCTAAAATCAAGCCCAACAATAGAAAACTAGGCTTGTACACTCCACTGATAGTTCCTTCTCATCCTTGGGAAAGTATTTCCATGGACTCTATTGCAGGACTACCTAGATCTAGGAAAGGTCATGACTATTTATATGTTGTTGTGGATAGGTTCAACAAAATGTGTATTTAGATACCTTGTAATAAACAGATTATAGTTGAACAAACTACAAAGTTGTTCTTTCAGCATGTATGGGTTCAATTTGGATTACCCACTTCCATTGTATCTGATTGAGACACCCGATTTGTTAGGAAGTTTTGGTTGAGTCTATGGGAACTGATGGACACCAAACTGAAGAAAAACACAACCTTTCATCCACAAATGGATGGCCAGAAAGAAATAGTCAATAGGACAATGATCCAATTGCTCAGAGGCTATTGCAGCAAGCATCCCAAGCTTTGGGATGAACATTTGTATTATGTGCAACATGCTTACAACCCAACAAAGCATTCTTCTACACATAGATCTCCTTTTGAGACATGTTTTGGTTTCACACCAAGGTATTCCTTGGATTTTGTCTTTGGTAAAGACATAGTAGTTGATGGACACAGTGATGTCGACAAGGCAACCAAGTTCATTGAAAAAATCCAAGAGATTCACCAGGCATTACAGGAAGAGCTGGAAAAGAGACAAGCCAAATACAAGGCAAGGCATGACAAGCATCGGATGGAGCATAGTTTCCAAGTTGGTGATCAAGTCTGGCTGTATATTAGCAAAGACAAAACGCAAGGTGAAGGTAAATAGCTAAAGCCAACAAGGTATGGACCTTTGAAGGTACTTGAGAAAATTGGTTAGAATTCTTTTCACCTTGATTTACCAACTTACATGCACATCTACCCAGTCATTAATGCAGACAACTTGAGAATATTTGAACCTTCATGAATTGAAGATCCCGAAGAGTGAACTCAATTGCCTTCAATTGATGATCCTTTCCCTGAATATCTCAATGAATTGCAGAAAGACACAGTTTTGGATAGGAAGGTGAGAACGACACATAGGGGAGATGATGAGTACCTCAGGATTGGACTCAAGAGTTCAAAGCCAAGCAGTGCAAAATGGATAGATATTGGACAAGTGAGACAGTTATATTCTCACTTAGCCAATGCTTGAAAGCCAACTTTTGGTGGTCCAAAAGCTTTTTTAGTGGGAAGGCCGTGATCCGAATTGGATTCTTAAACATTTCTCATGACTGTCTCAAAATTATGTCAGATCAAATATTATGAATAACAAGTATCAGAAATGACCTCTAGACAATGGCAATTGTGGCCAGCAAGGAACAACAAGGACCCTCAGTCAAAGCGTGCTGATCGTTGGCCCATGGAGACTGTGCATGGACGTAAATTGGCAATCAGAAGCCTGGATCTAGAAACAGAGGCAGTTTCTAATACGCAATTAGGCAAAGAAAACCCTCAGAGAAGGAAAGCCCCGAGCACTCGGTCACGAGGGAAAATAGGAAACCATGCGGAAAATGTTAGAAGGTGGGTCCTGCGCCCAAAGCCGGTAGGATATCGCATGAAGTTTGAGCGGTAAGTGGGTTTGGCCGAGTTCAGCATGATGCCATACACTGGGCGACGCGTGTCCAACAAATGAGAGAGAAAACCACTTACATCATGTGAGTAACGGTGGAGCAACTTACCCGCATGATATAAATGGAGACTGTAGAATCTAAAGGCTCTAGATCAACAACAGAGAATTAACCCGATGGATGACCGCATTTGACGGGAAAATAGACTGAGGCACAGAAATAATGACCGTTTAAAGAAAACTGACACTCAGTTCATAAGGTGACAAGTGGCCACCTCTTTGTGTAGCATTACAAAGCGATGATGATGCAGAGAAAGGAATTCTAGTGGACAGAGGCAGGCGATCCAAAGAGCTGGGAAGAGGAAATGAAAAGTCAAGTAGTAGATTGGCTTTAAGCCATGAACAGACAAAGAGCAGAGAGGGAGATAGAAGAAGAGAGAAGGAAGTGAATTGCAGAGAACAAAGAAGCTGAGATAACCTGCAGAGAAAAGGCAACATCGAGCAGATAGAATAGAGAGAGTCTAAGAATCTGTGAACTCTAGAGAAGGCTTGAGAGGTTCAAGCAACTCCTCTATGTATACCTATCAGGTACTGAGTAACAAATTGGATTCATACCATTGAGACTAGTTGAGGTGGAGATTTAGTAAGGGGTATTCTATGTACTCTATAGGCTTGGGGGATCGAAGTACCACCATACCGATCATCATCTATTAAGTGAGACTCAAATTGAGCTCCTTATTGTAAAATATCTACTTAAGACACAATAAGGCCACCACTGAAGCTGGACTAGGAGACGTAGCCCAAGAGGATTGCGTGAATTCCTTATTAAATTTGTTGTGTTCTATATTTGCTTACTGTGTTTCTCTTACTGTTTCAAGTGTTTGTGTATTTCACAATCTTATCGATCCGTTTCTTAAAATAACATAGACACACCCTAGCACATGGGTGTGTAATACCTTCAATAATTAACTGAGATCATTCGCAAGTTATTTTCAGATCAAATATATGGAGAGAAGGGGGGAGAGAAGGAGAGATAGAGGCATATAGTAACATAGTTGGAGGGCGAAGAGAGAGAGAGAGAGAGAGAGAGAGAGAGAGAGAGAGAGAGAGGTTGGAGAGAGAGGAAGGAAGATAGAGAGGATGTGAGAAAGTGGAGAGAGGTAGGAAAAGAGAGATGGGGATGGAGGGGGATAGAGAAGGAGGTAAGAAGAAATACATAGAGAAAGAAAGGTGGAAGGAGAGAGAGAGAGCGAGTGATAAGGAAGATGGAGAGAGAGGGAGAGAGGGAAACATGACAGAAGAGAGATAGAAGTGGGGGACAGGGAGAGAAGGGGAAGAGAGAGATAGAGAGAGAGAGAGAGAGGAGGAGGGAGTGACAGATATATAGATTGGATAAAGAGAGTGTATGTTTTGGGGGTGATATAGAGAGATAAAGGGAGGTAGAGATATAGCCGGAAGGTGTAGAGAGGGAAGAAGAGAGAGATGGAGACATAGAGGGAGGGACAAAGAAATTGATAGATATGGATTGAGAGAGCGTGTGAGTTTGGGGCTGAGATATAGAGACAAAGAAAGAGAGATGGAGGGAGATATAGACATAGATGGATGGGGGAGAGAGGGAAGAAGATTTCTTGCACTAGATGCATTGATTTCAGTGTAGGTGGTGATTTCTAATCCTATTTGATTGTTTGCACTAGATGCATTCATTTTAGTGTAAATGTTGCTTTCTAATGATATTTTATTACTTGCACTAGATGCATTAATTTCAATGTAGATGATTTCTAATCCTATTTGATTTCTTGCACTAAATACATTGGTTTTAGTGTAGATGGTGATTTATAATCTTGTTTGTTTGCTTTCACTAGATGCATTAATTTCAATGTAGAGGTTTATTTCTAATTATATTTGATTGATTGCACTAGATGCATTGATTTCAATGTATATTGATTCTAATACTATTTGATTATTTACATTAGATGTGTTGATTTCACTATAGATGTTATTTTCTAATATTATTTGATTGCTTGCATTAGATGCATTGATTTCATTGTAGATGTTGATTTTTGATTTGATGTAATTGGATGTATGATGGTACATTAATTTTAAACTGATTGGATTAACAATGTGCATTGATTTCAGTGTAAGAATTATTGACAATGTACATTGGTTTTTGTGGTATAGTAATTCAACCTTTTAATAAATTTGGAGAGAAAGAGAGAAAAGGTATGATATTTCCTACAAAATCTCAATCTAAAGATTTAAATGGTTTACGATTTTAAGTGTCATTGTCATATAATCGATATGAAAAGATGACAAAACTAACAAGGGTGACAATAAGAATAGTAAAAGAAAATAGTTTTAGATTGATGACTATGAAGGCTATTTGTAATTGACTAGATTCTTATTATTAACATTTTTTATCATTAAACACTATTACATTGTCACTTTGCATTCACAATTTTTATTTCATCATTTTTCATCATTAAAGTTATTATCAATATTTATCATCTCAAGAAACTAAGGTAACTAAGAAAATTTAAAATTAAAATGACGAGATAAATCTCAGACATATTTAGCATATTTAAAATGATTATATTAATATTAGATGTATTTATATATTATTGATAAAATTAATCATATGTTTGATAGATATTCCTTGTCCAGACATGACTGTAACCAACTTAGATCGATCTTAAGTCTAAATCTATCAATCGCCGAGAGGGATCAAATCTCTCGAGGCACACACCTTTCCTCACGTTTTGCACTCAAAAAATAGGTTCACACCTCTAGAGATTTGATCCCTATCGATTCTTGATAGATCTTGCGTTAAGATGGATCTAGGCTAGTATTAATCAAATGTTAGATAGTTTGATAGTGAATGCATTTTTTGAAATGATAGGTAGGGCTCATGGAGTAAAAGGTTGAATAAAGGGAGAGTGATGGTGTGAAGTTAGAGATGGTGCATATGCCCTGTTTTGAAGACTAAGCACATGGTTAGAGAGGAAGAGGGCGAGATTGGAGCTAGAAGAGTATAGATGTGCGTATGTCATTGGAGTTGTAGTGTGTGTTACACAAAAATATCATCGCCATGATTATTTGTAGTCAGTATGGGTCTATCATCACTTGTACTGTCCTCCTAAGCAAGTCTCAGACCTCAGCTCTTCAAGTCAAGCTTTGAAATTGAGAGAAAGACATTGAAAATCAATAAAACTCTGGTTCCACACTTTCTCTCACTGTTACCTGTGGTCCCGCACCTTCTGTTTACAAAAAATGCGGACCTGCCCGCTCTGTCCCTAAAGGTGTGGGTGCGGACCCCTGTGAAAGTCAAAAGGCGCAAGTTTATTCTAAAAAACTCACTTTGGGTTAATTCTAGATGATTCTAGAAGGAATTTTGACGTGGATTGGCCGCTCTTAGGTGGTTCATGCATCCCAAAAGAGAAGGAGCTAACCCCTTGATGAGAGGAGCTATCCCTCTGAAGGAGGGCTTTATCCCTTTGAAGGAGGACCTAGTAACTTCCCTCCATTGCACTATAAATTCAGGCATTGGGCTAGTTGCTAGAGAGGTTAGAAGCTGAACATTTTTTAGGGTAAATGCTGGTGAAATTAAGACTTCCTAGTTAAGCTTGAGAGGAGAGATCACATACCTTTTTGGCTTCATTGGGAAGAGAGTGAAACTTTTCAAAGTAGAGGAGACTTCTTGCTCGACCCTGGGAGGAGCTTGTATAGCGTCAAGGCACGGGTTGTAAAGTTCTTCTTGATTTGAATTAATACAATAAAACTCATTTTTCTCAACAAATTGTCTCATGTCATTTGTTTCATGAATTCCTTGACTTTCATGTTAAATATGTTTTATGATATTGGCTTTTCAGGTGCTATTTAATTTGTTTTCTTGTTTGTGTTTACAGATTCACAACAAGGGAGCTCATTTGGATCGAAAGAGTGAGGCTTCCACAAACTTGCGTTGGACCCAAGGTAGGCCTAAAACACTTGTTTTCCTTTGTTTATAAAAGCATATTTAGAGAAAGATAGTGAGTGATTGGTTTGCTTGTCATTAGGTCTTCTTTAGATTCTAGGAAGGTCTATCTTGTCCGCAAGATCGACTTATTCCGTGTGACAAAATGGCGACTCCACTGGGGACTTGATTTTTTCCTTGTTTTTAATTTGACCTAAGAAACTGTGTTTTTGTTTCTGTTTTTGGCTTGTTGTGTGTGGAATTGGGTAGAAATTGTAGATCCAGGGTTATTTTTCGTTTTTCATAGCTTTGGGAGAGGACCGCACCCTAGCCTTTTGACACAGTGCGTACTTATCCACACTTTTGCTTTTAGCACAAAGCGGTACCGCACCTGTGTTAACTGTGGGCCTACGGACCCTGTCAAAATTTTGAAAAACCTAAGATTTCCTTTGTTAGTTAGCTTAGTTTTTGTTTAGGAGTTATTATCCACTTCCTAGACCTGCATATAACCTGTCAGAAGCTTTCCTTAGGTTGATTTCATTAGTGTTAGGGTTTTAGGTGAAATTCCTAGGAGTTTTGCTTGTTGGGTTTGTTTTTCATCTTGGTCTTGTAGTAGCTCTGAGCTTAGAAGTTGTAGGGACCTCAGATCACCCTGGTTTCTACCAGTCTTCTTATGAGTCTGACCATTAATGAAATCTACCCTTGTTGAGGAATCCACTTTGTGTTTTCTCTTTACAAAACTTCGAAAAGCTTGTGTTTAAAAGTTTGGATTTTCATTTTTAAAAAAGAAAACAAAATTGGTTGTTTTTGACTGATTTGTGATTCTACATGAATTGGTCCTTAGTTTACATCTAGCTAAGTAAAACATCCTTAAAAAAGACATCATGTAGGCTTTGACTTCAAATAGGTTTTTATAATTTATAGATCTCAAAGTTAGTCATTTCCATAGTTTTGAGTGTTTTATCAAAAAATAAAAAAATCTCTTTTGGAAAAAGTTTGTTTTTTGCAGTGGTTGAGTGCTTTGAAACGAAAAGGGACAATTTTTGTGAAAATAAGTAGTTGTCTCGTTTTGAGTGCATTGGAAAGGACAAAAGCTCTTCTTTTAATTTGTTTGTTAAGAAAGATTTGTGTTTACAAAGTATTTTCATTCTCAAACTCTTTCTTAGATAGAAGTTCATCGAAGGGAAAAGAGTGTTTAAATCATCTTAGGTGCATTTTTAGTGATTTTGAGTCGAGTCTTCATACCACGAGTTTCATCTCTGCACCTTTTGACTTAAACAAAAACCAATAAAAATAACGCTTAAAGTAAAATTCATCTAGTAACATTTTTATTTCTAGGGCTCTGATACACCAACTTAGCTTAGGCTAGTGTCTTAGAGTAGGAGAGTAATTAACTCTCCAAGACAGTAAAAAAAACAAGTAGTTGTATCTTGTGTTAGGGAAGAAATCCAATTGTTGCTTTTATGCTTGGGAAAGCTCCTCTTAAAGGAGAAGCACGAGATCGTGTTCGAACCAGTGTGGGAATCAATCCTTCGTCATTGGGAACAACACCAGATATTCACGTATTAAAAATGATAAACCTTGGATTAACCATTGTCGAGGAGCTTGGGGTCACTTGTTGGTAAACCTTGGATTATGTCAAGGAGCCTTCAAGGGGATTGAGCTTGCTACTCTGCCCTTGCGTGCATATCGGATTGTAGACCATTCCCCCAGGTATATTTGTTTCAGTTGGTAACCTTAGTGGCCATATTCTTTAGGATTCTTCCTAAGGTGACAGTGGTGGGAAGATCCCACTGTACCTGGAGCAGACATCGGCTAGACTCACTTGGATTTTCTGGGGGATTCTCTTCACTCGAGACGGTTAAGTGGAGGAACTTGTGCCAGTCTATTCATTAAGCAGGTTGCTGGGGTAACTGTTCCAACCGCCATTTCTATATTGAACTCTGTGACGTTGGATTTCATCACCAACTAGTGTTTTCAGTACGGAAAGTTACTGTTTGTGTGTGTTTGATCTCCTAGATTCTTTAGGCGTGTGATTCAAATTTGTTCGGTTCTTTAGAGGCTTTAGGTGGTTTTCATTGATATTTTACTTTGTTTGCGTGTGAAGTAGTTAAAAGTTTTTAACCGTGGCTGAATTACCGAGGAAGTCCCGTAGACTTCGGGGCCAACCTCCTGAGTTTTCACCGAGCCATCCTGAAGGGTTGAAAGTCCTCGTAACTCCTAGAGACAGTAGAGTTGGGTCACCTGAAGAAGGAGAGTCTTCTTTGGTGGTACATCTTGATTTTCAAGCTTTAATAGCATATTATAATCCACAATTAGTGTCTGTTTCAAAAGTTACTGGTAGCTTTTCATCTACTAGTGATATAGGTGAGGAACCTGAAATATCCGAACCTGAAAGTGAATTTGCTACTACTCCGACATCGGGGTTTGCTTCTCCAGCTTCTAGTGGTCCTGGTTCACCTAGGGTAGAAAGAATAATCACCCAAGATCTTCCTTCTGGACTTATAGCTATCGAAGAACTTGCTACTTCTGAAGAAGAAGTAGGCATCCCTATCCCTGAAAATCAACCTGTTATTGAGCTAAGTGAGCGTGAATCAATTTTTTACAGTCCACCTAGGAGCAGTGCTTGGTATCTTTCTTTGATTAATTTCATAGAAAACCCAGGGTTAAGTTTTTCACCACCTCGTGTTTCTTATCACCCAACACCTAGAAGTTATTATCCTCCGTTAAATATGTCAAGAAAGTTGTCCATGTTTACTCAATCGCGTGAATCCTTTTTGTACGGTGGTCCTTCTGTTCCCTCTGGGTATCAATCGCTTTCTTGTACTTTTTTGGGACCATCTCATCAACCCATTGAACAAGGGTTATTAACTGGAAGCAACGGTACTAAGCCATTGAGCGTAGAAGATATTCTCATGATGTCAGGTTCTATTCCCAATCCTTAACCTCAAGGTGGCCAGTTACCGCCTGGGGGCCAGCCTCAATTATCGCCTGGGGGGCAACCTCAAGGTACCCAATTTGCGTCTAGGGGGCAACCTCAAGGATAGTACATACCTACAGGACAGTAAGTTCCTCAAGGTCAACCCCAGACTCAATATGTACCCCAAGGTCAACCCCAGTATCAATTTATACCTCAAGGTCAACCCCAGTATCAGTACGTGCCTCAAGGGTATCAACCCCAAGGTCAGTACTTGAACCAAGGTTTCCAACCACCCTCCGGTCAATCATATGTTCAAGGAATGGGAAATGTACCTTTGAATTATCAATCTTACCCTCAACCGGGTTATGGTCCTCAATATTCTCAACCTGTTATGGGTCCGTACCCCGGAATGAATGTAGTGTGCGATCCATCGCAAACTCAACAGGTGTTGTAGCCAAATGTACAATTTTCATCTCAAACTGGACAACCCTTAGTTTCTGGTACACCCCAGCAACCTGTCCAGTCAAATATTCAAACTTCTGTACCTTCGGTAGTTTCTCAGCCTGGGCCTAGTATGCCTTGTACTCTGCCTCAAACGACTGTTGCAACTGCCGCAACATCTGATCAATCTACCCCACCTACTTCCGGAGTATCGACAGCTTCGGTTTCTACTGTTCCTGTATCTACTCCTCAAACATCTTTACCTCCGTCTAGATCTACGATTCAAACTTTGGTTCAGATGCCTGTAGGACAACCTGGTGCAAGTACGGTTGTCACAAGTCAACCACAATTTACTTATCAACTGTACCAGGGATAGTACCAATTCGGTCCTGCTGTGCAACAACCAGTCTATCAGTATCAACCATACCCTGGGTACAAATATCAACAACCTCAACAACCCTAGTACGGTCCAGTTAATCATGGTTTTCCGGGAGGATAAAATATCCCAAATGCAATTCCTATTCCTAGTTATCCTGGATATCCTCCTCCTAGGGCTGGTCTCATGACCCAGAGTTTTAGGGACCCTAATCGTCAGTTACCATTTATCGCAACTTTGGACTTGCCTGAGTTGTCGCGCCTAATGAACGATCCCATTAATTATCTTCCGTTTTGGCCGCCAATGCCGAATAAGTTGCCTAGTGATATTCCTAAGTTCGAAGGAAAATCAGGAGAGGACCCGTCGAACCATGTGATGACTTATCACCTCTGGAATGCATCTAACTCCATTTCAGATGATTCAATCCGTCAAAGACTTTTCTAGCACACTCTAATTGGTCTTGCGGCCAAGTGGTACATTGAGTTACCGTGAGGCACTTTTTATAATTTTAGTCAGTTAGCTACCTCGTTTTTAACTCATTTTCAGTTACCGGTCAGATATGACAATGGCACGGAATTGTTAACTTCATTAAATCAATCGACGTCCACTTACATTTCAGATCATATTCATGAATGGAGACGTCGACGACGTTTAGTGAAGGTTTTTATTCTGAACCAGATCTTGGCTGAACGGTTTGAAAAGTCTTTGTTGCCAAAGATCACTGAAGATGTAGCTAAGGCCGAAGTTGTTACTGAGGAGCAAGTAATTGCTCAAGCACAGTACCTTGACTTGGTCTATACTCAGTCAGGTACGTTACACGAGAAAATCCCCGATCTTCCCAAGCAAAATCAAATCATTGCATCTTCTTCGGGATCTCATGCCGTCGATGGTATTATTGGTACGGTTAACACTAAGAGTAAGAAGAAGTCTTCCAAGAATTATTCTCCTATCATAACCTTGCCTGGTTCCCTGACAGGAGATTCTTCCACGGAGATTTCTGCCGATATTCACGTTGTAGAGTCATCTACAGCCAAATCAAAATCCAGTGGGAATAAGAAAGGGAAGAAGAAGAATAAAGCGGACAAAAATTCAAAGGAGAAACCTGAAAAATCGGAATCCAATGATGAAAAATGCAAACCTCGTTATCCTTGTCTCATTTGTGACGATGAACATTTTACAAGAGATTGCCCTCATCGTGCAGAGGTTGCAAAGATTGTCAAAGGTTCCCAATGCCTACTGTTTTGAAGGATCCTTTTCCAAGTCAAGACAGTAAGATGATAGGTTCTTCCTCGAGTGCCAATGAAGAACCCATACTGATGATGTCCCATGTTAGGAGTGTGACTTGATCGCATGATTATGGTAGTAAAATTCCTTTTGATGGTAAAGAAGCAGAATCTTCTCATTCTAATCCATCAACCTCAGCTCCCGGTTCCGATCCACTATAGATCGAGAAACCTAATTCATACTTGGTAATCAAACCGCCCACCAAGGGTATACTTCGAAATTCAACTTTCAATCCACATGCGAGAGCAGCTCAGAACTATAACATTGTTGAGCATTTAGCTGTTTCACCCTCAGCAATGTCGGCTTTGGAAGTGCTGCAATCATGTCCAGCACAGCATAAATTACTTTTGTTGGCTATAGGAGTTGTTGACGTTCAGGACTCGAACCTAATAATTTTCGATCTAGAAAATAGTACACCACTCTTACCTCATCAAATGGCTTTCCAGATTCCAGTGATAGTAAAAAATAGGCCTATTCATCGGACTGTGATTGATGAGGGAGTCTCAACGTGTATTATGTCGATACAGTGTTGGAGATCGCTTGGTTCTCCTTCGCTAAATCAATCCTCGATGATTCTTAAGGCCTTTGATGGCCATGGGTTTCATCCTTTTGGCATTCTACAGGATTTGCCTATAGGGGTTGAAGGAAAAACCGTTAATCTAGATGTGGAGGTGGTTGATGCCCCTCTAGATTACAACCTTCTCTTGGGTCGAAGTTGGTCTTACGCTATGACAGCTGTCGTTTCATTGGTCTTTCGGGTTATAAAGTTTCTTCATAATGGAAAGATCATAACAATAGACCAGCTTGCTTACTTTTCATCCGACCCAGCCTCTTCTGAAAGTATTCAACATGTCGGTAAAACGACTATCCCGTATAAGGATGTTGGAGTAGGACTAGTTAAAGATGCCGGTTTACTGGGAACTTTTCCTTTTCCTCCGATCAACGCATCGTCTTCATTTGCAACCATTCATATGATTACGTCAGACACCATTGTTTATGATGATCCTTGGATCGTTCCTTCTGAATCTGAGATAGACTCATTTGGTGATGTCATGCCTTTGAGTCCATATGAAATTGCGTATGAGGCCATGCAATCATTTACCGACCCATCTTCAACCGAAATTGACTTAATGAATGTGGTCTGTGAAGAATCACTTTTCACATCAAGCTCGGATTCAATCACGTTTTCTGAACTTGTTCACTCTGATGAGCAAATTTGTGAAATCCTATGTGTAGATGATTTAGCATGGGAAGATCTCCATCACAGATCTTCGTTTTTACCTGAGAATGATCATTTTGAAAATTATTTTTCATCAATTTTTACGACTAAATATGTCAAGGAATCTCAGAATCCAATGAAACATCCTGATTCAGAGTTAAATTTGGGAAACATCTCTCGAACTATTCCTATTAACATTTCGGTTAAACCTGGAATTGTTGAAAACATTCATATAGGTGCCTCGTGTACAGATGACGAAATTCAAATATATAAGGCCCTATTTTAGGAATTCCACGACGTGTTTGCCTGGTCCTATGAGGAAATGCCAGGAATTGATCCCGCGATTGTTGTTCATGAAATAAAGACTTACCCGGATGCTAAACCCATCCGACAACGTTTGTGTTAGATTCACCCAAGAAAAGCTGCTGCAATTAAAGCAGAAGTTGAAAAATTACTCAAAGCAGGTTTCATTTATCTGATCCCATTAACGGATTGGGTATCGAATATTGTTCTGGTTAACAAAAGGCAAGGGACAATAAGAATACGTATCGATTATAGGGACATTAATCGAGCCTGTCCAAAGGACAATTACCCAACTCCCTATATCAATCAAATCATTGATGATTGTGCCGGCAGTGAAATATTCTCCTTCATGGATGGTTTTTCTGGATACAATCAAATCAATATTCTACTTGTCGATCAACCAAAAATGGCTTTCATTTGTCCATGGGGGACATTTGCTTATTGCAAATTACCTTTTGGGCTCAAGAATGCCAGAGCAACTTTTCAAAGGGCCATGTCTTATGCATTTCATGACATCAAGCACATTGTGCAACCCTATCTCGATGACTTGCCTGCTCATTCATTACATTGATCAAATCACCTCGTCCATTTACGAGCAATGTTTATGAGGTGTAGGAATTATTGGATTCTGTTGAATCCACACAAATGTGTTTTCTCTATAGAAATGGGTCGATTGCTGGGGTTTTTTGTTTCGAAAGCCAACATTCACGTCGATCCCTCAAAGGTTGAAGCTATTGTCAAATTGCCTCCTCCTTCGAGTCTTCGCCAACTGCAAAGTTTGCAAGGGAAAGAAAACTTTTTACGACAATTCATTCCTAACTACACCGAGGTTACAAAGGGTTTTACCTGGTTGTTGAAACAGAATACTCCATTCTATTGGGATGAGATAACTCAGAAATCTTTTGATGCACTCAAACACGCGTTGACCCATGCACCGTTATTGCATCCTCCCAACTACAACCAGGATTACTTCTTGTATCTCGCCGCCTCTCATTCCACCATTGGAATGGTCTTAGTTCAGGAAGATGAATTCGGAACTGAACATGTGATATATTACCTTAGTCGAAATTTAAATCCAACTGAGCTAAAATACTCACATGTGGAGAAATTGGCATTGGCAGCTGTTCAAGCTGTCCAATGTTTTCGTCACTACATTTTACTACGTAAAACTATAGTAATTTGGGATTGCAACCCTATGATCTACATTTTGACCAAGCAATTGCTAGGGGGCAAGTACTCTAAATGGACTGTTATCCTGCAGGAGTTTGACTTGGAATTTGAGAAATCTAAGTCTAAGAAATCTTTAGTTTTTGTAGAGTTAATGTGTGATTTCCCGCGTACTGATATGGAAACTGTGGCAGAGGAGCCCATTATGGACGAATCCTTGTTTCTAATCAGCACTTTAGATCCATGGTATGGGGATATCATCATTTATCTCCAGACCTAATCCTTTCGGCCAGAAATTTCAAGGTCAGAACGTCGGAAAATACGATTCTAGTCCCAACAATTCAGGATTATTGGAGATACTCTTTATCGCCGTGGGGCGGACTCTGTTTTTCGATGTTGTTTAACTCACAAGGAAGCTAAAATGGTTCTAAATGACTGTCACTCTGGAGCGTGTGGCGGTCATATGTCTGGGTATGCCATAGCCCAAAATATATTGCGCACTGGCTACTTCTGGCCGTCTTTGTTTAAAGATTGTATTACCGCGGTCCGAAGATGCCAAAACTGCCAAATTTTTGATCGAAAGATGCGCGCTCCACCTGCTCCTCTCCACCCTATAATTGTCATTGGTCCTTTTTCCATATGGGGTATCGATTTTATTACATGTAACCCTCACTCGGCCGGGGGGCATGCATATATCATCCTTGCGGTAGATTATTTTACCAGGTGGGCCGAGGCGATGCCCACATTTGAGGTAGACAGTAAGACAGCTGCAATTTTCATGTTCAATCACATAATTGCTAGGTTTGGTGTCCCACAAGCGATTATCACTGATCATGGGCATCATTTTTGAAACGTTATGATGACCGAACTTACAGGCCAGCTTGGTTTGCGTCGCGATAGTTCAACTCCT
The DNA here is from genome assembly GCA_031772625.1 of Pinus tabuliformis. Lineage (NCBI taxonomy): Eukaryota > Viridiplantae > Streptophyta > Pinopsida > Pinales > Pinaceae > Pinus > Pinus tabuliformis. Next base: position 162,323,821 of record CM062808.1, read on the forward strand.
TATTATCCACAAGTTAATGGTCTGGTTGAATCCATCAACAAAGTCTTAGTCATCATGATTCGACGAATCATTGAGATTCATCGGTCGAATTGGCATAACATGCTATTTTCAGCACTTTGGGCGTATCGAACTTCAGTAAAAACATCAACAGGGTTCACTCCTTTCCAACTAGTTTATGGCCTGGAAGCTGTGTTACCCATTGAATGCGAAATCCCGTCATTGCAAATGGCCATCGAGTTACTTCCAGCCACTTTCGAAGAGGAAAAGCGTTTGTTATACTTGGCTCAATTATATGAGAATTGACGTAATGCTGCATTGGCGATCGAGACTCACGCAAAATGTATGAAAGCTGAGTATGATCGAAATGTGACCACCCGAAATTTTTCAGAAGGAGATCTAGTCTTAGTTTACGATCAAGCTAATGATAAATTAGGCGTTGGAAAATTGGTTCCTATGTGGCATGGTCCCTATGTTGTCAAGCGAAAGCTAGCAAAAGGGGCCTATGAATTGGTAGACTTCGACGGGGACTCTTTAGGTAAACCCAAAAATGGTCTTTACCTGAAGAGTTATTATGCTTAAAGAATGGGTATGGAGATTTTAGTTAGGATAGTTTTTCTTTCTAGCTGGTGTGTTTTAGTTTAAAAAGTGTGCTTAGCTTAGAGAGTGTTTTTCATCATTACTCCTGCTTATCTTGGTTTTACTCTTGATATTGCAGATGTCGATGCCTCTCCAAACATACATTAGTTTCGCTGATGGTGCTTGTCGTAATACATGGAACATTTCTTCCGCAGCTTGGGTTATCTATTCGCCCTCTGACGAGTTGGTATCTATGCATGGGGTAAGCCTTGGTCAAACAACGAACAACATTGCCGAGTATAGTGTAGTGATTGAGTTATTATCTGAATCTATTTCATTTGGGATTCGGAGTTTGATAGTGAGGTTAGATTCTGAACTCGTTGTATTACAGCTTAATAGAGTGTATGGCATTAGAAATCCAGTGTTATTGAGATTATTTTTGAGAGTGCGTCTTTTGGAACATGAATCTGATTATATTGAATATCAGCATATTCCAAGATCTTTAAATACATTAGCAGATACAATTGCTTCTCGAATGTTAAGTATACATTTTCAATAATCATACATGTAAATTTAAAACCATTCCATAACATGATTGACAAGATAAGCTGGTAATAGTGATATATATATATATATATATATATATATATCTATATCTATATATATATATATATATATATATATATATATAGGAGTGTGTCAAAAAATACATCATCCTTGATCATAGGTTGAAAAACACCTTATGATCGACAAAAATGATAGGTACAAAAAACAAAAATGTCATATGTGCCCACAATAAGCGATCATCCTATCACTGGTGATGATCTCGATAAGAAACCACTGCATGGGCCACCTTGCAAAGGGACCTCCTAAAAGGTCCTGGGACCCCTATCACATAGCGCTGAAGTCGACGAGGAATGTCATCTATGGTGGTCTACGGAATATCTCCTGTCAAGCGCTCGAGATGACCCTCCAACTCAGCCAAAACCTCTGTTGATTCGTCTAGTGGGGCTGGTGCAGCTGCAACTGGTTGTTTTCTCTCGTAAGGCCAGAGAGCGGCTGGTCGTTGTGGACCCACATCTGCATTTGAAACTTTTACTATCAGTTTTGGGACGATAGAAAAATAATAAAAAATTTAAAATAGAAAAAATGTTGAAAATGATTTTATCTGAGTCATCCCATTGCTCTCCTGGTGGAAGAGCCATGTCTGGGTCACCACGAAAATCTACTCCAGCATAAGGGAAGTCCTGAATAGAAAAAACCTGGTTTTCCAACCACTGGAAATACTCAGGTTTGAATCGAACAACCTCTGTCCCCTCGTCCGGATGACAGGCCATAACTGCGACCCATCGCATCAATTTAGGCTCTCGAGGAAGCCCAGCTCCAACAGTAAGGCACTACGGGATCAACATGGGAACCCTCTCCAGGCCAAAGCTCACAACCAAAGCCCCATAACCAAAGGTCTTTAGTTGTCCGTTCTTGGCTCTGGTCAGTTGGCCTTTCACATTGGCCAACACAGCATCGCACTAGTTGAAGATGGTGCCTCAAAAGCAGTCAACTGCCATCTGCATCTGGGATCCGGTGGCAACATGTAATGCGGCACTCCCGCAAAGTCTAGTGACAGTAAATGCGATCACCATGAGTTCAGGAAGGGATATGGTTTTTATGTCTATCCCTTTGTCTCTAGCCTGGCTGTTGTAGAACTCTAGCCGGAGGCTATTGACAGACTGGCCACCTGGCCTAGCCCTGAATAGAGTCAAGTCTTCGCGTCTCTTAGGCAAACTAGTCAAGAAATATATATCTGCTGGCTCGATTTCGAGCTGGTGGCCACCAATGAAGAAGCACTGGTCCTATATGCTCCATCTGTCAACCAGCCACTGTAAGAAATCCACCTGGGCCCTCATACCAGGTATGGCCCAGAATTTGTACAAGCCGCAGGCCTTCAATGCATCGATTGAAGGTTGGTGGTTCAATGCGGCTAGATCCACGTCCTCATGCTCTCGTTCACGCCAATCTAGCATGATGTACTCTCTGCATCAAGTAAAAAGATAAATTAGAATGCTAGAAATTAATTTGTTTGGGCCAAATTTGAGAATTTTTGGGTTAAAAACCCTTGCGGCGGGGACCACACCCTCTGGGTTAGACATAGTGCATGGGTCCACACCTTGCCTACATGGAAGGTGCGGACCCCTGACTTTTTCCCCATTGAGAAAAATTTGGGGTCCGCGGGCTGGCAGTGTTGCACCTACGGGCCCCCGCGCGCGGGTTTTAAGCCTAAAAACCCTCCAAAAAATGAAATAAAAGCCTAAAACAAAAAATGAAACGGTTAAAAATGAAGAGTGGGACGATGTGGATTACCTGGAGAATATGGCATTTGATTCCGACGGTTGGATTTTCCGCAATCTTCACGGGAAGTTTTCTGAACAAAAGCACTATTTTCTCACCCAAAACTCAAACGGTAAAAATGAATTGACGAAAGCCCTTTTTATAAGTTTTTTGAGTAAATAAATTTCAAATTTGTTTATGTTTCACTTTGGAAAGGTGTTTTTGCAACATTTTTATTCATTTCAAACAGGTATGAGTAATGTTTGCGTTTTTGTTTAGGATAACGGATTATTCAGGCAAAATCTATCATTTTCAACAAAAAACATTTAGAGTCACCTTTAAGCTTTTTTCTGACTCCTGAAACATGAAAAGATTGCCGAGTTTTTCTTTTAAACGCGTTAAAACGGAACTAAAATACGGTCCACTTATAACTCTTTTCTGACCGTAAAAACATGAAAATATTGCCGGATTTTTATCGTTTCAAATTCGATACTGGTTATAAAATTACGTGTCGTTGATCGCTTTTTTACTTTTTCGGATTAGGGGCACTAATTATGAAAAGTAATCCTTGGTCGTAAAGATTGAGCGGTTCTCTCAAGTATTATTTTATACTTTTTCGGGCTTGGGAGACACAAATTTACGAAAAAGGTCAACCCTGGAGTCTTCTTAAGTTTTTTCAGACTCTCTAAAATTGAAAAACGCCGAGTTTCTCCTATACTGGACTCGTTAAAATTTCACAGTAAATGACTTGTTCAATTACAAACAGGAACGAACCACTCCTTCTTAGGGTTCGAATTTAAACTAAGTTGGACTCATCCGAAGGATGAGCTTATAATCAAGCAAATGTTATCCTCCTCAAGCTTGTCAAAAATAAAGAGGTACTTGCCAGAAATAGTGGGGGAAAAGAGAGAAAAATGAGCCTGTTTGTCATACTTTGTAACGACTCTTGAACACGACACTTTTATTCACCTGGGTTGGGAAATCCTTTGCCTAACAGTTGATCAAACCACATTGAAATTCTTCAGCTGATTTCTGGGTATTAACTTTGGGTCAATTGTCACCAAGCCATCTGTTGTGTCGTTATGTGTTCAAGAGGTCACTGCCAATAAGCCATTCATCTGCAAAATATCTATCATCCATCTTGACCATCCCTGAGTCAGTACTTGCAACTAAATTTCTTCAACTTGATCTATGATTTTGTGTTGTGGGCTTGCCTGCGACGGATCGCTCTCTATCGACTTCAGCTCATTATCTAGAAAGATGATCTAGAAATCGTCAGTACCTTGGGATCTGCATGCCTCAATGGCAGGTTTCTCACCTTTGACGACAGGTTGCATCATTGAACTTCGATCAAAGGATTCCATGACATGTGCGACATCAACACATTTATTCACATCTCATGGATTGTACTGGGTACTTTGAGAGCCATTGACATCACTGGTGGTTTCTCTCACACTTGTTAGCAGTTTACATCATTGACTGGTAATCAAGTGGTTTCTACCATGTTCGACATCAACACATTCATTCGCATGGATAGAATCGTACTGTTTCAGGAAGTAGAAATGAAGACCCTGGATCTAGTTTCCACAATCCAGGCTGCAAGGAATTTTGTATTCATTATATAATGGACTATCCATAAACAGATGGCTGCGTCCATACTGTGTCCACATGAGTCTATACTTGTGATGTATTACAAGATCATTCATGTATCAGAGTAGTAGTTAGTTTTCTAAGTCAGTTTTGATCTGAGTATGGGAATGCCTACCTCAGCGATGATATGATCTCATATATATATCTTGCATTGAATGTTTTTACAGGTTCCAACCAGGCTCTCCACAAGATGATCCTCGAAATGATAAAGTACTTCACTCTTCCTAAATGATAAATGAAATCCTCATCTACTACAGACTTCGCACTTTAGGGGGCAATCTGTTACACAAAACTATCGTCGCCATGATTATTTGTAGTCAGTATGGGTCTATCATCACTTGTACTATCCTCCTAAGCAAGTCTCAGATCTCAGCTCTTCTAGTCAAGCTTTGAAATTGAGAGAAAGACATTGAAAATCAATAAAACTCTGGTTCCGCACTTTCTCTCATTGTTACCTGCAGTCCTGCGCCTTCTGTTTACAAAAGCTGCGGACCTGCCCGCTCTGTCCCTAAAGGTGTGGGTGCGAACCCCTGTGAAAGTAAAAAGGCGCAAGTTTATTCTAAAAAACTCACTTTGGGTTAATTCTAGATGATTCTAGAAGGAATTTTGACGTGGATTGGCTGCTCTTAGGTGGTTCATGCATCCCAAAAGAGAAGGAGCCAATCCCTTGATGAGAGGAGCTATCCCTTTGAAGGAGGGCTTTATCCCTTTGAAGGAGGACCTAGTAACTTCCCTCCATTGCACTATAAATTCAGGCATTGGGCTAGTTGCTAGAGAGGTTAGAAGCTGAACATTTTTGAGGGTAAATGCAGGTGAAATTAAAACTTCCTAGTTAAGATTGAGAGGAGAGATCACATACCTTTTTGGCTTCATTGGGAAGAGAGTGAAACTTGTCAAAGTAGAGGAGACTTCTTGCTGGACCCTGGGGGGAGCTTGTACAGCGTCAAGGCATAGGTTGTAAAGTTCTTCTTGATTTGAATTAATACAATCGAACTCATTTTTATCAACAAATTGTCTCATGTCATTTGTTTCATGAATTCCTTGAATTTCATGTTAAATATGTTTTATGATATTGGCTTTTCAGGTGCTATTTAATTTGTTTGCTTGTTTGTGTTTGCAAATTCGCGACAAGGGAGCTCATTTGGATTGAAAGAGTGAGGCTTCCACAAACTTGCGTTGGACCCAAGGTAGGCCTAAAACACTTGTTTTCCTTTGTTTATAAAAGCATATTTAGAGAAAGATAGTGTCTGATTGGTTTGCTTGTCATTAGGTCTTCTTTAGATTCTAGGAAGGTCTATCTTGTCCGCAAGATCGACTTATTCCGTGTGACAGTGTGCTTATGGAGTATATTTTTGAAGTGTTCGTATAATATAATGTCAATATATGGTGCACACATTGCCGCACAGATAGAGTGATGGAGAGATTAGACAGTCAATAACCAATGTGCAACGTGACTTTGATGAAGGAGTGATCGAGTTGATTACTATGTGAATGATTGTATGACAATGTGTTATATGTAGTGTATTGAGGTAGAGCATGCATTATATGGCGTGATTAGAGTTTGGACAAAAGTGCCTTTGAAAATGTCGTGAGGGTACATCAGAGTTCATGGAAAAGATATATTAATAACATGTGATAGAGTTTTGGTTTGGTTGACATTGTTGTGAATGCAAGGGGAGTTGTTGTGTGTATATATGGATGATATTGTTTATGTAGTATCTATATGTAGGTTGCCTAGTATATGGTACTTTATATGACATGTTGTATCTAACTGAGAGTGAGATTCCAGGATGGGTGAGTTGTATGGCATTGTTGTATTGTCAAGTCATTTAATTTGAGTGTGAGGTTGCCGAGTGTTGAGTTAGTGATGGTTGTTAGAGTTTTCTGTTGGGAAAAATGTTCATGGGTCATTTGTATGAGATATATATGATACTATACAGTGTGTGGGCTTATATATATGATTCTTGAGTATCCAAAGGAGAGTTGTAATGTGTATGGCTAATTTCGTGTGACAAAGTTTACTGTTGGTTCTCATGAGAGTTTGTTTTGATGTTGTTGTTGTATTAAGAGGGTAGATTGTTTGTGATTTTATTTTTGAGTGTATGAGCAGAGATTGGTTGAGAGAGTGTCATTTGTAGTTAGTTATATTGAGCCAGATAATTTGAGTGGGTATAGTATGAAAATTGGATGAAACGAGGTCCATGGTTTGTTGTATTGAGTTAGGTGGATCCAATGTGAAAATTGTGAAACAAGGTCCACAAGAGAGCTTGAAGGTTGAGGCATTTAGTGATACAAAGTGGTGGCCTTTAGATTCAGGGTGTAGCAACATCCTTTAGGTAGTGGTATGAGAATTTGGAAGTAGAGGCTTCCTTTTAGCGGTGGATGGAAATTACTTAGGTGTTGGGGTATCCAACAGGTGGTGGCATGAAAATTCGTGGGAGTAGTGGCTTCTAGCAGATGGTAGTCTACAGAGTTTAGGAAATGGTGGGTTCCAATAGGTAGTGTCCTGGAGTGAGAGTTGCTCACATGATTGGAAGGTTATGGCTTGCACATTGGTGGTGGCCAGTGTATAAGTAAATAAGAATATTTTGATAATAATAATAAAATAAGATGAAGACAACAACAACAATAGTTTTTCCTAGTTGGGTTTTCCACCTAAGATCCGGTGTCCCCTTGTGTTGACGGGTTTTTTCTAATATGTTTATAGGATTATCTCTATGTTTATGTACCTTCATGTTATATATGTTGCTCATGTGATTTATAGTCCATGTATTATTTTCTATTGATATCTTATACTACTGGTGAATTAATTGATGGTTTAGTAACTCTTAAATAAAAGGTGATAAAGAGTTTAAATTGATCCATCTGGTACAACAATGATTCACCCCACTCTAAATATTGTCAAGCTTCCAACATCTCTTGAGGTGCAAACGTTTCCTCAAGTTTTACACTCAAAGAATACGTTTGCACCTTGAGAGATTTGATCGATCTAGACAGTTAATAGATATGGAGTTAAGATGGAACTAGGCTAGTTTAAATATTAATTATTATTATTATTATTATTATTATTTTATGTAATTTGATCAAGTTAAAATTTTATTTTAATTTAAAATATCTTTTTAATGTAATTTTATCGAGTTAAAATGTTTAGATAATATAACATAAAATAACAATACATTACAACATATTTTCCATATTATTTTAGAGTGCCTCTCGATGAAATTAATTACTTTAAGTATAATACGACAGTTGAAATTAATGGAGAAAGATTGCTTCACGGTTGTGTGTGTGACTTAGTTTAGACTTAGTTCCTATTTTCTAGGAGATAGTTTTGATGTCCCTAAATTAAATGTAAACTTATATATTTCAAATTTTATGATAATGGAATAGAGCGGTACTACTTTGGCAATCTCTAGGTGTAGATTGGATCACATGTGAGCTACTAGTTTCAGGTTGTAAGTTTCTTTCTAATTTTACTTTCCATTTTTTATCATGGTATCAAAGCGTAGAGAAGGAGATCTGTGTCAGTTGGGTCTGTGGTGAGTTGAGGCTTTGTGGTTGAGAGCCCTAGTGGCTGAGATTAGAGAGCGAGTAAGCCTTCTTTGCTAGTGAGTGTAGGTGAAGTTGTTGTTGGAGGCGATAGAGGATCGCAAGAGGATTTGCTCAGGGACAAGCTTGAATTGAAGATTTCATGTGAGAGGTACGCTGGTACAATTTTTCTTTTGTGTGATAGAGCACTGATTTTTCTGAATAAACCTAATCAACATGCCCCCAGCAAAGAGAGGCCATGTTGATCAGCATTGGTGTACATAGGGAAAGCATGCTGAGCAGCGTTGATGGTTAGTGCTACTCCTATGCTGATGCCGAAAACTTAAACCAATTTTCTTCAACGTGACCTGCAGCAAGGTGAATTGTACTAGTGCTTTTTGCATGTTAGAGGTGGCCCGAGAAGAAATGTACTTGCGTTGGTGGTCCTGCCCAACACTTTTTTGTATATTGAAGATCATATGTCTGTTAGGATATTCCGACACATAGGAAATAGTTAAGTTCAACTTGGTCTAGTATAGAGTTAGGTATAGAGTTAGGTAAAGTGTGTTTCTTTACTGTTGTACATTTTGTAACTTACAATCCGACGGTCACGATATGTAGTGATCCGACGGTTCACTCTCTCCTCGGTATTACCGACACTTGATCCGTGGCTTGACACCCGATTGGTCCATGAGTTCTATTTAAAGCGCATGGAGGGTCATTGTTCAGGTAATCCGTGAATGAGAGAAGCTTATGTAAATTTTCATTCTTTGATTAATAAATTGCCTGTAGTAGCCACGTTGGCGCAGGCCGTGGACTGTTTCCCTCTTTGAGGGTTTTAACCACGTCAAAAATACTGGTGTATTTATCTGTGATCTGGTTGTGAGCGGTGTCCTTTTGGTGTTCTTTCTGAGGAACTTACCCTGTAAATTCCTACATGGTATCAGAGCTATTTGAGGGCCGCGTACGTTGGTGATCCAAATCTGAAGCCGGTAGAACTGCTTCCGACTGTCGTTTCCTAGATCTGCTGTTTCTGACTGCTTTCGGGCCGAGAGGACTGCTCTGTTGCGTTCGGAGCATCTGTTCCAGTGAGGAACCCCTTTCGTTTCACGCGAAAAGGTTTCCGGTAGCCCTAGCTGCGTCATTTTTCAGATCGGGAGGTATACAGTGTTTATTTGCAGTTTACTGTTATTTTCTCTCTGCTTATTTCGGTTTCGGTTTATTTTTTTTTTTTTAACCGGATCTATACCTTTCATTTCTGCGTATGCTCTTTGCCCTGCGACTTTGTGTGATTTGGGAAAATCAGAAACAGAAAGGAAGGATTTTTCTCATGCGTATGCTCTTTTCCCTGCACCTTAGTGTGATCTCGGAAAATCAGAAACATTGAGAAAAATATTTAGTTTTTCGGCTAAAGCTAACTTTGAGCCACAAGGTTCATTTTTGAAAATATTTAGTTTTTTGGGTAAAGCTAACTTCGAGCCGTAAGGTTCGTTTTTCTTTGCATATTCGTGTTGGGTTTTGTGTTTTGTGTTTTGTAGGGAAAAAGAGCTTTCTCAAGGCAAGCACGCAAACCAAGGCCCCCCCCCCTCTCTCTCTCTCTCTCAAATTTTTTGTATAGATCAATTGGTTCAAAGCTATTTTAAGAGAGTAGAGGTCTTGGGTTCAAGTCTCCATTTTGTGGGGGCAGATTTTTTCATTTCCGCACATTCGCGCACTTTGCCGGCAACTTCAACAATTTGTTTTCAAAAAGCCATAACTTCTTCATCCGGAAGCCTTTTTCAGAGCCGTTTTTTTTAAAACCGCCTAATTTTTCGAGATCTATCCATTGGAACACTTACTTTCAGCATCTTTAGCTTCAGTTTTTTTAAAAATGGAAAGTCCATGCCAAGTCATTCTTGACAGCACTAACTACTTCCAATGGATATCCTACATGGAGGATTTACTTAGAAGTAAAGGTCTCTACAGAATTGCCACATGCCAAGAGACGAAACCAAAAGATGAAGACAAGGCTGCTAAATGGGAAAATAGACAAGATCAAGCACGTGGTTTGATAGGGATGTCTATTTCTCCAGATCTTAGATTCCATATTGCAGAACTTGATACTCCTCATGAAGCATTGGAACAAATCACTAAAGTTTTTGGGATTAAAAATGAAATTAGAGCCCATCAACTTGAAAATGAGTTGCTTACATTGGATCCTAATAATTTTTCTTGCATTGAAGATTTCTTGTCCAAATTCAAGACCCTTAGATATCTCTTGGAAGGTGTTAAGGTTAAGAAAGAAGATAGTAACCTTATTTATTCCATCCTTACTAAGTTGGGACCAGCCTACTCTGTATTTGTTTCCACCTTCCATTCTACAAGGGAAGCTTTCATTTGTCAAGGAAAAGACTACAAGCCCCCTTCCTTTGACTCTTTTTGTGATTCTTTAATAAGAGAACAAGAAAACTCTTACACCTTGGTCTTCTTAATCTTGGAAACTCTTCCAAGAAAGCGTTAGCCGCCCAGCAGCAACCAAATTCAAAGAATCCTAAGAAGTCATATCCTAAAAAGAATGGTCCTAAACCAAACAAGGGTCCTAAGCAAACTCATCCTCAAAATGAAAGATCATTTCAGCAAAATGATAAGACCAATAAAAACAAATGGAAGAAGACTGATAGACATTGTAACTTTTGTAATCGAGATGGCCACTTAGAATCTAAATGCTTTAAGAAGATGGAAGCCTTGGAAGCCGCAATGAAGAAACATAACATCCATGTGGAGCATTCTTCAACTTCAACTTCAACTTCATCTTCAGGAATGGCACTTTCTGCATGTGTTGTCAATCATCTCAGTCTGGTTATGCATTAAATGTATCTTCTTCTTCTCATTCTCATGAGTGGCTCATTGATTCTGGAGCCTCTTATCACATGGCCAAAAACAAAGCCATGTTTTCTTCTTTAAATGATTGTAACACCAAAAATATATATGTTGGTGATGATAGATCTCTTAATGTTGTAGGGACTGGAACTGTTCATCTAGACAATGGTCAGTTTAATGATGTATTATGTGTTCCAACCTTATCCTGCAACCTTCTATCTGTATATCAGATAACTCATTCAGGTGAAGGTAAAATTGTTGAATTTTCACCTCATGATGTTGTAATCAAGGATCTAAGAGATCCTAAACAGATTCTAGCTACTGGTATTGCTGATGATTCCACAAGGTTGTATAAGTTTCACAACTTTGGGTCATCAAATCTTCCCTCAGTATTTGTTGCTCATAATGATGAAGTGAGCAAACTTTGGCATGAGCGATTTGGTCACTTAAACTATCGCTCCCTTCAGCATCTATGTAAAGAAAATATGGTGACAGGTCTTCCTATGGTATCTTGCAGAGATGGTGTTTGTTTCGGATGTGTACTCGGAAAACATCATCGGGACAGTTTTGAAAAACGTGCCTCTTGGCACGCCTCAGCCCCTTTACAGCTTGTGCACAGTGATTTATGTGGTCCACTTCCTGTTGCTTCATTCTCTGGCTGCAAGTATTTCTTAACTTTCATTGATGATTTCTCCAGACGCACTTGGGTATACTTCTTAAAACTCAAGAGCGAAGTATTTAACACATTTTTGGCCTTCAAAGCCTTTGTTGAAAAAAAATCTGGACATCAAATTCTTAAGCTAAGAACTGATAATGGTGGAGAATATGTTAAAAACACATTCATCAACTTTTGCACCGAAAATGGAATTCAAATGCAACATACTGTTCCATACACTCCACAACAAAATGGTGTAGCTGAAAGGAAAAATCGCACCTTAAAGGAAATGGCTAATTGTATGCTGCAATCTAAAGGACTCAGTCTTAGTTTTTGGGCCGAAGCAATTAATTGTGCAAATTATATAATAAATCGCACTCCTACTAAGGTTCTAAAGAATATCACTCCAGAAGAAGCTTGGAGTTCCATTAAACCAGATGTAAGTCACTTTCGTGTTTTTGGAAGTGAAGCATGGGCCCATATTCCAGATGAAAAGCATAAAGCTTTAGAACCTAAGAGTGAGAAATGTACTTTTGTTGGATATTCTGAAGATGTAAAAGGTTATAGACTTATTCCATTTAAGTCCAAAAATGTTATCATTAGAAGAGATGTAAAATTTGATGAAAATAAATCGGCCTGCGAGCCTAGTCCGGCGGATGTGCCACCTCTTCCTATCTCTTCTACTTTTGAAAACATTTCTTCTTCAGATGATGAAAGTGAGGATGACAATCCTCCCCAGGATCCCCCTTCAGCTCCTCAACTTCCAAGATGGGTCCGTGCTACTCGGGATGCAGCAGGTGATCTTGCCGGTGATCCTACAGATCAGCGACGTACACGTTCTCAGTTTGAAAGAGCCTCTTCTTTACTGGCTCAAGCTCCAGTAAATCATGATCCTGACACTTTTGCAGAAGCTTCAGGCCATCCACATTGGGAAGCAGCTATGAATGAAGAATATCATTCATTGTTGGCAAATGATACATGGGATCTTGTTCCTCTACCAAAGGGACGAAAACTTGTTAGATGTAAATGGGTTTACAGAACCAAGTATGGACCAGATGGGAAAGTTGATAAACATAAAGCTCGTCTTGTTGCTAAGGGCTTTTCACAGGTTGAAGGCATTGACTACACTGAAACCTTCTCCCCTGTTGCCAAAATGAACTCTATCCGCCTTGTTCTTTCCCTTGCTGCCTCTTTCAAATGGGAAGTCCATCAGATGGATGTTAAATCTGCCTTCTTGCATGGGGACTTGCATGAAGAAATCTATATGGAACAACCCATTGGCTTCATACAAACAGACTCCAGCCTTGTGTGTCGACTTAAGAAATCCCTTTATGGTCTCAAGCAAGCTCCTCGGGCTTGGTATGCCAAAATGGATAGCTTTCTTCTAGAATCTGGCTTTTCTAGGTGTCATTCTGACAATACTGTCTACACCAAGAAAGTGGGCAACTCTCTTATCATCCTTGTTCTTTATGTTGATGATCTTATCCTTACTGGTAGTGATCCCAACCTTATAAACCATGTGAAGTCTATCCTTAAAAGAAAATTTGAAATGACAGACTTAGGACACTTACACTATTTTCTCGGCCTTCAAGTCTTGCAATCCAAGGAGGGCATTTCCCTTTCCCAGTCCAAGTATGCTTGTGATATTCTTCGTCATTTTCACATGGAAGGGTGTAAGCCAGCCCCTTCTCCCTTTCAGTCTGGAGTCAAACTTTCAGTCTCTTGTACTTCTCCTGAAGTTGATGCTACCTTATACCGTCAACTTGTAGGAAAACTCTTGTATTTAACCCATACTCGTCCTGACCTTTCCTTTGCTGTTGGCCTTGTTGCTCGTTTTATGCAAAACCCCCGTGAAAGTCATTGGAAAGCAGCCAAAAGAATACTTCGTTATGTTCGAGGTACAATACAGTTTGGGATTCATTACAGTGCCAAAGCAGCTCCTCTATTAGTTGGTTTCACTGATTCTGATTGGGATGGTGACCCTAATGATTGGAAGTCTACTGCCGGTTATGTCTTCACTCTTGGTTCAGGACCTATTACATGGGCTTGTAAGAAACAGGCTGCCATTTCTCTTTCGTCAGCAGAAGCAGAGTATCGTGGTGCCGTGGAAGCTAGTAAGGAAGCCTTGTGGCTTCGTCAGATCCTATCAGAGTTTGGCTTTGAGCAGCAGCATCCAACCACACTTTGGTGTGATAATCAAAGTGCCATTCAGCTATGCAAAGATCCAGTCCAGCATCAGCGCAGCAAACACATTGAACTACACATGCACTTCATCAGAAAGCTCATTCATGACCATGTTCTTGAAGTGCAATATTGTTCAACAGATGATCAGGTTGCAGACATCTTCACAAAGGCTCTCACAGAGGCGAAGTTCACTAAACTTCGATATATGCTTGGAGTTCAGGAAATTGTCACTAAGGGGGGATAGGCTCTAGTGCCTCCTTCCTTCTCCTATTGTGTCATATTTGTAAATCCTTCAATCCTATCCCAAGTTCTTAAGGGGGGATGTTAGGATATTCCGACACATAGGAAATAGTTAAGTTCAACTTGGTCTAGTATAGAGTTAGGTATAGAGTTAGGTAAAGTGTGTTTCTTTACCGTTGTACATTTTGTAACTTACAATCCGACGGTCACGATATGTAGTGATCCGACGGTTCACTCTCTCCTCGGTATTACCGACACTTGATCCGTGGCTTGACACCTGATTGGTCCATGAGTTCTATTTAAAGCGCATGGAGGGTCATTGTTCGGGTAATCCGTGCATGAGAGAAGCTTATGTAAATTTTCATTCTTTGATTAATAAATTGCCTGTAGTAGCCACGTTGGCACAGGCCGTGGACTGTTTCCCTCTTTGAGGGTTTTAACCACGTCAAAAATACTGGTGTATTGATCTGTGATCTGGTTGTGAGCGGTGTCCTTTTGGTGTTCTTTCTGAGGAACTTACCCTATAAATTCCTACAATGTCTGAATTTTAATCCGTAGCACCAAAATCTAGAGCTGTTGGACCATCTGGAGGTGGATCCATAGATCTACTGTTGGAGGATATAAAGTTAGATATGTAGATTGATTGTTGGAGGATCTGGAGGTGGATTCATAGATTGTCTATTAGAGGATATGGAGTTAGATTTGTAGATCGATTGTTGGAGGATTTGGTGTTGGATCCATAGATCAATTTCTATATTACTGGATCTATAGATTGGACCACTGGATGTGTTATTGGAGTTGTGGAGATATTGATTAGACAAGCTACAAGTGGTGCTCGTGAATTAAAAACAGGGCCCTATTGACATTATTTTGTCACAATGAATAATCACATTTTAGAGATATACCTTAATGAGAGAAATAAGCTCGATGGGTCAAATTACATCAATTGAAAGCTCAAGTTGTAGAAATTTCTCGAGCGTTCTAGTGCATGGAAAATTAAAAACTGAGATGAAGCAAAGCCGATTGCAATCGGAGGTGCCACAACCACATCAGTTCAATATTGGGAAAAGAGGGAAAATAAAGTGAAGGTGTTGTTGAAGATGTTGGTAAAATACAACATAATCCCTTATATCCGAGAATACAAAACTGCCAATGAGATTTGGGTGACACTCAAGGATTTGTATGAAACGAAAAATAAAAATCACGTTGTTGTGAAGACAATCCATTTTTTGGACAAAAGCGATCTCTCTAGTCTTATGAGAGGATCTAACAACAAACTGGACAAACTAGTGTAGAATTTCCTAGTTTATGTTGAAAAATACAAAGTGAGAGATAGAAACATACCTCACTTTGATGTTAAGCACTCAAATTTTGATGATGATCTTGATCCCTTATCTTCTAGGCTCACTCCTTATTACTCCTTGCATACGAATACATGCAAGAGAGATCAAAAGACAACAAGAGATACAAGAGCCTTTTTATAGACATATTTGGGCACTGCAACCCCAATCACATATGCCCATAAACCAAGGGCTTCTAAGCCCCTAAAAGTTTTGTTTCATACCCTAAAGGAACAAGGTTAGATGATTACATCATTTCCCAGAAGTTCTCCCTGAAAAACTACTCAGAACTGGTCAAAATTGGACCATACAGACTGCTCCATGTTGAGGGTGCGATGCATCTCACCTGTTACACATAGAGGGTGCGATGCATCTCACCTATTACACATAGAGGGTGTGATGCATACTAAAAATCCCTTCTACAGGGTGAGATGAGCGAGAGTAGACAAATGGCAGAGGCAGTTTGCTAGGTGGAAACCCAGAGAATCTTCTAGAAACGGCTCATTTGACACTTGCCTCTCTGAATTTGCCCAGGGATGAGTAAGAGATCATCAAATCTCCAACTGGAACCAAGAGCTATCAGAGAAATGACACTAATAAAAATCCCAGACGCTGACTCACCCACCTGTAAATATCTATATATGGATCCCTCATCTTAGAGATCCGAAGGCTGGAATTTTGTATTTTGTAAGGAAGTGCTGTTGGTTTCTCTGTGAAACATCATAGTGTTGGGTGTTCTATCTTTTCATGAGGTGAAGAGGGCTTTCATGCTGGGAGGATGGCGCTGGCTCAGACCAATGGGTTGTAATCCTCTCTTCTACTACTTCTATCAATAAAGCTATTTGAGTTTTCCTCCATATTCTTGTATATTTCTGAATCTTGTATTGGTATATGCATTTGTATGGTTAATATATTTCTGATCCTATATTGTTTATGGTTGTAGATCTCTATTCTTTGATGGTATTATGTTGCTTTGTGTTATGAATCCAGCTCAAGAAAAGATAGAAAAGATAGATCAACGCCTTAGAATTCAGCCTCTTCGAGGGGGCAACCTCCTTTACATTACATAAATGAACAATTCTTGGATCCTTCAAATGACAAAACCTCCTTTCCATATATAGGAGTCTAAGGAGTCATAATATAACCTAGCTGACCTAACAATAATAATATAAAGCCACAAAAATAACAATAGAGGGATTCTATGGGGCACAGTAATAACAATATGGGGGCAATAGGGGCACAACAATATTAATAAGGGGTATAACTACAATAGTAATGGGGTAATCACTAGTATTATAGGGACCCAACATGCCCCTATCCTTCAAAAAAGTGTTGTCCTCAACGCTTGAGTAGTTTTGGATACTTCTGCATAAAATTATCATCCTCCCATGTGGAATCTTCAGCGGATAAGTTCTTCCACTTGATAAGATACTCTGAAATTGATCGATTTCGTAGTTGTCGAGTTCTTGTTTCTGTGACTGCTTCCGGTTCCAATATAATTTTTCCTTCCTCATCAAGTTCTGGCAATATTGTTTGAACTGGGAGCTTGTCGCCTATAACCTTCTTTAAACATGAAACATGGAAAACTGGGTGCAATCGAGAAGCTGCAGGAAGCTCCAATTTGTATGCCATAGTACCAATCTTTTGCAACACCTTGTACGGACCATAATACTTTGGTGATAATTTATTATCCTTCTTAGCTTGCTTGAGGGACATTTTATTATATGGTTGTAGCCGTAGGAATACCCAATCACCTACATCAAAACTTCTTTCACTGCGATGTTGATCTGCCTGTTGTTTCATTCTATTCTGTGCCAACACGAGGTTATCCTTTAAGAGTTGGAGGACTTGTTGTTGATGTTCGATGTGATGTTCCACTACCTGAACCTTAGAATTTTCTCTTAAATATGATGTGATGGATGGTGGTTGATACCCATAAAGTGCCATAAATGGGGTCATTTTTGTTGTTGTATGGAAGGAAGTGTTATACCACCATTCAGCCAGAGGCAACCATTTGACCCATTGTGTCTGTTTATCAGATACAAAGCAACGAAGATATCCTTCCAAACATTTGTTTACTATCTCAGTTTTCCCATCAGATTGAGGATGATAAGATGAGCTATGAGCTAACTGAGTACCAAGACAAGAAAATAATTCTGTCCAAAAATTTCCAGTGAAAATGGGATCTCTGTCACTTACAATAATCTTTGGGTTTCCATGTAGCTTTTGAATTGTTTCCATAAATGCAGTAGAAACTGTACTGGCTTTAAATGGATGTGATAATGCACAAAAGTGTGCATACTTGGTAAGTCTGTCAACTACCACCATGATGACACTCTTTCCCTCAGACTTGGGTAAACCTGTGATAAAATCCATTGAAACCTCCTCCCAACATTGGCTTGGAATGGATAAAGGTTGTAATAGACCCGGTGTCTTAATTGTTTCAACTTTATTTTGTTGGCAAACCAAACATTCCACCACAAAATTTTGAATATCTGATTTAAGGCCATCCCAAAAAAATTCCTTCTTAACCCTGTGGTAAGTTTTTAAAAATCCTGAGTGCCCTCCTAAGGGAGAAGTGTGCAATTCCATAAGAATATTTTGTTTTAGCTGGGAATTCTTACAGAGGTATAAGCGATCTTTGTACCATAACGAATCATTTTGCCAGCTAAATGTATCAGATGTACTGGAATCTTGTTGTAACTTTCGAATAAATGCCCACACTTCTTCGTCATTCTTCCATTCCTCCCTTGCTTCATTTATCCAATCTGGTTGGATAATAGAAATGGCACACAACAATGCTTCCACATCCTCATCCTTTCTTGAGAGTGCATCTGCCACCACATTTTGCTTCCCTTTTTTGTAGATGATTTCAAAGTCATAACCCAACATCTTTGTGACCCACTTTTGTTGCTCTTCAGAGGATAATCTTTGTTCTAAAAAGTATTTAAGGCTATCATGATCCGTTTTTACCTTGAAGTGTCTTCCCATTAGGTAGGGTCGCCATTTCTTAAGTGCATGGAGTATTGCCAACATTTCCTTCTCATAAATAGCTTTTCTTAAAAACTTTCCCTTGATTGGATGACTTTCAAAAGCAATGGGTCTTTCATCTTGCATTAAAACAACACCAATTCCATTTCCTGAAGCATCACATTCCACAATAAAGGTTTTTGTGAAGTCCGGTGTAGCTAAGATGGTGCTTGGCACATTGCCTCTTTAATGTGTTCAAAGGCCTTTGTTTCTTCCGGAGTCCATGAAAATGCATCTTTCTTCAATAATGTTGTTAGAGGTGCTGCTATTCTCCCATAATTCTTAACAAACTTGCGATAATACCCTGTCAACCTGAGAAATCCTCGAAGATGCTTTATGGATGTGGGGATTTTCCATTCCTTAATGGCTTTAATTTTGCTAGGGTCTACCTTAACTCCTTCATGAGATACAATATGACCCAGATATTCCACCTCCTGGACTCCAAAGAAACATTTGGATCTTTTTGCATATAATTGTTTCTCCTCCAATAGTTGTAGCACCCTGTCAACATGTTCAACATGATCCTTCCAAGACTTGTTGTAGATTAGTATATCATCAAAAAATACTAACACAAATTTTCTAAGGAATGGTTTGAAAATTGAATTCATCAAACCTTGAAATGTTGAAGGTGCATTGGTAAGGCCAAAAGGCATGACCAAAAATTCATAATGACCCTCATGAGTTCTAAATGTTGTTTTCGGAATGTCTTCAGTCTTCATTCTGATTTGATGATATCCTGAACGAAGATCCAACTTGGTGAAGTAAATTGATCCATGCAATTCATCCAGTAATTCATCAATGACAGGAATGGGGAACTTATCTTTAATAGTGAGCTTGTTGAGCTCCCTATAATCTGGACACATGCACCATGATCCATCCTTCTTGTGCACCAATACTACTGGAGCAGAGAAAGAACTTTGACTCGGTTGAATTATACCAGCCTCTAGCATTTCTGCAACCATATGTTCAATTTCACTCTTTTGGACATAGGGATATCTGTACGGCCTGATGTTTGGAGGAACACTTCCTGGAATTAGATGAATAGCATGATCATGATCACGCATAGGATGAATAGCATGATCATGATCACGCATAGGTGGGAGGCCTTTGGGAGTCTCAAATACCTTGGAATGATTGTCCAAGACTTTTTGGAGATCTGGAGAAATAGATGATTCTGATGTGGAAACATCTAGCGAACATAATTGTGCAATTACACCTCTTTTCTCCTTTTTAAGAAGATTTTTCATACCATTAGAGCTGATTATCTTTCCTGGTTTCCTTGCAATACCCCTTAATTCAACTTCCTTTCCTTCCATAGAAAATTTGATGAAAAGTTCTTGAAAATTAAAAGCTATTGTACCCAAGGATTGTAGCCATTGGACTCCTAGTACAACATCAGCACCTCCCATTGGAATGGAAAGCATTGGGCTAGTCAATACATATTCTCCCATGGATAGCCTGATATTATGGCACTTTCCAGAGAAATTTATTGTTCCTCCATTTGCAATCATCACTTGACACTCTAGTGTTGGATATAGGAAGCAATTCAATTCTTTTGCTACCTTACAATGAATAAAATTGTGGGTGCTTCCTGAATCAATCAACACTATTACCTTTTTCTTCTTGATTTGTCCTTCTATCTTGATGGTTTGAGGAGTGGTAATTCCCGCCAATGCATTACAAGATATGGTCGGATTTATTTGTTCTTCATCTAGGCTTTGTTCCTAGAGTATATCCTCTTCTTTTGACCTTTTTTTCTCATTTTCTTCTTCCTCTTCACAATCTATGTAGAATTCTCAGCACACTTATGACCTTTAGTGTATTTTCTATCACAACTGTAACAAAGCCCTTTTGCTCTTTTTTCTTCCAATTTTTGTGGTGTGTTACACTAAAAAATGTCACCTTGACTACTTACAGTTAGTATGGCTCAAATCAACAGTCATGCTACCCTCTTAGGCAAGTCTCATGCCTCTGTTATCCATCTCAAACTCAAAGAAGAGAGAAAGTCTTGTAAAAACTATGTTTATCTCTGGGGTCGCAGGTTCTCTCTAGCCTTACCTGCGGGGACGCTGACCATGTTCACAAAATCTGCGTCCATGGACGCTCTGTATGTTAAGGGACAGGTGCGTCCCTCTGTAAAAGGCAAAATGCGCGAGTTTTATCTTGAAAAAGTTACTTGTGGTTACTTCTAGAACATTCTAGAGGTCGGTTTGATGAAATGGATGCGCCTCCAGTTGGTTCATGTATCTCTATTAAGGGGGAACTTATCCCATCAATAAGGGAGCTATCCCACCCAAAGAGGGGGATGATCCCATTGATAGTGGACCTGAATAACCTCTTTACAGCACTATAAATAAAGGCATTGAGCCAGAAGGAGAGGAGGTTGGAGCTATACATTTTCTTTGGGTAAATGCTGCAGGATTTAGGTCTTCCATTAGAGCCTTTGTGAGGAGAGATTGTCTTCACTTGATTCTACTTGGGAGAGGGTGAGCTTTGTCAAAGTAGAGGAAAACCCTTGATGGACCCTGGGAGGAACTTGCACAACACCAAGGCCAGGTTGTAAGAGTTTCTTTGTTTCGTTATTAATACAAACTGGTTTATTTTTCTCAATAGCTTGTGTTAATGAGTTATTTCATGTGTTCCTTGGTCTGCATGTTGAATATATGTTTTATTATATGAAATGCAAGTGCTTGGTAATTGTTTGATTGTTTGTGGTTGCAGGAATTGACTTGAAGGAGGAGCTCATCCGGATCGTCAAGAACGGACTTCAACAACAGCGTTTTGGAATAAGGTAAGCCTAAACACTTGTAGTTTTCATGTTGTAAAAGGTGTATTTAGAGAAAGATCACTCCATTTTGTCTTGTTTGTCATTAGAATGTCTTAGACTTCTAGGAAGGTCAGTCGTGTCCGCACCCTTGACAAATTCCGTGTGACAAATTGGCGACTCCGCTGGGGAATCCATTAATGAGAGAGTCTTTTCCTTTATATGAACTTTGCTTTGAGAAAATCATTTTTATTTTCTGGTTTTTGACTGTGAGAATTAGTATTTGGGTGGCTTAGCTTTAGATTTAGTTAGATTTGGTTTTTCTTCATTTTTCCAGAAGGACGCACCCTCTGAGTACTGCACAGTGCGTCTTTGGACGCGCTGTTGCCGTCTGCACAGAGCGGGGCCGCACCTGTGACAACGGGTTGCCTGCGTCTTCCTGTAAACTTTAAGAAAATTCCATTTTTGCTTTAAATTGCTTTTAGATTTTGTTTTTCCTTAGTGTTTTCTGCCCAGATCCTTTAGTACCCTGTCAAGAATTTTCACCTGAACTAGTTTTGTGAGCTTTGAGTGTTTTAGTGGTTTTCAACGAAGTTTAGACCTAGGGTTTGATTTTTGGAAAGGCTTTGTAGTGACTTTGATAGTAGAAAGTTGTCCAGCCTTAGATCTCTCTGGTTAGTCAACCTTCTTAGAAGTCGGGCCTGTCGTAAAGTCTCCTTTTGTGAGCAACTTGCCATTTGAGTTGTTTTGGGTCAAATTTCGAATTGCTTGTTTATAAAGTATTGATTTCCATTTTACAAAAAGAACAAAAAGATTAGAGTTTTGTTTTGACTAGTTTTTGGTTCTGCAATAAGCTAGTCCTTGATTTGATTGTGATCAAGTAAAACACCTTAGAAATAATCATTGTTAGTTTTGGCCTCGTTAAGATTGCTTAGAGTAAATTTGCCTTTAGTTTGCTTATGAGTGCATTTTCATAGATTTTAAGAGTTGTTAAGATTGATTTTTGGTTATATTAGATTTATTTGCTTTATTAAAAGAAAAATACAAAAACATCTTCTTAAAAAGTCTTGTTTCAAGTAGCTTTTTGTTTTTGAAAGAAGAAAAGAGTTTTTTCGTGCATGTAAAGAGAGGTTATGTTTTTATGCTTGGAAAAGAAAAACGAATTGTTTCTTTGATTGTCTTCAATTAAGAAGTTGCTTTTATAAAGATTGCATTCTCTCAACTTTTTAGTTAAGCAATTCATCGAAAAAGTAAAGTAGTGGATAAATCATTCTAGGTGCATTTTGTAGTGGTTTCGAGTCGAGTCAACACACCACTGGTTTCACTTCCATCACCTTTTGACTTAAGAAACAACCTTAAAAGTAACGCTTAAATTAAAATCAATCTAGTAATCTTTATTTTTCTAGGGCTCTGAAGCACCAACATAGCTTAGGCTAGGGTCTTGGAGTAGGTGAGTACTTAACTCTCCAAGACTACAAAACCAAACAGATAGTCTATCTTGAGTAGAACAAATCCAATTGTTTCAGTTACATTCTGGGAAAGCTCCTCTTAAAGGAGAAGCACGAGCTCGTGTCCGAACCAGTGAGGGGATCATTCCTCCCTCGTTGGGAACGACGCCAGGCAGTACGTATTACAAACGGTAAACCTCGGATTAACCATTGTCGAGGAGCCAGGGGTCACTTATCGGTAAACCTTGGATTGTTGTCAAGGAGCCGGTAAGGGGATTGGAGCTTGCTACTCTGCCCTTGCGTGCTGTCGGAGTTTAGACTGTTCCCCCAGGTGTAATTGTTGTGATTGGTAACCTTAGTGGCCATAATATCTAGGATTCTACCCAAGGTGACGGTGGAGGGAAGGTCCCACTGTACCTGGAGCAGACGTCGGTTATACTCACTTGGATTTTCTGGGGGGTTCGCTTCACTTCGAGACGGTTAAAGTGGAGGAACTTGGTCCAGTCTATTCATTAAGCAGGTTGCCGGGGTAACTGTTCCACCCACTATTTCTGTACTGAATCCTGCGAGGTTGGGCCTAATCACCAACTAGCGCTTTTGGTCCGGAAGACTACTGTTTGTGTGTGGTTTGACGCTCTAGATTATTTAGGCGTGTGCTTCAAATTTGTTTGGTTCTTTAGAAGACTTTAGGTGGTTTGATTTGAAATTTTTTACTTTGTTTTCGTGTGTTGTAGTTAAAATCTTTAATTGTGGCGGAATTACCGAGACAGTCCCGTAGACTTCGGGGCAAGTCTCCTGAGATTGTTACCGGAATAGATTTGTTAAGAAAACTCCGTAAATCGCGGGGTGAATCTCCTGAAGACATTCCGGGTCATTTAGAAGGGTTAAAGGTCCTTGTAACTCCTCCTAGTGGCAGTAGAGTAGGATCACCTGAAGAAGGAGAATCTTCCTTGGTAGTCCATCCAGATTACCAAAGTTTAGAAACAGGTTACAATCCCGAAGCTGTTACAGTTTCCGAGCTTGCTGGTAGTTTTTCATCTGCCAGTGAAACAGGCGAAGAACCTGAAATTTCCGAACCTGTTACTCCAACTCCTAGTGTTCCTGATTCACCAAGAATAGAAAGAATTATCACCGAAAATCTTCCTGTTGGATTAATTGCTATAGAAGAACTTGTTCCAGAGGAAGAAATAGGCGTTTCTGATTCTGAAGATCTAATTACCCTTGATCTAAGGGAGCGTGAATCCATCTTTTACAGTCCTCCTAGAAGTGAATCTTGGTACCTTGCATTAACCAATTTTTTAGACAACTCAGTAGGTTTTTCTACACCTCGTACTCCGGTTCCACCTAGAGGAATTCATTCTCCTGTAAATATGTCTGGTCAGTCATCTGTGTTTTCACAAAGTCCTGAATCATTTTTACATGGCGGTCCTTCTGTTCCTACTGGGTATCAATCACTTTCTGGTACCTTTGCGGGAGCATCTCCTCAACCCATTGATCATGGGTTATTAGTTGGAAACAGTGGTAATGTACCATTGAGTATAGGTGACGTTTATATGATGTCAGGTTCAACTCCCATTAACCAACCTCAAGGTGGCCAATTACCGCCTGGGGGGCAACCTTCGTTAATGCCTGGGGGGCAACCTCAAGGTACTTCATTCGTGACTGGGGGGCAACCTCAAGGGTATCAACCCCAAGGGTATCAACCCCAGCCTCAATATGTACCCCAAAGTCAACCTCAGTATCAATATCAACCTCAAGGATGGCAACCTCAAGGATGGCAACCCCAAGGGTATCAACCCCAAGGGTATCAACCTCAAGGATACCAACCTCAAGGTCAAGGTCAACCCCAGTATTCGTATTTACCTCAAGGTTATCAACCTACGGGTCAATACCCTGGTCAAGGTTATCAACCACCTCAAGGGCAATCATATGGGACTGCACCTTACAGTTATCAACCCTATCCTCAATACGGCTATGGATCTCAGTATCCTCAACCTGTTACGAGTCAATACCCTGGAATGTTAACATGGGATCCGTCACAGGGTCAACAGATGTCGCAACCAAGTATACAGTCGGTACCTCAAGCAGGACAACCTGCAGTTCCTGGTCCACCCCAGCAACCGCAACCTGTCCAGTCAAGTGTTCAGACCCCTGTAACTTCTGTAGTTACTCAGCCGCCAATTGCACCTGGTACTCCACCTCACACGGCTGCAGCAACTACCGCTTCATCTACCATGCTTACTTCTGGAGTATCGGCAGCTCCGGTTTCTACTGTCCCTGTAACCACTCCTCAGACATCTGTACCGTTGTCTGGACCCACGGTTCAAACCACAGTCCAGATGCCTGCAGGCCAACCTGGTACAAGTACGGTTGTTACTACTCAACCTCAATTTGTTCAACCTCCGTACCAGGGACAGTATCAACCTGGGCAAGCTGCCCAACAACCGGTTTACCAGTATCAACCGTATCCTGGGTACACTTATCAACCACCTCAGCAACCCCAGTACGGTCCGGTTAATCCTGGTTTTCCAGGAGGATATAATATCCCAAATGCGACTCCTGTTCCTAGTTATCCTGGATATCCTCCTCCTGGGGCTGGTATTGTGACTCAGAGTTTTAGAGATCCTAACCGGCAGTTACCGTTTATTGCGACTTTAGATTTACCCGACTTGACGCGCCTAACGAACGATCCAATTCAATATCTTCAGTTCTGGCCGCCAATGCCAAATAAGTTGCCCAGCGATATACCCAAGTTCGAAGGTAAGTCTGGAGAGGATCCGTCTAATCACGTGATGACTTACCACCTCTGGTGTGCATCAAATTCCATCTCAGATGATTCCATCCGCTTACGTCTTTTCCAGCGTACACTCATTGGTCTCGCAGCCAAGTGGTACATTGAGTTACCACGGGCCTCTTTTTACAACTTTAGCCAGTTAGCTACCTCGTTCTTAACTCATTTTCAGTTACCAGTCAGATACGATAATGGTACAGAATTATTAACTTCGCTAAAACAATCGACATCCACGTACATTTCTGATCACATCCATGAGTGGAGACGTCGAAGAAGATTAGTGAAAGTTTTTATCCCGGACCAAATCTTAGCTGAATGGTTTGTCAAATCATTATTACCAAGAATTACTGAAGATGTAGCTAAGGCCGGAGTAGTTACTGAGGAGCAAGTCATTGCTCAGGCACAATACCTTGACTTAGTTTACACTCAGTCGGGTACGTTACACGAGAAAATTCCGGATCTTCCAAAGTCAAACCAAATCGCTGCTGCTCCTTCGGGATCTCATGCCGCTGATGGTATGATTGGTATCGTGACTACGAAGAGTAAGAAGAAGTCTTCCAAGGCCTCCAATACTCCAATTATCACTTTGCCTGATTCTCCGACAGGAGAGTCTTCTCCTCCTGAACTTACCGCCGACATTCACGCTGTAGAGTCATCTACGGCCAAATCAAAAAACGGTGGAAAGAAGAAAGGAAAGAAGAAGGCTAAAGCAGACAAGGCTCCAAAGGAGAAAACGGAAAAGTCGGAAACCAATGACGAAAAGCGCAAACCTCGATATCCTTGTCTTATTTGTGAAGAAGATCATTTTACGAGAGACTGCCCTCATCGGGCCGAGGTAGTGAAAATAGTCAAAGGTTCTCCCACTCCTGCTGTGTTAAAAAATCCATTTCCAGAGCAGGAGAATAAGATGATAGGTTCTTCTTCGAATGCCAGTGAAGAACCCATTTTGATGATGTCTCATGTCAGGATTGCGACTCGATCGCAAGATTATGGTAGTAAGGCTCCTGTTGATGGTAAGGAAGCAGAATCTTCTCACTCTAACCCATCAACCTCAGCTCCTGGTTCCGATCCACTACAGATCGAAAAACCTAACCCAGACTTAGTGATTAAGCCGCCCGCCAAGGGTGTACTTCGAAGGTCTGCTTTCAATCCACATGCGAGAGCAGCCCAGAATTACAACATTGTTGAAGACTTAGCTGTTTCACCTTCAGCAATGTCGGCACTCGAAGTGCTGCAATCATGTCCAGCGCAACGAAAATTGCTTTTGTCGGCTATTGGAGCTGTCGATGTTCAGGACCCGAACCTAATGATCTTTGATCTAGAAAATAGTACACCGCGTCTCCCCCATCAAATGGCTTTCCAAATTCCAGTGATAGTCAAAAACAGGCCTATTCATCGGACTGTGATTGATGAGGGAGCTTCTACGTGTATTATGTCGATTCAATGTTGGAGATCGCTTGGTTCTCCTTCGTTGAACCAATCCCCCACCATCCTTAAGGCCTTTGATGGCCGTGGGTTCCGTCCGTTTGGTATTCTACAAGAATTGCCTATAGGGGTCGAAGGTAAAACCGTTAGTCTGGATGTGGAAGTGGTTGATGCCCCTCTAGACTACAACCTTCTTTTGGGTCGAAGTTGGTCATATGCTATGACAGCGGTCGTTTCATCGGTCTTCAGAGTCATTAAGTTTCCACATAACGGTAAGATCGTGACTATTGATCAGCTGACATACTTTTCATCCGACCCAACCTCTTCAGAAACTATCCAGCATGTTGGTAAAACGACAATCCCTTATAGGGACATTGGTGTAGGTTTAGTTAAGGATTCCGGTTTACTGGGAACTTTTCCTCTCCCTCCACTCAATGCAGACCCTTCGTTTGCAACAATTCATATGATCACGTCAGAAAACATTATTTATGATGATCCTTGGTATGTTCCCTCTGACTCTGAGCTAGACTCACTCGGTGATGTTATGCCGTTGAGTCCGTATGAGATTGCTTATGAAGCTCTTATGTCTTTTACCGACTTTCATTCAACCGAAACCGACCAAATGAATGTGGTCAGTGAAGAGTCACTTTTCACCTCACCCTTAGAACGGATAACGTTTCCCGAAGAAGTGTCATCTGACGAACAACTTCGCGAAATCCTAAGTGTAGATGATCTACCATGGGAAGATCTCCATCACAGATCTTCGTTTTTACCTAAGGATGATGCATTTGAAAATGATTTTTCATCTATCTTTACCGCTGAATATGTCAAAGACGCTCAGGATCCAACGAAACATTCTGATTCAGAGCTGAATTTAGGGAATATTTCTCGTACTATTCCCATTGATATTTCAGTGAAGCCCGGAATCGAGGAGAACATTCATATAGGTGCCGCATGTACTGAAGAAGAAATCCAAACTTACAAGGCCCTATTCCAAGAATTCCGCGACGTGTTTGCCTGGTCTTACGAGGAAATGCCGGGAATTGATCCTGCCATTGTTGTTCATGAAATCAAAACCTACCCGGATGCTAAACCCATTCGGCAACGGTTGCGTCAGATTCACCCTCGAAAAGCGGCTGCGATTAAAGCAGAAGTCGAAAAGCTGTTGAAAGCAGGTTTCATTTATCCGATCCCGTTAACGGATTGGGTATCGAATATTGTTCCCGTCAATAAAAAACAAGGAACAATAAGAATCTGTATCGACTATAGGGATATCAATCGAGCTTGTCCAAAAGACAACTATCCTACGCCTTATATCGATCAAATTATTGATGATTGTGCCGGAAGTGAGATGTTTTCCTTCATGGATGGTTTCTCAGGCTATAATCAAATCAATATTCTACCTGCCGATCAACCAAAAACGGCATTCATTTGTCCATGGGGGACATTTGCTTATTGCAAATTACCTTTTGGACTTAAGAATGCCGGGGCCACTTTTCAACGGGCGATGTCTTATGCATTTCATGACATCAAGCACATTGTGCAACCCTATCTCGATGATTTGCCTGCTCATTCTTTACAACGAGCTGATCACCTTGTCCACCTACGAGCAATCTTTATGAGGTGTAGGCATTATCGAATTCGGTTGAATCCCCACAAGTGTGTTTTCTGTATAGAAACAGGTCGATTGCTGGGATTTGTTGTTTCAAAAGCCGGCATTCGCGTCGATCCCTCGAAAGTCGAGGCTATCATCAAATTGCCTCCTCCTTCGAGTTTGCGCCAACTCCAAAGTTTGCAAGGGAAAGCGAACTTTTTACGCCGATTCATCCCAAACTACGCCGAGGTCACTAAAGGTTTTACACGGTTGTTGAAACAGAACGCACAATTCTTTTGGGACGAGATTGCCCAACAATCTTTTGATGCATTAAAACACGCGTTGACCCATGCACCGTTATTGCATCCTCCCAACTACAACCAGGACTACTTCTTATACCTCGCAGCTTCGCATTCCACCATTGGAATGGTGTTAGTTCAAGAAGATGAATTCAAAGCAGAGCATGTGATATATTATCTTAGTAGAACCTTAAATCCCACTGAGTTAAAATATTCGCATGTGGAGAAATTGGCCCTGGCAGCCGTTCAAGCTGTCCAGCGTTTTCGTCACTACATTCTTCTCCGCAAGACTACAGTTATTTCGGATTGCAACCCTATGATTTATATTTTGACAAAACAACTGCTAGGGGGCAAGTACTCTAAATGGATTGTTATCCTGCAAGAGTTCGACTTGGAGTTCGAGAAGTCCAAGTCTAAGAAATCTTTAGTTTTTGCGGAATTGATGTGTGATTTCCCGAGTGCTGACACAGAGACTGTGGCAGAGGAGTCCATTGCGGACGAATCTTTGTTTCTTATTAGCACTTTAGATCCGTGGTATGGGGATATAATCATCTATCTCCAAACCCAAACCTTTCGGCCTGAAGCTTCCAAGGAAGACCGTCGAAAAATTCGGTTTCGATCCCAGCAATACAGAATTATTGGAGATACACTTTATCGCCGGGGGGCAGACTTAGTTTTTCGACGTTGTTTAACTCACGAAGAGGCTGAGAGAGTTTTGAATGATTGTCACTCTGGAGCATGTGGCGGTCATATGTCTGGGTATGCCACAGCTCAGAAGGTGTTGCGCGCTGGCTATTTCTGGCCGTCTATGTTTAAAGATTGTATCCTTGCTGTCAGAACATGCCACAACTGTCAAGTGTTTGATCGAAAGATGCGCGCTCCACCTGCTCCTCTCCACCCTATAATTGCCGCTGGTCCATTCGCCAAATGGGGCATTGACTTTATTACTTGTAACCCTCACTCGGCCGGGGGGCATGCGTATATCATCCTCGCGGTTGATTATTTTACAAAATGGGCCGAGGCGATGCCTACATTCGACGCAAGCGGCAAGACAGCTGCAGTTTTCGTATTCAATCATATCATAACTAGGTTTGGTGTCCCACAAGCAATCATTACTGACCATGGGAGCCATTTTCGAAACGTCATGATGACTGAGCTTACAAGCCAGCTTGGTTTGCGCCACGATAGCTCTACTCCTTATTATCCGCAAGCCAACGGTTTGGTTGAGTCAATCAACAAAGTTCTAGTCATCATGATTCGACGGATCATTGGTATCCATCGAACGAATTGGCATAACATGTTATTTTCGGCGCTATGGGCATATCGAACTTCAGTGAAAAATTCAACAGGTTTCACCCCTTTCCAGCTAGTTTATGGCTTAGAAGCTGTGTTACCTATTGAATGCGAAATCCCATCACTTCAAATGGCTGTCGAATTACTTCCAGCTACTTCCGAAGAGGAGAAACGGTTATTATACTTGGCTAAATTAGATGAGACTCGACGTGACGCTACTTTAGCTATCGAGACTCACGCGAAACGAATGAAAGCTCAGTACGATAAAAATGTAACCCCTCGAAGTTTTTCGGAAGGAGACCTAGTACTATTATATGATCAAGCTAACGATAAGCTAGGTGCCGGAAAATTCGTTCCCATGTGGCATGGGCCCTACATTGTAAAGCGAAAGCTAGCAAAAGGGGCTTATGAGTTAGTTGATTTTGATGGGGACTCTTTGGGTAAACCCAGAAATGGACTTTACCTAAAGAGGTATTATGCTTAAAATGATGGGTATGGAGAAATTTTTAGATAGGTTAGATTTCCTTTCTAGCTAGCAAGTGTGTTAGTTTAGTCAGTGTGCTTAGCTTAGCGAGTGTGGTTTTTCGTCATTATTCTGGCTTATCTTGGTTTTACTCTTGATATTGTAGATGTCGACGCCTCTCCAAACATACATTGGATTTGCTGATGGTGCTTGTCGTAATACACGGAATATCTCTTCCGCAGCTTGGGTTATCTATTCGCCCTCTGACGAGTTAGTTTCTATGCATGGGGTAAGCCTCGGTCAAACAACGAATAACATTGCAGAATACAGTGCAGTGGTTGAATTATTATCCGAATCTATTTCATTTGGAATTCGACGTTTGATAGTGAGGTTAGATTCTGAACTTGTTGTATTACAGCTTAATAGAGTTTATGCCATTAGAAATCCTGTGTTATTAAGGTTGTTTTTGAGAGTGCGTCTCTTGGAACGTGAATTTGATTACATTGAATATCAACATATTCCAAGGTCTTTGAATACATTAGCAGATGCAATTGCTTCTCGAATGTTGGACAGACATTTACGATAATCATGCAAGTAAATTTAAAAACATTTCATCACATATGTTAAACAAGATAAGCCGGTAATAGTGATATATATAGATAGAAGTGTGTCAAAAAATATATACATCGTCTTCGATCATAGGTTTAAAACACCTTATGATCGGCAAAATGATAGTACAAAAAGTCAAAAATGTCACATGTGACTACAAAAGTGACTAGTCAATCACTGGTGGTGCTCTCTGTACGACACCACTGCGCGGGCTACCTTACGCAAAAATCTCCTAAACGGTCCAGGGACCGCGACTACGAAGCGCTGAAGCCTGATAGGAATGTCGTCCATAGTAGTCTCAGGTATATCTGCCGTGAGACGCTCTAGATCATGCTCCAACTCAGCTAGTACTTCTGCTGTCGCATCCTGTGGGGCCGGTACCGGTGCAGCTGGATGTAGTCTATCATAAGGCCGGAGGTTGGCTGGACGCTGTGGACCAACATCTGCATTTTGAAAGATTTACTATTAGTTTTGAGACGATATATATAAAAAATACAAAAAATACATAACTAGAAAACTTGTGAAAATAAAAAGTACCTCTGTCGTCCCATTGTTCTCCCTGTGGAAGAACCATGTCCGGATCACCTCTGAAATCCATTCCGGCATACGGAAAGTCCTGTATCACAAAAAGCTGGCCCTCTAACCAGTCAAAATAACTATCTGAGAATCGAACTACTGTCGCGCCCTCGTCAGGATGCCGGGCCATCACCGCAACCCATCGTATCAGCTTTGGCTGCTGAGGACCCAAGATATCAACAGTGAGTTGCTGAGGGATCAGCATTGGAATTCTCTCCAAGGCAAAGCTCACGACTATAGGCCCATATCCAAAAGTCTTTAGTCGTCCGTTCTTTGCCTTGGTCAGTTGGCTCTTCATATGAGCCGACACAGCTTCACACCAGTTGAAAATGGTGCCTTGGTAACAGTCAATTGCCATCCGCATTTGGGATCCGGAAGCAATGTGTAAAGCGGCCGCGCCGCAAATTCTGGTAACCGTGAACGCTATGACTTTGAGTTCCGGTAGAGTGATGTGTTTTATCTCTATGCCTTTTGAATGGTGAGCCCCACGTGTGCACCAATCCTCGCGGAGACTATCAAGGGATTGGCCACCCGGCCTAGTCCCCGCAAGACTGAGTTGCTCACCTCTGTTTGGCAAGCCAGTGAGAAAGTATACATCCGAGGGCTCTATCTCGAGCTGGTGCCCTCCTATGTAAAAGCATTGTTCTTGTACGTTCCATCGCTCAACCAGCCATTCCAAGAATCTTACCTGGCCCCTCATGCCCGGTATGGTCCAATATTTGTATAATCCGCATGCTCTTAGGGCATCCAGGGAAGGTTGATGATTTATTGCAGCTTCATCTTCCTCTACATGCTCTCTTTCTCTCCAGTCTAACATGATTAATGCCCTGCATATCAAAAATAGCAATTAGAAATTGATTTGGGAATTTTTGGTGGTTTTTTGAGAGAGTTGGGGTTTTGAAATGCGCGTTTCTCGGAGGACGCACCCCGGCTTTGTAGCACAGGGCGCCCGGACGCAGCTGGCCTGAAGGCGGGCTGCGTCTTCCGACCGTTTTCCCGTATGAGAAAAAGTCGGGGGACGCAGGTCACCCGAAGGGCACCTGCGTCCGCCGAGAGGCGCATTCCAAAACCAAAACCCCCCCAAAAAATGAAACTAAAACCTAAAAATTGATTCTAAACGGATAGAAATGCAGAGTAGGATGTGTAAAATACCTGGATGAGACGGCGTTCGATTCCGACGGTCAGATTTTCCGCAGCGACCACGGGAAGTTTCTTGTCAAAAGCTCCTTTTTCAACCTCAACAGTGAAACGGTAAAAATGACATGGTAAAAGGTCTTTTTATAGGTTTTTTGGATGAATTAGTTCATTTTTTACCATGAAAAGATGTTTTTGAATGTATTTTTGCCTATTTTAAACAGGTATGAGTAATGTGTTGCTTTTGTGCAGGACAAAGGGATTTCGAGGGAAATTGTAATTTTTCACAAACAAAAATATCAGAGTCATCTTTTAAGCCCTTTTCTGACTCCTAAAACATGAAAAGATCGCCGAGTGTTTCTTTTTCACTCGTTAAAACGGAATTAAAAGACGGTCCCCTTTTAGCTCTTTTCTGACCGCAAAATCAGGAAAAGATTGCCGGGTTTTTGTCGTTTCGAACTCGATAAGGAAATAAAACGACGTGTCCTTGATCGCTTTTTACTTTTCAGGTCAACGACACTATTATGAAAGTACTCCTTGGTCGCAAGATCAAGCGGTTCCCCCAGGTATTATTTTATACTTTTTCGGGCTTGAGGGACACAAATATACGAAAAAGTTCAACGTGGAGTCTCCTTTAGTTTTTTCAGACTCTCTAAAATTGAAAAACGCCGAGTTTCTCCTATACTGGGCTCGTTAAACTTTTACAGTAGAGGACCTGTTCAATTACAAACAGGAACGAACCACTCCTTCCTAGGGTTCGAATTTAAACTAGGTTGGACTCGTCCGAAGGATGAGCTTATAATCAAGCATATGTTATCCTCCTCAAGCTTGTTAAAAATAAAGAGGTACTTGCCAGAAATGGTGGGGGAAAAGAGAGAAGAATGAACCTGTTTGTCACCTTTTGTCTCAGAAGAAACTTTATTACCACTCTTGAACACGACACTTTTCATTCACCTGGGTTGGGAAATCTTTTACCTCACAGTTGACCAAATCACTTTGAAAGTCTTTAACCGGGTTTCGGGGATTAACTTTGAGTTATTCGTCACCAAGCCATCTGTTGTGTCGTTATGTGTTCAAGAGGTCTGCAAGCAAAACTTTCATCTGCAAAATACTTGTCATCCATTTGACCATCCCTGAGTCAGTCCTTACAGCAACATTTCTTCAACTTGAACAATGATTTCGTGTTGCGGGCTTGCCTGCAACGGGTCGCTTTCTATCGACATCGACACATTATCTAGAAAGATGACTTAGGAATCGACAGTACCTTGAAGTCTGCATGCATCAATGGCAGGTTTCTCGCCTTTGACGTCAGTTTACATCATTGACTTTCGATCAAAGGATTCCGTGAAGTGTTCGACATCAAAACATCTATTCACATTTCACGGGTTGTGCTTGGTACTTTGAGAACCATTGACATTACTGGTGGTTTCTCTCACGCTTGTTAACAGTTTACATCATTGACTGGTAATCAAGTGGTTTCTACCATGTTCGACATCGAATCATTTAATCACATGGCTAGAATCGTACCAATTCGGGAAGTAGAAGTGAAGACCCTGGATCTAGTTTCTACCATCCAGGCTGCGAGGAGTTTTGTATTCATTATCTATGTAGACTAATCATAAACAGATGGCTGCGTCCATACTGTGTCTACAAAAGTCTATAAAAATGATGTACTGCAAGATCATTCCTGTATCAGAATAGTTAGTCCATTAGTTAAAGTTTTGAATCTGAGTATGGGAATGCCTACCTCAGTGATGATATAATCTTATCCATGTATTTTGTGTTGAAAATTGCAGGTTCCAACCAGGCCATCCACAAGACAATCCTTGAAATGATAAAGCGCTTCACCCTTCCTAGAATTACAAAACCCTATTCTATTCCAGGCTTCGCACTTTAGGGGGCAATCTGTTACACTAAAAAATGTCACCTTGACTACTTACAGTTAGTATGGCTCAAATCAACAGTCATGCTACCCTCTTAGGCAAGTCTCATGCCTCTGTTATCCATCTCAAACTCAAAGAAGAGAGAAAGTCTTGTAAAAACTATGTTTATCTCTGGGGTCGCAGGTTCTCTCTAGCCTTACCTGCGGGGACGCTGACCATGTTCACAAAATCTGCGTCCATGGACGCTCTGTATGTTAAGGGACAGGTGCGTCCCTCTGTAAAAGGCAAAATGCGCGAGTTTTATCTTGAAAAAGTTACTTGTGGTTACTTCTAGAACATTCTAGAGGTCGGTTTGATGAAATGGATGCGCCTCCAGTTGGTTCATGTATCTCTATTAAGGGGGAACTTATCCCATCAATAAGGGAGCTATCCCACCCAAAGAGGGGGATGATCCCATTGATAGTGGACCTGAATAACCTCTTTACAGCACTATAAATAAAGGCATTGAGCCAGAAGGAGAGGAGGTTGGAGCTATACATTTTCTTTGGGTAAATGCTGCAGGATTTAGGTCTTCCATTAGAGCCTTTGTGAGGAGAGATTGTCTTCACTTGATTCTACTTGGGAGAGGGTGAGCTTTGTCAAAGTAGAGGAAAACCCTTGATGGACCCTGGGAGGAACTTGCACAACACCAAGGCCAGGTTGTAAGAGTTTCTTTGTTTCGTTATTAATACAAACTGGTTTATTTTTCTCAATAGCTTGTGTTAATGAGTTATTTCATGTGTTCCTTGGTCTGCATGTTGAATATATGTTTTATTATATGAAATGCAAGTGCTTGGTAATTGTTTGATTGTTTGTGGTTGCAGGAATTGACTTGAAGGAGGAGCTCATCCGGATCGTCAAGAACGGACTTCAACAACAGCGTTTTGGAATAAGGTAAGCCTAAACACTTGTAGTTTTCATGTTGTAAAAGGTGTATTTAGAGAAAGATCACTCCATTTTGTCTTGTTTGTCATTAGAATGTCTTAGACTTCTAGGAAGGTCAGTCGTGTCCGCACCCTTGACAAATTCCGTGTGACATGGTGTCAACCTTATAGGTTGTGGAAGACTAGGGGCAACAACACTTCCGTCTTTATAGTTGTGAGTGGTATGTTTCCTGGTTGCCATAATTTTGCTTTCCATTTTTCTTGCTAACCTGAATGCCTTCTCTAATGAATCAAGTTCCCAAAGGCGAACATCATGTTGGATATTATCCTTTAAAGACCCTATGAACACATCAATCCTATGCTCCTCTGGAATATCTTTTACCCTTATGTTCAATTTTTGGAACTCCTCAATGTGCTCCATTATTGAACCCTTTTGTTTGAGAATTATCAATTGGCTAAAAAAAGTGTTGCTTTTTGTATCCTCATAATGTGCTATCAATTCTTTTGTAAAAATTGCCCAAGTGATAAATTGTTTACGAGAGCAAAGCCATTGATACCATACAAACTGATTTGGTTCCAAATATAAAGTTTCCATACGTACCTTTTGTGTGTTTTGCACATTATTGAGATCGAAGAATTGCTCCATCTATAATATCCATGTGGCGGGATCCTTGCCATCAAACTTCCTCATATCGATTTTTGGAATATGGTGAGTCTTTGATCCAACATTAGAGTCTATGGAATCATGATTAACATTTCTTTTTTTCTCATCATGAGTTTCCTTTAGTACCCTTTCACCCTTAGTGACCATTTCTTGTAGCAACTTATTTATATTTATCTTCAATTCTTCCATCTTATCATCCATGCCATCAATTTTAGTGTCCATGCCATTCACCTTAGCTTCCATGCCATCCATCTTAGCTTCTACTCCTTTCTTTAAACAATCCATCTTAGCTTCTACATCTTTCCTTAAACCATCCATCTTAGATTCTGTTGTTTTTTGTGCAAGTGACACTTGTTGCACTTGTTCTTGTAATTTTGATATATCATATAGCATTTCTTCTTCTTCTTCATGAGTCATGCTAGAGCTTTCAGGTTCCTTACTAGGTGTTTTCATTTTCTTTCCTCGGGGCATCAGTTACCGGTAATAATTCTCTATTATGCCCTTTGAATTCCTTCAAAATAAATTTTCAAACCAAGCTTAAGCAAAAATTTAAGAAAATCTACACACCTTTTTTCACTTTGTAGGATCTCGATATTTCCTCTGATGTATCTCTATACTTTCCGATCACCTAGCTCTAAATTTATGACCTGCACTAGCCCTCTGTGTCCTCTTTTCAATGCCACAAGTCTGACCCAAATTGGATTCTCCAAGGAAGAGTTATGCAAAATCTCCCACAGTGACTTGATTATAGACTAGTTCAGTAGAGCGAACTTGTACGATGTGCCACGAGTCACTGTTTCAACCTTTGGATCTGAAAAATGCATACGCGAAACTACAATCCGTCCTCTTTCTATAAATTCTTACGAAATTTCAATCCGATCCCCAAAGAGAAAGTTATGACGATTTTCCCTAGGTCACCTGTTTGGAATGTAATTTAGGAGTCTGCAAAAAGACCAACTTCCTCAGATCATATCTCCGCAAATATAGTGCAAAAAGATTTTAAATTCGAACCCGATATTCAGCGCGATTTCGTCTCAAATGGGTTTTTTTGCAGCTTCTGAAACATCACAAAAAAAAAGTTATAGCGAAAATTCCACGATGACCTGTTTGGAGCAGCGAAACCCTAGAATCCAAAGCTCTGATACCAAATGTTATGAAACTAGCTCAAGAAAAGATAGAAAAGATAGATCAACGCCTTATAATTCAGCCTCTTCGAGGGGGAAACCTCCTTTACATTACATAAATGAACAATTCTTGGATCCTTCAAATGACAAAACCTCTTTTCCATATATAGGAGTCTAAGGAGTCACAATATAACCTAGCCGACCTAACAATAATAATATAAAGCCACAAAAATAACAATAGAGGGATTCTATGGGGCACAGTAATAACAATATGGGGGCAATAGGGTCACAACAATATTAATAAGGGGTATAACTACAATAGTAATGGGGTAATCACTAGTATTATAGGGACCCAACACTTTGACTCTACAGGTGTTCTTTGAAGCAAGACAAGTGAGGAATGAGTGGCAAAGCTCTATCAAAGGAGGGAGAAAACAAGAAAGGAGCTAAGCAAAAGACTGAGGTTGGTACTCTCTGCTTCTCTATCATGTATCTCTCATAAAGGAAAACACAAGTAACTTTTTTTTGTTTGTTTCTAAGATAGCTACCCATCTTAGTGGGACTAGTAGCTCTGAATAGACACTAGTTTTCTCGATAACAAGCATACATAGTATAATTCCAACATAAACTACATGAAAGATGAAGGAGCATCATTCTAAATGAATAAAGATTTATACACTTGTGGAAAGTGAACACCATATGTATTTATTGATGAATCGAAAAGGGAAGCATACAACCATTTCCTTGATGTTGGAGACCTCCTTTGTAGTGGATTTCCAAGTCCAAGTCAAAACCATTCGAACACTCCTTCTCCTTAGTTAGGTGGGAAGCATTTGGGCATAGTTTAAGCATAAGAATGCAAAAAATAATTGACCAACCATTTGGGGATGGAAGGGACTTGATTTATAGGAAGGGAGAGGGAGTTAGGGATCCAAAAAAGAGGGAGGAAGGTCCACATCTCAAGGGGAAGATACCTAAAGGTAGGTTCAAGGACTGAAAATGGGAGAGCTCGGCCATATCTCTATCCAAAAACATCCAACTCATTGTTCTTGAAAATTCTAGTAGGTGATGATTCTCCTCCACTTTAGGAAAGATTGCAAGAGGTTCAATGCAGGTTTTTATACAAAAATATGCGCAATTTTTTATATCAAAATTTGTGCTGGTAGCGCTAGGTCAACATGTTAAACAAGCCATAAACATGGATCAGCAATTGTGCAATGTGCATTGATCCTGAAAACTAGGGTTTCATGCAAACTTATCTAGAATTCTCTCATGGAAACTCTTCTTCTATTCTTTAGGGATGTTTCTATATGTGATTCATAGTGAGTACACTTTGAAAATTTTCATCATTTGGATGCTTTAGGATATGCGACAGGAAGTGTGACAAAATACTGTGTAACATAATGTGTTGTTAAAGATGTCGAAAAAAGACAACATAATCCCACATATCCGAGAATGAAAAACTACAAATGAGATTTGGGTGATTTTCAAGGATTTTTATGAAATGAAAAACAAAAATCATGTGTTGTTTCTAACGAGTAAAATTCTCTCCATTAGAATGGAAGAGAATGAATCCATTGTTGCATTCATCTCACAAATTAAAGAACTGAGATACAAGTTAGGCGACATAGGGGAGAAAGTACCCCACAATGATCTCGTCACAATTACCTTGAATGGAATGATAGAGGATTATCAAATGTTCATTACAGGGCTTGTATCAAGGGAGAAAGCTCCCACCTTTTAAGATTCGACATGGTTTTTGATGCAAGAAGAACAGAGACATAAGAATTTCAAGCCTCATACTACAGATCTAAAACTGGTGGCAAAGAAAAAAAAATCAAAGGGAAACCAGGAGGAGGACATACAAGTGGTGGTCCATCTCAGAGAAACCCATTTCAAGGTATGTCATCCACTAAAAATGATTTTGGAATTAAGTTTTTTTACTATGGCAAAACTAGTCATATTGCTAGAGACTGTTATGAAAGGAAGAATGATGAAAACAAATAAATACACAAGAGGTATACAGGGCATTTTTCTGGCGAAGATATGAATGATGATCTTAAATTATTTATGTTTGATGCTTCTCTTTCTGTTGATACTGATGAGGATGGAACTTGGTTTGTGGATTCTAGAGCATCCACTCATATGACATGCAATAAACACTAGTATGAAAATTTCAAGGAGACTGACAATGGTGTGAACATCTACCTGGGAGATGAAAAAACATATCATATTAAAGTGTATGTATATATTCCTCTGATATTTCCTAGTGGTAATATCATGTGCATCTAGAATGTCATGTATGTGCCTAGTATTAAAAATATTTTGTTCTCTATCTCCATGATTACAGATCAGAATTTAAAGGTAGATTTTTCAGAACTTATTGTGTTGTAAAGGATTTGTTGTATCATCAGACACTGGTTGCATCAGGAGTACGAGCTGGAGGCCTATATAAGTTGAATTTTACAAGCATGTCACATCAAGCTTTAATTCCAACGACTATGACAACATATAATATTTGGCATCAAAGGTTTGG
This sequence comes from Pinus tabuliformis, assembly GCA_031772625.1. NCBI lineage: Eukaryota > Viridiplantae > Streptophyta > Pinopsida > Pinales > Pinaceae > Pinus > Pinus tabuliformis. Next base: position 162,363,734 of record CM062808.1, read on the forward strand.
TCACATCAACCTTCATGATTTATTGTTGCTATAGAAACAAGGTATGGTTGATGGACTTCTTATTTTAAGAAATGAAAATATTTATTGTGAAGGAAGTGCACTTGGAAAACTGCATAGGGATGAATTTCCCTCTAGCTTAAATAGGAAAAATAAAGATATACTTGAACTTGTGCATATTGATCTTTGTGGACCTATGCAAACAAGGTCCTTAGGTGGAGCTTACTATTTCTTGTTATTTATTGATGACTGCACAAGGTATACCTCAGTATACTTTCTTAGAAGGAAAAATGATGTGTTCAATTACTTTAAATAATTTAGAAATATGGTTGAAAAGAGGACAGGGAAAGTCATTAAAATTCTCTCCTCAAATCAAGGTGGAGAATATAGACTTTGAAACTTCATCAAATATTGCAGAGATCATGGAATAGAACAACAATTTATAGTACCTCACACTCCACAACAAAATGGGGTTGCAAAAAGAAAGAACAAAACTCGATGTGCATGTAGCATGATTAAAGGTAAGAACCTTTCCATTGGTTTTTGGGTAGAAGAAATTAGTACTGCAGTTTACTTAATAAACAAAATTTCAACTAGGTGTCTTGATCTCAATACTCCATTTGAGGCTTTGTATGGTTTTAAACTTGTAGTCCATCACTTGAGAGTATTTGGTTCTAAATATTTTGCACACATTCCTAAGGAAGATAGGAAGAAATTGGATTATAAAATGCATATTTCTAGAGTATTGTTATGATTTGAAAGCATATATGATGTTTAATCCATCTAATCACAAGGTATTTGTGAGTAGAGATGTCATCTTCCATGAACAAGATGATGAAGGGAATAAGGATAAAATTTATGAAGAGTGGAACATGCCTTTATCGATTGATGACAACAATGATGAAGCCAAAGACAGTAATTTACAGTAGCAAAAACATAACGAGGAATCTAGTGATGTGGATACATTCAGCAATCAAAGTCCATTCAAAAGTGAGAAATAAATTACGTAGGAAAAAATTGAGGTATGTCCACTACCAAGGAGATCAGGACGACAAACTCACTTACCTACAAGGTAAAAATATTATGCTCTTATGACTAGTTTTTTTTAATTTTTTTGGGCCCATGAATTATAATGAAGAAAATTTGTATGATGAATGGAGGTCTATTATAAAAAAAGAGTATCAATCTGCTCAGTCAATTTAATGTCTTAAATTGCGAACATAAATTATCAACCAGGGTTAGTAAACTGATGAAGTGTGGTGCACAATATGTGCTTAGTTAACCTTGTTTCTTAATTTGTTGAGTATGTTTTTGTATTGTTTTGAGGGTTTTGTCATTTATGCCTAATGATTTTAATTGATGTTACGTGTCAATGATCAACTAAGTATAATGGATGTTTAATATAAAAACTAATTTCTAAGAAGGAAGAAAAGGAAATGCACTTCAACTAATTTAATTTGCATAAAATCAAATCAAAAAACTTGAATGGTTAGTCTAATCTAGGCCAACACTGTGTCTATGAAAAGCAGAGCATTATTCTAGATACAATTGTATTCATTGATAAGATGAAAATGAAATCACTTCGTATCCTTATCCTTGAAAAATCTTGATAAAAAATAAAACTAATCCTATTCTATGAAATGAAAGCAAGAAATATAAAAACAACTATGATATACTGCATGTTCAAATACTATTGGGAACATTCAATATAGGAAGATGTCGAAATGATCTTCTTGAAATGACTTAAGCAATTGAGTATACATTAGATGTGATATAAGAAAGCATAATAAAAACATGGAAAGGAAAAATTGCAGCTACTATGTGATCTGATGCCTCTTAGGCAACCCAAATTGGAAAAACAACCTTCTTGGACTTGTTGATCATGAGATTACACAATAGATGAAAGCTTAATCTAAAAAGCATGCAAAAAGCATAAGGAAAGAAACTAAATCATTGTTTATTCTTAATGCCTCAAGCAACCAATATTGGAAAATAGTTGAATGCTACCTTCTTGAGAAGATCTTTAGAAAACATAGGGTTAAACAGTGAATGTAAAGCTGAATCTAAGAAAGCATTGTAAAGACATGTGAAAGAAAACTAAGTCATTGTATGCTCTAATTCTTTAAGCAATCCAATTTTAGAAAATAGATAAAACACTACTTACTTGAGATGCTCTTAGGAAACATAAAATTACACAGTGAAGTAAATCTACATTTTAAAAATAAATTAACATTTGCAATGGAAAGCTAAACTATTTGCATGAATCAAAGTAAAAAAAACTAATTAATCTTACAAATTTACAAAGAAATACAAATGGTTGATGGGGGCCCTTCCATTGTCTAATAGCATTCCAACTCACAAAACTCACATTCTAAAATTCAATAACAGAAAATAACATTCTTTATTGATAAACTCACAACTTTACACAATGGAAATCTACACCCTTAATCTCATTACATCAATAGCTCTTCACTTTACATCCCATTCCATCTCAAGCCTTGTTACAAAACATTTTATAATTTTTTCTCTTCTCCTCCTCCTTTTACAACCCCCTCTTCACCCCCTATGATAGGAGAAAACGTCCCCCACTTATACAAAAATATGAGAAACTATCTCGTTAATGAGAGTCCATGAATCTCTCCCTATATCTCTAAATTTACAATCAAAATAGGAAATGATAAGACACACATCTTCTTAGAGTTTCAATACAAATAGGAAATGAGACACATATCTTTATGATCCCATGATCTTCTCCACTCAAATTCGAATTTGGTTTTGGGAGGCCACATAAATGTCTTTTAGAAGCTTCCTTTTGATCTAAACATGTCAACAATCTCATCCCACTTGTTAGGTATAAGCATATGCACATTATTTTCTAATTTTTAACCATAAATTCATTTTAAAATGCTAAGAATTAATAAAGTTTGGAAAAACATAAATGTGACCCAATAATGATAATGGTAAGGTAAATGTAATGAAATGGAAGTATATGTAATGAAATAGAGGTGGAGTGAAGGTGAAAATATGAAAATATAAGTGAAAATATAATGGAAGTGAATGACAATTCAAGGCCTAATAGAGTCCACAATTAAAAATAAAACTTGGGAATTAGGTTAACTGCCAAAAGAAAAAGAGCCCATAGGTTGTAAATGGCGATATATACCTAAGTTCAAAGAAAATGGTAGTGTAGATAAGTACAAAGCTAGGTTTGTGGCAAAGGGTACTCACAGAAAGAAGGGATTCATTATGAGGAGACTTTTTCTCCTATATCTACGTTAAATACTATTAGGATGTTAATAGCCCTATCTACAAAGTACCATTGGAGCTTACACTAGCTAGATGTAAAATCTTCTTTTCTAAATGGGGAGTTGAAAGAAGTATATTTAACACAACCATAAGGTTTCATTAAAAAGGGGTAGGAACACTTTGTATGTAAATTAAAAAATGCATTATATGGGCTGAAATAGGCTCCTAGATCTTGGTATGAGAAAATAGACTCTTTCTTCTTACAACATGGTTATAAAAGAAGTAAAAATGATCCAAATCTATATACAAAATTTGATTCAAAGGGGAAGATTGTGTTGATTTCCTTATATGTTGATGATTTAATTATTACTCAAAATTCTGATGAATTGGTTGAAGAAATTAAATTACATGTGTCACGAGTATTTGAAATGAAGGACCTTGGAGAACTACATTATTGTTTGGGTCTTGAAGTATGGAGGGATTTTGGCTAGAGTTTTGTTTCTCAAGGAAAGTATGCCAAGGAATTGTTGAAGAAATTCACAATGGATCAGTGTAAAGCTACTTCATTACCTACCCATTAGGGAAATTTTGAGGTCTAAAATGGACCTCCCAAGGAAATTATAAAATAATAATGGTAGATTAGATCTTCACATTTTAGAGGGAAAAATGAAAAAGCTACTTTTTCAACTTGTATATTCAACTTATCTCTCTATGGTTTACTCAAATTTTGAGTGGGAGCACTCGTTGGATGCATAATTTGATTCCTCATCCAACGAGTACTCATGTTGCATACTTTTGATGGAACTTGTTACATGAAAAATGAGAAATACATGAAAAACATTATTGCAATCATATTTTTTCATGTATTTATCATTTTTCATGTAACAAGGTCCATCGAAAGTATGAAACATGGGTACTCCTTTGATGAGGAATTAAAATTTGCATCCAATGAGTACTCTCGCTCAAAATTTCAGTAAAACATTAGGGAGTTAAGTTGAAAATACAAGTTGAAAAAATAGTTTGATTATTTTATTATTTTTTAATCTTTTTACTTTTTTACCCCAAAAATGGTGAATCATCCCCCATGGTTAACATCATCATCTTGAATCCTATTGGATCTTATAAAGTTTATTTTGGTTGTAAACATGTTTTAGGAGGCCCATTTTAGACCTCAAAAATTTTCTAATGTATATAACAGAATGTTAAATTTCAAAGTGATGATGGTTCTAAAGAGGTGGATGCTACATTGTACATAAAACTGGTTGCAAGTTTGATTGATTTGACTACAACCATACCTAACTTAGCATATTCAGTTAGTGTGGAGACAATTTATGACAAAACATCTTGAAAATCATTTGGTGGCAGCAAAAGGTGTCCTAAATATCTTCAAGGAACCATAAATTTTGGCATTAAATATATTGATTATTTTGATGTTACATTGACAAGCTATTCAGATTCAAATTGGGTTGGAAATATGGATGATAGAAGATCTATAACTAGATATGCTTTTAATATTGGGTCCGGGGTCATTTCTTAGAGTAGTAAAAAGCAAAGTATTGTATCTTTATCATTAGCAGAAGCAGAGTATTGGGTTGTATGTGCAACCACTTGTGAAGAAGTTTGGTTGATAAGACTTCTTCATGATGTAGGATAAGAACAAAAGAATGCCACAGTGATTAAATTGCGACAACCAAAGTTCAATCAAGTTGGAAAATAATATTGTTTTTTATAAAAACATAAAACATATAGATACTTTATTTCATTTTGTTAGAGAAAAGGTTCATCCCAAAGAGATTTCTCTTGAATATTGAAACACCTGTGAAAATGCATCTAATACCTTTACCAAGATTCTTATGAAGATCAAGTTTAAATTTTTTAGGGAAATGTTAGGTGTGCAAGTGAATCCTTTCTCCATTAAGGGGGAGAGTTGAAATTAATGGAGAAAGTTTCTTTCACAGTTGTGTGTGTGACTTAGTTTAGAATTAGTTCCTATTTTCTAAGAGATAATTTTGATCTCCCTAAATTGAATGTAAACTTATATATTTTGGATTTTATGATAATGGAATAGAGCGGTACTAGTTGGGTGGTCTCTGGGTGTAGCTTGGCTCACTTGTGAGCTGCTAGTTTTAGTTTGTAAGTTTCTTTCTAATTTGACATTCTATTTTTTATCAAACCAATATTGTTCTCATCTAGTCATTACCCCCAAATAAGTAAAATAAATATCCCGTCTTTGACTTAAATGCACAATTTTATTTTGGAACACTTTCATTTGGGCTTAGCCATCTATATTTCTTTTATGGATGAACAATGAACAACTTCATTCCCATCCACAATTTCAATAATTAAGTGAATTCATATGTATCCTTTCCTTGAAACAAATTTGATTTATATTTGAATTTCAAACTATAGCATACTTGCCAATATGGAGACTCCACCAACCAAATATTTAATACATATGCCTTATTTATTGGGTTTGGTTTTTGAAGATCCACAATGTTATGCTAGATGGATTTTTGGTTTGCGAGGAGTCAGTTGCCACACAGATAAATTGTAGGAAAGCTTGGCATGAATACAAGTACCTTTACGGCTAAAGTTTTCAACAAATTAAATATTGTAAATTGATAAAAATATATTGTAAATATTTTGTGTGTTATTCCCGCGTGCTCAGTGTTGAGTTTCACATATATTTTTAAAATTGGAAAAAAATAAGCACTTAGTTAATAAAAAAAATGACTCAAACAAAATTAATTATTTACCATTTCAAAAAATTTGTGATTTTAAATTATAAAAATAAAATTTAATATTTTTATTTTAACAATTTGTTTTCCATAATTAACTATTTAAAGTTTACATGATTTCGATTTTTTAAAAGTATTTAATATGGTTATTTTTATTTTTATCATTCATTAGTATTTAATATGGGAATTATTATGGATCTCATGTTGGAATATAATCCCTCAATCATGTTCCCTCTAACTACAAGACTATTATGGTTAGCCATATCTTAGCCAAACTATATGGGCTCATTATGGAAAAGAAGATTAGCCTTTGGCTTGAAAGCAATGGTAAAAGAGATAAATCGCAAGCTGGTTTTAGAACACATCACTCGACTATCGACCATCTTGTCACTCTCAAGATCATTATGTCGCAAAGTAAAACTAACCTCTTATGATTTTTTGTTGATTTTATGAAAGCTTTCGACATTGTTCCTCAAGACAAGATCTAGAAAAGGCTTGAAGAGATAATGGTTCCACTTGAGCTGAGGATTGCTATGATTTGTCTTTATGAGACTATTGTTTCCAAGCTTATGACCAACAAAGGTTGGTCTAAAGATATTAAATGAAATATTAGGGTTAAGTAAGGATGTCCCCTATCCCCTACCCTTTTCGGCATTTACACCGATCAGCTAGAGGAGTGTTTGGAAACTATGGGTTGAAATGAAACTGAGCTTGCTGGTATAATCATTACTCTTATCTTTTATGTCGACGATATCATTCTTCTTGCCAAAATCCATGATGAACTAGACAAATAGCTTAAGACTCTTCATGATTACTGCTCCAAAATGGGTATGATAATTAATACTGATAATACTAAAGTAATGATCAATAGATCTAAAAATATCATCCATGGTAATTTTGTCTATGATAACAATGACTTAAAGCAGGTTTCTTCTTATAAATATTTAGGTGTTGACATTCATCATTAGCTCAACTTGAACCATAACATTCGGAAAATTATTATTGGAGGTTGGAAAGATTATTATGAACTTGAAAACTATTGTAAGTTGGTCAATCTTTCTATTTGGAGTAAAAAATGTCCCTTTTTTAATACTCTTGTCACCCCTGTTATTTTATACGGATGTGAAGTTTGGGGTTGCAGTATATCCAAATAGTCATGGAGAAAGATTGATATGATTCAAAAGAAATTTATAATCTACAACCTCAAGATTAAGGGAATATTCCCTATCTTATCATTTTGATTGAAGATGAATTTCCTCCTTTGAAAGCATGGCAATGTTTAGGTATCTGATGTATAAGAAGAAACTTTACAACATGGAATCCAAGTGGCTTCCCAAAATTGCTTCTAAATTTATTCAAAACTGCCACCTCCACCTCAAGTGTTGGTGGCATAAGGATGCCCAATCTTGGCTCAACCATTGGGGGATAAAGGAGGAGATCATCCTAGGAAACAAGGATAATGTCAAAAATACTATTACCTCCAAATTTAAGGATAAATTGTGGAATGATAAAGAGATGGATGGAAAAGGGAAGTTAAGATATTATAAGGAGGTGATCAACCCCACCGTTTTTAACCAAAATTATGCCTTTGTTTTGACCAACAGTAAGAAAAAAATGAACATCGCTAGGATAAAAACTAATTCTCATGAGCTTCAGAGTGAAACCGGGTGGTGGACTACTCTCAAAAATCCTCGGGACTAAAGAATCTATCACCTTTACTATACTAAGAAAGTGGAAGATGAGAAACACTTCCTTTTAGATTGTTCGACCCTTATTCACATCCACTCTCATTTCCCAAACATTTTCCACATCTCCAATCTTCTTGACATTTTAAGTCAACCCAACTATAGTGATCTTGGAGCGTTTTTTCCCCTCTTTTTTATCATATAAATAAGATCTTGAAGAATCACATTTAAATTTTTATTTTCTTAAGGTCTAATAGACCGCATTGATCTTAGTGGACATCATCACCATTATCATCATCATCATCAATTAAATACTATCATCATAATTTAAAATAAATAATATAAAATCATTATTAACGTTATTATTATAATATTCATTAATATTGTTATTACTAACATTAATTAAGAATATTAATTAATATTAAATATTAATAAATTAATATAAACATTAATTTAATAATAATATTATAAATAATTTAATTTATTAAATAAATTATCATTTAATAAATTGATCCAGACTTAAACAGGAATGCAACAAATTAAAGAGATAACCATAAATACAGATATGCATCGGAAATAATACTTCATTTCATTAATGTAAAATACTGAAATATGCTTACAAACAATAATGGAAATAAACCAGCTAGGGCGATGGTAGCTTATCTCTAAGAAGAGATGTGGTGGCTACATGCCTCTGAACTGTCTTACAATGACGCTCGAAGGCCTATTTATTGTTGAGAAACAATGGAAAACCCTTAACATTCCAAAACCTAACCCTAGAAGATGAAACACCAAACTATGGGCCCCGTTTGGGTAAATTGGTACATCAACTTCTTGGGGTTGTAACTTTGGCATATGATATTTGTTTGATGCATACAATAGCCGTTAGAAAGATCTATCCAAGCACTACCACTTGGAAAAGGGAAACATCAGTCCATGGACCCATGTTGCCCCCATATTTCCCAAAAAACATCGTTTAGGGCCTCAAAACGGCTCCGGAAGTTCAGGACCTGAAAAACTGCTAAAAATAGTAAATTGTGCTACAATTGAGGAAACTGAAAATGCTGATAGAAACAATGGTGGGGGTCCAAGTGGACTAGGTAGGTGGCCACCAATATCCACCTGGATCATTCCACCCCCCTTAGGAAGTAATGGTCCCCTTTGCATTGAGTTCCTCCATGAGATGAGGAAGCTTTTGCTGAACTTGGTCCCTGGTGAGCCACTTGCCCTGGTGAAGGAGTTGGCCTACTTTGACAACTCGATACAGTTGGATATTCTATTTGTGAGTGTTCTTGATCTGTGTGTCCATGATCCGATCAGTTGCAGCTTGTTCCATGCAATCTAGATTTAATTTTGTGGGTGTGAGTTGTTCTGCAATGTCGGATGTGTCTAGTAATGGTAGAAAATATGGCTGAAGGCGGTCCACATTGAACACTGGGTGTAGGCCAAGGAATTGGGGAATGCTGAGCTGAAATGCATTGTCTCCCACAGCCTTAGTAATGGTGTAAGGACCATATCAGAGTGGTCTCAGTTTCCGATAGGCTCCAGTAAGGCGTTCCTTTTGCAGATGCAACCAGACTTTGTCGCCCACTTGAAACTTGTGTGGCACCCGATGTTGATCATGTCGCTGCTTGTACTTGGCATTTGATTTCTCCAGAATGTCATGGACCTGCTGGAAAATATGTTGGATGTGCTCGATAAAGTTGGTTTCCTTATCTTTTTTGGACTAGACATGAGCCGAATCTATGTGAGTAGCTACAAGTGGCATGGCCACGTCAATGGGGCATAGTGGCTGGAATCCCAAGCCCACCTGAAAAGGGCTGTGGCCAATAGAGCTGTGAAGAGCTGAGTTATAGCTGTGCTGAACATAGGGGAGGCTCTCATCCCATGTGCATGGATATTTTGAGTTGTACATGCGCAGAATGTGCACAATCATCCTATTGACAACCTCTGTCTGGCCATCAGTTTGAGGATGGAAGGCTGTGGACTTAGTGAGTTTGGTGTCCAGCATTGACCAAAGACTGGACCAAAATGTACTGAGGAACCGACTGTCCCGATCTGAGATGATAGACTGTGGGATCCAAAAGTGTACCCACACTCGTTCAAAGAAGAGTTTAGTAGTGGCTTCTGCTATGATATTCTTCTTGCAGGCTGCCATAATAGCCATCTTCGAGAACTTGTCGACGACCACAAAAACACAATCATTTCCATGCTTAGTGGAAGGAAGGCCTGACATGTAATCCATGGAGATCGATTCCCAAGGTCGACTAGGGGTAGGAAGTGGGGCATAGAGGCCTTGTTTCTTGATGGCCAGTTTTCCAATGGCATAGGCAGTACATGATCTGATGTACTTCCAACATCATGTCAAAGATTTGGCCAATAGAAATACTTTTGCAGTACTGCCATTGTTTTCTCGACCCTGAAATGCCCAGCAACCCCTACTGTAGTGTGCTTCCCAAATCATCTTGGCATGCTCACTTGAAGGAACACAAAGGGGACCCAGGTGACATAACAGGGCATCTTGGAGGTGAAAATCTGGAACATGCCGACGCTCCAAGAGTGTTTCATATGTGTGACCGAATTCTGGGTCACTTTTGTAGAGAAGTGGCCAATCAAAATTCGCGTGCCCACAAGAGTTGAGCACAGTGGTTAATGCCATGATGAGTGGTCGACTGAGGTAATCTGCAAAATTATTGGTGCTGCCCTTCTTATACTTGATATTCAAATGGAACTGTTGTAGGTATGTAGACCACTTCTGATGGCGATCATTCTGCAATTTCCCTTGGGTCTGTATGAACTGCAGGGGTCAGTGGTCTGTGGATGACCGTTTCCTTCCCCAAAATGTAATGCTTCCATTGTCGATAGGCCTGCACAATGGAATACATCTCTTTATCATAAGTGGGATACTTCTGGACTGTGTCTGAAAGTGTTTCACTGTGATATGCCATTGGATGCCCTTGTTGAGTAAGGACTACCCCAATATCATAGTCAGAGGCATCTATCTTGACCTTAACACGAGCATTGGTGTCGTGTAGAGAAGATCGTTCAACTCTATGAATGCCTTCTGTTGAGATTCAGACCAAAAGAATTTTTCTTTCGCTCCTCCCTTGGTGACTTGACTCAAGGGCCAAGTGATATGAGAAAACCCCAACACGAACTTGCGGTAGAAGTTGGCAAGACCTAGAAAGCTGCAGAGCTCTGTCAGAGTGGTTGGAGATGGCCAATCCTGAATAACTTGGATCTTGGCTGGATCCACATGCACCCCCTGTTCATCAATAATGTATCCCAAATACTGAACCTCGGTCATGCCAAAAGTGCATTTCTCCAAATTGGCACATAGCTTGTGTTGCCGCAGTGTTTGGAGAACCTGTCGGATATGGTGGAGGTGCTCTTCCTAACTTTGGCTGAAGATCAGAATGTCATCCAAGTATACCACTACAAATGAGTTGGTGAATGGCTACAAGATGTCATCCATTAGCCTCATGAAGGTTGCAGGAGCATTCGTCAATCCGAAAGGCATAACCAACCATTCGAAAAGGCCCTCCTTGGCTTTGAAGGTAGTCTTCCACACATCAGAGGGTTTGATTGGTACCTGGTGATATCCTGACTTTAGATCGATCTTGCTGAAATATTTTGCCCCCTTTAGTTGGTCCAGGAGATCATCAATCTACAGGATCGGGTACCTATTATGGACAGTGATCTTGTTCAGCACCTGATAGTCAATACAGAGTCTCCAAGTCCCATCCTTCTTCTGTACCAACATGATTGGGCTCCCACAAGGTGATGAACTCAGATGGATGTGACCTTTCTGTAGGAGCTCCTGAATCTGCCTCTTCATTTCATCATTCTCCAGAACAGAGCAACGATAAATTGGTCCATTAGGTAGCGGCGCACCTGGGGTCAGATCGATGGAATGCTTGACCTAACAGTGCAGAGGAACCCATGCGGGGGAGGTGAATATGTCCTTGTACTCCTCCACGACCTTGTCCATCTGTAGTTGTCGTGTGGAGGGGCCCTATCTAAAGGCCGCAGCCACCCTCTTCTTCTTTTCTTGAGGGTGTATCATCAGGAAAACAAATTTCCCGGTTTTGGAAATGAGCTTACTGCATTGTTTTGCAGTAATCAAAGAGATGGTGATAGGCGGTGCTACCTCTGGTATCCTGTACAACTTATTTCCCAATGTAATAATAACAGCACAGGGCCTTGATTCATACACATCATGTCGCTTCCACAAGTATGGTTGTCCTAGTAATACATCACAAACTTCAAGGGGAGAAATGTCACACAATACCTCATCCATGAAGGGCTTGATGTTGTATGGAAGGCGACACTGCTGGCTCATGCGAAGATCCTGTCCTTGGTGAAGCCACCCATTGGTGTACGGTTGTGGATGTGCTGTGGTTGATAAGCCCAACTACTTCACGACCTCTGCCAAAATGAGGTTCTTTTGTATCCCACTATCGACAATGAACTATAGTGGGGAGCCCTTTACGCACATCTGGGAGTGGAAGAGACGCTCCTCCTCCTCTGGATCTTTGGGTTCATTTTTCTAGATCTTGGCAGTAGCAACAGTGGCGTTGGGATCCACATCAATGATCTGCTTCTTTTTGTCATTCCCCTTGTCGGGTTCCGACTCAGAGTCAGAACATGCATCTGATTCTGAAACCTTTAGCTCAGCCAGCAGTGACTGCTTGGCCCGACACTCACTTGTGTTGTGAGTGGAGCTCTTATGGAACTCACACCATTTTCCTGTGTCCTTTTTCAGCTTTGCGGCATTGTTCTTTGCTTGTAGCTTTGGCAGGTTGTCTTGGGCTGCCCTGCCTTAGCTTTGTCCTTTGTTCTGTGGTTTAGGGGCACCTTTCCCTTGCTTTGGATTCGCAGATCCAAAGTCTCACTTCTTTTGTTTAAACTTCTGCTCGACCTTGACGGCATAGCGGTATGTTGTGCCGAGTGAGGAGATGTTCAAGAATTGTATTTCTTCCTGGATGTACTTGTGCAGGCAGCCACGGTATTTGAGTATCAAATGCTGTTCTGAATCCTTGATACCCAACTTTGTGCGAAGGGTATGGAAAAGATTGGTGAACTCCAACATGTCTTGGTCCCTTCCCTGCCGCAGCATGGTCCACTTTATGTATTCATCCTCATAGCTTCCGACAGGGTAGTACTGCTCCTTGATGGCCTCTCGGAATGAATTCCAGGTGGGTGCAGCTAAAAATAGTGAGCTGGTACTTTCATCCTTCTGCTCAAAGTAGGTTTCCCACCAGTCCTTGACATGGGGCGCTGCTTTGAGAAGAGCGAAAACAATCTTTTCCCAACTCGAAAATTCATGAACAGAAAAATAACCCTCTAGTAGATTTAACCATTTATCTATGGCATCTACGTCTATCTGACCCTTGAATATGGAGATTTCAAATTAACTTGTACCTTAAAGGGTGTGACATTTCCAGAGTAGCTGTTGGAAGCCGATGCGTCGCTTCTGGGTTGCTGCTGAAGGATTTTGGCAAAGTTGTCCATCATCGCATTCTGTTATCGCTTGAGGGCTTCTTCGAGAAATATTTTGATAGGATCTCCTACCCCCTCATCTTTCTTCTCATCCGCCATGGGAGGCCATCGGGACTTGCGAGGCTGGTCTTACAAAGGTTTGACCAATTCAAGCCCTAACTCCTTATATCCTGACCTCGTTGGGGACATGCAAAGAAAAACAGTGAAAAAGCAAACCGCTCTGATACCACTGATCCAGACTTAAACAGGAATGTAAGAATTACAGAGATAACTATAAACACAGATATGCAGCGGAAATAATACTTCATTTCATTAATGTAAAATACTAAAATATTCTTACAAACAGTAATGGAAATAAACCAGCTAGGGTGATGGTAGCTTATCTCTAAGAAGAGATGTGGTGGCTACATGCCTCTGAACTGTCTTACAATGAGGCTCGAAGGCCTATTTATTGTTGAGAAACAATGGAAAACCCTTAACATTCCAAAACCTAACCCTAGAAGATGAAACACCAAACTATGGGTCCCGTTTGGGTAAATTGGTACATCAACTTCTCGGGGTCATAACTTTGGCATACGACCTCCATTTGACACATACAATAGCTCGTTAGAAAGATCTATCCGAGCACTACCACTTTGGGAAGGGAAACATTAGTCTGTGGACCCATGTTGCCCCCAGATTTCCCAAAAATGTCGTTTAGGGCCTCAAAACAGCTCTGGAAGTTCAGGACTCAAAAAACTGCAAAAAATAGTAAGTTGTGCTACAATTAAGGAAACTGAAAACGCTGATAGAAACAATGGTGGGGGTCCAGGTGGACTTGGCAAGTGGCCACCAATATCCACCTGGATCATAAACAGTATTCTACAGTCTGAAAAGAAGGTTCACACCTTGAGGGATTTGATTCCTCTTTGTCCATGACATATACTAACTTAGATGGATCTAGGTTGATTTTAATAATTTGAATGGTTGGGAGCTTTGTTTTTTCTCCTATCTATTTGGATTCGAGAGACATATTTGATTTATCATGATAAGGATCAAAGATCTCATCTACTTGGGTTCAAGGGACATGTTTGGGTTATTGTAATATGGGTCAAAGAAGCTTCACACCAAATTGAGTTTTAATTATTGGTATATCTTTAGTTATGAAATATTTAATCTTTAACTCACAAAAAAAACATCGCAATTTTTTTACAAATATCTAAAATTTTTGACAACTTTATATCACAATATATTTATTTATTTTTGTGTTTTCAAATAGGTTGAAACCAACCCAAAGCCAACCCAATCACAATATTTTTACAAAGATCTAAAAATTTTGACAACTTTATACGACAATATATTTATTTATTCTTGTGTTTTGAACTAGGTTGAAGCCAACCAAAAGGAAATCCAATATAGGATGGAAAAATGATTAGCCCACAATGAAATAACTTTACATGGCAATAAAACTAAAATTATATACGAATAACATAACATGATTTTCCCTCATATTCCCTTATAAATACACTCTGCATTCATCTTGAGACCTCCAGTGCATTTCACTTCTTCTTGTAACATCTAATCTAAATAACATCCAATCCTCAAGAGTTTCTCTTATGCCATGAGTCTTGGCATTTAAACCTTTACAACAATTAGCATGCATATTGTACATGTATTCTAACGTCGCTCGTTTGTCATAGAACCCACTAAGGTACGATGTATCAAGAAACTATAGAGTGAGACGATCTCCATAAACTCTTTTAAGAACTTTATCTTATTGAAAACATCTTGATCATGTATCCCAGGGTAGCGCTAGGTGTAGTTGTATAGGTTGATTGTTCGTTGATTGGAATGAACAAATGTAAAACTTGTATTTGGTAAGTTTTTGACATTTGTAGGACCATAGTCTCATGTATCACAATATATTTGGAAATCTACCTCACTTGAGAACCTTTTGAATGGATTTCAGAGCCATAACACATCTACATCCTACACAACATTATTTGAAAATGTAAATTACATGTAATTTAAAGAAAAAAATGCAGCTAAATCTAATAAACTAGTTCAATGTGATTGCATATTCTGGATATATCCAGAATTAGACTGTTAAGTGAGGTCAATTATTTGAGGCTTCTCCATACCATCAGATTTTAAGATATTCTCTGAATCTGTAATTGACATAAATTTAGCAATTAGGGATAGTTTCCACTTGTAAACAAGATCAAGAACATTGTTATGACAAAGAAAATTGGGAATCCTTATGTCTATTCTTATGTAACAATACCATGCTAAGGAAATATGAGCATATTTATGTCCATTCTTATGTCACTTCTATATCTAGTGCACTATTAGTTGAATCTGTGACAGACAAAAGTTTAACTTATATTCATTTTTATGTTGATTGGAGATTTTTCGTGCATTCTTATAAGAAACTGCAATAGGCATAGGCTCAAATAGTAAAGGTAAACATATGTGCTTATTATTTCTAAACAATAATAATCACTTATGCCCAACTTTCCTACCAGAGATTGCAAAGATAATACTCCATGCCAGTTGGATCCACTGAATTTATAATCAAGAAATATACCCAAAACCACTAATGTCAATTCTAAAATGGAGGTAGCCTAAATAACAAATAAAATTTAGCCATTTCCCTCGTTCATTTTGGCACATCTAAACTGCAATTGAAAGATGGATCAATTCTGATAATGGTTTCCATGCATATATCAATATTTAGTGAATTCTAGTTATTTTAAGTTTTTATCTTTTTACCATAATTAAGCCTTACAATGTGATCATAATATATATTATTACGGATGCTAAGTCATCGGTCTAGTTCTAAGTTTTAATCTTTTATCAAAATCTTATAACATATATAGGCACACTCTTTAAGTCATGGTTGGTGAAGGCATCAATGGTTGCTTGAGTGTACCACTATCCCAAAATGTAGAATGGCATAAGAACCATCAATTATAAATATTTTATAAGAACAATGAGAAGTAAACAATTATGCATTTCACTTTTCATTAAGTTGATGAACAAGTATTATAGTAAATTTATAATGAAAATAGATAAATGTGAAAACATAATTATGAATTTAAAGATAAAAAATTATTATTAAAAAAATTATGTCACCATCCTTGATTCTATGCAATAAAATCAAAATTTTGATTAAAAAGAAATTAATTTCTGAACTTAAAAAAAAAACCCACCTCACTAATAAACAAGTGTTCCTTCAGGGATTTTCAAATAAATATATAGAATGTGTTAGGAATCAAGAACATGGATAAACTCCCATCAACCAATATCATTTTCCAAGAGTTAAATCTATTATAACCTAATCCAACCTAATTATTATCAACTATACAGAATATATAGAATGTCCTTAGGATCAACAACATAGTTAAACTCTATATAATCAATGTGCAATTTTATGCAGATTGCATATTTTATGAATGTCTTAGAATTTTTAACTCATAAGAGAAGTTAAACAATTGATTTTTTCTATTAAAAATTAGATTCTCGAATATTCTAAGAATCTGCAATCTACTGATAGATCAATATCATAGTCATTATTTTAAAATCTGTTATAACCTAATCCAACCCAATTATTGTCAGGCTCTGCTGAGAAGGGATGTAAAGTTGTGATCTGACAAGTAAACTTACAGTGAAGACGAAATTGAATCTGTGCTCTACCACATCCTTCAAGAATTCTATTTTTCTCCAAGTGATCTTTAAGTAATCCTCTGTCATGAAATATTTCTCGCCTAAAAAATCAACCCCTTCTATCCTCAAATCATGGCAATCAGATGTATTTCCTCAGAGAGTTGAAGGACCTCACATTTAATGAAGAAATGAGGATATAGTCCAGAAGTTCTCGTGTTTCCTCACCAATACGAAATCTCTCTTGTAACAATTATATGAGGTCATTGGGCTCCATCTATACTTTTTTCACTACTGCCATGATCAATGTTTTGTTTGGCATCGAAGCCTTCACAAGAGCAATCGCTAGTTTGTCTTCATTACTAGTGACCGCAGGCCACTACACTTGCTTCTTCACTCAATGAAGCAAAACAATCTAGTGACTTATTACAAAAATATGGATAATGGATCTTTAGAGAAGAAAAATGTATCTACAATTATCCAGTGGATATTGGTGGCCACCTGCCTATTCCACCTAGAACTCCAGTCAATGTAGTATGTTTCCTTGTTTATTTCATCATTTACTATTTTTAGCAGTTTTCAGGTCCTGAACTTATGGAGTAGTTTTTACCCCCTAAACAATGTTTTTTTGAGATCCGATGTTGTTATACAACAAAATCACCCCCTCATCAGCTCAGAGGGGAAATAGATGATAGCTGAAGCAAAGACCACAATCACAAGCCTTGTTTCCACACTAACGTTGGCTAAACACTAACAACATGCTTTATAAAGCTTCTCTGTAAGCCTAAGGGAGCATTAGTGACCCTACTAACTCTAGTTATTGGTTTGGGAACAATGTTAGTGGATCCTAATGAGCATATAGAGGTCAAAGGAGCAAATTGACTCATAAATATCTCCATATTCCCTCCTAAATCTACTCCAAAAAGCAAGGAAACATCTCAAGTTCGGCCTATTTGTGGGATTTATAAATCCTAATGAAGGAAGAAAATGGGAAAGAGATGAAAAACATGGAAACATCATTGTTTTTACCTTAAGAGACTCATGGAGGAACTTGGCAACCCTAACTCAATTTATACATAAGCAAAGCTAGGGCTATGGTGATAGAGGTCAGATCAGTTGAAAAGTTAGCTTGATTGTTGAGCATAGTCTCAAATCTAAGCATAAGAAGTTGGTAAGAAGGGAGAGAGAGAGAGAGAGAGAAGTTGGAGGGGTAAGGGAAGGCTGATGCAACATATGGTTGTAATCACTCTTTCGACATTAATATAGAACTGCAGTTGTACTGTCTACTATGTGGTGTTGGCACTATCATTCATTTACCTATTTGTCCAATACTTTTAAGCATGAATAGCTTAGTTATGTGTCACTAGATATATTTTATGTATTCATGTATTAGTTATCAAGGTTGTATGTTGTGATTATGATTGTCTCTTCTATGTGCAAGACTTGATCTGGAGCCGGCTCAGGGGACTTCCACCTAGCTACATTGTGCTCTCTAGCAAATCTACACGGAGGCTTGAGGTAATCAATATCTCTTGCTTTGATAGTTAGTTATTGTTTATGGACACGCATCTAATTTTGTGATAGTTGTAGATACTCTTATAATCTTCCAAAGGTCTTGAGAAGACCTTTGAGGGTATCTCCATTCTCCATACACTGTGCATTTTATCCTATAGCAGAATTGGCAACTCCGTTGGGGACTATACATCTTGTTCCCGATTCACCCAGATAGTTTTTAGTTTCCTCCTCCTTCTAAGACCTCCCTATACTTCTGCGTTCCCTTTCTGACCCACCAAAACCTTGCTGCATTCTTCCTTCATATATTCAGCCTTGAATTTGATCCTAAAAGCCCTGTTTTGAACTCTTTTCCCACACTAACATAGGTTAGCAGAGTAAACAAAGCTTTATAAAGGTTTGTGTCTACACAAACAGTGCATTTGTGGACCCAGTAATTCTTTGTGTCCACTGCTACAGAGTGTTAGTCCCCCAAAGGGATGGGAAGCCTACTCATGGACAGAAAAATGATCTGCAGCTACATTTTGTTAGCAAGATCGGTATCCTAAAATATTTTTTATTTTAGGAAATAAGCTTTTTTTTTTCATTCTTAAAAAGTTTTTATCAAAGAAAAAATCAATAATTTTTTTTATTAATTATTCAGCTTAGCTGGTTAAAATCTGCTTGATTTTGGTTCCAAATAGTTGTTAGAAAGCATTGGAAGGATTTCTGTTGGTTATGCATGTGTTATAATGACTAAGATGCATGGAAAAATATGAATATGTGAAAGACTCTCACCTGTAGAATACAACTTGTTTCATCGAATTGAATATTTTTTAAGCATTGTCTTTTGCATGATTTTGAGTCAGAGTCCCATCACATTTCATACGCCAACTCTCCTACTGAAGACACTAAAAAAGTACACATAAAATTTACCTAATATCTATCAATAACTCTTTATTGAGCAAACAAACATTAGTTTAGGCTAGGATCTTGGGATAGGTAGTGTGAGTAAACTTCCCAAGATCAGAAACCAAAACTAGTGTCATTAAAAGAGAGAAAATTCCTTTTGCACTCATACTACCGGGACCACTCCAGTAAAAGCGGAGCTAAATACGAGACAACATTGGACTGTAAGTGAAGGTAGCCCAACTTCTCTTACAACTCGTTTGGGTATTCTGTGTATTGGGGATCCTTTCGGAGCTGAGTCAAGGACTCAGGTAACCTACCCACACAACATACTATCTGTGACTATGTCCCCCCCTGGTGGTGTCTGTGATCTGAGGTATCCTTAGTGGCAAAAATTTTAGGGACTTACAAAAGGTGACTAGGGTAGGCTGCCCTAGTAGCTAACACAGATTGACCTACTCTATCTTCAGTTTTTGGGAGGGTGCTCGTCTTCACGAGAGTACTTGGCCCCTTAATTTGAGGTTTAGGTGAAGCTATAGAGTAATCGTAACTGTACATTTGGAAAACCCTCTCTATTATTCATTGTGATACTAGGTTTCATCTCCAACGATTGGTGCTTATCAGACAGGGTCATTTCCCTTTGTTTGCTGATTAATCAACTTAGTGTATTATTTATATTTTTTAGGCACTCAAGTGTTATCATTGAGACTTTAACAAATACCACGATAAAATTTATTGATAAAAATTAACGGTCACCATGGTTACATCCAGCCCTTGTCATCAATCTAGACGATTGTTAGGACTTCCTCCACTCATTGTGCAAGATCCACCAAGCTCTAGTGAACTAGATTCCCCATCTTCAGGAAATTAGTCTCCGAGATCTCACACGAAATCTATTTTGACAACCAACGATTCAAGTTATCGTAGGATTTCTTTACTACAGGATTTCTTCCTCTCTTTAACCCCCCGCTCACGAATCTGTTGGACCCACTCTTGGTTCCTGTGGCACCTATACTCCTTGTTTCTTTAGTTGGAACATTTCTATCCATCCTGTCGATGACTAATGGGTCATGGAACTTTGTGGACACTTTTGGTCTCCCACCACTTCCTGAGTCAACAGTCACTAACACACCATTGATGGTGAACCTTGCTATCCCATTTGTCCCAGGTACAAATGCTAACATGACACCCTCAATGAGTTGAACCCATCCGATGTCAGGTTCCACCCCTTTAGTGTCAAACTCTATACCTTCAACAAGCACTACATACAACGCTCCTTATAATGCTCAATATAGCATAGTTATCATGGGTTCCCTCAACCAATAATATGGTTGGCATCCATTGTAGAGTTCAAACCCACATATTCAAGTATCTGGGGGCACTCCCAATATGCATATACTGGTCAGGAACATAATAGTTCCCCCCCTGTTTTTAGGCATGCATGGCTAGTCACTGATTGACATGAGCGCTCCTTACGTCAATCAAGGACACATGGTTAGTTCTGTGGCAGGTGGTAATCCTCAAGGAGGTCCCAACCAATCCATGGGGGTACCCTACTCACAATATCAAATGAATCAAGGGGGCACTGCTTATCCTAGGGGAAATTCTATACCCCAACATCATAATCTGCATGGAAATCCACATTACATTGCCATACCCCAAGGAAACTACTATACCACATAGCCTATGTATAATATTGGCACTCAAACGATGGGAGGACTGCAAGGATCCTCAAATCATATGTCATCGCCTTGGTTTGAGCTAGGGGCACCACACACTCTGCCTTTCTTGGCAACGTTGGATATCCCTGACTTGTACAAACTTACAAATGACCCTGTCTATCGTAACTTACTTTGGTTTCCAATCCCACATAAAATACCAACAAACATCCCCAAGTTCGAAGGGAAACAAGGGGAGGATCCGGGCACCCATATCACCACCTATCATCTTTGGTGTGTTTCTAACTCTATGGTGGATGATAGTGTCCGGTTATGTCTTTTTCTCCACAACCTCACTGGCAACACATCCAAGTGTTACATTGAGTTACCACATGCGTTAGTAAATACCTTCGACACTCTAGCGATGGAATTCTTAAAGCACTTCCAGCTACCCATTGGTTATGTGACAGGCTTCAGATCCAAATATATATATATATATATATATATATATATATATATATATATATATATATATATATATATATATATATATATATATATATATATATATATATATATATATATATATATATATATATATATATATATATATATATATATCTTATTTGATAAGCTCAGCGGGTTTGCATATCGCTGCGCACATTGTATATAAGGCATGGGCTCCGCCAATATGCGATATACAATTGGGAAAATAGAACCAATAATGTATATAATGTGGATAGTAATTCCATCGGGTCTGAAGGATAGTGGTGTGGAGTACTAAAAAGGTATGTTTTTTATGATTATTTCAGTGTCTTTTCAGTGGAACTTGTGAACCTTTTTGCATCATGAACGTGGAAAACAATAAAGAATTATAACAAAACATGTGGGATTAGTATGCAAGACTTAACCACTGATAATTGTCATTATCCTGTGCAAGAAAGGGTGAAAACGAGGAATTGATGTTCCAAAGAAAAGGACAAGAACAGGGTAACTGCTATCCCTTTGACGGAGGACCAAGTGCAAACAAGGCTAAGTAGATTGAAGCAAACCGGTCCAGAAAAGGAGGAGAAGACACCAGCTCGGCGGAGGAGAAAAGAAGTGATTAAGGATTAACAGTTTGGCGAATCCCTCAGGATCGCTGCTTTATTTATCTTGTTACTTAGACATCTCCGCCGTCACCCTTATCTAAAGGGACGACACTGTTAGCTTTGGGGATTATGCTTTTATGTAACTTTCTGTTAAAGATCGAACTTTGATCATCGAGTCTCGTTGAAACTGGTTCATTGTACTTTTGTTTTATACATTAATATAAACTTGGTGATTATCCTATCTCTGCATCTGGATTAACTTAAAGCGGTGTACCCTTGGAGGCTAAGGACCCGGCCCCGGAGGACACTTGCTTCTGTATCACTACGATTTGATTTCTACGTGGTTTGCTTATCATCGTTATTTGGTAATCTGATATGCTTTATAAGTTTACATCACATGCTATGTTAAGATTAATTCATTAAGGTTTTTACAGACATAACTGTTTTATTGACTCTGCATTATATTATTGATCTGTTCAGAGTTGATTGAATATTATTAGTCTTGGCGAAATATTGTTACTATTTTGTTACAGAGCTCTTATGTTGTACATTCATGTTATAGAATTTATCTGAAACTTGTGTTCTTTACGATTCAGGAGTAATGATGTTCCATTTTGAAACGTGGTTGTATTCCTGTTAATGAAGATTGATGCTAGATCAGATTACTCTTCAAGCGTGTTGTGCATGTGTATGATTTCCAAACGTTGTTCCATAACTTATTAGTAATTAATGTTGTTCCATTAGTGTGTGCTGCTTGATTTGCCTTAAGAATGAAAGATTGTTGTTTGATTACAATGAGTGCATTTGAGTTAGTAGATTAATTTTGGTTACTACTCGTGAGACTTAGTTGTTGATTGTTGTTCCATTCCAGATTTGTTGTTCGATTTCTTATTTGTTGTTCCATTTTTCTATCTGTCATTTCATTTACTTGCATTTGTTGTTTTTTTGTGAGAGACGATCGGTGGCCGTAGTGAGCCTCGGCATTTACTGTCTAGCTCCCTGACCCGTGGTCCATGCTCTAATTTTCTTTCCATCAGTTTCCAAAGGGATGGGCTATCGCTGCCGAACCCTTGACTGATATGTTGCCCAGCTTTTGAGTGTGTGATTTATTCCTTTAAAGTAACTTAGTTCTAGACAAGCATCCGTTTACTCTTGTATTTTTGAACGTTGTACTACTAGCATTACTCTGGCAAATGATAGCCTCAGACTGAGACACTCTTTGAAATAACAAAATGCTCCCGGATTGACATATTAATGTGAGGTAATTAGAGGTGAAAGAGACCCTTTTTATAGCTCTACAAGTGGCGCACCATATATATATATATCTATATATATATATATATATATATATATATATATATATATATATATATATATATATATATATATATATATATATATATATATATAGATATATATAAACCTTGGACCTTGGCCGATTGTGATATGCGAGGGGGCTTTGGATCCGACATATATATGAACTATGATTAATAGTGTCATTGGGTCTGATGCCATATGGTATGTGTTATGTGCCAAGGTTGAGCGTGATAAGTGAAAAAGGGATGATTTATGTACATTTTGAGAATTTCTACTATAAAGAGCCATGACGGTAATAATGATACGACAGGGGTTTTATGAGTTAAATAAATCTCGATGAACATAGGAATGAAGGGCTTAAATGAGGTTGTATGTGAGCGATTTATTAAGGGGCATAAACCATTTGTGAATGGAATATTTGACTCTCCAGAGAGCTAAATCCCTCAGGTAAAATCGATCGTTCGAAGAGATGCAAGATTAACTTCTCGGGGACCCATCCAAAATTGTTGCCAAGGCAAGTTTTGATAGGGTGGTGGTTGTGACCACAACAAATGGTGAACTGTTGGGCAAACTAGTTATCTATGTTTCCAAATAAACCTCAGATTGATAGAGAATTAGGGTGTTAAGATAAACTTGAAATTAAAACTGTACAAATGAAAGGCATGGGTTCCACTTAACATTAATTGCTTCAGGTGGGATGAAGACAAATCGCCTCTACTAACTGATAGAGTTTTGATAGGCATTCTCCAATGGTAGTATTATGGGATTTATTGACCTTCCTTTACCTATTTCTAACTTTCAAAATCCTTTTAGGGCCATCGTTGTTCTGCCAATACTTGTTTTAGGTGTGTACCTCAGCTCTTTATGTAGATATGTTTATCTGCACTTTGTATAAGAATATTAGTGCTATATTTTCATATGATTGAATGGAGCGCAACCATGGATCATGCCATATTTTTAAACCACTTAAACAATGTTGGGCTCGCTGTGTCAACCAGTACTCTGAGCCTAGCAACAGTCCCTACTCTAACCGGCTTCCCAAACAACCTGTCCTTCCAAATTGGCACAAGGACTAGACATTTCATTTCCTTTTAAATAAGTCCTTCCAGTTTTAGGCACAAGGACTATAGTACAATTGGATTTTCCACAGGGTATATGACAGTGAGCTTAGCCCATTAAAGGAGGTTTACCTGTGGATAATAGGTATCCAATAATTTAGTGTGGTGGATGGAGCCAATGGAGAAATATGAAAACCATACAACTAAGTATAGGCTAGGTCTGAGTGGGATTTATTCAAAATGCAGTGTCCCTCCATGCCAGTCTAGCTGTAGTTACACATTTTTGTTTTATAAAGACGCCCCTGCATGCCCTAGATATCCAGGTTATCAACAGATCTTACCTAGTTCTCAATAGATTCCAATGAGTGGCTTTGGTTTGAACTCCACAGTTGATTTTCAAGTTCTCATGGGCTGATTGAAAATTTGTTTGATTTGCAAGGTAATGATGGGTTTAGAAACAATAGAATCATTAGCAGGTTAATGAGGGAGGGAAAGGCTGAATGTGGTGAATGAGGGAAAATCTGAGAGGTAAAATGAGGCTAGAGGATTGAAATCAGTTGGTTGAAAAAGGACTATGATTCAAAACAGCGGGAAATAGACTTTGTAGAAAACAAAATGAAAAGACAAAAATACAACTAAACTAACAATGAAATGAAATGAAATCTAACCTACTCAGGAGGTAACCACCGTGCGGTGGCTATCGGAAGTATCTCTTCAGATGCTGGCCATGAATAGGGAGCTTTTCAGTCTCTCCCTGTAGTGTTTTCAACCTATAAGTCCCTTGACCATTTTTTTCAACAACTTGGAATGGGCCCAGCCATAGGTGTTGGAATTTCATGTGTTTGCCTTTTGGGTCACTTAGCTTCTCCCATTTCAATACCATCTCCCCTACTTGGAAATCTTTATCTCCTGCCAGATGATGATCAAAACATTTTTTTACAATCATTTGGAGACTTTTGAATTTAATTCTGGCTCCATCTCTCAATTCCTCCAGCCTCATCAGTTGTTTGATCCTTTCTTGAAGCAAGGCTAAAGGGGTTCCTCTTGAAGCTTGGGAGAGCAGTAAGGAGGGAAGCGTAATGTTTGGAGGCAAGATGGCTTCCTATCCATAGACGCGGAAGTATGGGGAGTTTCCTAAGGTCACTTTAGGGGTGATCCTATTGACTTAACGGGAATTTGTTGGGGCATTGTGCTAGTTCCTCCGGTTGTTAGTGACAGATTTGCGGATTATGTGGATAAGGTTTTTATTTGAAGACTTTGCAACACCATTTCTTTGGGGATAATAGTTTGCTGCATACCTTATGTGGATTGATTTATTAATAGCAAACTCAGTCAATTACAGTGATGAAAAGTAAGAAGCGTTATCAAATATGAGAGTGTCAGGGATCCCATACCTATTGATAATGAATTTCTCAATGAATGATATTACCTCATCTTCGTTCACCTTCCTAAGTAGGATGGCTTCAGTCCATCTAGTGAAGTAATCAGTTGCTGTGAGTATATACTTATGCTGCTGTGAAGATTTTGGAGTGATATCGTCTATGACGGCTAGGCCCCACTGTCACACAGAATGATTCATTCTTGCGGACAAGATCGACCTCCCTAGAATCTAATGATATCTAGTGACAAGCAAGCCAATCACAAACTATCTTTCTCTAAATATGCAATTTATAAACAAAGGCAAACAAGTGTTTTAGGCCTACCTTGGGTCCAATGCAAGTTTGTGGAAGCCTCGCTCCTTTGATCCAAATGAGCTCCCTTGTAGCGAATCTGCAAACACAAACAAGCACACAAATTAAATAGCACCTGAAAAGCCAATATCGTAAAGCATACTTATCATGATGATCAAGGAATTCATGAAACAAATGACATAAGACAATTTGTTGAGAAAAATGAATTTGATTCTATTAATTCAAATCAAAGAAGAACTTTACAACCTGTGCCTTGATGCTATACAGGCTCCTCCCAGGGTCCAGCAAGAAGTCTCCTCTACTTTGACAAGTTTCACTCTCTTCCCAATGAAGCCAAAAAGGTATGTGATCTCTCCTCTCAAGCTTAACTAGGAAGTCTCAATTCCACCAGCATTTACCCTAAAAAATGTTCAGCTTCTAAACTCCCTAGCAACCAGCTTAATGCCTTAATTTATAGTAGGGAAGTTACTAGGTCCTCCTTCAAAGGGATGAAGCCCTCCTTCAAAGGGATAGCTCCTCTCATCAAGGGATTAGCTCCTTCTCTTTTGGGATGCATGAACCACCTAAGAGCGAACATCCACGTCAAAATTCCTTCTAGAATCATTTAGAATTAACCCAAAGTGAGTTTTTTAGAATAAACTTGCGCCTTTTTTACTTTCACAGGGGTCCGCACCCACTCCTTAAGAGACAAAGCGGGCAGGTCCGCAGGTATTGTGAACAGGGGGTGCGGGACCGCAGGCAACAGTGAAAGAAAGTGCGGAACCAAAGCTTTGTTGATTTTTAATGTCTTTCTCTCATTTTCAAATATTGACATGAAGAGCTAAGGTCTGAGACTTGCTTAGGAGGACAGTATAAGTGATGATGGACCCATACTGACTGTAAATAGTCATGGTGATGATATTTTTGTTTAACACCCACCGCTGGAACGGTCGATAAATCATAGGAGGCCTGAGGGGAACAACAGGTTTTCTTTCTCGTCCTGCATGGGTTTGAAACACCTTGCATTTATGAGCGTAGGTATGCGAGTCTCTAAACACTGTGGGCCAATAATGCCCAGCTCTTAATATTTTGTGAGCAGTGGTCTCTTCACTGTAGTGACCACCTACTGAGCCGTCGTGCATTTCTTTCAATACATGGTTGGCATCATCCTTCTCCAAACACCTCAGCCAGATTCCATCATGATTTTTTCTATATAAGACTGTTACAGGGAAAAGTGTCTATATAGAACTGCTCTATCCCACTAAGGTGTGATAGCTGCCTTAGAAACAAACAGAGAAAAACTACTTCCGTTTTTCCTTTATGGATTATAGATAGAGAGGAATAGAAAGACCAACCTCTGTCTTGCGCTAATCTCCTGATTTGATTCCTCTCTTCTTTTATAGTCTTTAGCTACCTGCTCCCTTGCACGCCCAGCTTCAAAAAGTACCTATAAGATCACAGTAGCATAGCACTATACAAAGACATGGATCTATAAACATAAACAATCTAGGATCAGATGTAAATTGACCATACAAATGTAGCAAGCATCAATGACACAAGAGCATGGAGGAAAACTTAAATAGCTTTTATTGATAAACAAGAAAGAGCCAAGAGGAGTTACAACCAGTTGTTCTGACCCAGCATCAACCTCCCAGCTAAAAATCCCCTCTTCACCTCAAACAAAGCTTATATCACCCAACCATCTGATGTTTATCTCAAGAAACCAATAGCAATTCCTTACAATATGCAAAATTCCAGCCTCCAACCACTGGATCTCTGGGATGAGAGATCTATATATAGATATTTGCAGAGGTGTGAGTCAGCTCCGGGTTTTTGATTAGTGTCTTCTCTCTGATAATTCTTGATGCCACTTGGAGATCTCATTGATATATTACTCATCCTTGGGCGATTCTGAGAGGCAAGTGTCCCAAGAGAAGTTTCTGGAAGATTCCATTATCATCCACCTCGCAAATTGTCTCCACCACTTGTCTTTTCCTGTCCATCGCACCCCACAGAAGGGCTTTTTGAAATGCAACGCACTTCCCGTGTGTACAAGGTACGATCCATCGCACCCTGGCCATGGAGCAAGTGAAATGATCCAGTTTTGACCAGTTCTGAGTAGTTTTTCATGGAAAACTTCTGGGAGAAGCTGTAATCAGTTGACCTTGTTCCTTTTGGAGTTAGAAAAACACTTTTAGGGACTTAGGAGCCCTTGGTTTATGGACATTTCATGCTTGGGGTTGTAGTGCCCAAAAATGTCTATAACAGTTGCCCCCTAAAGCATGAGGTCGTTAAACTTTTGATGTCGGGTGAAATGCTTTATTACAAGGATCCGAAGTTCTTTCAAGCTGGGAGGAGACCTGTAATAAGATACAATAAAATACATTATATTCATAATATTTTCATGATCTAGATGAGGCGGGCATTCCCATGCTCAGCTCTATAAATTCATTTTCATGTACATAGGACAGACAATCGTCTGAGTGTAGACTGATGATTCTGATAGAGCCATCATCCTTTTGATTGGATGATTATCTGTGCAGCAATGATGTACATTTGATGTCTTTATTTCCCTGAATATATATCGCAGCTCGGATGGATGAAACTAGATCTGGGGTCTTCAATCTCGTTTGATATTCACTCGAAGTACAAGTCGATCCATGTGAAAGTTGTTCTGGAGTCGAACATGGAAAGACATCACCTGATTACCAGCCAATGATGTAAGCTGTTAACAGGCGCGAGAGGAATCACCGA
Source organism: Pinus tabuliformis (assembly GCA_031772625.1). Taxonomy (NCBI): domain Eukaryota; kingdom Viridiplantae; phylum Streptophyta; class Pinopsida; order Pinales; family Pinaceae; genus Pinus; species Pinus tabuliformis. The sequence goes on from CM062808.1 coordinate 162,392,492, forward strand.
TAATGATAATGACCCTCAAGGTACTGCAGTACAATTCACGTGGTGTGAATAAAGGACTTGGCATCGAACACCACGCAAAATCTTTCGGTCTAAGGCCATTGATGTAAACCTGTCACCGGAAGTGAGAAACTTGCCATTGAGGCATGCAAGCTTCAAAGTACTGAATGGGGTGTTCCTAGATCAACTTCTTGGATAATGAGCTGATGTCGACAAGAAGCGATCTGTCACTGGAGGGCCTTAATGAATCCCACATCAATGACATGGAATGGAGAAAATGATTTTAATGGAGGTGAAAACGATCTGGTGATATAAGGTTCAGGGTGGCGGTCATGAAAGAATGGAGTATAAATGTATGTTAGTGGGTGAGACACAGATGAATTCTCTGAATGACTTCTCTTGAACATATCGGCGACACTGATTTGATGGATTGGTAGCATTAACCCCAAATGTGGATGGTATTATGGGACCATGGTGATGTGACTAGTGAATGAAACAACCCAACCCGACTCGGACGCGGAGTGGAAGTGTCATGTTCAAGAGCGACTTGCTACCAACAAAGTTTCTTCAAGTTTTCTTCCCAATTTTCCCCAGTCATTGCTGACCAATACCTCTTTGTTTTTGTCAAGCTTGAGGAGGATAACATATGCTTGTTCTATAATTTTCCCTTCGGGAAAACCGATCGCTATGTTTTAACGAGCCTAGCGATAGTGAAACTCGTTCTCGTCTATAGACAAGTTTGTCGCTATTAAACTTTTAACGAGTTTAACGACAAAGATAACTCGGTCCTTTTCAATTTTAGAGAGTCTGAAAAGGAACGTAAAGGTAACTCCAAAATTCCTTTTTCGTCATCTAATCCCTTAAGTCCGAAAAAGTATAAAACAATACAAAAGGGATGAATTTTCGATACTTTTAACGAGCCAAACAAAACAAGCGCTCGATCTTTTTGTGTAATAATCTCTCAGGTCCAAAAAGATTAAAATTTAGAGGATAGATACCACTTTCGGTCCCTTTAACGAGCTGGAGAGGCCAATGGCTCAGCAATCTTTTCATATTTTACGAGTCAGTTGAAAAGAGCTTAAAGGAGACTCGTCTTTTGAGGAACGAGTGATAAAATGGATAGCAACTGATTCCAGGTAAGGTTTGGAATTTTCCAATCACGGTAGTGTTACAAGGATGGCTATTGAAATCACTCTTCGCAGCTGTTCCTCAAAATGGGTAAACAATCAAATGGAGGTGAATGATCGACCAATGCAAAAGTGGAGGTGATGGTGCAAACACGACCAAGGCTTTAATGGCTGAAGTACTACATTCACGATGGTTATTTACCAGTGAATAGTTCATTTTTTAATGAGCTTAAACGTGGGGGGAAACATTTTCTCATGTCTTATGTTTATTTTTTAACGAGCTTGAACTATGTGCTAAAACTGTTCGATGCGGGTTTATTTCTTAACGAGCTTGAACCCTGTAGTAACACTGCTCGTGGCGGGTTTATTTTTTAATGAGCTTGAACCCTGCAGTAACACTGCTCGTGATAAGTTTGCATGCCCCCAACATAATAACGCAAATCAAGGTGCATGCCCCCCAAGCTTCATTGCATTCAACTTGGTGGTTGGAATGAAGGTTTACCTTTGAGATTTGGAAAGGGGATTTGTTTCATTTTTAAATGAGGTTGACATAGTAAAAGAACTATCCTCATGACTTCTTGTTTCATTTTTTAACGAGGTCGACACGAGATAAGAATTGTCCTCAGAATCCACCGTATTTATAGTATTTGATAGAAAATCAAAAACTGATGGATGATTGAGTTTGCTGGAATAATCTTCGTAGTAATCCGGAAGATGGGAGCGATGGTGGTAATCTTCCCATGGTGCCTCTCATATCATCATTGATTGAATGATTCCTTCATCTGTAGAATGTACATGCGACCAAGGATCTGAAGAGGTGCCATATTCCTTAGACCTATCTATCCAAACACTCGATGAGCATTGATTTGGGTTTTCCCCCCAAGCCAAGAAAATTGATTGCTACAATATTTCTAAAATGGCGATGATCAATGCTGACGAAATGTTTAGGAATCTTCTGAATCCATTAGATATAGAAGATTTCATATTGTAGGTTTCCACTGTGGCCACTTCCGCCAAATTGCTCGAAGGCGGTAGGAAAAAGTACCCATTAAGGCGAGGTCTTTTAGGAGGCCTACTCCAATATTTTGAAGCGAATGATTGCTTCCACGGATCATTGGAATGCTTCCTGTAACATGTGAACTGTTGGGGAGAAATGTTTGTTGGTCGACGATTGTAATTCTTCCTTGAAAGGGAAATGCAATCTTCCTGAAGTAGGTCGACACAACTGCGGCCATGGCATATATCCAGGGCCTCCCAAGTAGGATGTTGTGATCGAGGTTTTCATGGATAACCTCAACATCAATTTCTACTGTTTTTCCCTCCAGTTCAACTTGCAAGTTACTTAAAATCCCGTATGGAGTGTATGATCGTCCATCAAATGTTTTTAATGTCGTTGACGATCTCGACAAGGATGGTGAGCCTAAATTTTTCCAGCAACTCATCGACATAATACATGTAGATTCCCCCCCATCAATAATTGTTTGATGAACAGTTTTGTTGAGGGCTTTCACTTGAATAAGGAAATCTAGTTGAGCTGGTAACTGAGGGTCATATCCTTTGTGATTAAAGGATACAAGATTGGAATCTGTTGGGTCAATCCCATCTATTACTGATAATAGATCCTGCTTTAGGGAGAGGAAATTTTGCGGTACCTCAAGTGTCAACATAGCGGGCGGCGCTTGGGCCAGGTCCTCTACTATATTATAATTCTGTGCTACTTTCGCACGAGGATTAAATGTCGATTTGTGTACTACTCCCTTTGGCGGCTTTATCATTGGTTCAGGAATGATGGGCGGCATAACTTTAGTCAAAGTTGTTGTTGAACTACTAGGTCGTTCATTAGCCTTGTTATTCAACAGTTGTGGATTCCCGTAATCTTTATTCCTTGTAAAAGCATCATTTTACTGCTTTGAGATAGACAACATAAGCACTTGGGATCGGGAAGCATTTTGATTAGCAACCAGTTTGGTTCTCGGGTTTGGAAATGGATCAGTCAATACTGCTGAGGTTTTTGAACTCTTAAAGAGTTTCTTAACTTCAGCTTTATGTGGACAATCTCTCGTCCGATGATCCTCATCGCATATATGACACCCCGTAGGGGGTTTCCTTTTCCCAGAAGGGTTTGCAAAAGCTTTTTCAGGAGATGACTCATCCTGATTCTTTTTTCTCCCTTTCTTTTTCTTCTTGCCCTCTAGTTGCTTCAGTTGTTTTCCCTTGTCAGCCGACACGACATTTACTTCCGAGGCAAGAAGTTCCTCATTTGCATTATGACTAGAAATCTTACAGGCATTTTTAGATGTAGCCTTTGTCGATTTCGTGTCTATTGCGCAAATCACGCCATTGCCGGCATGAGAGTCATTATTTGATTTAGGAGGAGGAGGAACTGAGAATTCTGGTCTAGGGGCATCAGGTATTTTATCGTAGAGCATGCCGGACTGAGTGTAAATAAAGTCCAAATATTGCGCACAAGCGATAACTTGCTCTTCTGTGACGACTCCCCCTTTTGCCACATCTTCCGTGATGGAAGGCAATAATGACTTAATAAACCATTCAGCTAAAAGCTGATCGGGAACATGCATTTTCACCATTCTACGACGACATCGCCACTCATGTATATGATCAGATATGTGAGTGGCCGTTGTTTGTTTGAAATTGGTAAGACGTTTTGTTCCCATTTCATACCTTATTGGTAACTGAAAATGGGTTAAAAAGGTTGTGGCTAGGGTACTGAAGTTGTCAAACGAAGCTCTGGGCAATTCGATATACCATTTCGCTGCCAGACCAGTTAATGTCCTCTGAAAAAGGCGAAGCCTAATCGAATCATCGTTTAGGGTGTTTGATGAACACCACAGATGAAAGGTCATCACATGATTTGACGGATCTTCACCTGGATTTCCATTAAATTTTGGAATATCTGATGGAAGTTTATGCGGAATCGTTGGCCACCAAGGGGCATAAGCAATTGGATCATTTGTCAACCGGTTTAGATCTGGTAATTCTAGAGTTGCTACAAAGGGCAATTGTTGATTCAGGTTAGGTGAAGCATACCCAGGATAAGATGGAATCGTCTGAGAAGTGGGTCTTTGCATACCAGGATAATGTATTTTCTGCTGGAAACTTTGACAATGTTGATGGGCATAACCATTATAATATGGTTGTTGATAACCACTTTGGAAATGCAGTTGCCCATTACTTACAAAGACTTGTTGCTTAGGTCCCTGATATGATTGCTGGAATGGCAGTTGTTGAGATTGTATCAGCCATGGTTGTTGGACCACTTGCTGTTGCCCAATACTAGATGATTGACCGATATGAGGAGTCATAGCACTTATTTGAGCCTGAGTCGCTCCCGATAAGGGGGCACTAACCTGAGGTTGTGATTGAGTCGTTGAGACAAGAGGCTGTTGTATTGCAACATGAGAAACTTGGGGTTGGCATACAACAGGTAGCGCTTGTACTTGCGACACAGTCACCATAGCAGGTATAGTGGGAATATTCGACACAGGGTGGACCAGTTGCATTGAATATACAACCCTTGTTTGTTGAGGCAGCATTGGTACCCAACCGCTAGATGTAATTCCAGTTTGACCTGAACTTTTTTGTAAACTCCCACATGGTTGTTCTCCGGGAGGGAACAATGAAAAGGCATACTGCCCTCCATATGGTGGAAATCCAGTACTTAAAGGGTATATTGGCCTTTGAAGGCACATTGGATCGATTTGTTGAGTTTCAATGTAATAAATACCAGATGATAATTCGGATGAAGAAATAGGAACTAACCATGTCATCGAAATAGTCCCTGATTGGACTCCGGCTTGTTGTTGATAACTTGCCGGCACAGATGGTATACTGGCGAACATCATTGGAGTAGTAGCAGGAGGCTCTACTACTGCTTCATCGGATGACGCAGTCCTGGATGTTGACGGTCGTTCAGACATATCTAGTCTATCCAAAAGATTTTTTATCGATTTCGATTGACTTTCTTCCACCATTGCGGATTACTAGATCAACTAAAAATAAAGAGGAAACATTTTTCCAAATTATATGAATTTTATATGCTTTGACACAACTTGTTTTTTCAATTTTTAAGAGTCAAGAAAAAACAAAATATGACTCCAGTCGCCTTCGATTTTTAATGAGCCTGAAGTGACAAGTGCTCAGATGGACCTTTTCCGTTAAAGAGTCTGAAAAGGAACGAAAGGGACTGCTCTGGAAATCTAGGTAGAGGGATTACCAAACCAATTGCAAAACTGCAGAATACTTTTTATGGTACGGCAGTCAATCTTCCCGAATGTTGTGTTTAGTGCATCGTGATCGATAGGGCAGTAGACACGGCTTCGTATGGATAAAGGATTAAGCCTATTGGGGTCTCCCAAAATATATTCGACGGTACGTGGGAGCACAAGTCTGTACTGGCACTTATCGTCTCAAAGTGGAGGAATCACCCAACCATCAGTGAGAAAAACAGTTACCAGGCTTTATGACGCCGGAATACGTCTCTAGCCTAGACTTCTAAATGTTGTGCGTTAAGTTCCAAAGCGTTGTTAGATTCATTGAATTTATTTTATAGTTGATCTTGTTTATGAAGTTTGCCTTTCAGGTTCACCACGAGATGTAGATGTAATTCCTAAAATGCAATCTAAGATGATAAACAAACTTTTTATCTTCTTTGTGCAATGAAAATCCTAGCTACTAAGGAAAGAAAGACAGAATCTTTTCACAAAGAGCAAAGAGCACACTCTAAATGCACTTTCCTAAATCAAACCAATCAGACTGTCTATATGCAAATGCACATGCATGTATTTGTTTTCGACTTTCTTAGTATATGAATGCTAAAAAGAAAGTTGATGCACAAATCTGAATTTCTTTTCAAGCGACAAATATCAACAAGTTTCCTTTCGAAATAAAAAATGGAGACGATCACAACACCTTACGATTTTGAAATGAATACTTGTTCTTGACTCTAGAAAATTACAAATTCAGACCAAAAACAATAGTAACAGGATAATCGACCATAAACAACAATCAAACTCTTTCCTACAATTGAAATCGACACTTGCGACAGTTTCAAATCAAAGGACGACAATACGATTATGCTACTTTTGCAAAGGAGAACTGAAAATGACTCAACAAACACACAAAAACATCTATAGTTCTTTTGTACCACGGAGGCAGAATAACAGCAAGGAAAAGGGGTTTCAAATAGACATATACTGATCATAGGTAGCAAAATTCAGGAATAGAACTGGAAAGAATGAATCACAGAAACCAAAACTGCACAGAGCCTAGTCTGATCAGCGCACTTGTAACACAGAGAATTTGAAATGCAGCGCACCTTGTCCACTCAGGAAGTGCGCTGAAGTTCAAATTCTCTGAACAGTACCTGCGCTAGGCCAGAAACGAGACTCTGTTTGGGTTCCGGGTCACAGTTTGCAGTTCAGTTCATGGGTTTTGGCCGGGAAAAAGGTAATCAGTAATGCAACAATCAGGGGTAGATCTAAGGAGGATCTAAGAGCTACCACAAGGGAAATCAGAGAGTTTGTGAATCATTTGTTTAAATCATAAACAGATCCAGTAGATGGATTGAAGTAGCATTTATCTACTTTGCATTTTTTATGGCAAATGTAGTTCGAATGCTACTTGTAAGTTTATGAAACAGACAACAAAGAATGATAAACAAAAAAACTAATTCTTCCCCAGTGGAGTCACCATTTTGTTACAGGGAAAAGTGTCTATACAGAACTGCTCTATCCCACTAAGGTGTGACAGCTGCCTTAGAAAGAAACAGAGAAAAACTACTTTCGTTTTTCCTTTATGGATTATAGATAGAGAGGAACAGAAAGACCAACCTCTGTCTTGCGCTAATCTCCTGATTTGATTCCTCTCTTCTTTGATAGTCTTTAGCTACTTGCTCCCTTGCACGCCCAGCTTCATAAAGTACCTATAAGATCACAGTAGCATAGCACTATACAAAGACATGGATCTATAAACATAAACAATCTAGGATTAGATGTAAATTGACCATACAAATGTAGCAAGCATCAATGACACAAGAGCATGGAGGAAAACTTAAATAGCTTTTATTGATAAACAAGAAAGAGACAAGAGGAGTTACAACCAATTGTTCTGACCCAGCATCAACCTCCCAGCTAAAAATCCCCTCTTCACCTCAAACAAAGCTTAGATCACCCAATAATCTGATGTTTGTCTCAAGAAACCAACAGCAATTCCTTACAATATGCAAAATTCCAGCCTCCAACCTCTGGATCTCTGGGAAGAGAGATCTATATATAGATATTTGTAGAGGTGTGAGTCAGCTCTGGGTTTTTGATTAGTGTCTTCTCTCTGATAGTTCTTGATGCCACTTGGAGATCTCATTGATATCTTACTCATCCTTGGGCGATTCTGAGAGGCAAGTGTCCCAGGAGAAGTTTCTGGAAGATTCCATGATCATCCACCTCGCAAACTGTCTCCACCACTTGTCTTTTCCTTTCCATCGCACCCCACAGAAGGCATTTTTGAAATGCAACGCACTTACCGTGTGTACAAGGTGCGATACATCGCACTCTGGCCATGGAGAAAGTGAAATGATCCAGTTTTGACCAGTTCTGAGTAGTTTTTCATGGAGAACTTCTGGGAGAAGCTATAATCAGTTGACCTTGTTCCTTTAGGAGTTAGAACAACACTTTTAGGGACTTAGGAGCCCTTGGTTTATGTACATTTCATGCTTGGTGTTGTAGTGCCCAAAAATGTCTATAACAAAGACGTTGTTGGCCAAGTGACACTGATTGGATTTTAATCTGAGTGCTCTTCTCTATGATGCATCCATGTGTTCAGGACATTATCCCCATGCTAGATAGAAGTGTATGTTATAGTACCACGACTTAGGGTCCGAAAGGGCTTCCGACATCTCTCGCTCATACACCAATGTTTCATTAATCCATAAGGGCTCTTCCTTGAGTTCCATTTGTGCAAATTGCATGCTCATCGTTTTTGGTTCTTTGGACACCCTTTCTTTGTCTGTCAAGGCTTTTTTTGCTAGCCTACAAAGTCCCTGCCCTCAAACAATCTGTGCCAACTTTATCTCGAGGTCAAACTCTTGAAGGGTGGTTATCCAATTCCCTCTTCATTCACCCATTTCCTTCTTCATGAAGAGGGCTCTTACAACAGGATGGAGAATGATTACTTTGGTCCTCACCTTTAGTAAATAAGGGCGTAAATGCTTTATGGCCTTGAAAACTACATAACCTTGTTTCTCCATGTTTGGGTAGTTGAGTTCTGCCCCTTGGAGATTAGAGCTCATATAATAAATAGGGAATTCGTTGCCTTTGTTGATTTTCTAAGTGAGTATTGCGGCATATGAAACATCAGATGCAAAAGTGTACAAGAAGAAATCCTTGCCGAAATCAGGGCTAACTAATGCAGGGGCTTCAGCGATGGCTTCCTTGATTTTCCAAAATGCTTTCTTGTCTTCGTTGCTTCATTTATACGCAATGTCTTTCTTCATCATTAGCTGGATGGGGTGCACTATTTCTACGAAGCCTGAGACAAATTTTCTAACGAAATTAATCCTCCCGCAGAAAGATTGCATGGCTTTTTTATTGGAAGGGGGTTGTATTCTCATGATGGTATGTATTCTTTCAGGATCAATAAAATTCCCTTCTTTAGAGAGGATATGACCTAGTAGTTTCCCCTATGTGACTGCAAAGATGCTCTTATTGGGATTCAATGAAATTCCATACCTTCAGCATCTTTAAAAAATCTGGCTTAGGTGATAAATAGGATCCCTTCCGTGATATGAATACACATTGACGTCATCCATGTAAACCACTACTGATCTGTTCATCAACCCTCAGAAAGCTACATCCATAGCTCTCTGAAATGTGGCGCCTACATTAATGAGCCCAAAAGGAATTTTACAATATGCGTAGGTGCCCCATTTGATGTTGAAGCTTGTCTTAGGCTAATCCCCATGAGACCAATACTTGATTATATCCTAAGAACCCATCTAATAGGGACAACATTTCAGACCCAGAAACACATTGAAGGATGTGTTCCATATAAGGGACATGATAGTTATCCTTTTGAGATGCTTTTTTCAGGTTTCTAAAATCAATACACAGCCTGATGTCTCCATTTTTCTTTCTTACTGGCATGAGATTGGCTACCCACTGGGTGTGTTTGACTAGGAAGATGATTTTATCATCCAACATCTTGTTTAGTTCTTTCTTCACCAATGGTTCTAGACTTAGATGCATCTTATGCATATATTGTTGGTAGGGTTGGGCGTCCTTTTCTAAAGGGATTAAATGTTGTATAACACTAGTATTGAAGGTCTTTAGGTCTTCATATGTCCATCAAAGATGTCCTTGTAGTCCTTAAATAGCTTGACAAATGAAACCTTTTCTTTTGGAGAGCACCCAAGGCCCAGATTGACATTTTTTGGCTATTCTTTGGTCCCAAGGTTGACTGATTCATACTTCATGGATGAGCTATGCATTTTGTAGTTAGTCAGCTTCTTGAATTTATCATGCAATTCATGCAAGTGCTCCATCCTAACAACTGAGTTGGGAATCACATTGGGCTGACCCTTTTCGTCCCCTTCCCTCTCATTCATAAGCTTGTCATGATCCTTTTCGTCAATGACTGCATTCTTGAATGTCTTCCTACAATGCAAGAACTCAAGGATTTTCTCATCATCTTCAAACACCTGCCAATTCGAGATGTTATCAGGCACGGATGGTCTGAAAATCAGTTCAACAAAACATTTATTTTTCTTTAATCTAAAATCAGGCAAAAGTCTAGCAGCCATATTAGGCATCAGATCAGCATCTTGGTTTTGTCTTCGAGGTATCTATGTGATATTAAAAAGGAATCAAAGCTGTCAATTAAGTTCCATACCTGATGCTGGTACCTTACTAGGTGTGGTGAATTGCAATGTATCTTTTTCCTTACCTGAACCACAATTATCTATGAGTCACCAAACACTTTAAGATTTTTTACATTCATATCAATGGCTTTCTTCAGGCCTTGCAACAGGCCTTCATATTCTGTTGTATTGTTGGTGCATGCAAACTCTAACTGGCTAGCCTTCAAATGTTAGTTCCCTTGCGGGTCAATGTGAATACTTCCAGCACCTGCACCTTCAAGGTAGTTAGATCCATCAAAATAGAGTGTCCAGAATATATAATCTAATGTTACATCAATTGAACTACTATCTAAGAAATTATTCCTATCATCTACTATGGGAGGGAATTTCCAACTGTGTGTATGTCAGAGTTTCCTCAACTGTTTCTGCATGGAATTATCCAAAACGAGATTTTTTGGCACAAACATTGAAACTATAATTCCCAAGGAGGGAGTTGGTAAACATTATAGGCTCATTGGGGCCATTTAGTTTCGTTATCACATACTTCATGTATGTTTCTCGACAGGGAAAATTTTAAGAACCCCCCCTAAATTTATAAATATAATAAATGGGCGAATCTCCATGGTATATAGGAAAAATGGAAGGCGATTTTATCAATGATATAATATGTATATATAATTTTTTGGCGAATCTCTCACCAGGCATGGCGAATATTTTACTCAATTATAAAATCTTGTAAGATCTTGGTGAGTCTTTCACTAAATAATAAAACTTTGTAAAGTCCTAGTGAATCTTAGCATAGGCTACATGCTGGTTTAATTCCGCCATTTAAATAGGCAACATTCCACGTGAATACCATGAGTCAATACCATGTGCCATTTTTATTTTTATTAGAATATTTTACTCAATTATAAAATCTTGTAAGATCTTGGCAACTCTTTCACTAAATAATAAAACTTTGTAAAGTCCTAGTGAATCTTAGCATAGGCTACATGCTGGTTTAATTCCCCCATTTAAATAGGCTACATTCCAGGTGAATACCATGGGTCAATACCATGTGCCATTTTGGTGAATACCATGGGTCAATACCATGTGCCATTTTTATTTTTATTAATTCTAATATTAGGGTTAATAATGGTTTTTTGCATGGTATTAATAACAATCTAGTCCATGGTATTTGTCCCATAGTATTTTGGCCATAGGTTTCACCTAAATATAACCCATTTTTTTGAGTGTTCATAAATATAAGGTGAGTTATGGAGTAAATATAAAAAAAAATGTTTTATTTGTTTACCATACCTCTCGTTTATTTATATTTTTATTAATTTACCATACCTCTTTTACAAATATGGTATTTGGCCCATAGGATTCACTTAAATAAAACCTCTTTCTTGAACCTTCATAAATAGAACGAGGGTTATGGACTAAATATAAAAAGAGGTTTTATTTATTTATGATACGTCTAGTTTATTTATATTTTTATTTATTTACCATAACTTTTGAGTAAGTATAAAAAGACTTTTTATTTATTTATCATACCTCCACTTTACTTATATTTTTATTTGTTTACACCCTTACATGTATATAAGGTGACTTATGGAGTAAATATAAAAAATGTTTTATTTATTTACCATACCTCTCATTTATTTATATTTTTATTAATTTACCATACCTCTTTTATAAATATGGTATTTGGCCCATAGGATTCACTTAAATAAAACCTATTCTTGAAAATGGGCGAATGGAAGGTTGTAAGTCCTAATTTGAAGGGCTAAATTTACCTTTTTTACCCTCTCCCTTAAAATAAGGTGGGCTATTTGAGGTGATTTGTAAAAATGTACTATGATACAAAATATTCGCCCACTAAAAATTTAAAACCCCTTAATTTCGCCAAAGGGCGAACATTCGCCCCTAAAATTATCCTTGTTTCTCGATCAACTCTTAGCATATCACCTTTTCCCTTCTGAGAAAACAAGAGATGGGACCAATCAGTTGAGAAATATCCATTGAGTTTTACTGACCAATCCCTACTAAGCAGCATTCCATAGGCCTCGAGTATATTGACTACCACTATATCAATTACTTGTGTTTACTGTGGTTTAGCAGCCATCCAAATCAACATATCTTTCAATTCTCCAATTACTTTCACATTTGTCCTGTCCAATTGCATAATTCGAGTCCCAGTTTTCTCAAGTATTTCATGTAGTCTTTTAGAAACAGCATAAGGCATCATGTGGACGAGGCACCAGAATCTACCAGGAAATTGTGTACGTTCATGTTGAGGATTTAAAATGTGATAAGGAAAGATGGGGTCATGGATTTTGATTTTTTCCCTATCATGGCTGCACTAACATCTTGGGAGTTTCGATTCATTTTGGACAGAGTGGCTTCCATAGCTGATGGGATTTGGGCTGCAATGGAGGTGTTGACATGTATGGACACTGAATTTTTGGTTTGGCTACTTGGGATGGTGGGAGTTTTGGAATTTCTCTCATTCATAACTTTCAAGATCAAATATCTTTGCTGTGTTAATTTCAGCAAATCAAATTATGTGATATTAGCCCTAGATTTCTTATGATCATCCATAATATTGTAATCAATGTTATAAAAAGGATAGGGAAAAGTAAACATACATGTTTTTCCATTCTTAGGTGGGAGTTTACCATCTTGAGTAGCCTTTGTTGCAGTGGGAGATGCATTTTCTTTTTCTGGATGGTTTGCAATAGGGGTATTCTTGGATTGACCACTAGGTCTACTCTTCTCAATAAGAACTTTGGGAGCAGGTGATTTCACAAGGCGAACATCTTTCTTGGTCTGATCTATAGGCTTCATCACACCTGCAAGTGGCCCTTTGCTTCATGTGTGGATTTTTGCCATATTGTCTCCTTGGTCATCATCACTCTCATTTGTATAGAAATCCCACAGTACGTTGATTTGAGATTCATCTTCCAAGGGCTCTTCTACTTGGTATTCTTCCTCATCTTCTTGTTCTAGCTCTAGCTCCACTATAGGTTCTTCTTGGTTGAGGAGCAATCCAATAAGAGCTATCTCTTCCGTGTTTAAATTCCCTTCAATGGGTGGAGCAGGTAGCACAAGTTGACCATGACCACCTTCTGTTTTATTACGATAGAAAGGCTTGAAGGGCTTTCTATTGTTATAGTCTCCTCCACTACCACTAGTACTCTCTCCATGAGTCCTTTTCATATCGATGACTGTGTTTGTTAGTTTCTTAATGATCCAATGCAAACCTTCCACATCTGTGGTGTCCTTGTCTTTGGTTTCAACCCCTTTGTTATCACTCCCATTATTCTTCTTGGATGCTTGAGAGGCTTTCTTTTCTCTAGGTGTAGGGTGGCATGTTGTGAGACTGAGCATTTCATTCTTGACTTTTACTGCTTCATTGATAGCACCTTGTAAGTTCTACATCTTACTCCTTTTGACTCACATCGCAGTAGGGACAGGGAGAGTAGTGATGTAGGATTCCATAAGCACCTCTTCTGTAGGTCAGGCGGTGGTTGCGATTCTATTGAATAGAGTGTTGAACTAGATATTAAAATCCTTAACCTTTTCTTTGGTTTCCATTTTCAAATAGGATAGTTCCAGGACTAAGGCAGTAGGAGTTTTGTCATCGCCATACTTGTCTAAAAAGGCCTGTTGAAAGGCAGCCCATGAGGTGATCGATCTAGTTCTCAAGCTAAATTACCATGTGGAAGTTGCACCAGTCAGGGTAAAAGAGAATAGGTGACAGACTATATCTTCATCAGCTACCCCCATTATGTGCACGGCCAAGAAGAACGAATTGGTAGGGTTTTTAGCGGTGTCTCCTTGCTCAAGGTTGAATTTAGTCAGTACCTTTTCTACATTTTTGGGTAAGGGATGTTGCTGCCTAGGTATCACCACGACATCCTAAGCAAGCTAAGGAGGCAGTGCTCCCGGAGGAGGTGGGGGTTGGTTTCCACCCAGTTGAGGAATATTAGCCATATCAAGGATAGGGATGTGCTGGTGGAGGTTTTATCCATTAGGATTTTCCAAATCAGGCCAGGGATTGATTTCAGAAGGGGAATCCTCAAGAATTTCTTCCCAAGGAGAGTTGATACTCTGCAAAGAATCAAGCACAATATCTTCAAGAGAAGGGGCTGTAGAGGTTTCTTCATTTATGTGATAGACCCTTGGCTTTCTTTTTTCTATCAGAGGTAATGACTGAAAGATTGGCAGTTGTGATAGGGAGCGAGCGTAAGCCTGAGTAAGTCTTCTCACCGGTTGTTCCTCAGTGACAAGATACTCCCACAGTGTCTCTTCTTCAAAATGAGGCTTTTCCAAATTAGAAGAGGGGTCTTTTCAACCTTCACAGTCCATGTATTAATCTTCTCGAATCCATGCGTGGCACTTATTGATGAAATTTTTAAAAGTTGTGGATGGTGGTTCAGGCCCTCCTTCTAGTGCCAATTTGTTGGCATGGCAAATTTCAGCTATGCCAACAAGGGGAACTAGCGCAATTGCAAGCCCCAATTAGACCTACTTTCATTTGGAATGGCTAGTTCCAACGAGTTTTAAGGGACCCCGTAAATTATTAAATGCATTGATAGATTGATTATGGGAGGAAGACTTCAATTGAATCAACAAAATAAAACATCTAGCCTCTATGTATTAAATCCTATCTACACTACTTCTACTTTCCTATGCTAAACTTAACTATTATAGTCTATCCTGCAGGAGCATAATAAAAGAGATTAAACAGCATAAATAAATTCCAAGTCCAAAGAATCAAATACTAAGTTCATAGATGAACAAGGTTGTATTAGATTTGATTGCAATCAGATTACTCATACAGGAATACACATTCCTTTCTGCGCAAATAAACCTGAAATTGGTGTTTAATATGGTTTTTAATCAGCGATCGCTCATAAGTTAACCAAGAAATTGAATCATATTCAAATAAACAAGAATAATCATGAATAGTATGCCATCAATATGCACAAACACAAATCACATTTATATTTATGCTAGCAGAACCACTCTCCTTCAAAACACATAAAAGAAAAGGCAAAATAATCAGAAACTATAGGCTCCTTCTTCAACCAAATAGTCCTCCTTATTCTCCAAGAATCACAACTGTTCTTATCCAAACAAAAAGCCCCTTCTCATCTTCAGAGGTAATACTTATGCAAAAGCCCCTGACTCTAGGTCTTCCCTACCTCTTCATCTTCCCCAACTGTTATCGATATACAAACCGAGTATACAAAGATAGGATCGTCAGTGTAACCATTGACACGTATAAAGTGTATCTATTGGGGTGCTTCATTTCTTGGAATGCTTAAGGTTGGACCTTTAATCACAACACTTTTTCATACATGACTCTTCGAATCGGCTCCTACGTCGTTTACTTCTTGCCTGCAAAGATAGTTATCATTAGCTTCATGATTGTGAACAATATAACATAAATGTTCAAAAAAAACATAAACACTGCCTTCATTAACTTTTATAAAACTACGGGGAACAAGTGTGAAAATGGAATTATGTACAAAACACGCGCAACACAGAATTTCCCACTCAATCCATAGGCTTGGCACGATTTTAAAGGTCTTCTCTTAATCGGAATCAGGTATCGACCCCTCTGCGGGTCACAGTACCCATGCCTTCCACTACCCTGAAGTGCAACTACACTATCGAGACTCCAAAAGCCTGTCTTTTACACTAAAAACCCACTCCCTTTGTTATATCAGGAATTTTGGAAAACATGGGAAAACAAAGAAAATCTTTCCCTGATCACTTAGGACAGACCTCAAATTTTATTTATCAGGGCCTATAAATATCGTCGGGTCCAGAATATCACATATTGCAATATGCACAAGCCTAGGGCTCTGCCGATTGCGATATGTCTGCCATATCGGCACGCACATTGTGTATAAGGCCCAAGCTCCGTCGATATGCGATATACGATTGAGGAATCGGACCTGATAATATATATAATGCAGTTAGTAATGTCGACATGTCCAGAGGCCAGTGGCAGGCCATATACATAAATAAACCTTGGACCTTGGCCGATTGCAATATGCGACAAGGCTTCGAACTTGACATATATATGAAGTATGGTTAATAGTGTCGCCAGGTCCGGTGCCTTATGGTATGCGTTCTTTGCCAAGGTTGAGTGTGATAAGCAAAAAAGGGATGATTTATGCATGTTTTAAGCATTTCTGCTATAAAGAGTCGTGACGGGAATAATGATGCGATGGGGGTTTTGTGAGTTAAATAAATCCCAATGAACATAGGAATGAAGGGCTTAAACGAGGTTGTATGCGAGGGATTTATTAAGGGGATTAAACCATTTGTGAATATAATATTTGACTCTCCAGAGAGCTAAATCCCTCAGGTAAAACTGATCATTCAAAGAGATGTAAGATTAACTTCTCAGGGAGCCATCTAAAATTTTTGTCAAGGAAAGTTTTGATAGAGTGGTGGTTGTGGCCACAACCTTTTGCTCGAGCGTCTCGCACCCTTGTGGCCAACTTGTGGACGCGTGCCTCTATCAGTTCCTCTACCTGAATGTCCAACTTTGGGACCATTTAGCAGGCTTCCTCCACTTCCTCCACTACCTGCATTATTTTCTTGTTTTGCTCCACTACCTCATTATGTTGTAGGCTCAACTACTCGATGTTGATGTGCTGCTCACTCATCACTTGCAGAGCGTGACTCTCCCAGGCCTAGAGTTCCACGGTCACTCCATCCTGTAAGAGGTAGAGTGTCTCCCTAGGGAGCATGGCCATATTCAGTCCTACCCCTTTTAGACTGCTAATTATGGCCCTGTCGGCCTCATTTTTTATAGTGAGTGCCCCATCTGGTAGCACTATCATGTTGGTCACCCTTGTGCACAACATCTCCTCGACAGTTGAAGTGTTGATCACAAGGCTGGTGGACACTGTGCCAACCTGTGAAGTGCAAACCTGCAACTCCTACAGCTCTGTCGGGAGAGCCCCCAATACCAACTGTTCCTTCTCTTTGAACTATTCGAGGGCCTCCATGTTGACATCCCCCACTATTTCTCTGACATCATGTATATACCCCTCACTGTGGGTGATTGGGTCGAAGGATGTCTTTAATGCTTTAGTTTTCATGCGTGGCACAGCTTACTCTCGCTGTCATGGATGCTTGAGTTGGGTGGAAGTCATCTGTCGGTCCACACGACCTTGTTTAGTCTCTACTTCTGCCTCAATCCCAGGTGAAGGTGATTTCTATCCTTCGCTGTCTTCTCCTCCTGTTTGCTATTGTTCGGTCAATTTTGTAGTGTCGCGCACTGCCTGAGCCTTAGCCTTTGCTTCTTCCTTTTTTTGCTTCTCCACCATCTGCGTATTCGGACCTTGGTTTCTTCCTTCTTACACTGCGTGGTGGAATTGTCCATTTCCACCGCGGAGCTTGCTGGAGCACGCCACTCCAACGGCGAAGACTTGAGGACTACAAAAATTACATCATATATCGTTAGGTATGTTAGGTCATGCCATGTCTTTGTAGGGTCCTTTCACACCCTGATAAAGACATGGTGGAAATCTTCTTTGAACTCTGCAAAGCTTTACAAACTAGTGTATACTTTGGGTGACAACTGCGTCTTGTGATTGATCCCCATCAGAATATTCATCACCATCAAGATCCAAAAGATATTTCTTTCTTTTATTCATTGTGCATCCTTGGTCATCCATAGGGAGTGTACTTCACTTCCTCTAGAAGGTTTGGTGTGACTGAAGGGAATTGGCTATCTTCACAGTATGATCAAGAGAAGAATCCATCCATAGTGGAATGTCTTGCCTTACTCCTATTCCTTGCGACAGTTTGCAAGGAACTCGGCACATAGATAATTTTCCCAATTGAACTAGACTTCTTCAACACATTGGGTTGCTAGCGCAAACACAGGTATGGGCAGCTCACCCGCGCGACACTTTCACATCACCTTCCCTACTAAAATTTGTGTTGCAACTTTGACTGTAGGGTTGTTAATGCTAGAGATGGCATATCCTTGCTTCTTCTTCTCCAACTTGAACTTCTTCTTCATCGCTTCTGCGAGGGCTAGCTCTCCAGCTTTTCGCTCTGATATATTGGTTGGATCCTCCCTCAAGTAAGGCAACCATGTGATCCGATGAATCAAGTGATTTGTGATGGGAATGGGATCCTCCATCCACAAAAATCCATCATGCACCAAGCGGAGCAGCTGCCTGACAACAAAGATGACCACTGGGGCGCAATGGTAATGTGACACCCAGAGTAAGTTTAGCAACTCGGATTTTGCTACACCCTTGAGCCATGTGCACGACTTCAATGCAATCGTTCCAACCATCGTGTCAATCCATCGGTGCATTAACTACTCAATCACTAAATGTGGGAATTTCTAATGATTTGTGAGGTCCCAATATTCAAACTTCAATACAAGAACTCTCCCTAAGTGCAGCCCCTCGAAAAAAATATCATCTAGGAGCAACGAAGTTTGCAAGGAGCTCTTTCTGTCGCCTATGTCCTTCGGCACCTTGGCTTTGCCCTTGTGCGGAGGAGAATATTCGAGTAACTAGGTAATAGGGTTCACACCCTGGGTTTCAACTTCCATTTCCACATCCTCCTCATCCACTAGGATTTATTCAGATTCCTCCTCATCAGCCTCCAGATTAATGGCCTTCCCCTTTTCTTGCAAGGTGAGCTTGGTCCTTTATGGTTTCATGGTGAGACACGCACTGGGATCATAGCATGCTTATCCTTCTTAGGTCTTGATGTTCTGGGTGATTTAGGGACCTCAACTATTGCTCCGGTGCTCTTTGGGGCTTCTACTACCACAATTTCTTCCGTGGATTCCTCGGGTGTTGACATCATTCTTGTCAGGAGGTCCAGCATCTCCATTGGCAATGTCACAAACAATGAACTTGCTCTCAAACCCTCAAAATTTGTAAGGTCCATACACACTTGATAGCGCAACAACCAGATTTTTAAAATGCCAAGTGTTTTTCACTGGATATCCAGTTGTAATTTATAGGGCCTTTTGAATTTGAATTCAACCATCCCCCCCACATTCAGCCCATTAATGCAAGATTTGCGGCAGATTTTCAAGAATCCAAGCCATAAAGTTCACCTTAAATGCCTGCCACCTGCTCCATTTGGCCTCAAACTGACCATCAAATCATGAATAGTGACTTTAACGGTCACTTTCTGGCAGACCTATGTGCTAGCGTAGCTGTCTTCGCGTTGTCATGGACCCTGTGACACTTCACTCCTTCACGCAGTCCTCAAATCACGTAGCTATCCAACATGGGTAGTGTATTTTATAGTCGTGTACCTCCTTTCAGCTACCTGGAGCACTAAGAAGGTGCTTCTATTGCCTTGTTAGATGGCCAGGCCACCTGTGTATGGCTTTAATCGACTACCATTCACCCTTCCTCAGAAGGGATCACCATTCAACTTAACCAGTTGGACTGCACCACCATTGGTAATATCCTTAATAACATAGGGCCCTAGCAAATGCATTCTGAATTTCCCTGGAAATTTATCAAACTTACTATCCTACAATAGCACCAAGTCATTCACCTTAAAAGTGTGTAGCTTAATATATTGGTCATGCCACTCTTTTCCATGCCGCTTTTGGACCTACTGGTGAAATCCAACCAAAAATCTCTATTCTTCAAGCTCATCCAATTGCGCAAGCCTCTCTTCCAGGGCTCCATGATCTGTCATACATGTGAAAGCTGCTATGTGCAGACAATGCATGATGTATTCCATGTGCATTACCACTTCAATCTCGTATACCAGCCTAAAGGGTGTGTGTCCCATTAACATTTTGCATGTCATCTGATGAGCCCATAATATTGCAGGTATGCATAGGTCCTAATCACTTCGCTGAGAATTTCAACCCTTAGTCAGTGTGGTTTCGAGCACTTTGTTGAATGCCTCCACTTTCCCACTATCCTGTGGGTGATAAGGTGTGCTCTTTTGGTGATACACCTGAAATTCTTTCTTCAGTGCACTAATCGTTTCATTCAGAAAGTGCGTACCTCGATCACTCATAAAAATATTTGGACATCCAAATCGCGTTAGTACATGATCAAATAGAAACTTCATGATAGTCACACCGATGTAATCCTTCAATGACTGTGCTTCTACCCAATGAGTCAAGTACTCCGCCGCGGTGATAATGTACCTCATGCCTATCTTCCCTTGGCATTGAATAGGTCCTACAAAATCGATTACCCACTTTTCAAAGGCCTGTAACGTTATTTGTGGATTCAAAGGCATTTCATTCCTCTGCGATGGCCTGCATGTTCACTGACATACATCAAAAGCCTTGTAATATGCTTTTGAGTCCCGATGAAGGGTTGGCCACCACAACCCTGCACGTAGAATCTTCTATCCAGTTTCTCTCACTGGATAATGCCTCCTGCAGCACCCCCATGAGAATCCACGAGAATGATGCTTCATTCAAACTCGGGTACATACCTCCACAATATCTCATCAGTCTCCATCTTGTATAGATGCCCAACAATGACAAATGAATTTGTCACGCACACCACTAGTTCCTTGTTTTGCTGGACAGAGTATCCTTCTAGCATAGTTCGTATTGTTAGGAAGTGTATTATATCCTCAAAATGTCCATCCATGATGTGCACAACAAAGAGTTGTGCGTCAGGTAATCCTTCCTCCAAATTAGTTGGTTCCTTCCCTATCTTGATGCACGACAGGTGATCTGGTCTTGCATTCAATCGTCTTGGCTTCATAAAAACTTCAAAATTGTATTCTTCGAACAATAAGAGCCATCTGCAAATTCACCCCTCCAACACAGGCTTATTGATGAGGTACTTTAGCGTGAAGTGATCTGTTTACATCTTAAAGTGACCTCCTAGCAAGCAGTGTCAATACTTTTGGAGCACATACACCATAGCTAGCCCCTCATGCCCAGTGGTGGAATAGTTCTTCTCTGCTTTGGATAATCTACAGCTTGAAAACATGATAGGGTCATCCAATCCTTCCCCACCATCCTGTGTTAGTACTACCCCTAGCACTTGTTGAGGTGGTGAATTTTCACGATGCCAACAAGGGGAACTAACTCGATCACTAACCCCAATTAGATTTGCTTTCATTTGGGGTGGCTAGTTCCAAAGGGTTTTAAAGGATCACGTAAACTGTTACAGGTGTTGAAAAATTGCTCCTAGAGGGAAGACTTCAATTAAATCAACAAAAGGAAATAGCTAACCTACATGTATCAAATCCTATCTATACTAATTTTACCTACGTATTCTAGTCCTAACTATTCTAATATATCCTGCAGGAGCATAAAAAAAGAGATTAAACATCATGCCTAGATTCCAAGTCCAAATGAATCAATTACTGAGTTCACAGATGAAAAAGATTGTATTAAAGCTTAATTGCAATCTAATTATTCACACAGGAATTCACATTCCTATTCCCACAAATAAACTTGCAACTAATGTTTAACATAGCTTCAAATCAGGGACGGCTCATGAGTTAACTATGATAAAGAATTACATTCAAATAACCAAGGCTAGTCATAAGTTGTGTCGTTATTAGTATGCACAAAATAAAACACATTTATATTTATGCCAACAACAACACCTTGATTCCAAACACATGAAAGAAGAGGAAAATGGATCTTAAAAAAGCTCCTTCTTGACCCAAACAGTCTTCTCTATTAGCACAATAAAGAAAAAGTTGTTCTGCCCAAAAATACAGGTCCTCCATCCATCTCTGGAGGTAATACTTATGCAAGGAGAAACTGACTATCTGTATCCCCCTCTCCCTCCATCTTCCCAGCTTATTCTATATACAAATTAAATATACAGATGTAGAATGGTCCACCAAATTGTCGACACCTTGAGGCTACTTTTACTGGGTCATTTTTTTACTTTTCAGGGAGAAATGAAAGGATTTCGATTAGAAGAGCATGGTTGTGTGTCATCTCTTTTTACCTGTATGGATCAGACATTATTCCCTATCATTTCCTGAAGGAAATTGAAGACACTACGCTCATCATCCCACATCTAGTTTTCTTTAAGGTGTATCTGGATGTAATAACATCTCGATGGATCATCGCTATCATGAGTGCTTCCAATGAACATAGAGAGTGCCTCCATTATGCACTATGGCGGTTCATGTCCCTTTCTTGTAGAGTATGTCTTTGCAATATCGACACTGGTGGTGCAGAGGTGTCATCTTGATATAAATCACATTTATCCGCTACCGGGTCCACTTGAACTCGCCTGCAGAAATAATTCATATTAGCTATGATTATGAGAAATATGATAGACATTCCCACAAACAAACTTTGCCTTCAATCACAGTTTCCATTTAATCTCACAATGCAGAGAAATCATAATTATTAAGCCGTTGAACCTAGACCATTCATTTTATCTGATTTTCCTTTAAAACCTGGACCGCAACACTATATCAGGACACATGGGAATACACGAGAAAACCTGCATCTGACCATAAGGCCGGACTTCAAATACCATACACCCATAGGTATAATTATCATCGGGTCCATCATAACGCATCGTGCCTTAGGCTTAAGCTTTGGGCTTCGCTGATTGTGATTTGTGATAGGCCAGACCCGAAATATATATATTTTGTGGTTAATAATGTTGTCGGGTCCGCCATATTGCATCGTATTTTATGTATGGGCCATGGTCTTCGTCAATAGTGATTTGTGATAGGCCAAGCCCGAAATATATATGTGTTATCAGTGTCGGTGGGTCCGCCATATGGGATTTTCCTTTGCAAACCTGGACCACAACATTTTATTGAAACACATGGGAAAACACAGGAAAACCTGCAACCAGACCATAAGGCCGGACTTCAAATATTATGCACCCAAACATATAATTATCTTCGGGTCCACTATATGGCATCACACCTTATGTATAAGCACTGGACTCTACCGATTTTGATTTGCAATTGGGGAAGCAGACCCGAAAATATATGCGATGCGGTTAATAGTTCTGGAAGGTCCGCCATATGGGACTTTCCTTTAAAAATCTGGACGACAAAACTATATCGGAATACACGAGAAAACACAGGAAAACCCATAGATGGACCATAAGGCCGGACTTCAAATATTATGCACCCAGATGTATAGTTATCATCGGGTCCGCTAATCGCATCGCACCTTATGTACAAGCCTCAGGCTCTGCCGATTGCGATATACGATGGGCTCCGGACCCGAAATAAAATGTGTTGTGCTTAATAATCCTAGTGGGTCTGCCATTCGCAGAATGTTGAAGCTTTGGATTTAGGTCTTAGCCAAGTGCGATTGTGATTTGTGCTTGGAGGCCTAATTGCATCGCATTTATTCATGAGAGATAGGCCTTGCCCTTGATCAATGCGACCTGTGATATACAATAAAGGTATGCAATGAGGATGTGCAGAGATGTTAAATCATGCGTGCTTTGTAAATCATTCCTATTATAAAAGAGTTATAATAGGGATAAATATGCAATGGAAGGTTTTGAGGGGTAAAGAGTGGGGGTGGTTATATGTGTGGACATAGGGCACCATGAAGGTTTATGAGGATTGAAAAAGTCCTGCTGAAGGATATGAATGAAGGGCTAAACTGGGCTATAAATGAATCATGCTACAAAGATTTATTCAAGGGGGGTCTTGACCATTATGAATTGAAGATTTGAATCAGCACAGAGTTAAAATCCCTGAGATAAAAACATATCATTTGGAGAAGTGAAAGATCAAACTTCTAGGGGACCCATTCAAATTTGCTACTAGAGCATGTTTTAATAGGGTGGTTGTTGTGACCACAACAAATGGTGAACCGTTGGGCGAACCAGTTATCTCTATTTCCAAATAAACCTTGGATTAATAGAACATCAGGGTGCTAAGATAAAATTGAAATGAAAACTATATAGATGGACAGGCATGGGTCCCACTTCAACATTAATTGCTTTAGGTGGGATAAAGACAAATAACTTCTACTTATTGATAGGGTTTTGACAGACATTCTCCAATGGTAGTATTATGGGATTTATTGACCCTCCTTTACTTGTTTTCTACTTTCAAATATCCTTTCAGGGCCATCACTGGTCTGTCAACACCTATTTAGGTGTGTACCTCAGCTCTTTATCACTCATCAAACTTGATGTAGATATGATTATCTGCACTTTATGTAAGAATTTTAGTGCTATATTTTCGTATGATTGAATGGGGCGCAGTCATGGATCATGACATATTTTTAAACCGCTTAAGCAAGGTTGGGCTTGCTGTGTCAATCGGTACTCTGAGCCCAGCAACAACCCCTACTCCAATCGGCTTCCCAAACAATCTGTCCTTCTAGATTGGCACAAGGACTCGAGCATTTCATTTTCTTTTAAATAATTCCTTCCAGTTTCAGGCACAAGGACTAGAGCACAATTGGATTTTCCACAGGGTATATGACAGTGAGCTTAGCCCATGAAAGGATGTTTACATGTAAATTAGAGGTATTGGAAAACTTAGTGTGGTGGATGGGACCAATGGAGAATAACTGCAAACCTTACAGGCAAGTATAGGCTAGGTCTAAGTGGGATTTAAAAAATGCAACGTTCTAGCATGCCAGTCCAGTTGTGGTTACACATTTTTTCATTTTATAAAGATGCCCCTACATGCTCCAGGTATCCAGGTTATTAACAGATCCTACCTAGTTCCTGACAGATGCTATTTAGTGGCTTCGATTTGAATTCCACAGCTAATTTTCCAGTTCTCATAGGCTCATTGAAAGTTTGTTTGATTTACAAGGTAACAATGAATTTAGGATCGGCAGACTCATTGGCAGGTTAATGAGGGAGGCAAAAGATGAAGGAATGTGGAAAATGAGGGCAATCTAAAGAGAGCTATAAAAGGTGAAAATGAGACTGGAGGACCAAAATCGATTGGCTGAAAAGGACTAAAATTCAAAATAGAAGGAAAATAAACTTTGCGAAAAAAACAAGAACGGAAAGGATGAAAATATAACAAAGCTAACAAAAAAATAAAATGAATTCTAACCTACTTAGGAGGTAACCACCATGTGGTGGCTACTGGAAGTATCTCTTAAGATGTTGGCCATTAACAAGGAGTTTTTCAGTTTCTCCCTGTAAAGTTTTCAATCTGTAAGTTCCCTGACCAATTTTTTCCTCAACTTGGAACGGGCCCAGCCATAAGTGTTGGAATTTCGTGTGTGTACCTTTGGGATCATTAAACTTGTACCATTTTAGGACTATTTCTCCTAATTGATAATCTTTATCTTCTGCCAGATGGTGATCAAACCATCTCTTCACAATCATTTGGTGATTTCTAAATTTATTTCTGGCTTTATCTCTCAATTCCTCCAATCTCACCAGTTGGTTGATCCTTTTCTGAAGTAAGGTTGAAGGGGTCCCTCTTGAAGCTTGGGAGAGATGTAAAGGGGGAAGGGTAACCTTGGGAGGCAAGATGACTTCCTATAAATAGATGAGGAAGTATGGGGAGTTTCGTAATGCTACTTTTGGGGTGACCCTATCGGCCTAGAGGGTGTTTGTTAGAGTGTTGTACCAATTCCTCTAGTTGTCGGTGATAGATTTATGGATTATGTGGATGAGGTTTTTATTTGAGGACTCTACAACTCCATTTCCCTGTGGGTAATATTTTGATTCATACCTTATGTGAATTGATTTATCAATAGAAAATTCAGTTAATTTTAGTGATGAAAAGTAGGAAGCATTATCAAATATGAGAGCGTCAAGGATGCCAAACCTATTGATAATAAATTTATCAATAAATGATATTACCTCATCTTCATTTACCTTCCAAATCGGGATGGCTTCAGTCCATCTGGTGAAGTAGTCGGTCGCTATGAGTATATACTTATGCTGCTGTGAAGAGTTCGAAGTGATCTCGCCTATGACATCTAGGTCCCATTTTTGGAACGTGCAATAAATTATAACGGGCCTGAGGGGAACGACTCGCTTTCTTTCTCGTCCTGCAACAATCTAACATACCTTGCATTTTCGAGCATTGGCATGCAAGTCTCTGAATACTGTGGGCCAATAATATCCAGTTCTTAATATTTTATGAGCAGTGTCACTCCACCTGCTGGGCCGTCATGCATTTATTTCAAGACATGATCGAGAGCATCCTTTTCCAAACACCTCAGCGAGATTCCATCATAATTTTTTCTATATAATGTGTCATTGGCCAAGTGATACTAATTAGATTTCAATCTAAGCGCTCTCCTTCATGATGCATCCATGTGTTCAGGACATGATCCCTGTGTTAGATAAATCGTATTTTGTAATACCATGACTCAAGATCCAAAAGGACTTCCAACGTTTCACGCTCACACATGAGTGTCTCATTACTCCATAGGGGCTCGTCCCTGAATTCTACTTGTGCATTTTGCATGCTCTACGCTTCTAGTTCTTCGGATGCCCCTTCTTTATCCGCCAAGGCTTCTAATTCTAGCCTACACAATCCCAGCCCTTGAACTATCTTCACTGACTTAATCTCGAGGTCGTATTCTTGAAGGGTAGTTATCCAATTCCCTCTCCATTCACCTATTTCTTTCTGCATGAAGAGGGCTCTTATAGAGGGATGGGGAACGATTACTTTAGTCTTGGCCTTTAATAAATAAGGGTGGAAATGTTTTACGGCTTTAAAAACCACAAAGTCTTGTTTCTCCACGTCCGGCTAGTTCAGTTCTGCTCCCTAAAGAATAGAGCTCATATAAGAAATATGGACTTCATTTCCATCATCATTTTTTTTAGTGAGGATTGCGGCATATGAAACATCAGAGGCGAAAGTGTAGAAGAAGAATTCCTTGCCGAAATTAGGGCTGACCAATGCAGGAGCTTCTGTGATGGCCTCCTTAATTCATTGAAATGATTTCTTAGCTTCATCGCTCCACTTATACACAACATCTTTCTTCATCATTAGTTGCATGGGACGCACTATTTCTATGAAACCTAAAATGAATTTCCTAACGAAATTCATTTTCCCAAAGAAAGATTGAATTTCCCTTTTATTTGCAGGGGGGTGTATTCTCATGATGGTCTCTATTCTATCAGGATCAATAACAATCCCTCCTTTAGAGAGGATATGACCCAATAGTTTCCCTTCTGTAACTGTGAAAATGCTCTTCTTGGGATTCAACGATATTCCATACCTTTGAAATCTTTTGAAAATCTATTTCAAGTGATAGATATGATCCCTTTTATGATATAAATACATAGTAATGTCATCCACATACACTACTACTAATCTATTAATCAATCCTCAGAAATTTATGTCCATAGCTCTCTGGAATGTGGCGCCCGCATTAATAAGTCCAAACGGAATTTTATGATATGCGTAAGTGCCCCATTTAGTGTTGAAGGTTGTCTTAAGCAAATCCCCATTAGATACCAACACTTGATTATATCCTAAAACCCCATCTAATAGGGAAAACCTTTCAGACCCAGAAATGCACTGAAGAATGTGTTCCATAGAAGGGATAGGATAGTTATCTTTTTGCGATGCTTTGCTCAAGTTTCTGAAGTCGATACATAGCCTAATGTCTCCATTTTTCTTTCTTATTGGCACGAGATTGGTTACCGAGTGGTTGTGTCTGACTGGAAAAATATTTTTAGCATCCAGCATTTTATTTAAATCTTTTTTCACCAACGGTTCTAGGCTTGGATTCATCTTATGAAGATTTTTTTGGTAGGGCTTAGCCTCCTTTTCCAAAGGAATTACATGCTGCATAATGCTAATATCAAAGGTTTTTAAGTCACCATGTGTCCATGCAAATACATACTTGTACTCTTTAAAAAGCTGAACAAATGGATCCCTTTCTTGTGGAGAGCACCCCAAGCCTTAATTAACAGTTTTTGGGTCTTCTTTGGTTCCAAGGTTGACCGACTCATACTTCATGGATGAGCTATACTTTTTGCAGTTATTAGGCTTCTTAAATTTATCATGCAGGTCATACAAGTGCTCCATCTTGACAACTGACTTGGGAATTATATTGGGCTGCTCCTTTTCCTCATCTTCACTCCCGTTCATAAGCTTGTCGTGCTCCTTTTCATCAATGAGTGCATTTTTTAATGTCTTTTCGCAATGCAGGAACTCAAGGATTTTCTCATCACCTTTGAACACCTGCCAATTCGAGATGTTATCAGGCACAGATGGTCTGAAAATCAATTCAACGTAATATTTATTCTTGTTTAATCTAATATTAGGCAAAAGTTTCGCAGCCATACCAGCCATCATATCGGCATCTCGGTTTTTCCCTCGAGGTATGTATGTGATATTAAAAGAATCAAAATTATCGATTAAGCTCCATACCTCATGTTGGTGTTGGCAATATGACATAGGTTTGGCACTATGACACAGGTGTTGTCCTTGATGGCAACTCACTCAGATGACAGATCATAGTTCAGGCTCTCAGAATAAAGGAAAAATAGATATACGCAGGTTCCACTTAACCAAGGTGCGTATACATGCGGGATGACCGATCAAAAGGCACGTATGCATATGCACACACTTTCATGCAAGGAAAAGTGCATACATGTGGGAAAACTTGTTTTTAGTCCATGGTATCTAGTCCCTGGTATTTGGACCTATGGTTTTTGGACCATGGTATTCCGTCCAAAGTGTTGAACCAAGGTATTGGGTCCCAAGTATTGGTTCTAAGTGGTTTTAGACCATGGCATTGAGTAAGGCCTAAGTTTATAGAAGGGGAAGGATATCATTAGGCAAAGGAATTCACTCAAGTATTGAATATCTTATGAAGATCAAGATCTAGAATACCGGTCATTAGGTTATGGTGCATAGCTGGATCTGAACCAAGGAGGAACCTGAGCACTAGAAGAAATATAATTTCTTTTGATGGGTCAAGATCATAAGGCTTGAATAGTAGTATCTTTGTGTGATTTTGATCTGTTATATTTGGCACATGACTTGATCTATAAATCTGATAATCTGGGTATAACTGATGTCTGAATATTTTGAAAGGGAAAATTGTCTTTTATAGATCTGTATGCAGGTTCAGCACAGCAAAGGCGCGTATACACGTTGGTTCAGTAATTCAAAACAGCGTATACACTGGTTTGCCTTAATACAGAAGCGTATGCATGCAGGTTCTTCATCTTGAAGTAGCATACATCTCATAAAATATGTTTTAGCTACTTCTGTTTATTGTTGTAGTGTTCTAGGTTCAGGATTGCTTTCTAGTTACTGTTACTGTATACTGGTTACAGCATTCAAAGAAGTGATTGATTGATTCAGTTTTGGTTGGTGCAAAGGGGATTGGTTGATGCTGATACATTTGATGTTTGATTGAAGTTATTTATGGATCTAGTCTAAAAATTTATGAAACGTGGTCCCTGGAAGAAAAGAGAAGGTTGTAGCCTTATATAGGTCAACACCCACATACTAGTACATCAGCTAGTACAAGAGCTAAGGGGGTTGTAGCTCCCTTCCAGGAGAAGCTGGAGAATGAGAGAAGGTTGTAGCCTTCTACAGGTAGAAGCCTGCATACTGGTATAATACTGCACCAGTACATAAATATTGTAAAAAGAAGTTTCTTATTAAAAGAAGATAGAGACGAATTACAGCAGGTGGTTTTCACCCACATTGGGTTTCCACCTTATATCTTGTGTTCTTTTGTGTGATGATATATTCTATTTTACTTCACCTGTTTACTATTCTTATGGTTAATGAAGTTCTGATGCACTGATTAAAGATCAACATTTAATGGATTAACTGAATCATAAGTTTACTGATATACACTGGTTGCTTTAGACACAGTTGCATATATACGTGGGTTCCCATAACTGAAGTAGCATATATATATCTATGAAAATGAAAATTGTTTGATTTAATAATATTGATACACCCCCCCTCTCAGTGTTATTTCCAACAATTGGTATCAGAGAAGGTCCTTCAGAAGAAGCTTGATCGCTTGAAGGAAGATCTATCATCATGAGCAACTACAACCTATCTTCAATCTCTTGGTGTAGAAGTTTGGGATATTGTGGAAGGAGGATAGACATTTCCATTAGCAACTACTATAGATATGGATGGTAAAAAGTAGTATGAAAAAAATGCAAAGGCTATCAATACTCTATTGGGGAGTCTATCTCAATCAGAATTCGTCAAGGTTATGCAGCTCAAAACTGCCAAGGAAATATGGGACAAGATCATCCTAATCTATGAAGGAGACGATTAGGTAAAACGTGCAAAACTACAATCTCTCAGAATGCAAAATGATGAAAGTGTGGATAATAATTTATTACGAATAGATGAGATTGTTAATCGCATGAAAAATTTGGGTGAAGAAATAAAAGAAGTTACTTTAGCTGAAAAGGTTCTAAGATATTTGTCTTCTAAGTTTGAATCAAAAGTTTTTGCCATAGAAGAAAAGTAGTATATTTAGAGTATTACGATGTCATAGCTGCAAGGAATCCTAACTACTATTGAAATGAGAAATAGGGGGCCATCGGACACGAGATAAGCTGCATTCAAAGGAGAATACAATGAGTCAGGGCATATGTTAGAAGGAGAGGAAGAATCAAACTTCGTCAAGAACCTTCAATGAGGTTCTGGAAGATTCAGAGGTAAGCTACATTTCAAATGCTTTGCTTGTGGAAGAGTCGGTCACTATGCAGCCAAAGTCCTCACAAAGATAAGCTTGATAAAGGTAAGGAACCAGTTAAATGGAATAGAAAACAGAATGTAAATAAGAAGAGTTATTATACACATGAAGACAACGATGGACTTTCAAATAGTGATGAAGATGAACATGGTAATGATTATAGACTTTTGATAGCTTTTAAAGATGATGATTTCTTGGATGCTATAGATGATGATGATCTCTATGAAGAAATTTCTAAACTTAAAATATGTTTAGAAGAAAAGAATATGATCATAGATACTCTTGGCATTCCAACTTGCTGAAAGGGAAAAACACAATGAAAAGTTAGAATGTGAAATTGTGGGACTTAGAAAAGATACTGAGAAAACAAAAGCTCTTAATCTTAGATTTGCTAAAGGATCTGAAATTTTAGATGAGATTATCAAAGTGCAGTGTTATCCTCTAATCAAGACAGGTCTTGGATATACTGAAGAAGCATCTCAAGCACAGAAGCCATCCACCTCCAAAAGTTATCTTGATGCAGCAAGGAGAAGTGAACAGGTTGACAATTGTCAACAAAGGCATAAAGCAAATCACTAGGTAAATTAGGGTCAATCTACTTCAAGGATGAATAGAGATCACCAAGTAAATAAGGGTCAATCTACTTCAAGGATGAATAGAAGCTACAACCAACCGCAAGTAAATCATTCTCAATTTGCCTCAAGAATGAATGTCAATGGAAACTACAATCACCTGGATGGTAGATTTGATAATCGCAGGAATTTCTTTAATGGCCAATGCTTTTCATGTCATAACTTTGGACACAAAGCTGCACAATGTGTTGCCTACAAGACCATCATGACTCGAGAAGCACGAAATCAAAGGAGCGTGACTGGGATCATGAAGAGGACCTACAATAAATTTTCTGCTCTTGAAAATGAAATAGAATGCTCTATTTGTAACAACTTCGGTCATGAAGATTCTGAATGTAGGAGTAAGTTTTGGCAAACATCTCAGAAGGAGCAACCTTCATTGGGTCCCAAAACTTGGAGAAAGAAAGAACCGCAACCAGAAAGATGTGGTATAGCCTTATATGTGGAAGGACAGGAAAATTAGTGGTACATCGATAGTGGATGTTCGAAACATATGACAGGTGATAAAGAAAAACTTCAGTCATATAGTGCCTTGGAAAAGGAAAGGAAGGTCTCATTCAGAAATGACACACCTGCATTCATAAAAGGTAAAGGTTATGTTCTTTTGAAACAAAAAGTAAAAGCTGGAAATGTTATGTATGTTCATGGCTTAAAGCATAATCTATTGAGTGTTAGCCAAATGTGTGGTCAAGGAAATGATGTAATATTTTGATCAAATGGATGTATTGTTCGTGAGCTTGATACAGGGGAAATAGTGATCAAAGGCATAAGAACTCCAAATAATTTATACATACTCAATGGAGGACAACAACAGTGATATCTAAGCAAGAATGATGAACACTGGCTATGGCATAGAAGATTGGGGCATCTAAGCTTCTCTCAGATAAGGAAAGCATGCAAATATCAGGCAGTTCATGATCTCCCTGACATCAGGATTCCAGACAATACAATATGCAAATCATGTCAATTTGGTAAGCAAACCAGAACTAATTTCCCTAAGAAGGAAGGATCAGCTAGTAAGCCACTTGAACTTGTCCATATTGATTTATGTGGTCCATCGAGGAAAAAGTCACCTCGAGGAGAAGAATACTTTATATTTTTCATTGACAACTTTTCTAGGATGTGTTGGATAGGACTTCTGGAGCATAAATACGAAGCTTTCGAAAAGTTCAAAGCTTTCAAAGCCTTGGCTGAAAATGAATCAGATCGCAGAATCAAATGCCTCAAGTTTGATCAAGGAGGGGAATTTACCTCGGATGAATTTTTCAATTTTTGTGAAGAACATGGAATAAAAAGGGAATTCTCTACTACAAGGACCCCCAGCAAAATGTAGTAGAAAGGATGAATAGAATGGTTCAACAAATGGCTTGTGCTATGCTTGATGAAATTGGAACTCCTGCAACCTTCTGGGGTGAACCTGCATTTGCTGCCATTACCATTCTCAACAAAAAAAAAATTCAGGTAAACAACACTCAAAATCCTCATGAACTTTGGTACGGTAAGACTCCTACGGTAAAATACTTCAAGGTTTTTGGAAGCAAATGTTACATCAAAAGGACTGATGAAAATCTTGGCAAGTTTGAACCTAGCGTAGATGAAGGAATTATCCTTGGTTACTCTTCTTGAAGTAAAGGATATAAGTGTTACAATAAAAGACTTGGAAAAAATGTTGAAAGTATTGATGTGGTGGTTGATGAAGAAGGCAACAATTCAAAACAGATAAAAACCGAAGATTTTGAAGACGAAGAGGACTATCCTTCAACATCAGACCAGACTAATGCTGAAGAAGAAACGTATGAGGCACCAGAAGAATAGATAAGAATAGAAGAAAAGACTCCATCTAAGTATGTTCAGAAGAACCATCCAGAGACTCAAATTTTGGGGCAGAAAGAGGCAGATGTTCAAACAAGAAGAATTATAACAGAAGCTTCAAGCTATCTAGCATTACTCTCCTCTG
Organism: Pinus tabuliformis; assembly: GCA_031772625.1. Classification (NCBI taxonomy): domain Eukaryota; kingdom Viridiplantae; phylum Streptophyta; class Pinopsida; order Pinales; family Pinaceae; genus Pinus; species Pinus tabuliformis. The sequence goes on from CM062808.1 coordinate 162,425,688, forward strand.
CTGAACCACGAAATATAAGTGAAGAATGCAAATATGAATGTTGGGTCAAGGCCATGAATGAAGAACTTGAGCAGATTGAAAAGAATAACACTTGGGAATTGGTTCCTAGACCTAATGATAAGAATGTCATAGGGACCAAATGGATATTCAAAAACAAGTTGAACGAAGATGGAGCTGTTATTAGGAACAAGGCCAGACTTTTCTATAAAGGGTATGCTCAACAAGAAGGTATAGTCTTTGAAGAAACTTTTGCACCAATTGCTAGACTTGAAGCCATAATAATGTTCCTTGCTCTTTCTAGCTTTCAAAAGTTAAAAGTATATCAAATGGATGTGAAATCTGCCTTTTTAAATGGAGACTTAGAAGAAGAAGTGTATATTGAGCAACCAGATGGATTCATCCTTGGAAATGATTCAAAACTTGTATGCAGACTTAAGAAGGCACTTTATGGTCTTAAACATGCTCCAAGGGCTTGGTATTATCATCTAGACAAATACCTTCATCAAGAAGGTTTTTCAAAAGGATCAGTAGATAGCAATCTATACATGAAAATTGATAATGATAAATTGCTAATGCTTGTTGTGTATGTTGATGATATCATCTTTGGTAGCAATGAAGAAGCCATGAGTAAAATCTTTGCTTTGGTGATGCAAAAAGAATTTGAAATGTCCCTGCTTGGTGAGCTGACATATTTTCTTGGTTTACAAGTCCAACAAAATAAAGAGGTACCTTTCTATCACAAAGCAAGTACCTCAAGCAGATCTTGAAGAAATATGGCATGGAAGATTCAAAACTAGTATGTACCCCTATGGTAATAGGATGCAACCTCAGTGCAAATGATGATTCAACAACAGTACATCAACCAACCTATAGATCCATGATTGGTAGTCTTCTCTATCTAATAGGTACCCGACTAGACATCATGCATGCAGTGGGCATAGTTGGAAGATTCCAGGAAAATCCAAAAGAAGCACACCTTAAGGCGGTTAAAAGTATTTTCAAATATCTACGAGGAACACAAAACTATGGCTTATGGTATCCTAGAGATGCAGATCTCACACTTCATGCATACATAGATGCAGATTGGGCAGGAAGCGTGGATGACAGAAAAAGCACTAGTGGTGGTGCATTCTTTATGGGTTCTAGATTAGTATCTTGGTTTGGCAAGAAACAAAGTTCAATTTCATTATCTACAGCTAAATCAGAATATGTGGTTGCTACATCTTGCTACACACAACTCCTTTGGATGATGCAAATTTTGCAAGACTTTCAAATCATTTGTACTCCACCTATCTCCATTTTATGTGATAATACAAATGTAATCAGTATTTCAAAGAATCCAGTTATGCATTCAAAAACCAAGCACATACCTATCAAATATCATTTTCTCCGGGAACAAGTGCTTGAACAAAAGGTCAAATTGGAGTATGTTCCCTCCAAGGAACAGGTTGCTGATATATTCACCAAACCACTACCCAGGGAGACATTTGAATACCTCAGATAGAAGCTAGGAGTAGTGGATGCATTATTTTGCTATTGAAACTTATCTGTTTCAGATAAAAGTGGTTGTAAGCGAGTTTCATGAGGAGAATTCCGCATACATACACCGGTTTCTGTGGATACAGTCGCATATATGTTGATTTGAAGAAAAAAGTGGGCCAGACTTAGGATGAAAAGAGTCTGACATGGGTCTGATAGAGACCATCTAGCATAGGTTCAGGGGGACCATATACTTCTAATAATGCATTGTTGGCATTATCTTAGAAGATCTTGGTTCAAATTCACAGTTGTTTTTCGCTTCAGGTGGAACAGGGTTGAGGGAGAACATGGTTTCTGGTATGAATGATGATTGACAGATGCTGCTGATGATAGTTGTTGATGACTATCATAGTCTTGTTTTAGATATTTCGTCTCTATATTTTTATTATCAAGATCATGTAATGGCCTATTTTGGTTTCCCCACCATGGTTGGGATGGATGTATGTATGAGTCCTTGGTGATAGGAAAGTCATTCATAATGTATAGAGTCATGTCTTTCTTGTAGAACATCTTTTTGCAGCCCTTGCCTACAGTCAGGGGGAGCATGCACAGCACAGGAGAGCAGAGATTTCAGCATGTACTCAGGGGGAGCATAACCCTTTGCCCTTGATGACAAAGGGGGAGAGTGACTTGGGGTTTCCATCAAGTCCAAAGGGGGAGATTTTTGGCATTATGACACAAGTTTGGCACTATGACACAGATGATGTCCTTGATGGAAACTCACTCAGATGACAGATCATAGTTTAGGCTCTCAAAATAAAGGAAAAAGAGATATACGCAGGTTCCACTTAAACAAGGCTCGTATACACGTGGGATCACCAATCAAAAGGCGCATATGCATATGCACACACTTTCATGCAAGGAAAAGCAGGTACATGTGGAAAACTTGTTTTTAGTCCATGGTATCTAGTCCCTAGTATTTGGACCTATGGTTTTTGGACCATGGTATTCTGTCCGAAGTGTTGAACCTAGGTATTGGGTCCCAACTATTGGTTCTAAGTGGTTTTAGACCATGGTATTGAGTAAGGCCTAAGACTATAAAAGGGGAAGGAGATCATTAGGCAAAGGCATTCACTCAAGTATTGAATATCTTATGAAGAGCAAGATCTAGAATACTGGTCATTAGGTTATGGTGCATAGCTGGATCTGAACCAAGGAGGAACCTGAGCACTAGAAGAAGGATAAGTTCTATTGATGGGTCAAGATCTTAAGGCTTGAATAGTAGTATCTTTGTGTGATTTTGATCTGTTATATTTGGCGCATGACTTGATCTATAAATCTGATAATCTGGGTATAACTGATGTCTGAATATTTGGAAAGGGAAAATTGTCTTTTATAGATCTGTACATAGGTTCGGCATAGCAAAGGCGTGTATACACGCTGGTTCAATAATTCAAAACAACATATACACTGGTTTGCCTTAATACAAAAGCGTATGCATGCAAGTTCTTCATCTTGAAGTAGCGTACGTCTCATAAAATATGTTTTAGCTACTTCTATTTATTGTTGTAGTGTTCTGGGTTCAGGATTGCTTTCTGGTTATTGTTACTGTATTCGAGTTACATCATTCAAAAAAGTGATTGATTGATTCCGTTTTGGTTGGTGCAAAGGTGATCGGTTGATGTAGATACATTTGATGTTTGATTGATGTTATTTATGGATCCAGTCTGAGAACTTATGAAACGTGGTCCCTGGAAGAAAAGAGAAGGTTGTAGCCTTTTGTAGGTCAGCACCTACGTACTAGAACATCAGCTAGTACAAGAGTTAAAGGGGTTGTAGCTCCCTTCTAGGATAAGCTGGAGAACAAGAGAAGGTTGTAGCCTTCTACAGGTAGAAGCCTGCATACTGGTATAAGACTGCACCAGTATAGAAATATTGTAAAAAGAAGTTTCTTATTAAAAGAAGAGAGAGACGAATTGCAGTAGGTGGTTTTCACCCACATTGGGTTTCCACCTTATATCTTGTGTTCTTGTGTGTAATGATCTGCTCTGTTTTAGTGCACCTATTTACTGTTCTTATGGTTAATGAAGTTCTGATGCACTGATTAAAGATCAACATTTAATGGATTAACTAAATCATAAGTTTGCTGATATATGTTGGTTGCTTTAGACAAAGTTGCGTATATACGTGGGTTCCCATAACTGAAGTAGCATATATATATATATATATATATATATATATATATATATATATATATATATATATATATATATATATATATATATATATATATATATATAGATATATATATATATATATATATATATATATATATGAAAATGAAAATTGTTTGATTTAATAATACTGATTCACCCCCCCCCCCCCTCAGTATTATTTCCAACAGTTGGTACCTTACCAGGTGTGGCGAATTGCAGTGTATCCTTTTCCTTGCCTGGTCCACAATTATCTATGAGTCACTGAAAAATTTAAGATTTTTCTCCTTCATATCAATAGCTTTCCTTAGGCCCTACAACAAGCCTTCATATTCTACTATGTTTTTCGTGCATGCAAACTCCAACCCGTTGGCCATCAGATGTTGGTTCCCTTGCGGGTCAATGAGAATGCTCCTAGCACCTGCACCTTCAAGGTAAACAAAACCATCAAAGTAGAGTGTCTAGAAAATGGAATCTAATGTTACATTAAATCAATTGCTTCCTACGAAATTGGTTCTATCATCTACTATATTACAGGGTGGCTTATTAGTTGGACTATGGGTGAGAGCTTCCAACTGTGTGTTTGTCACAATTTCTTCAACTATCTCCACATGGAATTATCTAAAATAGGTTTCAGTGGCCAAACGTCAAAACTATAATTCCCAAGGATAGAGTTGGTAAACATTACAGGTGCATTGGGGCTGTTTAGTTTTGTTACCACATACCTCATGTATCTTTCTCGATTAACTCTTAGCATATCACCTTTTCCCTTCTGAGGCAACAAGAGATGGGACCAATTGGTTGAGAAATATCCATTCAATTTCGTTGACTAGTCCCTACTAAGCAGCATTCCATATGCCTCAGGTATGTCGACTACAACTATGTCAATGACCTATGTGTATTGTGATTTAAAAGCCATCCAAATCAAAACATCTTTCAATTCCCCAATTACTTTCACATTTGTCCTGTCCAATTGCATAATTAAAGTTCTAGTTTTCTTGGGTATTGCATGAAGTTTTTTAGCAACAGCGTAAGGCATAACAGTGGATGAGGCACCTGAGTCTACCAATCAATTGTGTATGTTCATGTTGAAGATTTCAAATGTGATAAGGAATGGTGGAGTCATGGATTTTGATTTCCTTTCTATCATGGCTGCACTGACATCTTGGGGAGTTCGATTCATTTTTTACGGAGTGGCTTCCATAGCTGATGGTGTTTGGGTTGTACTGGAGGTACTAATAGGTCTGGATGCTGACTTCTTGATTTGGCTACTCAGGATGGTGGGAGTTTTGCAATTCCATTCATTCATAGCTTTCAAGATCGGATCTCTTTGTTGCGTTAATTTTAGCGAATCGAAGTATGTGATATTACCCCGAGATTTCTTAAGATCATCCACAATGTTGTAATCAATGTTATAAATAGGGTAGGGCAGAGTAAACATACCGGTTTTTCCATTATTAGGTGGGAGTTTACCATTTTGAGTCACCTTCGTCGCAGTCAGAGATGTGTTATCTTTCTTTGGATAGTTTGCAAGTAGAGTAATCTTGGGATCACCACTAGGTCTACCCTTCTTCATGAGAACTTTGAGAGCGAATGCCTTCAAAGGGTTAAAACCTTTTTGTCTAGTCTACAGGCTTCACCATGCCCGCAAGTGGCCTTCTACTTCGTGTTTGGATTTCATTAGTGTGGATTTCTGCTGTACTATCTCCTTCGTTGTCATCGTTCTCACTTGTATAGAAATCCCACAGTACATTGATTTGAGATTCCTCATCCACAGGCTCTTATACTTGGTATTCTTCCTCATTTTCATGTTCTAGCTCCACTATAAGTTCTTCTTTGGTAAGGAGTGATCCGCTAAGATCCATCTCTTCCGTATTTAAGCTCCCTTCATTGGGTGGAGCAGGAAATCCAAGTTGACCATGACCACCTTCTATCTTCTTACAATAAAAAGGTTTGAAGGGTTTTCTGTTGTTATACTCTCCTCCATTCCCATTTATACCCTATCCATAATTCCTTTTCATATCGATAACTGTGTTTGTCAATTTCTTAATGATCTGATGCAAACCTTCCACATCTGTGGTGTCCTTTTCTTTGGTCTCAGCCACTTTGTTATCATTCCCATTATTCTTCTTGGATGTCTGATCGGTCATATGATGACATGTTGTGAGACAAATCATTTCATTCTTGACTTTTATTGCTTCCTCAATAGCACCTTGTAAGGTTCGTGCATTACTCCTCTTGACCCACATCGCCAGAGGGATAGGGAGAACAGTGATGTAGAATTCCATGAGCACCTCATCAGTAGGTCTAGCATTATCCAGGATTCTATTGAACAAAGTGTTGGACTCGATGTTAAAATCCTTGACCTTCTCTTTGGTTTCCATTTTCAAACGGGATAGTTCTATAACTAAGGCCCTAGGTGTTTTTTCATCGCCAAAATTGTCTAAAAAGACCTGTTGAAAGGCACCCCATGAGGTGATCAATCCTATTCTCAAGCTAAAGTACCATGTGGAGGCTGCACCAATCAGAGTAAAAGGAAATAAGAAACATACTACATCTTCATCGGCTTCCCCCAACATGTGCACGACTAGGAAGAAAGAGTGAATAGGGTTATCAACATTGTATCCCTGCTCATGGTCGAATTTAGGCAATACTCTTTATGCATTTTTGGGTAAGGCATGTTGCTACCCAGGTACTACTACAACATCCTCAGCGCACCAGGGAGGGAGTACTCCCGGAGGAGGTGGAGGTTGATTCCCACCTGGAGGAGGTGGTGGAGGCCAATTCCCACATGGAGGGGGTGGTAGAGGTAGATTCCCACCTGGAGGAGGAACGTTAGCCATATTATGGATAGGGAGGTTCTGGTTGAAGGCTTCTTTGAGGTGTTCTTTGTTATTATTTTCAAAATCAAGCTAGGGACTACCTTTAGAGGGGGAATCCTCAGGAATTTCTTCGCAAGGAGTGTCAATACTTTGTAAAGAGTCTAGCACAATATATTCAAGAGAAGGGGCTATAGATGTCTCTTTTCTTATGGGAAGGATCCTTGGCTTTCTTTTAGCTATTAGAGGTAAATAATGAAAGATTGGGAGTAAAGATAGGGAGCGACTATAGGCACGATTAAGTACTATGACTGGTTGTTCCTAAGTGATAGGATACTCCAACCGTCTCTCTTCTTTGGGTGACCCAAACATGGGACATAGAGGGATCTCTGTTTCTTCAAAATGAGGCTCTTCCAAATGGGTGGAATGATATTTTCGACCTTTATGATCCATACATTAATATTTTTTAATCCATGTGCGACATTTATAGATGAAATCCTAAAAAGCTGCGGACGGTGGCTCAGGCCCTCCTTCTAGCACCAATTTGTTGATATGGCGTATTTTGGGTATGCTGACAAGGTGAACTAACCCGATCGCAAACCTCAATTAGATTTTCTTTCATTCAGGGTGACTAGTTCGAACGGGTTTTAAAGGATCCCATAAACTGTTATAGGTGTTGAAAGATTTCTCCCAGCAAGAAGACTTCAATTAAATCAATAGAAGGAAACAACTAACCTATAAGTATCAAATCCTATCTATACTAATTTTACCTACTGTTGTGCCCTACAACAACCCCCCATTTCATAACATTTTTATCACAAACAATTTACATATGAAATGGGTCCCTTTTAAAATTTTTAATTGGCATCAATAAACTTGTTCAAATAAGGTATGATAATCAAATGAATTTATCCAAAAACCCTTGTTGAACAAATGATAAGCAATTTTTGGTTAAGTCCAAAAAAGTAATCACAAGTTCGGTTGCCATCTTGGTTTTTCCCGATGCGATATCGCTATCGGCCATCGGCAATAGCCAACACACACAAAAGGGCACATACCTTTTCCCCGATGCGACGCGATATCGGCAATCGGCTATCGGCACGGCACTATGACTTGTGAAAAATGTTTTAACACTCCGGCCCGATGCGATATCGCATATCGGCAATCGGTGCAATTCTGCGCATTTTCATAAGACGCTTATATCCTTTCCCCGATGCGATATCGCTATCGGCGTTCGCTAAAAGCAATTGATACACATTCAGCGGTTATGTTCGCGCGCCGAATGCGATATCGCAATCGGCGTTCGCTAAAGAACTTTCCCAAGTAATAACGCCACACACACACTTCCGATGCGATATGATGACGCTTAATGATGACCTCAGTTTCAAAAGGTGATTATTTCAAAGCATTAAAGTTATATTTAAAATCGATTTGACAAAATCACGGATTTCAAAATGCCGTTAAGTAAAGGGATAAGGTAATGCATGCGTATTTAAAGCTTTTCCCCTTCGAATTAACGAGCAATTACGATTAGACCTTTGAAAAAATCTATTACACGCTTTAAGGGGTCATTCGGTTTAAAAACTTAAGTAATGGTCATTTATGAAGTTGCAAGCCGTAAAATCACCATTATTGCATCTACGGTGCCTTCTCAAATCATTAGATCCGCAGCCTCTTTTAGGAATAATCTCGCCACGCTTCAAATCATATATTTATCCCGTTATGGATTGTCATTGTTATTTCTTTGTTACAATTTCTCTTGCACTGTGTAGAATTCGACTACTGAGAGAAGTCTGAATATGATGGGAAAGAAGTTCAAGAAGGTGGCAGGTTCTACTGCGACACCTGCCTCAGGCCAAGCTACTACAGCTTCAAGGAAAGGCTTAATCTCAGATACTACATGCACTGGTCTTACTGGTACTACATGGCAAGGGACATACAATTTGCTAGAAGGAGAACAACCAGAAGCGACAGTAATGGAGGCAAGTGCGGATGAACTAAGAAAGTCTGAGGCAACTCTTAAAGATTTGGCTGATTCTTTTCTGCACAGAATAGCAGCCAGGGAACAAGTCTTGCCTTATACTGATGTGGTACGTTGGGCAATTGAAGAAATTCCTCTCACTAATAGAACCTTCGTTTCTAAGGATGGAAGGATTTTCGGCTCCCTCAAGCCTGACGACTTGAGACGAATGTATCATTTGCCCAATCCCGAGCAAGTCTATAACAGAGCATTTGTGGAGAAATTCGCCAGAGAGAATGAATCACCAGCCGAACCTCTCCGAGATTGGAGGCAAAATCCAGCAAAACACAAGCAGGATATGTCGGGTAAGTACTCCAATGCCTCTCTGGCTTCACCTTACTGCTATGCTGGAATTATGATGTGTAGATTGTGGGGATTTCATGATTCTGCAAATATCCATGTTGATATGGTTCCCTTAATGGAAGCGGCCGTTAATAGTATAATCATGGATTGGGCCACTATCCTGTCTGATAAGTTGGTCTTAGCTATTCGTGAGTTTAGGGCAAAAACCAGAGTCACTGAAAGGAAAATCCCACCATTTTATTACTCTGCATACATTATGGATGCCCTTTGTTTTAATTCTGAGTTTCCTGTCCTTGGTTGGAGATGGACAACCCATGACCCAACACCTATTCATTTGTATCATCGTAAACTGTGGAAACCGTCTCACAAAGACCATTTGTACCAAATTTGCAATGGTTTTATGGTTCACGTTCACTATTCTATTTTTGACAGACCTATCCCTAGGATTTCCTATGAAGCCTCTTTTGACTTACCAGCCGTAGCCCATTGGTTCGGCGAAGAATGTTTTTCTTATATCAGAGTTTTTGGAAGCAAGGCCAGGCCACATGTTCTCCCCTTATACATGCCAGAAAAATTGCTAGCCCGGGAAATCTCCTATCAGATCATGTCTGAAGGTGTTACCCAAACTCTCAAAGAGGAGAAGAAGAGAGGATGGCCATCGTTTCCTTTAAGAATTGGAGTTTATACGCTGTTAAATTATAAGCATGCAGAAAAGGAAGCAGCGAAACTCCAAATGCTATCTCTAGTTTCTATTCCCAACAGACTCTATGACCCGAAAAAGACTGCTTTCATTGCCTTGGAACAGGCTAAGCTGACAAAAGTTGTTCACCAAGAAGACCAGTTTGACGACCTGTTCATGGGTGCTGATTCAATAAGCCAAGTCAAACAACTTGCTACGATGAGATATGAAGATATGGAATTAACTGAATTCAATAAACTTAGAAAGCAAAGGTTGCAAACTTTGCCTCTAAAGTTATTATCTACAACCCCAACTTCATCCTCAAGCGAGCCTGATCAGCCAGAAACAAATTCACCTCCCGTTACAATTAGAGAACAGGAGGAAAGTCAAAGAAAGCTGCAGGCAGAAAGTCATAGAAGAGAACAAATAGAAAGGCAGCAAAAAGCACAAATTGAACAAGAGCAAAGAAGGCAAAGGGAGCAAGAAGAGCAAAAAAGGCAAAGGGAGCAAGAAGAGCAAAGACAGAGAGAAATAGAAGAACAGAGGAAACGAGAGGAAGAAGAAAAAATAAGGAAAGAACTGGAAGATAGGCAGAAAAAGGAATTGGAAGAACAGCAACGGAGAGTACAAGAGGAGCAACAGCGGGAGGCAAACGAAGAACAACAGAGAATTGAAAAAGAAAAAGAACAGAGTAAGCAAATCTCTGTTGATACTGAATTGATTAAGGAATGGAATCAATTTGATTCCATTATAAGTGGTAAGGAAGCCTCTAAAGACTCAGATGCCTTAAAGACTCCCGATACTACTGTTTCTCCGGTTCTTGAAGGAACCAGCGGCCCACCCACTGTACAGAACATTGAAGAAGTTACTCAGAATCCATCTGATTTAGTTGATCTTCAGATAGAGGAAATTCCTCCTCTAGACATTTTCTACAGCCCTAAGCATAAAGCCGTTGTAAGACGCTCAAGGAAGAGGCGAAGGCTTGATCAACCTTCTGTCTCAAATGAGCAAACAGTCACGGGCAATGTCGTCTGGAAGGGAGAATTAAGTCCCTCTGAAGACTTAACAAAGCTGTCGCAATTTGCGGGAGCTTATTCAGCAGCAACCATTGACAAAGCATCCGAAGTGAGTCTTCTTTTGAAGACTAAAGAGCATGAGGTATATGCATTGCAAGCAGAATTGATAGAGGCAAAGAATAAGGCGACACAGGCAGAAGAACAATTGCTGGCTCAACAACAAGAGAATCATGTGTTAACCCAGCAAATTGAAAAACTAAGGATAGACCAAAGTGACATTAAAGCACGAGAATTGGCAGAGGCATTATCACAGTTGGAGGCATCAAATGAGCTGTTAATGAAATCAAAAGAGGATCAAATAGTTCAGCTCTCAGCACAGCTTGAAGGTATCAAAGGTGCCAAGAGTATTGAAGATTTCAGAGCAGAGGCAACTCTGATAAATGGCGCTTTGATATCTCAGATCAGACTTTTGTGCCAACAGCTAGTTGAAGCTGAGTCACTTTGTGATATATCTACAGCAGTATGTGGGCAAATCGAGAAAGCCAGAACTAACTTGGATCAGGCCGAAGATGAAATAATAGAATATATTGAATGGCAAGATACTCCAGAAGGGCAAGCTGCTAATTTAGCCCGAATCAGTGAAACATACAAGAACATACTTTTCATGGAATGGGAAACACAGGTAATGAAGGCAGAGAGGGCAGCATCCAGGTGCAAAACAATTTCCAAAAACATGATCAATATAGTCAATGATACATTGTATCTGGCTAACATGATTTCACAATGCACACCTGGAAACATAACAACCGCGAATATGCTGGAGCACAAGAATTATCTTAAGCTGGAAGAACAAGGGCGGTTAATCGCTGGAGTAAATACCTTGACCTCCGATGCATACTGGCTTTTCCTGATTAAACCGCATTCTCAAAGGTCGGCTCTTAACTGCCTAACCGACGCTCTCCGATACCTGATCGCCGATTTCCAAGATGCCACATATGATGCACAGCTGACTTCTCGCCTCAATACTCCACCAGAAGTAGAGCCAATGCTGGCGATATGTCAGCGAAAGAGTAAAGGCAAAGAGACAGCTGACTGAAGCATCGTCGCCGACTGCCGAATCACCCAAATGCAAAATGATATTTGTTGATGCCGATTTCTTAGTTTTCAGTTTTTAGATATTTAGTAGTTAGATTAGCATAGTATTTATAGGCCCTTTCATTGTTTTGGAAAGGGTCGTAAAATTTTGTAAAAGACTAAAAGGCTGAAGTTTGCACTATTGTGCTTCGGTCTATATTCTTTTGTGAAACTCGACCACTGGTCCTTAATTTTACTTGGAATGCTATTTAAGTAAATTGTGCACTATTGTCGTTTGCTTGGAATGCTTTCTGGTTGGAAGGAAGGACTGCGACATAGCGATTAATATATTGGAGTGATCAAACAGCTTGCATGGTACTATTATCTGTATCTGTTCTCTTTTCAGTTATATGAATTGCTGTGTTATTACTTTGCTATTATTGAATACATGTATGTAATACAACAACAAGTCTGCATTTCATATCACTATTGAATGTTTTGTGATTTGTTATCTTTCACTCATGTATGTATCAATGATATAAATGACTGAGTGCAGTAATTCGCTATTATAGCTCTGCGTAACTACTTACGCAGAGCAATCTCAAATGATTAAACATCTATGCTTGTTGTTAGTGTCATCTATATGCCTGTCATTAAGCATAGTTTATCAAACGCTGTACTGTCTGAATCGATAAGTCCCGGGATTAGCCTATAGTTTTTGTATTTCTTTTATAGTTTAGTTATTTGTTTATTATCATTTCATATCTTAAATCATCCATCCATCCCGTTATCTTATAATCTTTGGGAAACTGGTCCCGTTATCCCCAGTCGGAGCCACTATTCCAAACGGAAAAGGAGCTGCACTAAGTTCCGGACCGGGTGGTTTCCCCGATGTTGTTGCAACGAATTTCGGGGCATCAACACCTACTTATGCTAGTCCTAACTATTCTAATCTATCCTGCAGGAGCATAACAAAAGAGATTAAAAATCATGCATAGATTCCAAGTCCAAATGAATCAATTACTGAGTTCATAGATGAACAAGGTTGTATTAAAGCTTAATTGCAATCTAATTATTCACACAGGAATGCACATTCTTGTTCCTACAATAAACTTGCAACTGATGTTTAACATAGTTTCAAATTAGGTATGGCTCATTATTTAACTATGATAAATAATTAAATTCAAATAACCAAGGCTAGTCATACGCTGTATCATTATTAGTATGCACAAAACAAAACACATTTATATTTATGCCAGCAACAACACCCTAATTCCAAACACATGAAAGAAGAGGAAGATGAATTTGAAAAAAGCTCCTTATTGACCTAAACAATCTTCTTTATTAGCACAATAAATCAAAAGTTGTTCTAACCAAAAAAAAGGTCCTCCAACCATCTTTGGAGGTAATATGTTATGAAACCAGCTCACAAAAAGATAGAAAGGATAGATCAACGCCTTAGAATTTAGCCTCTTCGAGGGGGAAACCTCCTTTACATTACACAAATGAATGATTCTTTGATGATTCAAATGACAAAACCTCCTTTCTATATATAGGAGTCTAAGGAGTCACAATATAACCCAGCCGACCTAACAATAATAATATAAAGGCACAAAAATAACAATAGAGGGATTCTATGGGGCACAGTAATAACAATATGGGGACAATAGGGGCACAACAATATTAATAAGGGATACAAATACAATAGTAATGGGGTAATCACTAGTATTATAGGGACCTAACATGCCCCTCTCCTTCAAAAAAGTGTTGTCCTCAACGCTTGAGTAGTTATGGATGCTTCTGTATAAAATTCTCATCCTCCCATGTGGAATCCTCAATGGATAAGTTCTTCCACTTGATGAGATACTCTGAAATTGATCGATTTGTAGCTGTCGAGTTCTTGTTTCTGTGAATGTTTCTGATTCCAATATAATTTTTCCTTCCTCATCAAGTTCTGGCAATATTGTTTGAACTGGGAGCTTGTCGCCTATAACCTTCATTAAACATGAAACATGGAAAACTGGTTGCACTAGAGAAGCTGCAGGAAGCTCCAATTTGTATGCCATAGTACCAATCTTTTGCAACACCTTGTACGGACCACAATACTTTGGTGATAATTTATTATCCTTCTTAGCTTGCTTGAGGGACATTTGTTTATATGGTTGTATGCGTAGGAATACCCAATCACCTACATCAAAACTTCTTTCGCTGCGATGTTGATCTGCCTGTTGTTTCATTCTATTCTGCACCAACACGAGGTTATCCTTAAGAGTTGGAGGACTTGTTGTTGATGCTCGATGTGATGTTCCACTGCTTGAACCTTTGAATTTTCTCTTAAATATGATGTGATGGATGGTGGCTGATATCCATAAAATGCCATAAATGGGGTCATTTTTGTTGTTGTAGGGAAGGAAGTGTTATACCACCATTTAGCCAAAGGCAACCATTTGACCCATTGTGTTTGTTTATCAGATACAAAGAAACAAAGATATCCTTCCAAACATTTGTTTACTATCTCATTTTGCCCATCAGATTGAGGATGATAAGATGAGCTATGAGCTAACTGAGTACCGAGACAAGAAAAAAATTTTGTCCAGAAATTTCCAGTGAAAATGGGATCTCTGTCACTTACAATAATCTTTGGGTTTCGATGTAGCTTTTGAATTGTTTCCATAAATGTAGTAGAAACTGTACTGGCTTTAAATGGATGTGATAATGCACAAAAGTGTGCATACTTGGTAAGTCTGTCAACTACCACCGTGATGACACTCTTTCCCTCAGAAATCGGTAAACCTATGATAAAATCCATTGAAACCTCCTCCCAAAGTTGGCTTGGAATGGACAAAGGTTGTAATAGACCCCGGGTTTTAATTGTTTCAACTTTATTTTGTTGGCAAACCAAACATTCCGCCACAAACTTTTGAATATCCGATTTAAGGCCATCCCAAAAAAATTCCTTCTTAACCCTGTGGTAAGTTTTCAAAAATCATGAGTGCCCTCCTAAGGGAGAAGTGTGCAATTCCATAAGAATCTTTTGTTTGAGTAGGGAATTCTTACAGAGGTATAAGTGATCTTTGTACCATAACGAATCATTTTGCCAGCTACATGTATCAGACGTACTGGAATCTTGTTGTAACTTCGAATAAATGCCCACACTTCTTCATCATTATTCCATTCCTCCCTTGCTTTGTTTATCCAATCTGGTTGGATAACAGAAATGGCACACAACAATGCTTCCACATCCTCATCCTTTCTTGAGAGTGCATCTACCACCACATTTTGCTTCCGTTTTTTGTAGATGATTTCAAAGTCATAACCCAACATCTTTGTGACCCACTTTTTTTGCTCTTCAGAGGATAATCCTTTTTCTAAAAATTATTTAAGGCTATCATGATCCCTTTTTACCTTGAAGTGTCTTCCCATTAGGTAGGGTCACCATTTCTTAAGTGCATGTAGTATTGCCAACATTTCCTTCTCATAAATAGATTTGTGTAAAGACTTTCCCTTGATTGGATGACTTTCAAAAGCAATGGGTCTTTTATCTTGCATTAAAACAACACCAATTCCATTTCCTGAAGCATCACATTCCACAATAAAGTTTTTTGTGAAGTCCAGTCTAGCTAAGACCAGTGCTTGGCATATTGCCTCTTTAAGATGTTTAAAGGCCTTTGTAGCTTCTGGAGTCCATGAAAATTCATCTTTCTTCAATAATGTTGTTAGAGGTGCTGCTATTCTCCCATAATTCTTAACAAACTTGCGATAATACCGTGTCAACCTGAGAAATCCTCGCAGATGCTTTATGGATGTGGGGATTTTCCATTCCTTAATGGCTTTAGTTTTGCTAGGGTCTACCTTAAATCCTTCATGAGATACAATATGACCCAGATATTCCACCTCTTGTACTCCAAGGAAATATTTGGATCTTTTTGCATATAATTGTTTCTCCTCCAATAGTTGTAGCACCCTCTCAACATGTTCAATATGATCCTTCCAAGACTTGCTGTAGATTAGTATATCATCAAAAAATACTAACCCAACTAAGGAAGGGTTTGAAAATGGAATTCATCAAACCTTGAAATGTAGAAGGTGCATTGGTAAGGCCAAAAGGCATGACCAAAAATTCATAATGACCCTCATGAGTTCTAATTGTTATTTTTGGAATGTCTTTAGTCTTCATTCTGATTTGATGATATCCTGAACGAAGAAGTAAATTTATCCATGCAATTCATCTAGTAATTCATTAATGACAGGAATGGGAAACTTATCTCTATTAGTGAGCTTGTTGAGCTCCCTACAATCCGGACACATGCACCATGATCTGTCCTTCTTGTGCACCAATACTTCTGGAGTGGAGAAAGAACTTTGACTAAGTTGAATTATACCAACCTTTAACATTTCTACAACCATACGTTCAATTTCACTCTTTTAGGCATAGGGATATCTGTACGACCTGATGTTTGGGGGAACACTTCGTGGAATCAGATGAATAGCATGATCATGATTACGAATAGGTGGGAGACCTTTGGGAGTCTCAAATACCTTGGAATGATTGTCTAAGACTTTTTGGAGATCTGGAGAAATAGATGATTTCGATGTGGAAACATCTAGCGAACATAATTGTGCAATTACACCTCTTTGTTCCTTTTTTAGAAGCTTTGTCGTACTGTTAGAGCTGATAATCTTTCCCGGTTTCCCTGCAATACCCCTTAATTCAACTTCCTTTCCTTCTGCAGAAAATTTCATGAAATTTTTTTGAAAGTTAAAAGCTATTGTACCCAAGGATTGTAACCATTGGACTCCTAGTACAACATCAACAACTCCCATTGGAATGGAAAGCATTGGGCTAGTCAATACATATTCTCCCATGGATAGCTTGATATTATGGCACTTTCCAGAGAAATTTATCATTCCTCCATTTGCAACCATCACTTGACACTCTGGTGCTGGATATAGGAAGAAATTCAATTCTTTCGCTATCTTACAATGAATAAAATTGTGGGTACTTCCTGAATCAATCAACACTATTACCTTTTTCTTCTTGATTTGTCCTTCTATCTTGATGGTTTGAGGGTGGTAATTCCAACCCATGCATTACAAGATATGGTCGGATTCATTTCTTATTTATCTAGGCTTTATTCCTAGAGTATATCCTATTCTTTTGACCTTTCTTGTTCCTTTTCTTCTTCCTCTTCACAATATATGTAGAATAATTTCTTCTCAGAACATTTATGACCTTTAGTGCATTTTCTATCACAACTGTAACAAAGCCCTTTTGCTCTTTCTTCTTCCAATTATTGTGGTGTCAACCTTATAGGTTGTGGAAGACTATGGGTAACAACACTTCCATCTTAATAGTTGCGAGTGGTATGCTTCCTGGTTGCCATAATTTTACTTTCCATTTTTCTTGCTAACCTGAATGCCTTCTCTAATGAATCAGGTTCCCAAAGGCGAACATTATGTTGAATATTATCCTTTAATGTCCCTATGAACACATCAATCCTATGCTCCTCTAGAATGTTTTTTACCCTTATGTTCAATTTTTGGAACTCATCAAGGTGCTCCATTATTGAACCCTTTTGTTTGAGACTTATCAATTGGCTAAAAAATGTGTTGCTTTTTGTATCCTCATAATGTGCTGTCAATTCTTCTGTAAAAATTTCCCAAGTGATAATTTGTTTACGAGAGAAAATCCATTGATACCATACAAACTGATTTGGTTCCAAATATAAAGTTGCAATACATACCTTTTGTGTGTTTTTAACATTATTGAGATCGAAAAATTGCTCCATCTGTAATATCCATGTTGCGGGATCCTTGCCATCAAACTTCCTCATATCGATTTTTGGAATATGGTGGGTCTTCGATCCAACATTAGAGTCTATGAAATCATGATTAACATTTCTTTTTTTTGCATCATGAGTTTCCTTTACTACCCTTTTACCATTAGTAAGTATTTCTTGCAGAAAATTTGTCGAATCTGTCTTCAAACCTACCATGCCTGTCTTCAAATCTATCTTCAAATCGTCCATCTTAGATTCCATGCCATTCATCTTAGCTTCCATGCCCTTTATCTTAGATTCCATGCCATTTATCTTGGCTTCTGTTAGCTTTTGTGAGTGGCATTTATTGCACTTGGTCTTGTAATTTTTATATATCATGTAGCAATTCTTCCTCTTCGTCATGAGTCATGCTAGAGCTTTTAGGTTTCTCACTAGGTGTTTGTATTTTCTTTCCTCGGGCCATCAGTTACCAATAATAATGCTCTACTATGCCCTTTGAATTCCTTCAAAATAATTTTTCAAACCAAGCTTAAGCAAAATTTAAAAAAATCTACACACCTTTTTTCACTTTGTAGGAGCTAAATATTGCCTCTGATGTATCTCTGTAATCTTAGATCATCCAATTCTAAAATTGTGACCTGCAATAGCCCTCTATGTCCTTTTTCCAATGCCACTAGTCTGATCCAAATTGGATTCTCCAAGGAACATTTATGCCAAATCTCCCATAGTGATCTGATTATAGACTAGTTCAGTAGAGCAAACTTGTATGACATGCCACATGTCCCTATTTCGACCTTTGGCTCTGAAAAATATATACAAGAAACTACAGTCCATCATCTTTCTATACCTTCATACGAAATTTCAAATGATGCTCAGAGAGAAAGTTATGATGATTTTCCCGAGGTCACCTGTTTGGAATGTAATTCAGGAGTCCGCAAAAATACCAACTTCCTTAGATCATATCTCCGCAAATATAGCGCGAAAAGCACTGAAATTTTGACCCAAGGTTCAGTGCAGTTTCATCTCAAATGTGTTTTTTTTTGCTTCTGAAACATTGCAGAAAAAAATTTATAGGGAAAATGCCACAATGACCTATTTGGAGTAGCGAAACCCTAGAATCCAAAGCTCTGATACCAAATGTTATCAAACCAGTTCACAAAAAGATAGAAAAGATAGATCAATGCCTTAGAATTCAGCCTCTTCAAGGGGGCAACCTCCTTTACATTACACAAATGAATGATTCTCTGATGATTCAAATGACAAAACCTCCTTTATATATATGAGATTCTAAGGAGTCACAATATAACCTAGCCGACCTAACAATAATAATATAAAGGCACAAAAATAACAATAGAGGGATTCTATGGGGCACAATAATAACAATATGGGGACAATAGGGGCACAACAATATTAATAAGGGATACAACTACAATAGTAATGGGGTAATCACTAGTATTACTTGTGCAGGGAGAAACTGACTCTCTGTATTCCCCTCTCCTTCCATCTTCCTGGCTTATTCAATATACAAATTAAATATACAGATGTAGAATGGTCTGCCAAATTGTCGACACCTTGAGGCTACTTTTTCTAAGGCATTTTTTTAGTTTTTAGGTGGAAATGAAAGGGTGTTGATTACGAGAGCATGGCTACATGTCATCTCTCTATACCTATATGGAGCAGAAGTTATTCCCTATCATTTCCTGAAGGAAACTGAAGACACTGCGCTCATCATCCCACATCTAGTTTGCTTTAAGATGTATCTGGAGGTAATAACACCTTGATGGATCAGCGCTGTCATGAGTGCTTCCAATGAACATAGAGACTGCCTCCATTATGCACTATGGCGGTTCGTATCCCTTTCTTCCAGAGTATGTCTTTGCAATATCGACACTGGTGGTGAGGAGGTGTCATCTTGATGTAAATCACATTTATCCACTACTGGGTCCACTCGAACTCGCCTATAGAAATAATTTTTATTAGCTATGATTATGAGAAATCTGTTAAACATGCCCACAAACAAACTTTGCATTCAATCATAGTTTCCATTTAATCTCACGATGTAGAGAAATCGTAATTATTAAGCCGCTGAACCTAGACCATTCATTTTATCGGATTTTCCTTTAAAACCCAGACCACAACACTATATCGGGACACATGGGAATACAAAGGAAAATCTACATCTGACCATAAGGTTGGACTTCAAATACCATACACCCAGACGTATAGTTATCGTTGGGTCCGCCATATCGCATCGCACCATAGGCTTAAGCTTTAGGTTCCACCGATTGTGATTTGTGATAGGTCGTACGCAAAATATATATGTGCTACGATTAATAATGTCGTCAGGTCTACCATAGCACATAGTGTATTATGTATGGGCCATGGGTTCCGCTGATAGTGATTTGCGATATGCCAAACCTGAAATATATATGTGTTATGGTTAATAATGCTGATGGGTTTGCCATATGGGATTTTCCTTTGAAAACATGGACCACAACATTTTATTGAAACACATGGGAAAACATGGGAAAACCTGCAGCCGGACCATAAGGTCAGACTTCAAATATTATGCATCCGGACGTATAATTATTGTCAGTTCCACCATATGGCATCGCACCTTATGTATAAGCGCTGGACACTGCCGATTGCGATTTGTGATTGGGGAAGCAGACCTGAAAATATATGCGTTGCAGTTAATAGTTCCGGCGGGTCCGCCGTATGGGATTTTCCTTTAAACACCCAGACCACAATACTATATTGGAATACACGGGAAAACACGGGAAATCGCATGGCTAGACCATAAGGCTGGACTTCAAATATTATGCACTCAGACGTATAGTTATCGTTGGGTTCGCTAATCGCATCGTGCCTTAAGTATAAGCCTCGGGCTCCGTCAATTGCAATATGCGATGGGCTCGAGACCTGAAATAAAATGTGTTGCACTTAACAATCCCGGTGGGTCCACCATTCATGGAACGTTGAAGCTTAGGCTTTGGGTCTTAGCCAAGTGCGATTGCGATTTGCGATTGGAGGCCTGATCACATCACATTTATTCATGAGAGATAGGCCTTGCCCTTGATCAATGTGAACTGCGATATACAATAAAGGTATGCAATGAGTATGTGCAGGGATGTTAAGTCATGCAGGCTATGCAAACCATTCCTATTATAAAAGAGTTATAATAGGGATAAAGATGCGATGGAAGGTTTTGAGGGCTAAAGAGTGGGGGTGGTTATATGTGTGGACATAGGGCACCATGAAGGTTTATGAGGATTGAAAAAGTCCTGATGAAGGATATGAATGAAGGGCTAGACTGGGTTATAAATGAATCATGTTGCAGAGATTTATTCAAGGGGGGTTTTGACCATTAAGAATTGAATATTTGACTCGGCACAGAGTTAAAATCCCTGAGATAAAAACAGATCATTCAGAGAAGTGAAAGATCAAATTTCTAGGGGACCCATTCAAATTTGCTACTAGAGCATGTTTTAATAGGGTGGTGGTTGTGGCCACAACAGCACTATACATAACACAACAACATGTACATGAAACTCTTTCTTCTGGTTGGGAAAGACTAGAATCAACACAGTAAACATCTTTTCTTTCAATATATCCATGCTTTTCTTATAGTCGTCATTCCAGCAAAATGAGACACCCTTCTTCAATAATTTTTCCATCGGCGTGGTGATCTAGGTAGAGCCTTTGATAAACTTCTTGCAATATCTCGTATGTCCTAGAGTATCATGCAGCTATTTTACACTACTCAGTGCTTCCAAGTTCAGAATCACATGATCTTCGTGGGGTTTGCCATCAACCCTTGTCTGCAGACCACATGCCCCAATAGGTTCCCAAAAGGAATGCAAAATAGGCATTTGTTGAGGTTGAGTATGATATGTTATCTTCAAAAAGTATCCAGCATCAAGTGCAAGCTCACTACATGGTGCTTAACCAGCCCAAATACAGTCCAGTCATCAAAATATATCTCTAGGAAGCTATGAGTAAATTTCTTGAGTGCTGCAAGAACCATGCATGAAAAGATAGCAGGTGCATTCTTGAACCTAAATGGAATTACAATGTATTGAAAACAACCCCACTCAGTCATGATGGTTGTCTTTCTCCTATCCTCTAGCGTGATTTTGATTTGGTGGTACCTAGAGAACCCTTCAGTGAAGGATTATACCTCCTGGCCACCTACATTGTCCAACACTTCATCTATGAATGGAGTTGGGAAAGGATCATGCACACAAGCGTCATTAAGTTTTCTAAGATCCACGCATATCCTTATCCCATCCTTCGACTTCTTCTCATGCACCCCCATTGGGCTTACCCAATTAGATTCATCCATAGGCTCATTGATTCCTGCTGCTAACATTTTGTCTAGATCTTCGATTATTGCTTTCAAATCCGTAAACTTGGTAGGGAATAAATCTTGATATTCACTAAGTAATTCAACAACCTTATTCACTACTGCATCATCCTAGTAGTCTCCAATATTTGCGAATTTGGGTTCTACCTCCATACCAATGTTCACCTGTTTAGTTCTCACTGGTGATTCTCAATTTATGGTCCTTGGACCTCGCGATGGCCCTCTGATTATGGAATGTTAATCTTCCTTGGATCCTCTTCCTCCTCTTCAGCAATTACATTATAACATTCGAGTGCATGACTCAGTTGAGTAGCCCATTCAAGCTGTGTCAAGTCTAAAGGATCCTGCGGTATCCTAAATATGGCTACTTTCACCTCCTGTAGCGCTTCATCAATATCGTCAAACCCATCCTCAAAACTAAATGTCATCATGAATCCTTCGCGCAGGATATCCCATTCACCTGTCCCATGGTGGAGCTCTGTTTCTATATACCAATCATTGGGATAAAATCCAAGGTATGACAAAATAGGTGCACCCATTCAGGTTGTGGCTCTTCTCCATAGACTTGCGTCCATTTGGCCAAATGCACACATAGATCATTCCACCCATCGTACTTGTCTATCAGTCGCATCTTAGGCTTCCCAAATCACGCTTGCATCATCCTCCTACATTCACGCCAATCATCAAAACTTCCCTTGTGCGTACCCCACCATCTTGCGGGCGTAGCACGCAGTGCCCAGTCCAAGGCCTGGAAGCATTGCTTTTCTAGAACCTCCCTTTCAAATGCATCCAAGAAGGTATCTACCTCATTTAGACCATCATAAGTAGACAGAGTTCTTACCTCTGATGACACACAGTGCAACAATTGGGTCATCACATTGAAATTCAGTGTAGTTACTTCGTGTAACGGATTCTACCAGCATTTTATTTCTTTGTCGAAGTCTGAAGTGAAGGAACTCTCACGATCCCATGTAATATATCCATCTACAGTGGGATTCACCTAGTCTTGGTCTCACACTATTATCTTATAGATGCAGTCCAAATCATCATCACTCTCATAATCACGGACTAGTTTTGTATAGCACGATCCTTCAGCAGGATCTAGGGGTATTATTATGCGTAGTGATTTCTTCTCAAATATCATCTTTCACTTCTTCAGATTGATTACCCCATTCATATCAGTAGCCCAGTAAATTCCCATGAGCACAAGATAGGTATTTCTATCATCCACAATCTCTATTACTTCAAAGTCTACCAGCGTGCTCACTCCCTCAATATCCATGGTCACTCTCTACAGCTACCCCATGGGTATGATTTTCTATTGATTCTCCATCCTCAACTAAATCGGGGACCATTGTAGTGCAGGTCTCGCCATTCGCTCCCATGTCTATTTCTGTAGAACATTCACATCTGATCCCAAATCTAGAATGACTTGATCCATTTCGTATTCTCCAATCTGCACAGTGAGTCTCATTTCACATCCTATCCTTATCTTATGCTTACCGATATTTTGGACTACACGTAGTTTACCTGGTGCGGTCCCAACAAATTTATTGATGAGTTCTTGTAACCCTTTCACAGCCTTACTGTCGCGCAGTAACTTCATACAGGTTTCTAGGAAAGTTGTAAGCATAGAGGGGTCCATCTTTGGCTCTGGTTTATCCTTGCTTCCTGAAGTGGAGGCCTCAGTGAAGCTCTTCTTAGCTTCCATAAATTATTCATGAACATGCTCTAAGTCGAACTCAGCCTCTTTCATCAGAGCTTTGAAAACCCATGTATTATCTTCTGGTTGTTTCCCTTTGTCATCTCCTGTCACAATTCCACTCCGAAGCACTATATTTACGTTCATATCTTCCTCGCGTGGCTCATACCTCATCATCTACAGGTTTTGAGTCGGGGGAGGTGGTAGCACCCCTTTGTCACATATCTTATCTATTAGCATAGGACAATCTTCTGTTTCATGATCAAATAGCATGCAATCCTTGCATGATGGGTGCATTGAATTAGTGCAATCGAGGGCATAGTGTCATGGACCTTCGCAATTGTAGCAAATAAACCGTCCATGACCTCTACCAAGTCCACCTCTGCCTCGGCCTCGTCTGCACCCCTGAAATCCTATATGTGCCATCCCTCCATTCTGGTCAAGGGGCTGCATTTTGGCCTAAACCGTGTTTGTGGGAGTTCTATCCATCATCAATTCATAGCTCCTGAAAGTATGCTCATCATGTCCTACCGATATGCAAAATTTGTAGAACAACTGTTGCAATGTTTTCACACACTTCTGTAACAAGTGGCAGTTATTCGTGGCATGTTTTCTAGCTACTTGCTAGATAGCACATATAAATCAGGTGTCATGCTAGGTCCTGCTAGAGCTTCTATCCTTAAGGGCACTGATCCTCCTCCTGTAAGATAAATTGTAAAGACCGAGCAGTGGTATTTTTCATGACCCTGACTCTTGCATTTCAAGGACCATACTTCCTCACGTACTTTTGGTCGAACCATCCTGTCCTACTTCAAAATTTGCATCTCAAGGCACAGATTCTGCAGCTGCACGTGTATTCGCTAAACTCCTAGATTAGGATCTTGCATCGTAGTCTCGTGTAGTCTCATGGCAATCTCCAAGGCTTCTACCTGAGTTGTTATCTTCTACTGCAACAACGCGCTCCTCAAGTGGGGTAGTAGCGAAGCCATAAACCACTCATGATGCTATCCATCTATCAAATTCATATTGGCTTTGCGGATTTGACACTTCAATCTTCGATCCAATTCCCATAGTGTCTCACCTAGTCGCATTGCAATCTATTTGAATCCCACAATCAATTGCGACTTGGACTTAGGCCTGCTAAATTCCCTATTTAGTGCTACTTGGATGTCTGCTACTCTAGCATTCAGGTTATCATTATAGTACTTAATGTACCAGGTTAACATGTGATCTTGCAGAGCACTAACCAAGGTCACCTTCTTTATATGATTATCTGTAACACCTTGAGCTTCCCATACATCCCTCACAACGAACCAGAATTGGTCTAGGTCCTCATTTCCCAAGCCTTTGAAGAAAGGAAACTTCACAGTATTTACCATACTGAATCATGGTGGAGGTGGAGGTGGTACGGGTGAATTTGGAGGTGATGGTGGTGAAGATGGAGGTGGTGTGGGCAGATGTGGTATTTGCGGGAATCCTTGTCTTATCAATTGAATATCACTTTGCAGTGAGACCTTTGCTATCCCTTATTTGTCCCCTCATGGAGGTGAAATCAATGGGCTATACTCTGGACCCTTATTTCCTTCATTTCTATAACTTTTTCTGCTTTGCGTAGTCCCAAACATCAAGGTAGTTGCATAACCTGTTTTTCACACAACAACATTTTAATCCAAGTATTCAGAGATTTAACGTACTTACCTCACAGTCCTTTGAAAAAGTGTCATTCTGCCTACTATAGTTGATTGGGGTGTCGACCACGAATTCAGTAACAAATCCTCCTATGATGCAATCGAGCCAATGGTCGACAACAAGCGTGATCTAATCCTCCAAAGCTTCCAACCTTTGCACTAGTTCCGGGGTCCACACAATAGGACTATCAAGTTTCCACCTTCCTTGGCTATCTTCTAGCTTCGTGATCCACCCATATAGCGCAGTAGGAAAGGAGGCGAAAAAGATTTTGTGGATCTCCATATATAGGTATTGGTCCAACCACTGTTCCTTTGACAGTCATGGGTTTTTGTTTTCTTGTGCCGTGAACTCGTGAATCCTTATGTCCAACCAGCCTTCAATTTATTTCTTAGTTGGATTCCATTGGTACGACATCGCAAATCTCTTATGCAAATTTTGGTCCCCACAATGGAACCATTTGTTGGCTTGTGGGGGCTTGACCCAGGTTCAGTATTAGTTAGCCAAACAAATCCCTACACTACTGGCCCTTTCGGCATCAGCCCGCGGAGCGTGGACTGAAGTCTCACCCAAAGTAGTATGGGGGGATGCTGGAACCAAGTTTCCACACCCTTGAGATGGATGTGATGTCGGTTTATTCTGGCTATACCGACCTTCATGCAGTTTGCTTAACCCTCTATTCACCCTTCAGTACCTTCGCAAAAGGGTACAATTGGCTTTCGTGTAGCCCTAACTTGGGGCTGATATACTTTCGTGCTGCTAGGGCAGCGAGCTGCGATATTTCCCAAACTATGCTAAGTATCTTACTTGTCTTATTAATAGATCTTAGTTAGCTTTGCGTGAACAACTTTTCTCACTTGCGTTCACTTAACCAACATAATTACATATATTTGCACATCATATAAGAATTATAAGTGAAATTCATACCCAATATAACCAGATGCACAAATAGGAAACAAAGACGCAGAAATTGTAGAATATTTCTCTTTATTGATAATTCCAAACTATTACAGACTCGACCTGCCCTATGCACTCAACTGTAGAGATCTCCGCACTCAGCTACGAACTTCTAGGCCTTTACGCACTCAGCTGCAGAGCCTCTACCTATGCTATGACCCAAGACTTATACTTCTTCTTCAGAGCTATCTCTCATGCATGTTCGATCTTTCTTGATTGATTTTTTGATTGATTTCTCTAACTACTTAGAGCTTAGCTCTATTTATACAATCCCATGGTCCATGGACCATAGGTGGATCTTTTACAGCCAACATCAAATTTCCAAAATAAGGGCAGACAACCCTATGAATCTTTAACATCTATGCACTCTTTGACCACAAAATGCAGAGTCTTTACACTTGGATTACAAAATTATGACCAAAATATGGGCTTTTAGCCCCAAAAGTACCCTTGGGGGATCCCGCGCCCAACAACTAGGTTCAAAAAAAATTTCCTCACCTCATGGAGGATCTACACGCAACCCCGACCATTTTTTCCTAATGGGGAGAGGACTAATCCATGTGGATATTGGTAGTCATGCACCTATTCCACTTACACCTCTAGTTGGTTTCATCTATTTCCCTTTTTATTTCAACATTTACTATTTTTAGTAGTTTTTCAGGTCTTGAACTTCCGGACCAGTTTTGACCCCCTAAAAAATGTAGTTTTGAGGTCCGCTACAGGCTCGTATCCATAGGTAGGTGTCTATTGAAAATCCTATAGTACTCAGGGAGAAATTTCCAACAAGGTATTGTACGTACCAAATAGAGATTATATGACCAAGTTACAACCCCAAGAAGTTGACTCCCAACTAACCCCAACGGTGCTAGCAAACTCTTGGCGTTACATCTCTTGGGGTTAGGGTTTTGGTTGTTTAGGGTTTTTGTCTTATTGTTAAATAATAAATAGGCCCTTGAGCTTATTGTAACATAGTTCAGAGGGATGTAGCTATCACATCTCTTCTCAGAGATAAGCTACCCTCGCCCAAGCTAGTTTATTTCCATTCTATTTTTAATCATATTTTAGTGTTCTTATATTAATGAAATGAAGTTTTATTTATGCTACATCTCTATATTTATGGCTATATCTATAATTTTTTGCATTCCTGTTTAAGTTCGGATCATACAACTTGACCCATAGATTGAAGGTGAGATAAAAAAACATATAAATGGACAATTTTTTTTTTAACATTTTTAAACCACTAGACATGTGGGGACCAAACTTCCCCATCTAATTATTGGACCACATCCTCTTGATTAAATCTCATATAGCCTTCAATTCTAAATACTGCATAATAAATTTATTGAAAGTAATTAAAAAAGATAATTTTTATTTCCATTCGGTAAGTTATGAATTGCAACTTATTATTTAGATTTGGAAATTTTAGAATAATTTAGAAATCTAAGAAACACAAGTAAAATTTACTGATTAACTTTATTCATGTTTCTCACATACTTTAAAATTTACAATTGAATTACTCACACATATAAGAACTTTTAAATTGGATATGATAAATTTATATATGAACTTACAAAAGTAGTGTTAGTCTATGTTTCAGACCAAAAATCTATTGTGAAAATGGGTCTTGATCTTCTTACTTCTACATAAGAAAGTAGACAAACAAGACATAAACAAAAAACAAGGGTTAGGTTTCTGATGGATTTCAGAAATTCCATTATCCACCTTCTGTACACCCAACTTACTCTGGGAGGAGCTTCTACTATCATATGTGTGTGTGTGTGTGTGTGTGTGTGTGTGTGTGTGTGTGTGTGTGTGTGTGTAATGCTTGTTTCCATAAATATTATGTTACATGGATGCATTCATGAATATTTTTCCAAAGTGATCATATTAAATTTCCTAAGTTTAGTATTCAAGTAAAACATGGGCTTCGACCAACATTATTGCACATGGTATTATTTTGATCGGTGCAAGCAATGGTGAATCGACCTCTACACAATGTGAACACATTCACAATCATAATGATTGTTGTAATGGATGGATCTGGCCATTAAATAATTGTGTTTATTAGTGGATAATCGCACCAAAAAATGAGTGATTGATTTGGTCTTCTAAAGGTTTAATTAATCAAATTGACCATATAGTGACAGATAGGCCCGAAGCATGGTGCTAAGCATGGTTCTACATTGAGCAATAGTTTAAATTGTTGTTTGTTGTATTAATCAAATGTTAGATATTTTGTTAGTCAATACATTTTGTGAAATGATAGGTAGGGCTCATGGAGTAAAAGACTGAATAAAGGGAGAGTGATGGTATGAAGTTAGAGATGAACAAAGTTACCGATCAAACTAGAATTATTATGTCAAAATGAGAACTCTAGCCAAAAAACAACAAAAAAACGTGAAAAAATAGGTTGAAAATGAAAAGTGTTGATATTGGAATAACATTTTTTTGGGGCAAATTTTCAACGATTTTTAAAAAATGGTAGTAAAAACCAATTTTCTTTGTGCAAAAAGACACCCTTAAAATGAAAAGTGTTGATGCTGGAATAACGTCTTTTTTTAAGGGTAAATTTTCAACATTTTTTAAAAATGGTAGTAAAAGCCAATTTTTTCTATGCAATAAACACCCTAAAAAGGAAAAATGTTGATGCTGAAAAATGTTAATTTTTTATTTTATTATTTTTCTAAGGTAAATTTTCAACATTTTTTAATAATGATGTTAAAGATAAAATATCATGACTCGAAATCGGTATGGCGATCGCAGCAGGGAGGTCTCGGCAGCTGGCGTAGAGTTGGACCTAGGCCCCTAGGGCCGAGGGGGCCTAGCAAGCATGGACAGCATGGAGGCAACGGAAGTCTGTCCGCATCGGTGAAGGTAAGGCAGGCGATCGGCAGGTGGAGGTTTCGGTCTACAGGCAACAAACACCTGGAGGACTCAGCAATCGGTAAATTGAGAAGACAATTTACCTTAGGGGAAAATAGAATCACGCCTTTCGGACAGCGTTTCCTCAGCACTTGACAAGCCGACAAGCGAACTGTGACCAGCAAAGTAACCATGGTTAACCCAGATGAGGGTATTGACCTAGATCCAACTATGGAAGACATTCTCTCTGTCTGGGGGAAAGATCCAACTGCTCAGAACGTCGAGCGTTACTTCGGTGAGGTAGAAGCCCTTGGTTCTTTCCCGTTCTGTCCGGAATCACAAATAACGACTCAAACCCTCTCTGATACAGCCAAGGAGCTGCAAGGGATGACAACAGTGCATCAAAGGGGAAAGTTCTAGCATCAGCTTCAAAGATCGAGCAAGGAAGACCCTCAGTCAGACCCTATCAATCCACACTTTGGGAGAAAAGGGAAGCTAGGGTTTGTAGGCCCGATTCTTTTTGGTGGTCTGGAAGACATTGTTAATCTGGGATCTAAGTTAGGGCAGAACCCTGTAGGAGACTCGGGAAGATCTGCAACAATTACAAGGGCCTCAATTGCAAAGAGCTTAACCAGCCCGAAGGAGTTTGGATGGAAGGATCAGGGTTCTGTGGAGTACCAGGACCCTAGGGAGGGAAACAGTCGTGCAAACCAGGAGTCTCAGGTAACTAACCAACCTCTCTTTGAGTCCTTGAATCTTTCTCCAAATGATCTGAATGAGGGTCTCCCGGAGGCAAGACGTCTAATCCAGAATTTTGACCCGAGCCCCCAAAGACAGCAGGGGAATGAAGACCTAAGAGACTCGGCCAGAGGAATAAAATCCTCAGAGGGGCAAAGGAAGAAGCAGAGACTGATAAAATCCCAAGGGGTAGAAGGGAATCTGGTATTGGGTATGGACATTCATATTGAAGAAGTACTGGAGGTAGCAGAATGCACCCTGGTTGGTAGAGCAAGAGGGAAGAAATTCTCTTCCGACTATATCCAATCTTGGGGGAAGCAGAATTGGAAAACGGAACTAATAGGAGATTTCCAGGTCCTAACGTTAGCAAAAGGGTGGTTCTTGGTCCACTTTGACAACAAAGAGGCAGCAGAATGGGTACTGAAGAGTAATTGGTCACTCGGCCACATTCCGGTGTTGTTCAAAAAGTGGAGCCCCATGTTCGATGCAGCCCATGAAAAAGCTGATGTCTTTCCAATCTGGGTAAGAGCGCCAGGGCTTCCATCTTTCCTCTGGGTCGAGTCGGTGTTCAAGGCGATTGGGGACAGATTGGGTACTTTTTTGGAGGCAGATATGTCATTCCTAGAGACAAACAACAGAACAATGGCACGAATTCTGGTAAGTCTCAATCCAAGCCGAGGTTTGGCAGAGAAAATAAACCTTCAATACAAAGAATATGTATTTGAACAAATCTTGGATTATGAATTCTTGTCGTTCCGATGCCATAGATGCCACGAGTATGGGCACTTGGCTAAGGAATGCCCCTTAGGAAGATGGTGGAGGAGGTTTCAGAGAACGAGGGAGAGGCCGGAAAATTCCAATAGGCGCTTTCAGAACCAGAAAAGCAAGGAGACTCCGGATCTTCAGGGTGATGAAACAATGGATATTGAACCGTTGTAGGGGAGCCAAGACCAGTGAGCAGGCTATCAGGAACCTCCGAAGGCATTGATAGAAGAAGGTCTGGATCCGGGGCATGCAAAGGAGAGCGCAGTCGAAGCCCATCCGAGCACACCTCCAAGCCCATCCGAGGATCCAAAGGGTATGATCTTGAATCCAAACCATTCTTCTTTTCCTCATAATGAAAACAAAGATGAATGCTTGGATAAATGTTTAGTCTCTGAGCCGCTCAATAATATCTCCCATTCTGGAAAAATTGTTAAAAACGCAAAGATGACCAATGATAGTTTGGAAAATTGTATTGATATCATCTCAGCCGCTATTCCCTCCTTAGATCTGAATTGTGACGGGTGCCGCCCCGAATCTTCCCCTCAGGCTCAGCAACCTGTATGTACATATAACCTCCGCTCTTAGGACCCTAAACCTAATCCTATGTCATCTCTGGGGGGCATAGATCCATCCACATCCCTGAGTCAGACTGGGAAAAAAAGGGGTAGAAAATCCAAGCTTTCTATGGCCCAAACCCAGGCAAAATTTGATGTAGTAGACAAGAAGCAACAATCTATCACAGGGGCACTTAGAGCAGTGCAAAGCCCCGTTTCTGTCCTAAAATGATCATAACCTCATGGAACTATAGTGGTTTAGCCAGTAAACCCAAAAAACTGGCTCTTAGGGAGTTAGTTATGAACTCTAAGGCGGATGTACTTCTTCTTCAGGAGACCCTGGGGAACGGGGAGGAAATCGAATCAATGTTAAATGCCCTTCTACCTGGGTGGAAATTTTCAGCTTTGGACTCTGATGGCCACTCAGGAGTTTTGGCTGTTGGGTACAGAGAAGGAAGAATCAAGATCAGGAATCAATGGGGAATGAAGCAGGTGATGGGGCTAGAATGTCAGACTACAGAATTTGATTTTCCTTTAACTATCCTAAATATTTATGGGCCGTGCCAAGGAAGGATACCTTTCTGGAATGGATTGATGGAGAACTCGCTTGTGAAGAATAATTACCTGGTGATGGGCGGTGATCTAAATTTCTCATTAGGAAGGGCGGAAGCTTGGGGCCCTGCTGCAAGAGAGGATCCGCAAACCGATTTTTCTCTGAACCTATTAGCTGTAAATAACCTCATAGAAGCAAATCTTATCAAGCTTAAACCAACTTGGTGGAACATAAGAGTAGGAGAAGCTCGGGTGGCGAAGAGACTAGACCGCTTTCTACTCAATGATGCATTATCAGCTATGGTTCCTTTATTCAGGCAATGGGTGGAAGAAGGGGGTCCCTCGGATCACTTCCCTATATTCCTTGAGCTCACCAATGTACCCCCTAAACCCCCTGCCCCTTTTAAATTCAACGCTTCTTGGCTCCAAGATGAATCCTACAAAAAACTATTTAACGAAATATGGTCACATCCCGACAGAGGATCACAGGAGAATAAAGGATTCTTATTCATGGAAAATCTCAAAAGACCGAAAAAGGCCACAATTTTATGGGCAAAGGACAGGAAATCAAAGCAGTCGGAGGATCTATCCAGGATAAACGAGGAACTCCAAAAGCTTGAAAGTATAGAGGCGGATGGCTATGCGTCTCTTGATTCTAAAGAGAAAATTGTAGCCCTGGAGAAGAAAAAGAATCAAATTCTGCTGGCTAAGGAGGAGGAATGGAGACTCAAGCGTAGAGCAATTTGGCTCAAAGCAGGGGATGATAACACAAGCTTTTTCCATAACTATGCAAAAGGGAGGAAGAGTGCCAATACCATCTGGCACTTAAAGGATGAAGAAGGAGGGGAGGCTAAGACTTTTGAAGCCCTATCAGGCCTTGGGGTAAATCACTTCCAATCCTTATTCAAAGACAATGGTGAGATCACCATTGCAGAAGTTATCCAAACAGCGCAATGTTTTCATAGATATGTGGAAGAAGAAGAAGCGGACCATCTAATGGATCCAGTTACAAAGGAGGAGGTGGAAAGCGTTATCATATCCATGGCAAAAGAGAAAAGCCCCAGCCCGGATGGCTGGTCAGTAGAGCTGTTTCTTCATTTCTTTGAGCAGATAGGAGAAGAAATCACGGAAGTCGTAGAGGAGTCAAGATCGAAGGGAGAAATATACAGTCCTTTCAATGCAACTTTCATAGCTCTCATCCCAAAAAAGGAAGCCCCGGAATCTTTTGAGGACTTCAGACCTATCTCATTATGTAACAGTATTTATAAAATAATTGCAAAAGTGATAGCTCTGAGGATCAAACCAATCCTATCAAGGCATATTTCACCTGAACAATTTGGGTTCCTGAACGGAAGGCAAATTCATGAAGCAATTGGTGTGGCTCAGGAGGTTATACACAGTGTTAAGGTGAAAAACAAGAAGGGTGCAGTAATCAAAATTGACCTATCAAAAGCATATGATAGGATAAACTGGACATACATCCGCTTGCTCCTAACACATCTTGGTTTCAAAGTGGACTTCATCAGATGGATCATGGGGTGTATCACAGATGTCAGCTATGCAATCCTCATAAATGGAGCTGCTACCCCCTTCTTCAAAGGACAGAGAGGGCTGAGGCAAGGATGCCCTCTGTCCCCATTGTTATTTCTCTTGGTAGCTGAAGGTTTAAGCCAGCTGATCCAAAAAAGCAAAAGGGAAGGTAAGATAAAAGGTATAGAGGCAGCGGTAAATTTGTTTATATCTCACCTTCTCTTTGTAGACGATATTCTGGTTTTTACAAATGGGTCCTCAAATGAACTCAAGGAGTTAAAAAATATCTTTGAACTCTTTCTAAAAGCTACTGGAATGCTGATCAACTCCAGAAAATCCCAGATCATAGAGGAAGGCCTAAACAGACAAGAAAAAGAGCAGCTCAGCTCTCTTTTTCCATATGAAATGTGCAACATGGAATCCCCGTTTAAGTATTTAGGCTTTTGGTTGAAGCCAAATGCCTATAGGAAGGACTGGTCCTGGTTAATTGCAAAAATTGAAGCAAGAATCAACCACTGGAGCTTCAAATGGCTTTCCAGAGCAGGGAGACTGAATCTAATAAAATCTGTGCTACTAGCCATCCCAGTTTACTGGGCAGCCCTGACTTGGGTCCCAAAAGGAATATTGGAGAAAATAAGGAGAATCTGCAGCAGATTTCTATGGGCAGGTTCAAAAGAAAAAATGGTTCTCCCTTGGGTAGCCTGGGAGAAAGTGGCGAGGCCAAAAGACTGGGGCAGTTGGGGGATTAAAAACCTGCCTAACTTCAGGCTTTCACTGGTAGCCAAATCAGGGTGGCGGCTTATCAAGATGGAAAACCTCTGGACAAGAACGATAAACAGAAAATATATAGACCCAACTCCATTGGAAGAATGGATCAGGAACCCAATCAAGATCCAAAAGAATGTTTCTGCAATTTGGAAAGCAACAGTGGAGTCCTTCAAGATGATTGAGCAAGGACTTGCATGGAAAATTGGGAATGGTGATAAGGTAAAGATCGGGAAGGATCCCTGGGTAGGCTGCAATGGAAACTATGCCCTCTCTCCTGGCCTTGTTCAGAACTTAGAAGAAAAAGGTCTTCTCTTCCTAAGCCAAGTGGAGAAACCGAGCTTCTCATCTATCTGGGGACAAGCATGGAAGAATGGAGAAGATTTGGATTTAGAGCAAAGGTGGTGGCTTGAATGGAGAGCTTTCATCTAGGAACTCTCTAGATCCAATGTTAGGCTGAGCGACAGATAGGATGAGTTAATTTGGCCACATGCAGACTCAGGGGACTATGCACCAAAAAGTGGCTACAATTTCCTCATGTCTAGGAAAGGGTGGGGGGATCCGGAGTCGTGGTCAAAGCAGCTTTGGAAACTCAAAAGCCCTCCAAAGTCAAAAATCCTTTTCTGGTGCATTTTAAAAAGTAAAATTCCAACTTGGGACATCCTGTAGTCCAGATTCATGCACGGGCCTGGAAGATGTACTTTATGCAAATCAAAAGCAGAATCCATAAACCACCTCTTCCTCAAGTGCCCAGAAACCATTAAGATTTGGGGCGAGGCAGGAAATATCCTGAACAAAAAGCTTGAATGGGAAGGAGACAGCATACAAGAAGCATGGCAGAAGTGGTGGCACTCACACCCAAATGGGAACCTGCGCAATCTTCCATTAATCATTAGCTGGGGTGTCTAGATAGCCAGGAATAGGAGCATTTTCCAGGATAAAGAAACTCCTGCAACTATCACAGCAATCCAGAGCACTGCCATCTTTTCCAGTATCCCTGAACCTAAGGAATCCCACTCCCAAAGAAATGCCCCAGAAGTGCAGATATCAGAGGGAATCCCTTGGGCTTTCTTCGATGGTGCATCTCAAAACAATATAGCAGGAGCAGGCTTAGTCATTCATGAAAATCCAAACCACATCCTAAAAGCTTCTGTGGGCTTAGGAACAGGTTCAAATAACTATGCAGAATTGCTTGCCCTAAAACTCCTTATATGCTGGCTCATTCAAAGGCACACCCTCACAATTCAGATTTTTGGAGATTCCCAAAATGTGATCAGATGGGTAAATGGTCAAAGTACATGCAGCAATCAAGTCTTAAAACAAATCCTGGGAGAAATTCAGAGATTAAAATCATATTTTAACAACTTCTCTCTATGTCACATTTTCAGGGAAAGAAATGACACAGCGGACAAGCTTTCTAAAGATGGTCTACAGCAGGATTTGGGCAGCTGGAAAATCCTAGAAGACAATCAAGGCCAAATCAGCAGGACCGAACAACCTCCTCACAATCTACTTTTCTGATATTTTGGTAGTAATCTTTTCTTCCTTCTCATCTCAAAAACTCTTCAGCTTCGGCATCATGGTTTATACAAACTTTTATATATGTATTGGACTGTTTTCCTCTCTGTTGAGGAGGCCTGGTTTTGCTGGTTGTTCATTTTTGAACAGCTCATAGTTTTGTTTCAGCGATCCAAGGATCCTTTGCTCAGGATAAATCAAGAACAACAGAAAATCAGACACAGTTTTGCTTTTTAAAGAAACTGGTCACAGGCAAAAGACAACAGTTTTGTAAATCAGACTTGATAGACATAGGATGATCAGTGATGCATCAGCATGTGCAATGTAAACTTTTTATAATCTTAATAAAAAGTTTCGCTTTTTCCTTTGGAAAAAAAAAATATCATGACTATGAAAAAATTTAAAGTTCCAATGATTTTCTAGCATGACATTAAAGATAAATATCACGTCTTTGAAAAGAATTAAAATTCCAACGACTTTTAGGCATGACATTAAAGATAAAATATCACGTTTCTGACAAACCTTAAAACTCCAACAATTTTTAGTCATGGTGCTAAAGGAAAAATTCTTGTAATTGTTTTGAATAATATCATTGAAGATAAAATATCATTTTTTAGAAAAACATTAAAATTTTGACAAATTTTCAACCATGGAATTAAAACCAAAGATTATGACTACAAAAATACTTTAAGTTTTCAAAATATTTCAAACATGACATTACGAAAATATTTTATGACTAAAAAAACTTAAAAAATGAGCATCTAAATGAAATGGCTATTATTCCAAGAGTAATTTATTTTTTAAATGCTAAATGTATAGTGATTTCAAGATCTTAGCCTAAGACAACTTGATACATTGCAAAAAAAATTAAAAGTCGACCATCAAATTGACACGTAGTGTAGGTGAACTCAACCCATTGTTATGAAAACTTAAAGACCAACCACGAAATTAACACATTGTGGGGGCAGACTTGATTCATTATAACGAAAATTTTAAAATCAACTATCAAATCGCACATAATGGGATCAGGTTGCTAGTAATAAATAAAATAAATAATAATAATAGTATATATATATACAAAATAAAACAAATTTTCAAACAATAAAATAAATAAATAAATGCAAAATTTAAAAAAATAAAATAATAACAAGTAATAAAACATAAAAGAAAAATTAAAAAACATGACAAAAAATTCAATTATAAAAAATATATAAAAGAAAAAAATAACCATAAAAATGTTAACAAAACAGAATTAACTTAAAAAAAAATCAATTTTTTTAATTTGGTTATTTTTTTAAATGTTAGTGATTTTTATGTTGGTAATAAAAAATAAAAAAAGATGACAAAAAAATCAATTATAAAAAATATATAAAAATGGAAATGGAAAAAAAACACCCATAAAAATGTAAAAAAAAAAAGTTAACAAGATTTTGATCATAGAAACAAGATTTCGAAGAATCAAAACTGAATTCTTTCTCTTTTGTTGAGGTCCAATAGGCCACATTGGTCTTAGTGAACGTTAACCATCATTATATATATATATATATAGAGAGAGAGAGAGAGAGAGAGAGAGAGAGAGAGAGAGAGAGAGCATTTATCAAAAATACATAATTTAAGGAAAAAATTAAAAATTAACCAAAAAAAAAAACCATAAAAAGCAATTAAAATTAAAAAAATTAAAGAAAAAAGTTAATTATTTTTTGCCTAAGCTAGCCTAGGTTGATTTTGGGAATCGAGTTACGCTGCCTTGGCTATGGCTACCCGAGCTGCAGGGCCTCGAGCCTGGGTGGGGCGGGGCTACTCAGCCATGGCTGCAGGGTGACATAACACAACCCCACCCCACCCAGGCTCAGGGCCCCAACGCCTTGGTCGGATAAGGCCATGCTCAACCTTAACTGCCACGGGTTGCGGGGCATCGAGCATGTGTAGCGATGGCCGAGGCAGAATAGGTCAATTCCTAGAATCGACCTGGCTGCCTAGTCAATTCCGAGAATTGATCTGGACCTGCCAAGGCCAATTTTTTATATTTTTTTATTTCACTTTTTTATTATTATTTTTTTTAATTTTAATTATTTTATTTAATTATTATTATTATTATTTTAATTATACATTTTTTTTTAACTTTAAAAAAAAGGTTTTTGATGTTTTTCTTTCTTTTAATTTTTTTTCCTTAAATTATGGGTGTGGTTAAATTCTTTTCCCATTTATTTATTATTTTTTGTTTAAATTTTATATTTTTAGAAGGTAATTCTATTTTTCTTACATTTTTATGGCTTTTTTTTAACCAACATGAAAATCACCAACATTTAAAAAAAAATATTCACACTTAATACATTAGAAAACTTAAAGTGTAAAAAATAAAGCCTGTAAACAAAAAGGGTTGATGTTGCATCAACACTTTTCAAAATTAGCATGAAAATCACTAACATTTTAAAACAAATGTTCAGAGGTTCGTGACTTGTGACTCGACCTTCATGCAGCACTGTCAGGTCATGTCGCCCACCCAGCACACAATCGCAGCTCATCTGCACCGTCGCACCTATTGTAGCTTATATTGTGATTAAGCCTTATTTATCAATTTTATCACAATGTGTGGCCTAAAATCATTAAGCGGGTTCAACCTCAATGAAGCCCTCTATATTTTCTACTCCACAAAGTCTAAAAGTAATGAGATATTTATTCATTATAATATATCAAAACCACAAAAGGAACAAGTATAAAGGGTGATAAAGTTAAATCACAACATAAATGGAGCCATAACTGATATATATATATATATATATATATATATATATATATATATATATATATATATATATATATATATATATATACAAAGAAACAAGGGTTAAAGTGTTAACACCGGACCTGAAATACTATAGGTGGTGTTTTATAAAGTTTGGTGGGTCCGATGTATCGAAAAGCCTTTCATATGCGTGTATACAGGATCTGTCGATTATGATTTGCGTTGGCGGACCTGAAAAACTATGTATTGCGTTCATAATTCCGGTGGGTCCGCGGTAATGATAGGCTGGACCTGACATTGATTACGTTATGATTTATAATTCCATCGGGTCCGCAGCCATTGCGTAATGTTTATATATATATATATATATATATATATATATATATATATATATATATCTATATTCCATCGGGTCCACAGCCATTGCGTAGTATATATATATATATATATATATATATATATATATATATATATATATATATATATATATATATATATATATATATATATATATCTATATTCCATCGGGTCCACAGCCATTGCGTAGTGTTTATATATATATATATATATATATATATATATATATATATCTATATATACATATATATATATATATATATATATATATATATATATATAATCCTGGCAATTGCGATCTGTGATAAGTGTCGTACCCAAAGACATATATAATGTGTTTAATAACTCCGATAGGTCCGCCTTTTAAGCATGTATATTGGTTCTTATGCTGATTGCGATTGCGATGAAGTGTGCCTTGATAGTTGTGCAGACCGTACTAAAAGCGGAAAAATCATGTTTATTGGCATATTTCTATTATAAAAGATATATAATGCAAAAAGCGCGGATATGAAGGATTTATGCATAAGTCTGATATTATGATAGTTATGCGTCTTAAGGCTGCATAAAGTTAAGTTTTGTTGTGATATATCATGTGAAGGGGCCGATTGCAATTTGCAATGGAAGTCAACAAAGCACTGAGCGGGCAGATTTGATAGGTTTATAAAGCAAAATTAACTCTTTTTGAGTTCCATATTAATCAAATCCTTGTGTTAATTTCATTATATAAAGGGAAAATCAGTGTTAAGGATGAATCTGAAGAAAAGGAAATTGGTTGGATTTTTTGGTGTTTTGGCCAATTAAAATGTATCTGATACATGCGTAAGCCTAGGTTTATAGAAGTCTAACACAGTGCATTATGATTAAAGCAGATTAAGGCATATACAGAGGAACTTAGCAGCGGATTAACAGAACAAGTCAGCAATTATTGTCGTCTTCTAAATTAAGTTGTTTTATGTTATTTTATGTTCTTTGAGATGTCTTTAAACCTCTGTAAAATTCTGTAATAGTTTTTTCAGATAGTTAGGGAAACAGTTTAAGTAGTTTGACAGTTTGAGAGATCAACAACTATTTCACAAATGTATAAAAGGAGGAAAATTTACAGAGAAAGGGTTGGTTGTTGGAATTTTTGAGAACCCAGCCACTGTATTCCTGATATCATCGTTGATTAATGAAAGAATCAGAAGTTTTCATGAGTTGCTGCATATAATTTTGTAAGCTACTCTATCATGTGTCATGCTATATTTTCTTCTTTTCAAGTGTAGTAATGAAGTTGCAGGTCTTTATTTTCTTATATACGTAAAGTTAAATTTCCTTAAAATAGTTCTCCTATACTTGAAGCCCTCTTCCTTCCTAAATTATAGATAATAGTTCCGTGAAAAACCAGCATATTTTCTTTAACTTCTCCTTCAAACTTTCTTCATTCATCATTCATATCTAGCAACAAATGGCATTATGAGGTGTTATGGTCATACATGTATTAAGAGTTAAATACCAAGTTCTCCAGGTCCTTCATTTAGGAACACAACAAATAATAAGTGTCAATGAATAATATTATTAATGTTTTAAGCACAATTTCCCCTCAGCCAGGAAATTGGTTTCTTAAGGAACAATAGCACCAACACTCCGTGCTCACCTTCCAACTTCGCCTCACCATCACACCACCCACCAGCTTGTTGGACCAACCTCCGTGTCACCCAGCTTGTAGGTCGCCCAGCTCGTCGCTTAGGCGCTCCCACCCGCTCACCGATACACCACCAACATCAACTACCTGACTCGCGGTCATTCAACTCACCAAGAAAACCACCCCGGCGCACTCCACCTAACTTTCTTGTTCAATTGGCCTCGAGCGCTCTCCACCTGAACTCACCCAACCACTAAGTCATCGTGTCGCTTGCCCGTAGCTAACTCCAACTCACTGTGTCAACCAACTCATGCGCCCTCACCCGTGCTCAGCTTAGCTCGCTGAGTTGCCAAGGTGTGCCCACCCTACGGTTAACTGTTGCGTTTGCCTTTGCCTACCCACCACTACGCCTAGTTCATCAAACCATCCTATGCACCTACCCTTTGCCCAACCTGCAACCCAACCTACTATTAACTCACTTGTGGCCTTGCCTCCTGCGACCTTGACCTAATGTACGGTCACCTTTGACTCCATGCTTCAAGCCAAGAGTCAGCCTACACTTCGCCACCATTTTAGACCTCCAAGTTAGCTTGCATGAACACTTGAATAGTGCGTTGTTAATTCTCCCACCATTCCTCCGCTTGGTTTATATGGCGTTCAACCTTTCGGTTGGGGCTTCGACTCACCAAGTTGATACACCACTTGGTTGAGCTACCCCTCCTTCCTAGCAACCACCTATCACCAAGGCTACCAATCAAGCATTGTCTTAAAGTGATACCAACTACAACATCCCAAGATGCCCATACTGTCTCTCTTCACTCTAATGTCACACAAACCATCGGTCCATGTCTCCATAAATAGGAAGTCTCCTTGATCAATGAATTTTGTTAGGCCATATATTGCAAACATCCCTAACATATGTAATACGACTGTCTTGATCATGTGTCATCCTTCGTGTTAATCTTTGCATAATACTCTAGCCAACACAACATGTTATTCAAAACCAAGACATTTGTCTGACATAAACTTGGCGCTCTGCATGCCCCCATGTCATCAAACTAGTTGGGTAGCTAGTCTAACCGTAATGCTCAACCCATGAGAATGTACCTTCTCCATGCCACCGTCGATTGTTTCTCAACATCTTGTCACAATCTCAACTCGATCAAGAATCTATCCAAAATAAGCCATGCTTAGGTCCATGGTATGCCCATCCCATCTGCAACATGTTGTCCATGATGTTAATGCCAATGTGCTGCTATGCAGTCATATTCATTCCTGCATCATCAACATGTCAAGTAAAGAATCCTCCTCCCAAGGCCCCTTGTCAAGGTGGTGCATCCATTCTAAGTGTTAAGGCCAATGCACCAACCTATCTTCAAGGCTGTCTATAGAGAAAGGAGGGAGTAGAAGTTCCCTCCCTGACTCTCATCCACCGATGTATCATATTGATGCTGTGTTTTCAAGTACTTGTGCACAGCCTCAACCTCCTCATGTGTACACCCAAGCTTCCCAAGCTTGTCTTCTATCAACTGAAAGTCATATATGCCCATGGCATATCTGCAAAACTCCACTATGCCAATCAGATCTCTTCCCATGTAATCTTCCCCAACCACTGCCACTAAATAAGTATTCGAACTTCCTTCATCTATAACTCCATTGTGAAGATCTTTGGTAGAAGATGCTCCTGTCAAGTGTCTCAAGATGTGTGAAATTGATTTTCCACCCTCATCTTCCCTTCTATCTCTTGCAATGAAGTCTACTAACTTC
The DNA here is from genome assembly GCA_031772625.1 of Pinus tabuliformis. Taxonomy (NCBI): domain Eukaryota; kingdom Viridiplantae; phylum Streptophyta; class Pinopsida; order Pinales; family Pinaceae; genus Pinus; species Pinus tabuliformis. The sequence goes on from CM062808.1 coordinate 162,467,557, forward strand.
CCTTCCTTCGTTTTTTGAGTCATATACCCAAGTACTCTTTGCTCCACATCAACATGCTCCACATTCAGATCCTTTGGATACAAGTTCATAGAAGCCATCCTTGGTCTATACCCCAAGCAAATCCTTCTATTCATCGAAACCAACAATGTTCTCCCTGCAGCTGTAATCAAGAGAATGTCCTAGTCCACCATTGGTATGTCTTATGCAGCCTTCAAAAAGTCTTGCCCCAACACCATAGAATGATCATCCAAGTCCACAATCCTCAAGTCCAACTTTCCAAACTAAGAGCCCACTCTCACCTAAGTGTTCTTCATCACACTAGTCACAGCATTCATGGTAGAGTTTACTGCTTTGAAAGAACTCCACTCTCTCCCCACTTTATCTTTTTTCCCAAAATAATTTGTTGTTTTCCTACTAAGGAAACTATGAGTAGCTCTCATGTCCACCAATGCTACAAATCTCTTGCCACATATGGTCACCTGCACTAAACTCAGCTTCAAGGCATCACCATCCTCTTTCGGCTTGATCTTGCGTCTTACTTGAGAAACCTTCTTCAAAAAATCGACCTCAGAGGCGTCTATCAACTTATGATTTAACCTAAATTCCTTATTAAGGTACTTCACTTCCTTGTTTGGCTCCTCTAAGTAATCTGATCCTGGTTCTGCTTGAATCCCTTCAAGCTTATCCTCCATCGTTCCCTGCTTAAGTGCACCAATCAAGTACCCATTGACTCCTTCTATATGAAGTGAACTAAGCCTCCAAACATCTGGTTGAATGTCTCGGTGATAGTCCCCAAGTCTGTCAATGTAATCGAGCTCATCCTGCTCTATCACAATGGTCTTTCTACCAAGAAAGTCCTTCTTTATCTCATCCTCAAGCTGCTTGACTCTTGCCTCTGCCATGGTGCTTTTCTCCCTCAACCGAACTCTCTCATTCATGAGTTCTTGGAGCCTAAGATCACCCTGTTGGATCTCTTCATCAAGTCCCTTGAGTTCATCAGTCTTCACATGAAGATCATTCAAGTCTTCCTGCAAATCTTCTATCTTGCTTCCTATATGTATCAAGGGTTCCCACTCTTGTACAAAGGCTTCATAGCATTTCTGCATTTCTTCTTTCCAATAATCACCCATGTCTTTCAGCTTTTGCAATTATCTTTTGACCATCTCCATCTGTTAGGAAAGTTTTCATTACCTACTTTACCTTCAACAATCATTAGCCTTCAAAACCAAAACTTCAACTGAATCCACCTAGATACCAACTGTCACAACGATCAGCTTGTACCACTTCACCTGTAATCCTAAATCACCAAATCCCGTAGAATACGAAGCTATAATAAAACCAAGTGCAGGCAGAGTCTAAGGACAGAAGCATGGAGCCAAGGTTAGGATTGCATATTGGGTTAAGTCATAGGTCGTTTGGGTTGCAGTGAGCCAGCGAGTTGAGCCGTAGGTCAGGCGATGGGCTAAACTACAAGTCGGTCGATGGAGGCAACCGCAGGTTGGGTGTGGGATAAATGACGGGCCCACTTGGAGGTGCGACGAGTTGCTGCATCAGGCGGACAACTCAACGAATGGGAAACACGATGACTCGGTGTTAAACGAGTTTGGATGAAGGGTGCCCGGGTTTGCTGAATGGGAGCACGACGAATCCAAAAAACCACGGTTGGATGGTTGGCGTGGCGAGTTGGGATGACCATGAAACAGAGGTCGGTGTGACGAGATGGGTAGACTGTGGGTGGTGGTTGGCATGACGAGTCGAGGTGAACGCATGTTGGTGTGTTGGGTGGTGTGAATGGCAAGCGGGTGGGCGCACTCTAGGACAATCTTGGCGACCCATGAGTTCGGTGACCCGCGAGTGGGGAGACACGGCCATGGGCACAATGAGCCGATGAATGGGTGGAGCGCCTGGTGCGAAGGTGAATAGTGTGATGAGTTTAATGGTTGAACACGGAGGTGGCTGCAACAAGTTGAATGGTTGAGTGTGGAGTTAGGTGACATAGTGCGGACGAGCTGCGGGTGTGCACTAGGTGGGCGACACAACCAGGCAGCTGCACAAAGACAACTGAATGATGGGCATGGGCCAAACGATGAAGTAAATGGTGAAATGGTGGAGGTTTCCCATGGGCACCTCTACCCATTGAAAAGGAAAGGCTACATGGTGGTTCCTCTCCATTGTAAGTTTATATGTAAAAACTGATATTATCATTATTATTCAGGCATACTCATATTGCAGGGAGTTGCCCCTCCTGATTTATATATGCTATGCACTTATGTTGAAAATGATAATTATGATGAGTGTTGTATGAATGTTTCCACTATGTTAACGAAAGATAATACTTAGCAAAGTTGAAAAATAAACTAAGCATAGAATGTGGGCATAGTCCACACTTGTGAGTATTGTATCAAAGGTCCGTACTCTGTGGACTTTGGTGATTCAAAATTATAGGTGAAATGGTATAAGCTGATCGGTGTGATAGCTGGTATCGGGGTTGATTTAATTGAGGTTTTCCTTTTGAATGCTAATGATTGTTGAAGGCAGAGCAGGTAGCGAACACTTGCCAAACATATGAAGACGGTCGAAAGGGCATTTCAAAAGCTAAAAGACATGGGTGATTATTGGAAAGAAGAAACGTAGAAACACTATGAAGCCTTTGTACAAGAGTGGGAACCCTTGATACATATAGGAAGAAAGATAGAAATTTTGTGGGAAGACTTGAATGATATTCATGTGAAGGCTAATGAACTCAAGGGACTTGATGAAGAGATCTAACAGGGTGATCATAGGCTCCAAGAACTCATGAATGAGAGAGTTTGGTTGAAGGGATAAAAGCACCATGGGAGAGACAAGATTCGAGCACCTTGAGGATGAGATAAAGATGGACTTTCTTGGTAGAAAGACCATTGTGATAGAGAAGGAAGAGCTTGATTACATTGACAGACTTGGGGACTATCACCAAGACAGTTAATCAGATGTTCAGAGGCTTATTTCACTTTGTACATAAGGAGTTAGTAGACACTTGATTGGTACACTTAAGCAAGGAACGATCGAGGATAAGCTTGAAGGGACTCATGCAAAAACATGATCAAATTGCTTAGAGGAGAAAAACAAGGAAGTGAAGTCCCTTAAGAAGGAATTCAGGTCGAAGCACAAGTTGATATACTCTTCTGAGGTCAAGTTGTTGAAGAAGGTTGTTGAAGTAAGAGATTTTCAGCTTTGGTGGACACAAGATCTACTCATATTTTCCTTAGTACGAAAGTAGCAAAGTCTTTTGGGAATAAAGCTAAAGTGAGGAGAGAGTGGAGTGCTTTCAAAGCAGTAAACTCTACCATGAAAGCTATGACTAGTGTGATGGAGAACACTCAAGTGAGAGTGGGCTTTTGGTTTGGAAAGTTTGACTTGAGGTTCGTGGACTTGGATGATCATTCTATGGTGCTGGGGCAAGAATTTTTGAAGGCTACACAAGTCATACCAATGATGGGCTAGGACATTCTCTTGATTACAGATGAAGGGAGAAATTTGTTGGTTCCAATGAATAGAAGGAGTTGCTTGGGGTATAGACCAAGGATGGCTTCTATGACTTTGTATCCAAAGGATCCAAATGTGAAGCATGTTGATGTGGAGCAAAGAGAACTTGGGTGTATCACTCAAACAATGAAGGAAGGGAAGTTAGTAGAATTCGTTGCAAGATCTTGAAGGAAAGATGAGGGTGGAAAATCAATTTCCCACATCTTGAGACACTTGACAGGAGAATATTCTACCAAATATCTTCACAATGGAGTTACAGGTGAAGGAAGTTTGAATACTTCTTCACTGGTAGTTGTTGGGGAAGACTACATAGGCAGAGATCCGGCTGGCATAATGGAGCTTTGCAGATATGCCATGGGCATATATGACTTTCAGTTGACAAAAGACAAACTTGGGAAGCTTGGGTGTACACATGAGGAAGTTGAGGCCGTTCACAAGTACTTGAGAACACATCATCAATCTGATACATGGGTGGATGAGAGTTAGGGAGGAAACTTCCTGTTAGTGCCTAAATCTACCTCAGGCTAAAGGAAGGCAGGTCTAACATCAAACCACGCTTAACCTGGTAGCTAGCCCTACCAGGTTGGGAGAGGGCTCTCTCCTTGTCAATCTCAATTAGAATATGGCAACTAGGGCTTCAGATGACTGAAATGAAATGCTGATTTTAGGTTAGGGATATTAGGTTAGAGGATTTTGTTTGATTTTGATGGTTGGTTGCTGGATCAAATGAAGAAGGCAGCTTTGGGTTCGGGAAATCAACTCAGATTTGGAGGATGTTTTGTGAGGCAAGGTAGGTAGGTATTTTGACACTTTGAAATGAGTGTGATGGCAAGTATAAGACCAATGAGGAGTTGGAGAGGGCATGCAAAGTTCATGAGTCCTCTTCAAATAGCAAAAAACATTAAAAACTAAATGTATCCTCAAGGCAGAGCACTAAATATCAATGGATTCCACCTATTTATCTTGATTCATTTCGTTATGAAGAAAGAAATATATGGTGGCACATATACACATAAGAGAAACTAAATAACAAAGGAAGAAACAATGCTAAGACACATTACCACAAGAATCCCACAAAATGCTACAAAACCTTGGTTCATTTCCTTGCCAAACTACAGAAGTGATGTACAATGGTGCTCAATGCATCCACAAGAGTCCAACCTCTATCTTTTAAAAATAATCCTATATATACCCAATTACATATTAATTATGAATTCCTAAACATAGGAATTTGAATAATTAAAACAAAAATCAAAAATAAAATATTTGCTGCGCTCAAATTACATCAATTAAATTATAACAAAATAATCTAATTAAATGTAAAAAAAAAGAACAATTGATTTGCTGCCACAAGTCGAATTGCCAAAGTTTGTTTTGGAACCGTCGCTGGAAATCTGGAATAATCTGAGATGCTGATCTAATCATCCTCCACCTGCGCTCTTGGATTCCTGAAATATTTTCCATTTGTTCATTGAATGTTTTGAATACTGCCACCTTGCACCTGCCTGCACAAATTTTGGAGTTGTTTGATCAATCTGCTGTCTTGGAGCACAAGAGACCAGTAAAATGCAGAGTTAACGAAATGTAGCACTGCGATTTCCTGAGGCTGGGAAAACTTGGCGTGTTTTTCCTGGTTGAAGATCTCCACTAGCTTCACTTGCTCCCAAGTTCATGGGATCATATCCTAAACCTTTCCCTTTTTTACCGAAAAGATTTTTGCTTCCACTGCGATCTTTGATATCTCTTGCAATTTTTGCTTCCAATGGGATCATATTCTTAAAGAATATATCTTTCAAAAAAAATAGCTTCGATCTATCTCGTTCTTCAAAACCAAACAACAATGCAATGGCCAAGTACTCAAAATCCTCAGCTTTTTGATATTTTATAAACCAATATAACAAATTTGGCAGGATCAGAACACTCTAGTTATTGCAATCTTCAACCTTTGGTAATTTATTACAACTCACCAAATCTGCAGAACCCCTCATTCTGGTGATCAAGTCCTTCAATTTATTGTAAGTATTTATGCACATACATCAAATTTGGATAACCTGAGCCCTGTGTCGATCATAGTTGATGTTTTGCGAAACAGAAACAATGGTCAACAATGAGAGATTCAAAGGCTCTGATGATCAGAAGTCGATAAACCCAAATCTGGGAAGATGAGGGCACACTGGTTATTAAGATCTTCAAACCTTTCTGATTTGATTCAATACAAGAAACAAACCAGCAGTACACAAGTGCTGGTGATCAAACCCTTCAATTTGTCGAAATTTTTCCAAGTAAACACATCAAATCTTGATAACCCAAGTGCTGCGGTGATCAAGATGATATTTTCCTGGACCAAAACGGCCAAATCTGAGGGCCAAAAGAACACAGATGATCAAACCTTAACAAACTTCAAAGCTACCGAAAAGCTCGTTGACTGTTTTGAATACAGCAACAAATCTCAATACCCTGAGTGCTCTAAAGTACCAGAACATCCTTTGAGTGGCTTCCTTGATAGGACCAAACCTTGAGACCACAGGATTCTATAGCACCAAAATCCTTTGAATTTTAGGAAGACACCAAAATCTGAAGACCCCGAATGCTCTAGAAGACCCAGATCTCTATGGCTTTTGGGCACAAATGCCAAACCGCATGAGCCAGTTGACCTGAGATATCAAAAAGTTTCCTGTTTCGGGGCAATAAGACGAAACAATGAGTACCCAATGGCGGCTCTAAACAACTAGACAATCTATAACACCAGAATGAAACACAAAACCGTAAGACCCCAGGCACCCTGAACAAAGGACTTTTGCAAGCAGAAGGAAGAACGGACCTCAAATACCAGATCTTGACCCAGTAAACCCAGATCGGCACAATCCAACCAATTTAATTTGTAAAAACTCCCAAAAGTGAGTGAAATGGAAGAGCTACTGATGCCTTGATTTTCTCCACTTTGCTTCTTATACTATCCTGCTCTGTATCATAAACTTTAGAACTCATTTCGCTCTTTTGTTTCAATCTTGAAGGACCCAGCATAGCTGCCAATCCTCGAGTTGGCCCTTTCTGTGCCTGTACCAATGTCGCTCCACTTTTTGCACTAACTTTATCTCTAATCTGTGGAGCTTCCTCCAGGGCCGCGTAGTTGGGCTGCAAGGAATTACAATCAGATGCGGTTGCACCATTCTGGACCAATTTCTCAGAATTAGAAAGTTATGCAGGCTTAATCAATTGTGAATTATTTTCTTGTATTGAAGATTCCATTTTATTCTCTAAGTTTACAACTGTAGGTCTCTCAGAAGAACAACCTTCCATTGACAAAGAGCGTTGGGATTGCTCTTCCAGTGATTGACAAACTGGATTACCTTTACTTTCATTTACGATTGCCTGACTTCCCTTTACAAACTCACGTTTCTTATTGAAAAGCAATGATTTAGAGGCTCGACCAACTACAGTAGAAGCCAGACCAACCTTCTTCAATGAAACTGTTCCAACGACACAGGTATCAGCAGCTGAACTTGAGGATTCAGTTTCTTTTCAATGAGACTCCCTGTTTGTTCACTAGAAATATTTTCTCGATTATCAGATTCGATAGAAACTGAATCCATTCCTTCATTTAGAACCTCTCTTGCACCTTGAGCTTTTATACTACTAGAAAGTGCACCTTCTGTCACTTCCAGCTGTGATAAATTCTCGCATAGAGACCCAACTTTAGCATCCAATCCCTCAACATATGAAACATTCTTGGCATTCACTGCATTTGCAATATCAGCTGATACCAGCAAAGGTTGGTTGCAAGTGCCTGAAATCTCTTTTAGCTCATCTGCTCCCTTCCTAGAAACTTGTTCCAATACACTAACATGGATTGCTTTCTTATAACGTAACGGATCATAAGGAAACCCAAACAAGATGTTGTCATGAACTGTTGCATTGTAGACCCATGGGACTCGTGGAATATAGGCAACACCTCCCCTGACAACTACATCTGTGTCTGCTACTACGGGTATCTCTCCAAGCATTGCTGAGATCAAAAAAGTTTTACCCTCTCTCGTGCTACCAACAACTACCACAAGACTCCCGACCGAGATATCAAGATGAATGTTGGATAGTGTTGTTCTTTCTACCTTTGCGTCCCAAGAAAAACTTCCATTTTTAATTGATATAGTAGGTAGGCCTGACTGAATAGGTGGTTTTGGTTGCAATACTCTTTTTTTTCTGCCAAGAGCAGATCCTCTAGTCTTTTCAAAGATACATTAACATTAACAACCTGAGTTATCAAGTATGGGAACATATAGAGTGAACCTCTCAATACTATAAAATAGTTAGGAGATGAAGAGACTTTTGCAGGTGTCAATTCACCACCGAGCAAAGTATACAGCCGAAAAACAAGCACGGTAACACCGATTGAAATAGTATTCAGAATCAAGTTGTTGCACGAAAACAACAATTGTGCCCTCCTCAACTAGCTGAGCTCATCATTCCTAATAGTCTGGACCTTCGACCGAAAACTATTTTCCCATGCACAACATTTGACCATGTCCATTGCATCTAGGATTTCATTCATGAGACCAATCCTCTTGTCTGTATGCTGCAATGCTTCCTTTGATAGCTTCTTCATCCTACTAATGACAAATACTTGTACAAGGAACATAAGCACCAATACTGATGTACCAAATAGTGATGCCATGCCAAGTTGTTTATAGAGAAAAACAATAGCAACAACAATACGAAGAGGTGTTGCCCAAAGGTCATTTTCCTGTTGGAAAATTTGCGGGAGAGATTTCAGCATCTTGAGTCATCATGTTGGTTATTCTTCCAGAAGCAAATTTCTTGTGGCCTTCATGTGTCAACCTCAATGTTTTCCGAAATACAGCAGCAACCAAGGTTGCCCTGATACAGAAAGCAACACGCATAGCATTCTGGAGGTACTGTGCTTGTGATAGTACACCAAGGAACACTCCTAGAAAGAATAATGTTGCATACAAGCAACCAATATTTGTAGGCTCCTTGCTTTGCATTGACTCCAACAGAAAATTTAAAACAATCGGACCAACAAATTTTGAAGCATCATATCCAATCTTGAATAAACCTCCAAACCAGAATCGTCCTCCAAGACTACGATTCAATGCCCTTATTGGCCATGGTTTGTGTTTGGTACTTTCTTGTTCCGAACATCACTGGGAATATCATTGTCAGCAATGTACAGTGTCCTCTGCACAGATTCATGGATATCTCTTTCAATCAAAGCAGAACGAGCTCGCCATATGTTGAGATGGGGATTAATCGCACAACAATAAACCCGAAATGCTATGTTCTTTCCTTCTCTATCACAATCCAGCCACAAAACCAGCCACTGACATCTCCTAGCTTCCTCTGGATATTTCAATACCTGAACTGCTGCACGGGAGGGTCTTTGAGCCAATCACTCATTCGGTCATATCTTTTGATCTGGGAGCCGGTTTTTGGAGTGTAATATAATGTTGGAAATCTCTTTCCAAGCTGCTCATGATGAATAGACTTATTACATGTTTTTTGCTGATTAGCATTTGCAAAACATCTAACTAAACCAAACATAGTAAGAGCTCATGTTGATCCCTAGTGACAGGCTACAAAGACTGACTCTAACATTGGCTCCATTGGGGATGGCAGCTCCTTGGAGGTGTCAAGAACACCATAGACCAAGTGCCTCATCCATTGGGAAATACGGTCAACCAGCTGCAAACTCAAAACAACTCTTACCAATCCAAACATACACATACTGCAAATTGTACATAACAAACACCGGAGACTAAAATGTTGCCTTTGGCATATTATTTATGCACAATCCTACCCTACTTTGCAACCAAATCAATAGATCAAGTGATATTGTAATGCCATATCAACCATTCAAGTAACTATGACAAATATGCTGCTTGGAAATGCATGAACCAGGACACAACTGGAAATTCTTCCAGCAATATATACCCATACTACCTCTGGCTCTGTAAAAGGTAACCTGGTTTTTCTTTCAACTTAAAAATATATTCCATATATGCAGCTATAGGATCATATAAACCAGATTCTATTTGCTGCCCCAACTCATTAACATATGCTCTTAGCTGGAGATTGTCACATCCTAGTTGTAAATCATAACATCCTTCAATCCAACCATCCAAGGGTAGCCTTATCTTTCCTTCTTTGGGAGGAGTGAGAGTTTTAAAGAACTGTTTTGGGTCTTGGAATTCAAGTGATTTAACTTGAACATCCAATAATTCAATTTTAGCTTCCAATATTTCAATCACTAAGCCAAGAAAAATATTTATTCTAAGGTGTGAGTTGGCTGGATTTCAAGCTAAGAAACAATGATGTTAAAAAAACTCTGATCAATCTGAAATTTTGCTATATCATCCCTTAAAATCAATAACATTTCACTAGATAATGGATTTGCTACATACACTGTCATCGGTGATTACTATCAACATTCTAAAAACTGGATTCTTTGGCAGTGAAGTCAAAGCTCAAGATCTTGAAAATTGGAGTCATCACGTAGATGATTTCAGCCTTCATATATGTCTGACTTTTGTCCACCATTAGCAATCAAATCTGCAACTTGAATGATCTTTCCTGGAGAAGATCTGTCTCCCCTTCCCCTGTATGGTCGCCACTATGTTAGTGCCTAAATCTACCTCAGGCTAAAGGAAGGTAGGTCTAGCGTAACATCAAACCACACTTAACCTGGTAGCTAGCCCTATCAGGTCGGGAGAGGGCTCTCTCCTTATCAATCTCAATTGAATATGGCAACTAGGGCTTGAGATGACTAAAATGAAATGCTAATTTTAGGCTAGGTATATTAGGTCAGAGGATTTTATTTGATTTTAATGGTTGGTTGCTGGATCAAATGAAGAAGGTAGCTTTGGGTCCAGGAAATCAACTAAGATTTGCAGGATGTTCTGTGGGGAGAGGTAGGTAGGTGTTTTGACACTTCGAAATGAGTGTGATGGTAAGTCTAAGACCAGTGAGGAGTTGGAGAGGGCATGCAAAGTTCATGAGTCCTCTTCAAACAGCAGGAAACATTAAAAACTAAATGTATCCTTAAGGTAGAGCACTGAATATCAATGGATTCCACCTATTTATCTTGATTCATTTATTTATGAAGAAATAAATAGATGCTGGCACATATACACATAAGAGAAACTAAATAACATAGGAAGAAACAATGCCAAGACACATTACCACAAGAATCCCACAAAATGCTGCAAAACCCTGGTTCATTTCCTTGCCAAACTACAGAAGTGATTTACAATGAAGCTCAAAGCATCCACAAGCGTCCAACCTTTACAAATGACTAAGAAAGTACATAATATAGGGAAAAAAATACCTATGCTAGCCATCAGGGGTCAAATCCATGAGTCAAGGATCTTTTTCAACAACATCTAAACTAGGAACTAGAAAATAGGCAGTGGAACAACTTGCCTCTAAAACTATGGAAACTGATTCATTCAACCTCAAACCACCTCTAACTGATGTATCTATCCCCTCAAGTCATTTTCCATCAAATTTACATAATATTACATCATTTACCATCACAAATTTACCAAGGAGAAGAGAAAAAGTCAATTGATAGTCAAACTGGGTGAAATTTTGAGTTTTAGGCAAAACTAGCGAAATTCATCCTATGCGCAACGCCATTGATCCGATGTGTAGCGCTTTTTCAAGGCAAATTTTGGAAGGCTTCCCGGAGTCCACATCATGTGTAGGATAGCTCATTTGAAAGCTTGGTGAGTATTCTTTCTTGAACAACTTGAATTTTTGAATTTGGATGCCATTTACCCCTCCAAAAATTGATTCTCCCAAGACTACTTCTTGTGTGGCAAAAAAGTGGTAGACAGGGCACTTTTTATGTTTTTTTTTGCCTTTTTGGAGACCTAGAATTTGTCCAAAATTCTCACCCACTTCTGAGCTTCCATATTTTTCCATGTTGATTCTAAAAATATAAGCTTTTTTGCAAATGGATGCCTCCAACAAAAGCGCAGTGCCACCTGCTGAAAAAACCTATTTTTACATTAAAAATTCAAAATTGACAAAAATTTCTCCAAATTTCTTGAAATTTGGCATGATTGACCCTTGTTAAGTTATTTGATGAGCCAATGATGTTCCAAATAAGATCTTTAGTTTATCTTGCTCTTTTTTTCTCCTCAAATCTCTTTTTAGCTTAGCCTTTAACCTCTTCACCCTTGTTTTGCAAATTTTGTTTTGGGTTAGGTAGTGATAGGCCATATGGCACAACATTTTCTTCTCTTTGTTGGCTTTCTCAAGCATCTTCTCAAGATGAATGTTTTCCCTCTCCAACCATGATCCTTGGTCATCCTCAATTTCTTGCTCAAGGAAGGTCATCTTGATCTTTCTTTTCTTTACCATTTGCCTATTTTCCCTAATCGTTTATAGTTCCATAATAGCTTGCTTCTCTATCAGTTGCTTGTTTTCCTGCTCAAGGAAGTTGATGATCCATTTGGCCCTGTCAAGATCAAGTGATAAGGCTTTCATTTCAGCCTCCTTCTCTTTGATAACCATGTCCTTGAGTCTTGAGCTTTGAGAGCCCAAATCAGTGACATCATTCTCAATCAAAACAAAATCCCTGTCTTGCCCTTCAGTAGGGCCCTCCTCATGCATCTTGCTAGGGTTCAAGAGAAAAACAATATAACAATCAAGAAATACACATTCAAACCATGTACACCATGATTATCTGGAAAACCCCAATTGAGGGAAAAACCAACCAACAATAGATCTATTATTGTCCTTGGCTAAAATATAGCCAAGCCGGCCAACAACCTGAGCTTTCACTGCTCAACCATGGCTACCTACAATGGAAAATACACAAGCCTTTTAAGGGCTTCAACTACATGTAATACCATGGGCTCAATACCATGAGTCACCAATATTAGGTGCCCAAAACCACAACCGTTAACCATAACTGTTGACATAACCTCAACTCCACCATAAGGTCAAGTTTATCTAACATCCCCCCTTTAAACTTGACTTTGGGTTTTCCTTAGCCAAATTTAGCCAAATATGCCAAGCGAGCCAGCCACCACTCATCTCCAAGCCCTACCTATTCAATCGTAGGATATTTGATAATCTCAAAAGCTGTCCTAGTTCAGCATGCTTCATCATACCACCACATGCATCCCCATATCACCCAAGTGGAAATTCAGACTTTACCAGTGATTTACTGGGGTACGCATGCCTTACCAGGTCTTACATTCATATACCCATTTACATGAAAATTTTCATTTTATTTTTATTTTGTTGCTATCTTGACCCACACACAACTTGAACAGTTGTAAGTTTAACCATGCATTTCACCCTGTAAGACTCCTATCCCACTATTTAACCCTTCTCTTGTAAGAGAATTTTTATTTAAAATTTCTTTTACTATTTTAGAATAGAAAATGATCTTCCCAAAGAGAGTGAGAACAATACCATTCAAATTCTTTTTATCACTTCAGAGTCTGATGAACTTGGGGGTAATCCACCTGTTCCTTCACAACAGGAAGAGAGTCCCCCAGTTCCTACTACTCAAGGGTTTAATTCAACCGTTTATTCGGTACCCCCTCCAAGTATTCTAGTCACTTCCTTTGATTGGAATCAACTAGCAAGTTCCCACCTTCCTTCTAATGTACCCTTCCAAATCATAATACAAGTTTACAAATTGATCGTGTCTGGAACTATCATAGATGAAGGGGCATCAGTGAGTATCCTTTCCTCAACTTCTTGGAAAGTGCCTGGTTTGCCATCGCTTATGCCTATCATACAGAATCTGTCAGGATTCAACAAAGGAACCAGTTGACCATTAGGGATCCTTCTTAAATTACCCATAATTTTGAGAAGGAAAACCGTTCACTTGAACGTGATGGTAGTCCAAGGACCGTTATATTACAATCTACTCCTTGGACGTGACTATATTTATAACATGGAAGCTATTGTTTCAACACTCTTTCGAGTGATGTGTTTCCCGCATGAAGGAAAAATTGTCACTATTGACCAGCTTTCATTCCCCAGTTCAAGCATAGCTCCAAGTCGATCATCATCCCTAAATGGTCCTTTTGCGTCGAGAATGTCTCTTCAACCTTCATTCAATCCACTTGATTGCCGGGAGTAGTCCGACGAATGTAACGAAGCTTAGGGGGCATGCACCCTTGTCTATTTTGAGACGAGCCCAGCTGAAAAGAAAATTTTCCTTGTAGGTTGTGTGATTGGAAGTGCAATCCCACACCATTCACCTTTGTCCACTATGTGGACGAATCCATGGAAGTGTTTTGTTACTATGTTTTCCAAGGAAGTGTTTTGTCTAACTACTGACAATAACCATCCTACTTAACCACAGTGATTTCCATATGGTTACTAAGAGACTCTCCTTTTCATCATGCTGGGGGCATGAAACTTTTTTTTTTCAATTTCATTTCCTAGCCTTTTAGCTTTTTAGCTTCTTAAATTCTTAGGTTAGGTGATTGGTCCAACACACCATTCACCTTTTTTTGCACTGCAAACAAAGAAAAGGAAGTTTTTTGTCTAAACGCTGATGAAACCATCCTACCTATCCTCAGTAAGTTCCTTAGATTTTTAGTTTTCTAGCTTTTTAGCATTGTTTTTTTCTAGTTTTTTTAGTTTTGCCATTTTTAGCATACATAAAAAGAAAAACTAAAAAAAAAAAACTGAGCATATGTTATCGCATGGTTCAAGCTCGTTAAAAAATAAACCTACCAATGAGCATAGTTCCCCACGGTTCAAGCTCGTTAAAAAATAAACCCACCTTCAGTAAATAACCTTTGTGATTGCCATGCTATCAACGTTTTGAGCCTTGGTTGTGTTCCTGCCATCACCTCCATCCTTTTGGTTGATCATACGCTTCCACTTGATTGTTTATCCTTTTGAGGAACAGTTGCGACGAGTGGTCCTATTAGCCAATCTCTTCACATCACCATGTTTTGAGAAGTTCCAAGCTTACTCGAAACTAGTTGCTACCCTAAACGCCACCTGTTCTTCAAAAAACGAGTCTCCTTTAAACTATTTTTAGACTCGTTAAATATGAAAAGATTGTCGAGCTATTGGCTTTTCCAGCTCATTAAATTAATTGAAATACCATCCCTCCTATATATTTTAATCTTTCTCAAACCTGAGGGATTATCTCATGAAAAAGTTCAAGCGCTTGTCATTTTCGGCTCGCTAAAGTGATCTAAAAGTCATCCCTTTTGTATTATTTTATCCTTTTTTGGACTTAAGGGGTTATGCTATGGAAAAGAACTATTGGAGTTTCCTTTTCATCCCTTTTCAAACTCTCTAAACATGAAAAGGACTGAGCTGTCTTTGTCATTAAACTTGTTAAAACAATAGCGACGAACTTGTCCACCTAGGCAAGAACGAGTTTCACTGTCACTAGACTCGCTAAAACGTAGCGACAGGTTTGCCTGAAGGGAAAATGATAGAACAAGCATATGTTATCCTCCTCAAGCTTGACAAAAATAAAGAGGTATTGGTCAGCAATGACTGGGGGAAAAAGGGAAGAAAACTTGAAGAATATTATGGTAGCAGGTTGCTCTTGAACATGACACTTTCACTCCGTCACCCTGATTGAGTCAGGTTGGGTTATTCCCTTCACCATTCATTTCACGATTGGTATTCCACACCATCCATCTGTTGGGGTTAATGCTACCAATCCATCTCAATGTCGCAGATATGTTCAAGAGAATTCATTCAGTTGAGAAGCCACCATCCAGTTAACGTCTCATCCACTGCAATACCTTCACCCTCCATTTTTCATGACCGCCATTCCTGAACCTTGTGTTGTCAAATCATTTGCTTCGTTTCGTGTCGTAAATGTGGGATACATTAATGCCCTCCTACGACGGGTCACTTCTTTTCGACATCAACTCATTATCCAAGAAGTTGACCTAGAAACAACCCTTTCAGTACTTTGAAGCTTGCATGCCTCAATGGCAAGTTTCTCACTTCCGGCGACAAGTTGACATCACTGGCCTTCGACTGAAAGATTTTGCGTGGTGTTCGACATCAGATCATATATTCACACCACATGACTTGTACTGTTGTACCTTGAGGGTCATCATCATTATCGATGATTCCTCTCACGTCTGTTAACAACTCACACTATTGGCTGGTAATGAGGTGATGTCTTTCCATGTTCGACCTCAGAACATATCTTCACATGGATCGACTTGTACTTTGAGTGAAGATTGAACGAGATTGAAGACCCCGGATCTAGTTTGATCCATCCGGGCTGCAATATATTCAGGAATATAAATGCACACAGAAGTTGCACAGACGGTCATCTGTACTAGGGGTGATGATTCTACATTTGAGGAATCACCAGTCTACATATGTAGGCAACTATCTTTTCTATGTACATGAAATGAATTTATAAAGTTGAGCATGGGAATGCCTGCCTCAACTAGATCATGAAAATTATATGATGATGATGTATTGTATTGTATCTTATATAGGTCACCTTCCAGTTTCGAAAACCTCGAATCCTCATGATAAATCATTTCACCCAACATCAAAGATTTACGACTTCATGCTTTAGGGGAAAACTGTTATAGACATATTTGGGAACTGCAAACCCAATCTTATATGTCGATAAACTAAGGGCTCTTTAACCCCTAAAAGTGTTGTTTCATACCCTAAAGGATCATGGTCAACTGATTACGCCATTCCCTAAAAGTTCCACCTGAAAAACTATTCAAAACTGGCAAAATCAGGACCATACTCATTGCTCCACTATCAGGGTTTGATGCATACTGATTGCTACACTAGCCAGGTGCGATGCATACTAATGAGGCCCTCTGTAGGGTGTGATGAGCAAGGATGGACAAATGTCCAAGGCATTTTGCTAAGTGGATGCTCATGGAATCTTCTAGAAACTTCTCTTATGACACTTGCCTCTCTGAATTCACCCAGGGATGAGTAAGAGATCCAAGAAATCTCCAAGTGGAACCAAGAACAACAAGTGGAATGAAACTAATCAAAAACCCAGAGATGACTCACACCCTTGCACACATCTATAAATGGATCCCTCATCTAAGAGAACTGGAAGCTGGAATTTTGTAATTTGCAAGGAAGTGCTGATAATTTGTGGTTGAGAAAGAGTATTGTATTGTTGGTGTGATCTTGCTTTTCATGAGCTGAAGAGGGCTTTGATGTTGGGAGAATGATGTTGGACTAGACAGTTGGGTTGTAATTCTCCCTTCTTATTTAATAAAGTTCTTTGAGTTTTCCTCCATCCAGTCATGTATTTGTGAATGCCATTGTATGTTCATTGTATTTCTAATTCTACAATGCTTATGATATAATAGATCAAGATGCTTTGATGGTGTATTATTACTTTGTTTATACAGATAGTCTCTGAGTGGGATAAGTAAGAGAGGATTTGCAAGCTCGGTCAAGGGGGAGAGAGATCAAGCAAGGAGTCAAGTGAAAGATCCATCTTGGTTCCTTTGCCTCTCTCTTATCTATCATACATAGAATAAATCCCATATTTCTTTGATTGTTTCTTTCTAGGATAGTTGTCAATCCTAGAGGGCTAGTCGGTCGAAAAGACACTAGCTTTCCCAGAAACATTCCTCTTACAACACAACATATAATATTGATGTGTGCTCCCCCTTAAAACATTTTGGAAACATTTTCCTTACTCCTACAATGATTTTTTATTATTCATTCTCGTTGCCTGCATCTAACTTATTTGGCCTCCCTTGAGGCTAGTCTCTTCCTTCAATGAGGACAAACAAAGGATCTACTCCCCCTCAGCACATTTTCCTCCTTTTTCTTTCAAATCTTCAATGGAAAAGTCTTGATAGAGGCATTCCTTCCAGCTTTTCATTTACCCTTGTTTGGGATTTTATCTTGGCTACGCAAGGCTAGAAAACACTTCTCCTTGCTTTCTTCTTTATTTCTCCATATCTTCTTGCTGCCTATTTGCTTGATCTGCAATCGATAAATAACATGGCTGATGTTGCTCTTGATTGCATGCAACTTTTTCCTATTGCAATTAATGATCTTAGAGAAGTGTGCTATAGGAATAGGAGGATCATGTATTTTAAATCTTCTCTAATTTTCTTTGAGGGAAGTATTATACATATGTTGAATCCTTTCACCTCCTTCCAACATGCTGCCTCTATGCAGAGCACTGGAGACAAACTCATTTTCTTCTACCCTATTATTTCGTTTCATATTCAAAGGACAAGTTGCTTCTTTTTTATGCATGTTCTATGAAGAATACTATGCGTTCTTATTTATGTATCTTGCTTCCTTGTGCCCAAAAATGCCACAATTATAGCATTTGAAATGGTAAAGGAATGGGATATAAAGATTGCTATGGCTAGCAACATTATTGACAAAGCCACTACTATTTCATGTATGCTTATTCCTAGGAATATTATGCCTTCTTGAATTGTTGATATCCAACACATTTTGTTTCCTTGTATACCATCTATAATCTATGGCTTTATGTCCAAAATTTTTGTAAGAAAATCAATAGCTGAGGAAGAATTTTTGATATCACATCACAAAGAAACTCTACTGCCAAATTGATGAAAGGAACTCTTTCCCATCCCCTCTTTTTATAATAATTTTTTTTCTTTTTCATATTATGAAAGCGTAGAAAATAATAAAATACCACTTTTAAAATCCTAAAAAAAAAAATGTAGGAAATATAGTGTATACTAGATATAGGAGGTGTTGAATGAAGCACTCCTATCAAAACACTCATGCGTATCCCTGTGCTCCACTTCCTTAGTGTAAGGCCTTCGTGAGCGAAGTGCGACGGGCACTGGCGACTCATGCACGAGAGCGGGCGCGCAGGCGGGCACACGGGCACGCGGACAAAATGTGCGACGGGTGCGACACTTGTGCGGAGGAAATGTGACATAAAAATGCGACGATAACATGAACACTTAATTCGACTAAGTGTTGAGCATATATATCTGTGTGTGTGTGTGTGTGTGTGTGTGATGTTGAACGATGCTTGCAAAGCCGACTTATGGAGTGACTTGTGGGCATGCGTTGGCAGCTTTAGGGGGTCGGACAAGGGGCTGTACACCCCTTGAAACCTGCGCAAGGTTTCATATATATAAGTGGAGTTGAGACTCATTTGTTCACCAACGAATTGGATCATCACTTCTACACACCAGTAAAGGGTAAAACTGCGCAAGGAAGAGATAGAGTTGCGCATATCTCATGTGCTCTATCAAGGTGCAGTTTTGGTGAATTCTTGTGCCGGGTGAGGTGAAGGCAAGCATGCCGGGGTTCAGTTTGGATGTAGATTTGTGCAGGACTTGGTAGAGAGGTATAAGTGGCTCGGGTGAGCACTTCTCTTTGTGCAAGGGTGCACATGATTGTAAAAGGTTGTTCTATGCCTTGGTTGTAAAATATTTTAAGTATAGACTTGGAGTTTTGCCAAGTATACTTGATGATTGTATTATTGAAAAACTGATATAATATATTGTCGGGCAGACTCACATTATGGGGAGTTGCCCCTCCCCTTTATACTTGTTGCAATTGTTGTTCTCGGTTAATTGCATGATGATAATGAATGAGTATGGGCTTCATTAAGTATAAAGGATAATTGCTTTTACTTAGTTGCGAAACACAAGCTAAGTATGTTAATGTGAAAGTAGGTGTAGTCCACGAATGTTAGTAATTGTGAAAAGAACGCATTCGGTGGTGCCGCACCTTGCTACAAGCGGTTGGAAGACTACCGCAGGTGTAGGGGCGTGACAGTTGGTATCGGAGCTCGATCTAGAGCTGGTGAGCAAGGGTTGCTCGTGACAGTGGAAGCAGGTTTAGCAGAGGTGAAGCCTAGTGCTTGGACCAAGTTGAACGATAAGGCATGGCAAGTTTGGGAGAAGGTGGAAGGAAGCTCTTGCTTACCTTGGACAAGTTGAAAAGGTTGAAGGAAGAGAAGCCCCGTATCTGTGAAGAACTTGAAGTCTTGGAAAAGAATGTTGAGGACGAGCTTCTTCAACTCAGTTGGACAATGGAGCAAGATGAAGTTGCAGATTGTGCTAACAAGGAAGAGGAAGCCGTGACAGTTTAAGATGTTGCAGACATGACAACGATGGAGGATGAACTTGAGGATGATCAAGTTGGACCAAGATCGTGCAGTTTGTGGACATTGATGAATGAGGAAGAGCCTCATGATGATGAAGTAAGTATTGATACTTGTGTTCATTTGGACATTGGGTGGATGGACCGTGTGCAGGGAGAGGCAAAGCCAGTCTGCTTATGCTATGGAGGATCTTGCTGTGGATGTCTATGATGAGACCTTGTATGGAGGAACAAGGATTATCGATTGTTGCAGGACTTGTTGGGTTGTTTGTGACCTTATGATAGAAGGTGCAAAGGCCCTTGACAAGGGAGGAACATGATGATCATTGTGGATGATTGGGTCATGCTTTAGCCACATGGAGATTTGGCTAAGTGCCCGGCATGAATCATGGACAGTTGAGGAGGGCACACATTTGTGATGCTTGGGTGGACTTTTCATGGCCGAGACCAAGAGATAGTCTTGGTGGACACTTTAGTGGAGGAGCTATGATGGAAGGGACTCGTGATGATGCTAATATGGTTGGGTGACCGAGTTCACTAAACCGAAGGTTGCAGCTTGGATGAGGATGACCGATGGTTGTGATGGACTACATGGGCAACTTAGTCATGGACATCAGGTTGGAGGCATGGAGCATGGCAGTCTTATGCAGGGACATAGTGTGGGAGCACTTGTAGAGGTGTCATGGACATCCAATGGGGAGTGAAAAGGCAAGGATGTTTTGCATATGGATTTGCTGATGTGACATGGACACTTATTACTTATGAGCCTATGGAGAGGTTGTACACTCTTGTGCAACAAGACCATGGACTTGGTTGGATTTGTGAGCAGATTATGGAGCATTCATACTACATGGAGATGTTGGTTGGAGATGACTCGTGGAGCTCATGATGACATGAGATTGTTGTGACTTTTAGGGACTTCATACATGGTGGACTTCAAGGATTTGATGCATTAAGGAGCTGAGGTCAAGAGACTTTGATGCAGTATGGGATGCATACTTTCAAAGTACATGTATGGGCATGGCTTGGAAGAGTGACTTGATGTAGAGGATCGATATGAGACACTTTGGAGTGATGGAGTTACAACGATGATGATGATGCCTTGACTTAGGCATGGGTTGAGCCGAGACTCAAATACTTTTGGCATATGGATGACTTGAGGGATGACACATTGTAGATATGATGAAGGGGTGCTTCATGGACCTATGTGGCACATCGAGAGTCGGTTTGAGGAGATGATCTCTTCATATGGAAGAGACACACACACACATGATGATGTTGGGATAGATGTGGTTGATTACATGTAGCACATTGACACCAAACATCATGGACAGCATGTTGCAGATGAGGTGGATGGAGTTCCATGGACCTGAGCATCGATTATGGAGATAGATTCTTGATGAGTCAGGGATGTGGCAGAATGTTTTGAGAAATGACTGATGGTGGCATGAGGATGTTCACTCTCATGGATTGAGCGTGGCAGTTGGACTGGCCATCCGACTAGTTCAGACATAAGGTCCGGAAGTGTACAGAGATGTGTTGGCATTATGCTGGTGTATCATGACGAGGTTCACATGATGACATATGGATCGAGATGACATCTTATGGAGAGCATATCGTGGAGGTGCATGCCTTGGTATGGTGAGCTTGGTGGCAGGGGTCATTGAGCCGAGACATAGTGGAGAAGAGTCTCTACATATGTTGCAAGGATGTTTGCCTTGCGAAGAGGAGTTCACATCACAACTGAGTGATGATCTTGGTGGATGGCTACCAGGATGGTATGTTGTCGAGGACGACAACGATTTCAGGTGGAGGAGGATGTAAGGCCTTCGTGAGCGAAGTGCGACGGGCACCGGCGACTCGTGCATGAGAGCGAACACACAGGTGGGCGCACGGGCACGCGGACAAAATGTGTGACGGGTGTGACACTTGTGCGGAGAAAATGCGACATAAAAATGCGACGATAACATGAACACTTAATTCGACTAAGTGTTGAGCATATACATATATGCGATGTTGAACGATGCTTGCAAAGCCGACTTATGGAGTGACTTGTGGGCGTGCGTTGGCAGCTTTAGGGGGTCGGCCAAGGGGCTGCACACCCCTTGAAACCTGCGCAAGGTTTCATATATATAAGTGGAGTTGAGACTCATTTGTTCACCAACGAATTGGATCATCACTTCTACGCACTAGTAAAGGGTAAAACTACGCAAGGAAGAGATAGAGTTGCGCATATCTCATGCGTTCTATCAAGGTGCAGTTTTGGTGAATTCTTGTGCCGGGTGAGGTGAAGGCAAGCGTGTCGGGGTTCAGTTTGGATGCAGATTTGTGCAGGACTTGGTAGAGAGGTATAAGTGGCTCGGGTGAGCACTTCTCTTTGTGCAAGGGTGCACATGATTGTAAAAAGTTGTTCTATGCCTTGGTTGTAAAATATTCTAAGTATAGACTTGGAGTTTTGCCAAGTATACTTGATGATTGTATTGAAAAACTGATATAATATATTGTCGGGCAAACTCACATTACGGGGAGTTGCCCCTCCCTTTTATACTTGTTGCAATTGTTTTTCTCGGTTAATTGCATGATGATAATGAATGAGTATGGGATTCATTAAGTATAAAGGATAATTGCTTTTACTTAGTTGCGAAACACAAGCTAAGTATGTTAATGTGAAAGTAGGCGTAGTCCACGAATGTTAGTATTGGTGAAAAGAATGCGTTCGGTGGTGCCGCACCTTGCTACAAGCGGTTGGAAGACTACCGTAGGTGTAGGGGCGTGACACTTAGGGTAATGATGAATCTATCAAGCATGGTAATCATGAAGATTGTCTTCGATGATGTGGTGGCACTCGATGGCCCTTTGGACTCTCAATATTCTCCTTTGGCATGATTATGTCTATGCTATGAATGTTTTCGTGTCTATGCTCTTTCAAGTGATCTAATTTCCTCACAATGGAATAATTTCACCATTCATCAACTTGCACCTAAAAATCACTATCCTAATTCAACTTTAACTCAAAACACCCCTTCTTATGTTCCTAGTGTTCGAGTACACTCTACTCCACCATGAATGAATTATGTGGCATCATATATCCTCAATGCTCAATTGCTTCTGAGAAGGGTCATTTGAACTCATGTTTTATTTCGTAGGACTTTGTCCGAGTAGTTGATAGAGAGATTTCCCTAATGGGGGCATGGGAGCCTTTGCTTCCCCTTGTTGATCCTTCTAGTTCTCATGATTTCTTCTACGTTAAATTGCTTTCATAGTCTGATTACCTTGAAGCCAAAGCGATTTCCCTAATGGAGGCATGGGAGCCTTTGCTTCCCCTTGTTGATCCTTCTAGTTCTCATGATTTCTTGGATGTTAAATTGCTTTCATAGTATGATTACCTTGAAGCCATGAGGATGGTTGATTGATTATACTTTCTTCCAAAACTAGAGACTGTGTGTTTTATATGTCAAAGGAGTCTTTGACCTAAGACTTATAAGGAGCTTATCCTAGAGAATTGCAAGCCACAAGGCTGTGTGGTCCCATGTACCATATTGTACATATAAGGTATGAGCTTTCAATTTTTGTATTATGCAAAACAAGATTTTATCAAATGTTTATATATTAGATGTATTAACTTCTAGTATAGTGTTTATAATTATGTCTACAAGACTTTGAAGCCATCTTGCTTTGGTATGTTCATGTTGATCCACTGTGACAGGTATTGGATCTCAAAACTAGCATATAGGTTGGGTTCACTGCCTTGCATTGTGCATTATTAGTTTCCTATTCAATTTTGGCCTTAGGATTGATCCCATCAAATTGTGACATAGAACCTTCTCATGTTTTAGAAGTGTCATAATTTGTGCGGTAGATCCTACCTTATCATGCGTGCTCTAGCTAGTACCTTCTTGTCACTTGGCACCCATGTTAAAGTTTTCTTCATAGGCTTGGGAGTCCTCTTTAGTCCTATCATGAATTCTCATTGAACGTGCATACTTCTTCCTTGCTCTTATTTTGACCTATACCTCAAAGACTCTTAAATCTTAAGTCATATTATTGCATTGCATTCGACCACTTGCACTTTTGAGCCTAATGCCAACTCTAGTTTGCTCTCTTATAATTTAACCCCTATGCATTCTCTAAAGTACAAGCCTTGCATTTATTTCCTTTGTGACTTGACACCCTTATCCTTAGAGAGAACATCTAGGGAGTGACATTATCCAACATGATTTTCCCTACATTGAACATAAGAATGTTCCAAGCATCGGATCTAGTTTTTCGATTTAAAATTCTTTTAATTAGATTTAATTTAATTTAAAGAAATTTATTATTATTATTATGATTCAATTTACCATTATATTAAATTAAAATAATATTCTTAGTAAAAATAAATATAAAAAATCAAAACCAAACCATTGCACATCAAGGCCACCCAATTCCAAGTCTAGCCATCACTACACACACGCCACCACCATTGGCCTATAAAACCCTACTCCATGCCCACTCCAACTCCACCCACAATACGCAATCCCCACTCAATTCCGCTCCAAATCAAGCCTACACCAAGCACATCTTACATGCCGGATCCCATCGAGCCACCCCGTCACAATTAGTCCACCCTCGTAACTTTACATAGGTAGCTAAACCCTGCATAAGCAGTGTAACCTTGTGTAAGTAGCTAAAATCTCACACGCATTTCTACAATGAGCCATGAATTCTACTTGGGGTTCTAGAGGACCATAATGTGAAGTATTGTGTGGAAGAAACAAGGTGATTTGAGGCCTAATCAAGAACAATATAACACAGATATGGGCATCATCTCATATAACACAGAGTTGAGCATCATCTCATATTACTTTGATTCAAAGTTGTTCAAGGTTTCACTCAATTAAACAAATCTTCATTTGGGCTCGTTTTCCTTTAGCCTAGAGGTCTAGGCTGAATTGCACTATATATGAATGGATAACCTTGATGCCTTCATTAAAATTCTGGTAAGTTCCTAATTTTTGGTGTTTAATTTCCTTGATAAATTTTTACCTACAATTATCTCTGGTGTGGTACAAAGAAAACAAGACCTCATGAAACCATAAATTAAACATCAATAACAATATTTATGCATCTAAGGAAAATTTTCAAATGCTTGATTGCATATTTTACTTGGTCATATTTGAAAATGTCTAGTATGTTGAGCATCTTCTATGAATGACACTTAGCCACAGGATTTTGATCGATGATTTCTTTAAGTTTTTTGAAACACGTGAATTTGTTTAGCAAAGGAATAAGAGTGCATGGCAATTGCTTTGAAATCAACTTACAAGGATCTTGCCATGAATATGAAAGAACGATGAAGAAACTAGATTTTTATATGAAGAACATAACATGATTTTCCCTTATAAAGACGCTCTGCATTCATCTCGAGACCTCCAGTGCATTTCACTTCTTCTTGCAACATCTAATCTAAATAACATCCACTCTTCACGAGTTGCTCTCAGGTCGTGAGTCTTGGCTTTTAAACCTATACAACAATTAGCATGCATAGTGCACACGTATTCTAACGTGGCTCTTGTGTCACAGAACCCACTAAAGTATGCTGCATCAAGAAACAATAGATTGAGCCCGATCTCGTTAAACTCTTTTAAGAACTTCATCTCGTTGAACACATCTTGATCATGTTTCCCAGGGTAGCGCTGGGTGGAGTTGTACCATAAATTGTACAGCTTGATTGTTCGCTGATTGGAACGAACAAATGTAAAACCTGTATTTGGTAAGTTTTTCACATCTGTAGCACCATAGTCGCATTTATCACAAGAGATTTGGAAATCTGCCTCACTTGAGAACCTTCTGAATGGACTTCGGAACCATAGCACATCTGCATCCTGCACAATATTACTTAAAATTTATAAAAATGTTGATTATATGTAAATTTAAGGCGGCAGAATTTAATATACTAATTACAACCAAATTTAATACATTAACCAGATGTTACATCTTGGCATTCTTGTACTAGCTGGATGTTGCAATTTGTATCTTGTAAATTATCAAAATATTTTGGAATCCGATTAAAGTTAATTATTTGATTTTTCTTAATCATTAAATTCTAAGATATTCCTTAAATCTACAATTAACAATGGCTACTTATATAGAAGATCAAGAACATTATCATGCCCAAGAAAGTTGGGAATCCTTATATTGATTCTTATGTAACAATATCATGCCCCATGCCCCAGAATCCTTATACCGATTCTTATGTAACAATATCATACCCAGTAAAGATGGGTATTCTTATGTGCATTATAAATTCAGTGCACCGTTAGCTGAATCTGTAATAGACACAAGTTCAGGTTATATCCACTTTTATGTTGATTGGAGATTCAGTACACTGTTATCCCAAACTGCAATAGACATAATAGTAAAAGTGTACATATGTACTTATTATTTGTAAATAATAATAATCACTTGTGCCCAACTTTCCTACCAGAGATTACATAGATGGCAAAGATAATACTCCATACGAATGGGATGCACTGAATGAATTTATAATCAAGAAAGATACCCAAAATCACTAATCTCAATTTCTAATCCCAAATTTTTTTAGAGGAAGTAGCCTAAAGAGCAAATAAAATGCAGCAATTTCCCTCCTTGATTTTGGCACATCTAAACTGCAATTGGAAGATGGATCAACCCTGATCATGGTTTCCAGGCATCTATCAGTATTTTGGTGAAGTCTAGTTGTTTTAAGATTTTATCTTCTTTACAATAATCAAATATATATATTATCACATCCCCTAAGTCATGCCTCTAGTTGTTCTTAGTTTTTATCTTTTTATCATAATTAAGCTATAAGATGTAATCATAATATATACTAGCACTCTCTCTAAGTCAGGGTTGGTGAACGCATCGGCTGTTGTTTAAGTGTATTACAAATCGTAGACCCAGAACAATCAGATTCTAAAATATTCTAAAAATCTACACTCTCTCTATCGATCAATCAATATCATACACCAACATTAAAATCCATTATACCTAATCCAACCCAATTATCAATCAATATCATACACCAACATTAAAATCCATTATACCTAATCCAACCCAATTATTATCAGCGTCTGTTAAGGGATGTAAAGTTGTAAACTAGAGAAGAAAACTTACAGTGAAGACGAAACTGAATCCATGCTCTACAACATCCTTCAAGAATTCTATTTTTCTCCGAGTGATCTTCAAGTAATCCTCAGTCATGAAAGATTTCTCGGCTGTAAAATCAACCCCTTCTGTCCTTAAATCATAGCAATGGGGATGTATTTCCTTGCAGCGGTTGAAGGCCTTCTCATCTAACGCAACGATGAGGAGATAGTCCAGAAGGCCTTCTGTTCCCTCGCCAATGCGAAAGCTCTCCAGTAACAAGTCTATGAGGCCGTTGGGCTCCATCCATGCTTTGTTCGCTGCTGTCATGATCAGCGTTTTGTTGGGCATCGAAGCCTTCGCCAGAGCAATCTCCAGCTCGTCTGCATCACTGCCGAGCAGAGGGCGTTCCACTGGCTTCTGCACTCAAGCAAGCAAAACAACCTAGTGACTTGTTACAAAAATCTGACTAATGAATCTTTAGAAAATCAAAACCTACCTTACAAATTGGCATATAGATTGAAGCTCATGCTCATTCCCATGATAAAAAATATTAAATCATTAATAGGCATCAATTTCATATCTGAACTTACCAAAGTAGTGTCAGTGTCTGATGCAGACCAAAAGTCTGCTGTGAAAATGGGTCCTGAACTTCTTACTTCTACATAAGAAAGTAGAAAAACAACACATAAACACAGAACAAGGGTTAGGTCTTTGATGGATTTCAGAGATTCCATTCTCCACCTTCTGCACACCCGACTTAGTGTGGGAAGAGCTTCTACTATCATATTTATATATGTCTCATGCTAGTTTCCATAAAACTTACGTTACATGGATGCATTAATGAATATTTTGCAAGAGGGATCATATTAAATTTCCTGAGTTTGGTATTCGACCATGGTAAATGCACATGGTATGGTTGTGATCGTTCTAAGAAATGTCGAATCGACCTCTGCGCAATGTGAACACATTCACAATTATATTGATTGATGTAATTGCGTTAATTAGTTGATCAATTATAGTGGTTGATGTAATTGATGGGTCTTGTCATTAACTAATTGTGTTAATTAGTTGATCGATCTGGCCAAAAATTGAGTGGTTGATTTGGTCTTATGATGGTTTAATTAATCAAATTGACCATATAGTGATAGATAGGCCTGAAGCATGGTGCTACATTGAGCGAGAGTTTAAATTGTGGTGCTAGACGTCTTCTACTTTTAGTATGGGGTAGGGTAAATTTCAAGTAAAAATTTAAACGGTATGGGTAGGGTAAATTTCAAGTAAAAATTTAAACGGTTAATACATAATGTTTAATATTTAAACATTATTAAATATGGGTTTTATTTAAAAATTAATTTAATGACTATTATGGTAAATAAATAAAAATATAATAAATTAGAAAATATATAAATAAATAAAATATTTTTTCAGTAAATAAATAAAAATATAAATAAATTAGAGGTATGGTAAAGAAGTAATTTTTTTTTTTATATTTATTCCATAAACCACTTTATATTTACAAAAACTCAACAAAGAGGTTTTATTTAGGTGATGCTTAGGGGCCAAATACCATGGATCAAATTATTATTAATACTATGGGCCAAATACCATGGGTTAAATACCATATTTATAAAAGATGTATGGTAAATAAATAAATGTAAAAAAGGTATAAAGAGGTATGGTAAATAAATAAGATATATCAAATATGATTAGAAATCAACATCTAATTATACTTGTGGTCTTTAGTGCGATTTTTTAGAAGTTTTCACGTGGAAATTTCTGGTCTAATTTCTCTAAAATACGGTCTAATTTCTCCAAAATCTAGCAGCAATTCATTGAAATCACAAGTTTGATCGGTAACCCCTACACAATAGAAGTGTCCTAGGGGTTTTGCAAGGTGTTGAATCCATATATACAGTAAAAAAATAGTTTAAATAACACAAATCAAAATTTCACCACAATTTTTTCCATCAGATTGGGACATCAGAAACTCCAAAAAGTCGCACTAAAGACAACTCTAGCAAGCTTATGGGCTAAATACCGTGGACACAATTATTTTTAATATCAATAAAAAAAGATTATTAACCCTAATATTAATATTAAAAGATTAATATTATTATTATTATTATTATTATTAAATCTAATATTCCTATTAATATTATTAAATTTAATAACGTTGGATTATTACAACATTAAATTTGTTGTATATATATATGGAATGGAAGAACAAAGACATAGAGTGAGAGAGGTGGAGAGATAGAGGGAGTGATAAGGGAGAGATAGAGATAAACAAACAGAAAGGGGAGAGGACAAATGAAGAGAGAGATAGGGAGAGGAGTTGATCTGGATTTAAATAGGGACACAACAAATTACAGATATAACCACAAATACAGAGATGCAACAGAAATAACACTTCATTTCATTAATATCAAATACTCACATATTCTTACAAATAGAATGGAAATCAAACTAGCTCAAGCGATGGTAGCTTATCTCTGAAAAGAGAGGTGGCGTCTACATGCCTCTTAACTGAGTTACAATGAGGCTTAAGGACCTTTTATTATTCAATAATAAGAGAAAACCCTAAACAACCAAAACCCTAACTCAAGGAGATGTAACACCAAGAGCTTATGGGCCTCGTTGGGGTTAGTTGGGGAGCCAAATTCCTTGGGTCATAAGTTGGTCATATTATCTCTATTTGACGTGTATAATACCTCGTTGAAAATATCTCTCTGAGGACTACAAATACTGACCCAATTTCCTTATAATTTGACGAATTTCATTTTTCCAAAAAAATGTCGTTTAGGGCCTCAAAATGCCTCCACAAGTTCAAATCCTGAAAAATTGTCAAAAATAGTAAACTGTGCTACAATTAAAAGAAAAAAATCTAAAAGAACCATGGTGAAGGTCCAAGTGGAATAGGTGGGTGGCCACCAATATCCACCTGGATCAACCCTCCCTCCTTAAGAAGAAATGGTCTCCATTACGTTGAGTTCCTCCATGAGATGAGGAAACTTCTATTGAACTTGGTCCTTGGTGAGCCATTTGTCTTGGTGTAGGAGTTGGACAGCTTTGACAACTCGATACAGTGGGATATTCTTCTGGTGAGTTTTCTTTATCTACGTGTTCATGATTCAATCAGTTGCAGCTTATTCCATTCAGCGTAGATTTAACTCTGTTGGTGTGAGTTGTTCTACAATGTCAGATGTGTTTAGTAATGGTGGAAAGTATGGTAGAAGGCAATCCACATTGAACATTGGGTGCAGGCCAAGGAATGGGGGAATGCTAAGCTCAAAAGAATTATCTCCCACAACCTTGGTGATGGTGTATGACCCATATCGAAGTAGGTGAATCTTTGGGTGGGGCCCAACAATGCACTCCTTCTGCAAATGTGGCCAAACTTTGTTCTGCCACCTGGAACTTGTGTGGCACTTGATGTTGATCATTCCACTGCTTATACTTAGCATTGGATTTGTCGAATATGTCATGGAACTCTTGGCAGATATGTTGAATGTGCTCAATGAAGTTATTTTCCTTGTCGACTTTGGACTAGACATGATCCGAATTTGCCTGAGTTGCTGCAAATGGTATGGCCACATCAATGGGACATAGTGGCTGGAATCCCAAGCCCTATGGTCAATCAAGCTATGGAGAGCCTAGTTATAGCTATGCTAGACATAGGGGAGGCTCTCATCCCATGTGTGTGGATGCTTTGAGTTGTACATATGTAGAATGTGTATGATCATTCTGTTGATGATCTCTGTCTAGCCATCAGTTTGGGGATGGAATGCTATGGAATTAGTGAGCTTGGTGTCTAGCATCGACCAAAGACTAGACCAAAATATACCGAGGAACCTATTGTCCTGATCTGAGATGATAGACTCTGGAATCCCAAAGTGTACCAACACTTGTTCGTTCAAAGAAGAGTTTAACAGTGGCTTCTGTTGTGATATTCTTCTTATAGGCTGCCATAATGGCCATCTTCGAGAAACTATCGACGACCACAAAATCATAGTCATTGCTATGCTTAGTAGAAGGAAGGCCCAACATGTCATCCATGGAGATGGATTCCCAAGGTCAACTATGGGCAAGTAGCGGAGTATAGGGTCCTTTATTCTTGATGGTCAGTTTGAAAATGGTGCAGGAAGTGCAGGATCTGATGTACTTCCCAACATGTTGTCGAAGCTTTGACCAATAGAAATACTTCAGCAGTACTACCACTGTTTTCTCAACCGTGAAATGCCCAGTAGCTTGACTGTAGTGTGCTTCCCAAATCATCTTGGCACGCTCACTTGAAGGAACACAAAGGTGTCACAGGTTGCATAATAGAGCATCCTTGAGGTGAAAATATGAAACTTGTTGACCCTCCAAGAGCGTATGGTATGTGTAGCCAAATTTTGGATCGCTTTTTAGAGAAGTGGCCAATCAGAAGTCTCGTGCCCACAAGAGTTGAGCAAGGTGGTTAACACCATTATCAATGGTCGGCTGAGGCAGTCTGCAACATTATTGGTGTTTCCCTTCTTGTACTTGATATTCAAATGGAACTATTACAGGTATGTGGGCCACTTCTGATGATGATCATTCTACAACTTCCCTTGCATCTATATGAACTGTAGGGGTCGGTGGTATAAGTGGATGACCATTTCCATCCACAAAATATAATTTTTCCATTGTTGGCAGGCTTGCATAATGGAATACATCTTACTGTCATAAGTAGGATACTTCCGGAATGTGTCTAAAAGTGTCTCACTATGATATGCCACTAGATTCCCCTATTGAATAAGGACTTCCCCAATAGCATAGTCAGAGGCATCTGTCTCGATCTCAAATGGTTGTTGTAAGTCTGGTCATGTGAGCACTTGTGCAGAGAAGAGGTGATGTTTCATCTTTGCGAATGCCTTCTGTTGAGATTAAGACCACAAGAATTTTTCTTTCTCTCCTCCCTTGGTGAGTTGATTCAAGGGCCAAGTAATATGAGAGAACCCCAACACGAACCTGCGGTAGAAATTGGCAAGACACAAAATGTTGCAGAGCTCTGTTAGAGTGGTTGGGGCTAGCCAATCTCGTATGACTTCGATCTTGGATGGATCCACATGCACCCCCCGTTCATCAATAATGTATCCCAGATACTGTACCTGGGTCATGCCAAAAGTGCAGTTCTCCAAATTGGAACACAACTTGTGTTGCCGCAGTGTTTGGAGAACCTATCGAATGTGGTGGAGGTGCTCTTCCCAACTCTAGTTGAAGATCAGGATTTCATTCAAGTATACCACTACAAATGAGTTTGTGAATGGCTGCAAAATGTCATCCATCATCCCTATGAAGGTTGCAGGAGCATTCATCAACACAAAATGCATAACCAATCATTTAAAAAGGCCCTCCTTGGCTTTGAAGGTAGTCTTCCACACGTCAGAGCATTTGATTGGTACCTGGTAATATCTAGACCTCAAGTCGATCTTGCTAAAATATTTTCCCCCTTTAGTTGGTCCAGAAGGTCATCAATCCGTGGTATCAAGTACCTATTATAGACAGTGATCTTGTTCAGTGCCCGATAGTCAATACAGAGTCTCCAAGTCACATCCTTCTTCTCTACCAACATGATCGAGCTCCCACAGGGCGATCAACTTGGCTGGATGTGACCTTTCTGCAATAGCTCCTAAATGTGCCTCTTCATTTCATCGTTCTCTAGAATGGAGCATTCATTTTATCATAATTAAGCTATAAGATGTAATCATAATATATTCTAGCACTCTCTCTAAGTCATGGTTGGTGAACGCATCTGTGGTTGTTTAAGTGTATTAAAAATTGTATACTGATATAAGACCAGCATAAGAACCAAAAACAATCAGATTCTAAAATATTCTAAAAATCTACACTCTATCAATCAATAAATATCATACACCAACATTAAAATCCATTATAACCTAATCGAACACAATTATTATCAGCATTTACTAAGGGATGTAAAGTTTTAAACTTGAGAAGTAAACTTACAGTGAAGATGAAACTGAATCCATGCTCTACCATATCCTTCAAGAATTCTATTTTTCTCTGAGTGATCTTCTAGTAATCCTCAGTCATGAAAGATTTCTTGCCTGAAAAATAAACCCCTTTTGTCCTTAAATCACAGCAATGGAGATGTATTTACTTATAGTGATTGAAGGCCTTCTCATCTAATGAAACGATGAGGAGATAGTCCAGAAGGCCTTCTGTTCCCTCACCAATGTGAAAGCTCTCCAGTAACAACTCTATGAGATCGTTGGGCTCCATCCATGCTTTGTTTGCTACTATCATGATCAGCTTTTTGTTTGGCATTGAAGCCTTCGCCAGAGCAATCTCCAGCTTTTCTGCATCACTGGTAAGTAGAGGGCGTTCCACTGGCTTCTGCACTCAAGCAAGCAAAACAACCTAGTGACTTATTAAAAAAATCTAGCTAATGAATCTTTAGAAAATCAAAATCTATCTTACAAATTGGCATATAGATTGAAGCTCATGCTCATTCCCAAGACAAAAAAAAATATAAAATCATTAATAGGCATCAATTTCATATCTGAACTTACCAAAGTAGTGTTAGTGTCTGATGCAGACCAAAAGTCTGCTATGAAAATGGGTCCTGATCTTCTTACTTCTACATAAGAAAGTAGAAAAACAAGACATAAACACAGAACAAGGGTTAGGTCTCTGATGGAATTCAGAGATTCCATTCTCCACCTTCTGCACACCCGACTTAGTGTAGGAAGATCTTCTACTATCATTTTTATATATGTCTAATGCTAGTTTCCATAAAACTTATGTTACATGGATGCATTAATGACTATTTTGCAAGAGGGATCATATTAAATTTCCTAAGTTTGGTATTCGACCATGGTAAATGCACATGGTATTGTTGTGATCGGTCTAAGCAATGTCGAATCAGCCTCTGTACAATGTGAACACATTCACAATTATAGTGATTGATGTAATGGATGGATCTGGTCATTAATTAATTGTGTTAACTAGTGGATCGATCTGGCCAAAATTGAGTTGTTGATTTGGTCTTATGATGGTTTAATTAATCAAATAGACCCTATAGTGATAGATAGGCCCGAAGCATGGTGCTACATTGAGTGATCCAAAAATGGATCCTGAATAAACCTCTATGTCTAAAAGACTTCATATAAGAGGTAAAAGGTGCCTAATGGCACAAATCCTTTGTAAATCAGAGGAAAATGAAAGTGGTTGGCTTCTCTCGGAAATAGCCCCATTGCAGAGATCTTTTTCCTATGAATCTATTGCAACTTGAATGGGTTAAAATGGACTTAGGATGCAGAAGTTATCGCATGTAGAAGATGTCAAGTTTCTTTGGAAAAAGAGGCAAATCTTCAAAAAAATGGCCTAAAAGGCTTTATGAAGAAAATCACATCGAACCAAGGAAAAAGAGTGGATTAAGTGGAAAAGGGAAGCCACCTTTGATTGCCGATCCCTAAAATATCGGGTCAGAGGAAGTCACATGTGATATTACATAGGGATTGGGCTAAGCAATATGTCGATCACCTATATCATTGGATCTCAATCGGTGATGCCACAAGGTAAAGGCAGGACCCTGCATCGTGCGATATGTTGATCGCTGATATCGACAGATCGCAATCGGTGTCGGCATCAGTCATTCCATATTGGAACCCTGGGCCCAT
Organism: Pinus tabuliformis; assembly: GCA_031772625.1. Taxonomy (NCBI): domain Eukaryota; kingdom Viridiplantae; phylum Streptophyta; class Pinopsida; order Pinales; family Pinaceae; genus Pinus; species Pinus tabuliformis. The sequence goes on from CM062808.1 coordinate 162,501,939, forward strand.
GCGATACGTGATTGCGATATCACAATATTGTGTCGGGGTCATGCAACGGAGTGGGCCACATATATATGTGCCGATTCAATGCGACGGACTCGAAAGGGTTTTGTAAACACCACTGCATAAATATTTTAGATCCAACTAAAGCCATTGTTACGGGATTTTTATGATGTTTTAATGTGTTTTAAATATAAAAGGAAATCCATGAAACAAGCGGGATTTCGAGAGGACCCAAAGGTAGTAAGTGATTTTGGCCCGGCTTTGCCTGAGCCCATACAGTGGTTGGCACATGTCCAGGCTGAGTAGGGAGAAAACCACCCTTATTAGGTGGTTAACTCCCGTACAAAAGGGCCGCTTGAAATGGAACCACAGCCGTTGGCTCTGGATCTCACAGATCAATGGTGGAGATGTGATATTATGCCTAATGGCAGGCCTAAGAGGGTTATAGGGGTGACTTAATGGATTTTCAGGTCCCGAAATCACGCCCGATAATGAATTTTTTGGGAATTCTCTGTGTAATGGGATTTTCACAATTCTCAGGTTCTTGCTAGAGAAACGGCCACGATCCCTTCGTAATAGCTCCTGATCATTGATGCACGCTACAAGTGGGTGTTTTTGACAAACAATGATGTGTTTGAAGCCACAGAGCCACAGAGCCAGATGGCAGTTGAACAGACAACGCGCAGGGAAGCCAAAGAGCCGCAAAAGGATTATTGCACACAGAGAAACGACTGGGGTATCCAAAAATCCAGAAGCTCACCTCAAAGGAGGTAGAGAGCTCAATTGAGAGCAAGTTGAATGCTAAAAGTAGTTGCAGATCTGAGAGAGTAGAGAGAGCCAAATAGCTACTGCGCAGAGTAGTTGAGGGAGCCTTTGGGGTCACTTGAAGTTCAAGTGAAAAGCCATAGAGCTGAAGGTTGCAGAGCACCAAGAAGCTAGAGCCGAAGAGCTAGAGCCAAAGCCAGAGCCGAAGAGCCAGAGCAGTAGCCAAGAGCCAGAGCCAAGAGCTAGAGCTAGAGCCGAAGAGCTAGAGCGAGAGTCAAGAGCCAGAAAGTCGAGGGCTTCAAGAGCCAGGGATAAAATGGTGTCTAAACCCATCGTTTCTATAGAAAACAATGGAGTTGAGCGAAGAGCTTGTAAAAAGGACTTTTCCATAATCCCAGGGAGCCTAGTTGAGTTGATTAGAGCTCACGGAGACATAGCCCAAGAGTTTTGGGTGAACTCCAAATGAATATTGTTGTTCTATATTTGTTTTTACTGCCGCATTATTTATTGTTATATGTATTTATATATCAGTTCAAGCACATTTACATATCAACACAAACAATAGATTTTAAAGTATATAATTAGTTTAAATCAAATACCACCATACACCTGGTGAGTACCAGTATTGCAGCAATAATGTTGCAACTCCTGGGCTACCTACTTTACTCTTATCAACCCGGTAGTTCATAACAAACTTGGAAGAGTCGGTGTTGTATGCACAAGTACTAGTTCTTACTGCAAGTTGTCACTTGGTCAGCCGACGCAAGATCACTAGGACCTCAAGCCAATTTCTATGGATTCTAGAAGAAGCTCTATATGTGATGAAAGGAAAGAAAGATAGATGCTATTCTAACTGCAAAGAGGAGAAAGACTGAAATGTAAAGGAAACCTAGTAAACCCTAATTAACCAACTAATTCTACTTTTGCAAAAAGAACTTATGAAAACCATGAAAGGAATACCATTACCTACTCAAAGAAGTAAAAAAATTCTAACTATGCTATTTCTAAAAGCAAATAAGCAAAAAACATATTTTTGGATTTTTATGTGAATTTGACATGCATGTAATTTATTGTGTGTGAGTGTAGCAGTGAATAGGTGGCATTAGAGGGTGGTTTTGGCACTTGAGAGGATGTAGGATGGTGTGGATGGGTCCTAATAGGTCTCAGGTAGCCTTCTGGAGGCTTTTCCCACACTCGGCCTTCAAAAGAAAGCCTACAAGAAATTCTACAAGAGGACATAGGAAATCTACAAGAGGAAAAACAACGTTCTACAGGAGGCCTATACGAGGAGGCCGAGAGAAGTTTTCATTGTTTTGAGGGCGTGAGAGGGGGTGAAAGAGGTGGATGAAGGTTGGAATGAGGTGTCAGGGTGGCTATGGTCTACCATGAACAACCAGGAGAGAGAAAGAGGATTGGATCTACTCAAGGAGAGAGGAAGAAGTTCTATGGAAAATGCAGGAAACTAAGGCAAAATTGAGGTGAGACTTGGGCGACCTGTAGGGCATGGATGAGATGGAGGATGGGATGGCTGATAGGTTTTCCTTCTGCTAGAAGAGATCTACTACAAAGGGAATGACAGTCAACCAATAAGATCAAACAAGCAATGAAATGAGTGCATCTAGGAAAACAGAGTTTTGCATCAAACTAGTCTAAACTATGATCTATGAAAGAAAATGCCATGAAATACTATAGGAAAGTAAATTGTGAAATAATACTATTGCAAATTAGGAAGTGAGCATGATGAAGAAGATCTAAAGAAAAGCAAAGCTGGACTATTAACCTACTAAAAGGTTGCAAACACTAGAAGTCCTACGAAGGAGGAAAATCTGTGTTCTTTGGGTAACAAGAGGGTCTTTGTCTCAAATCATTGTCCCAAAGGGAGGAAGAGAGGCCAAGGAACTATTTCTAGCCTTTTGAATCTTTCCTTTATCACTACTTAACCTACTATAGAAAGCACAAATGGAAGAAAACTACTGAATCATCAAAAGAAACCTATTTCTAACCATAAAAGAAATACATCTAATAGCAAACTGATCTACCAACTGAAACAAAGCATAAAGATACAAGTAAAGAGGAGATTGGATACTTGGATTGGACCCTAACCCAAGAGCTTTAGCCCTTTGAGGTAACTCAGTGCTAACTCAAAAAGGACTCCATCTTTATTTCCAAAACAATAGAAAGATTACATGAAACTGTCACAAAATAATAAGCTCAAAGTTGAGCAGAGTTTACATAAGAAAAAATCCAACAAAAATCTGACCCTAGTGAGGCGCTAGGCCTCTCTACTTATACAAATGAACCTACCAACAACTTCCTTAAAATTAGGGAGGCTTGGCTCCCAAAACTCGAGATAATCATCAGTCATCCTTCACTTGCTCATCTTCCTCCTAGTGCATGATTTGGCTGCTTGTACTATGAGTTAAACGAAGGGGAATTCAAAGTGAGGAGTAATAAATGAGGGGGATTCCCTCCTAGAAGTCCTCTACTCTGTCCACTTCGATTTATTGCTGCCATTTCTCCACTGGATCCTTGACTTTGACTTCAAAAATCATCAATAATCTACATTAAATACACATTAGACCACATGGCACAATAACTAACTCAACTCACTCTATAAGCATAAATAAAATCAGAAAATCATGTAATAAGCTAAGAGAATGGTTGGTTTGACTACGTTAGGAGGTAAAATGACCCCATATAATTACCCATTTATGAGGCTCATCATCACCCCCTACTAAATGTGTTGCTCGTCCTCTGAGCAACTTAGTCCATCTCCTCATCTTTTTATGGCCTTGGTGGCCTCCATAGCATCCCAAGCTTTTGATGTGATCTGCTCTTCCTTGTCATAGAATCCTACCTTCCTGTCTATCTCTTCCCACTGCTCCTCCTCTTCTTCTTCTCTTCTGCCTTCCAGCATGCGTAACAACAATGGGGGACTCAGTTTGAGGCCAATCCAGTTGACCTTCATCCTCTGCATGGAGCACTTGTACATTGGCACTCTCCTTAATGCCTCCTTCATCCTCATGGAGGAATGATATTCCCTAATGTTATGAAACCAGCTCAAGAAAAGATAGAAAAGATAGATCAACGCCTTAGAATTCAGCCTCTTCGAGGGGGAAACCTCCTTTACATTACATAAATGAACAATTCTTGGATGATACAAATGACAAAACCTCCTTTCTATATATAGGAGTCTAAGGAGTCACAATATAATCCAGCCAACCTAAGAATAATAATATAAAGCCACAAAAATAACAATAGAGGGATTCTATGGGCACATTAATAACAATATGGGGGCAATGGGGGCACAACAATATAAATAAGGGGTATAACTACAATAGTAATGGGGTAATCACTAGTATTATAGGGACCCAACATGCCCCTCTCCTTCAAAAAAGTGTTGTCCTCAACGCTTGAGTAGTTCTGGATACTTCTGCATAAAATTCTCATCCTCCCATGTGGAATCTTCAGCGGATAAGTTCTTCCACTTGATAAGATACTCTGAAATTGATCGATTTCGTAGCTGTCGAGTTCTTGTTTCTATGACTGCTTCCGGTTCCAATATAATTTTTCCTTCCTCGTCAAGTTCTGGCAATATTGTTTGAACTGGGAGCTTGTCGCCTATAACCTTCTTTAAACATGAAACATGGAAAACTGGGTGCAATCGAGAAGCTGCAGGAAGCTCCAATTTGTATGCCATAGTACCAATCTTTTGCAACACCTTGTACGGACCATAATACTTTGGTGATAATTTATTATCCTTCTTAGCTTGCTTGAGGGACATTTGCTTATATGGTTGTAGCCGTAGGAATACCCAATCACCTACATCAAAACTTCTTTCACTGCGATGTTGATCTGCCTGTTGTTTCATTCTATTTTGTGCCAACACGAGGTTATCCTTTAAGAGTTGGAGGACTTGTTGTTGATGTTCGATGTGATGTTCCACTGCCTGAACCTTAGAATTTTCTCTTAAATATGATGTGATGGATGGTGGTTGATACCCATAAAGTGCCATAAATGGGGTCATTTTTGTTGCTGTATGGAAGGAAGTGTTATACCACCATTCAGCCAGAGGCAACCATTTGACCCATTGTGTCTGTTTATCAGATACAAAGCAACGAAGATATCCTTCCAAACATTTGTTTACTATCTCAGTTTGCCCATCAGATTGAGGATGATAAGATGAGCTATGAGCTAACTGAGTACCAAGACAAGAAAATAATTCTGTCCAAAAATTTCCAGTGAAAATGGGATCTCTGTCACTTACAATAATCTTTGGGTTTCCATGTAGCTTTTGAATTGTTTCCATAAATGCAGTAGAAACTGTACTGGCTTTAAATGGATGTGATAATGCACAAAAGTGTGCATACTTGGTAAGTCTGTCAACTACCACCATGATGACACTCTTTCCCTCAGACTTGGGTAAACCTGTGATAAAATCCATTGAAACCTCCTCCCAACGTTGGCTTGGAATGGATAAAGGTTGTAATAGACCCGGTGTCTTAATTGTTTCAACTTTATTTTGTTGGCAAACCAAACATTCCGCCACAAACTTTTGAATATCTGATTTAAGGCCATCCCAAAAAAATTCCTTCTTAACCCTGTGGTAAGTTTTTAAAAATCCTGAGTGCCCTCCTAAGGGAGAAGTGTGCAATTCCATAAGAATCTTTTGTTTTAGCTGGGAATTCTTACAGAGGTATAAGCGATCTTTGTACCATAACGAATCATTTTTCCAGCTAAATGTATCAGACGTACTGGAATCTTGTTGTAGCTTTCGAATAAGTGCCCACACTTCTTCGTCATTCTTCCATTCCTCCCTTGCTTCGTTTATCCAATCTGGTTGGATAATAGAAATGGCGCACAACAATGCTTCCACATCCTCATCCTTTCTTGAGAGTGCATCTGCCACCACATTTTGCTTCCCTTTTTTGTAGATGATTTCAAAGTCATAACCCAACATCTTTGTGACCCACTTTTGTTGCTCTTCAGAGGATAATCTTTGTTCTAAAAAGTATTTAAGGCTATCATGATCCGTTTTTACCTTGAAGTGTCTTCCCATTAGGTAGGGTCGCCATTTCTTAAGTGCATGGAGTATTGCCAACATTTCCTTCTCATAAATAGCTTTGCTTAAAAACTTTCCCTTGATTGGACGACTTTCAAAAGCAATGGGTCTTTCATCTTGCATTAGAACAGCACCAATTCCATTTCCTGAAGCATCACATTCCACAATAAAGGTTTTTGTGAAGTTCGGTGTAGCTAAGACCGGTGCTTGGCACATTGCCTCTTTAAGATGTTCAAAGGCCTTTGTTGCTTCCGGAGTCCATGAAAATGCATCTTTCTTCAATAATGTTGTTAGAGGTGCTGCTATTCTCCCATAATTCTTAACAAACTTGCGATAATACCCTGTCAACCCAAGAAATCCTCGCAGATGCTTTATGGATGTGGGGATTTTCCATTCCTTAATGGCTTTAATTTTGCTAGGGTCTACCTTAACTCCTTCATGAGATACAATATGACCCAAATATTCCACCTCCTGGACTCCAAAGAAACATTTGGATCTTTTTGCATATAATTGTTTCTCCTCCAATAGTTGTAGCACCCTGTCAACATGTTCAACATGATCCTTCCAAGACTTGCTGTAGATTAGTATATCATCAAAAAATACTAACACAAATTTTCTAAGGAATGGTTTGAAAATTGAATTCATCAAACCTTGAAATGTTGAAGGTGCATTGGTAAGGCCAAAAGGCATGACCAAAAATTCATAATGACCCTCATGAGTTCTAAATGTCGTTTTCGGAATGTCTTCAATCTTCATTCTGATTTGATGATATCCTGAACGAAGATCCAACTTGGTGAAGTAAATTGATCCATGCAATTCATCCAGTAATTCATCAATGACAGGAATGGGGAACTTATCTTTAATAGTGAGCTTGTTGAGCTCCCTATAATCCGGACACATGCGCCATGATCCATCCTTCTTGTGCACCAATACTACTGGAGCAGAGAAAGAACTTTGACTCGGTTGAATTATACCAGCCTCTAGCATTTCTGCAACCATACGTTCAATTTCACTTTTTTGGACATAGGGATATCTGTACGGCCTGATGTTTGGAGGAACACTTCCTGGAATCAGATGAATAGCATGATCATGATCACGCATAGGTGGGAGACCTTTGGGAGTCTCAAATACCTTGGAATGATTGTCCAGGACTTTTTGGAGATCTGGAGAAATAGATGATTCCAATGTGGAAACATCTAGCGAACATAATTGTGCAATTACACCTCTTTGCTCCCTTTTTAGAAGCTTTGTCATACCATTAGAGCTGATTATCTTTCCTGGTTTCCCTGCAATACCCCTTAATTCAACTTCCTTTCCTTCCGTAGAAAATTTGATGAAAAGTTCTTGAAAATTAAAAGCTATTGTACCCAAGGATTGTAGCCATTGGACTCCTAGTACAACATCAGCACCTCCCATTGGAATGGAAAGCATTGGGCTAGTCAATACATATTCTCCCATGGATAGCTTGATATTATGGCACTTTCCAGAGCAATTTATTGTTCCTCCATTTGCAATCATCACTTGACACTCTGGTGCTGGATATAGGAAGCAATTCAATTCTTTTGCTACCCTACAATGAATAAAATTGTGGGTGCTTCCTGAATCAATCAACACTATTACCTTTTTCTTCTTGATTTGTCCTTCTATCTTGATGGTTTGAGGAGTGGTAATTCCCGCCAATGCATTACAAGATATGGTCGGATTTATTTGTTCTTCATCTAGGCTTTGTTCCTGGAGTATATCCTCTTCTTTTGACCTTTCTTGCTCCTTTTCTTCTTCCTCTTCACAATCTATGTAGAATAATTTCTTCTCAGCACACTTATGACCTTTAGTGTATTTGCTATCACAATTGTAACAAAGCCCTTTTGCTCTTTTTTCTTCCAATTGTTGTGGTGTCAACCTTATAGGTTGTGGAAGACTAGGGGCAACAACACTTCCGTCTTTATAGTTGTGAGTGGTATGCTTCCTGGTTGCCATAATTTTGCTTTCCATTTTTCTTGCTAACCTGAATGCCTTCTCTAATGAATCAGGTTCCCAAAGGCGAACATCATGTTGGATATTATCCTTTAAAGACCCTATGAACACATCAATCCTATGCTCCTCTGGAATATCTTTTACCCTTATGTTCAATTTTTGGAACTCCTCAATGTGCTCCATTATTGAACCCTTTTGTTTGAGACTTATCAATTGGCTAAAAAAAGTGTTGCTTTTTGTATCCTCATAATGTGCTATCAATTCTTCCGTAAAAATTGCCCAAGTGATAAATTGTTTACGAGAGCAAAGCCATTGATACCATACAAACTGATTTGGTTCCAAATATAAAGTTGCCATACGTACCTTTTGTGTGTTTTGCACATTATTGAGATCGAAGAATTGCTCCATCTGTAATATCCATGTGGCGGGATCCTTGCCATCAAACTTCCTCATATCGATTTTTGGAATATGGTGGGTCTTCGATCCAACATTAGAGTCTATGGAATCATGATTAACATTTCTTTTGTTCTCATCATGAGTTTCCTTTACTACCTTTTCACCATTAGTAAGTATTTCTTGTAGAAAATTTGTCAAATCTGTCTTCAAATCTGCCATGTCTGTCTTCAAATCTGTCCTCAAATCTGTCTTCAGATCATCCATCTTAGCTTCCATGCCATTTATCTTAGATTCCACGCCATTTATCTTAGCATCTGTTAGCTTTTGTGAGCGTGACATTTGTTGCACTTGTTCTTGTAATTTTGATATATCATGTAGCATTTCTTCCTCTTCTTCATGAGTCATGCTAGAGCTTTCAGGTTCCTTACTAGGTGTTTGCATTTTCTTTCCTCGGGGCATCAGTTACCGATAATAATGCTTTACTATGCCCTTTGAATTCCTTCAAACCAAGCTTATGCAAAAATTAAAAAAAAAAAAACTACACACCTTTTTTTACTTTGTAGAAGCCTGATATTGAATCTGATGTATCTCTGTAATTTTGAATCATCCAGTTCTGAAATTGTGACCTGTAGTAGCCTTCTATGTCCTCTTTCCAATGCCACTAGTCTGATCCAAATTGGATTCTCCAAGAAAGAGTTATGCACAATCTCCCACAGTGACCTGATTATAGACTAGTTCAGTAGAGCGAACTTGTATGAAGTGCCACGTGTCACTGTTTCAACCTTTGAATCTGAAAAATATATAAACAAAAACTACAGTCCGTCCTCTTTCTGTACCTTCTTACGAAATTTCAATTCGATGCTCAGAAAGAAAGTTATGACGATTTTCCCCAGGTCACCTGTTTTGAATGTAATTCAGGAGTCTGCAAAAAGACCAACTTCCTCAGATCATATCTCCGAAAATATCGCGCGAAAAGCTCTGAAATTCAGACCCAAGGTTCAGCACGATTTCTTCTCAAATGGGTTTTTTTTGCGACTTCTGAAACGTCACAGAAAAAAGTTATAGCGAAAATTCCACGATGACCTGTTTGGAGCAGCGAAACCCTAGAATCCAAAGCTCTGATACCAAATGTTATGAAACCAGCTCAAGAAAAGATAGAAAAGATAGATCAACGCCTTAGAATTCAGCCTCTTCGAGGGGGAAACCTCCTTTACATTACATAAATGAACAATTCTTGGATGATACAAATGACAAAACCTCCTTTCTATATATAGGAGTCTAAGGAGTCACAATATAATCCAGCCGACCTAACAATAATAATATAAAGCCACAAAAATAACAATAGAGGGATTCTATGGGCACATTAATAACAATATGGGGGCAATGGGGGCACAACAATATAAATAAGGGGTATAACTACAATAGTAATGGGGTAATCACTAGTATTATAGGGACCCAACACCTGATCTACAGACTGTGTGGTAAGGTGTTCCATCTCCTCATGCATGCATGCACACAGTCATCCCCAAGTAGCCTTTGCATATCCTCAAAGTGTGCAATGGCTTGTGCCTGATCACTTATATATCTAGGGGAAATCTAAGGATTATTGGCAAGCAGGTTGTGTGTGCTGATGAGTGCCATGGGATCTGATGGCTCAGCTCTTATCATTAATGGCTCATTCTACTCTTTTATCATCTATCTTTTCAGTTCTGCTACCTCAACTCTTCATGGTTCATCCATGAGGCCATGGCCATTAGTTGCATGTCCCCTAGCCTAGCATTGGGGTCCCACACATTCATGTTTGTGAGGGCCATGTTATGTAAGTAGAATTCTACCATCTTTGCCTTATCCTCTAATGTGCTTTGGTCACATAGATCCATAAATTGCCTGTAATCTTGGAAGTGCATTCTGCCTCTTTGTGTCAAAGTCTTTATTTGGAATTGTAACCATTGGTCATTGAGATATAGGCCATAGTATTTTGTTGGTTTCCTACATTGCAATGCCTCCATGGATAAGTTGGCCATGCATGCCAGCTGAGTCTCCTTCTCTTGTAGCTTCCTCCTTAACAATTCATTTACAGTTTCAAGGTGGCTTCTTGTAATTGCTTCCCTGTGTCTGATAGCACTCAACTCTCTACCCATTTCTCTGAGTTTGTTTTCCATATGAACAACATCCCTAACTCCTTTGGATTTTGCTATTTGCATCCACCGATGTGTTCTTATTCTCTCTTTCTCTAATTCAAAGAATAGTGGAATTGCAAACTTTTGTGGGATTATCCTTCCTCCCTCAAGCAGATTGTAATAGAAAGCCAAACTAGGCTGGGGATCAGGTTCTTGTATCTTTGGTTCTTCCTCCTTCACCTATGGCTATTCTTCTATCCTTTTCTCAAGCTGTTGGGTCTCCTGTAGTTTTGACAGTGTCTCCTGTAGAACTGTCTGAGCCTCCTCTAGGACTATCTTTGGGTCTTGTAGTATTACCTTTTCTTTCCATGTGGAAGATCTAGGAGTCTCCCTTTCATATGTGATAGGTGTCTTGGAAGGGGATTCTTTCCCCTTGGTAGAGGGTGAATCTTCAATTGTAATGGGCACTTTTGAAGAGGGCTGAGGTTTGCCTATTGTAATTCTTGTGCTTTTCCTAGCCCTGAAATACATGGAGTCCTACCTTTTCCTCTTTTGCTTTGGCTTGATTGGTGTACTGAGGGTAGCAAGGGCAGTTGTTGCCTCCCTTTCCAGAGTCTTAGGGGAGCCTTCTCCTTGTTCTGCCTTTTCTGCCTCTTTTTCTCATCCTTTTGTCTCTTTATCTGTCTCTATTTGCTCTATTTATTCCTACTCTGTTTCTTCAGTTTTCTCATCCTCTATTTCAATTCCTTCCTCTTTTCTTCCTTGTTATACTAAGTCACCAGTGGCTTCAAATTTTCCCCCTTGTTGCTCTTCCTCTTCACTACCAATAGGACTGACACCATAGGTTAGGACCTCTATGTCATCCTCAACTTTAATGTTTCAGAAGACTTCCCATGCTATAGGGAGTGTAAATGTATGGAGGACTTCTTCCACTAGGATTTTGATTAACCAATTGTGAGCTAGATACTCTGAATTCCCTGCTTGAACCTTAGTGTTGGAGTCAATGAGGGACTACAGAAGGAAGTAGGGGATGCTAAGCCTTTGAGGTGCTGGAGTGTCCATGCCATACCTTAATTCATGGAGGATTCTAAAGTGATAACCATAGACAATGTTGTACCTCCCATCACAAGAAATGTATTTGATTATTTGATAGCTAACCTCATTCCAAGGATATGGTATGCTAGCCCTTCTAATGCCATTTTAATCCTCTATAGGGGTTTCATTATTTTGGAAAACGTTTTTCTTGGCAGCCTGGCCAATTGGTTTCTCATCCTTACTCCAAGGCAACCCAAGAGGAAGGGTAGTGACCCTACTGATAAATTCAGGGGTTATCTCCATGGAAATACCTCTAAAGGTTATAGTGGGATGTGTTCTTGAGTGAGGGACCAAAGAGTGGGCAAATTCTTGGGAAATCTCCTCATCAAACCCTCAGAATGTCTCAAAAACGTTTATCCAATTTTCTCTTGTGAATATGTCCACTACTTGGGGATGTGCATGGAGCCTCGTGGAGTTAGTGGGCTCCTTTCTCATAAACCCTCCTATCATTTTGTTTATACTCTTTTGGGAAACCAAATGTGGAGATGGAGACAACAACTTTTGGGAAAAAACAGAGAAACAAAGGAGAGTGTGTTTTTTTTAAATAAGCAGAATTTTTTTTTGATGTATTTTCTCCTCTCCTAAAGGCTTTATTTCCTCCTTAACTTTTAACCACTTCTTGCATATATTGATATTCAATGGGGACATGCATGGAACCTACCTCCTCAGATCAAAAATTGTGCTAAAACTCATGTTTTCTCCCTTCAAAAAAACCCACTGCCCCTCCTGTAGAAGCCTGTTGTCCCTCCTGTAGAATTCCTATAGGTGCTCTTGTAGAACCTATAGGTGTTGCTGTCGAAAACGGCGAGAGTAAGAATATGGGAGAGATCGATGGAGGACGATGGTTACGAGGTTATGGGGGCACAAGGAGACTGTTGTAGCTGAGTTACGAGGAGAGAATGAAGGAAGAGGTGGTGAGAATGCTCGAGGAGGAGTACTTATTACCCTTTATGGATATTTCGGGTGATGGGGGGTGCGTTGGCAAAGCATACGTTGGCCATAGTTGGACTATTGGTCCGCACCTACTTTTTCATCATGGCCCCTCCTCGTAATCATCCCTCATGATTGCATCAGATTTCACACCTCCTCCACTACCTGTCCTTGACATCTTTCTTGAGTTGACTGTGTGCACGTGTGGGTGACATCTTGGATGAGTGGAGTCAACTAGATGAAGGTGGCAAAGTTAACTGGCCACCTTTCCCTCATTCAACCTCAACCATCTCATTACTTTTGCATGACTTCTAATTACATAAATGCAAATAGAGAAGCATGTTAGTTACTTACCTGTGATCTGAATGTATTTGTTGTGAGGTACTATGGCTCTCTCTCTGCTGCATGCCTTTATTTCTTTTTATGCATGTTGTCTGCTTGCTGATGTGTGGTTGTGTTTTGTGCAGGTTCTTCTCTGGCTGGGTCTGAGCTTCAGGTGCCTTCTTCAACCTTCAAGTGTGCATTCTTTTGTTGTTGTTGCTAGGTTTTGATGGGATCAACTGCTACAGGAATTCCTACAAGAGCTCCTGTAGTTGTCTCTCCCCTTGAAACTTCACCTTCTTTCTGTGCTTGGGGCTTTGAGGATGATGCCAGAGGTGTAGATAGAGATGGAGAGGTAGTAGGCTTCAAGTGAGGTGTATGGTGCTGCTTCCTCTCTTATTTTTTGTTTTTTTCTTTTCCTGAGAAACTGTTTTTCCTGTGTTTTTCTTGGACAGGAAGAAGAATGATGCTTGGGGTGTGATGCATGCTTGGAAATGATGGCAAGGAGGTTTGAATACTGTAGGAGGGTTTATGGGTTCTTCATGGAGCTTCCTTGTCCCTTGAACTACCTTTTATATTCATTTCTGGCTCTTTGTAATTCCTACAGGAGCCTCCTATAGAAAACATAGAGCCTCTTGTAGAAAACATAGTTTTTGAAAAAGAACCATAGTGGGGTGAAATAAATGCCAAAAATGATGGAGAAAAGTGTGGAGAAGGTAGAATAGGTGCTGGTGTGGATGTCAGGGTTCCCTTGGAACCTTCTTCTACTTCCTGTAGTTCTCCTACAAACCTAGAATGCAAATGAAATTACATTTTTCTTTATTCTCTTTTTTTTTTCTCTTTTTTTTTCTTAAACAACTAGGGAACCTCAGGGAGGTTTTCACCCTAATTGTCTACCCTGGGCACCTCCAAGGGAGTTTTTCACCCATGGATCTTATTCTTTTTCTCTTTTTTGACATCACTGGGCCATCTCAGAAGAGGTTTTCAACCCAATGATAGGACTCAAGCGCCTCATGGAGGTTTTCACTTGAGTCCTTATTTTTTTATTTTTCTTCAGTGAGTGGGTGAAGTGGAGGCTAAGACATGCTCCACTACCATCATTGTCTTATTCAAATATTCAATGAACTCTTGCTTGGAGAGGGGTTTCTTGTAGACTTTCAACCAATGTCCATTGACAAGCATGGTGATGGCTTCATCATCAATGGTTCTGATCAAAACCAAACCATTGTCGTTGCATTTCTCCATAGTGTAGGATCCTGGCCATCTTGTTATCAGCTTTCCTTTGAAATCTTTGTATCTTGATCATATAGTAGTGCCCAATCTCCATCTTGGAATTGCTCCTCCTTGATATTTTTTTCATGCCATATCTTTCTCTGAAGCTGAACTACCTCTGTATGGAGAAGGGCCTGCAATCTGTGTTCATCCAATCCATTGAGTTGAAGTAATCTTTCTTTCTGTACATGGCTGAGGTCTAGTTCTAGCTGAGCTGCCATCCTCAGGGTACTAAATTCAAATTCTATTGACAACAGAGCCTTATTCCCATAGACTAGTTCATAGGTTGTGAACCCTGTGGTGGTCTGCCATGTTGTGTTGTAGGCCCAAGTGGCCTCAACTAATCTATCCGCCCAGTCTTTTCTACTGTTGCTCACTACCTCGTCAGGATCCCTTCCAATGCTCTGTTAGTGACCTCCACTTGCCCATTAGCTTGTGGATGGTAAGGGGTGGAAGTCCTATGCTTGATTCTATGATGTGTCAGTAGGTCTTCAATCAAATTGGAAGTGAACTGACTTCCTTGATCTGTGACAAACTCTCTTGGATAACCAAACTGGTAGAATATGTTTTCTCTCAAAAACTCAGCTACTTTTTCCTTTGTCGTTTATTTGATTGCTTTTGTCTCTGCCCACTTTGTCAAGTAATCGGTGCACACAATGAAGTATTGTTTCTGCTTTGAAGGAGGGCTTATAGGACCCACGAAGTCCACGCCCCACTTCTCAAATGGCTCAAAGGTCACTTGAGGTTGCATGGGCATCTCATCCTTTGGAGTAGGTTTCCCCATCCTCTAACACCCATTGCACTGGCTAGTATATCTTCTCACATCCTGAGGAATAGTGGGCCAGTAGTAGCCTGCTTGCAATATTTTGAAGGCAATTCTTTTTGCTGCAAAATGACCTCTACAGGGCCTATCATGACAGGTCAGGAGGATGTCAAAGACTTCCTCCTCCCTGAAACATTTTCTCAAGATCTGATCTGTGCCGAGTTTGAAGAGATTGCCCCTAATCCAGGTGAAAGGGGTGCTTTTCCTTACTATCTTTCTCTTCTCTTTTGAGGATAGGTGTGGTGGGAACTGTGATGAAACCAAGTAGTTTGCTATATCAACAAACCATGGAGAGAGTACTGAGATGGCAAACAAATGTTCATCTGGCATTTGGTCATCCACCATTCCTTCTTCACCTGCAGGCAAATTTACTCTAGATGAAAGGTCAGCAACAACATTTTCTTTACCAAGCTTATCAATAATGGTCAAATCAAACTATTTTAGTAAAAGCAACCATATACTAATACTAGCATTCACATTTGGTTTGTTCATTAAGTATCTAATTTCAGCATGATCAATGTGCACAAAGGTTTGATAGCTTGTGATATAATGTCTAAATTTGTTTAAAGAATGCATGACAGCTAGGAGTTCCTTCTCAGTCACTGTATAGTTTAACTCTACCATTGACAAGTTTTTTCTTATAAAGTATATGACATAAGGTAACTTTTCATCAATTTGTCCTAAGGCTTCTCTTAATGCTTTATTCGAGGCATCTATGTGAATGAGGAAAGGTAGGGCCCAGTTTGAGCCTTGGAGAATTGGGGCAGTCATAACTTGCTTTTCAAGGTATCTAAGGCTTCTTGACAATTTTCTGACCATATGAACTCAACATCTTTGCCTAAGAGGCCAAACAAAGGAGAGGCTAGCTTGCTGAAATCTTTGATGAATCTTCTGTAATATCTAGCTAAGCCTAGGAAACTTCTGATATCTCTCACCTTCTGAGGAGGTGGGACCCTTTGGATGATGGCAATTTTGTTGGGGTCCACCTGCAGTCCTTGTCGAGATATTGCATAACCTAACACGGTCCCTTCAGTCATAAAAAATTCACATTTTTCTGGACTGAGGGATAAGTTCATATCACTACACTTGTCTAGAACTTTTCCTAGGTTAGATAGTGCTTCCTGAAAGTCAGACCCATAAGAATTAAAATCATCCATGTATATTTCTATTGCATCATGAACTAGTTCAGAAAATATACTCAATAATGCTCTTTGGAAAGTGGCTGGAGCATTGCACAAACCAAAAGGAAGGACCCAATATGCAAAGGTACCCTAAGGATAAGTGAAAGTGTTCGTATCTTGGTCTTCTGAGCTGATTTGAATTTGATTGTACCAGCTAAACCTATCTAGGAAAGAGAAAAAATATTCCTAGCTAGACCGTCTAACACTTGATCTATGAAAGGTAAAGAAAAATGGTCCTTTTTAGTGGCTTTATTCAATTCTCGATAGTCAACACAGATTCTCTACTTACCATTTTTCTTTGGCACTAGCACCAAAGAAGAGACCCATTCACTGTCAGAGATGGGGTAGATGAATCCTGCATCAAGTAATTTTTGTAGTTCTTCCTTAATAATATCTTTAAGTGCCGGATCGATCCTCCTTTGAGGCTGCCTGACTGGTTTGCAATCTTCCTTGATGTATATATGATGGGTACATACTCAAGGGTGCGCTTCCTTCATTTTCTCATAACTCCAGGCGAAGGCATCTAGATTTTTTCTCATAGGCTGCATAGCTCCTTATCCTAGGAAGTAGATAGGGATGGATTGATTTTCAATGTCCTTTCTAGGCCGAACACTATATTTTTGATAGGGGGAGGAGCAGGGAGGGGTTTCTCTTACTATTTCTTCTAATGGTGATACATTGGGAGGTGGATTCAGAATCAAATTTTCGATTATATTGATGAGCCCCAGAAATGGGTAACTATATGGGTTCATTCTTCCTATTATTTTCATTTAATCCACCATTCTTAATATTTTTGTCCATGTTTTTGAATATATTTATTGTTGGGTGTGCAGCATGATTATTTAGAGGTCTTTGTTTCAGCGAGATGTATATCCCAGGAAGTTTGTACACCCCTCCACACAGGGGGGGTGCAGGGGGGACTTGTCCCCTCCGCCAGGGTTCGGGGGGGCCGATCCCCCCTGGCTGGGGGATCTGGGGGCCAGTGGTCCCCTGGCGGGGGCTTCGGGGGCAATGCCCTTGAAGCTAAAAATAGATGTAAAATTACCTTGTAAAAGTATAGTAATTTCTAGTCAATCTGTGTCGTTCATTAGGTGGATGATCTGACGGTAGAACTTATGTTTAGTTTAGGGTTTTTTGCCCTAGAAGGCAACCCCTCCCCTTGTATGAGGGCATTGTATTGAGGCTATGTAATAGATGTGTATTCACTGAGAGAGAAACGGAGATGTGAGACTGTGATAGAAAATAGAGGATATTACAATGGATCTGTTGTAGGTTGTATCTCTTCATTTTGCTGGATAATAGAAAGGAAGGACTAGCTATTCGAGGTGGACGTAGCCCAAATTGGGTGAACCACGTATATCTGTGTCTCTCTGGGTTTATGTGTTTTTGTGTGTTTTTATTTATGCAATATTCTATGTGTTCCATTACTTTGTAACATATAATTTTCTAACAACTGGTATTAGAGCCAAAGGTCAATTTAGCTGATAAACTCGCAGGAAAGAACGGCTCCTCGTTCGAGTGGGAGGAATGGCGGAAGATGGTAAGTTTAGGGTCAAGAAATTTAACAATCGAAGCTTCTCACTGTGGAAGATGCAGATGGAAGATTATCTGTATCAGAAAGATCTATACCTACCATTGGACGAAAAAATAAAGATGTCGACGGGTATGACAGATGAAGAATGGAACCTTCTCGTTATAAAGGCACTCGGAACAGTACGGTTGTGCCTCGCAACGTCAGTCGCCTTCAAAATTTCGAAGGAAATAATGATAAAGGGTTTGACTAAGGCATTGGAGAAACTATATGAAAAACCCTCGGCCTCAAACAAGGTATTTCTTATGAAACGATTATTTAATGTGAAGATGTTGGAAGGTAGATCTGTTGCAGACCATTTAAATGATTTTAATACTATTACAAGTCAGTTAAGTTCTGTAGGGGTAAACTTTGATGATGAAGTTAGAGCTCTGTTATTCTTATGCTCATTGCCAGAATGTTGGAATGGTTTAGTAATGGCCATTAGTAACTCTATTTCTGGATCTAGTAATTTAAAGTTTGATGATGTTGTTGGTGCTATCCTTAGCGAGGAAATGCGATGGAAAAGCTTCGGTGAGACATCGGGTAATGCTTTAAGTGCAGAGTCGAGGGGGAAGAAAAATGGAAAGAGGAGAGAGATCAGGATATTATAGTAAATCAAGGAAAGGCAGATCCAAGTCCAAATCAGGGATAGTGTGCTGGAAATGTGGAAAGAAAGGGCACCTAAAGAAAGATTGTAGATCTCGAAAGGGAAAAGAAGGAGACACACAACAAGAAAACAATCATGAAGAAAATGTGATAGTTGAGGTGTTACAAGATTCTTTGATTCTTTCTTTCAAAAATATTACTGATTCCTCGGTGGTAGATTCAGGGGCTCATTCCATGCCACACCTAATAAGAAATATTTTCATGACTATGTTCAATGATATTTTGGACAAGTCCATTTTGGTGATGATAAACCCTATAAAATTGTTGGAATGGGTAAGGTTCTTGTAAAACAGCAGAATGGAAACCAATGGCTACTAAAGGAGGTAAGGCATGTTCCAAATCTGAAGAAAAATCTAATTACAACACGGCAGTTAGGCAGTGAAGGTTGTGTGACAACTTTCACAGATAAAGCTTGGAAGGTCACCAAAGGAGCCCCGATAATAGAAAAAGGCGAAAAGGTTGGTACATTGTATTTATGCAATGGTATTTCTAACTCTGTTAATGCTTTAACTTCCAAAGGAGGAAATGTAGCATTATGGCATGATAGGCTCAAACACATGAGTGAGAAGGGGATGAAGATTCTTCACTCAAGGAATTTGTTGCCAGGTTTGAATAATGTTGATTTGGACTTCTGTGAGAATTGCGTTTATGGAAAATAGAAGAGAGTCAAATTTCTCAAAGTTGAGAAAGAAAGGAAGAGCGAAAAAATAGAGCTTGTGCATACAGATGTATGGGGACTTGCTCAGGTATCATCTCTCGGTGGCTCTCGTTATTATGTTACTTTTATTGATGATGCAACTAGAAAAAGTTTGATTTATTGTATTAAGAATAAATCTGATGTATTTGATACTTTCAAGAAATGGAAAGCTTTGGTTGAGATTGAGACAGGAAAAAAATTAAAGTGTCTCAGATCAGACAATGGAGGTGAATATTGCAGCAAAGAATTTGATAGGTATTGTTCAAAGCATGGAATTTGCGGAGAGAGGATAGTCCCAAGAACACCACAAGAAAATGGTGTGACAGAAAGGATCAACAGAAAAATCATGGAGAGTGCAAGGTGCATGAGA
This sequence comes from Pinus tabuliformis, assembly GCA_031772625.1. Taxonomy (NCBI): domain Eukaryota; kingdom Viridiplantae; phylum Streptophyta; class Pinopsida; order Pinales; family Pinaceae; genus Pinus; species Pinus tabuliformis. Next base: position 162,521,178 of record CM062808.1, read on the forward strand.
TTGCATGCAGGATTGCGTTTACAATTTTGGGCAGATGTTGTAGATACTACTGTTTATCTAATAAACAGAGGGCCTTCAAGTTCCTTGGATGGTGGTGTTTCGAAGGAAGCATGGATAGGTAAAAAGGTAAACTACTCTTTTTTAAAGCCTTTTGGTTATGAGGCATTTGTCCATATCAATAAAGAAAATAGAATAAAGCTTGAGGCAAAATCAAAGAAATGTACCTTTATTGGATATGGTGTTAATAATTTTGGTTATCACTTATATGATTATGAAAATCACAAAATCGTTAGGAGCAAAGATGTAATATTCAATGAAAAGGTTTGTATAAGAATCAGTTGCAAGAAAAGAAACAGGAAAAAGAAAACAACGAATACATAGTTCTTGATGAGATCACTGAAAAGGTAAAGGTGCTTGAAAATAATAATAATCAACAACCACAACAACAACAACCACCACAATAGCAACAAGCACCCCAAACACCTAAAAGTGGTGTTAGAAGATCTACCAGGATAAGTAAACCCCCTGAACAATAATCTCCTTCATTATATTATTTATTGTTGACTGATTCTGGTGAACATGAATGTTATGAAGAAGCAATGCAGGTTGAAAGAAGGAAGAAGTGGGAGGTAGCCATGGAAGAAGAGATGGACTCCTTAATGCATAACCAAACTTGGGACTTATTCAGGTTGCCTGCAGGAAAAACTACATTGAAGAATAAATGGGTTTACAGGCTAAAGGAAGAAGATGGAGGAAAACAAAGGTACAAAGCTAGACTTGTGGTGAAGGGGTTTGCACAGAAGAAAGGTATTGATTTTGATGAAATATTTTCTCCTGTTGTTAAAATGACTTCAATCAGAACTATTTTAAGTCTAGTAGTAGTTGAAGATTTGCATCTTGAGCAGTTAGATGTAAAGAAAGCCTTTCTCCATGGGGATTTGGAGGAAGAGATATATATGCAGTAGCCACAAGGATATGAGGTAAAAGGGAAGGAGAAACTAGTGTGCAGGTTGAAGAAGAGCTTGTATGGATTAAAACAGGCTCCAAGGTAGTGGTATCTAATATTTGATAAGTTTATGTCTGAACAAGGTTACACTAGATGTCACTCTGATCATTGTGTTTATCTGAAAATAAAAAATGATGGCAGCTATATTATATTGTTATTGTATGTAGATGACATGCTTGTTGTAGGGTATAACATGCAGGAAATAAATGTGCTCAAAAAAAAATTGGCAAATTCATTTGCAATGAAGGATTTGGGAGCTGCAAAACAAATCCTTGGTATGAGAATAACTAGAGATAGGAAAAATCGCAAACTAACATTGTTTGAAAAGATTTAATATGCACAATGTAAAACCAATTAGTACACCTTTTGCTAGCCATTTCAAAGTTAGTAAGGAAATGTGCCCAAAAACCCAAGAAGACATGGATTATATGTCTAAAGTTCCATATGCATTAGTACTTGGAAGCTTAATGTATGCAGTGGTCTGCACAAGCCCTGATATTGTACATGCAGTGGGAGTTGTAAGCAGGAACATGAACAATCCAGGAAAGGAACAATGGATGGCAGTAAAATGGATTCTCAGATATTTGAAAGGTACCACAAATCAAGCATTATGCTTTGGTGGTTCAAACATTTCTCTACATGGATATGTTGATGCAGATATGGCAGGTGACAGAGATAACAGGAGGAACATTGCAGGATATGTATTTACTATAGGTGGAACAGCTATCAGTTGGGTTTCAAAAATCCAAAGTGTTATTGCACTTTCAACAACAGAAGCAGAGTATGTTGCTGCTACAGAGGCTAGTAAAGAAATGATTTGGTTAGAAAGGTTTATGGGTGAATTTGGTAAGGAGCATGATATGGGCACATTATACAATGATAGCCAAAGTGCCATTCATCTTGCAAAGAACTCACCATTTCATTCCAGGACTAAACACATACAGCTCAAGTACCATTTCATATGATTAGTGTTGGAAGATGGAGAGTTGAAGCTGGAAAAGATACACAGTGGCCAGAATCCTGCAGATATGCTAACAAAAGTTGTAACCAGGGAGAAACTAAGAATATGCTCAATTTCAATTGGCCTTCAAGGATGACGATGAAGATGAGAAATAGCCAGGTCCAAAGAGGAGTCATTGTCCAGAAAATGAAGCAGCGATGGAGTTGCTACAATCATTCTCCAAGTGGGAGATTGTTGGGTGTGGAGTATGATTATATAGAGGTCTTTGTTTCAGCCGGATGTATACCCCAGGAAGTTTGTACACCCCTCCACGAGGGGGGGTGCGGGGGGGACTTGTCCCTCCCACGGGGGTTTGGGGGGGGGCGATCCCCCCTGGCTAGGGGGTTACGGGGCCAGCGGTCCCCCGGCGGGGGTTTCGGGGGCAGTGCCCCCGGAGCTAAAAGTAAATGTAAAATTGCCATGTAAAAGTATAGTAATTTCTAGTCAATCTGTGTCATTCATTAGGTGGATGATCTGACGGTAGAACTTATGTTTAGTTTAGGGTTTTTTTCCCTAGAAGGAAACCCCTCTCTTTATATGAGGGAATTGTATTGAGGCTGTGTAATAGATGTGCATTCTTTGAGTGAGAAATAGAGAGGTGAGATTGTGATAGAAAACAGAGGATATTACAGTGGATCTGCTGTAGGTTGTGTCTCTTCATTTTGTTGGATAATAGAAAGGAAGGACTGGTTGTTCATGGTGGACGTAGCACAAACTGGGTGAACCACGTATATATGTGTCTCTCTGGTTTTATGTGTTTTTCTGTGTTTATATTTATGCAATATTCTATGTGTTCCATTGCTTTGTAATATATAATTTTCTAACATTTATGTCAATAGAGTGAATGGGGATGGTCACTTTGCTATGTAGTCTAATGAGTGTTTATTACAGATTTTTTGGACACTTTTGAACAAGGACTAGGAATTTATGAGCAAAATGATAGCCAAATTCAAGGAAATAGAGATGAGGACTTATAGGAGGGGTGTCTCATTCATTAATGACCCCTTCTTCGAATTCTTCATCAACAGCTCGGAGTACAACGGCCCACATTGATGATTCCAAGGGGCAGCCGAGCAAGCCAAGTAGGGCTACTGTTATCTTCAGTTCTAGGCAGCCGAGTTCCTTAAGTTTAGGAGGATTGTTGGGAGTCCCCACTTGTATAAATAAGAAGGCTTCAAGCCTCAGTGGGTTAGCCATTTCATAGTATATTTTCGCACTTTTGTGCAGCCTTGTCCTTAGCTCATTTTCAAGCTCTTTTTGAAGGCAATTTTGTGATGTAACTGCTATTTTTTGATAAACGAAGATGAACCAAGTTTTGAACCAACACTAATATTTTCTAGAGGACTGAAGCTCTTGGGTTAGGGCCCAACCCAAGTTCCCAGCACCTCCTTTGTGTATTAATATGCTTTTGCTTGCATTCATAAAATAATTTCTGTTGTTTAGGTTAATCTTGGTTTGTTAAATTAGGTTTCTTTTGATGGTTAGAATAGTTGTCTTTTGCTTCAAGTTGCTTAAGTAGTTTGCTGCAATAACAAAAAAAGATCCAAAAAGGCCACCAGCAGGTGTTGATCTCCTTTCTCCCTCCTTGGGACCATGATTTGAGGTCAAGGCACTACTGTTGCCACCAAAAACACAGTTTTTTCTCTTCCAATGCAACTGCTAGTGTGATATTTCGAGTTGGAGAAGTTGGTATCAGTTTGGATTCACATGCTTAGATCATTTCACATTCATTTACCATGGTTTTCTCACATAATTTTCTGTCCATAAATTATTGTTCGACATTTTTCTAGTTTTAGGTCAGAATTAGGTTAAGATAGACAAAACTCTGTTTTTCAGTTCTTTCTTTGGTCAGCTTTGAGAAATAAGTGTGCAGCTCTCTTGTATAAAATTCTAGCTTATCATTCCTACCTAACATAGCCTACACTAGTTCATCTCTCAAGATTTCCCCACTCATTTGCCACATTTCGCTAATCTGCCCTAATTTCTGTGTTTTTTCACAAAGTTGCTTTCTTGCCCTTCGAACAAATCCAACCATCTCCTTCATTCCTGATCCTCATTGACAAAGTTCTAGACCCCTCAGCACCTTCATCCAGCTTCATTTCCCCTTTCCCATCATTTTTCCACCTTCAAATCTCCAAAAACCACTTTCAGCCTCCTCCTATACAACTTCCTGTAGATCCCCTACAACCTCCTGTAGAAGTTCTTGCGAGTGATTTTTCGAAATCTGATCGCAATGGAAGTCTCCATAAGGGTACTAGGGACTTCTTAGGACCTTTCCACACCTTCCTCACCTTCTGCAAAAGCCGACTCCATCTTCCTTTGCCACCAAACCTTTGCATAGTCACAACCAATCAAATCACAAGCATAATAATTCCACATAAAAATACCTAAAAGTACAAAAAGATGATTTCGTCTCATTTATTTTCAGAAGTATCTTGAATAAATGCAATTTACCTTTTCAGTAGTCAATGGCACTCATTTCATTAGTTTCCATCTATTTTCTTGCAAAAGTAGGGTTAGTGGGTAAATTAGGGTTTGCGTTCCATTTCAGTTTTCATTCTCTTTCTGCAAGTAAAATAGCCCCTGGAGAATTAGTTTCCTTTCATCATAGTTAAAGCTTCTTCTAAGAATTCATAGAAGTTGTCTTAATCTCCTAGCGAACTTGTGCTAGCTGATCAAGTGACAGCCTGCAGTAAGAGCTAGTACTTGTGCATACAACACCATTGCTTCCAAGCTTGTTACGTACTACTGGGTTGATAAAAGTAAAGAAGAAAGCCCCAGGAGTTGTAGCATTATTGCTACAATACTAGAGCTCACCACTCCTTTTGGCGTCGTTGCCCATGAAGCATCAGAGTATTTTGTGATTACTACTTTTCTTCTATTTTCTACTGCAACATTCTGCTAAGTAGTTTATTTCAGCAAGAGTATAGTAGTTGTTTCCTTCCAATTCTGCAATTTCATTTCAGCAAGCGTAGATTAGAAATTTCCTGCTTTCATTTCAATTCTGCAATTTCATTTCATCAAGCGTAGATTAGAAATTTCCTGCTTTCATTTCAACTTTGTAATTTCATTGCAGCAAGCATAGATTAGGCATTTCCTACTTTCATTTCAATTCTTCAATTTCATTTCAGCAAAGTAGATTAGTCATCTCTCACTTTCATTTCAATTCTACAATTTTCATTTCAGCAAGGTTTATTTCAGTTGGTTGCAATTTTTTATTCAATCCATTTCAGTTTTGCAGGTACAAGCAAAAAAAATAAAAAGAGATTTCCTTTCATGCCTCATAGGAACAGAAACAATTCAAGAAAATTCCTACCTACAGCCCCACCACATCACCGAGTCACTCTTCTCTCTTCTTTGGTGGCAGTGATCTAGAAGAACCTATAGGTGAACCTCCATAGATATACAAAGATCCTATAACAGAAGAAGAGCAAGAAACCATTCCTCCTGAGACCATGGCTGAAAACAGAAACGTTAGAGGAAATGGGGAAAGAATAGAAGGTGCCTTTCCTATCCGAGAGACCAATGGGGACACAAAAATGAAAAGCATAAGCCCTTCAGCCTTACCTCACTTCCATGGATTGACTACTGAAGATCCTAATACCTTCTTGTTTGAATTTGTTTTTCTCTGTCGAACATATGACTATGCAGAAGACGAGCAGAAGTTGAAACTATTTCCTTCCACCCTCAAGGATGCAGCCTTGTGTTGGTTCATGGGGTTACCTAGAAATAGTATCACAACTTGGGCTCAGATGCAGCAAGCCTTTAACAACAAATACCGGGACTACTGTAGGTCAAAGGATACCAAGGAAGAAATCTTCTGAATGACCATGGGAAGTGATGAATCTTTAGAAGACTATGAAGAAAGGTTTCAACTCAGTTATAAAAGGGCCAGGTGCACACTTGACCCCAAATCTCTGAAGTTGGTTCTGCTTAGAGGAGTCCCTGAAGACCTTCTAGATACCCTCCATTTGCTAGCTGGGGGAGACATCTACCAACTACCTTATGATGACATAAAGACTGTGTTTAGAAACCATTCTAGGTCAGCTAGAAAGAGAGGTAGGGGAAGTCAACCTTTAGCCAGTACATCCTCATCTAGTTCATCCCTTAGAAACAAACTTGAGAATCATCTAGAAGATTTCAAGAGCGAGGTGACGCAGACTCTTGTCATGCAAATGGATACCTTGCATATCAAAATGAAACAAGAGGAAGCCGAGAGGGCTTTGGTCATATTTTGTCCTAGGTGCACTAGAAAGCATCCTAGGAACGAATGTCCATTACACTCTATAGAAGTGTGTTTAGTCTATGAAGAAGACCATCCTATGAATTAGTGCCCTTCCTTGCCCAGAATCAAAACTGCATATCAAGGGGCTGAAGGAGCCACTGAACCACTCTATTTCATGAACCAAAGGAGGCCACATGGACCCAGACCTTACCAGCACGGAATGCAAGGGACATCCCAGAACTATTACAACCCCAATCAAGCCACTTCCATGCCTTCTTGGAGCCCCCTGCTCATCCTTCCTGGTCCACGCCCCCTCCTTGGTAATATCCTCCTCAATACCAAGCTCCGCTAGTTGCTCCTTTGTTTCACCTTTATGCTCCGCCACAGCCTCAGTGGAATGCACCTTATCAGGGATGGAGGCCCCAGTACAACTCTCCTCCCACTCTTCTGCCTCCACCACCTACTCAGCCACAACCATTAGCTCCTGCACCACCAAGACAACCCCAAATACCTACTCAACTAAACCCGAACCCTAACAACAGACAGACCCAACAGGTATATAGTGGAGAAACATCAAGCCCGACCTATGCTGTGGAGATTTAGGAGATTAACCTATAATCTAGGAAGGTTCTCCCAGATATCCAACCTCCTCCTAAGGAGGATGAGGAAGAAAAATAGGAAAGTGAACCGAAATTCACTCCACCCTTTCCTGAGAGACTAACTGGAACCACACAACCGACCCCAGAAGAAACTGAACTTCTGAGATAATTGAAACAGTTATTTGTAAATATACCGCTTCTCCAAGCCATAAAGGATGTGTCTATATACAACAAGATGATCAAGGACAAGTGCTTCAGGCACCCAGTCAGGCACAAGAGAGATGCCCCAACTATCAATGTGATAGGACAACTATTCGACTTGATGTTGGGGCAGGTAATCTGTCCGAAATATCTAGATCCTAGGAGTCCTATAGTCAATGCCACATCAATGGCACCGTAATCCCCCACACCTTCAGGGTTCCCTAAGAGAGACCTCAACGGTACTGTAGTTATTAGACCGATCCACCGTGACCCCTGAGGGGATTGTGGAATATGTGATGGTCTCCATTGATTCCTGGGAGTACCCTGCTAATTTCCTGGTTCTCCAGCCAAGGGCAAATCTCACTGGGTATGTTATAGACATTTTTGTGCTTTACAGAATTGAGCATGAAATGTCCATAATCTAAGGGATCCAAAGTCCCTAAACATGTTGTTCCTACCCCTAGAGGAACAAGGCTAACAAACCACAGCAATTCACAGAAGTTCTCCACCAGAAACTGCTCAAAAACAAGTCAATTCAGGTTCATGTCAATGGCTCCACTGGCTGTCTGCGCTGAATGTCAAAGCCAACGCTGGCTACCTGCGCTAAATGTCAAAACCAACACTGGCTACCTGCACTGAGCGAGAGTGGACATGTGGCAAGCTCATTTCTCAAGGTGTCAAAACCCAGGAAGCTTCCAAAATGACACTTGTCTCAGGGAATTCGACTTTGATGAGTAAGAGGTTCCAAATCTCCAAGTGGAAGCAAGAACCTCCAAGTGGAATCAAGAACTGACAGAGGGAGAGGACACTAGTCAGATCTCAAGCTGACTCATCCTCTCTCCAAACATCTATATATGGATCTCTCCTCCATGAGATCTAAAGGCTGGAATTTTGTTATTGCAAAGAATTGTTGTTGGTTTGAGATTGGAATCATTGGGTGCTTAATGCTTTGAAAGGAGGTGAAGATAGGAATTCCATTTTGCTGGGAAGGAGATGCTGGATTGGAGCCATCTTGGTTGTATCTCTTCCTGAACCTTGTTATTCATCAATAAAGCTATCTTGGCTTCTCCTATATACTGGTGTATCTTTGATGAATGGTTGCATTAGTATGTTTAGTTTATTTCTAATCCTGAACTAGTTATGAATATGAATCTATGTCTTTGTGTAGCGTTCTTCTCTTGTGATCTTGCAGAGACCTTGAAGCTGGGCGAGAAAGAAGGCAAGTAGCTAGGAACTCCCAAAGAAAAGAGGAACTGGATCGAGGGACAAACGGAAGACACCGGTTAGTCCATCCATCTCTCTTCATTCTTAATTCATAACGGAAGAATACTAGAATAGCTGTCTCTGTTTGTTGCTAAGGCACTGTCACACCTTAGGTGGATAGGATCGTCCTGCATAGGCATTTTTCCCCACAACAAATTGGCGACTCTGCTGGGGAGATCTGTTTAGTCATTTTATTTGTGTTTCTATCATTGTTTGTTTCATAGACTCAACGGCAACAATCGAACTGCTTCTGTTATTCTCAGTTGCAAAGTAGACAGTTGCTGCTTTGATCCAATCACTGGATTTGTCTATGACCTGAACAATGGACTCACAAATGATTTGATGATCCTTTGTGATAGATCTTAGTACCCCCTCAAAGCATCCCTTTAATTGTACCTTGCTTGTTGCTTTTATTTGGCCTGAAACAGTGGATTAATTAGCAATCTGTGACCCAGAACCCAGTGAGAAACTCTCGTTTCTCCTTCAGCGCGACCCCTGTGAAGGGATTCTGCATTTCAACGCAGGTCCCGTGAAGGCCACCTGCGCTGAATGTCAAAACCCCAGTGTTGAGGTTGCGCTGATCCAGTTTGGCCTTGTGCAGCTGGGGTTCTCTGCTCTGTTTTGCCCTATTTTGATCTCTGTTTTTTGCAGCCTGTAACCAGCATAGGTACCAGTCTGATAACTCCTTTTCTCTGCTTAAATTCCACCTCCTTTTGTACAAAAAGATTGTGAGTGTTTTTATGTGTTTGTGGCGTCATTTACAGTTTTCCTTTGCATGAGTGAAATAATCATCCTGTAGCCCTTGATTCAGATCTGTTGATTGTGATCTTAGGAGAGAGTTCATTGGTTGTTTACAGTTGATTATACATTTGCTTTTGCTTATTGGTTTGAGTTTGTCTCTTTTAAGTGTCGAAACAAGTGTTCATTTCGAAAGTCGTAAAGTGTTGTAATCTCTTCTACCCTTTCAGATTTCGAAAAAGTAAACTTGTTTGTATTTGTCATTTCAAAGCAAATTCAAAGTTGTACAAAAAGCTTTCTTTGTAGGCATCAATACTAAGAAAGCGGAAAACAAACACCTGCATTGTGCATTTGCATTTTGATAGTTTGCATGCTTGATTTAAGAAAAGTGCATTAGAGTGTGCTGATTGCTCTTTGAGAAAAGATGGTGTCTTTCTTTTCCCTTGGTAGCTAGGATTTTCAAGGTTGAAAAGATATAAAGCTTGCTTATCATCTTTAGAATGCATTTAAGAATTGTATCTTACATCTCGTGGTGATCTAGAAAGGCAAACTTCTAAAAAGATCAACTTAAAATAAACTGAATGAACTTAACAACGCTTTGCAACATAACGCACAACATAGAGGTCTAGGCTAGAGACGTGTTTCGGCGTCGTAAAGCCTGGTGACTGTCGATCTCGTTGAAGATGGGTGATTCCTCCTGAGGGACGATAGCGCCAGTACGGATTGTGCTCCCACGTACCGTCGCGTATATATTGGGAGACCCCTATAGGAATATAACCTTTATCCTTAGGAAGCCGTGTCGGCCACCCTACTGATCGCAATGCACTAAACACAGCATTCAGGAAGATCGACTGCCCGTACCCTAAAAAGTATTCTGCAGTTTTGCGAAAAGTTTGGCACAACCTCTGCCTAGAACTCCAGAGCAGTTCCTTTTGGCCTTTTTCAGACTCTATAACAGAAAAAGTCCATCCGAGCATTTGTCACTTCGGGCTCGTTAAAACATCGAAGGAGACTAGAGTCATCTTTAGCTTTTTCTTGACTCTTTAAAATTGAAAAAGCAAGTTGTGTCTAAGCATCGTTAAAATTTATTTTAAATGGAATAATCATCACCTTTCCCTAGTTGATCTTCGAAGATAGTCTACCTTCATCACAAAGTTCTTGTAGAATCGCTAGGAAATCTTTTGGATAGACTAAATATGTCTGAACAACCGTCGACATCCAGAACTGTGTCATCCGACACAGCAACGGCAGAGCCTCCTGCCGCTACTCCAACGATGTTCGCTGGTATACCATCTGTCCCGGCAAATTGTCAACAACAAGCTAGAGTCCAATCAGAGACTGCTTCGACGACATGGTTAGTTCCTATTTCTTCATCCGGATTATCATCTGGTATTTCTTATGTTGAAACTCAACAAATTGATCCAATGTGTCTTCAAAGGCCAATCTATCCTTTAAATACTGGATTGCCACCATATGGAGGGCAGTATGCCTTTTCATTGTTTCCCCCCGGAGAACAACCATATGAGAGTTTACAACAAAGTTCAGGTCAAACTGGAATTACATCCAGCGGATGGGTACCGATACTGCCTCAGCAACCAAGGGTTGCATATTCAATGCAACCAGTCCACCCTGTGTCGAATGTTGCCACTATACCTGGCATGGTGATTGCGTCGCAAGTACAAGCGCTACCTATTGTATGTCAACCCCAAGTTTCTCAGGTTGCCATACAACATCCTCTTGTCTCGACAACTCAATCACAACCTCCGGTTAGTGCCTCCTTATCTGGAGCGACTCAGGCTCAAACAAGTACTATGACTCCTCATCTTGGTCAATCATCCAGTATTGGACAACAGCAAATGGTCCAACAACCAGAGCTGATTCAAACTCATCAACCCCCATTCCAGCAATCATATTGAGGACCTGAGCAACAAGTCTTTGTAAGTAATGGGCAATCGCATTTAGAAAGCGGTTACCAACAACCATATTATAATGGTTATGCCCATCAACCTTGTCAAAGTTGCCAGCATCAAATACATTATGCTGGTATGCAAAGACCCACTGCTCAGGCGATTCCATCTTATCCTGGGTATGCTTCGCCTAACCTGAATCAACAGTTGCCCTTTATGGCAACTCTAGAATTACCAGATCTAAATCGGCTGACAAATGATCCAATTACTTATGCCCCTTGGTGGCCAGCGATTCCGCATAAACTTCCGTCAGATATTCCTAAATTTAATGGAAATCCGGGTGAAGATCCGTCGAATCATGTGATGACCTTTCATCTGTGGTGTTCATCGAACACCCTAAATGATGATTCGATTAGGCTTCGCCTTTTTCAGAGGACGTTAACTGGTCCGGCAGCAAAATGGTATATCGAATTGCCCAGAGCTTCATTCGACAACTTCAGTACCCTAGCCATGACTTTCTTAACCCATTTTCAATTACCCATAAGGTATGAAATGGGAACGGAACTCCTAACCAACTTCAAACAGACAACGGCCACTCACATATCTGATCATATACATGAGTGGCGACATCGTTGTAGGATGGTAAAAATGTACGTTCCCGATCAGCTATTAGCTGAATGGTTTATCAAGTCATTACTTCCTGCCATCACAGAAGATGTGGCAAAGGGGGGAGTCGTAACGGAAGAGCAAGTCATCGCTCGTGCGCAATATCTGGACTTGGTTTACACTCAGTCCGGCACGCTCTACGACAAAATACCTGATGCCCCTAGACCAGAATTCTCAATTCCTCCTCCTCCTAAATCAAACAATGACTCTCATGCCGGCGATGGCGTGATTGGCACAACAGACATGAAATCGAAAAAGGCTATATCTAAAAAGGCCCGTAAGATTTCCGGTCAAAATGCAAATGAGGAACTTCTTGCCTCGGAAGTAAGTGCCGTGTCGGACGATAAGGGAAAACAACTGAAGCAACCAGGGGCAAGAAGAAAAAGAAAGGGAGAAAAAGGAAACCACCAGCGGGGTGTCATATATGCGATGAGGATCATTGGACAGCAGATTGTCCATACAAAGCTGAGCTTAAAAGATTCTTTAAGAGTTCAAAAACCTTAGCTGTGTTGACTGATCCGTTTCCAAGCCCGGGAACTGAACTGGTTGCTAATCAAAATGCTTCTCGATCCCAAGTGCTTATGTTGTCTGTATCAAAGCAGCAAAATGATGCTTCGACGAGGAATAAAGATTACAGGAATCCAAAGCTGTCGAACAACAAGGCTAATGAACAACCTAGTAGTTCGACAACAACTTTGACCGAAGTTGTGCACCCATCATTCCTGAGCCAATGATAAAGTCGCAAAAGGGAGCAGTACACAAATTGACATTTAATCCTTGTGCGAAAATAGCACAGATAGAGGACCTGGCCCAATCGCCGTCCGCTATGTCGACACTCGAGGTACCGTAAAATTGCTTCTCCCAAAAGCAAGCTTTATTATCAACAATAGGTGGGATTGACCCAATGGATTCCAATCTTGTGGCCTTTGATCATAAAGGATATGACCCTCAGTTACCAGCTCAACCAGCTTTCCTTATTCAAGTGAAAGCCCTCAACAAAACTGTTCATCGAACAATTATTGATGAGGGGGCATCTACATGCATTATGTCGATGAGTTGCTGCAAAACTTTAGGATCTCCAACCTTGTCGCGATCTTCGACGACATTAAAAGCATTCAACGGAAGGACATATACCCCATATGGTATCCTAAGTAACTTGAAAGTTGAACTAGGAGGGAAAACAGTAGAAATAGATGTTGAAGTCATCGATGGCAATCTTGATTACAACATCCTACTAGGAAGACCGTGGATCTACGCCATGGCCGCAGTTGTGTCGACCTACTTCAGGAAGATTGCATTTCCCTTCCAAGGAGGAATTACAATCATCGACCAACAAACTTTTCTCCCCAACAGTTCACAAGTTACGGGAAGCATTCCAATGATCCATGGAAGTAATCATTCGCTCCAAAATATCGGAGTAGGTCTCCTAAAAGACCCTGCCTTAATGGGTACTTTTTCCCTACCGCCTCAGAGTAATCTGGCAGAAGTGGCCACAGTGGAATATGAAACCTTCTATATCTAATGGATTTGGACTCCGAGGACGGTTCTTATCTTGTGTCAACCTCGTTAAAAAATGAAACAAAGAGTCATGAGGATAGTTCATTTACTGTGTCAACCTCATTAAAAAAAATAAAATGAAACAAATCCCCTTTTCAAATCTCAAAGGTAACCTTCATTCCAACCACCGAGTTGAATGCAATGAAGCTTGGGGGGCATGCACCTCGATTTGCGTTATTATGCTGGGGGCATGCAAACTTATATTCGAGCAGTTTTAGCACACAGTTCATGCTCGTTAAAAAATAAACGCAAGATCCGAGCAGTTTTAACGCGGACTTCATGCTCGTTAAAAAATAAACATAAGCAATGAGCAAATGTTTCCACCAGTGTTTAAGCTCATTTTAAAATAAGAAATGAACCTCTACCCGGTAAATAACCACTGTGAATGTAACCTCATCAACCATTAAAGCCTTGGTCGTGTTTGCACCGTCACCTCCACTTTTCATTTGGCCGATCGTTCACCTCCATATGATTGTTTACCCTTTTTGAGGAACAGCTGCGAAGAGTGATTTCACCTAGCCATCCTTGTGACACTGCCATGATTGGAAAATTCCAACCTGTACCTGGAATCAGCTGCTAACCCTGTTTATCACTCGTTCCTCGAAAGACGAGTCTTCTTTAAGCTCTTTTCAACTGACTCGTAAAATATGAAAAGATTGCCGAGTCCTTGGCCTTCCAGCTCATTAAAGGGACAGGAAGTGCTATCCCTCCTCTAGATTTTAATATTTTTGGACCTGAGGGATTATTGCACAAAAAGATCGAGCGCTTGTTTTGTTCGGCTTGTTAAAACTATCGAAAACTCATCCCTTTTGTATTGTTTTATACTTTTTCGGACTTAAGGGATTAGATGGCGAAAAAGGAATTTTGGAGTTAACTTTCTGTACCTTTTCAGACTCTCTAAAAATGAAAAGGACCGAGTTATCCTTCTCGTTAGACTCGTTAAAATCATTAAATAGCGACAAACTTGTCTCTAGACGAGAACGAGTTTCACTATCGCTAGGCTCGTTAAAACATAGCGATGGGCTTGCCCGAAGGGCAGGTTATAGAACAAGCATATGTTATCCTCCTCAAGCTTGACAAAAATAAAGAGGTACTGGTCAGCAATGACTGGGAAAAAATTGGGAGAAACTCAAGAAAACTTTGATGGTAGCAAGTCGCTCTTGAACATGACACTTTTCTTCCGTGCCACAATCGGGTTGGGTTGTTTCATTCACCGGTCACATCACCATGGTCTCGCCATACCATCCATTTTGATCCATCGCATCAGTGTCGCCATATGTTCAAGAGAAGTCGTTCAGAAAAGTCAACCGTGTCCCATCCATTGCCATACATTATCCTTCATCCTTTCATGACCGCCACCCTGAATCATGTGTCACAGGTCGTTTTCACCTCCATCAAAATCATTAGCTCCGTTCCGTGTCACTGATGTGAGATACATTAAGGCCCTCCTTTGACGGATCACTTCTTGTCGACATCAGCTCATTATCCAGGAAGTTGATCTAGGAACACCCCCTTCAGTACTTTGAAGCTTGCATGCCTCAATGGCAAGTTTCTCACTTCCGGCGACAGGTATACATCAATGACCTTCGACCAAAAGATTTTGCGTGGTGTTCGACGCCAAGTCCTTTATTCACACCACGTGATTTGTACTGCAGTACCTTGAGGGTCATTATCATTATCGGTGATTCCTCTCGCGCTTGTTAACGGTTTACCTCATTGACCGGTAATCAAGCGATGTCTTTCCATGTTCGACTTCAGAACACTTCTCACATGGATCGACTTGTACTTAGAGTAAAGATCGAACGAGTTTGAAGACCCCGGATCTAGTTTCATCCATCCGGGCTGCGATATATATTCAGGAAAGATAAAGACATTGACATGTACATCATTGCAGCAGATGATCATCCTACCCAAAGGATGATAATTTCATCAAAATTATCAGTCTACCATCAGACGATTGTCTGTTCTATGTACAGAAAAATGAATTTATAAAGCTGAGCATGGGAATGCCCACCTCAGCTAGATCATGAAAGCAGTATGAAAATAATGTATTGTATTGTATCTTATTACAGGTCTCCTCCCAGCATTGGATGAACTTCGGATCCTCCTGGATAAAGCATTTCACCCGATAAATGGCCTCATACTTTAGGGGGCAACTGTTATAGCCATTTTTGTGCCTTACAGCATTGAGCATGAAATGTCCATAATCTAAGGGATCCAAAGTCCCTAAACATGTTGTTCCTACCCCTAGAGGAACAAGGCTAACAAACCACAGCAATTCACAGAAGTTCTCCACCAGAAACTGCTCAAAAACAAGTCAATTCAGGATCATGTCAATGGCTCCACTGGTTGTCTGTGCTGAATGTCAAAGCCAACACTGGCTACCTGCGCTGAATGTCAAAGCCAACACTGGCTACCTGCGTTGAGCGAGAGTGGACATCTGGCAAGCTCATTTCTCAAGGTGTCAAAACCCAGGAAGCTTCCAAAATGACACTTGTCTCAGGGAATTCGACTTTGATGAGTAAGAGGTTCCAAATCTCCAAGTGGAAGCAAGAACCTCCAAGTGGAATCAAGAACTGACAGAGGGAGAGGACACTAGTCAGATCTCAAGATGACTCATCCTCTCTCCAAACATCTATAAATGGATCTCTCCTCCATGAGATCTAAAGGCTGGAATTTTGTTATTGCAAAGAATTGTTGTTGGTTTGAGATTGGAATCATTGGGTGCTTAATGCTTTGAAAGGAGGTGAAGATAGGAATTCCATTTTGCTGGGAAGGAGATGCTGGATTGGAGCCATCTTGGTTGTGTCTCTTCCTGAACCTTGTTATTCATCAATAAAGCTATCTTGGTTTCTCCTATATACTGGTGTATCTTTGATGAATGGTTGCATTAGTATGTTTAGTTTATTTCTAATCCTGAACTAGTTATGAATATGAATCTATGTCTTTGTGTAGCATTCTTCTCTTGTGATCTTGCAGAGACCTTGAAGCTGGGCGAGCAAGAAGGCAAGTAGCTGGGAACTCCCAAAGAAAAGAGGAACCGGATCGAGGGACAAACGGAAGACACCGGTTAGTCCATCCATCTCTCTTCATTCTTAATTCATAAAGGAAGAATACTAGAATAGCTGTCTCTGTTTGTTGCTAAGGCACTGTCACACCTTAGGTGGATAGGATCGTCTTGCATAGGCATTTTTCCCCACAACAGGGTATGCTCTCATTCTGGGAAGGCCTTGGTTGGCTACTGCAGATGCCTACATCAGTTGTCGAGCTAGGAACATGACAATCAAGAATGGGCATATGTCCAAATAGCTAGTCCTCTATCCTCCGGCCCAACCTCTGCTAGAACATGATTTACCTCTCTAGTTTGAGGAGGAAGATGAGGATGAAGTCTATTCCACACCATTGTGTATAGCAGAGGCTACCATGGGGGGTCCACAAACCAAGGATGATCTTATTGAGAACTTGATTTAGAATCCACCCCCCAGTGTGTTGCCATTAGAAGAGATGGTGGAAGAAACCCAAGCCAATCCTTTAGTTGATCTCTGCATGGCTGATCCAACCTCTCTCTGAGTTAAGAATGTGGAATTCGGCCCAGAAAAAACCTTGAATATCAACTCATCCCTATCCACCTTTCAGGAGAAAGAACTATGTAGCTTATTGAACAATCACTTGGGATGCTTTTGATTGGAGCTATAAGGAGATGAAGGGAGTCCAACCTTCAGTCTGTAGTCATCACATTTACATTAAAGAAGATTGTAAACCAGTCAGGCAACCTCAAAGGAGGATGAATCCAGCCCTTAAGGACATTGTCAAAGAAGAACTGCAAAATTTGTTGGACATAGGATTCATCTATCCCATCTCTAACAGTGAATGGGTTTCTCCTTTGGTGTTAGTGCCAAAGAAAAATGGAAAGTGGAGAATTGGTGTAGATTATCGGGATAAAAACAAGGCCACCAAGAAGGACCATTTCCCTTTGCCTTTCATAGATCAAGTGTTAGATGGCCTAGCGGGGAAGAAGTTCTTCTCTTTCCTAGATGGGTTTAGTGGGTACAACTAGATCCAAATCAGCCCAAAAGACCAAGATAGGACCACTTTCACTTGTCCTGGAGTACTTTTGCCTACCAGGTCCTTCTTTTGGGTTATGCAATGCTCCTGCCACTTTCTAGAGAGCAGTACTAAGCATATTTGCTGAACTGGTGCATGGTTCAGTGGAAATCTATATGGATGACTTTACCCCTTATGGTTCTAACTTCCAGGAAGCTTTGACTAACTTGGGAAAAGTTTTAGCCAAGTGTATCGAAATGAACCTGTCCCTCAGTCCTGAAAAATGTGAATTCCTGATGATTGAAGGGACCGTGCTAGGTCATACAATTTCTCAACAAGGATTACAGGTGGATCCCAACAAGATTCCTATCATCCAAAGGGTTCCACCTCCTCAAAAGGTAAGAAATGTTCAGAGTTTTCTAGGCTTAGCATGGTATTATAGAAGATTCATTAAGGATTTTAGTAAGCTAGCCTCTCCATTATTTGGTCTTTTGGGAAAATATGTTGAGTTCATATCGACTGACAACTGTCATGAGGCTCTGGATGACTTGAAAGGTAAGCTGGTAACTGCCCCAATTTTGAGAGGCCCAAACTGGGCCCCACCTTTCAACATTCACACAGATGCCTCAAAAAAAGCGATAGGAGTAGCCTTAGGGAAAGTTGAGGAGAAGCTGCCTTATGCCATATATTTTGTCAGTAGAAACCTGTCCAAGGCCGAACTAGACTACACTGTAACCGAAAAGGAGCTCCTAGCTATAGTCCATTCCCTAAATAAGTTCAGACACTACATCACCGGCTATCAAACATTCGTACACACTGATCATGTTGCAATTAGGTATTTGATGAATAAACCAGATGTAAATGCTCGTATCATTAGATGGTTACTTTTATTGCAGCAATTTGATTTGACCATTGTTGATAAGCTGGGTAAGGAAAATGTTGTTGCTAATTTTTTGTCTAGACTAGATCTACCTGTAGGTGAAGAAGGAATGGTGGATGATCAAATGCCAGATGAACACCTATTTTCCATTTCAATGTTCTCTCCATGGTTTTCCAATATAGCAAATTATTTGGTTTCAACACGGTTTCCGCCACACCTGTCCTTAAAAGAGAAGAGAAAGATCATGAGGAAAAGTGCCCCATTCACTTGGATTGGGGGCAATCTTTTTAAACTTGGTCCAGATCAGATTTTGAGGTGATGTGCCAGGGAGGAGGAAGTTTTTGACATCCTCCTAACCTGTCATGATGGGCCCTGTGGGAGCCACTTTGCAACAAAAAGGATTGCCTTAACAATTCTATAATTAGTTTACTATTGGCCTACTCTTCATCAAGATATTAGGAGATATATCAGCCAATGTGGCTGATGTCAAAGGATGGGGAAACCTACTCCAAGGGATGAGATGCCCCTGCAACCTCAAGTGAATTTCGAGCCATTTGAGAAGTTGGGTATGGATTTTGTGGGTCCTATCAACCCTCCTTCAAAACAGAAATCTTACATCATTGTGTGTACTAATTATCTAACAAAATAGGCAGAAACAAAGGTGATCAAGGGAGCATCAGAAGAAAAAGTAGCTGAGTTTTTGAGGGAAAATATCTTCTACAAGTTTGGCTATCCAAGAGAGTTAGTCACAGATCAAGGGAGTCAGTTTACCTCCAATTTGGTTGAAGACTTGCTCACACATCATAAGATTAAGAACAAAAATTTCACCCCTTATCATCCGTAAGAAAATGGATAGGTGGAAGTCACTAACAGAGCTTTGGAAGGAATTTTGACTAAGGCAGTGAGTAGCAGCAGAAAAGATTGGGAAAATCGATTGGTTGAGGCCACCTAGACCTATAACACCACCTGAAAAACCACCACAGGGTTCATACCCTATGAGATGGTCTACGGGAAGAAGGCTTTGCTGTTAATAGAATTTGAATATAACACATTGAGGATGGCAGCTCAGCTGGACCTCGATCTTAGCCGTGCACAAAAGGAAAGGTTAATTTAGCTAAATGGATTGGATGAACAGAGATTGCAGGCCTTTCTCCACTCAGAGGTAGTCCAACTTCAAGGAAACATATGGCATGACAGACACCTCAAAGAAAAAAAATTCCAGCAAGGAGATTGAGCACTGTTGTATGATTCAAGATATAAAGATTTCAAGGGCAAACTGAGGACAATATGGCTGGGAACATACACAGTAGAAAAATGTAATGACAATGGTTCAATCCTGATCTGGACCATTGATGAAGAATCCATCCCCATGGTCGTCAATGGGCATAGGTTGAATATCTATAGGAAGCCCCTTTCCAAGAAGGAATTCATTGAGAATCTAGGTAAAACAGTGTTGGTAGTGGAGCAGGTCCCTGTCTCCACTCCACCCACACCCTTAGCAAAAAAATAAAAGGAGGAAAAAACAGAAAAGGAATAAAAGATCACTGGGTGAAAACCTCTAGGAGGCGCCCAGGGCAAGCCGTGAGGGTGAAAACCTCCTAGAGGCGCCCTAGTTGTCTCATAAAAAAAATAAACAAAAAAAAAAGAAAAAACAGAAGAAAAAAAAACCAACTTTTTTAATGCATTACAGGTTGCAGGAAGGTTACACAAGAGAAAACACATGGCCAGGCTACATACAACCTTGATAACTCATTCCTCCATCACCATTGTCTTTTCTCAGGCTTTGGTCTCATTTGTTCTGAAAATTTTACATCCTATAGGAAACTCTGTGCATTCTACAGGAGGCTCCTGTAGAAACTACAAAAAGCCCAAAATCAAGTTTAGAGAAGAATCTGAGGGTTGGAAATTTGTCTAGAAGGCTTGTGGACCTCCCTGCCACCATCCATCCACCTAACTCTCCATTCCATCCATGCACACCCACACTTCCACTTGCTTTTCTTTACCTACACAGACAAATATAGAAATTCTGTTTCTCTCATTCTTTAAACAAAAAATGATGAGAAATAAAGCAGCAATGTTCTTCATTTGGTCTTACCTGATGCCTTCCAGCTGTTATTCCTTTCATTCAAAACCTTCTTCAGCTGTCTTTTTAGCCCCTGCTCAAGCATTAGCCTGAAATTTCAGAGGGAGAAGCAGCTACAAGAAATCCTGCAGGATTCTTGTAGCAGCTAATCCCTTTAAAAAACAAGCTCCAGAGGCAGGGCCAACGCAACCAAGATGTATGCAACATGAAAAAAGCAGAGCCTGATAAAAAAATCACCAGCATAAGCCAAAGTTTGAGCATGCAAAGCACCAACAGCAGCAACAATGAAAAATGAAGTGCCAAAGTCCAAACATGCAGAGCGCAGTAGCGACTAACAGGTAAGTGGATAAACATATTCCTCAATTGCATGAATATTATTTAGGAATTGCATGAACTATTGGGATGGTCACAATTAAACAGAATCAGTGGCTATTAAACTGGTCACCCTCGTTTAGTTCAAAACACCCTCGCGGAGTTCAAATGAGCCTCTTCCAATTCAAACTGCAATTCAGATACGCAGTCAGCACGTGTGGCCCGTCAACTCAGGAGGAAAAAACTCAAAACTGGTAGTGGTGGTAGTGTATAATGGGAATAAGGGAGGTGATGGTAGTTAGGCAACATGAAAAACCATAATGACACTGGTGTAGGACCAACGGTCCGGATGGGGATAATGTACCCATCCAACCACCTCACCTCATGACTACAGATTACACCATTAGCTTAAGTACAATGCGGTCTAAGCCTCCACCGCCTTTTGTTTTCAGTTGCATCGATGAGTTCTCGACTTCAACACTCATCTACCATGTTCAGAATAGTGAACCAATTGTTTTCTACCAGTTTTTCAAAACCCTCCCACCTATCAAGTTCTACAGGAGCACTATTACATTCTACAGGAGCAGGAACACCGTGTACAGGAGGCTTTCTACAGGAAGGCCAGAGAGTAGCTCTGCAGAGGAAAAATTTAGAATTTTTGTCAAAATCGAGCTTGAAAAGAGGTAGGATCAGAAACCCACTCTGCATGCGATATATCTATACAAGGTGGTGGATTAGAAGCAAAGTCTTGGGTTGAAAAAGGAAAGGAAAGAAAGCTTAAAAGTCTGCTTGTGTTTTCCTGAATTCCATACAGTCTCTCCATTTTCTTCTTTGCGCTCAAAAATCTGTTTTTTTCTTTCCTTTCCAGTGTTCTCCTAAAAAAAGGGGGGGTGCAACCATAGAAACCAAGCCTGTGAAAAAATGAATTTGCAAGTCTGTCTACTCTGTGAAAAAACACAGTGTTATATGTTCTCTGTTTTGTCAAAGTATTGATTTTTTCCAAAAGCCGAGAAGCAAATTCAGGTTGAAAACAGTTTGAAGGGAGGGAAAAATTGCAAATTGATGTTGTGAAAAAAAGAAGAACACGAAAAATTTCCTCTCTGGTTTCAGGAAAAAAAAAAAAAAAAAACAAAAAAAACAAAACTCAGTTATCCCTCTGTTTCCGGTTTTGAAAGTTGTTGCCTTCTTCCTCACCTAAACATTTTCAGAAGTGACTAAACACCATGCCAGGAGGTTTTATGAGAAAGGAGCCTTTGAACTCCAACAAATTTCATGAACACCCCGAAGTGGTGGCCCTCTTCACCAAGCAAACTGGATGTCTTTCTTTAAGAGAATTCATGGTTATGACGAAGAGGTGACCAAGGAATTTTTACTGTCCTTAAGAGCCCATTCCAAAACACATGCTACAGTCAATTTCAAGGGTCTAACCCTAGAGCTTCAACCAGATTTTATCAGCAGAATCACAAGTCTTCCACTTGGGCTCCCCTGGAGCAAAGAAGAAAAACCATTAGGACAGGTTGCTAAAAATACATTTTTTTCAGCCTGATGAACATCTTGTAGAAGATAAGAATGGGGTCAGAAGGACAAGCTTACCTCCTCCATGGAGTGAAGTCAGCTACCAGATCATGAAATATATCTCTTTTGAAGGGAGATTCAGTATAGTTTATGGTTATCACTTCAGGTTATTGCATGAATTGAGATATGGGATGGACCTACCCGCAGCTAGGAAACTCAGTCTCCCATATTTCCTCCTCTAATCTTTGATAGAATGTGGCACCAAGTTGAATGCAGGGGTTCCAAACCAATTGGCCCACCATGGCCTCATTAAATTATTGGTGGAGGATTCTCTCCACACATACACCATCCCTATAGCTTGGGAAATTTTTCGGAATATGACCACGGAATATGACATAAAAACTCTCAAAGATGAACTTAGTCCCTCCAGCAGTGAAGAGGAGGATTAGAAAGAGGAACATGAAAGGAAATTCATGAGGAGGCACACAATATTCAAATAGAAGAAGAAAAAGGGGAAAAACGGAGAGAGGAAGAGAAAAAGGACAAAACCACAATTGAATGTAAGGCAGGAAAGAAAACAACATCAAAAGCAAAGAAGAGGAAGAGAACGGAAACTGAGAAGAAGAAGCCCAAGAAAGCTCAGAAAAAGACTGCCATAGGAGAGGCAGAGATTCAGCAAGAAAAGGAGAAGACACCACCAGAGACAACAAAGACAAAACCAAAAACAATAGACTCAGGAAAAACTATAGAGGGTGAAGAAGAAAAACAGTAGGAGGAAATATCCCTTGAAACACTGGCAAGGGAAGCAGCAGCTGTGCTTGTTGCATTAAGTACTCTAGCTAAGAAAAAGGGAAAAAGAAAAAGACAGACATCAATGTATTTCAAAGCCAGGAGGAGCACCAGGATTAAGGTGGGCAAGCCCCAGCCACCATCAAAAGAACCTATTACCATTGAGGATGCACCTACTGTAGCAAGGGAGGAATCTCCCTCCAAAATCTCTATCACCTATGAGAGAGGGAGTCCGAAGACCTCCACCTGGAAGGAAAGGATCAAATTGATGGACTCCAAAGCAGTCCTACAAGAGGCACAAACCTCAATACAGGAGACACTGGCCAAGCTTAAAGAAACTGAAAAATTGAAAAAGAAGGCAGAAGGATAGTCACAAGAGGAGGGTAAAGAAAAATAAATACCTAAGCCAAGCCCTTAGCCTAATTTAGGCTCATATTACAATCTTCTAGAAGGTGGGAAGATCATCGCATAAAAATTCGTAGTACCTCTTTTCTCTAGAAAAAGAAAGGGTCAAGACCCACACCTGGATGAAGATTGCTAAATCTAAAGGAGTCGAATATATAGGGCACATGGAAAACAAGTTGAGAGAGTTGAGCAGGGAGTTGGGCATGGTAAGGCACACAGAGAGCATTAGAAGAGCCCAACTATAGGAGGAAAATGAACTGTTGAAAAAGCAGTTACAGGAATGGGAACCTCAAGGAGGAAACAAGCTGACAATCTTGGAAGGGAAACAACAACAAGAAGGACCCTTAGCAGATAGTGAAGCAGCAGAGGAATAGGAACAAGAAGAAGAACCACAGATAGATGTTGAAATGCTGATGAAACAACAGTAAGAAAGAGAATCTCAGGCAGCAACTGAAGTGCTGATTTTGAAAAAGCAGTTGCAGGAAAAGGAAGCCTAGATGGCCTGCATGGCCAGCTGGGCAATGGAGGCCTTGCAGTGCAAACAGCCAGCTAGATCCTATGCACTGTATCTCAAAGACTAGTGGCTCCAATTCCATATTAAAACATTGGCCCAGAGGGGCACAATCCCATTTCAAGATTATGGTCAGTTTATGGATTTATGTGATCATAGTTTAGCCGAAGATAAAGCCAAGCTAGCAGAATTTTACCTACACAATATGGCACTTCCTGACATGAACTTATGGGATCCAAATACTACATTGGGAGACCTACAGCTCATGTCTATGGCTTCCTGGATGAGACATGAGGAAAAGAGAGCAGTAGAAATTCAAAAGATAATTGAAAAAGAGCTAAGTGAGCCCCTGATGATAAGGGCGGAACTAGGAGAACCATTGGCTCTCATCTATGCACATGAACACCTTGCAGCCAATCCCCAAGTTCTCCCTGATTATGTTGACAGGAAAGCACAAGCTATTGCTCATTTTGAAGATATGGAGAGATTGTTTGGCAATCACTGCCTTCATGCATCCATGAGGTGGAATACATTGCCACATAGCTTAAGGATCAGGGAGTATCATTCCCCAAGTAGAATGAGAGAGGCCATGAGGAAAGTTCCCCTTTACAAACACTCAATGAAAAACCTGAAAGCCAACTGGATTGGTCTTAAGTTCAGTCCTCCACTACTGTTAAGACTGTTCGAAGGAGTTAACGAGGAGGAAGAACAGGAACAATGGGAGGAAGGGGATAGGAAAGCAAGTTTCCATGACAGAGAGAAATACATCACATCAGAGGCTTGGGATGTTAGGGAAGCTGTTAAAGCTATTAAAGATGAAGAACTAGATTAGCTGCTCAGAGTATGAGTAACCCATTCAGCACGGGGGTGATGATGAGCCCTAGAAATGGGTAACTATATGGGCTCATTCTGCCTATTATTTTCATTTAATCCACCATTCTCAATAGTTTTGTGTATGTTTTTGAATATATTTATGTCAATAAAGTGAATGGGGATGGTCACTTTTCTATGTAGTCTAATGAGTTTTTATTGTAGATTTTTTGGACAATTTTGGACAAGGACCCGAAATTTGTGAGAAAAATGACAGCCAAACTCAAGGAAATAGGGATGAGGACATATAGGAGGGGTTTATCCTTCATTAATGATGCCTTACTTGAATTCTTCATCAACAGCTCGGAGTACAAAGGCCCACATTGATGATTCCAAGGGGCAGTCGAGCAAGTCAAGTAGGGTTGCTGTTATCTTCAGTTCTAGGCAGCTGAGTTCCTTAAGTTTAGGAGGACAGTTGGGAGTCCCCACTTGTATAGATAAGAAGGCTTCAAGCCTCAGTGGGTTAGCCATTCCATAGTATATTTTCGCACTTTTGTGTAGCCTTGTACTTAGCTCATTTTCGAGCTCTTTTTGAAGACAACTTTATGATGTAATTGCTATTTTTTTATAAATGAAGATGAACCAAGTTTTGAACCAGCACTAATATTTTCTATAAGGTTGAAGCTCTTGGGTTAGGGCCCAACCCAAGTGCCCAGCACCTCCTTTGTGTATTTATATGCTTTTTCTTGCATTCATAAGATAATTTCTATTGTTTAGGTTAACCTTGCTTTATTAAATTAGGTTGCTTTTGATGGTTAGAATAATTGTTTTTTGCTTCAAGTTGCTTAAGTAGTTTGCTGTAGTAACAAAAAAATATCCAAAAAGGCCACTAGTAGGTCTTGATATCCTTTCTCCCTCCTTGGGACCATGATTTTAGGTCAAGGCACTACTGCTACCACCAAAAACATAGTTTTTGCTCTTCTAATGCAAGTGCTAGTGTGATATTTCGAGTTGGAGAAGTTGATATCAGTTTGGATTCACATGCTTAGATCATTTCAGATCCATTTACCATGGTTTTCTTGCATAATTTTCTGTCCATAAAGTATTGTTCGACATTTTTCTAGTTTTAGGTCAAAATTAGGTTAAGATAGACAAAACTCTGTTTTTCGATTCTTGCTTTGGTCAGCTTTGAGAAATAAGTGTGCAGCTCTCTTGTAGAACATTCTAGCTTATCATTCCTCCCAACACATCTTGTACCATTTCATCTCTCAATATTTACCCACTCATGTGCCACATTTCGCCAATCTACCCTAATTTCCGCGTTTTTTCACAAAGTTTCTTTCTTGCCCTTCAAACAAATCCAACCATCTCTTTCGTTCCTGATCCTCATTGACAAAGTTCTAGATCCCTCAACAACTTCATCTAGCATTCATTTCCCCTTTCCCATCATTTTTCCATGTTCAAATCTCCAAAAACGACTTTCAACCTCCTCCAGTAGATCCCCCTGTAGAACCTCCTGTAGATCCCCTGCAGCCTCCTGTAGAAGTTCCTGCGAGTGATTTTTTGAAGTCTGATCACAATGGAAGTCTCTAGAAGGGTACTAGGGACTTCTTAGGACCTCTCCACACCTTCCTCACCTTCTGCAAAAGCCAAATCCATCTTCCTTTGCCACCAAACCTCTGCACAATCACAACCAGTCAAATCACAAGCATAATAATTCCACATAAAAATACTCAAAAGTACAAAAAGATGATTTCTTCTCATTTCATTTCAAAAGTAGCTTGAATAAATGCAATTTACCTTTTCAGTAGTCAATTACACTCATTTCATTAGTTTCCGTCTCTTTTCCTTCAAAAGTAGAGTTAGTGGGTAAACTAGGGTTTGCTAGGGTTTGCGTTCCATTTCAGTTTTCATTCTCTTTTTTCAAGTAGAATAGCCCATGGAGAGTTAGTTTCCTTTCATCGCAGCTAAAACTTCTTCTGAGAACTCATAGAAGTTAGCTTAAGCTCCTACCGAACTTGTGCCCACTGATCAAGTGACAACCTGCAATAAAAGCTAGTACTTGTGCATACAACATCCTCGCTTCCAAGTTTGTTACGAACTACCGGGTTGATAAAAGTAAAGAAGGAAGCCCTAGGAGTTGCAACATTATTGCTACAATACTGGAGCTCACCATATATCATTCTCATCTTGTGGTTTCCTCCCCATGGCGGTTTCTAATGTATAAAGTGGTGTGGAATAGAATTCATCCTCATCATCCTCCTCCAACCAGAGAGGTAGATCATGTTCTAGCAAGGGTTGGGTAGGAGGGTATAGGATTTGTTATGCCCCTATACCAATCGGTGTCATATATCATGATTGAATTGGTTTAGCTTTGAAATATGTTCATACCTTTACTTGTTGCAAAGGTTTTCCACATTTGTAAAAAATTAAAAAATCAAAAAATTAAAAAATGTAAAGAGGGTATACCATAAAAGAAAAATCAAAGGGTAAAAAGAATAAAGAAAAGGTCAAAAAATGACAAAAAATGAACCCCAACAAAAACAAATGACCAGGAAAGTGTGCAAGACAAAATGCCACTACTATTTTACTTTGTACAATAATGATTGTGTGAAACTTGTTACCTATGCCACAATCCATGGTAACCAAAGAGTTTAAACTTGGTTATTTCATGTTTTCAATTTCTTGTTTTAGAAATAGAGAATAAAGATCTGACCAAATAGTGTAAACTTGGCAGATAAGTAGATAGGTAGAGTGAAAAAGGAGCTCACAAGTTTTACTGAGCCCTTGGATGTAATAAGTGTAGACTTAGATAGGCATCACTATGTAAAAGAAAAGAAAGTTTGATAAGGTTTTCCTAGTCTAAGTGCACCCTAATAAAGAAGCGAAAATGCTAGGATAAAGTAGGTAGAGTAAGTAGATGATGGTTGTAGAATAAATGTGTGGTGAATGTTAAGTTTAAATGTTTCAATCTTTTAACTTTAATCACTAGGCAAAGGCATGTATCACATGGAAAATCACATCATCATTCAAAGTCAAAATAATTAACTTCCCTACTCATTCCCCTAAAATCTTCACTAATTCCCTAAGTGCTAAAGGTAATTTCCAAAGTTAGAGGGGCTCAGAGCATTTCTCTAACTTTTGGAGGGACCAGACCCTCGGCCCAATAATTAGAAATTCCTAAAGTACTTAAGTCCCTTTCATCAACATTACCCCCCCATAAGATCACTCACTCCTTTGATAAAACTTTTCCTAAGTGAAATCCTATTTTACTTAGGAAAATTGAGATAAATTACCATAAAAACCCCTTTCATGCTTTTAGCCTAAGCAATATGTTATAGGATGAAACACTTTCGAAAAACATTGGACTTAGCGCTTTCCCATTCATTTGGTCATATTAACCACTGATGTTTTATTATATAATTCCTGAATAAAACAAAATTACCCACGCCCATATTATATTATTATACAAAACCCCAAATTATTATATATCTCACCCCTTGGTTAAATATAACCATAAAACAAATAAATAAACAAGATTAATTAACTAATCTATAGTTAATTAAGAACCCGACCCCGCCACCATTTAATGAGGTTTAATTATGTCGTTCGGACTAATTAATAACTCAATAACCAATCAAATCGCCCCCGATATGATTAAACCTTTAATTAATATCGGGCCTGCCCTCAGTTATCCATCTGTCACTTCATTGCCCAAACCACCGTGCTTTGCTCATATCGCGTGGGCCTCTTAGTCGACCTTTAGCATGCGATGTGAGCAGTTTCACAAACAATACCGATGCTACGTGTTGAAAGACGTATGGAATTGCATTGCTCCCCCCAAATACCACTTACCCTCCAAAAGCAGTGCGATGACACCCGCTTACTGCCTCCTGCTAACGAAAAAACGTCAAGTCGCCTCCCCGCTGACGCCACCTATCCATATCACGAAACCCACCAAAAGCTTTAACTTTGCATAAAAAAACAAAGTTAATACAGTTTTCGTCCTTATTTTAAAAACTCATGCATGCAACTAGAACGTAGAAGTCGACCAGCTCGTACTCCAACCATTAGCCACCATGAAATTTGCAGTCTAACACCGCTCCAGTCCACCATTTGCACTCAGTGAACTTGCACTCCATTGCCAAACACTCCATAAATAGGTATTTACCAGTTTCCTTCCAGAAACCCTGTAAATACTTAATTTCCTCTGTGATTACATTGAAAACTCAAATATTCAATGTAATTCAGTTGCTGAACTTAAAATTAAAGATTACCAGAACCCATGCTTCACCTATCTCACTCAATAAACCCATTTTTCATCTCTGAATCCACAAGAACCAGAAATGGAAACCCCCATGGCCCTCAATGTACCTCCTATCACTACTCATAGAGATTTGGATTATCTTCCCTTAGTAGTTAAATATTTTCAAATAAAGGACCTTGAATCCAATAAAAACCCCTTGAAAGCATTTTGTCAATGCTGAGACAATTACATGAATGGCTCTGATACCATAGGACTTTGGGAATCAAATCTCCCAAGGTATATGCTCCCTTCTATTCACATTTTCCCTGACATTATCCATCAATGTCAAGCCAATTATAATCCCACCCTCAAAGCAATAATGTCCCCCAATCAAAATATTCTATTCACAATTACTGCAGACTCAATCAATGAAATGCTACAGTTTCAACCCAGTCAAAACCTCACCCCCATTTCCCTTGGGGAATTGCTTGAAAACTCCACCAAAATGTCTAGTTCTGAACTCAATCGCCTTCACCACACTTTCATAGATAGGGATCACATACCAAAAGATCCTCCTCCTTATCTAACATGTTTTTTCATTGATATAGGCCGAAACATTTTTAATATGATTGTTGTTGTAGTGAGTTTCAATACTAGTGAGTATGTGGATGAATTCACTCTAGTTTTCATTTCCATTTTTACCCTTGGTCAGCCTCCTACTGTCAAATATGACTATGCTTCTTTCATTGCTGAGAAAATCCATGACCACTTCTTTAGATTAGAAAATGAAAGGGTATTTAAGTATTCTACAGTCATATATCACCTTTTCCTTTACTATCAGTCTGACAAATTCCTATTCTCTGTGAATAAGCTTGATACTAGAGGTAATACCAGATCAATCATGTTCTTGACTTCCATCTTCCACTACTCATACACGTGTCCCTATTCATACAATGAATTCATTGACCAGTTTTTCCATCCTGTGACCACCATGCTGACAAGAAATCCTCCTCCTCGGATTAGTGATGAGATCAAGAAAATTTTGGAAATTTCAAAACAATACAAGATATGTGATTGGTTCCTGTACCAGAATCACATTGAGATCTGAATATATGGTTATAAGCTCCCTCCTTTCAAGCTGCCTAAGATGTCCCTGTGATATTGTTTGCTAGAATATTACAAGCAAATGTTAAACTCTGGCCAAATTAATTTCACCAAGGCAAAGAAGAAAGCCCAATTAAGGATCAAAGACCACTTAGGCCCATTTGTGTGCAACAATAGAGAAGCAGGGAAAACAACAGAATAAATCATAGAAACAACAATGAAACTCAAGAAAATATTTGCTTGGACATATGATCCTCAAATTTTCATTTGTGATAGGAGAATGAAACATAAGCTGTCACCTTATATCCATCATAGAATCCCTGAGATAGAACAATATGCAAATATGGATGAATGGAGGGAAGGAACTTTAGTTGAGATGGGTAGTGATCAAGTTGAGGTAGAGAATGTGATGAAAGATTTAGAAAAGAGACTTGACCTAGACTCTTTTGAACAGGTACCAGTTGAATCTACTCAAAGGCCAACACCAGAGCCTAGTGCCTATACAATAGACTTCTCAAAGGCACACACAAGAAACTAGTGCTTCCCCAACATAACCACCATAGGAACAAAAGAAAGGAACAAGTACTCCAGCATCAGGACAACCACAAACATCAGAACAACTAGAGATGTTAGAGCAGTCTGAAATCTCTGAAGAACGAGCTCCACCACAATCTCATCTAGCTCAGGTTAATATGGGAAATCCCCCAGTTGTGCAAACTCCTCTAAATGAGGAAAAGAACTTGAAAAGAGACAGGGAAGTAGCTACCCCTGCCAGTGGGCATCCAGACCAACCTTGTGCTAAGAGGCATAGGATAAATCCATATTCAGAGGAAGAATACAATGAAGAAACCACAAAAAGCACAAGAAAATAAAGTGGAGACAGTCTACATACATTCCCGACAGGTGGGACACCTTCTAGCTCACAAAGACAAGAGCTTGAAAGACAACAGAGTGTAGAAGTTTCATCTTTCAGATCTTCACCTGAGAAGATCATAGACATAAAAGGAAAGTTCAAGGAGATAAATACCAAGAATGAGTAGCTGAAGGCCCAAGCCTATGCTCAATACTTGAAGATGGCCCCTACAAATCAAACTAGATTGATGTCAGCTTTTGACATCAAAGAAGGAAAAATGCAAATGAGCTTTCTAAAGCCCACAGTGCTGGAGCCAAAGTCCTTGGCAAATTATCTCAAAAATGACTTTGAAGTCATGGCCAAAGACATCCACCACATAGACCAGATAGAACTTTACAAAAAAACAGGGGAGATGGTTTATTCTACACTGACTAGGAAGGCAATGATGACACATAAGTTGCAAAATTCACTGAGCAACACTACTGCCCAATTGCAACTAGAAAAGGCCTCCTCATAGGCAAAAGACAATAGGATCAAATCATTGGAGGAGTTGATTACTGAGTTGGCCCATAACCCAAAGGATATCAAGGCAGCAGAGAACCTAATAAAGAAAAAGAATGAAGATATAGCTGCACTGAGAAAGAAGTTGAAAATGCCACCACTCATTCACCCTTAGACTGCTGAAATGATTGAGAAGAAAAATGAAGAAGAGCTTATGGACTTGGTCCTTAAGCTAAATGAGAAACTAAAAGAGATAGAGCAGGAATTGGAGAAAACACTATAGTCAAGGCAGAGTGAGTCGACCACACCGCCTAAAACTACAGTACCATTGGTTTCAATAGTAGTCCCTTCCACATTGGCATCAGCTTTAGCACCAAATATTCCTTTGGCAATAGCTGCACCCATAGAAGCAACAGGTACATCACAGACAGGTGCACCAACATAGAGTACAAAGTATTTGATTAAGTCCATGGAGGAGATGAAACTTCAAGTCACAGAATTGCAGAAAGTGAAAGAGAAATTCACTACTTTGGAACAAAAATATGATGTATCAAAAATCAATTTTGCAGAAGAGATGAGGAAAAACAAAGGCTTGACCCAACAGATTAAAGCACTGGAGAAAGACCTTACATTTGAAAAGCCTTTGACAGACATTAGGAAGATATTGTGGACCAATATCATTGATTCCATCAATGATATTTGGTCATAAATTCAAATTATTTTTGAACAAATTGATTTGGTTAAACCTGCTCTTGAAGAAGTTCAAAGGACCAGAGAAGAACTAGGAAGAAAACTAGAAGAAGCCATCATATTAATCAAATTTCTGAACAAAAGAAACAGGGAACAGTTGGAACAATTAGAAATTGAGGATAGGACTACTACCATCCTCGAAATAAAGAAATTATTGACCAAGAGAAATCTGATGAAAGGTCTGGAACGAAGATGTCAAAGTATGCAAGAATACATAGACGAGTTCATGAGGAAGTTTGACATCTTACAAAGTAAAGGACTCCCAAGTCCTTTAGTCATCAATGATAAGCTTATGATTCAGATTGATTACATCAACAACTTACATCAGCAAGCTAATAGTCAGGCCAGTTCATCTGTAGTCAAAGCATTGCCCATAGGGAATGTTCTCTATGATGGCTTGGAGAACCTTTTTTACATTGAGCATGAAGTGAAGCACCTATTCCCAGCGCAACCCAGTTTTGTGAAATATACTGAAGCAGACGAAATCTACAGGAAGCCGAGAAGGAAAATAATACCAAAAGATGATTGTTGGACCAACATGACCAACATCCTATAAATTACCATGACTAGAGTGAGGTAAAAATAAAAACTTGCCACAGTGAAGTCTGGTAAAAAGGGTGAACAATGGTGAACAGGTAAAGAGTATCAGATACAGGTGAAAGAGTATCAGTAAAAAGATAAAATCAGATGTCCAACACAGATTTACTAGCACGATAGCATGATGAACACTCATAGGACCTGCCTCTAGCTCCTTCAACAAAAACAAGGACAACAACAATCATTTCACATTTTGTTTCTACATTCAAGACCATCTATCTCTATATTCATGTAAGTTATTTATTTTTCCTAGAATATATCTCTCTTAGTTAGGAGATATTTTGATGTAACAATTTGTATAAATAGTTCCTCATTCAAAGTATTGGGTGTGGATTCTTAGACATTTCTGTAGACAATTTACTTTTGGAATTGAAGTGTTGTTGAAAACCTTTTTGTATGGCTGGCTGGAACAAAGTAATAAAGCAAAGGACTTTTATAGGATACCTGTGTCAAACAAGAAACAAATAAGTATTCTATATCTTATGTCTTTACAGTTTTCTAGTTTAATAAATATTCATATGTGTTTCATATCTAAATGATAAACGAAAAATTATATTTCAAAAATAGCTTTACTGCATTATGTCCTTAAAATCGTTTACTTTCTTAATGTTTTCTTCCAAGCTATTATAGGTAGGGAATTCTTAACTGCTCCCTGCTTTCATAGTTTATCATTTTGACCATTTAACAAAGAATACTTAATTGCTTTTTGTTAATGAGCACCCACTTTCCCTCCTTTTGGACCTTGATGAAGGATTCTTAGTTGCCCTTCCTCCCTGTTCAAGACCATTTCACCCATTTTGAGCTATCATTTGTCTTTTTTTTAACTATCTTGCCCTATGAAATCTCCTTTGTTAAATCAACCTGATCCAGTTAAGCCATCATCCAGTTGACTCCATAGCCCAATGGCATGAAATACCTTGTTCTATCCATCTGCTCCTGAATTGCACCACCAAACAAAATCAAAACCCCCCAAGCTTTCATAACTAACTTAATATCCCGTAAATAAAGCTAAATCATAATGAGAGAGCCCTCTCTGAGTATAGATTGGCTATATTCTATACTTAAAAGATTGGTTTGTGGTTACCTCAGATCCCTTTCCTTCTTCTAATAACTTCAAGGAAAATCTGAGTGCTAACATAGTGGCGACTCCGCTGGGGAATAACAATTCCTCAGTCAAAACAATCTTTAAGAAAATTTAAACTTTAAATCTAAAAGCATCTTAAAGAATTCACAGAATTTGTTTTGATATTTGTTAAGAAAAAAAAACAAAACCTAAAAACCTGGCTTCAGAAAGAACTAGTTACACTAGAGCTAATCCTGATCCCAATCCACCACAAGTGTTTGAGAACCCCAATCTGATCCCCAAATTTCTTAGAAGACAAGAAAGTTCTGCTAGTCCTCGACCCATATTCAGATCCTCATCTTGTCCTGTTAAGTGGATTTACCTAGAAGACCTACCCTTTGATGAGTATTTTGGAACCTCTTTGTTTAGGACTTCATTCGACTCTGAATTAATAGACCTAGTCCAAGACCTAGAGTTCATCAGAGAACTAGAAATCCAAGCAGCCAATTTGTCAATTGATAGACATTTATAGAACTCACCACAATCTGATCTTACCACTGAAGGAACCCCTAATCCTTCTGTAGTCACTTCATTTTCTGCAAGCTCATCATCATTCCCTCACATCTCTCAACCTCAAACCACTCCACATTTGACCATTACTTCCAGCTCTCCATCCATAACTCAAACATCCACTGTTACTCCAACTCCAGCTTTTGTTTCACCATTACCAATAGCAATGGCCAACAGATATGCTCCCCTGGTACTACCAACTAATTTAGGTGCCATGCCCTAGGACTACCAATGTAAGATCGCTACTTTTGATGGCACTGGAACCTATACAACCCAGCAACACACCAAGAAGATGATTGATTATTTTGAAATTTATGAAATAGATACTGTTGATGTACAAATGAGAATATTCGTTCAAAATTTATCTAGGGAATTTAAAACCTGGTTCAGAGACTTAACACCCAATAATATATATAGCCTAAGAACCCTCTACTAGCAATTCCTGAACAGGTGAGAGAAAAGGAAAGACCCTGTTAGAAAATTATATATATTACGGAGCAATGGAACACATAAAATATTGCAGAAATATAAATAGAGAAAAGACATAAAACAAGAGAGACACAGATATACGTGGTTCACCCAGTTTGGGCTACGTCCACCCCGAACAGACAGTCCTTCCTTTCTATTATCCAACAAAATGAAGAGACACAACCTACATCAAATCCACTGTAATATCATCTTTTTTCTCTCACAGTCTCACCTCTCTATTTCTCACTCGAAGAATACACATCTATTACACAGCCTCAATATAATGCCCTCATATGAAGAGAGGGGGCAAAAAACCCTAAACTAAACATAAGTTCTACCATCAGATCATCCGCCTAATGAACGGCCCAGATTGACTAGAAATTACTATACTTTGACAAGGCAATTCTACATCTGTTTTTAACTTCAGGGGCGGTGCCCCCGAACCCGGCCCCCGGACCCCCACGAGGGGGACAAATCCCCCCCGCACCCCCCCATGTGGAGGGGTGTACAAACTTCCTGGGTATACATCTGGCTAAAACAAATACCTCTGAACAATCATGCTCCACATCCAACAAACCCCCTTTAGATTCTATCTGAATACAAAAACCTAAGAAGAGGACCCCATGAAACTATCCAAGACTATTGCACTAGATTCAACAGTGTGTATAATTCCATCCCACTAGATCTTAGACCCCCACCTGGTTTAGCCTTAATCAAATTCCCAGATGGATTTGATTCTGATATGGCTTTCGAGCTGAGAGAAAGAAACTCCCCTACTTTGGAAGATATGCAAAGCATAATAGTCAGCATTGAAGCCAACTTGCTATCTAATAGAGCCAAGGCCAGGAGTGAAAGGAGGATACCATTAAAAGAAGAAAGCTCACCCTTTCAATAGAAGCTAGATGCCATAATTAAAGGAATGGATAGACTAGGAGACAGAGTGGAGACAATTGTAAGGAAATCTCCTTGGGATAGCCAGCAAGCTAATGCAGGGAGAAGTCCTAATTTTAGGAAAAATCAAAACCAGAACACTGGAAAGGTCCTGACCAAAACATTATACCCCCTTTCTAGGAAAATTATGTAGAAGCTTCTCACTCTGAAGGCCCAGAAGAAGATACTCAAATTAATTTGATGGGGCTTGATGATGAAGGAGAAGTTTTCTTATCCCAAGATGATCAAGAGGCCTACATACTTAAATAGTTCCAAACCCAATCAGGAGAATCATTCGAATTTAGATAGGGATATGACTCAGCCATCTTTGAGGTGCACAAGCAATACAATCTAAGAGGTAGGAGAATTGATGTTCTTGAAACAAACAAGAAAACAGCCCCAAATCAGCCCAAAAAAGGTAAGACATTAACTAAACCTTTACAAATTCTTTCTAGATCAAAAACTAACCCCTCTAACCCCATAATTGAAGATATCCCTGATAATTGACCAAGCAATGAACAACCTTCAACTTCCATTCATTCCAAGGAAACTGTGGAAGAACCTCCAAAGGTTGATCTAGGAGAATCAACAAATCATGATTCTAATCCTGAAAAGGAAAAAGACATAGAAAACACAAAAAACAGAGAAAATACTATTGCTCGAAATCCAAAAGCCCAAATAGAAAAACCCTTTTATCTAGAAACAGAAGTAGGAAAGCTAATAATTTATGTCCCATTATCTGAATTACCTAAACATGATGCCTACCGAACTCAAATCAATAGATCACTGAAAATTACTAGAACTAAAGACTTAGTTAATCTTTTTGACGATCAAACCGAATTAATATTTGGCCCATAAGTGAATGGGAAACCATTGGAAGGAGGAATTCCTCCCTTCTATATTAGCCTAAGCATACATGATAAAATTCTTCACAATGCCATGTTTGACTATAGTGCTTCTCATAATCTCATGCCCATGTCTGTCATGGGAAAGCTAGACCTAGACATCATTAGACCATACAAAGATTTGTCTTCTTTTGACTCCATTCAAGTGAGATGTTTAGGATTGATAAAAGACTTGTGTGTTTCATTGGTTTAATACCCTGCAAAAACAATTTTAATGGACATAGTGGTAGCAGATATACCACCCAAATATGGCATGTTGATTTCCAGATCCTGGGGTTCTAAGCTTCAGGGATCTCTTCAACTGGATATTTCATATGCCACTATATCGGTTTTTGGACAACCCAAGAAACTATACAGAGAAACATTGATGAAATACGTAGTAAGTAGTCAAGAAAGACCCCAAAATTTCCCCATATACTCAGTACACTCTGATATGGATTCTTTCATTCTTTACAATGCAGAAGCCAATCCTTCAAATACTTTAGAAGTTTTAGCAGCAGAACCAAAAGAAATTGAGAAAGAAAAGTCAACTGTTCATATTCAGGAAATATCAAATAGCAAAGAAAAGTCAAATGGCAATGAAAACCTAGATGTCGTGGTTAAACAAGTTCCCATTACCCCAGACACAAATTATGAGCATGAAATCCTATGGAATTTAGAATTTGATGGCATAGTAAATAAACTAGGAGTAGGAGCAGGAGTTTGGGTGTACAATTTAGAAAATGATCATGCTAAAGGCCATGCCTACAGATTAAATTTTAGACGCACCAATAATATGGCAGAATATGAGGCTCTCTTGTTAGGTCTTAAACTTGTTAAAAGATTAGGAGCTATCAAGGTGTCTGTCATAGGAGATTCATAACTAATAATTAAAAAGATTAAAGCAACTTACTCAACCAGGGATCCTAGACTAGGATATTATAGAGGAACAGTCATAGAGATTCTCAACACTTTTTTGGAAACCCAGCTTGCAACCGTATCTAGGAAACACAAAATGCAAGCCCACAACCTGGCCATGTTTGCCAACACCTACAAATTACCTTTTCAACCTAATCATCAGTATATTGTTGAGATTAGGCACAGACCAGCCATCCCTGATAATCTTAAGAATTGGCAGGTTTTTGATAGTGATAAGAAGATTAATAATTTTTTAACTTTATATGAAGAGTTTTCTAACATAAACATAGATGTTGATGTATTTTCTAGTTCCAATCAAATAAATGATGTATAAATTAACATTTCAGAAGAGAATTCAATAAATATTCTTCATCCTACAAAATTCACACAAAAACAAATTCAAGGCCTGAAACAAATGGACCTAGATGAAATAGTTGAAGAAGAAACAGAGGTTATCAACCTAAAGGACAATCATTTACCCAAAGGATTGACTCCTCTAGAAGATTTGTTTGACTCCAATGAAATTCCCAAGAAACCTAAAATGGAGCCATTAAAAGCAGATATCGAAGAGTATAATTTAGGAACACAGGATAATCCCAAATTGATTAAGCTATCAAAATCCATACCTCCTTATCAAAAGCTAAAGTATGTTGAACTTATGAGGGAATTCCAGGATGTCTTTGCCTAGAGTTACGAAGATTTGAAGTCCTATGACACCTCTATCATTCAGCACACTATACCTCTGAAAGAAAATCAAAAGCCCTTTAAACAAAAACTCAGAAGAATTAACCCTGTGCTATTACCATCAATTAAGAAAGAAATCAAACGCATGTATGAAGTAGGGATTATTTCCCCTATTAGATTTTCAGAATGGGTGTCTAACTTAGTACCTACTAGGAAGAAAACACGGGAAATAAGGTTATGTGTTGTTTTGATAAATGTAAACAAGGTCTCTCTTCAAGATAACTATCCTTTACCCAAAATGGATCATATTTTGCAAAGGGTAGTGGGTTCTTCTAGAATTTCACTTTTAGATGGGTTTTCAGGATATAACTGAATCTTGGTTCATCCTAATGACCAAGAGAAAACTGCTTTTACAACACCATGGGGTACTTTCATGTACATCAAAATGCCATTTGTGCTAGAAAATTATATATTGCAGAGCAATGGAACACATAAAATATTGCAGAAATATAAACACAGAAAACGCACAAAACTAGAGAGACACAGATATACGTGGTTCACCCAGTTTGGGCTACGTACACCCCGAACAGCCAGTCCTTCCTTTCTATTATCCAGCAAAATGAAGAGACACAACCTACAGCAAATCCGCTGTAATATCCTCTGTTTTCTCTCACAATCTCACCTCTCTGTTTCTCGCTCACCGAATACACATCTATCACACAGCCTCAAATACAATGCCCTCATACAAAGAGAGGGGTTGCTTTCTAGGGCAAAAAACCCTAAACTAAGCATAATTTCTACCGTTAGATCATCCGCCTAATGAACGGCCCAGATTGACTAGAAATTACTATACTTTTACAAAGCAATTTTACATTTATTTTTGGCTTCGAGGGCGCTGCCCCCGAGCCCCCGCGGGGGGACCGCTAGCCCCCGGACCCCCCAGTCGGGGGGGATGGGCCCCCCCACACCCCCCTGCGTGGAGGGGTGTACAAAACTTCCTGGGGTATACATTCGGTTGAAACAAAGACCTCTGAACAATCATGCTCGACACACAACAATTTGGACTAAAAAATGCAGGAGCAACCTTCCAAAGAGCAATGGACATTACCTTTGCCAAAGAAATTCATGATTTTCTTGTTATATATCTAGATGATTTAACTGTTTTTTCTAAATCAGATCAACAACACTTAGAGCATCTCAGGCAAGTCTTTTAGAAATGCAGAAAGTATGGCATTTATTTGAATCCAAAGAAGTCATTGTTCGTTGTGGAGGAAGGTAAAATTTTAGGTCACAACATTTCCAAGGATGGCATTCAAATTGACCCTTCCAGGATTGAAGCTATTTTACAAAATCCCCATCCAAAAAGAATTAAAGAGCCTCAGGCTTTCCTAGAGAAGATAAATTTTTTAAGGAGATTTATTTCTAACTTAGCTAAACTCATTAGATCATTAAATAACATGCTAAAAATGGATTCAAGTATGAAATGGACAGTAGAGGCCAAGCAATCATTTGAAGAAATCAAAATGGCCTTAACTAGAACACCAGTCCTCACAAGCCCACAGTTTGATAGAGACTTCATCATTTTTTCTTTTGCATCAGAACACACCATAGCTGCATTTTTACTACAAAAGGATGATTAGGGATGTGAAAAACCTATAGCTGTTTTTTTTAAAGCACTCAGAGATGCATCATTAAATTAAAAAAAAAAGGAGAAGCAAGCTTTTGCACTGGTAAAAGATATCAACGATTTCAGAGTCTATATATTATACTCTCATGTATTAGATTATGTTCCTAATGTAGTAGTCAAAGACATCCTAACTCAGGATGGAGTTGATGGTAAAAGAGGAAAATGGATAGCTACTATCTTAGAGTATGATATAGAGATAAAACCTACCAAGCTAATAAAAGGTCAGGGATTTGCAAAATTCATGGCAGAAATTAATTGTCAAGCCCTACACATAAATCTCATTGTAGAGCTGGATAACGAGCAGGAGATGGTGACTCCACAAATCAGCCAGGCGTTTTCAGATTCACCCTGGTATGTTGATATAATTTATGTTTTACAAAACCTACAGGCTCCTCCAGGGTTATCTAGAACCAAGAACAGGTTTTTGAAAATGAAAGCTTAAAAGTTTTGCATCTTAGATAATACTCTTTTTTGGAAAAATGATGAAGGAATTTTGTTAAATTTTTTATTAAAAGATGAAGCTAACAAGGCTCTCCAAGAATTTCATGTAGGGGACTGTGGTGTACATCTATTGGAAGTCAACTACTGACAATATCCTAAGGGTTGGATTCTATTGGCCAACCTTGTTTGCAGATGTGAAGAAATTTGTAACTTCTTGCCACAAATGCCAAATCTTGGAAGGCAAAAGAAAATTGTTACTTTACCCTTGAAACCTATTTCCACCAAGAAGCCTTTTCAACAATGGGGTCTCAACTTCATTGGAGAAATTCATCCACCCTCTTCTGGTCAACACAAATGGATACTCACTGCAACTAACTATTTTACTAAATGGATAGAAGCCATCCCCTCTAGAGAAGCCAATGACACTATTATCATAGTTTTCCTAGAGACCAATATTTTGTCTAGATTTGTTTGTCCCACTAAAATCATTATTGATAATTATGTAGCATTTAAGTCAAAGAAAATGATTAATTTCAATAACAAGTATCACATCACACTGGGCCATTCCACAGCCTACTACCCCCAAGGGAATGGACTTGCAGAATCTTCCAACAAAAGTCTAATTAATATCATCAAAAAACTGTTGGAAGAAAATAAGAAAACTTGGAACAAAAAATTGATCAATGCTTTGTGGGTAGACAAGATTACAACCAAAAAATCCATTGGAACCAGTGCCTATGAGTTAGTATATGGAATTGAGGTTGTTTTTCCTTCATCATTATGGGTTCCTGTCATGAAAATACTCCAAGAAGATCAAGTGGAACCTAATGATATACAAAGAAGGATAAACCAGACCATCAATTTGCAGCAAACCAGGGAGGAGGTGTACCAAAGATCCCAAGTATTGCAGGAGAAACTCAAGAAGATATTTGACAGAAGAACCAAGGCAGAAGATTTCTACCTTGGAGATAAAGTATTAAGATGGGATTCAAGAAGAGAGGACAAGGGGAAACATGGGAAGTTTGACTTCCTGTGGAAAGGACCATACATCATCTATGCTTTCAGAGGAAACAATGCATATTTTCTTAAAGAGTTAGATGGTACAGAAGTGGAAGGAGGACCAGTCAATGGTCAGATGTTGAAGCATTACTTTGATCCTAGTTACTAATATTACCATGTTCCTAATTGTACATATTATATCTTTTGTAATGTCAAAGTGTTGATTGGACAGTAAGATTTTGGAGTTGAAGCCCAAAGAGAAGGCCCTAAGCTTCAGAAGTATTATTGTCATACATATACATAAAGCAACAGGAAAAAGGAAGATTGCAGAGCACAGTCAAAGTCATTCAGAGGCCACTGATCTACTATTCTTGACTTTCCACCAAGAAAAGCCATCCCCAAGTGGAGCCACTATTATGCCCCTATACCAATAGGTGTCATATATCATGATTGACTTGGTTTAGCTTTGAAATATGTTCATACCTTTACTTGTTGCAAAGGTTTTCCACATTTGTAAAAAATCAAAAAATCAAAAAATTAAAAAATTAAAAAATGTAAAGAGGGTATACCCTAAAAGAAAAATCAAAGGGTAAAAAGAACAAATAAAAGGTCAAAAAATGAAAGAAAATGAACCCCAACAAAAATAAAAGACCAGGAAAGTGTGCAAGACCAAATGCCACTACTATTTTACTTTGTACAATAATGATTGTGTGCAACTTGTTACCTATGCCACAATCCATGGTAACCAAATAGTTTAAACTTGGTTATTTCATGTTTTAGAAATAGAGAATAAAGATCTGACCAAACAATGTAAACTTGGTAGATAAGTAGATAGGTAGAGTGAAAAAGGAGCTCAATAGTTTAATCTGAGCCCTTGGATGTAATAAGTGTAGACTTAGATAGGCATCACTATGTAAAAGAAAAGAAAGTTTGATAAGGGTTTTCCAGTCTAAGTGCACCCTAATAAAGAAGTGAAAATGCTAGGATAAAGTAGGTAGGGTAAGTAGATGATGGTTGCAGAATAAATGTGTGGTGAATGTTAAGTTTAAATGTTTCAATATTTTAACTTTCATCACTAGGCAAAGGCATGTATCACATGGAAAGGCGCATCATCATTCAAAGTCAAAATAATTAAATTCCCTACTCATTCCCCTAAAATCTTCACTAATTCCCTAAGCGCTAAAGGTAATTGCCAAAGTTAGAGGGGGTCAGAGCATTTCTCTGACTTTTGGAGGGACCGGAGCCTCAGCCCAATAATTGGAAATGCCTAAATTACTTAAGTCCCTTTCATCAACATTACCCCCCCCCATAAGATCAGTCATTCCTTTGATAAAACTTTTCCTAAGTGAAATCCTATTTTACTTAGGAAAATTGAAATAAATTCCCATAAAAAGCCCTTTCATATTTTTAGCCTAATTAATATGTTATATGATGAAATACTTTCTGAAAACATTGGACTTAACACTTTCCCATTCATTTGGTCATACTAACCACTGATGTTTTATTATATAATTCTTGAATAAAACAAAATTACCCACGCCCATATTATATTATTATACAAAACCCCAAATTATTATATATCCCGCCCCTTGGTTAAATATAACCATAAAATAAATAAATAAACCAGATTAATTAACTAATCTGTAGTTAATTAAGAACCTGACCCCGCCACCATTTAATGAGGATTAATTACGTCCTTCGGACTAATTAGAAACTCGATAACCAATCAAATTACCCCCGATATGATTAAACCTTTAATTAATATCAGGCCCGCTCTCAATTATCCATCTGTGATTTCATTGCCCCAACCACCATCTAATCAGATCCTTCAGAACTGACGGCCTTCGCTCATATCGTGTGGGCCTCTTGGTTGACCTTTAGTGCGCGAGGTGAGTGGTTTCACAAACAATACCGATGCTACGTGTCGAAAGACGTATGGAGTCGCACTGCTCCCCCCAAATATCACTTACCCTCCAAAAGCGGTGCGATGAAACCCGCTTACAGCCTCCCGCTAACGACGAAACGTCAATTCACCTCCCCGCTGACGCCACCTGTCTGTATCATGAAACCCGCCAATAGCTTTGACTTTGCATAAAAAACAAATTT
Organism: Pinus tabuliformis; assembly: GCA_031772625.1. Lineage (NCBI taxonomy): Eukaryota > Viridiplantae > Streptophyta > Pinopsida > Pinales > Pinaceae > Pinus > Pinus tabuliformis. Next base: position 162,564,490 of record CM062808.1, read on the forward strand.
AATACAGTTTTCATCCTTATTTTAAAAACTCATGCATGCAAACAAAACGTAGAAGTCGACCTGCTCGTACTCCAACCGTCAGCCACCCTGAAATTTGGAGTCTGACGCCGCTCCAGTCCACCATTTGCACCCGGTGAGCCTGCACTCCATTGCCAAACACTCCATAAATAGGTATTTACCAGTTTCCTTCTAGAAACGCTGTAAATACTTAATTTCCTCTGTGATTATGTTGAGAACCCCAAAAATCAGTGTAATTCAGTTGTTGAACTTAAAATTAAAGACATCCAGGACCCCTGTTTCACCTATCTCACTCAATAAACCCCATTTTCATCTCTGATTCCACAAGAACTAGAAATCGAAACCCCTGTGGCCCTCAATGTACCTCCTATCACTACTCCTCATAGAGATTTGGATTATCTACCCTTAGCAGATAAAGATTTTCAAATAAAGGACCTTAAATCTGATAAAAACCCCTTGAAAGTATTTTCTCAATGCTAGGAAAATTACATGAATGGCTTTAATACCATAGGACTTTGGGAATCAAATCTCTTAAGGTATATGCTCCCTTCTGTGCACATTTTCCCAGACATTATCCATTAATGTCAAGCCAATTATAATCCCACCCTCAGAGCAATAATGTCCCCCAATCAAACTATTCTATTCACAATTATTGCAGACTAATTCAATGAAATGCTACAGTTTTAGCTTGGTCAAAACCTCAACCCCATTTCCCTTGGGGAATTGCTTGAAAACTCCACCAAAATGTCTAGTTCTGAACTCAACCACCTTTGCCACACTTTCATACATAGGGATCACATACCCAAAGATCCTCCTCCCTATCTAACATGTTTTTTCACTGATATAGGCCAGAACATTGTTAATATGATTGTTGCTATAATGGGTTTCAATACTAGTGAGTATGTGGATGAATTGACTCTAGTTTTCATGTCCATTTTTACCTTTGGTCAGCCTCATGCTGTCAAATATGACTATGCTACTTTAATTGCTGAGAAAATCCATCACCAGTTCATGAGACTAGAAAATGAAAGGGTATTTAAGTATTTTACAATCATATATCACATTTTCCTTTACTATCAGTCTAACAAATTCCCATTCTCTGTGAATAAGCTTGATACCAGAGGTAATCCCAGATCAGTCATTTTCTAGACTTCCATCTTCCTGTTATGAAACCAACTCAAGAAAAGATAGATCAACGCCTTAGAATTCAGCCTCTTCGAGGGGGCAACCTCCTTTACATTACATAAATGAACAATTCTTTGATGATTCAAATGACAAAACCTCCTTTCTATATATAGGAGTCTAAGGAGTCACAATATAATCCAGCTGACCTAACAATAATAATATAAAGCCACAGAAATAACAATAGAGGGATTCCATGGGGCACAGAAATAACAACATGGGGGTAATAGGGGCACAACAATATAAATAAGGGGTATAACTACAATAGTAATGGGGTAATCACTAGTATTATAGGGACCCAACATGCCCCTCTCCTTCAAAAAAGTGTTGTCCTCAACGCTTGAGTAGTTCTGGATACTTTTGCATAAAATTCTCTTCCTCCCATGTGGAATATTCAGCGGATAAGTTCTTCCACTGGGTAAGATACTATGAAATTGATCGATTTCGTAGCTGTCGAGTTCTTGTTTTTGTGACTGCTTCCGGTTCCAATATAATTTTTCCTTCCTCGTCAAGTTCTGGCAATATTGTTTGAACTGGGAGCTTGTCGCCTATAACCTTCTTTAAACATGAAACATGGAAAACTGGGTGCAATCGAGAAGCTGCAGAGAGCTCCAATTTGTATGCCATAGTACCAATCTTTTGCAACACCTTGTACAGACCATAATACTTTGGTGATAATTTATTATCCTTCTTAGCTTACTTTAGGGACATTTTCTTGTATGGTTGTAGCCGTAGGAATACCCAATTACCTACATCAAAACTTCTTTCACTCCGATGTTGATATGCCTGTTGTTTCATTCTATTTTGTGCCAACACAAGGTTATCCTTTAAGCGTTGGAGGACTTGTTGTTGATGTTCGATGTGATGTTCCACTGCCTGAACCTTAGAATTTTCTCTTAAATATGATGTGATGGATGGTTGTTGATACCCATAAAGTGCCATAAATGGGGTCATTTTTGTTGTTGTATGGAAGGAAGTGTTATACCACCATTTAGCCAGAGGCAACCATTTGACCCATTGTGTCTGTTTATCAGATACAAAGCAACGAAGATATCCTTCCAAACATTTGTTTACTATCTCAGTTTTCCCATCAGATTGAGGATGATAAGATGAGCTATGAGCTAATTGAGTACCAAGACAAGAAAATAATTCAGTCCAAAAATTTCCAGTGAAAATGGGATCTCTGTCACTTACAATAATCTTTGGGTTTCCATGTAGCTTTTGAATTGTTTCCATAAATGCAGTAGAAACTGTACTGGCTTTAAATGGATGTGATAATGCACAAAAGTGTGCATACTTGGTAAGTCTGTCAACTACCACCATGATGACACTCTTTCCCTCAGACTTGGGTAAACCTGTGATAAAATCCATTGAAACCTCCTCCCAACGTTGGCTTGGAATGGATAAAGGTTGTAATAGACCCGGTGTCTTAATTGTTTCAACTTTATTTTGTTGGCAAACCAAACATTCCGCCACAAACTTTTGAATATCTGATTTAAGGCCATCCCAAAAAAATTCCTTCTTAACCCTGTGGTAAGTTTTTAAAAATCCTGAGTGCCCTCCTAAGGGAGAAGTGTGCAATTCCATAAGAATCTTTTGTTTTAGCTGGGAATTCTTACAGAGGTATAAGCGATCTTTGTACCATAACGAATCATTTTTCCAGCTAAATGTATCAGATGTACTGGAATCTTGTTGTAGCTTTCGAATAAGTGCCCACACTTCTTCGTCATTCTTCCATTCCTCCTTTGCTTCGTTTATCCAATCTGGTTGGATAATAGAAATGGCGCACAACAATGCTTCCACATCCTCATCCTTTCTTGAGAGTGCATCTGCCACCACATTTTGCTTCCCTTTTTTGTAGATGATTTCAAAGTCATAACCCAACATCTTTGTGACCCACTTTTGTTGCTCTTCAGAGGATAATCTTTGTTCTAAAAAGTATTTAAGGCTATCATGATCCGTTTTTACCTTGAAGTGTCTTCCCATTAGGTAGGGTCGCCATTTCTTAAGTGCATGGAGTATTGCCAACATTTCCTTCTCATAAATAGCTTTGCTTAAAAACTTTCCCTTGATTGGACGACTTTCAAAAGCAATGGGTCTTTCATCTTGCATTAGAACAGCACCAATTCCATTTCCTGAAGCATCACATTCCACAATAAAGGTTTTTGTGAAGTCCGGTGTAGCTAAGACCGGTGCTTGGCACATTGCCTCTTTAAGATGTTCAAAGGCCTTTGTTGCTTCCGGAGTCCATGAAAATGCATCTTTCTTCAATAATGTTGTTAGAGGTGCTGCTATTCTCCCATAATTCTTAACAAACTTGCGATAATACCCTGTCAACCCAAGAAATCCTCGCAGATGCTTTATGGATGTGGGGATTTTCCATTCCTTAATGGCTTTAATTTTGCTAGGGTCTACCTTAACTCCTTCATGAGATACAATATGACCCAAATATTCCACCTCCTGGACTCCAAAGAAACATTTGGATCTTTTTCATATAATTGTTTCTCCTCCAATAGTTGTAGCACCTTGTCAACATGTTCAACATGATCCTTCCAAGACTTGCTGTAGATTAGTATATCATCAAAAAATACTAACACAAATTTTCTAAGGAATGGTTTGAAAATTGAATTCATCAAACCTTGAAATGTTGAAGGTGCATTGGTAAGGCCAAAAGGCATGACCAAAAATTCATAATGACCCTCATGAGTTCTAAATGCCGTTTTCGGAATGTCTTCAATCGAACAAAGATCCAACTTGGTGAAGTAAATTGATCCATGCAATTCATCTAGTAATTCATCAATGACAGGAATGGGGAACTTATCTTTAATAGTGAGCTTGTTGAGCTCCCTATAATCCGGACACATGCACCATGATCCATCCTTCTTGTGCACCAATACTACTGGAGCAGAGAAAGAACTTTGACTTGGTTGAATTATACCAGCCTCTAGCATTTCTGCAACCATACGTTCAATTTCACTTTTTTGGACATAGGGATATCTGTACGGCCTGATGTTTGGAGGAACACTTCCTGGAATCAGATGAATAGCATGATCATGATCACGCATAGGTGGGAGACCTTTGGGAGTCTCAAATACCTTGGAATGATTGTCCAGGACTTTTTGGAGATCTGGAGAAATAGATGATTCCGATGTGGAAACATCTAGCGAACATAATTGTGCAATTACACCTCTTTGCTCCTTTTTTAGAAGCTTTGTCATACCATTAGAGCTGATTATCTTTCCTGGTTTCCCTGCAATACCCCTTAATTCAACTTCCTTTCCTTCAATAGAAAATTTGATGAAAAGTTCTTGAAAATTAAAAGCTATTGTACCCAAGGATTGTAGCCATTGGACTCCTAGTACAACATCAACACCTCCCATTGGAATGGAAAGCATTGGGCTAGTCAATACATATTCTCCCATGGATAGCTTGATATTATGGCACTTTCCAGAGCAATTTATTGTTCCTCCATTTGCAATCATCACTTGACACTCTGGTGCTGGATATAGGAAGCAATTCAATTCTTTTGCTACCCTACAATGAATAAAATTGTGGGTGCTTCCTGAATCAATCAACACTATTACCTTTTTCTTCTTGATTTTTCCTTCTATCTTGATGGTTTGAGGAGTGGTAATTCCTGCCAATGCATTACAAGATATGGTTGGATTTATTTGTTCTTCATCTAGGCTTTGTTCCTGGAGTATATCTTCTTCTTTTGACCTTTCTTGCTCCTTTTCTTCTTCCTCTTCACAATCTATGTAGAATAATTTCTTCTCAGCACACTTATGACCTTTAGTGTATTTGCTATCACAACTGTAACAAAGCCCTTTTGCTCTTTTTTCTTCCAATTGTTGTGGTGTCAACCTTATAGGTTGTGGAAGACTAGGGGCAACAACACTTCCGTCTTTATAGTTGTGAGTGGTATGCTTCTGGTTGCCATAATTTTGCTTTCCATTTTTCTTGCTAACCTGAATGCCTTCTCTAATGAATCAGGTTCCCAAAGGTGAACATCATGTTGGATATTATCCTTTAAAGACCCTATGAACACATCAATCCTATGCTCCTCTGGAATATCTTTTACCCTTATGTTCAATTTTTGGAACTCCTCAATGTGCTCCATTACTGAACCCTTTTGTTTGAGACTTATCAATTGGCTAAAAAAAGTGTTGCTTTTTGTATCTTCATAATGTGCTATCAATTCTTCCGTAAAAATTGCCCAAGTGATAAATTGTTTACGAGAGCAAAGCCATTGATACCATACAAACTGATTTGGTTCCAAATATAAAGTTGCCATACGTACCTTTTGTGTGTTTTGCACATTATTGAGATCAAAGAACTGCTCCATCTATAATATCTATGTGGCGGGATCCTTGCCATCAAACTTCTTCATATCAATTTTTGGAATATGGTGAGTCATCAATCCAACATTAGCGTCTATGGAATCATGATTAACATTTCTTTTGTTCTCATCATGAGTTTCCTTTAGTAACCTTTCACCCTTAGGGACTATTTCTTGTAGCAACTTATTCATATTTATCTTCAATTCGTCCATGTCTGTCTTCAAATCTATCTTCAAAACATCCATCTTAGCTTCCACGTCAATCATCTTAGCTTCTACACCTTTCTTTAAAAAGTCCATCTTAGCTTCTGTTGAGGGCCCCGAAATCGGGTCGACAACAAAGGGGACACCCACCCGGTCCGGAACCTGGTTGGCGGCTCCTTGCCCGTTTGGAGTAGCGGGTCCGACTGGGGGTAACGGGACCAGCTTCCCGATGCATGGGATGTGTGTGTGTGTAGAGTTTGATTATGTTGATTCTGGAAGCATTCTAAAACTAATTTAAATCTAACTTGCAGACTGACTTTAATCTATTGTAATCTAGTGAGAACAAACATATATAATCTACACTAACCCAGGATATATCTTTTCCATTATGAAATTTAGAAAGATTTCATATAATAACTGGTAATAAAGATTATTCAGCTATCATAAGAATATAAACGATTTAAGATGAACCATTCTGCATAAGAAGTTAAACAAAACAGTTGTGAACAGCATATCGCATAATTAAATCATTCATATGTCAAGCATAAATAAATAAGTCCACCGTACAGAAGTGCCAAATGATAACCCACATGCTCATACATTAACATATAAACAATATCAGCTGCATATCACTCTTAGAATATGAGCAGAAATTCGTCAAGAGATAAAAGTACCATTTATGACTGATTTTTTACTCACAGACTTCAAGCAATAACGACTTATCTCTACTTGTTCTAATATCTACTAAGAGTACAGAAGTGCAACATCAGTAGCAGACATTAAAATGCAAACATAAATAAATCTCGATCCTTCCATTCATCAAAACCTCCTCTGAGGGTGCAGAAGTGCATGTTCCGAGGACAAGTTTTTGACAAATTTCTGGACCCTTTTCCAATGCAATGAGAAGGGTTAAAATACTACTTCCTAATCCTAATAATAGTATTATTACAAAATTGAAGATACGGTTCTCAAATGACCGCCCTTTTTCTAATTTAGTCAAAAAGGAAAAAACAACATTCTAAATGAAATTACTTCTCAATTTGGTCTTTAAAGTTGCAGCTGTCAAGCATAGGCTTGAGAAGAGTAGGCTGGTTGATTTCTGCGCTTAGCTGGGCCGTGAAAACGACATCCATAAGAGCTGGCGCTACCTTCTCGGCTGCGTTCATGATGCATCTTACTGTCATGCATTGGCTATGCAGCTTAACTAAGTAAGTCCAGTAACTTTCCCAATTTAGCCTAGCCAATGCCTGGATTGTTTTCCCATTTGCCTGTGCTTTCTGCCTCCATTCTGTCTCCAGTTGCAACGTGCTTGGTAGGTACCCCGGGGTGGTCTCTGAAATCAAATTGGCCCTGTGTAAATTTTCATTTACACAGTCGATAAGAATGCTCGCTTGTGTCGCCGCTGTCTCTGCTGCTTGCTCCGCCTGTGTGATTTGTTCGTCCCATTTATTAAAGAGCAGCTCCTTATGATTTTCATTAATCTTGGGTGCCCCTGCTCTTTTCCATTCCTCGTCATTTTGCCAAGTCAGATATTCTGTTGGTCTGATCATAGTCGTTCCGCAATTCTACCACCTGGCTGGTGATCTTGTCGCTTAGTTCACAAAAATGCCTCCACTGTGATATTCTACGTACCATATCTTCCTGTTGCTGTGATAGTTGGTCGTTCAAGCCGATGAACTCTGAAATAAACTCTGCCAGCTTAGGTTCATCTTTATTCATTTCTTGCACCGTCTGCAGTTGTTTTTCTTTTTCTTCAAGACTTCTTTTGATAGCTCACCTGCATCTGGCGAAAGTCTTCTTGTAGTTTTTCGGGCTGTCTGGAAGCTTCAGTGTTCGCATTGGCTTGTTGCAACTGTTGTTGTAGCAGTTGTATTTGATTTTCATGTTCTTTTAGAAGTTGCTGAACTTCAGAGGCTTTGTCGATAGTTGCAGAAGCATATGCTCCTGCAATTTGAGATAGTTTCGTGAGGTTCTCGGTTGGATTATTATTTGGGTCTTTCCACAAGACGTCTAGATGTTCAGCATCTTGAGACAGTGCATTCTCAAGTTTTCTCTTCTTTCTTTGTCTCCTTACAACTGCTTTGTGCTGGGGACTGTAGAATACGTCCAGTGGAGGAATTTCTTCTACGTTGAGTAGAAGTTCTGAGGATGGAGCGATAGGAAGATGCTTCGTTCCTTCGGCACTACTGACTATGGTCGAGACGACCTCTTGCACCACCTGTGTATTGCTCACAGGTGTCTTCGGGACTTGACCTTCAAGATTAATTAATTCATTGAAGGTTTCCCATTCCTTATCCAACTCTGTTGTGACCGGAGGTGTTTCGATGACAGGAGGGGGAACCTCTCTTGGTGGTGAGGCGATAACTTGCTGCTGAGCCATCGTACTTGACTGAGCTGTGTCTTTGATTGTTTCTTCGTTCTCCTCTTTGTTGTGCACAGACTCTTTAGGATGTTCAGATATTTCTCTTGCGGCGCTGGACTTAGATCTGGAAGCGCTGGAGTTTTCACTGACGCTGATGCTTGGAGTCGGTTCTCTATTAGCTACTCGCAGTCCTTCTAGTGGAATACTAGCCAGCCTTCTTTCTCTATACAGCGTGAATTTTCGGAGGTCATCTGGGGACAACCTCGACTGAGCTTCTTGCAAAACTTCCTTGAGCGAGTTCTTATTCTGAAAGAGATCATCAAACAGATCTTTCTTCCCAGAGAACACTCTTATCTTGACGTTGGTTGTAAATTCCTGGGCCACATTATTTGGGTCGAATGGTCTTGATGAGAACTTAAATAATTGAAGACACGTCACATTCTCCACCTCGCCAAAAGCGTGTCCCACATCGAACAAAGAGAAGGCCCCACAAGTGACGGGAAATTGAGGCCAAATGGCCTTCTTTTTGTCCTTTAGGTCCTTGGTTAAGCCGCCTTCAGAACAAGTTTGATAAGCGATTTCCCGGGCCAACAGTTTATCCGGGATGTACAAGGGTAGGACATGTGGGGGTACAGTGCTTCCAAAAACTCGAATGTAGGTAAACCATTCTTCTCCAAACCATCTCGCGATGGGGATGATATCAATTTGTGCCTCGGGAGAGCACCTTGGGGGGTTCTTATCATATATCATTCTATGTATGGGCAATATGAGCCCGTGGCAAATCTGGTAAAAATGAGGGGCAAACTGGGAATCCCATAAGACTTTATGATAAACATGAATGGGCAATGGGCCTTGGGTAGTCCATTTCCAACCCATAGTAGGGAATTTTGATACAAGACAGACAGAGTCCATTATATAGGCAGACAGATAAAAAGGAGGATAGACCCTTTGGGAGAAGGATCTCTTAGAACGGTAGTGGAGAACCGCCGTGTATAGGGTGTCAGAAAGGATTTTGGCCCAATCCACTATCTCAGAACTAGTCACGGCATCAACTAATGCTAGCCATTCAGATGAAAACTTATTGATATCGGGCCTACCAAATAGCCTACAGAGCATGGCTGCAGCAAAACAATATGGAGAGGTAAGGGAACCAGTGCTATACATACCGTTCTTATCTTTTTTCAACGGCTCATCTCTTCTTGACCATTCTTTAGTGGTGTCTGATAGGTCCGGATTCTCTACTGTGAACTTCCTAACAAACTCTGCATTATAGGTTGCTTGTGGTTCAGGAAGATGATACATGAGCTTCAGGTCTTGAGCAGCAAACGATCCCACGAGCCCATGTCCCTGTACTTTGAATTGCCTATTTGTCAACTCCGCATCATCTAAAATCCACTTGATCATGTCTGTATACGGTAGAATCTTCGGCCTTGCCGCTATTCTATGGAGGAAAGAACACGCTAGGTCTTCCAGGGATGCCTCTGAAGGACGTGATGCACCCGCGACAGCAGTAGTTACCTTGACTATTCTAGGGTTCTCTTCTTCTAACAGCCTATACATGCCTTCCCATGTTGAGATACCTGCATCTCTATTGCATGCTGTATCTATGTACAGGGGCGCCATCTCCTTGGTCTTCTCTCTTGTTTCGGAGCTTTGAGCTTTGTTCTTCTTCCCCATTTCGCTTGGCATTTCTGTTTGATTTTGCCTTCGCACTTTGCTCCTGCAGGTTATGAGTGAAATGGAAAGACTGATCAGAAAGGTGATGGGAGAGTTTTAAATGCAAGAGATAAATCAGATACGCCACCTTACGTGAAGCAAATCCGCATTAAGGGACGCGTCTTTATTCCACTTAATAACTGACAACTGATTTATTACTATCATTAAAAGCGCATAATTCCAAGTCGGGTTATAGTAAGTGGCTTTTCTTTGGGTGGCGCACCCAAGGGATTCGTACTAAGGTGCTTTTATGATTTGCCAACGTACCCTTGTATGTCGCGCAATCGCAAACAGCAGCGATCGCAATATCGCAGATCGCCATATCGCAGATCGCAATAATTCAATGTTTGCCGAACTTCGCCTGCCTCATCTCTGCGATATGCGATCGCGCGATCGCAATATCGCAAATCGGCGGATTTGTAAGCTTTCCTTTATGGATACTAGTATGTTGCGATGTGATGTTGTTTATTAATACTAGGGCGGTGTGCATATTGGTCTTTAGAAGGGAAATGAAGGTGTTTCTTATCCTTTTTGATGCAACCTTAGAGATTTGCTTTCATGAACACAGTTTTAGGCTGAAGCCATTCAAGAAACCTTTTCTAAGCGTATGCTTGTAACTTCAAAAAGGAATCCTTGCTTTTCCTAAAAAAATAACTAAGGGTCCCCATTCATTCTAGTATCGTGGCCGATACTAGATTGAACAAGGGGGGGGTTGTTGCTGGCCACAACAATTGGCGATTCACTTGGGAGAACCAGTTATCTCTGCTCTTTTTCTATTGACGTTTTCAAACTTCTAAAAAAAAATTTCTCAGGAATTTTGAACTTTATTATAAAAAGATAAAAAACAAATGATACTTCAAAGCGTCAATGATGTTTTGTTTCAGCCCCATTCTATTTCAATTACTTGCATCCCCAGATTGTTTTCGAATTTAAATCAGTCATTACTTGGTCTTGTAAAACATAAAAATAAAGTGTTCTCTATGTATCAGCCCTTCTTAAGAATGCTCCTTTGTCGTAGGTAGAGCCACTGCTGCCAGCAGGCGTCCATAGCCTCGACAGGGTTACCTATTATCCAGGAATGATCCTTTATCCTGCTTCAGGTTATTTACAACTTTTTCAGAAGGAATCCCTTTCTTGATGCTTTTTCCTTCTTTTTTTTTTATTCTCTAAAGAACAATGTCTTGGTTTGGTGGCCAAATTATGACACAGTCATTCACTTGATTTACACTCTTGCTGAAGAAGCTGGCTCGTGATGAGACCCCTTGTCTTTTGATTGCAACAATCTTGAGTCATTGCCCTGTTTTGGTAGACAGTTTCGGAAAAGTCAGCAAGTTATAATATCTGTGATCATGATAAGTCGGCTCGTGATGAGACCTCTTATTCTTTGAGATATAGCAATCTTTTTAGGCCATTCCTCTGATTGTTGTGTTTTCCTTCAGCAGGGAGGAAGTCAAATTCTCTTTCCTTAAGAAAGTTTTGGACGACAATGATAGGGCTGCTTTTGGTAATGGCTGTTTTCACAGAGAATCTTTATTTTAATATTGATACCTTTCATTGTGCTGACCTAAAACAAATTCTTTACTGAGATAGCTTTCTTTTAATTTTTTGGAGTTGAAACTATCATCATTTCTGGGTTAAAGTTCTATCGATAATAAAGATCAAATTCTCAAAAGATTTGCTGTTCATAGGAGCCGAAGTTCAAAATCTTTAACAGAGACAAGGTGTCTTTAGTAAAAGTCAAATGCCATTTAGCCAGAACAAACATTATTTGAGAGAGAGGCAAACATTCTCTAGGGTCGTATAACTAACTTTGCCTATCAATTATTGAAAACAAAACTAATAACCTAGCTAAATTACTCCTACTCCTATTCTAACTATACACAGGAGATAACTAAGTAAAATGATATTTCCAATGAAACCAACGATTCATTATTATTCCTAGCCGTATGAATCTTCCAAGCATCAGTAAAAAGAACCGAATTTCTCTTGGATCGAAATTGTTGGCTAGGGAATAAGAACCTATAACCTCAATTGGAATTCTGTCTGATTTTCTTTTCTCATGAGAAGTTTTTTCCAACTGAGTACCTATCGGATCATAAAAATTAGGATGAATTTCTGTTGTAAATTGATGATCTTTCGATAGGAGGGATAACAAGTCAAATTGTGAAAAGATTTTTTCAGTTTCGATGGCTTGTAGCCCGTTGCTTGTTGACGTTGAGTTTTTAGCGATTTCGTTTGAAATGAAAGTTCTCATATATAAATCGCTAAAATATAATCTATCAAAAATTTGAAAATTTAAAAAGAAATCTGATTTTGTAGAAAATGAATGCAAGTGAGAAAGGAATGATTAGGTATTTATACAAATAGTGTTATCGCACAACTGGGAGTTACTTGCAACTTTTTGCTTTTCACAAGAACTGGCCAGGTTTTGTGAATCAGGAACTGAGTTATGATTGCGAACAGGGATGGAGCTTTCCTCTTGATATGAATCATAGATCGGAGTATTGTCTTGGATAGTAGAATTATTCAAATGAGTTTTTGCTTTGAGATGAGGGTCAGATGGAATAATTCCTGATCTAAGATGTTCCTTATTAACTGACCCTAGATGAGTTACTTGTGATAACTCAACATCATCAAAATTGTCAAAGCAACTATCACGAAAGACTTTACAGTTTTCCCTAGGTTCCTCTTTTTCATTACATGTTTTCAGACAAGGGAGGTCAGGCAGCTCTCGTTTGATATTAATCAAAGGTTGTGCTAAAGTGGTCTCTTTATTTTGAAAACCCAATGATGATTTGTTTGAATAATCCTCTGTGTCTGTTGAGATATGCCTGATATTATGAGGGGAAAAATCGTCATCACTAAAAACATCGGGGTAAAGAGAAAAATGCGAATCTGGAATAATGCATTTAAAAACATCAAATAAATTTTGTTCATCAGACTCACTATAAGCATCGGGCTTTAGATCATACCTTTTTGTGCCGATATTTTTTGAAAGAGAAACAGTTGGTGGATCTAACCTTGGCATCAGCATTTGTTGATTTGAAATGATATTGTCTGACTCTATGTCAAAGTGATCTTCTGGTTCCAAGGTATTTTCCCTTTCAGTACTTTCGCCTTTGTTTTCTGGTGTTAGAGCATGCAAGACTCCTAGGCTAAATTCTGTTTGGTCAAGTACAGGAGGTAGGAAATGCTCGTCACAATCTGAAGATTCTTCATCTGTGAGCTCATTCTCGAGGTCATATTGTAGACATTTAAGATGAAATCGCGTATTGAAATCCCTTACGGGTTCGTCTTGTTTCCGTAGATAGTCGATTTCATCATATACCTGATCGTATTCATAGCAATCAAATTCCAAGATGAAAGTCCTAACGAATTGGTCCCAGCTGTGAACTGATGCAACTGGGAGGTTTCTGCACCATTTTCTAGCTTCCGCTGTGAATGTAAGAGTAAAAATCCTGCATAAAACACCTTCATCAATTTTTTGAATATCAGGACTCAAAACTCTTTGAATGAATTGCAGGGCATGATGAAATGCAGAAGAATTATTCTTACCATTGAATTTTACCTGAGACAATAGTCTTACCACATCTGGTGGAGTGTTGGAAGAGGCAGGAACATGGATGCAACTCCAAATAGGGATTCTATGAGCAGCCATCCTTTTTCAAGATTTCTAATTTAAAAACATTCCAACAGACAATATGCTCAGGCCCTCCTTCTAGCGCCAAATATGTTGAGGGCCCCGAAATCGGGTCGACAACAAAGGGGATACCCACCCGGTCCGGAACCTGGTTGGCGGCTCCTTGCTCGTTTGGAGTAGCGGGTCCGACTGGGGGTAACGGGACCAGCTTCCCGATGCATGGGATGTGTGTGTGTAGAGTTTGATTATGTTGATTCTGAAAGCATTCTAAAACTAATTTAAATCTAACTTGCAGACTGACTTTAAGCTATTGTAATCTAATGAGAACAAACATATATAATCTACACTAACCCGGGATATATCTTTTCCATTATGCAATTTAGAAAGATTTCATATAATAACTGGTAATAAAGATTATTCAGCTATCATAAGAATATAAACCATTTAAGATGAACCATTCTGCATAAGAAGTTAAACAAAACAGTTGTGAACAGCATATCGCATAATTAAATCATTCATATGTCAAGCATAAATAAATAAGTCCACCGTACAGAAGTGCCAAATGATAACCCACATGCTCATACATTAACATATAAACAATATCAGCTGCATATCACTCTTAGAATATGAGCAGAAATTCATCAAGAGATAAAAGTACCATTTATGACTGATTTTTTACTCACAGACTTCAAGCAATAACGACTTATCTCTACTTGTTCTAATATCTACTAAGAGTACAAAAGTGAAACATCAGTAGCAGACATTAAAATGCAAACATAAATAAATCTCGATCCTTCCATTCATCAAAACCTCCTCTGATGGTGCAGAAGCGCATGTTCCGAGGACAAGTTTTTGACAAATTTCTGGACCCTTCTCCAATGCAATGAGAAGGGTTAAAATACTACTTCCTAATCCTAATAATAGTATTATTACAAAATTGAGGATACGGTTCTCAAATGACCGCCCTTTTTCTAATTTAGTCAAAAAGGAAAAAACAACATTCTAAATGAAATTACTTCTGAATTTGGTCTTTGAAGTTGCAGTTGTCAAGCATAGGCTTGAGAAGAGTAGGCTGGCTGATTTCTGCGCTTAGCTGGGCCGCGAAAACGGCATCCATAAGAGCTGGCGCTACCTTCTCGGCTGCGTTCATGATGCATCTTACTGTCATGCATTGGCTATGCGGCTTAACTAAGTAAGTCCAGTAACTTTCCCAATTTAGTCTAGCCAATGCCTGGATTGTTTTCCCGTTTGCCTGTGCTTTCTGCCTCCATTCTGTCTCCAGTTGCAACGTGCTTGGTAGGTACCCCAGGGTGGTCTCTGAAATCAAATTGGCCCTATGTAAATTTTCATTTACACAGTCGATAAGAATGCTCGCTTGTGTCGCTGCTGTCTCTGCTGCTTTCTCTGCTTGTGTGATTTGTTCGTCCCATTTATTAAAGAGCAGCTCCTTATGATTTTAATTAATCTTGGGTGCCCCTGCTCTTTTCCCTTCCTCGTCATTTTTCCAAGTCAGATATTTTGTTACTCTTCTGTTGGTCTGATCATAGTCGTTTCGCAATTCTACCACCTGGCTGGTGATCTTGTCGCTTAGTTCACAAAAATGCCTCCACTGTGATATTCTACGTACCATATCTTCCTGTTGCTGTGATAGTTGGTCGTTCAAGCCGATGGACTCTGAAATAAACTCTGCCAGCTTAGGTTCATCTTTATGCATTTCTTGCACCGTCTGCAGTTGTTTTTCTTTTTCTTCAAGACTTCTTTGATAGCTCACCTGCATCTGGCGAAAGTCTTCCTGTAGTTTTTCGAGCTGTCTGGAAGCTTCAGTGTTCGCATTGGCTTGTTGCAACTGTTGTTGTAGCAGTTGTATTTGATTTTCATGTTCTTTTAGAAGTTGCTGAACTTCAGAGGCTTTGTCGATAGTTGCAGAAGCATATGCTCCTGCAATTTGAGACAGTTTCGTGAGGTTCTCGGTTGGATTATTATTTGGGTCTTTCCACAAGACGTCTAGATGTTCAGCATCTTGAGACAGTGCATTCTCAAGTTTTCTCTTCTTTCTTTGTCTCCTTACAACTGCTTTGTGCTGGGGACTGTAGAATACGTCCAGTGGAGGAATTTCTTCTACGTTGAGTAGAAGTTCTGAGGATGGAGCGATAGGAAGATGCTCCGTTCCTGCGGCACTACTGACTATGGTCGAGACGACCTCTTGCACCACCTGTGTATTGCTCACAGGTGTCTTCGGGACTTGACCTTCAAGATTAATTAATTCATTGAAGGATTCCCATTCCTTATCCAACTCTGTTGTGACCGGAGGTGTTTCGACGACAGGAGGGGGAACCTCTCTTGGTGGTGAGGCGATAACTTGCTGCTGAGCCATCGTACTTGACTGAGCTGTGTCTTTGATTATTTCTTCGTTCTCCTCTTTGTTGTGCACAGACTCTTTAGGATGTTCAGATATTTCTCTTGCGGCGCTGGACTTAGATCTGGAAGCACTGGAGTTTTCACTGAGCCTGATGCTTGGAGTCGGTTCTCTAGTAGCTACTCGCAATCCTTCTAGTGGAATACTAGCCAGCCTCCTTTCTCTATACAGCGTGAATTTTCGGAGGTCGTCTGGGGACAACCTCGACTGAGATTCTTGCAAAACTTCCTTCAGCGAGTTCTTATTCTGAAAGAGATCATCAAACAGATCTTTCTTCCCAGAGAACTCTCTTATCTTGACGTTGGTTGTAAATTCCTGGGCCACATTATTTGGGTCGAATGGTCTTGATGAGAACTTAAATAATTGAAGACACGTCACATTCTCCACCTCGCCAAAAGCGTGTCCCACATCGAACAAAGAGAAGGCCCCACAAGTGACGGGAAATTGAGGCCAAATGGCCTTCTTTTTGTCCTTTAGGTCCTTGGTTAAGCCGCCTTCAGAACAAGTTTGATGAGCGATTTCCCGGGCCAACAGTTTATCCGGGATGTACAAGGGTAGGACATGTGGGGGTACAGTGCTTCCAAAAACTCGAATGTAGGTAAACCATTCTTCTCCAAACCATCTCGCGATGGGGATGATATCAATTTGTGCCTCGGGAGAGCACCTTGGGGGGTTCTTATCATATATCATTCTATGTATGGGCAATATGAGCCCGTGGAAAATCTGGTAAAAATGAGGGGCAAACTGGGAATCCCATAAGACTTTATGATAAACATGAATGGGCAATGGGTCTTGGGTAGTCCATTTCCAACCCATAGTAGGGAATTTTGATACAAGACAGACAAAGTCCATTATTTAGGCAGACAGATAAAAAGGAGGATAGACCCTTTGGGAGAAGGATCTCTTAGAACGGTAGTGGAGAACCACCGTGTATAGGGTGTCAGAAAGGATTTTGGCCCAATCCACTATCTCAGAACTAGTCGCGGCATCAACTAACGGTAGCCATTCAGATGAAAACTTATTGATATCGGGCCTACCAAATAGCCTACAGAGCATGGCTACAGCAAAACAATATGGAGAGGTAAGGGAACCAGTGCTATACATACCGTTCTTATCTTTTTTCAACGGCTCATCTCTTCTTGACCATTCTTTAGTGGTGTCTGATAGGTCCAGATTCTCTACGGCGAACTTCCTAACAAACTCTGCATTATAGGTTGCTTGTGGTTCAGGAAGATGATACATGAGCTTCAGGTCTTGAGCAGCAAACGATCCCACGAGCCCATGTCCCTATACTTTGAATTGCCTATTTGTAAACTCCGCATCATCTAAAATCCACTTGATCATGTCTGTATATGGTAGAATCTTCGGCCTTGTCGCTATTCTATGGAGGAAAGAACACGCTAGGTCTTCCAGGGATGCCTCTGAAGGACATGATGCACCCGCGATAGCAGCAGCTACCTTGACTATTCTAGGGTTCTCTTCTTCTAACAGCCTATACATTCCTTCCCATGTTGAGATACCTGCATCTCTATTGCATGCTGTATCTGTGTACAGGGGCGCCATCTCCTTGGTCTTCTCTCTTGTTTCGGAGCTTTGAGCTTTGTTCTTCTTCCCCATTTCGCTTGGCGTTTCTGTTTGATTTTGCCTTCGCACTTTGCTCCTGCAGGTTATGAGTGAAATGGAAAGACTGATCAGAAAAGTGATGGGAGAGTTTTAAATGCAAGAGATAAATCAGATACGCCACCTTACGTGAAGCAAATCCGCATTAAGGCACGTGTCTTTATTCCACTTAATAACTGACAACTGATTTATTACTATCATTAAAAGCGCATAATTCCAAGTCGAGTTATAGTAAGTGGCTTTTCTTTGGGTGGCGTGCCCGAGGGATTCGTACTAAGGTGCTTTTATGATTTTCCAACGTACCCTTGTATGTCGCGCAATCGCAAACAGCAGCGATCGCAATATCGCAGATCGCCATATCGCAGATCGCAATAATTCAATGTTTGCCAAACTTTGCCTGCCTCATCTCTGCGATATGAAATCGCGCGATCGCAATATCGCAAATCGGCAGATTTGTAAGCTTTCCTTTATGGATACTAGTATGTTGCGATGCGATGTTGTTTATTAATACTAGGGCGGTGTGCATATTGGTCTTTAGAAGGGAAATGAAGGTGTTTCTTATCCTTTTGTGATGCAACCTTAGAGATTTTCTTTCATGAACACAGTTTTAGGCTTAAGTCATTCAAGAAACCTTTTCTAAGCATATGCTTGTAACTTCAAAAAGGAATCCTTGCTTTTCCTAAAAAAATAACTAAGGGTCCCCATTCATTCTAGTATCGTGGCCGATACTAGATTGAATGAGGGGGGGGTTGTTGCTGGCCACAACAGCTTCTACACCTTTCATTAAACCATCCATCTTAGCTTCTACATCTTTCTTTAAACCATCCATCTTAGATTCTATTCCTTTTTGTGCAAGAGACAGTTGTTGCACTTGGTCTTGTAATTTTCATATATCATGTTGCATTTCTTCCTCTTCTTCATGAGTCATGCTAGAGCTTTCAGGTTCCTTACTAGATGTTTGCATTTTCTTTCCTCGGGGCATCAGTTACCGATAATACTGCTCTACTATGCCCTTTGAATTCCTTCAAAATAAATTTTCAAACCAAACTTAAGCAAAAATTTAAGAAAATCTACACACCTTTTTTTTCACCTTGTAGGAGCTCGATATTGCCTCTGATGTATCTCTGTACTTTCCAATCATCTACTTCTGAATTTGTGAGATGTAGTAGCCCTCTGTGTCCTCATTCCAATGCCACGAGTCTGACCTCAATTGGATTCACCAAAGAAGAGTTATGTGAAATCTCCCACAGCGACTTGCTTATAGACTAGTTTAGTAGAGCGAACTTGTACGACGTGCCACGAGTCACTGTTCAAACCTTTGGATCTGAAACATGCATACAAGAAACTAAAGTCCGTCCCCTTTTTGTACCTTTTTTCAAAATTTCAATCTGATCCTCAGAGAGAAAGTTATGACAATTTTCCCCAGGTCACCTATTTTGAATGTAATTCAGGAGTCTGCAAAAAGACCAACTTCCTCAGATCATATCTCCGAAAATATCACGCAAAAAGCTCTGACATTTAGACCCAAGGTTCAGCGCCAATGCTTCTCAAATGGGTTTTTTTTACGACTTCTGAAACGTCACAGAAAAAAAGTTATAGCGAAAATGCCACGATGATCTGTTTGGAGCAGCGAAACCCTAGAATCCAAAGCTCTGATACCAAATGTTATGAAACCAGCTCAAGAAAAGATAGAAAAGATAGATCAACGCCTTAGAATTCAGCCTCTTCGAGGGGGAAACCTCCTTTACATTACATAAATGAACAATTCTTTGATGATTCAAATGACAAAACCTCCTTTCTATATATAGGAGTCTAAGGAGTCACAATATAATCCAACCGACCTAACAATAATAATATAAAGCCACAGAAACAACAATAGAGGGATTCCATGGGGCACAAAAATAACAACATGGGGTTAATAGGGGCACAACAATATAAATAAGGGGTATAACTATAATAGTAATGGGGTAATCACTAGTATTATAGGGACCCAACACTTCCACTACTCATACACTTGTCCCTGTTCATACAATGAATTCATTGATCAGTTTGTCCATCCTGTGACCACCATGCTGATAGGAAATCCTCCTCCTAGGATAAGTGATGGGATCAAGAAAATTTTGCAACTGTCAAAACAATACAAGATAGGTGACTGGTAACTGTACTAGAATTACACTGAGATCTGAATATATGGTTGTGAGCTCCCTCCTTTCAAGCTGCCTAAGTATGTCCCTATGAGATTGTTTGCCCTGGAATATTATGGGAAAAAGTTAAACTCTGACCAAATTCATTTCACCAAGGCAAAGAAGAAAGCCCAATTAAAGATCAAATACCACTTAGGCCCATTTGTGTGCAACAATAGAGAAGCAGGGAAAAGAGCAGAAGAAATCATAGAAACAACAATGAAACTCAAGAAAAGCTTTGCTTGGACATATGATCCTCAAAGTTTCATTTTTGATAAGAGAATGAAACATAAGTTGTCACCATATATCCATCAAAGAATACCTGAGATAGAATAGTATGCAAATATGCATGAATGGAGGGAAGAAAATTTAGTTGAGCTGGATAGTGATCAAGTTGAGGTAGAGAATGTGATGAAAGATTTAGAAAAGAGACTTGATCTAGACTCTTTTGAACATGTACCAGTTGAATCCACTCAAAGGCCAACACCAAATCTTACTACCTCTACAGCAGAAACTTCTCAAACGCACACACAGGAAACTAGTGCTCCCCCAGCAGAACCACCACAAGAACAAAACTAGGGAACAAGTACTCTAGCATCAGGATAGCCACAAACATCAGAACAACCAGAGATGCCAGAGTAGCCTGAAATCTCTGAAGAACGAGCTCCACCATAATCTCATCCTACTCAAGTTAATATGGGAAATCCCCCAGTTGTGCAAACTCCTCTAAATGAGGAAAAGAACTTGAAAAGAGACAGGGAAGTAGCTACCCCTGCCAGTGGGCATCCAGACTAACCTTGTGCTAAGAGGCATAGGCTAAATCCATATTCAGATGAAGAATACAATGAATAAACCACATAAAGCATAGAAAAGAAGGTGGAGACAGTCTACATACATTCCCGACAGGTGGGACACCTTCCAGCTCACAAAGACAAGAGCTTGAAAGACAACAGAGTGTAGAAGTTTCACCTTTCAGATCTTCATCTGAGAAGATCATAGACATAAAAGGAAAGATAAAGGAGATAAATACCAAGAATGAGTAGCTGAAGGCCCAAGCCTATGCTCAATACTTGAACATGGCCCCTACAAATCAAACCAGATTGATGTTAGCTTTTGACATCAAAGAAGGAAAAATGCAAATGAGCTTTGTAAAGCCCACAGTGCTGCAACCAAAGTCCTTGGCAGATTACCTAAAAACTGACTTTGAAGTCATGGCCAAAGACATCCACCACATAGACCAGATAGAAATTCACAAACAAACAGGGGAGATAGTTTATTCTACATTGACTAGCAAGGCAATGATGGCACATAGGTTGCAAAATTCACTGAGAAACACTACTGTCCAATTGAAACTATAAAAGGCCTCCTCACAGGAAAAAGACAATGGGATAAAATCATTGGAGGATTTGATTATTGAGTTTGGCCATAACCCAAAGGATATCAAGGTAGTAGAGAGCCTAATAAAGAAAAAGAATGAAGATATAGCTGCATTGAGAAAGCAGTTGAAATTGCCACCACTCATTCACCCTCATACTGCTAAAGTGACTGAGAAGAAAAATGAAGAAGAGCTTATGGACTTGGTCCTTAAGCTAAATGAGCAACTAAAAGAGACACAGCAGGAATTGGATAAAACATTACAGTTAAGGCAGAGTGAGTCGATTGCATAGCCTCAAACTGCAGTACCAGTGGTTTGAACAGTTGTCCCTTCCACATTGGCATTAGCTTTAGCACCAAATATTCTTTTGGCAATAGTTGCACCCATAGAAGCAAGAGGTACATCACAGAAAAGTGAACCAACACAAAATAAAGAGGATTTGATTAAGTCCATGGAGGAGATGAAACTCCAAGTCATAGAACTGGAGAAAGTGAAATAGAAATTCACTACTTCGGAACAAAAATATGATGTATCAAAGATCAATTTTGCAGAAGAGATGAGGAAAAACAAGGCTTGACCCAACAGATTAAAGCACTAGAGAAATACCTTACATTTGAAAAGCCTTTGATAGACATTAGGAAGATAATGTGGACCAAAATCATTGATTCCATCAATGATATTTAGTCATCAATTCAAATTATTTTTGAACAAATTGATTTGATTAAACCTACTCTTGAAGAAGTTCATATGACCAGAGAAGAACTAGGAAGAAAACTAGAAGAAGCCATCAGATTAATCAACTTTCTGAACAGTAGAAACAGGAAATAGTTGGAACAATTAGAAATTGAGTATAGGACTACTACCATCCTTGAAATAAAGAAAGTATTCAGCAAGAGAAATCTGATGCAAGGTCTGCAACAAAGATGTCAAGGTATGCAGGAAGTTTGACATCTTACAAAGTAAAGGAATCCCAAGTCCTTTAGTCATCAATGATAAGCTTATGATTCAGATTGATTACATCAACAAATTACATCAACGAGCTAATAGTCAGGCCAGTTAATCTACAATCAAAGCATTGCCCATAGGGAAAGTTCTCTATGATGGCTTGGAGAACCTTTTTTACATTGAACATGAAGTGAATCATCTATTCCTAGTGCAACCCAATTTTGTGAAATATACTTAAGCAGATGAAACCTATAGGAAGCTGACAAGGACAAGAATACCAAAATATGATTGGTGGACCAACATGACTGACATCCTATAAATTACCATGACTATAGTTAGGTAAAAAGTAAAACTTACCTTAGTAAAGTCTGGTAAAAAGGGTGAACAATGGTGAATAGGTAAAGAGTATCAGATACAGGTGAAAGAGTATCAATAAAAAGATAAAACTAGATGTCCAACACAGAGTTGCTAGCAAGATGCACACTCACAGGACCTACTTCCAGCTCCTTCAACAAAAATAGGGACAACAACAATCAGTTCACACTCTGTTTCTACATTCAAGACCATCTGTCTCTATATTCATGTAAAAGATATTTAGTTTTCCTAAAATATATCTCTCTTAGTTAGGAGATATTTTGATGTAACAATTTGTATAAATACTTCCTCATTCGAAGTATTGGGTGTGGATTCTTAGACATTTCTATAGACAATTTACTTTTTGAATTGAAGTGTTGTTGAACACCTTTTTGTATGGCTGGCTGGAACAAAGTAATAAAGAAAAGGACTTTACAGGATACCTATGTCAAATGAGAAACAAATAAGTATATCTTCTATTTTTACAGTTTTTTGGTTTAATAAATATTCATATGTGTTTCATATCTGAATGATAAATGAAAAATTATATTTTAGAAAGAGCTTTACTGCATTCTGTCTTAAAATCATTTATTTTCTTAATGTTTTCTTCCAAGCTATTATAGGTAGGGGATTCTTAACTGCTCCCTGCTTTCATAGTTTATCACTGTGAACATTTAACAAAGAATACTTAATTGCTTTTTGTTATTGAGCACCCACTTTCCCTCCTTTTGGACCTTGTTGAAGGATTCTTAGTTTCCCTTCCTCCCTGTTCAAGACCATTTCACCCACTTTGAGATATCATTTATCTTTTGTTTAGCTATCGTGCCCTGTGAAATTCTTCTTCGTTAAATCAACCTGATCCAGCTAAGCCATCATCCAGTTGACTCTATAGCCCAATGGCTTGAAATACCTTGTTCTATCCATCTACTCCTGAATTCCACCACCAAACAAAATCAAAAACCCCCAAGCTTTCATAACTAGCCTAATATCCCATAAACAAAGCTAAATCATAAAGAGGGAGCCCTCTCTAAGTACATATTGGCTAGATTCTGTACTTGAAAGATTGGTTTGTGGTTACCTCGGACCCCTTTCCTTATTCTAACAACTTTAAGGAAAATTTGAGTGCTAACAGGATTAACTGCTTGGACATGTGCCCATTACTTATGGTCATGTTCCCAACTCAACAGCTGATGTAGGCATCGACTGTAGCCAACCAAGTCTTACCAGAATGAGAGGATATCCAATGAGCTTTGCCTTTAGCTAGAGAACTAAGAAATCAGCAGGGTACTCACAAGAATCAACGGAGACCATCACTTCTTCCACAATCCCCTCAGGGTTCACGGTGGAGCGGTCTGCTAGCTATAGTATGACCGTGGTATTCCTCAAGGAGCCCTGAAGGTTGAGTTTGAACATTGTGTCCTTTGTCATCACATTAATGGCCGCTCTCATATCAATCAAGGTATGCGAGATCATTGTGCCATTGATGTGGACATCAACTACTAGGCTTCCAGCGTCCAAATATTTTGGACAGATTACCTGCCCCAACATTAGGTCGGACAGTTGTCCTATGACATTGATGGTTGGGGCATCTCTCTTATGCCTTCCTGGCTGCCTAAAGAACTTCTCTTTGATCAACCTATTGTAGATAGGCACATCTTTTATGGCTTGGAGATGTGGTATCTTTACACATAGTCACTCAGGAAAGGGTGGATTTTCTTTATTTTTTCTTTGCTATTTATCTTCCTCAACCTCCCTAGGTGGAGGCTAGTGATCTAAATTTGAAACTACTTGAAATTTGTTTGCAAGGTATTCAATTCAGAATTAAACATGTTTAAAAGATTTCCATGTCTTGCAGAAAGAAAACACATGAAATTTTCAGCTGTTCATGACCCATTTAAGCATAGCAGAGTTATTTCCTTTTACTGTTTAACACATTAAAATGAATTTTATCTGCAAAATAAATCAACCACAAATGCAAAAGAAGTTGATAAAGCAGTTCACCCCCTCCAGGGCTACGTCTGTTGGGTCCAAAGCTCCCAACCGAGCTTGTCCTTGTTTTTATTAAATGCTCAAATTGAAAATACAGCTGAATAGAATCATCTACAGGAGAAAAATATGGTAAAAATGTATTCATAACACTTGAATCCTTCAGGATTGACTATTGGATCACCTCCAATGGATACCTGCAACCCTATAGAGCCTTCACAAAACTGGGCCCTAGTGGCTCCTAGAACTTTCATGGCTCCAAAACCTTTGAAAATGACCTCATATGGTTGTAAGACCTGCACCCATGGCTTCCGAATGTCGAAAATACCCAAAATAAAAAAAAAATCGTCCAAAACCGACATTCCTAGCCAAAGTTATGGCCATTTAAAGTTTCTCCAGTTTTTCCCTAGAAAAACTCCAGCTAACTTTAGTTAACTCCAGATAGCTCCGCCAATTATGGCGGGTCCGCCAAATTTGGCACTCCTGCCAAAATTCCACCAAATTAACCGCAGTTACATTTAATGTTTGGTGGTTGCCTCGGATTTCATGCCCGGCGGAATATTCCTTTTTTAATTTTATTTTGAAAAATTAAAATTTCTAATGTTATGGACAAATTCTTCTTTTTGCCATAACTTCCTCATATGGCGACCGTTTTTCGAACCGTTTGCGGTGCCGGAATCGGGAAGATGAGAAATTTCCAGACATTCAATTTTGAACTAGTTCTAAGCACTTTAAATTTTGAGCATTTTATGACACTTAGGACATGAGCACCTGATCACGCCTCCCCATTGGGAAGCTTTTGGACCCCAAAACCCTTCAACTACCTGTTAAAGAGGTGAGGGTACAGCTCCCTCACTCTATCCACCTCCATCCACTTTGCCTTGTTCGGTTTGCTGCCTTTGAAACCAACCCGAACATAATCTACACTACCCCTTCTTGAAGTGCGTGTCCTTCTGTCAAGGATTGTATCTTCTTTCAGCTCATCTAAGAATTCTGGCGAGAAATCTTCTATAGATGGCAGCTGAACAGCATTTTCATGATCAGCAATTAAAGGAGGTTCATACAAACGTAAGTTCTCCACATTGACAACAGAATACATTTGCATGTAGGAAGGCAAATCTAATTGAAAAGCATTATTTCCAACCTTCTTGAGGATTTTGAATGGACCATAACGACTATGCTTCAGCTTTTTACCTTCTCCTTGCATCCTTTCCTTACTAATGTACAGCCATACCTCATCTCCTTCTTGAAACTTGTGATCGACTCTATGCTTGTCATGTCTTTCCTTGTACTTGCCTTGACTCTTCTCAAGCTGTTCTTGAATTTGCTGATGTATTTGCTGAATTCTTTCAATGAATGAACGAGATTTGTCAATGTCACTATGTCCCTCAATGGCGACATCTTTCTCAAGAATGAAATCAAGAGGTGATTTTGGCAAGTAACCAAAACAAGCTTCAAATGGTGAGGTGTTTGTGGAAGAGTGCTTGGCACGATTGTAAGCATGTTGTATGTAGTGCAAATGTTCATCCCAAAGCTTGGGATGCTTGCTGCAATAACCTCTCAAGAGGTGCACAATGGTTCTGTTCACAACTTCGGTTTGTCCATCTGTTTGCAGATGGAAAGCAGTACTTTTCTTCAACTTTGTGTCCATCATCTACCATAGGTTGGACCAAAAATTCCCCACAAATCTAGAATCCCTGTCACTAATAATGGAAGTAGGCAAACCAAAGTGAATCCATACATGATGAAAAAATAATTCAGCAGTTTGTTCAGCAGTTATAGTTTTCTTACAAGGCATAAGTATACACATTTTGCTGAAACAATCAACTACTACATATAAATAATCATGCTGCTTTCGAGATTTTGGCAAACCTCCTACAAAATCCATAGAGATGCTCTCCCATGGTCTAGAAGGTACCGGCAAAGGAGTATACAACCCAAGCTTCCTATTGCTAGGCTTGCTTGTAGCACATAATGAACAACCTCTTATGAACCTTGAAACATAATCTACCATGCGAGGCCAATAGCAATACCTCTGTAGATGTGCAACTGTTTTGCTCACACCAAAATGGCCAGAAATAAGAGAAGAATGAGCTTCTCTTATGACATTTATCCTCTCCCCCTGTGGTATACACAACTTGCCCAAATGAAACAACAAATTGTTATGCATGTGATAGTCATTTTCCTCTACATGATTCCCTTTACTCAAGTTAGCATACACATCTTTAAAGTCATCATCAGATGCATATTGTTCTATGTAACTATCATGTACAATGGAAGCATTCTTAAGTAAAGTAACAGCACCAATAATAGGCCTTGAAAGCATATCAGCAACCTTATTCAAAGTACCTTTCTTATACCTTATTACCAAATGGAACTGTTGCAAGAAGCCCATCCATCTGAAGTGTCATGACTGTTGTAACTTGCTTTGTGATTGCAAGTACTATAAGGGCTGATGGTCGGTATGTATAACAGTTTCTTTGCCCATCAAGTAGTGTTTCCACTTTTTGACGCTTTGTACCAATGCATACAACTCCTTATCATATGTAGGATAATTTACAATAGCACCATTAAAAGTTTCAGAATGAAAAGCAATAGGCTTACCATGTTGTAGAAGAACTGCACCCATAGCATAATCACTAGCATCAGTTTGTATCTCAAATGGTTGTCTCAAATCCGGTAATGCAAGGACTGGAGCTGAACTAATCTTCTCTTTCAAAGATTCGAAAGCTTTTTGCTGCTTGCCTCCCCATTGGAAAGCATGCTTCACACTTTTCACTGCATGCATAGGAGCTGCTATAGAAGAGAAGTTAGAGATAAACTTCCTCCAATATTGAGTTGCACCCAAAAAGCTTCTTACCTCTGTTATGGATTTTGGAGTAGGCCACTTCACAATAGCCTCAATCTTAGCAGGATCAATTCTCAAAGCACCTCCTCCTACTATGTGTCCCAAATAAACCAAAGAAGTCTTTCCAAATTCACACTTTGACATTTTAAGAAATAATTGATTCTTCTTCAAAAGATCAAGTACTTTTCTAACATGCATGACATGATCTTCTCTAGACTTCCTGAAAATTAAGATGTCATCTAAGTAGACAATAACGAAATCATCAAGAAAAGGATGCAATACATCATCCATTACCCGCATGAAAGTTGCAGGTGCATTGCACACACCAAACGGCATCACAAGCCACTCAAAGAGTCCTTGTTTGGTTTTAAAGGCTGTCTTCCAAATGTCACTTTCTTCAATTCTTACTTGATGATATCCACTACGCAAGTCTAGCTTAGTGAAATATCGAGCATCTTTCAGCTGGTCTAGCAAATCATCTATCCTTGGGAGTGGGTAACAATTCTTTACCGTTATCTTGTTCAAGGCCCTGAAATCAACACACATATGCCAAGTGCCATCTTTCTTTGGAATCAATACAATCGGTGACCCACATGGCGAAGTACTTGGCCTTATGAAACCCTTGTCCAGCAAGTCCTTGATTTGCTTCTTTATTTCAGCATTCTCCATAATAGACATGCAGTACATGCCTATGTTTGGAAGAGGACAATCTGGATGCAAATGGATTTCATGCTGAATCTCCCTCTTAGGAGGCAAACCTGTTGGCTCCTGAAACATCTCATGATATGCATCAACTACATCATATAGATCTGATTTAAGTTTTGGATCACAATTGTCAAATGACTCATGATTCACATCAACCTTGGGCTTAATCATAAGAAGAACAAAATTCTTACTTGAATTGACCAGCCTTTTTACCTATCCTGCATTCACCATCGCTATATTTGTCTTCTTGTGATGAGCTCTAACAATGAACTCCTTGCCATCTTTGAACAAATGATATTTGTTTTCATGGCGATGAAAGATAGCTTTCTTGTCAAACAAGTAAGGACTTCCCAAAACAATTCCTGCTATATCAAAAGGTACCACATCAAGTTCAACTGTGTCAATAAAATGTGTAGTAATTGCAAAGCGCAATGTGCACTTTCTTGAAACTTGTAAATTTGCATCCTTGCAAATCCATCCAAGTGGATATGGCTTCGGATGTGGAACAGTCTCAAGTTTAATCTGCTTGACCAAGTCATCTAATATAAGGTTTGCTTGTGACCCACTATCAAAAAGTGTGTCAATTTTAGTATGTTTTGAAATCACCCTCACATGAAACAGTTCAATTCTTTCTTCCTCATTAGGAGCTTGTACATGGCAGTTTGAGGTACTAGTGCTGGCTTGAGTTTCAACTTCTTTTCCCTTCAAGTTTTTCAAACCCATGGTTGTAATTTTGGTTTCATCACCTGAATCTTCCCCTAAATCTTGTGGTGTTGATGTAGTAGCAGCAGTTTTCTGTTTCCCTTTGGATTTGTTAAATTGAGGTCTTTTTTTAGGATATAATTTCCAACAGTTTTTCTCCTCATGGCCTGGTTTAGAACAGTGTTTACAGATCACTTTCTCACTCTCCTATTTGATAGATGCATTCTTTTTGCCCTTTCCCTTGGAGGTTTTCATTTTGTTTTTCCCCTTGGGGGGCTTGTTTCTACCCTCTTCAAATGTGTTTTTTCCCCTTGCCTCTAAATGGGTAGCTTAGACACAAACCTCATCCAGGCTAGTGGGGTTAAACATCAAGATGGTGTGTCTAAGGTAGCTAT
Organism: Pinus tabuliformis; assembly: GCA_031772625.1. Classification (NCBI taxonomy): domain Eukaryota; kingdom Viridiplantae; phylum Streptophyta; class Pinopsida; order Pinales; family Pinaceae; genus Pinus; species Pinus tabuliformis. The sequence goes on from CM062808.1 coordinate 162,593,480, forward strand.
GCAAGCCACCAATGTATTTCAGCAAGGTTTCCTGGGTCTGCAAATCTACCCCTAACAAGAGAGCTCTTCTCCTGAATTCTTGGGTGTAGTCTTGGACACTCTAACCCTTAAGTTGTCTGAAATTTTGCCAATTCATAATGGCCTTCTGCATGTGAGCAAGAGGATAAAACTGTTTTTTAATGGCTAACAGAAATTCAGGCCATGTTAAGGTAACCTTACCAAATTTTTTGATCTCCTCTTTAGCCTTGGCCTCCCACCAGACCAGTGCTGCTCCATCCATTCTCAAAAAAGCCAACTGAATCTTTGTGGCATCATCATGCATATTTTGGATCCTCAAGTAAACTTCCAACTTCCTAATCCAGTTGTCAAGCTTTTCTTCATTCACTTCACCATTAAACATAGGTAATTCGAATTTTACATCAAGCTTCAAAAAAGGACTTTTTCCAGAGGATCTATGCTTATGAACAGAAGAATACGAGGATGAAGAGGAAGAAGGTGAAGATGGGGGTGGTGGATCACCATTTCCTCCATGTCCTTTCTTGGAATGATCGTCATCCTTCTTACCTCTTGAAGAGCCCTCTCCTTCATGTGGATGTTTGGACCCTTCTCCAGCCAATTTCTCATTTCTTTCTTGGTACAATATCCTCACCATTTCAGTGAGGTCTAAGAAAGCCTTTCTGAAGACTCTTTCTTCTTCTCTTGGATCTGTCTCTATAGGAATTTCTCCTTCATGTTCAGACATCCTTGAAGCTTCTGCTGAGACTCTTGAGGGTGAAATTGAAGGTGGAGGTGATGGCTCTCTGGCCTTCCTTGACTGAGGATTCTCTCGTTCTCTAGTCAACTGTCATTCCCCTCTTTTAAGTTTCAACCTGGTAAGCATCAATACTTTGCAAGATAGTTAGAAGATCTTTGCACAAATCCCTAAGCTCTGATACCAACTTGATCTGAATTTGAAACTACTTGAAATTTGTTTGCAAGGTGTTCAATTCAGAATTAAACATGTTTAAAAGATTTCCATGTCTTGCAGAAAGAAAACACATGAAATTTTCAGCTGTTCATGACCCATTTAAGCATAGCAGAGTTATTTCCTTTTACTGTTTAACACATTAAAATGAATTTGATCTGCAAAATAAATCAACCACAAATGCAAAAGAAGTTGATAAAACAGTTCACCCCCTCCAGGGCTACGTCTGTTGGGTCCAAAGCTCCCAACTGGGCTTGTCCTTGTTTTTATTAAATGCTCAAATTGAAAATAGAGCTGAATAGAAGCATCTATAGGAGAAATATATGGTAAAAATGGATTTAGAACACTTGAATCCTTCAAGATTGACTATTGGATCACCTCCAATGGATACCTGCAACCCTATATAGTCTTCACAAAACTGGGCCCTAGTGGCTCCTAGAACTTTCATGGCTCCAAAACCTTTGCAAATGACCTCAGATGGCTGTAAGACTTGCACCAATGGCTTCAGAATGTCGAAAATACCCAAAATAAAAAAAAAAAAATCGTCCAAAACCGACATTCCTAGCCAAAGTTATGGCCATTTAAAGTTTCTCCAGTTTTTCCCTAGAAAAACTCCAGCTAACTTTAGTTAACTCCAGATAGCTCCGCCAATTATGGCGGGTCTGCCAAATTTGGTGCTCCTGCCAAAATCCCGCCAACTTAACTGCAGTTACATTTAATGTTTGGTGGTTGCCTCAAATTTCGTGCCCAGCGGAATATTCCTTTTTTAATTTTTTTTTGAAAAATTAAAATTTCTAATGTTATGGACAATTTCTTCTTTTTGCCATAACTTCCTCATACGGTGACCGCTTTTCGAACCGTTTGTGGCACCAGAATCGGGAATACGAGCACTTTCCAGTCATTCAACTTTGAGCCAATTCTAAGCACTTTAAATTTTGAGCATTTTACGACACTTAGGACATGAGCACCTGATCAACTAGCTATCTGGGAGAACTTTCTCAGATCGCAAGTTGATTTCTTGAATCTATACAGCATAAGTTGGGCATGATGATTCCCCACTATACACTTGCTAAGCATGTCTATTGTTCGGGTTCATATTTGGCTGGGGAGGCATTTGGGGTTGCTTTGGTGCAGCAGAAGGTAACGGTTGTGGTTGGGCAGATGGTGAAGGGATAAGAGTGAGAAGAGAGTTGTATTGGGGCCTCCACCCCTAATGAGATGCATTCCACTGAGGTTATGGCTAAGAATAGGATTGAAATGAATGAGCGGCTGGTTGGGCATGATATTGAGATGTGAAAGACCAAGGAAGTGGTGTGGACTAGGAAGGATGAGTAGGGGGGTCCTAAGAAGGTATGGAGGTGTTATGAAACCAACTCACAAAAATATAGAAAAGATAGATCAACGCCTTACAATATAGCCTCTTCGAGGGGGCAACCTCCTTTACATTAAACAAATGAATGATTCTTTGATGATTCAAATGACCAAACCTCCTTCCTATATATAGGGGTCTAAGGAGTCACAATATAACCCAGCCGACCTAACAATAATAATATAAAGGCACAAAAATAACAATATAGGGATTCTATGGGGCAAAGTAATAACAATATAGGGACAATAGGGGCACAACAATATTAATAAGGGATACAACTACAATAGTAATGGGGTAATCACTAGTATTATAGGGACCTAACATGCCCCTCTCCTTCAAAACGTATTGTCCTCAATGCTTGAGTAGTTCTGGATGCTTCTGTATAAAATTCTCATCCTTCAATGTGGAATCTTCAGCAGATAAGTTCTTCCACTTGATGAGATACTCCAAAATTGATCGATTTCATAGCTATCAAGTTCTTGTTTCTGTGACTGATTTCGGTTCCAATATAATTTTTCCTTCCTTGTCAAGTTCTCGAAATATTGTTTGAATTGGGAGCTTGTCGCATATAACCTTCTTTAAACATGAAACATGGAAAACTAGGTGCACTCGAGAAGTTGTAGGAAGCTCTAATTTGTATGCCATAGTACCAATCTTTTGCAACACCTTGTACAGACCATAATACTTTGGTGATAATTTATTATCCTTCTTAGCTTGCTTGAGGGACATTTGTTTATATGGTTGTAGCTGTAGGAACACCCAATCACCTACATCAAAAATTCTTTCGTTGCAATTTTGATCTGCCTGTTGTTTCATTCTATTCTACGCCAACATGAGGTCATCCTTTAAGAGTTGGAGGACTTGTTGTTGATGCTCGATGTGATGTTCCACTACTTGAACCTTAGAATTTTCTCTTAAATATGATGTGATGGATGGTGGCTAATATCCATAAAGTGCCATAAATGGGTTCTTTTTGGTTATTGTATGGAAGGAAGTGTTATACCACCATTCAGCCAGAGGCAACCATTTGACCCATTATGTCTGTTTATTAGATACAAAGCAACGACGATATCCTTCCAAACATTTGTTTACTATCTCAGTTTGCCCATCAGATTGAGGATGATAAGATGAGCTATGAGCTAACTGAGTACCAAGACAAGAAAATAATTCTGTTCAAAAATTTCCAGTGAAAATGGGATCTCTGTCACTTACAATAACCTTTGGGTTTCCATGTAGCTTTTGAATTGTTTCCATAAATGCAGTAGAAACTGTACTGGCTTTAAATGGATGTGATAATGCACAAAATTGTGCATACTTGGTAAGCCTGTCAACTACCACCATTATGACACTCTTGCCCTCAGACTTGGGTAAACCTATGATAAAATCCATTGAAACCTCCTCCCAACGTTGGCTTGGAATGGATAAATGTTTTAATAGACCCGAGGTCTTAATTGTTTCAACTTTATTTTGTTGGCAAACTAAACATTCTGCCACAAAATTTTGAATATCTGATTTAAGGCCATCCCAAAAAAATTCCTTCTTAACCCTGTGGTAAGTTTTTAAAAATCATGAGTGCCCTCCTAAGGGAGAAGTGTGCAATTCCATAAGAATCTTTTGTTTGAGTTGGGAATTCTTACAAAGGTATAAGCGATCTTTGTACCATAACGAATCATTTTGCCAGCTAAATGTATCAAATATACTGGAATCTTGTTGTAACTTTCGAATAAGTGCCCACACTTCTTCGTCATTCTTCCATTCCTCCCTTGCTTCGTTTATCCAATCTAGTTGGATAATAGAAATGGCGCACAACAATGCTTCCACATCCTCATCCTTTCTTAAGAGTGCATCTGCCACCACATTTTGCTTCCCTTTTTTGTAGACGATTTCAAAGTCACAACATCTTTGTGACCCACTTTTGTTGCTTTTCAGAGGATAATATTTGTTCTAAAAAGTATTTAAGGCTATCATGATCCGTTTTTACCTTGAAGTGTCTTCCCATTAGGTAGGGTCGCCATTTCTTAAGTGCATGTAGTATTGCCAACATTTCCTTCTCATAAATAGCTTTGTGCAAAAACTTTCCCTTTATTGGACGACTTTCAAAAGCAATGGGTCTTTCATCTTGCACTGAAACAACACCGATTCCATTTCTTGAAGCATCACATTCCACAATACAAGTTTTTGTGAAGTCCGGCGTAGCTAAGACCAGTGCTTGGCACATTGCCTCTTTAAGATGTTCGAAGGCCTTTGTTGCTTCTGGAGTCCATGAAAATGCATATTTCTTCAATAATGTTGTTAGAGGTGCTGCTATTCTCCCATAATTCTTAACAAACTTGAGATAATACCTTGTCAACCTGAGAAATCCTCGCAGATGCTTTATCGATGTGGAGATTTTCCATTTCTTAATGGCTTTAATTTTGCTAGGGTCTACCTTAACTCCTTCATGAGATACAATATGACCTAGATATTCCACCTCTTGTACTCCAAAGAAACATTTGAATCTTTTTTCATATAATTTTTTCTCCTCCAATAGTTGTAGCACCCTCTCAACATGTTCAACATGATCCTTCCAAGAGTTGCTGTAGATTAGTATATCATCAAAAAATACTAACACAAATTTTCTAAGGAAGGGTTTGAAAATGGAATTCATCAAACCTTGAAATGTAGAAGGTGCATTGGTAAGGCCAAAAGGCATGACCAAAAATTCATAATGACCCTCATGAGTTCTAAATGCTGTCTTCAGTCTTCATTTTGATTTGATGATATCCTGAATGAAGATCCAACTTGGTGAAGTAAATTGATCCATGCAATTCATCCAGTAATTCATCAATGACAGGAATGGGAAACTTATCTTTCATAGTGAGCTTGTTGAGCTCCCTATAATCCGAACACATGCGCCATGATCCATCCTTCTTGTGCACCAATACTATTGGAACAGAGAAAGAACTTTGACTAGGTTGAATTAAACCAGCCTCTAGCATTTCTGCAACCATACGTTCAATTTCACTCTTTTGGGCATAGGGATATCTGTACAGCCTGATGTTTGGAGGAACACTTCCCGGAATTAGATGAATAGCATGATCATGATCACAAATAGGTGGGAGACCTTTGGGAGTCTCAAATACCTTGGAATGATTGTTCAAGACTTTTTGGAGATCTAGAGAAATAGATGATTTTGATGTGGAAACATCTAGTGAACATAATTGTGCAATTACACCTCTTTGTTCCTTTTTTAGAAGCTTTGTCATACTGTTAGAGCTTATTATATTTCTCGGTTTCCCTGTAATACCTGTTAATTCAACTTCCTTTCCTTTTGTAGAAAATTTCATGAAAAGTTCTTGAAAATTAAAAGCTATTATACCCAAGGATTGTAGCCATTGGACTCCTAGTACAACATCAACACCTCCCATTGGAATGGAAAACATTTGTCTAGTCAATACATATTCTCCCATGGATAGCTTGATATTATGGCACTTTCCAGAGCAATTTATCATTCCTCCATTTGCAACCATCACTTGACACTCTGGTTCTGGATATAGGAAGCAATTCAATTCTTTTGCTATCATACAATGAATAAAATTGTGGATACTTCCTGAATCAATCAACACTATTACCTTTTTCTTCTTGATTTGTCCTTCTATCTTGATGGTTTGAGGAGCGGTAATTCCAACCAATGCATTACAATATATGGTCAGATTCATTTCTTCTTTATATAGGCTTTTTTCCTGAAGTATATCCTCTTATTTTGACCTTTCTTGCTCCTTTTCTTCTTCCTCTTCACAATCTATGTAGAATAATTTCTTCTCAGCACACTTATGACCTTTAGTGTATTTGCTATCACAATTGTAACAAAGCCCTTTTACTCTTTTTTCTTCCAATTGTTGTGGTGTCAACCTTATAGGTTGTGGAAGACTAGGGGCAACAACACTTCCATCTTTATAGTTGTGAGTGGTATGTTTCCTAGTTGCCATAATTTTTCTTTCCATTTTTCTTGCTAACCTAAATTCCTTCTCTAATGAATCAGGTTCCCAAAGCTTAACATCATGTTGGAAATTATCCTTTAAAGTCCCTATGAACACATCAATCCTATGCTCCTCTGGAATATTTTTTACCCTTCTGTTCAATTTTTGGAACTCCTCAATGTGCTCCTTTATTGAACCCTTTTGTTTGAGACTTATCAATTGACTAAAAAAAGTGTTGCTTTTTGTATCTTCATAATGTGTTGTCAATTCTTCCGTAAAAATTGCCCAAGTGATAATTTGTTTACAAGAGAAAAGCCATTGATACCATACAAACTGATTTGGTTCCAGATATAAAGTTGCAATACATACCTTTTATGTGTTTTGCACATTATTGAGATTGAAAAATTGCTCCATCTGTAATATCCATGTTGCAGGATCCTTGCCATCAAACTTCCTCAAGTCGATTTTTGGAATATGGTGGGTCTTCGATCCAACATTACAGTCTATGAAATCATGATTAACATTTCTTTTGTTCGCTTCATGAGTTTCCTTTACTACCCTTTCACCATTAGTAAGTATTTATCGTAGAAAATTTGTCAAATCTGTCTTCAAATCTGCCCTGCCTGTCTTCAAATCTGTCTTCAAATCTATCTTCAAATCATCCATATTAGCTTCCACATCATTTATATTAGCTTATACATATTTATTTAAACCATAAATCTTAGATTTTGTTACTTTTTGTGCGAGTGACATTTGTTGCACTTGGTCTCGTAATTTTGATATATCATGTTGCATTTCTTCCTCTTCTTCATAAGTCATGCTAGAGCTTTCAAGTTGCTTACTGGGCATTTGCATTTTCTTTCCTCGGGACATTAGTTGCTGATAATAATTCTCTATTATTCCCTTTGAATTCCTTCCAAATAATTTTTCAAACCAAGCTTAAGCAAAAATTTAAAAAATCTACACAGCTTTTTTCACCTTGTAGGAGCTTGATATTTCCTCTTATGTATCTTTGTAATTTCAGATCGTCTAGTTCTGAAATTCTGAACTGTCGTCGCCCTCTGTGTCCTCTTTCCAATGCCACCATTCTGATCCAAATTGGTTTCTCCAAGGAAGAGTTATGCCAAATCGCCCACAGTGACCTAATTATAGACTAGTTCAGTATAGCGAACTTGTACGATGTGCCACATGTCCCTATTTCAACCTTTAGCTCTAAAAATATATATACAAAAAACTAGAGTCCATCCTCTTTATTTACCTTTTGAAGAAATTTCAATCTGATGCTCAGAGAGAAAGTTATGATGATTTTCCCCTGGTCACCTGTTTGGAATGTAATTCAGGAGTCTGCAAAAATGCCAATTTCCTCAGATCATATCTTCGCAAATATATCGTGAAAAGCTCTAAAATTCAGAACCGAGGTTCAGTGCGAATTCATCTCAAATGGGTTTTTGTTTTCACTTCTGAAATGTCGCAGAAACAAAGTTATAGCGAAAATTCCACGATGACCTATTTAGAGCAACGAAACCCTAGAATCCAAAGATCTGATACTAAATGTTATGAAACCAACTCACAAAAAGATATAAAAGATAGATCAACACCTTAGAATTCAGCCTCTTCGAGGTGAAAATCTCCTTTACATTACACAAATGAATGATTTTTTGATGACTCAAATGAAAAAACCTCCTTTCTATATACAGGAGTCTGAGGAGTCACAATATAACCCAGCCGACCTAACAATAATAATATAAAGGCACAAAAATAACAATAGAGGGATTCTATGGGGCACAGTAATAAAAATATGGGGACAACATGGGCACAAAAATATTAATAAGGGATACAAGTACAATATTAATGGGGTAATCACTTAGTATTATAGGGACCTAATAGGAGGGAACTTGGTTGGGGTTGTAGTATGCCTCAGATGTCCCTTGCATCCCCTGCTGGTATGGTCTAGGTCCAGGCGGCCTTCTTTCGTTTATCTAGTAGATCTGTTAAGTGACACCCTCAGCCCCTTGATATATAGATTTAAGTCCGGCTAAGGAAGGGCACTTATCTGTAGAATGATTTTCTTCACATACTGAACAAACCTCTATAGAGTTCAATGGTCATTCATTCCTAGGATACCTCCTGGTGCATCTAGGGAAAACAATGGCCAAAGCCCTCTCTACTTCTGCTTGTTTTCTTTTTATATCTAAGTTTTCCATTTGCATGGCAAGAGCTACAACATCTCACTCTTGAAGTCTTCCAACATGTTTCCAATTTCTCCTTTAATGGATGAGATGGAGGAAGAGGTACTGGCTACAGGGTGACTCCCCTTACCTTTCTTTCTGGCTGCTCTAGAATGGTTTCTAAAAGCAATCTTTATGTCCTCATGGGGTAGCTGGTATATGTCTCCCCCGGCTAGCAGATGTAGGGTGTCTTGAAGATCTTCACGGATTCCCCTCAGTAGGACAAACTTGAGAGACTAAGGGTCAAGTGTACACTCAGCCCTTTTGTAACTGAGCTGGAACCTCTCTTCATAGTCTTCCAAGGACTCATCACTTCCTATGATCATTCGGAAGATTTCTTCTTTAGTATCTTTTTACCTAAAATAGTCTCGATAGTTGTTGTTAAAGGCTTGTTGCATCTGAGCCCAAGTTGTGATGCTAATGCCAGGTAATCCCATGAACCAGCGAAGTGCTGCATCCTTGAGAGTAGAAGGGAACAATTTCAACTTTTTCTCATCCTATACATAGTCATAGGTTCGACAGATAACAACAAACTCGAACAAAAAGGTGTCAGGATATTCTGTAGTTAGACCATGGAAATTAGGTAGGGCAGAAGGGCTTATGTTCTTCATTTTGGTGTCCCCATTGGTCTCCCGAATGGGAAAGGTACCCTCTATTCTCTCTCCATTCCCCCTAGCATTTATGTTTTCAGCCATTGGCTCCAAAGGAATGTTTTCTTCTTCTTCTTCCACTATAGGTTCTTCAAATATGTTTGGCTATTCACCTAAGGGTTCTTCTTGATCACAGCCACCGAAGAAGAGAGAAGATTGGCTGTGTGAAGCAGTGGGGGTGTTGGGAAAAAAATTTCCTGAGTTATCTCTATTCCTACGAGGCATGAAAGGAAATTTTTTTGGTTGGTTTTTGTTTCTTTTTCCCCACACTGAAAGTACCTACAAAAATGGAAATTGTGATTGAAAAAAACAAATTTCAACTAACTGAAATGAACTTGCTGAAATGAAATTTGCAGAATTGAAAAAGAAAGCAAGGAAATGCAGAACTGAAGGAAAAGAAAGGACTAGTCAACTTTTGCTGAAATAAACTAATAGCATAATGTTGCAATAAGAAATAGAAGAAAGCAGTAATCATAGAATACTATGACACTTCCCCAGCAACAACGCAAAAAAGTGGTGACCACTAGTATTGCACCAATAATGTTGCAACTCTTGGGCTGCCTACTTTACTCTTATCAACTTGGTAGTTCGTAACAAACTTGGAAGCGTCGGTGCTGTATGCACAAGTACTAGTTCTTACTGTAGGTTTTCACTTGGTCAGTCAACACAAGATCACTAGGAGCTCAAGCCAACTTCTATGGATTCCATAATAATCTCTATATGTGATGAAAGGAAAGAAAGATAGATGTTATTCTAACTGCAGAAAGGAGAAAGACTGAAATGTAAAGAAAACCTAGTAAACCCTAATTAACCAACTAATTCTACTTTTGCATAAAGCACTTATGAAAACCATGAAAGGAATGCCATTACCTACTCAGGGAAGTAAACAACATCTAACTATTTTATTTCCAGAAGTAAATAACCAAAAAACATATTTTTGGATCTTTATGTATTTTTATGTGAATTTGGCATGCATGTAATTTATTGTGTGTGAGTGTAGCAGTGAATAGGTGGTGTTGGAGGGTTGTTTTTGAATTTGAGAGGATGTAGGATGGTGTGGATAGGTCCTAGGAGGTCTCAGGTTTTTCCGACACTCGGCATTCAAAAGAAAGCCTACATGAAAATCTACAGGAGGACACAGGAAACCTATAGGAGGAAAAACAACGTTCTACAGGAGGAGGCCGAGAGTCAATTTCACTATTTTGAGGGTGTGAGAGGAGGTGAAAAAGGTGGATGAAGGTTGGAATGAGGTGTTAGGTCACCTATGGTCTACCATCAACCACCAAGAGAGAGAAAGAGGATTGGATCTGCTCAAGGAGAGAGGAAGAAGTTTTATGGAAAATGCAGGAAACTAAGGCAGAATTGAGGTGAGACTTGGGTGACCTGTAGGGCATGGATCAGATGGAGGATGGGATGGCTGATAGGCTATCCTAATGCTAGAAGAAATCTACTGCAAAGGGACTGACAGTCAACCAATAAGATCAAGCAAGCAATGAAATGAGTGCATATAGGAAAACAGAGTTTTGCATCAAACTAGTCTAAACTATGATCTATGAAAGGAAATGCTATGAAATACTGTAGGAAAGGAAATAATGAAAGAAGACTATTTCAAATCAGGAAGTGAGCATGATGAAGAAGATATAAAGCAAAGAAAAGTTGTACTATTAACCTACTAAAAATATGCAAACACTAGAAGTCCTATGAAGGAGAAAAATCTGTGTTTTTGGGGCAGCAAGAGGGTCTTTGCCTCAAATCATGGTCCCAAAGGGAGGAAGACAGACCAAGGAACTATTGCTAGCCTTTTTAATCTTTCCTTTATCACTTCTTAACTTGATATAGAAAACACAAATGGAAGAAAACTACTGAATCATTAAAAGAAACCTATTTCTAACCATAAAAGAAATACATCTAACATCAAATTGATCTACCAACTGACACAAAGCATACAGATACAAGTAAATAGGAGCTTGGCTAATTAGATTGGGCCCTAACCCAAGAGCTTTAGCCCTCTGAAGTAAGTCAGTGCTAACTCAAAAAGGATTCCATATTTATTTCCAAAACAATAGCAAGATTACATGAAACTGTCACAAAATAATAAGCTCGAAGTTGAGCAGAGTTTACATAAGCAAAAATCCAAAAAAAAATTGACCCTAGTGAGGCCCTAGGCCTTTCTACTTATACAAATGAAGCTACCAACATATTCCTTAAAACTAGGGAGGCTTGGCTCCAAAAACTCGATATAATCATTAGTCATCCTTCACTTGCTCGGCTGCCTCCTATTGCATGATTCGGTTGCTTGTACTCCAAGCTGAATGAAGGGGAATTTAATGTGAGGAGTAATAAATGAGGGGGATTCCCTCCTAGAAGTCCTCTACTTTTTCCAGTTCGAGTTATTACTGCCATTTTTCCACTGGATCCTTGACTTTGACTTCGAAAATCATCAATAATCTGCATTGAATACACATTAGACCACATGGCACAATAACTAACTCAACTCACTCTATAAGCATAAATATAATCAAAAAATCATGTAATAAGCTAAGAGAATGGTTGGTTTGACTATGTTAGGAGGTAAAATGAGCCCATATAATTAACCATTTATGAGGCTCATCAACACCTATATTTTCAAGCATTTTTAATTCTGCATTGGTTAATCATGAAGACTTGGGAATATTTAAAGCTTTAGAAGTGGGAGAGGTTCTTGTAAGTAAACAAGAAGCCTAAGAGCCCCATTTTCAGATCAGGTGGTATCTGAGCCTGAGATTGATTGACCTCACCTTCAAAGAAGTTTATATCATCGTGCTTGATTGACAGAGCAAAGGCTTCTTGTCTAAAAGGTATTTAAACAATTAGAGGCTGATTGTATGCTTGTTTTGCATATTGACTATTTTCTGAGTTTGCAGAGGTGAAGGGAAAGCTTTTGATAGCTTAGTCCAGGAAGGAAAAGAAGTAAGAAGGGCTAAATGCATTCTTCTATCCCAAGGACCTCAAGGCAGTCCTTAAATCACAAGAGGTTTTTTGCAAAAGGTTGCTGAAATAAGCTCTATTATTAATGTTGTTGAAGTTCTTTTGTTCATTGGTATAATGACAACTTCTACAAGTGGGTCCTAAAATTCTGCATTCTTCACAAGATTCTTTGATGAAGACATGAAACAAGAATTGTCCACCATGATGGATATGCTAAGAGAAATGTATGAGGATGGAAGGAAGAGCAACATACTTAGAGAAGCAGTTGCTTTCTGACAAATTGCAGGAAATGGAGAGGCAACTTCATATTGCAAATATGAACCTGAAAAGGATGCATGAGTTGGAGACATAGCTCTTTGCTGCCCAAGAAGCCTTAGTCAAGTATCAGCTTGAAGAAGAGGTAAACCATTCCAGTTTGTCTTCGAATTCCTCTAAGAATGCTTATATTGCTTCTTTTGAAAAACATACTAAAGGCATACGTTCCAAGCTAATCTCCAAGATGGGCTATGAAGGAAAGGGCTTAGGAAATCATGCACAAGGTATTGTTGAACCAATAACGGTTGAAGAAAGGAAAAATTATTTGGGTCTTGGCTATGGACAGTCTTATGGAAAGTGTTCCAAAGCTGCCATGAAGGCCATTGAAATAGCTCCAAGAAGGGGTTGCATTACAGAGTGTGAATGTTGTATTCAAGAGGAATGCAATAGCTTGAAACATCAATTGTAGGATGTAGGTGTTTAGAAGCACATACTTGAACAAGAGAGTTGTGGAGACTCCAACATCCTTGAGGAGATTGATGGTGTTCCAAAGGGAGCCATTTCTTCATTTGCTTCACCTCCTAATGAAGGCAATGAAGGTGAAAGAGAAATGTATAAATCTGGTTCTAAACATTTTCCTTTTGATTGTGCAAAGCATGATAAATTTCCACATATGTATGGAAAAAGAATTTCATGTTCCTTTTGTGGGCTGGATAACCATAATGTTTCTAGATGTTGGAAGAGAATGGCCACATACAGGAAAATTTTGAAGGAAAGGAAGCAAGAAGCGAAAGGTCCATTGGACAAGGAAAACCATGTTGTCAAGAGGATGCACATGTAGTGCACTTACTGCCATAAGCAAGGACATCTTGCTGCAAAGTTTTGGACTCCCAATCCAGCAATGCTTCCACAAAATTTGAAGAAATTGGAAAGAGAAGATGGTAGGAATGGAAGTGAAGATTCCATGAATGATGTGTCTTAGAATGATTCACTTGATGACGCTGATGTGCACACAAAGGTAATACCTTTGAAAGGGATTGGTAAGGAACGGTTAGAGTTCTTATCTGATTAATATTACATGTCTATTGATGCATCTACATTATATTTCAATTCATCTTCAAAAGTACAGTGTGCTTAAGTGAAAGTTGAAGTATGACATGCATGCATGAGCAAGAGATGCATGAACACAGGGATGTTGATAATTTCCTTTTTTTTGAACATGTATGTGTAATTAACTTGCAGGGTTGATTACTTTGACATGCATGTAATGCCATGTTGACTTGGAAGAAGTTAACTTGGTCTCCAAATGGAGATAATGGTGAAGTGTTTCATCTTTTGAAAAAGAGTCCTAATCTTCTTTTTCTACATGCTTGACTTGAAGGGTCATTTGTTTAAAGGCATGCTTTGTGGGCTTGTATCTAATCCATCATTTATATGCAAATGTAAGACATGGAGGTGTTCACAAGATGTGAAAATCTGTTTCTTTTGTTGAATCAGGAGTTTAGGCCATCTAGTTGTTGTCTGTGTTTCTATTGTTGTTGATAGCTTGCTCAAAAAGGTACAAATGAAATTTTTGTGCAAAAGATGAACTTCACATTTGTTTGAGTCACCTCGGATCAATGATCAAGGCAAAGAAGTTCAAACCACCTTCTATGACCATTTCAGCAGAAGTTTTGCATGAAGGTAAGGAGGAAGACTAGCCCATCCAAGAAGGGAAGTGGTCAAAAACCTTGGTTCAGAGGCACTATGCGAGGCAAGTGTAGGGGGAGGCTGAGAGAAGAGGGTGAGTCACTCTCATTTACTGTTCAGATCAGTATATCAGTATTTTGGAGACCAAAATTTCTTTTAGTGGGAAGGCGTGATCCAAAAATGGATCCTGAATAAACCTCTAAGTCTAAAAGACTTCATAGAAGAGGTAAGCAGTGCCAAATGACACAAATCCCTTGTAAATCAGAGGAAAATGAAAGTTGCAGGCTGCTCTTAGAAATAACCCCATTGCAGAGATCTTTTTCTCTTGAATCTATTGCAACTTGAACGGGCTAAAATGGACTTAGGATGAAGAAGTTATTGCATGCATAAGATGCCCAGTTTCTTTGGAAAAGGAGGCAAATCTTCAAAAAAATGGCCTAAAAGGCTTTATGAAGAAAATTGAATCGAACCAGGGCAAAAGTGCTAATTAAGTGGAAAAGGGAAGCCACCCCTGATTGCCGATCCTCGACATATTGGGTCGAAGGAAGGCACATGTGATATAACATAGGGATCGGGTCGAGCGATATGCCGATCACCGATATCAACGTATCGCAATCACTGATGCCACGAGGTAAAAGTGGGACCCTTCAACGTGCGATATGCCGATCGCTGATATCAACGGATTGAAATCAACATTGGCATCCGTCATGCCATATTGGAACCTCGAGCCCATGCAATACGTGATTGCGATATCACAATATCGCGTCAAGGTCATGCGATGGAGCAGGCCACATATATATGCACTGATTCGTTGCGACGGACTCGAAAGGATTTTCTAAATGCCACTTGCATAAATATTTCAGATCCAGCTAAAGCCATTGCTACAGGATTTTTACGATGTTTTAATGTGTTTTAAATATAAAAGGAAATCCAAGAAACAAGAGGGATTTTGGGAGGACCCAAAGGCAGTAAGTGGTTTTGGCTGGGCTCTGCCTGAGCCCATACATTGGCTGCCACATGTCTAGGCTGAGGAGAGAGAAAACCACCCTTATTGGGTGGTTAAATCCCGTACAAAAGGGGCGCCCAAAATGGAACCATGGCCATTGGATCTGGATCTCACAGATCAATAGTGGAGATGTGATATTACGCCTAATGGCGGACCTGAGAGGGTTATAGGGGTGATTTAATGGATTTTTAGGTCCCGAAATCATGCCCGATAATGCATTTTTTGGGAATTCTCTATGTAATGGGATTTTCCTAATTCTCGGGTTCTTGCCAAAGAAACGGCCACGATCCTTTCGTAACATCTCCTGATCATTGATGCATGCTACAGGTGGGCGTTTTTAACAAACAATTATGCATTTGAAGCCACAGAGCCAGATGGCAGTCGAACAGACAACGTGCAGGGAAGCTAAAGGGCCACAAAAGGATGATTGGACACAAAGAAATAGATGGGGTCGCCAAAAAGCCAGAAGTTAACCTCAAAGGAGGCAGAGAGCTCAACTGAGAGCAAGTTGAATGCTGAAAGTAGTTGCAGAGCCGAGAGAGTAGAGAGAGCTGAAGAGCTATTGTACAGAGCAACTGAAGGAGCCTTTGGGGTCACTTGAAGTTCAAGTGAAAAGCCAGAGAGCTGAAGGTTGTAGAGGGCGAAGAAGCTAGAGCCGAAGAGCTAAAGCCAAAGCTAGATCCGAAGAGCCAAAGCCAGAGGTAGAGCCGAAGAGCGAGAGCGAGAGCCGAGAGCTAGAAAGCTGAGAGATTCAAGAGCCAGGGATAAAATGGTTTATAAACCCATCATTTCTATATAAAATAATGGAGTTGAGCCAAGATCTTGTAAAAAGGACTTTTCCATAATCCCAGAGAGCCTAGTTGAGTTGACTAGAGCTCACAGAGATGTAGCCCAAGAGTTTTGGGTGAACTCCAAATTAATATTGTTGTTATGTATTTGTTTTTACTGCTGCATTATTTACTATTATATGTATTTATGTATCAGTTCAAACGCATTTACATATCAGCACAAAGAACAGATTTTAAAGTATATAATCAGTTTAAATCAAATACCAACATGCACGTATATTTTCAAGCATTTTTAATTCCGCATTGGTTAATCATGAAGACTTGGGAATATTTAAAATTTTTGGAAGTGGGAGAGGTTCTTGTAAGTAGACAAGCCCCATTTTCAGTGAAAATTTATATGGTTAACATGTAACGTTTAATATTTAACAATTATTTAATACTGCTTTTATTTAAAAATTAATCTAATTATTGTCATGTATAAACACAATATAAATTTAAAATATGAATAGATTTAAAAACAATAAAAAAAGTCAAACTAATTATTAATATATATAAATACAATAAAAATTTAAAAAAGAGTATTGTAAATAAATGAAAATATAATAAATTAGAAAATATAAATAAATGAGAGGTATGGTAAATAAATAAAACTTTTTTTAGTAAATAAATAAAAATATAAATAAACTAGAGGTATGGTAAATAAATAAATAAAAAAAATTATATTTACTCCATAAAACTCTTTATATTTACAAAAACTCAACAAAAAGGTTTTATTTAGGTCAAAATTATGGGCTAAATACCATGAGACAAATTATTATTAATACCATGGGCCAAATACCATGGGTAAAATACCATATTTATAAAAGATGTATGGTAAATAAATAAATATAAAAATGGTATAAATAGGTATGGTAAATAAATAAGATATATCAAATATGATTAGAAATCAACATCTAATTATACTTGTGGCAATTTTCTAGGTGGAATTTTCCAGTCTAATTTCTCTAAAATCTGGCAGGAATTCATTGAACTCACAATAGAAGTGCCCAAGGGGTTTTTCAAGGTGTTGAATCCATACATATAGTCAAAAAACTAGTTTAAATAACACAAATCAAAATTTCACCACAAATATTTCCATCAAGACACCAGAAACGCCAAAAAGTCACACTAAAGACAACTCTAGCAAGCTTATGGGCTAAATACCATGGACACAATTATTTTTAATACCAATCAAAAAACCATTATTAACCCTAATATTAATGTTAAATGATTAATATTATTATTATTATTAAATCTAATATTCCTATTAATATTATTAAATTTAATAACTTTGGATTAATAGAATATTAAATTTGTTATATATATATATATATATATATATATATATATATATATATAGATAGATATATATATATATATATAGATGGGATGGAAGAACAAAGACATAGAGTGATAGAGGTGGAGAGATAAAGGGAGTGACAAGGGAGAGATAGAGATAAACAAAAGGAAAGTGGAGAGGACAAATGAATAGAGAGATAGGGAGAGGAGTTGATCCAGATTTAAACAGGAACACAACAAATTACAGATATAACCATAAATATAGAGATGCAACAGAAATAACACTTCATTTCATTAATACAAATAGAATGGAAATAAGACTAGCTGGGGTGATGGTAGCCAACTTCCTAGGGTCGTAACTTCGTCATATTATCTCTGTTTGACGTGTATGATACCTCATTGAAAAGATGTCTCTGAGGACTACATCTATTGATGCAATTTCCACAAAATTTGTTGCATTTCATTTTTTCAAAAAAACGTCATTTAGGGCCTCAAAACGGCTCCAGAAGTTCAAGTCTCGAAAAATTGCCAAAAATAGTAAACTATGCTACAATTAAGGAAAATGAAGGTCCAAGTGGAATAGGTGGGTGGCCACCAATATCCACCTGGATCAGTCCTCAACCCTTAAGAATAAATGGTCTCCATTGCATTGAGTTCCTCCATGAGATGAGGAAACTTCTGTTAAACTTGGTTCCTGGTGAGCCATTTGTCTTGGTGCAGGAGTTGGCTAGCTTTGAAAACTCGATACAGTGGGATATTCTGCTAGCGATTGTTCTTGATCTACATGTCCATGATCCAATCAGTTGCATCTTGTTCCATTCAGTCTAGATTTAACTCTATTGGTCTGAGTTGTTTTGCAATGTCAGATTTGTCCAGTAATGGTGGAAAGTACAGACGAAGGCCATCCACATTGAACACTGGGTGCAGGCGAAGGAATGGGGGAATGCTAAGCTCAAAAGAATTATCTCCCACAAGCTTGGTGCTGGTGTATGACCCATATTGAAGTGGGTAAATCATCAGTTGGGGCCCAACAAGGCGCTCTTCCTAAAAATGTAGCCACACATTGTCGCCCACCTGGAACTTGTGCGGCACTTGATGCTGATCATTGCACTACTTGTACTTAGCATTGTCTTTTTCCAATCTGTCATGTAACTCTTGTTGGATGTGTTGAATGTGCTCAATGATGTTATTTTCCTTGTCGGATTCAGGCTAGAAATGAGCCGAATTTACCTAAGTCGCTACAAATGGTATGGTCACATCAATGGGAAATACTGGCTAGAATCCCAAGCTCACCTAAAAATGTTTGTGGCCAGTCGAGCTGTGCAGAGCCTTGTTATGGCTGTGCTAGACATAGGGGAGGCTCTCATCCCATGTGCAGGGATAATTCGAGTTGTACATGTGCAGAATGTCTACGATCATCTTGTTGATAGATTTTGTCTGGCCATCAATTTTGGGATGGAAAGTTGTGGACATAGTGAGCTTGGTGTCTAGCTTCGACCAAAGACTGGATCAAAATATACTGAGGAACCTGTTGTCGCAATCTAAGATGAAAGACTGTGGAATCCCAAAGTGTACCCACATTCATTCATTCAAAGCAGAGTTTAGCAGTGGCTTTTACTGTGATATTCTTCTTGCACGTTGCCATAATGACCATCTTCGAGAATCTGTCGACGATCACAAAAACACAGTCATTTCCATGCTTAGTAGAAGGAAGGCCCGACAAGTAATCCATGGAGATGAATTCCCAAGGTCGACTATGGGTAGGTAGTGGAGTATAGAGACCTTTATTCTTGATGATGAGTTTGGCAAATGGTGCAGGAAGTGCAGGATCTAATGTACTTCCTAACATGTTGTCGAAGCTTTGACCAATAGAAATACTTCTGTAGTACTGCCACCATTTTTGCGACCCCAAAATCCCCAGCAGCCCGACTATAGTGTGCTTCCCAAATCATTTGGCATGCTCGCTTGATGGAACACAAAGGTCTCCCAAGTGGCATAACAAAGCATCCTGGAGGTGAAAATCTGAAACTTGCTAACCCTCCTGTTACATAGCATTTTGTCACTGCCCCAGTACTCCCCGTTCCTTGATCCTGGAGGACATCTACAGTGAACCCTACCTGCTTTCCCTTCATGAAGAAACTCCCATTGTGTCCCTCTTCATGAGCAGAAAAATTACCTTTTGCACCATATGATCTAGGTGGACATTGGTGGCCACCTACCAAGTCCACTTGGACCCCCACCATTGTTTCTCTCAGCAATTTCAGCTTCCTTAATTGTAGCACAACTTACTATTTTTAGTAGTTTTTCAGGTCCTAAACTTCCAGAGCCATTTTGAGGCCCTAAACGACATTTTTTGGGAAAAATGGGAGCAACATGGGTCCATGCACTGATGTTGCCCTTCCCAAAGTTGTAGTTCTTGGATAGATCTTTCTAACGAGATATTGTGCATGTCAAACAGAGATCATATGCCAAAGTTACGACCCTAGGAAGTTGATGTACCAATTTACCCAAACGAGGCCCACAGTTTTGCGTTTCATCTTCTAGGGTTAGGTTTTTGGATGTTTAGGGTTTTCCATTGTTTCTCAACAATAAATAGGCCTTCGAGCCTCATTGTAAGACAGTTGAGAGGCATGTAGCCACCACATCTCTTCTCAGAGATAAGTTACCATCGCCCTAGCTAGTTTATTTCCATTACTATTTGTAAGCATATTTCAGTATTTTACATTAATGAAATGAAGTATTATTTCTACTACATATCTATGTTTATGGTTATCTCTATAATTTTTTGCATTCCTGTTTAAATCCGGATCAATGGTATCAGATCGGTCTGCTTTTTCTCTGTTTTTCTTTGCATGTCCCCAACGAGGTCGGGATATAGGGAGTTAGGGCTTGAACTAGTCGAACCTTTGCAAGAACAGCCTCACAAATCTCGATGGCCTCCCATGGTGGATGAGAAGAAAGATGAGGGGGTAGGAGATCCTATCAAAATCTTGCTCGAAGCAGCCCTCGAGCGACAAAGGAATGCTATGATGGACAACTTTGCCCAAATCCTTCAGCAGCTACCCAGAAGCGATGCGTTGGCCTCCAGCAGCTACTCTGGAAATGCCACGCCCTTTAAGGTACAAGTTAATTTTTAAATCCCCATATTCGATGGTTAGATAGACGCAAATTCCATAGATAAATGGTTAAATCTGCTAGAGGGTTATTTTTCTGTTCATGAATTTTCGAGTCGGAAAAAGATTGCTTTCGCTCTTCTCAAAGCAGCCCCCCACGTCAAGGACTGGTGGGAAATCTACTACGAGCAAAAGAATGAAAATACCAGCTCACTATTTTTAGCCGCACCCACTAGGAATTCATTTCGGGCTGCCATCAAGGAGCAATACTACCCTGTCGGAAGCTATGAGGATCAATACATAAAGTGGACCACACTGTGGCAGGGAAGGGACCAAGTCGTGCTGGAGTTTACCAATATTTTCCATACCCTTCGCACAAAGTTGGGTATCAAGGATTTGGAACAGCATTTGATACTAAAGTACCATGGCTGCCTGCACAAGTACATCCAAGAAGAAATAGAATTCATGAACATCTCCTCTCTCAGCACAACATACCCATATGCCGTCAAGGTCGAGCAAAAGTTTAAACAGAAGAAGCGAGACTTTGGATCTGCGAATCTGAAGCAAGGGAAAGGTGCCCCTAAACCACAAAGAAAAGGACAAAGCCAAGGCGGGGCAGCCCAAGACAACCCTCCAAAGCTGCAAGCAAAGAACAATGTTGTAAAGTCGAAAAAGGACACAAGAAAATGGTGTGAGTTCCATAAGAGCTCCACTCACAACACAAGTGAGTGTCAGGCCAAGTAGTCATTGGTGGCTGAGCTAAAGGTTTCAGAATCAGATGCATGTTCCGACTCTAAGTCAGAACCCGATAAGGGGAATGACAAAGGTAAGCAGATTATTGATGTAGAGCCCAACGCCACCGTTGCCACCATGAAGATATAGAAGGAGGAACTCGAAGATCAAGAGGAGGAGGAGCGTCTCTTCCACTCCCAGATGTGGGTAAAGGGCTCCCCGCTATAGTTCATTGTCAATAGCGGGAGCCAAAAGAACATCATTTTGGCAGAGGTCATGAAGTGGTTGGGCCTACCGACCACAGCACATCCACAACCGTACACCATTGGGTGGCTTCAAAAAGGATGGGATCTTCGCGTGAGCCAGCAGTGTCGCCTTCCATACAACATCAAGCCCTTCACGGATGAGGTATTGTGTGACATTGCTCCCCTTGACATTTGTGATGTATTATTAGGACAACCATACTTGTGGAAGTGACATGCTATGTATGAATCACGACCCTGTGCTGTTATTGTTACATTGGGAAATAAGTTGTACAGGATACCGGAGGTAGCACCACCTGCCGCCATATCTTTGGTTACTACAAAACAATGCAGTAAGCTCATTTTCAAAACTGGGAAATTTATTTTCCTGATGATACACCCTCAAGGAAAGAAGAAGACGGTGGCCACGACCTCCAGATAGGGCCCCTCCGCACGACAACGATAGATGGACAAGGTCGTGGAGGAGTACGAGGACATCTTCACCTCCCCCGTAGGGGTTCCTCTGCACTGTTAGGTCAAGCACTCCATTAATATGACCCTGGTGCACGCTACCCAATGGACCAATCTATCGGTTCTCCATTCTATAGAACAATGAAATCAAGGGGTAGAATCAGGAGCTGCTGCAGAAAGGTCACATCCATCCGAGTTCATCGCCTTATGGGAGCCCGATCGTGTTGGTATAGAAGAAGGATGGGACATGGAGACTCTGTATTGAATATCGTGCACTGAACAAGATGATTGTCCGTAATAGGTACTTGATCCTTCGGATTGATGACCTCCTGGACCAACTAAAGGGGGCAAAGTATTTCATTAAGATCGATCTGAAGTTAGGATATCACCTGGTACCAATCGAACCCTCTGATGTGTGGAAGACTGCCTTCAAAGACAAGGAGGGCCTTTTCGAATGGTTGGTTATGCATTTCGGATTGACAAATGCTCCTGCAACCTTCATGAGGCTAATTGATGACATCTTGTGGCCATTCACAAACTCATTTGTAGTGGTATACTTGGATGACATTCCGATCTTGAGCCAAAGTTGGGAAGAGCACCTCCACCCCATCCGACAGGTTCTCCAAACACTGCAGCAACACAAGCTATGTGCCAATTTGGAGAAATGTACTTTTGGCATGACCCAGGTTCAGTATTTGGGATACATTATTGATGAAAAGAGGGTGCATGTGGATCCAGCCAAGATGCAAGTCATTCAGGATTGACCATCTCCAACCACTCTGACAGAGCTCCACAACTTTCTAGGTCTTGCCAACTTCTATCGCAGGTTCGTGTTGGGGTTTTCTCATATCACTTGGCCCTTGAGTCAAGTCACCCAGGGAGGAGTGAAAGTAAAATTCTTTTGGTCTGAATCTTAACAGAAGGCATTCATAGAGTTGAAAGATCACCTCTGCACAACACCAATGCTTGCGTTACTAGATTTGCAACAACCATTTCAGGTCGAGACAGATGCCTCTGACTATGCTATTGGGGCAGTCCTTACTCAACATGGGCATCCAGTGGCATATCACAGTGAGACACTTTCAAACACAGTCCAGAAGTATCCCACTTATGACAAAGAGATGTATTCTATTGTGCAGGCCTGCCAATAATGGAAGCATTACATTTTGGGGAAGGAAACAGTCATCCACACAGACCACCGACCTCTGCAGTTCATACAGACCCAAGGGAAATTGCAGAATCATCGCCATCAAAAGTGGTCTACATACTTGCAACAGTTCTGTTTGAATATCAAGTATAAGAACGGAAACACCAATAATGTTGCAGATTGCCTTAGTCGACCACCGATCATGGCATTAACCACCATGATCAACTCTTATGGGCACGAGACTTCTGATTGGCCACTTCTCTACAAAAGCGACCCAGAATTCAGCCACACATACCAGACACTCTTTGAGGGTCGGCATGTTCCAGATTTTCACCTCTAGGATGCCCTGTTATGCCACCCGGGTCACCTTTGTGTTCCTTCAAGCGAGCATGCCAAGATGATTTGGGAAGCACACTACAGTCGGGCTGCTGGGCATTTCGTGGTCGAGAAAATGGTGGCAGTACTGCAAAAGTATTTCTATTGGCAGAATCTTCAATAGGATGTTGGGAAGTACATCAGATCATGTACTTCCTACGCCATTTCCAAACTGACCATCAAGAAGTAAGGCCTCTATACCCCACTTCCTACCCCTAGTTGACCTTGGGAATCCATCTCCATGGATTACATGCCAGGCCTTCCTTCCACTAAGCATGGGAACGCCTATGTTTTTGTGGTCGCTGATAGGTTCTCAAAGATGGCCATTATGGCGGCCTTCAAGAAAAATATCACAGTAGAAGCCACTGCTAAACTATTCTCTGAATGAGTGTGGGTGCACTTTAGGATCCCACAGTCTATAATCTTAGATCGAGATAGTCGGTTCCTCAGTACATTTTGGTCCAATCTCTGGTCAATGCTGGACACCAAACTCACTAAGCCCACAGCCTTCCATCCTCAAATTGATGGCCAAATAGAGGTTGTCAACAGGATGATTGTACACATTCTACGCATGTATAACTCAAAGCATCCACACACATGGGACGATAGCCTCCCCTACGTTCAGCACAACTACAACTGAGCTCTTCATAGTTCGACTGGCCACAACCCTTTTCAAGTGGGTTTGGGATTCTAGCCACTATGCCACATTGATGTGGCCATGCCACTTGCAGCTACTCACATAGATTCGACTCATGTCCAGTCTGAAATAGACAAGGCAACTAGCTTCATTGAGCACATCCAACATATTCGCCAGTAGGTCCATGACATCCTAGAGAAATCAAATGCCAAGTACAAGCAGCGACATGATCAACATCAGGTGCCACACACGTTTTAGGTGGGCGATAAAGTATGGTTGCATTTGCAAAAGGAACGCCTTACTAAAGCCTGTCGGAAACTGAGACCACTCCGATATGGTCCTTACACCATTACTACGACTGTGGGAGACAATGTATTTGAGCTCAGCATTCCCCCATTCCTCACCCTGCACCCAGTTTTCAATGTGGACCACCTTCGACCATACTTTCCACCATTACTAGACACATCTGACATTGTAGAACAACTCACACCCACATAATTAAATCCAAACTGCATGGAACAAGCTGCAACTGATCGAATCATGGATGCATAGATCAAGAACACTTGCCAATAGAATATCCAACTGTATCGAGTTGTCAAAGCAGGCCAACTCCTTCACCAGGGCAAGTGACTCACCAGGGACCAAGCTCAGCACAAGTTTCCTCATCTCATGGAGGAACTTAATGTAATGGGGACCATTGCTTCCTAAGGGGGGAGGAATGATCTAGGTGGACATTGGTGGTCACCTGCCAAGTCCACTTGGACCCCCACCATTGTTTCTCTCAGCATTTTCAGTTTCATTAATTGTAGCACAACTTACTATTTTTAGCAGTTTTTCGGGTCCTAAACTTCCAGAGCCGTTTTGAGGCCCTAAATGACGTTTTTTGGGAAAACTAGGAGATACATGGGTCCATGGGCTAATTTTTCTCTTCCCAAAGTTGTAGTTCTCAGATAGATCTTTCTAACGAGATATTATGCACGTCAAACGGAGATCATATGCCAAAGTTATGACCCCGGGAAGTTGATGTACAAATTTACCCAAATGGGGCCCACAGTTTAGTGTTTCATCTTCTAGGGTTAGGTTTTTGGATGTTTGGGGTTTTCCATTGTTTCTCAACAATAAATAGGCCTTCGAGCCTCATTGTAAGATAGTTCAGAGGCATGTAGCCACCACATCTCTTCTCATAGATAAGCTACCATCACCCTAGCTGGTTTATTTCCATTACTGTTTGTAAGTATATTTTAGTATTTTACATTAATGAAATGAAGTATTATTTCCGCTGCATATCTGTGTTTATGGTTATCTCTGTAATTTTTTGCATTCCTGTTTAAATCCGGATCACCATTTCCCCAAAATCTTCTGTTTTTCCCAATTTACAAGATCGACGCTAATGACCCTTGTCCTCATCACACCGATATGCAAGGATTAAAATTGTCCCTAGCACTGACCGGAGTGACTGAGCTTTGTTCCAGTCGTGCTGGTCCTCTTATGATTTTTTTTTTTTTAAATAAGGAGCTGAAGCTTCCAGCTCTAGAAGCTTCGTAATGGAAGTCTGGTAAATGGTTTGGCTAGTTGGGGTTGAGGATGTCAGTTCGAGCTCCTTTCCTCTTTAAGGATGGAACTACCTCAAGAGATAAGACCTTCTCCCATGATAAGAGGATCCATATCCCTTCCATTCATGCTATATAAACCTCCCTTTTTCCCAAGCACAAGCTAGTGTTAATATTGGTGTGCTAGTGCTAATTATGTTTCGAGTAAATAACAGGCTATTCGTAGTTGTAGCTCTCTTGTTGTGTGAGGGAGAAGTATGAATTTGGTTTAGTGTGAAGCCTAAATGGAAGAGCCTTAAAACTATCATTGTTGAGGCCATCATGGAATGCTAATTGAAGTGTGTGGGGACCTGGTTTTGTTGGAGGAGAACAACAACGTCAAGAAAATGGTTGTAAACTCTTCTTGATTCAATATATATGCAATTATTGATTGATTTCCTACATGATGTGTCATCTTACATGTTTATGGCTTAATGTTTCTTAACTTGTTAAGTAGGTTGAATTACAATTTGTCTATTATCACGGTTGTTGTTTGTTGTTGTTTACTTGTTTTAGGTGTTCGAAGAAGGAAACGAGAGATAGTTGGAGCGAGAAAGAAAGTTCATCACCAAATAGGATAAGCATACTAAAAGGTAGGCCCTCTTAATTGGTTCTGTTACCTCAAAATCAGACCCTGGAAGGCTGTAGACCAGGAAGACTTCAAGTAACTGTTTCAGACCAATATTTTAGCTAAGGCTTAGCCTCCTTAGCCTGAGAGGGCTCTCTCAAAGGGTTTAAGATTTGTGATTGTGATTGAGATGGCTAACTCTTTTATGAAACAAATAGTAATGAGGCTGGTAAAATCTAAATTAACAAGCATCCATTGGGCTCATGGAGTCATATGTCATTTAGCATTAACAGTGAATTGGCTTCACAATGAAATCAAGGCATTCAAACTTCAATATACATAAAGGACAACAGACACAAAAGGGACAGTATATCAGTACATGAAGGAAATTAGAACACAGCATGTGATTTCTAAGTAATCAAGTACTCATCAAACTGTAAACAACATGAAAGACAACAAAAGGAATTCATACATTGAAGTCACTATGATTCTTGAGCAGCAAAAAACCATTACTATATTACCAAAGGACAGAGTATTTACATAAGCTTCACAACAGGCTTTTTTACATAAACTTCCAACCCTTATTACATTTCCCATCCTTCTATATATAGAGTTCCTCCTTAAACATTAAGGGAACTCGAAAACTACTTCTAATGACCTCTGTTTAGCTTTTAACTACCTATTTAATGTAACAAACTTCCACTAGACCTTCTAGATATCTAAATCAATTAGGACTCTAATTCCATAACAGCCTTGGTCTACAATCATCCTCGTTCTTTGACATCTGGTCCCCTTCTAGTTTGGCTGTGATGGGTCTTCAAGGCTCCATGTTTTCCAATGCCCTGAAACATAGGAAACTACCCCTGTGTATCGGTCTTTAGTTTGCCTCAAAATGTTCGGATCCAACGAAGTATATCCTTTATCTTTTAATTACCCAAAATGGAGCAAACAACCACGTCCTTGATGTGTTGTCCACCGTTTTCATGTGTGAAAGCCAAAATTCTTGCAAACTGTTTCACATATTCTGAAGTGTGGTAAATATGCTCACTTTATGACAAAAATCTAAAGTTGGATTCGAATACATATTATCTCCACCTGTCTTGACCTGGTTGAATCTTAATAGCTTTAGCTGATGCCTTGCATACCTTGTAGACATTCCCCTTTCAAAAATTCCCGCTTATATTCAAAACCGGTTAATTGAAATTAGGCACCTTCACTGAGTTGTCTTAAAAATCACAGTTTCAACCCAAAATTTTACTATTTGAGCACTTTACGGTTAAAACATTCTTCCAACTATTTCAAAACTTTCCAAAACTGAATGGGATGTTTGATTCTTCAAGAAGGATTATACCAAGCAAAAACATCAAAACTTTGAGACATAGCCTTACTTGTAGTGAGATTTCTTCATGGAGATTCTTGTAGCTGGCTCAACTGTATCTTTAAGTCTTCAACTTGTTTTTTCATGACTTTGATCCTAGACCTGAGGTTTGTATTGAATTTTCTAATAAACTGAGCTTCCTTTATTGCAGGAGTAGTCCAGCTACGGAATTGAACACTAAAATCAACCACTTCAGGAATTTGAAAATTTTGGTCCTCCCACCGAGCTTGCATCTGGTTGAAATAAGCCTCCTTAACTGCAAATTTCCTAGCAGCCTTCTTTAGTCTAGCAATTTCAAGGTTGGCCAATCCTAATTTCTTTTTCAAGTCTTCCACATTACCTTCTTCTTGAGTTGCAACTGTTTTTCCTTTATCCTTTCTTTCATGAGGCCATGTTTCCTTCCGTGTTTCATCTGCCCTTGGTGGTACCTCCTGTACTTGTTTGAACTTCCTCGTTATGGGTCTCCTAGGCTTGAAAACAAATTGTTCAACTTGCTCATCAAATTTGAGTTTCTTTGAGGCTTTAACTTTCTTGGCCTTCTCTTTATCTGACTCGATCAAATCAGCTTGCACTAGTGGGGATTCTTCAATGTCAATGGCTTGCAATAAGTCATTTAAATCTCCCCTTGAAACAGGACTTTCTACAATAGCCACCGAATTACCCTTTTCTTTTGCCACCTGACTCCTAGTCCTTCTTCTTTGAACTCCTTCTCTTGTGCTTGATTCATGTGCAATTTCTTTGACTTGATTTTTTTCTTTATTTGACTGCTGTGGTGTATCCTAAATAGTCAGTGGCTTGGTAGACTCTCCAACTTGTTTCCTTGCTTTTAACTTTGAAACCCCCTTGGCTCTTGTTTCTGTTTGAGGACTGGTTGTTGTTGAAGGTTCTTTTGCCTTTAGAGGGCTGAGACTGATCTTGCTCTTGAAATTGGACATGAATATGAATGTGTCCCAGTCTCTGCCTACCCTTTAGAGTTCATGCAGAACCATTAACTTAACCAAGCCATGGTGGAATAGTGAAGTCTCACAGGCTTCCTTTCTCAGTTGTACCTTATCACACATTTTACTTAAGTTGCGAAACAAGTAAAAAGGTAGATCAATAGATGTTTTCCCTGTGAAATGCAACAACAATTTAAAATGGTATGAATACACTTTGTTATATCTCCCTTCACAGGTCAGATACTTCTGTATACAAGTAAGCAATTGAGCATATGATTCTTTAACGTAACTTCTAGGAACAGACTCGCTCAAATCTGAGTTAATGAACTCCTGTTTTAGAAATTCTTTGCATGGATTCATGTCAAATTTGAAATTCTTGAACCAATTTTCTTGCCCTCTTGGTATTTCTGTAACTATGGATATCATGTCTAGTGAGACCTGCAATTCCAACATGCCAACCTTTGAGTTTAGCCCGGTGAAATTCAGTGCAAATTCCTTAGTCACTTGTGCATGTCCTCCCTGGAGCTTCTTGCAAAAATTCCAACATCCATCTTGTTTAAATGCCTATTCGACCTCTCTGTTCTTCAAGGTTATATCCAAACCTTCAGGCTTGTTTCTCAAACATTTGCCTGATCTATGGTCTTTCCTTTCTGCCGATCCCTCCATGAAGATTCAGTGACCTGTAGGCTGGAAATGCTAGCGCTGTTCAAACTCCCAACTCAGCCTCACTTGAATGGTTGTCTCACTTGATAGTTGCCTCGCTTGATGACGATGTTTTCAAATTGAAATCTAGTAGATTTGTTTCTCATGCAAAGCCTACAATCATCATTAAAACCAAGCACACTTGGCCTTTCTTGGAACTTGTATTTCGTGTGTACCAATGTACCTTGTGATTGCAATGATGGAGATAAGCGGTTGGAGACGATGTATGGAGTGCATAAACTGACAATGAATGACGTAGCCATAGGTTAACTTGACAGATTTGACAGTTGGGAAAGATTCGCTGTGGAATGCACGAATCTCCGATTTCGCAGCGCGGTCAGTGTAAATTTTGAATAATGCACTGCGAAATCACCTAAAACCTATCGCGCTGCGAAAACACCTAAAGGACTTTTGCACTGCGTAATCACCTAATGAAACTTTGAGCTGCAAAAACACTTCAGAATGGTTACATGCGCTACGCAATCACCTAAAAAGGCTTTGTGGGACATAATGGTTTTTTTTTTCTTAAACCAAACTGACACATGGCTATGATATCGGTGATGAATGAGGGTGACCAATGATAGATGAGAATGCAATCTTGACTCAAGACCTCCTAAGACTCAGACTCTAAGGAAAACGAAATCAAACTTTGACTAACACTGACCTTTATCATCAAGCTAGTATGAGAAATTTTGGCATTAGAATTCTTAAGTGATAACAGGTTCTAACCTAAGGAAATCTTCCATAGAATGTATTGGTTGTGGCTAGACCGATTATCAGGCTAGAGGAATTGTTTGTGTCTGCACTCATAATTTTACTTCATCACAAATTGGTGACCATACTAGGGAACCAATCCTTCTATTTGTTTGTTTGAGATTTCATGGTTTTGTGTGAACTTTCCTAGTTCAACTTTTTCCCTTTGGTTCTATTTGTTTTCCTTTGCTTACTGGTGTGAGTTTGAAATTCATAGTAGCAAATTTGGTCCCAACTTTAAATTTTTTATTCTTTTTCTTGGCTTCTGATCCAAGTCCACTTGGACCCCCACAATTGTTTCTTTAAGCTTTTCAGTTTCCTTAACGGTAGCATAGTTTACTATTTTTAGCAGTTTTTCAGGTCCTAAACTTCCAGAGCCGTTTTGAGGCCCTAAACGAAGTTTTTTGGGAAAACTGGGAGCAACATGGGTCCATGGACTGATGTTTCTCTTCCAAAAGTTTTAGTTCTCAGTTAGATCTTTCTAACGAGATATTGTGCACATTATAGAAAATCTGATGGTAGGTTAACCCGATAATGCAATATAAGTCAAAGCAAAATACTATAACTTACTTCTACTATCAATTTGCGGAAGCTTAAAGATCGAGCTGAACAATATAGCGAAAATAAGAAGAATCAATGGCACAATACACATGAAAATACTCTTGGGAAATCCTCAGATAAAACTCCACACTATTGTATTATCATACATGGTGGAAATACATAGGAATTATATAAAGCCTTAGCTCTCACAACTAGCCAGCTCTCAGTACAATCCTCACAGATGCTCACAGGCAATATTGGATTCTCTCTAGCCTTCCTCTCTACCCTCCAAGCTCATATTTCCTTGCATTGTTCCTTGTCGATGATTTACCTCTCACCAAGTGAAAAACCATTCCTCCAAAACTGCGCAATCCTCAAGGATAAAATCTTGACTGCATGCATGAGTTTTCTCCATGAGAAAACACATTGATGCAGGAGCATCATCTCCGAAAAACACATTGTATTTTACCTAAGCTAGGGGGTTTCATGTTTTGAAGAAATATTAAAATTTCATGTAAATATTAATATTATTTTGAGTGATTAATTAATTATTTGTGAGAAATTGTAAATGTGAGAGAAATTAGTTTCTTTAGAATTAATGAGGGAGCCTAAGTTGGAATTAGTTTCTAAGTCTTAGGGATAAGAATCTATCTTTTAGGGATGTTGAGAGATTTAGGGATTTGTTGAGGAATTGAAGGGATAGAGCATTTAATTAGATCATTTTTAAAATTGTATAAATTCAGCAAGCCTCAAAGGAAAAGAGGACAAGTAGAATAGAGTTTGAGAGGTGAATTAGAGTGTGGAATAGGGAAAGAGGTTATAAGCCTCCAGTATTTGTAAAGGGCCATGAGTGTTGGATATCAGGCCAAAGATAAATTTAGGGATGATCAGCGCAAGGAGGGCTGAATCACAAGCGGTCTTTTGTATCAACCTTTGAGAATTCGATTTCCAGCATGGGCAATTGATTGGCGCAGTTCAATTAAAAACTAAGAAATTTGTTTAAATATCATTGCAGAGTAATAGTGTTGGGTGCAGCATATTTGAGAAGCTACAGCGTGGAGTTAAATTCAAGGTATGAACCAGCATCGTTTACCAGATTAAATGAATGCGTTGAAGATGTATGAGACTGTGTTAATTGAAGACTGATGCAGAAGTTATTGACATTAATGTTATGAGGGCGTTGTAGCTGACAGCGAATAGATCGATTTAAAAGGTGGAACAGCATAGCGCTATAATTGTATGGATGGTGTTATGTTAAATGGTCGATGTGTGAAGATGCAGGTCTGCATTTGAATACAGTGATTCGATTCAAAGGCGAATTGTAATGGGAGCAGAGGTACTTTAATGGGGTTTAAATGTTGAAAGAAATGTATAGTGATAACAATGCTGCCTGTTCGCAGGTCTAAACAGTCTATGATGAATCAGAAGGAGATAAAAAAAACAATTGTGGTATAAATGAAGAATTCACAGCGTTGGGGAAAGTGTTGACTGGAAATCAATTTGAATGCGGATAAAAATAAAGGGTGCAGGTATATTTCTACCAAGGCAAAAATTTGATTTCAGATGTTGAATTAAAATACCACGTATTGATTTGTCATATATGGTGGCCATATTGTTGTTATTCGGTTTTTTTGAATTCTGGTCGAAATTGGCAAAGTAAGGGAGCATTTTTTTGAGAGTTATTGAGATAGCTCATATTGCTTATGGAAGCATTGAATGCTTGATTTGGTTGATGATAAGTTTTTTTGTGTGATGATTGTATTTTTCTGATTTTGAACCATATGTGAAGAAGGAGTTTCGAAATGAGTGAATTTGCCAATGATTGAGAATTTAAATTTGGGAAGATGCTGAGTATGCATTCTTTTATGCATGGTTACTTGAAGATCCTGGGTATTGCAGGCCTTGCCTGCGTCACACATGCAACTGATAGTACACTATCCTTGAACATTTATCTCAACTGAGTCTTTCTCAGAATAGACATGCATGAATTTCTGATGAGGGAATCTTCAGTTAACTAGAGTAGCACTAGTTGAGTGCATTAATGCATCAACTAGCTGTTAACTCACTATTAGTTCCTCAAATTGTTTGGAACTAATTTAACTAGACTTAACTCAGTAAAATAAGCCAAATAATTACAACTCAATCTTATCTCCTTAATTTAAGGGATAACTCTTGCATGACTTCAGAAAGACTTCTAACTTGAATTTCTCCAACTAATTAATTTAAAATAATTAATTAATTATTTCCAAGTAGTTGTTAAGACTAAATTTGATTTTAATTCACAATTTAATTCAAGGAAAAATTAAATTGGAATATCCTTGTTAAAATATTTTAACACTCCCTCTCAACAAGACAGGGATTATTTCCCACCCCGATCATCTCTCTATGAAACTCGAATTTACACTTTGACAATGCCTTTGTCGAAATGTTAGCATATTGCTCCTCTATTGAAATATACTGCAGCAACATGATCCTCTCGACCTATGAAAATCCACAAGAAACAAATATTTCCTTATGCTTTTCCACACTATCATTAACAGCTTGCTTTACCTTGTAACACCAACAGGAACTTACAATTGACTTGTTCTCCGGTCTCAGAACCACTTCCCGAACATTGTTACGAACTATGGAGTCATACTCCTCCAGCATAACATCAACCCAAATCGACTGCTGCATTACTTCCTCAAATGAAGATGGCTCGACCAAAACACATTCCCTAGCAAGGTCCATGTATCCAGTGTACCTCTCAAGTGACCTCCTCTTTCTGCGTTGAGAATATGGTGCTCCCACATTCTTTCTCACATCCTCCAACAATCTGTCAGCTTCTCTTGTGTGTTTCCATCCATCTCTGGAAGAATCTACTTGAGTGGATGTCTCCACTCCTGGAACCTCTGCATGTGGCTGCTCTGCATTAGTTTGAGGTTCCTCCTCCTTAGGAACCAACAGTTCCTCCCCAACCTGTACTTGGAGCTCCCTCTCAAGGGAAGCTTGCATGGCCTTCTGCTCATCAAACTTGAGATCTCTGCGAACCACTGTCCTCCGACTGGTAGGAAAGTACACCTGATAGTTGTGAGGTGTATCAATGTACCCCACAAATATCCCCAACTCTGTTGTCGGCTCAAGTTTCTTTCTTGTATCCTTTGTCACATGGAAATATACCGATGAGCCAAAGACCCTGAATTGACCCACGTCTGGTCTCTTACTGGAGAAAGCTTCCTCTAGTGTGTTCATTGCAAGTATGCGATGCGGGCTTCTATTCTACAAATAGACCATTGTATTGCATGACTCAGCCCACAAGTGAAGTGGTAGGCCTTGGTCATGCAACATCGCCCATGCTGCCCAGTTCTGTTCTTCCTCTCAGCCACCTCATTCTGCTATGGGTTATGACGTTCTGTCAACTCTCATTTAATTCCTTCCGCTACATAGAAGTACTTAAACTCTTGAGAGACATATTCTCCACCATTGTCTCTTCTCAAGCCCTTGATCTTCTTCCCTGACTCTTTCTCGACCCAAGCTTTGAACTGACAGAACTTTGTGAAAGTTTGGTCCTTCTTCTACATGAAATAAATCCAACATTTACGAGAATAGTCATCAATGAAAATCACATAATAACTTTTCTTCTTCGTGGATGCCGTCGAGAATGGTCCACACAAATCAGTATAAACTCGCTCTAAGGTAGCCTCCTCTCGACTGTCTCGATCATGAAAGGAAGACTTGGTGTACTTTCCCAAGATACAACCTTTGCATGTGTTAACTTGCTCAAGTTTACCTTTGGGAAGTCCTATAGATATCTATTGCATTATCTTCAAAGCCCCATGATGCAAATGGCCCAAATGCCTGTGCCACAACTTGTCAATGTCTTGGCTTTCCACCAATTCTACTTTTGTACTCAATGTTGCACAATCATCTACCTCTAGTTTATAGAGATTCTTCACCTAAATCCCTATCCTCTTGGGCTGACCCATCGCTATGTGTCTTAGGAATGCCTTTCCTTTACTGAAGACAACATCGTAGCATTTGTCCTCCAACATCGCGACCAATACCAAGTTCTTCTTCAGTCCAGGCACATACATCACAACTGTCAAGGTGAGAGGAGCTCCATGCTCCCTCTGAAAAGCAACCATGCCCACTCTTGAAACACTATACCTTCTATCGTCACCCATCTCTATGTGCATCTTGAGGTCTTTCTCCTCTAAGGCACTGAATAAATTTTTATCACCGGTCATGTGGAAAGAGTCTCCACTGTCAAGATACCAGACACAACCCATCATCAATGACACCATGCATGCGATGAGGGTAAAATCCATTTAGAAATGAGAGGCTAATGCCTCACCTTCCAATCCTTCCGAGGATCCCTTCTTGGACTTCTTCGATGGGAATTTAGTCCTATAATGTCCCATATTGTGACAATTAAAGCATCTTACTTTAGACATGTCACCCTTCTTCCCTCCATGAGAAGATTCAATTTGAAATGGGAAGCATTCCCCTTCCCTTTCCTTGCCTTACATGCTAAGGTCAGATTTTCTTCATCATCATTCTTCGACGAAGAACCATCTCATGTGCTCCTCTTGATCTCCTCCTACATAAGATCCGACCACAATCGTTCCCAATCTGGCAGTTTCTCCCTTCCGTTCATAGAGTCCTAGTAGCTATTCCAACTCTTTGGAAGGCCAAGTAGAGCGAGGCTCACTATATCATCATTGGCAGTAGTTATTCCCACACTGCCAAGCTCATCTCTACAGGTGGTGAGCTTGTTCATATATGTTGAAATAGTATCACCCTTCTCCATCTTGATTGTTCGAAGCTTATCCTTGAGAGCCAATTTCCTCTGGTAACTAATGTTCTAGTAGAGGTCCTTCAATGTCTTCCACGTTGAAAATAGAGCATCCTTCCTATTGAGACTCCAGACAATATGGTCTCAAACTCCCTTAAGTATGATCTATGTCTCCTTCGCCACACAATTCTTCCACTCAGCCAACTCTTGTGCATTAGTTGAAGCTAGCTTCGGGATTTATTGATCAATGAATTGCTTCAAGCCATTGTCTTCTAATACAACCTCTATTCTATATGTTCGTGCTATGTAATTCGAGATAACTTCTAAGGCATACTCGAGTCTCAAGCCACAGAATGCCATTGGCCAACCTTGAAGTATGATATGAATTTGATTTGCACCTGCAACCCCGAACTTCAAACTTTGAATTCTCTTCTCATAATACTATTCACAACTCCGATACCATGTATGAAAATTTCTACAAATCCATCTCTGATACCATGTAGAAAATCTGATGGTAGGTTAACCCGATAATCCAATATAAATCAAAGCATAATACTATAACCTACTTCTACTATCAATTTGCAGAAGATTAAAGATCGAGTTGAAAAATATAACTAGAAGAAGAAGAATCAATGGCACAATACACATGAAAATACTTTGGGTAAATCCTCAAATAAAACCCCACACTATTGTATTATCATACATCGTGGAAATACATAGGAATTATACAAAGCCTTAGCTCTCACAGCTAGCCAACTCTTAGTACAATCCTCACAGATGCTCACAGGCAATCTTGACTTCTCTCTAGCCTTCCACTCTACCCTCCAAGCTCCTATTTCCTTGTGTTGTTCCTTGTGGATGATTTGCCTCTTACCAAGTGAAAAACCATTCCTCCAAAACTACGCAATCCTCAAGGATAAATCATTGACTGCATGCATGAGATTTATCCATGAGAAAATACATGCAACTGATAGTACATTGTCCTTGAACATTTATCTCAACTTGGTCTTTCTCATAATAGACATACATGAGTTTCTGATGAGGGAATCTTTAGTTAACTAGAGTAGCACTAGCTGAGTGCATTAATGCATCAACTAACTGTTAACTCACTATTAGTTCTTCAAACAGTTTGGAACTAATTTAAGTGGACTTAACTTAGTAAACTGAGTTAATTAATTACAACTCAAATATAACTCAATCTTATCTCCTTAATTTAAGGGATAACTCTTGCATGACTTCAGAAAGACTTCTAACTTGAATTTCTCCAAATAATTAATTTAAAATAATTAATTAATTATTTCCAAGTAGCTATTAAGACTAAATTCGATTTTAATTCACAATTTAATTCAAGGACAAATTAAATTGGAATATTCTTGTTG
Source organism: Pinus tabuliformis (assembly GCA_031772625.1). Lineage (NCBI taxonomy): Eukaryota > Viridiplantae > Streptophyta > Pinopsida > Pinales > Pinaceae > Pinus > Pinus tabuliformis. The sequence goes on from CM062808.1 coordinate 162,630,031, forward strand.
CCATATTTCAACACGCATCAAATAGAGATTGTATGCCAAATTTACGACCCCGGGGAGTTGATGTACCAATTTACCCAAATGGGGCCCACAGTTTAGCGTTTCATCTTCTAGGGTTAGGTTTTTGGATGTTTATGGTTTTCCATTATTCTCAACAATAAATAGGCCTTTGAGCCTCATTGTAACACTGTTCATAGGGATGTAGTTGCCACATCTCTTCTCAGAGATATGCTACCATTGCCTTAGCTAGCTTATTTCCATTTCTGTTTGTAAGCATATTTTAATATTTTACAGTAATGAAATGAAGTATTATTTCTGTTGCATCTCCATATGTATGGTTATATATGTAATTTGTTGCATTCCTGTTTAAATCCAGATCAGTGGTATCAGAGCGGTCTGCTCTTTCTCTGTCTTTCTTTGCATGTTCCCAATGAGGTTGGGATATAAGGAGTTAGGGCTTGAACTGGTCAAACCTTTGCAATACCAACATCGGAAATCCCGATGGCCTCCCATGGTGGATGAAAAGAAAGACGAGGGGGCAGGAGATCCTATCAAAATCTTGCTCGAAGAGGCCCTCGAGCGACAAAGGAATGCGATGATGGACAACTTTGCCCAGATCCTTCAACGGCTACCCAGGGGCAACACACCTACTTCCAACAGCTACTTTGGAATCACCACACCCTTTAAGGTACAAGTTAACTTTGACATTTCCATATTTGAGGGTCAGATATATGTAGATGTCGCAGTTGAATGGTTAAATCTGCTAGAAGGGTATTTTTTTGTTCATGATTTTTCCAGACGGAAAAAGATTACTTTCGCTCTTCTCAAAGCTTCCCCCCACGTCAAGGGCTAGTGGGAAACCTACTGCGAGCAGAAGGATGAAAGTATGGCCTCACTGTTTTCAATCACACCTACTTGGGATTCATTCCGAACTACCATCAAGGAGTAGGACTACCCTATCGGAAGCTATGAGGATCAATACATAAGGTGAACCACACTGTGGCCTGGAAGGGACCAAGACGTGCTAGAGTTTACCAATATTTTCCATACCCTTCACACAAAGTTGGGTATCAAGGATTTAGAGCAGCATTTGGTACTCAAATACCGTGACTACCTGCACAAGTACATCTAGGAAGAAATAGAATACCTAAACATCTCCTCGCTTAGCATGACATACCGATATGCAGTCAAGATCGAGCAAAAGTTTAAATAGAAGAAGTGAGACTTTGGATCTACGAATCTGAAGCAAGGGAAAAGTGCCCCCAAACCATAGAACAAAGGATAAAGCTAAGGCGAGGCAGCCCAAGACAACCCACCAAAGCTGCAAGAAAAGAACAACGCCACGAAGCCGAAAAATGACACAGGAAAGTGGTGTGAGTTCCATAAGAGATCGACTCACAACATAAGTGAGTATCGAGCCAAGCAATCACTGGTGGCTGAGCTAAAGGTTTCAGAATCAGATGCATGTTCTGACTCTAGGTCAGAACCCGACAAGGGGAATGACAAAGGGAGGAATACTATTGATGTGGAACCCAACGCCACCGTTTCCACCATGAATATCTAGGAGGAACTCCTAGATCAAGAGGAGGAGGAGCATCTCTTCCACTCCCAAATGTGGGTAAAGGGCTTCCCGCTACAGTTCATTGTCAACAGCAGGAGCCAAAAGAACCTCATTTTGGCAAAGGTCGTGATGCAGCTGGGCTTATCGACCACAGCACATCCAGAACCGTACTCCATTGGGTGGCTTCACCAAGGACGAGATCTTCATGTCATCCAGCAGTGTCATCTTCCATACAACATCAAGCCCTTCACAGATGAGGTATTGTGCGATGTTTCTCCCCTTGATGTTTGTGATGTATTATTAGGATAACCATACTTGTGGAAGTGACATGTTGTGTATGAATCAAGGCCGCATTTTTTTATTGTTACTTTGGGAAATAAGTTGTAGAGGATACCAGAGGTAGCACCGCCTACCACCCTCTCTTTGGTTACTACAAAAAAATGCAGTAAGCTCATTTCCAAAACTAGGAAATTTGGTTTTTTGATGATACGCCATCAAGGAAAGAAGAAGACGGTGGCCACATCCTCCAGACAGGGCCCCTCCACATGACAACTACAAATGGACTGGGTCATGGAGGAGTATGAGGACATTTTCACCTCCCTCGTAAGGGTTCCTTTGCACTGTTAGGTCAAGCACTCCATCGATTTGACCCCAGGTGCATCGCTACCCAATGGACCAATCTATCGATGCTCCATGCTGCAGAAAGGTCACATCCATCTGAGTTCATCGCCATGTGGGAGCCTGTTTTCGGGAAAACTAGTGTCTTTTCGATCTACTAGTCCCACTAAGATTGGTAACTATCTTAGAAACAAACAATCAAAGCAATTTGCAATTTCCTCTATGTATGATGGATAAGAGAGAAGCAAAGGACCAACCTCGATCTTCCGCTTGACTCCTTGCTCGATTTCTCTCCCCTTTAATAGAGATTGTAACTCCTCTCCTACTTGTCCCGCTTAGGGAATACCTGTAGAAACAAAGTAATAGAACACCATCAAAGCATCTCGATCTATTATATCATAAAACAATGGATAATCAAAAACACATTGAGCATAAAATGGCATTTACAAATAACAAGATTCACAAGTACACGATTGTATGGAGGAATACTCCAAGAAATTTATTGAAATGGAAAGGAGAATTACAACCCAGCTGTCTGATCTACCATCATCCTCCCAGCATCAAAGCCCTCTTCACCTCATGAAAAACAAGTTCACCCAACAATGCAACGCTTCTTCTTAAAGACAAACTATCAGCACTTCCTTACAAATTACAAAATTCCAGCCTCCAGATCTCTGAGATGAGGGATCCATTTATAGATGTTTGCAGAGGTGTGAGTCATCTCTGGGTTTTTTATTAGTGTCATTCCACTAGTAGTTCTTAGTTCCACTTGGAGATTTCTTGGATCTCTTACTCATCCCTAGGCGAATTTAGAGAGGCAAGTGTCATAGGAGAAGTTTCTAGAAGATTCCATAAGCATCCACTTAGCAAACTGTCTCAGACATTTGTCCATCCTGCTCATCACACCCCATAGAAGGCCTCTTGAGTATGCATCACACCTGACTAGTGTAGGAGTCAATATGCATCGCACCCTGACAGTGGAGCAGTCAGTATGGTCTAGTTTTGACCAGTTTTGAGTGGTTTTTCAGGTGGAACTTCTGGGGAATGTTGTAATCAGTTGACTATGATCCTTTAGGGTATGAAACAACACTTTTAGGGGCTAAAGATCCCTTGGTTTATCAGCATATAAGATTGGAGTTGCAGTTCCCAAATGTGTCTATAACAGTTGCCCCATAAAGCATGAAGTCATAAATATTTTGATGTCGGGTGAAATGCTTTATCATGAGAATTCGAGGTATTCAAACTGGAAGGTGACCTGTATAAGATATAATACAATACATCATCATCATATTATTTTCATGATCTAGCTGAGACGGGCATTCCCATGCTCAGCTTTATAAATTCATTTTCATGTACATAGGATAGATAATCATCTGCAGTTGCAGACTGGTGATTCTTTATATGTAGAGTCATCATCCCTTAGCTCGGATGATCATCTATGCAGCTTCTTTGTAAATTTGATGTTTTTATATTCCTGAATATATCACAGCCTAGATGGATGAAACTAGATCCGGGGTCTTCAAATGCGTTCAATCTTCACCCGATGTACAAGTTGGTCCATGTGAAAAGATGTCTTGAATTCAAACATGGAAAGACATCACCTGATTACCAGCCAATGATGTAAGTTGTTAATAGGCGTGAGAGGAATCACCGATAATGATAATGATCCTCAAAGTACTATAGTACAATTCACGTGGTGTGAATATATGATATGACGTCGAACACCACATAAAATCTTTCAGTCGAAGGCCACTGATGTAAACCTGTCGCCGGAAGTGAGAAACTTGCCATTGAGGCATTCAAGCTTCAAAGTACTGAAAGGGTTGTTTCTAAGTCAATTTCTTGGATAATGAGTTGATGTCGACAAGAAGTGACCCATCATAGGAGGGCCTTAATGTATCCCACATCTACAACAAGAAATGTAGCAAATGATTTTCTGGAAGTGAAAATGATCTGATGATACAAGGTTCAGGAATGACGGTCATGAAAAATGGAGGGTGAAGGTATTGCTGTAGATGAGGCATTAACTGGATGGTGAATTCTCTGAATGACTTCTCTTGAACATATCGGTGACACTGAGCTGGATTGGTAGCGTTAACCCCAAAAATGGATGGTATGGAGGACCAATGGTGAAATGACCGGTGAACGGAATAACCCAACCTGACTCACTCAGGGTGATGGAGTGAAAGTATCATTTTCAAGAGCGACCTGCTACCAATAAAGTTCTTCAAGTTTTCTTCCCTTATTCTCCAGTCATTGCTGACTAGTACCTCTTTATTTTTGTCAAGCTTGAGGAGGATAACATATGCTTGTTCTATAATTTTCCCTTTGGGAAAACCTGTAGCTATGTTTTAGCGAGCCTAGTGACAGTGAAACTCATTCTTGTCTCGGTGGACAAGTTTGTCGCTATTGTTTTAATGATTTTAACGACAAGGATAACTCGGTCCTTTTCATGTTTAGAGATTTTGAAAAGGGGTGAAAAAGAAACTCCAGTAGTCCTTTTTCGTAGCATAATCCCTTAAGTTTGAAAAAGTATAAAATGATACGAAAGGGATGACTCTTCGATCGCTTTAGCGAGCCGAAAAAGACAAGTGCTTGATCTTTTTGTGGGATAATCCCTCAGGTCCAAAAAGATTAAAATGTATAGGAGGGATGGCACTTCCCCTTACTTTAACGAGCTGGAAAGGCCAATAGCTCAACAATCTTTTCATATTTAATGAGTCTAAAAAGAGCTTAAAGGAAACTCGTTTTTGAGGAACCAGTGGCATTCTAGGGTAGCAACTAGTTCCGGGTAAGCTTGGAACTTCTCAAAACATGGTGATCTGAAGAGGGTGGCTAACAGAACCACTCATTGTAGTTGTTCCTCAAAATGGTAAACAATCAAGTGGAAGCGTATGATCGGCCAACCGAATGAAGATGATGGAAGAATACAACCAAGGCTCAAAAGGCTAATAGCATGGCAATCACAGAGATCGTTTACTGAAGGCAAGTTTATTTTCTAACGAACTTGAACCTTGCATTAATATATGCTCAGTAGCGGGTTTATTTTTTAATGAGATCGAACCTTGAGGAAACATTTCTCATTGCCTTTTCATGTAGGCTAGAAACGACCAAAATACAAAGCTAAAAACACTAAAAAGCTAAAGAGCTACTGAGGTTAGGTAGGATGGTTTTGTCTTCCGTCTAGATAAAACACTTCCTTTGCTTCGTCCACGCACTGCAGACAAAGGTGAATGGTGGATCAGACCAATCACCTAACTTAAGAAGTTGAAACTAAAAAGCTAAAAAACGAAAAACGCTAAAAAGCTAAAAAATGAAATTGGTCATTTTTTGCTTGCATAAAAAGGTTTGCATGCCCCCAGGCATCAAGAAAAGGACAGTCTCCAGGTAACCATATGGAAGTCACTGCGGTTAAGCAGGATTGTTTTTGCCAGCGTTTAGACAAGAACACTTCCTTGGCTTTGTCCGTAGAGTAGACAAAAGTGAATGGTGTTTCAGACCAATCACATAACCTATAGGGAAACCCATTTTTTCACCGAACTAGTCACTGCAATCAAGGAAAAGTTATCTTTTCAACTGGGTTCATCTCAAAATATACAAGGGTGCATGCCCCCTAAGCTTCGTTACATTCACCAGACTACTCGCGGTAATTAGGTGAACGGAAAGAAGGTTGAAGAGACACTCTTGATGTAATAGTACCATTTAGGGATGATGTTTGTCTTCAAGCTATGCTTGAACCGGAAAATGAAAGTTGGTCAACAGTGACAATCTTGCCTTCATGTAGGAAACATATCACTCGAAAGAGTGTTGAGAAAATAGCTTCCATGTTGTAAACATAGTCGTGTCCAAGGAGTAGAATGTAATATAATGGCCCTTGGACTACCATCACGTTCAAGTGAATGGTTTTCCTTCTCAATGTGATTGGTAACTTAGGAAGGATCCCTAATGGTCGACTGGTTCCTTTGTTAAAGCCTGATAAATTTTGAGAAACAGCCATAAGCGATGGTGAACCAAGCGCTTTCCAAGCAGTTGAGGAAAGGATACTCACTGAAGCCCCTTCATCTATGATAGCACCAGACACTATCATTTTGTACGCTTGTACTATGATTCGGAATGGTACATTAGAAGGAAAGTGGGATCTTGTTAGTTGATTCCAATCGAAGGAAGCGACTAGAGTACTTGGTGGGGGTACCGAATAAACGGTTGAATGAATCTCTTAAGTAGTGGGATCCGGGGGATTCTCTTCATGTTGTGAAGGAACAGGTGGATTGCTCCCAAGTTCATCGAACTCTGAAGTGACAAAAAAAAATTGAACAGTATCATTCTCATTCTCTTTAGGAATGGTATCATTTGAAGGTGGACCTTTTGAAGGCAAGACTGGGTCGCTTGCCATCTTGACCTACTGACTTTGGTCCGGTATGGACCCAGAAGGTTCAATCTCAACGATAAGCCTTTCGACCGACGATTGCGTTACGTTAGTCAGATTTTCAACTAACAAAGGACTTGGTGAGATTTTCTTATATCCAGGTGGAAGTCGCCGCGAAAAAGCAGGACAATTATGCAAGATTCTCTTGGCCTCATCCAGAAAAGGACAATGGGGAAGGCGATGGTCTCCTACACATAATTGACATCGAATTCTGACCTTTCTTTTCTATCCAGGAATTTCATTTTCACTAGTTGATGGTGTGCTATCAACATGATCGCCAAAGGTTGATGACACTGGATGGTGTGAACGGGGAGACCATTCTCTCAAGATCCGCAGAATGCAAGGAAAATCTCAATGAAAATGGTTTCCTTTGCAAATTAGACAAGGATATTTAGGATATTTAATGTGTGGATTTTCACCAGATGATTCATTGTTGCCCCCTTGCTTAACTGACTTCTTCTTCTTCTTCTCCTTCCCTTTCTTCTTCTTCTCAGCCACTCGGTTACTAGTATCACTATTTTCACCAAGCGAAGAGGAAGAAGGGGAGGGAGAAACAAGCGAAGTTGAAGGTGAAGGGTCAACTTCTATATCAAATTGTCGCTGATTCGATTGCTGGAATCATGGTGTTTTGAATGACAAAGGTTGAGAATAGCCATACCGACAGACCAATCGTGGTTCATGGAAGGGATAATGTGGCCATATACGGAGCACCAATATCTCCCCAAGAAGAGAAATGACTAGGATTCCCCCCAAGAGGGATTACTTGATTGGTGGACTCCATTATCTCAACCCAAGATCAACGAAGGAACAAGGATGTTATTCTAAATTAAATAAATTTTAATGACCCTTTGACACAACTTTTCTTTTTCAATTTTTAAGAGTCGAGAAAAAGCTAAAGATGACTCTAGTCCCCTTTGATTTTTAATGAGCTTGAAGTTACAAGTGCTCAGATGGAACTTTTATTTTAAGGAGTCAATAAGGAACAAAAGTAACTACTCTGGAAATCTAGATAGAGGGATTACCAAACCAATCGCAAAACTACAATATACACCTTGGTGATAAATTAAAGAGATATTACTAAGGACTTATGTACGGCAGTCAATATTCACGAATGCTATGTTCAGTGCATTGCGATCTAAAGGGCGGCAGACACGGCTTCCTATGGATAAAGGATATAAGCCTATTGTGGTCTCCCAATATATACTCGATGGTACGGGGAGTGCAAGTCCATGCTAGCACTTGTCATATCAAAGAGGAGGAATCACCCAACCTTCGATGAAAATGATAGTTACTAGATTTTATGACATCGGAACACGTCTTTAGCCTAGACCTCTAGATGTGTTGCGTTAGGTTCCAAAGCATTGTTAAGTTCATTGAAATTTATTTTAGAGTTGATATTTCTTAGAAGTTTTATTTTCAAGGTTCACCACGTGATGTAGATGTAAAACTCCTAAATATGCAATCTAAAATGATAAACAATCATTGTTTACTTTTTAGCAATGAAAATCTTAGCTACTAAGGAAAGAAGATTACGATTTCTTTCAAACAGAGAGCAAAGAGCACACACTAAATGCACTTTTCCTAAATCATTTTTCGCACATAGTCTAAATGAAAATGCAAATGCATGTATTTGTTTTTCGTTCCCTTTAATGTGAAGAATGGAAAAAAGGAAAACTAAGTATAGATCTGAACTATTTTCTTCAAAGCGACATTTTGACAATTTCTTTTCAAAATGAAAGGAAGACTAAAATGACACTTTTCAATTTCGAATAGAGAAATGCTTTCGACACTTCAAATATTAACAATTCAAATCAAATACATGACAAAAAGTACAATTGACTATCTAGAGGAGGAAGACTTTACGACACTCTTCTTTTTGACTAAAAATGATAGTTACGACACTTTTTTGCATCAAAATGACAGTTCGATTAAGCTACTTTTTGACAAAGGATCGTAAATGATGGAAAAATACATAAAAACATTTACTAATCCTAATCAATGGAGGCTGAACTATGTAAAGGAAGGAGGCTTCAGCAATGAGATACTGATCATAAGCAGCAAAACAACTGAAAAGAGCTGAAAACAAAGACAAAAAACCCAAATTTCAAGGAGAGAAATAGGATTACTCAGTCATCGCACCTGTGCTTCACAGAAACAAGAATGCATCTCACCTACTACACACAGGAGGTGCGATGCATACTGGCTTCCAGTGATGGACAGTATGATGGGCCAGGGAGTGAAACTAAGGTGGGTTTTTGCTCAAATTTGCAGTTGAGTTCAATGATTTAAGCTAAGCTATGATGGACAGTAAAAGGAAAAGTATAGGGGTATGATCTTAGGAGGTTATTGAGCTACCACAAGGGCATTTAGAATGCTTGTAAGTCAGATGTTCAGTTCATAAACTAACCCAGAGATTGACTGAAGCAGCATTCATCTACTTTGCAATTGCATAGCAAGAGTAGTTCGAAGGCTATCTAGCTAACTTCAGGCTCCGTCTGTAGTTTATAAAGCAAACAACAATAACAAACAAACAAACTATTCGCTCCCCAGTGGAGTCTCCATTTTTTTTCGGGAAAACTAGTGTCTTTTCAATCTGCTAGTCCCGCAGCCATCTTAGAAACAAACAATCAAATAAATTTGTGATTTCCTCTATGTATGATGGATAAGAGAGAAGCAAAGGACCAACCTAGATCTTCCTCTTGACTCCTTGCTTGATTTCTCTCCCCTTTGATAGAGCTTGCAACTCCTCTCCTACTTGTCCCGCTTAGAGAATACCTGTAGAAACAAAGTAACAGAACACCATCAAAGCATCTCGATCTATTATATCATAAACAATGCAGAATCAGAAATACATTGAGCATACAATGGCATTTACAAATAACAAGATTCACAAGTACACGATTTTATGGAGGAAAACTCAAAGAACTTTATTAAAATAAAAGGGAGAATTACAACCCAGTTGTCTGATCCAGCATCATCCTCCCAGCATCAAATCCCACTTCACCTCATGAGAAAAAAGATCACCTAACAATGCAACGCTTCTTCTCAAAGACAAACTATCGACACTTCCTTACAAATTACAAAATTCCAGCCTCCAGATCTGTCAGATGAGGGATCCATTTATAGATGTTTGCAGAGGTGTGAGTCATCTCTGGGTTTTTGATTAGTGTCATTCCAATTGTAGTTCTTAATTCCACTTGGAGATTTCTTGGATCTCTTACTCATCCCTGGGCGAATTCAGAGAGGCAAGTGTCATAGGAGAAGTTTCCAGAATATTCCATGAGCATCCACTTAGCAAATTGTCTCAAACATTTGTCCATTCTCACTCATCGCACCCCAAAGAAGGTCTCTTCAGTATGCATCACACCTGGCTAGTGTAGGAGTCAGTATGCATTGCATCCTGACAGTGGAACAGTTAGTATGGTCTAGTTTTGGCCAGTTCTGAGTGGTTTTTCAGGTGGAACTTCTGGGGAATGCTGTAATCAGTTCACTATGATCCTTTAGGGTATGAAACAACACTTTTAGGGGTTAAAGAGCCCTTTGTTTATTGACATATAAGATTGGGGTTTCAGTGCCCAAATATGTCTATAATAGAGCCTGATCATGTTGGTACAGAAGAATGAGGGACCTAGAGCCTGATCACGTCAGTATTGACTATCGGGCATTGAAGAAGACCATTGTCCATAATAGGTACCCGATCCCACAAATTGATGACCTCTTAGACCAACTAAAGGGGGGAAAATATTTCAGTAAGATCGATTTAAAGTTAGGATATCACCAAGTACCAATTAAACCCTCTGATGTGTGGAAGACTACCTTCAAAGCCAAGGAGGTCCTTGTCGAATGGTTTGTTATGCATTTTGGATTGACAAATTCTCCCGCAACCTTCATGAGGCTAATGGATGACATCTTGCAACCATTCACCAACTCATTTGTAGTGGTATACTTGGATTGCAACCTGATCTTTAGCCAGATTTGGGAAGAGCACCTCCACCACATCTGACAGGTTCTCCAAACACTATGGCAACACAAGTTATGTGCCAATTTGGAGAAATTCACTTTTGGCATAACCTAGGTTCAGTATCTAGGATACATTATTGATAAATGGGGGGTGCATTTGGATCTAGCCAAGATCCAAGTCATTTGGGATTGCCCATCTCCAACCACTCTGACAGAGCTCCGCAACTTTCTAGGTCTTGCCAAATTATACGTAGGTTCGTGTTGGGCTATTCTCATATCACTTGGCCCTTGAGTTAAGTCACCAAGGGAGGAGAAAAAGAAAAATTATTTTGGTCTGAATCTCAGCAGAAGGCATTCAAAGAGTTGAAATATTGGCTCAGTCGACCATCGATCATGGTGTTAACCACCATTCTCAACTCTTGTGAGTACGATACTTCTAATTGGGCACCTCTCTACAAGAGAGACCTAGAATTCGGCCACACATACTAGACACTCGTGGAGCGTCAGCATGTTCCAGATTTTCACCTCTAGGATGCCCTGCTATGCCACCTGGGTCACCTTTGTGTTCCTTTAAGTGAGCATTCCAAGATAATTTGCGAAGAACACTACAGTCGGGCTGTTGGGCATTTTGTGGTTGAGAAAATGGTGGCAGTATTGCAAAAGTATTTCTATTGGCTGAATCATCGACAGGGTGTCAGGAAGTACATCAGATCATGCACTGCTTGCGCCATTGCCAAAACGACCATCAAGAAGCAAGGCCTCTATACCCCGCTGCCTACCCATAGTCGACCTTGGGAATCCATCTCCATGGATTACATGTCAGGCCTTCCTTCTATTAAGCATGGAAATGACTGTGTTTTTGTGGTCGTCAATAGGTTCTTGAAGATGGCCATTATGGTAGCCTGCAAGAAGAATATCATAGCAGAAGCCACTACTAAACTCTTCTTTGAACCATTGTGGGTACACTTTGGGATCCCACAGTCTATCATCTCATATCGGGACAACAGGTTCCTTAGTTCATTTTGGTCCAGTCTCTGGTTGATGTTTGATACCAAACTCACTAAGTCCACAGCCTTCAATCCTCAAATTGATGGCCAAACAAAGGTTGTCAACAGGATGATCATACACATTTTGCAGATGTACAACTCAAAGCATCCACCCACATGGGACAAGAGCCTCCCCTATGTTTAGCACATCTACAACCAGGCTCTCCACAGCTCGACTAGCCACAACCCTTTTCAAGTGGGCTTGGGATTCCAACCACTACGTCCCATTGATGTGGCCATGCCACTTGCAGCTACTCATGTAGATTCGGCTCATGTAGTCTGAAAATGATAAGGAAAATAGCTTCATTGAGCACATCCAATGTATTCTCCTTTAAGTCCACGACATTCTGGAGAAATCAAATGTTGAGTACAAGCAGCGACATGATCAACATCGGGTGCCACACAAGTTTCAGGTGGGTGACAAAGTTTGGTTGCATTTGCAAAAGGAATGCCTTATTGGAGCCTATCAGAAATTCAGACCACTCTGATATGGTCCTTACACCATTACCAAGGCTATGGGAGACAATGCATTTAAGCTCAACATTCCCCCATTCCTTGGCTTGCACCTAGTGTTCAATGTGGACCGCCTTCGGCCATACTTTCTACAATTACTAGACACATCCGACATTGCAGAACAACTAAACCCACAAAGTTAATTCCAGATTGCATGGAACTAGTTGCAATTGATTGGATCATGGACACATAGATCAAGCACACTCGCCATCAGAATATCCAACTATATAAAGTTGTCAAAGTAGGCGAACTCCTTCAGCAGGGCAAGTGGCTCACCAAGGACCAAGTTCAGTAGAAGTTTCCTCATCTCATGGAGGAAATCAATGCAATGGGGAACATTGCCTCCTTAGGGGGGAGGAATGATCCAGGTGGATATTGGTGGCCACCCACCAAGTCCACTTGGACCCCCACCATTGTTTCTTTCAGCTTTTCAGTTTCCTTAATTGTAGCATAGTTTACTATTTTTAGTAGTTTTTCGGGTCCTGAACTTTCAGAGCCGTTTTGAGGCTCTAAATGATGTTTTTTGAGAAAAATGGGAGCAACATGGGTCCACAGAGTAATCTTTCTCTTCCCAAAGTTGTAGTTCTCAGATAGATCTTTCTAATGAGATATTTTGCACATCAAACAAAGATTGTCTGCCAAAGTTATGACCCCAGGAAGTTGATGTACCTATTTACCCAAATGGGGCCCACAGTTTAGTGTTTCATCTTCTATGGTTAGGTTTTTGGATGTTTATGGTTTTCCATTGTTTCTCAAAAATAAATAGCCCTTTGAGCCTCATTGTAACACAGTTCAGAGGGATGTAGTTTCCACATCTCTTCTCAGAGATAAGCTACCATCGCCCTAGCTAGTTTATTTCCATTTCTGTTTGTAAGCATATTTCAGTATTTTACAGTAATGAAATGAAGTATTATTTCTACTGCATCTCTATACGTATGGTTATAACTGTAATTTGTTGTGTTCTTGTTTAGATCCAGATCAGCTTCCTTGCTCAGTGTGCTTAATTCGCTGACAGTCGCACCGATCAACACGATATGTTGAGAAACAGTCACGCTGACCTCCTTATAGTGCTTGTTGTCAGTTAGGCAGTCATGCCGATGCCTATAAGTGAAGATTAGGGTTTTTCCCAAATCTTGACCAGTCTGTTTTGCTCTCATGATTTTGACCCCGTAAGCCTTTTATATCGTTTTGACTAGAAAGTTGCTTTTCATTTGGTTTGTTTGCTTGTTGATTTGTCATCTTTCCACTTGATTTCTTGGGTCATTGGATGGTTAGTGGCACTAGGCCATCTAAATTTTCATCCATTCAGCTGATTGTGAACTCAGTGAGTCGAGTTGTTGATGTATTTACTCCTTGCATTTCGTTTGCAGTCTTGCTACGACTTTTGACCCCCATTACACAAGTTTGAAAAGTTTTCTTTTGCTTGTCTAAACGTTTATTTTCTGACATGGATCACATTGCTTGTCTTGTTTTTGGTAAATTCAGTGTTTCATTAGTCTGAACGAGTTTCTCTTTTCATGTTTTCAGTTGCTTGAAGAGCTAACTGTCTCAAAAACTTTTTCATTGAAGTGTTGTATGCGAAAAATTCATTTTGTCGTTTCATGAAAGTATAAAATTATAGTTTGTTGCATCAATGTGCTATGGTAGTTAGCATCATTGAAGACTAGGATTGCATTGGCACTTGAAAAGGAAAAGAACTCTCTTTGCTTTTGGAAGGACTATTAGAAATGTACTTGTCATAAAATTAGTAATTGGAATGTATTTTTCATTAGTTTATTTTCTCAAAAAGTAAAGTAGTGAAAAATCATTTTGCTTTCAGTTGCTTGGTTGTTTGCATTCTATTATGTGTTTTCTACCCTCTCTAGTGTAGAAAATTCATCGAATTGAAAGGGTCTTGTCTCATTTAGTTTCATTTATGGTTTTTCAAGTCACATTGCTAATGCCTGAAAGCTGAGACATAATTCAAGATAAACTTTAAAATGAACTCAATTAACGTAAGGCACATTTTAAATCTAATGATCACATCTAGAACGTCTAGGCTAGAGACGTGTTCCAGCATCTTTAAACCTAGCATGTGTCATTAGCTTTGGCACTAGACAACACTAGTATGGATTTGTGCTCCGTGTACCATCGAGTATATAATGGGAGACCCTCTAGGATGCAATCCTTTATCCATAGGAAGCCAAGTTGGCTTCCTTGCAAACTTGATACACTAAACACAACATTCGGGGAGATTTCCAGCCCATACTTCTCAATTTGCCAGGAGGTATTCTGCAGTTCAGGGTTGCCTGGTAATCCTTTTTACCTAGACCATCCAGAGCATTCATTTGATATTTTTGACTCATTAAACTTAAAAGATCATTCGAGTGTTTCTCCTTTCGAGCTCGTTTCCAATTGAAAGTGATAGAGTCATCTTTGTTTCTTTCTCGACTCTTAAAACATTAAAGAGCACCAGTATATTTATGTGTCTTAATAAATTGATTTTGCACGATATTATAATGCCCCGTTAGTCTTTCTGGACCAAATCATGAGTTTCCTTTAAAGAACTTTTTAAAGCCTTGAAATTTATCTCTCTCTTTTCATGTTCACTATGACAAGGTCATTGTGGTTGAACCATCTGGTTCACCTAGTTCCTCTTCCTCTCCTCCGTTTGAAAGATTGTGTGAGGAGTTTTTTCCTGAATTACCAGAGTCGCTCGTGGACCAAGGTGTTGAACTTGGAATCGTTATGAACATTCAACCTTTGTCATCACTGTTATCGAGAAAACTAGTGTCCATTCAGAGCTGCTAGTCCCACTAAGATGGGTAGCTATCTTAGAAACAAACAATCTAAAGTCACTTGTGTTTTCCTTTATGATAGATAGATGAGAAAGAAGCAGAGATTACCAACCTCAATCTTTCGCTTGGCTCCTTGCTTAATTCCTTTCCCCTTTGACAGAACTTCGCCACTCCTTCCTTACTTGTCCCGCTTCAAAGAGCACCTGTAGATTCAAAGCAACATAATACCATCAAAGCATAGAGATCTATAATCATAAACAATAGGATCAAATGTATATTAACCATACAAATGCATATATCAATACAAGATTCAGAGATATACAAGAATATGGAGGAAAACTCAAATAGCTTTATTGATAGAAGTAGTAGAAGAGAGGATTACAACCCATTGGTCTGACCCAGCACCATCCTCCCAGCATGAAAGCTCTGTTCACCTCATGAAAAGCTTAGATCACCCAACAATAAAATGTTGCACACAGAAACCAACAACACTTCCTTACAAAAATACAATATTCCAGCCTCTGGATCTCTAGGATGAAGGATCCATATATAGATGCTTGCATGGGGGTGAGTCAGTTTCTGGGATTTTGATTAGTGTCATCTCTCTGATAGTTCTTGGTTCCACTTGAAGATTTCATGACCTCTTACTCATCCCTGGGCGAATTTAGAGAGGCAAGTGTCAAATGAACAGCTTCTAGAAGATTCTCAGGGTCTCCACCTAGCAAACTGCTTTTTCCATTTGTCTGCTCTCACTCATCGCACCCTACAGAAGGGCTTTCTAGTATGCATCGCACTTTTTGCATGTGGCAGGTGAGATTCATCGCACCCTTAGCACTGAGCAGTCTGTATGGTCCAATTTTGACCAGATCTGAGTAGTTTTTCATGGAGAACTTCTGGAAGATGATGTAATCTGTTGTAGATCTAATCCAAAATATTATAGATCTGATATAAGAATACAAGATAATGCAAATATACCGAGAAACAATAAGAAACCCAGAAATAATATGAAATGCTTCTTTATTATCAAAACCCTTATGGTAGGGCAACACCATACATTCACTCCTTAAGGAAGGAGAACACTCCACAAGCCATATGCCTGTTCATACAATAATCCTTCTCTTCATCTTCATATGTGGAGTCTCTAGCCTTTATATAGGCCTCATACATACAATACCATGTACCATTACCATGGTTTCCTTATACCATCAACTAATACCATGGGCCCCTTACATTATTATTAACTACTTGTGGTCCCTTACATGACATGGGTTAACCACCTTATTTATTACTATGGCCCATCCCATTATTACATTATTACCTTGGGTACCTCCCTTGGTACCCCATATTACCCCCCCTAGGTACATAACATTCCACCCCCCTTAAACATGTTTCGTCCCTGAAACATGGGAAGAACATAAATAATAAGATCTACTCAAAAGAGTAGTCCACTGATACCATGCACGTGCATCTAGCCATCCAAGAGAAAGGTGAACCCTCGATCTCACTGGTGCCTCGCTCGCTTGAGATGGAAGTTGACCGTGGCAGCTCTTCTGTGTTGATGTGTAGTAGGTGGATCGTCTCTCCTTTCTATCCATCATGTGACTACTTGGTTTCCATGATGGTTGTCTTGCGGGGTGATGTGGGTGATGATATGTTGAAGTTTTAACCCACGATGGCTTTTGCTTGACTTCACCCTGCTGTGGTGCCTGTTGTGGTGTCTTCTTTTTCAATATGACTTCAACCACTGAGCCCTCCTTTGATGTATCATCACCTGTAACCTTTTCTTCTGCAGCCTCTGTTTGTGTTTGATTGTCGATCATCAAAGGCTCATCATCTGATATGTCAGTCCCTTGAACATCTTCTGCTTCAGCCTCCCTGTGCTCTACCTGTTTATGGATGGAAATATCTTGTAATGTAATTTTCTTCTTTTTATACCATAGCTTGAGGAATTTCTTCTGCACATTAATATTGATAGTACCCATGGATTTCATCCAAGGATATCCCAAAACAACATCCATATTATCCATTTCTGAAGCATAAAAATCACCATGCAACACATATTTATCCATAAAAATCTTCAAATCCTTGTACACTTGAACATCCTCATTATCAACCCGTGTATGTTCAATTTGTTTTGCTGGGACTTGCAAATTTTTTGCCAAATTAACACTGATAAAATTATGTTTACAACTAGGATTGATAGAAACAATGATCTTCTCTTTCTGAATCAATCCATGCACCTGCAATAAGGAGACACCAGTAGAAGATAACCCCTTACGTGGCTCATTCTCCTTTTTTCTAGCACGAGACCATTTGTCTAAAAGGACTTTTTCAAATTCTGCATCTGAAAGTTTGATAAACTGATCGTAGTCAAGTGATAATTGAGTCTTAAACCGTGCTATAGTTTTCCAACATGTCCCATATTCAGCCTTTATTCTTTGTATGAATTCTTCAATAGTAGGACCATTATCTTTCCCTGTAAAACATAAATCCTTGCTAGAAGCCATGAAGGGTTTTGGCGAAAATTTGAAAATGTCACAGTTTCGTCAATATTGCTCAGAATCTCTATTATAACCTGTTTTTGGAAATGGAACAACCATTCTGTATCTGCCCATGTGATAGAAATCCTGATTCAGAAACTGGAATTACAGATCTGCGCTGCTACTTTCCCGCCGTCACCCAAAATTTCTGAAAAAAGAGCTGATTTTAAATCAGCGATATCTCCCTCATCCGGACTCCGATTCGACTGATTTTTTTTTTGAAGTTGGGTATTTTTTTCCAAAGAATCCAGATCTGCAATTAGATTTTGCAGATCTTGTACCAAGATGTCTAGATCTGCGCCGCAAAGTCGCTGTCCTGAAAATTGTCTACAACCCCACTGATTTTTAGATCAGTGATATCTCCTTCATCCGGGCTCCGATTCAACTGATTTTTTTTTTGAAATCGGCTATTTTTGCACAAGGAATACAGATCTGCAATTAGATTCTATAGATCTTACACCAAAACGTACAGATCTGATCTGCAAATTCGCCACCCAAAAAATCCCTGCAAAAATGAAAAAAAAAATGCTCCCACCGTTTGCCCAAGAAAGAGCTCTGATACCACTTGTTGTAGCTCTGATACCAATTGTTGTAGCTCTGATACCACTTGTTGTAGATCTAATCCAAAATATTATAGATCTGATATAAGAATACAAGATAATGCAAATATACCGAGAAACAATAAGAAACCCAGAAATAATATGAAATGCTTCTTTATTATCAAAACCCTTATGGTAGGGCAACACCATACATTCACTCCTTAAGGAAGGAGAACACTCCACAAGCCATATGCCTGTTCATACAATAATACTTCTCTTCATCTTCATATGTGGAGTCTCTAGCCTTTATATAGGCCTCATACATACAATACCATGTACCATTACCATGGTTTCCTTATACCATCAACTAATACCATGGGCCCCTTACATTATTATTAACTACTTGTGGTCCCTTACATGACATGGGTTAACCACCTTATTTATTACTATGGCCCATCCCATTATTACATTATTACCTTGGGTACCTCCCTTGGTACCCCATATTACCCCCCCTAGGTACATAACATAATCAGCTAACCTTGCTCCTTTAGGGTATGAAACAACACTTTTAGGGACTTGGAAGACCTTGGTTTTATGGACATATGTGTTTGTGGTTGCAGTGCCCAAATATGTCTATAACAGTTGCGCCCTAAAGAATGATGTCGTAAATCTTTTTGATGTCGAGTGAAATGCTTTATCATGAGGATCCGAGGTTTTTCGAACTGGAAGGTGACCTGTAATAAGATACAATACAATACATTATCTTCATAATATTTTCATGATCTAGCTGAGGCAGGAATTCCCATGCTCAGCTTTATAACTTCATTTTCATGTACATAGGACAGACAACCGTCTATGTGGCAAACTGAGGATTCTGGTAGAGCCATCATCCTTTGGTTTGGATGATTATCTATGTAGCAATGATGTACATTTGATGTCTTTATTTTCCTGAATATATCGCATCCCGGATAGATGAAACTAGATCTAGGGTCTTCAAAACTCATTCAAACTTCGCTCGAAGTACAAGTCGGTCCATGTGAAAAGATGTTTTGATGTCGAACATGGAAAGACATTGCCTGATTACCAGCCAATGATGTAAGTTGTTAACAGGCACAAGAGGAATCACCGATGATGATGATGACCCTCAAGGTACTGCAGTACAATTCACGTGGTGTGAATAAATGAGTCGATGTTGAACACCACGCAAAATCTTTCGGTCGAAAGCCATTGATGTCAACCTGTCACCGGAAGTGAGAAACTTGCCATTGAGGCATGCAAGCTTCAAAGTACTGAAAGGGTTGTTCCTAAGTCAACTTCTTGGATAATGAGTTGATGTCGACAAGAAATGATCCGTCATAGGAGGGCCTTAATGAATCCCACATCTACAACACGAAATGGAGCAAATGATTTTGTGGAGGTGAAAACGATCTGATGATACAAGGTTCAAGGTGGCAGTCATGAAAGAATGAAGAGTGAAGGTATTGCAGCGAATGAGACACAATCTGGGTTGCTGAATTCTCTAAGTGAGTTCTCTTGAACATATCGGCGACACTGAAATGGATTGGTAGTGTTAACCCCAAAAGTGGATGGTACGGTGGACCAATGGTGATATGACCGGTGAACGGAATAACCCAACCCGACTCAATCATGGTGATGGAGTGAAAGTGTCATGTTCAAGAGCGACCTGCTACCAATAAAGTTTCTTCAAGTTTTCTTCCCAATTTTCCCTAGTCATTTCTGACCAATAACTCTTTATTTTTGCTAAACTTGAGGAGGATAACATATGCTTGTTCTATAATTTTCCCTTCAGGCAAACCCGTCGTTATGTTTTAACGAGCCTAGCGACAGTGAGACTTGCTCTTGTCAACATGGACAAGTTTGTCACTATTTTTTTAACGAGTTTAACAACAAGGATAACTCGGTTCTTTTCAATTCTAGGGAGTCTAAAAAGAGACGGAAAGGAAACTCCAATATTCCTTTTTCGTAATATAATCCCTTAAGTCCGAAAAAGTATAAATCAATGCGAAAGGGATGACTTTTCGATAGTTTTAATGAGCTGAACAAGACAAACGCTCGATATTTTTGTGTAATAATCCCTCAGGTCCAAAAATATTAAAATGTAGAGTAGGGATGGCACTTCCAATCGCTTTAATGAGCTGGAGAGGCCAATTGCTCGGAAATCTTTTCATATTTTACGAGTCAGATGAAAAGAGCTTAAAGGAGACTTGTTTTTTGAGGAATGAGTGATGTTTTTGGATAGCAGCCGGTTCCAAATAAGGTTTGGAACTTTTTCAATCATGGTAGTGTAGAGAAAGTGGCTAATAGGATCACTCATTGCAGCTGTTCCTCAAAAGGGGTAAACAATCAAATGGAGGCGTATGATCGGCTAAAAAAGAGTGGAGGTGATGGTAAGAACACGACCAAGGTTTAAAAGCTAATAATTATGCGATCACAATGGTTATTTACCGAAGGTGGGTTCATTTTTTAATGAGCTTAAACTCTGGTGGAACATATGCTCATTTCTAGGTTTATTTTTTAACGAGCTTGAACTTCGCATAAAACTGCTCGTGATAATGGGCATTGATATTTGATCCACCATTAACACTATGTTCTTTTGATGGTCATACTACCTGTTCAATTTCTCCATCAAACTAATTAGAAATTAGAATACATGCTTGAAAAATGAGTTAAAAAACTAATACCCTACTTAAATTATGTGAAAAGTAACTTAAAAGTAGTTTTTTACCCCTCATTTTACCATTTCATTTGAATTTGGGATTGTTGGAGCTCTGGAGGTGTTTTCCCCCTTGATTTTCATCAGCTAATTCTGGGAGATTCTGTGGACAATTTTTCGTGCTGTCTAGACCAGGTAGGAGCTAAACCTGAGCTCTTCAATTGCATTCTTTCCTTTTTGAATTCTGAGCATGTTTTCCTGCTTTTCTGAGCCTCTGGGGTTTGAACAATTCGTTCTGCCCCCATCGCACCTAGTATACATCGAAAGGTGTGATGCATACTAGGCTGGCCACTAGCCAGTCAGTATGCATCCCACCCAGTACATAGCTAGGGTGCGATGGGCGCAAGGAGGAAAACTTTTGCATTGATTTTTCATGGAAATTTTTCCTGTTTTTTACCAAATCAGGATCCTAATTCTTCTCTTGTTTGTTTTTCAGAGATTCATCTGAGAAAAATGGTTGTTACATGGCATGAGTGCAAGCATGAATAAGAGGACATGGTTGCCTTACATGATGTGGGTACAGTAACTGCATTGTGGAACTATGGCTTGCTCAAATTCTTCTCCATATCTAGCATGAGGCAACAAATCAACTTGTTGCAATATTTCCTTGATGCATGGGATCCTACCAACCAAGTGTTCCAGATAAGAGGCAAATCCATCCCCTTGAATGTTAAGGACATCTACTTCTTGACCAGTTTATTGAGGCATGGTGCCCCTCTCTCACTATCAAGTTCCGCCCGTGGGGGAAAATTCGTGAGGGATTATATTTGCCAATGTTGTAGAGAAGGATCTTAGTCGAGCAAGGACGGCAAGATCAATATCCGAGATGTCACTGACCGGTCCTTCAGGACTACCTTATTCACCTTTGCTAGATTGGCTGGTAGCACAGCCCTTCACTTGGCCAACAGGTCCTATATGCAGTATGCCTTGGAATGCCTTGAATCAAAGGTATTCAACTGGTGTGATGCAGTACTTCCAATGATGAAAGAACAACTTACCAAGGTGAAAAACGGAAGATCCAATAACTTTGGCTATGGTTCTATTCTGACCACTTTCGCCTTGGAGAAGATCCACTGATGTAGTCACAGTACATTTCACTTGCCCTACCACCATCGACTGAACCACAGATGTAGAGATGGGTTGACCTTATGGCTAGACATGCTGGTAAATTACAGATTTCATTCTCTGATTCTTTCTTCAAGTGGTTCAACCGTCAGCAGATGGTTTATGCCGAGCGTCTGTATGCTGGAATGGATTTCCAGGGTGACCCAGATTTGGTGTTGCTGGTTGGCAAGCAGTGGGATGTCATAGGTAAAAATATCTGATCATATCTCTGTTTATTGCTTTCATAATGTTCTTGTTCTTTTTAAATGTTTATCAAGACTAATCAAAACTCATGTGCTCATGCAGATATCGGGCCAGTGCGACCAGCAGTGCGCTTGAGAGTAGCAGCTGTCGTTCCAGCAGGAGAGGCTGTAGGGAGGGTTTTCCTTCATGATCTAGATGTAGCCGAGACTCTTGCAGTGTTGCAGGATCAGATCGAGGGTCTCACCCTTGGTATTCTGGATGTGAGGACCGACGAGCTGCCTCTGAGATTACAGCGCCATACCACTGGCGTGCCGAGCCAATGGACTAGGCTCTTACATATGATTGCACAGGCAGTGACTTGTTATCACCAGCACCATTAGACTAGGGTGCCCCCTTGCATTTTGCGTTTTTGTGTCATATGACCGATTTTGTCTTGGACACATAACACTATGTACAAACTATAAACAGTTATATATATTTTTTTATTTTCGGAGCTTTATTTTGGTTAAGTTATATGATCATGTTGTGGCCAGCAACAACCCCCTTCTTAATTAGTGCTGTTACTAATACTAAATAAGTGGGGAACCTTTGTCAAAAAATTTGAAAATCAATTAGTTCTTGAATTTCCTTTTTCAATAAAACTTACCATCATAAACTTTGGAGAATACCCTTGAAAAATCTAAAAAAGCTTAAGTTTTATGAAAAGATAGGATAAAATCACTCCTTATGAAATATCACATCGCAAAAAGGATAATGGATACCTCCTTACAAACAAAATTCTAAGGTTGTGAGATCGCGATGCGAAACTTCATTGCATCGCATGCATCAAATATCACTTACGATGAAAAACCTCAAACCGCCGATATGCGATGGCGCATATCGCAAATTGCATATCACGGAAAACGCATTAATGGATGATTGTCATATGCTACGCTCCTGCGATATTGTGATATTGCGATATTACGATAAAGCGATGTTGCAATATAGCGATAGAGCGATAAAGCGATATTGCGATGTTGCGATCTGTGATATTGCAAAGAAAATGGCAAAAAACGCTTCATCGCAAATCTTTTGGGCTCGTTTTTCAAAAAAGTATTTTCCACAAACCGAGACCTGGTTATGCGCTTTAAATTCTAATTAATGAGTTAGTTGCCAATCATTAATGAAATAGGGTTTCGCGCTTATCGAAGAGCCATTTCACGTAAGGTGGTATATTTTATATGTCTTTAGCATTTAAAGCTTTCCCGTCACCTTTTCCTTATCATGATTCTCACCTCATTTGTAAACTGCAGGAACAAAGAACAGAGAATGATACAAAGCAATATTTAGGATACTATGGGAAAGAAAGGCAAAGCTCTGAGTTCTAAAGATCAAGAAATGACGCCCTTGTATACAGACACCGCCTGTTACAGAGATGTTGGTATTACTACTTGGGAAGGCATATATAGTCTACTAGAGGAAGAGAATCCCAAAATAATGGAGGTTACAGACTGCAGGCTCACACGAGTCTTCTGAGGCATCTATTGCAGAGCTAGCTTGCTCATTCTTACACCGAATAGCGGCGAGGCCCAAAATTCTTCCATACACGGACATGGTTAAATGGGTACTAGACAGCGCCGAAATAAAAAACAGACAATTTAAGACTCAGTGTCAGCAACTTACGAAATCATTAAATTTAAGCTTTATATCTGCTAACAAAAAGCACACAAGAGGCAAAAAATCACACCAGGGAAGCTTGGATCAAGAAACGGAGGCAGTTTCTAATGCGCGACTAGCACGCTGAATAAAACCTCTTTAAAGGGAAAGCCTCTGATTGCCAAGTCACTTGTAAGCCTAGAAATTTGTAAGAAAGCAATGCTAGAGGTAAAATAGTAAAACTTGAATCCTAGAAACCAGTGGTATTTGTCAGAAATATCTTCAAAATGGTATGTACAGCAACTGCAGACAGGCTGGAGACATAAGGCTCAAGAAAAGGTAGAATAAATCAAAAGATTAACTAAGTTGAATTGGGATTCTTACTGTGCACATTTGGTAAAACCACACAACCAGTGCATGACTCTCAAATGAATCATCAATTTTGCCGAGAAGATGGTGCCAGCTCTTGCCGATTTCATTTTCGCAGGAAAGTTAAAGTCGAAAGTCGGCCAGCCGACTCTTCTCAAACAAATGCTGAACGCTTGTGATTTCAAGGAACAGATACAAAAATAGTTAGTTGTTAGTTTTAATTTTAGATTCAATGTTAGTATTAATTTTGCTTTATTTTTGCCTGAAATGAGGATGGTCATTTAAACCATATCCTACATTTTTGTAATAAGTTATTTTTAGATTTAGTTAGTAGTATTTAAACCCTTCTCATGCATTTAGAGAAGGGTCCTGAAATTTGTCAAAAACTTGTCCTCAGAACATGCACTTTTGCACCCTCCGTGGAGGTTTTGATGAATGAATGGAATAGGATTTCTTGATATCTACATTTAATATCTACTACTGATGTTGCACTTCTATACTCTTAGTGGATGTTGGATTAAGAAAAGATAAATCATTATCGCTTGAAGCTCATGAGTAGAACTAGTTATAAATGGTACTTCTACCTCTTAACTCTTTCTGCCTTTGTGTTAAAGTGATATTCATGTTCACTTGTTTATATATTGATGTTTGAATGCTTGAGTTATCATTTGGCACTTCTGTATGGTGATATCTATTTATTTATGCTTAATGTATGAGTAGCTTATTATGCGATATGTTTTTCACAACTGTTTTGTCTAACTTTTTATACGAAGTGGTTTATCTCTATTGGATTCTCTTCTCATAACAGTTGAATGATCTTTATTACCAATTGTTATTTGAAATCATTTTAGATCGCATAACAGAAAGATTACACCCCGGGTTAGTGTAGAATTAGATATTTTTGTTTATTAGAATACACTTGCATATCATTAGATTAGAGTTAAAGTAAAAGCATTTCACTTAGGAACTTTTAGAAAGGAAATATCAAATCTCAACACACACACACGTAAATTGGGAAACTGGTCCCATATCCCCAGTCAGACCCACTATACCAAATGGAAAAGGAGCTGCTAACCAAGGTCTGGACCGGGTGGGTATCCCCCTTGTTGTAGACCCAATTTTCGAGGCTTCAACATATTTGGCACTAGAAGGAGGGCCCCAAACTGTGAATGGCAAGTAAGTCTAAATCTAAATACCATTATGAGAGTAAATCACCCTCATCATCTCCCCTGACTTCTCCATCACACTTAGAATCTTTAAATCTAGAGCCAAAAGCCGAAAGAACAACAGCCGCTGCTACAAACCCTGACGTTTCAAAACAATCTACTATCGAACCTCCTGAAGTTGAATCTTTGATCCATAAACTTCAGTGATTTTCTATATCACCTCAAAGATCTGATAAATCTCAAGGCAGTGTGACTTCGCAATATAACACTGCTCATCCTCTTACCGGGTTAAAGAGCGAAAATTTTGGTGTTCATCCAACCGAGTTACCTCTACCTACAAGAAAGAGAGCAAGGAAATCACCTAAAGGGTCTGATAGCGAGACTCTTTCATCATCATCATCCATCTCCACCTCTCCACCACGAAGTCAACCATCCACTCCTCCACTTCAGATTATTGTCCACCAGTCCACAAGAACTTCCACACCTTTTTCTCAATCATCTAGAGTCGTAATATCCTCATCTTCTCAATCGCAGGGATCATCTTCTGCACTTTCCTCTATTAGTAGTTCAGCGATGGCCCAATCTCCATGGAATAACCCAGGGGCAGTCTTAATGCCTGCACCCTTGAGTCAGTTACCGACCCATCCTGAAAAATGGCTGCCTAAGTTTAATCTTGAAGCAGGCATGCTAGCGGAAGAACATATAAATAACTTTATGTTATCCATAAATCTCAATGGAGTTACCAACGAAGATGCTGTCATCCGACTTTTCCCTTATACTCTACAAGGAGTAGCCGGATCATGGTATTTCTCATTACCATCTGGATCTATCACTAGTTGGGATATCTTCCAAGAACAATTCCTGACTAAGTTCGGTGATGACAGATCTACGACGACACTAATCAACGAGCTGTCTAACCTTAGGGCCGAGTCAAAGGAACCTATCAAAGATTTTAATTCATGTTTCAATAAACTGTTAAATAAAATTCCTACTGCTTCCAAGCCCAGTGAAGAAGTGCGAAGTGAGTGGTACATCTCTACTTTACCGTCAAACATAGAAATCTTCGTTGATAGGGTTAATAAAACAAATTTAGTCGACAATATGAAAGAAGAAATAGTGGTAGAGAAACATATCATAGCTCTAGAAAAGAAAAACGTGATAGAAGAATGAAAATCCAAGAAGGTTACTTTCAAGGAAGACCCCAAGAAAAAAAAATCGAAAGATCCATTTGCTTTAGAAGGATTGAAAAAAGTTTTGAAAACCATGTCTAACGAAATGGTTGACATTAAGAAACAAGTGGCAAAAACTTCTTCTAAAAAGCCATACAAGCCTTATAGAAGAAACCCTTCAACTGATTCAAAGCCGCCAAATGCTATCACAAATGCTGAATCAGAAGAAGAAGAAGAGGAAATTGTTACCGAAGAACGTATCGATGAAGAAGAAGTTGTAGAGGTACAAGGTATGTGGGACTTCATCCTCTCAGATGAAGAAGATCAAGAGGCATCCCCGCTTAGTACTTGAAGTAGAAATCAACTTGATCCTCCTCAACCTACTCCTAAGGCAAAGAGCGCAAGCTCAATGACTAAGGATAAAGTCGCAGCCAAAAAATGACACCTAAAGTGACTCAAACCAGCCCAATCCAAACAGATTCATCAACTCCATCAAAAACGCTGATCGTTTCGGATGAAATGGAGTATAATATCATAGAAGACATGAAAAATACTAGGGATAACATCACTTTTTACGAATTGAGCAAGTTAAAACACCAAGAAAAGGTACTTTTGAAAGAATTACATGCTGGACCAGTTGCACCTTTGCCCGACACTGTAATCTCTCAAGCTTCCCATGAAATGGGAAGACCTCCAACTAACGTGATTAATAAAGTTGATCCAGGCGACATCGCTTTAATTGGAGGAAGGTCAAGATCTCATACTCCCCCATTTCTTCTTACTTATGAAATTTTCAATAAAAATTTGCATAATTGCTTAGTGGATTCTGGAGCTTCATCTAATATTCTACCAAAATCAATATGTGCAAAGTTGAACGTTCAACCGCAAAAATTTGTTGTATGCATAGTTCAGCTAGATCAATCGCAAGTTGAAGTGATCAGCGAATTAAATCAAGTTACCATAAGGTTGTCATCCAATCCAAATGTATGTCAAGTTATCAACATTTTAGTTGATGATATTCCAGAATTTTATGGCTTAATTCTTAGCAGAGATTGGTTAGAAAAATTTCATGGATACATTGCAACTGACTGGTCGCACATGTGGCTCCCTTACAATGGTAAACCAAATTAGATAAAAGTTGAGTGAGAAAGACATCAAAAATACATAGTAACGAAACTGGAAGGAGAGAATTAACCAGTAGCATACAACAATAACATCATTGGAAACTACTCAGTAGATTCTTTCTTAGGAAATTTTAATGCTCATACTTCACCTTACTTAGAACATTATGTTTTATCTCAAGTAGAAAATTTCTCTCAAACAGATAGTTCTAAATGTATTAATTTTTGCAGATAGTCCTGTAAATAAATCTTTATTTTGGAAGTTATTTTTTTACGGTTCTAAGTGTAACAAAGGAGCAGGAGCAGGATGCGTGTTAATCAGTCCAGAAGGAAACAAAATTATGCTAACTTGTAGACTCGAATTCGATTGCACCAATAATACGCAGAATACGAGGCTTTGGTCCAAGGATTATACAAAGCAATCGGATTAGACATCTAATATCTTCAAGTTCTCGTAGATTCTGAAATTGTAATCAGACAGGTATGCAATACTATACATTGTTTATCAGGTCATCTAAAGCATTACCAATATTTAGTTCAAGATCTAACTGAACACTTTATAGCATTTAATATTTCATCAATTCCCAGACTCCAGAATGTTAGTGCAGACCTCCTAGCTAACGTAGCTTCCAAGATCATTCCTTCAGAAGACTATAGCCCTGATCAATTTTCAATAAAAATAATCTTTAAACCCTTAATTCCCAATAACATTACCAATTGGAGGATTTTTAATGACGATTCTGATATTGTGAGCTTTCTCACATCTGAAGGATCTTACACCAATCAGTTAATTGATGAGGACCAACATGACAGACAATTGCAACAAGATAACACTAATACTGTTATACCAAAATCAACAGTCAAGTTAGAAGACCTTTATGATTTGAAAGATCGATTCAAAAGATCTACCAATTCAAAACTGCAAAGTTCAACTTTGAACTATGAATTAGTAAATCTAGGAACTGATGCCAAACCGTAAAATATCAACCTAGGCCTTGGCCGAGCTCCTGAAGAAAAATTAGCGTATATTCGTCTCTTGAGACAATACAAAAGTGTCTTTTCTTGGAACTATGTTGAACTCAAAACTTATGACACTTCTATCATCCAACATACTATCCCAATGCTAAACGATGAAAAACCTGTCCAGCAAAAGCTGAGAAAGATCCATCCCAATCTAGAAAACCAAATAAAATCTGAACTCAATAAGTTATTGAGAGCCAAAATCATTTTTCCCGTTCGACATTCCAAATTGGTTTCCAATATGGTTCCCATTAGAAAGAAAAACGGAGACATTATAATTTGCATTGACTTTCAAAACCTTAACAAAGCTTGTCAAAAGGATAATTTTCCTTTACCTCCCATGGAGCAAATACTGCAGGCAGTCGCAGGATTAGAATTAATGTCCTTCTTGGATGGATTCTCAGGATACAACCAAGTTTTGGTTCATCCTGATGATCAATTAAAAACCACATTCATAACCAAATGGGGCACTTATGCATATCAAAAGATGCCCTTTGATCTGATCAACGCTGGTGCCACATTTCAGTGAGCCATGGACATCGCATTCAAGGGATTAGTTAACAAATCAGTGGTAATCTATTTGGATTATATAACTGTATATTCCAAGAAACGAGGCAATCATCTTAGAGATTTAAAACAAATATTCGAACGTTGTCAAAGGTATGGAATTTCACTTAACCCGAAAAAATCCTTTTTCGCATTAAGTGAAGGAAAACTTCTTGGATTCATAGTGTCAAAATATGGAATCCATATTGATCCTAACAGAATCAAGGAGATTTCCGAAATACCCCTACCTCACAACAAGAAAGCTATGCAATCTTTCCTTGGCCAGATTAATTTTGTAAAGAGATTTGTTCTAGATTTTTCAAGAATCGTGTCTCCTTTACAAGAAATGATTAAAAAGAACTCAAACTTCAAATGGGGCCAAGACAAATATGAGGCATTCAATCTAATCAAACAAGCAATTGTTAATGCTCCATCTTTAGCAACTCCAAATTTTTCCAATCCTTTTATTTTATATACATTTGCCTCTGATAGATCATATGCTGTGATACTCACTCAAGCAAATCAAGACAAGGCAGAAGCTCCAATTTCTTTTTTTAGTTCAAATTTACAGGGTGTTGAGTTAAATTATTCAGATGTAGAGAAACAAGCTTATGCTATTTTCAAAGCAATTAAATATTTCAGACCCTTTCTACTGAAAACCCATACAAAAATCATAGTACGTTTCCAGCGGTAAGAAATCTCTTAGTATAGAAAGATGTAGGTGAGAAAAGAGCCAATTGGGTTACTGTCTTACAGGAATATGACATAGAAATCAAACCAAAAAGTATTGTAAAAGGTCAAGGCTTTTGCAAAATGCTGGCTGGAGCATCACTTACTTCCGAAATACCATCTAGAAGATACAAATGTATGAGGTAAGACTAAATGATGTTGAATCATTATACGCTGATATCATATTTTATCTAAAGAATGGATATGCTCCTTCAAACCTCGATCATACCAAGAAAACAACTCTAAGGTTGAAGGCTAAACAATATCAGCTCGTAAATGATGTTCTTTTTAGAATAAACTATGATTCTGTTCTCCTTAGATGTCTTGAGAAATCTGAAGCTGAAAAAGTCTTGCAGGAACTCCACGATGGGCCAGCAGGCAGAAACTATGCTGGAGATGCTACTGCACATAAAATCTTACATGCAGGATATTACTAGCCCACATTATTCAAAGACTAACATAACTACGCAAGGAAATGTCAACTTTGTCAAACCGTTGTTGGGAGACAAAAGAAACCATCATTGCCGCTGCAACCGGTCAACATTGAGCAGCCTTTTGATCAATGGGGATTGGACATAATAGGTGAGATCATTCCTCACTCCTCTAAACAGCATAAATATATCCTTACAGCAACAGATTACTTCACTAAATGGGTAGAAGCAGTCCCTCTCAAGATGGCTAATGCCGAACACATCATCGAGTTCATAGATTAGTTCATAATCACCAGGTTTGGGTTGCCTTCTGCTTTAATGTTTGATAATGCATCATATTTTTCTGGTAATGCGATGACTGAATTCGCACTCAAAAGGAGTTTCAAGATTAAATACTCTGCCAATTATTACCCACAAGGGAATGGGTTAGTTGAATCTGCAAATAAAAACTTAATCAGAATCATTAAGCGAACCATTGATCAAAATCACAAAAATTGGCACAAGTCTTTAATATATTATTTATGGGCAGATCAAATAACACAGAAAGCCTCCATTGGCACTTCTCCCTTTAATTTAGTTTATGGGAAAGAATTGGTTCTTCCAACTAATTTAGCAATTCCCTCTTTGGCCTTAGTTCAATATATTGGTGAAGCACCAAATTCTTCCTTACAGCTAAGACAACTAGAAATAATTAAGTTAGAAGAGAAACGAGAATAGGCCAAAATAACGCATGCTCATCATCAAGCATTAGTAAAATTTTCTTTTGATTCAAACATAATATCCAGAAAGGACTTTTAGATGGGAGATCTAGTTCTAAAATGGGACAAGGCTCATGAGGAAAAATGGAAACATATGAAATTTCAACGATTGTGGGCTGGCCCTTTTCAAATCGCAGAAGTCATAGGTCAATCTACTTTTATGTTACAGTATTTAACAGGAAAAAGAGAATCTTTACCTGTTAACAGACAGATCCTTAAAAAATATTTTCCATAGGAGATCATTCTTCTATCTTGTAGATTATACTTTTTTTTTTTCATAATAAAACCAGTTGTAAATGGTTACATTTGGAATTCATGAAAAAGACACAAATTCCCTGTTAGATTTTGTTTTTTTCACTTATATAAATATAATTCTTTTAGAAAATTGATCGTTATCACTGAAAGATACAGTTAAAGGCTCTAGGCCTAGAAATGATACTAGTTTCAAACTTGTAAAATTGGATGAAAAATGACCTTTAGTGGGAAATTGTTTTATATCAGTCCAATGAAAGGTATCAATAACAAAACGAAGATTCTTTGTAGAAAAGCTCTTTCTAAAAACTCTACCATTGTCGTCCAGAGCTATATTAAGGAAACAATGACTTCCTCCCCACCTAGGGAATTACAACATTCAAGGAATAATCCAATGATACACTTTAACTTAAAGAGTAAGAGGTCTCATCATGAGCCGACTTATCATAATCATAGATATTATAGCTTGCTAACTTTGCCAAAACTGCATACCACAATAGGGCAATGACTCAAAGATTGTCGCAATCAAAAGACAAGGGGTCTCATCACGAGCCAGCTTGTTCAGCAAAGTTATAAATCAAGTGAATGACACTGTCATAAATTGGCTACCAAAGCAAGACATTGTTCTTTAAGGGTAAAAAGAAAAATGAAAGGAATAAGTGTGAATATGGATTTCTCTTTGAAAATTGTATATTTCTCTAAGTGGTATACAGGATCATTGCTGGGTAATAGGTAACCCTGTCGAGGCTATAAACGCCTGCTGGCAGTAGAGGCTCTACCTACGATAAACAAGCATATTTAAAACTGATTTACAGAGAAAGCTTTGTTTTTATCTTTATAAACCAAGTAGTGACTGATGTAGATACAAGGACTAGCTTGAGGGAGTAAATAATCAAAATTAAAAATAGAAGAAACAAAATATCATTGATAGGTAAAAGTGTAATGTACTTTGTCTTTCTATCATAAAGTTTGATTTTCTGGAAAATTTTCTGTTTTGGAAGTTTAGAAAATTCAAAAGAAAAGTAGAGATAACTGGTTCTTCCAAGTGAATTGCCAATTATTGTGGCTAGTAACAACCCCCTTCTTATTTAGTGTTATTACTAATACTAAATAAGTGGGGACCCTTTGTCAAAAAATTTAAAAATTAGTTAGTGTTTGAATTTCCTTTTTCAATAAAACTTACCATCATAAACTTAGGAGAATACCCTTGAAAAATCTAAAAAAACTTAAGTTTTATGAAAAGATAGGATAAAATCACTCCTTAAGAAATATTGCATTGCAAAAAGGATAATGGATACCTCCTTACAAACAAAATTCTAAGGTTGCGAGATCATGATGCGAAACTTCATCACATCGCATGCATCAAATATCACTTACGATGAAAAACCTCAAACTGCCAATATGCGATGGCGCATATCGCAAATCGCATATCGCGGAAAACACATTAATGGATGATTGTCATATGCTATGCTCCTGCGATATTGCGATAAAGCGATGTTGCGATAGAGCGATAAAGCGATATTTCGATGTTGCGATCTGCGATATTGCAAAGCAAATCGCAAAAACGCTTCATCGCAAATCTTTCGGGCTCGTTGTTCAAAAAAATATTTTCCACAAGCCGAGACCTGGTTATGCGATTTAAATGCTAATTAATGAGTTTGTTGCCAATCATTAATGAAACAGGGTTTCGTGCTTATCGAAGAGCCATTTCACGTAAGGTGGTATATTTTATATGTCTTCGGCATTTAAAGCTTTCCCGTCACCTTTTCCTTATCATGATTCTCATCTCATTTGTAAACTGCAGGAACAAAGAACAGAGAACGATACAAAGCAATATTTAGGATACTATGGGAAAGAAAGGCAAAGCTATGAGTTCTGAAGATCAAGAAATGACGCCTTTGTATACAGACACTGCCTTTAACAGAGACGCTGGTATTACTACGTGGGAAGGCATGTATAGTCTACTTGAGGAAGAGAATCCCAAAACAATGGAGGTTACAGACTGCAGGCTCACACGGGTCTTCTGAGGCGTCTATTGCAGAGCTAGCTTTCTCATTCTTACACCGAATAGCGGCGAGGCCCAAAATTCTTCCATACATGGACATGGTTAAATGGGTACTGGACAGCGCCGACATAAAAAAATAGAAAATTTAAGACTCAGTGTCAGCAACTTACGGAATCATTATTTTCACAAAATTTAAGCTTTATATCCGCTAACAAAAAGCGCGCAAGAGGCAAAAAATCACACCATGGAAGCCCGGATCAAGAAACAGAGGCAGTTTTCGATGCGCGATTAGCGCGCTGAGCAAAACCTCTTGAAAGGGAAAGCCTCTAATTTCCAAGTCACCTGTAAGCCCAAAAATTTGTAAGAAAGCAATGCTAGAGGTAAAAGAGTAAAACTTGAATCCTAAAAACCAGTGGTATTTGTCAGAAATATCTTCAAAATGGTATGTACAACAACTACAGACAGGCTAGAGACAGAAGGCTCAAGAAAAGGCAGAATCGATCCAAAGATTAACTAAGTTGAATTGGGATTCTTACTGGGCACATTTGGTAAAACCACACAACCAGTGCATAAATCTCAAATGTATCACCAATTCTGCCGAGAAGATGGTGCCAGCTCTTGCCAATGCCATTTTCACAGGACAGTTAAAGTCAGTAGTCGGCCAACCGACTCTTCTCAAACAAATGTTGAACACTTGCAATTTCAAGGAACAGATACAGAAATAGTTAGTTCTTAGTTTTAATTTTAGATTCAATGTTAGTATTAATTTTGCTTTATTTTTTCTTGAAATGAGGACGGTCATTTAAACTGTATCCTACAATTTTGTAATAAGTTATTTTTAGATTTAGTTAGTAGTATTTAAACCCTTCTCATGCATTTAGAGAAGGGTCCTAAAATTTGTCAAAAACTTGTCCTCAGAACATGCACTTTTGCACCCTCCGAGGAGGTTTTGATAAATGAATGGAACAGGATTTATATATATCTGCATTTAATATCTACTACTGATGTTGCACTTTTGTACTCTTAGTGGATGTTGGATTAAGAAGAGATAAATCATTATCGCTTGAAGTTCATGAGTAGAACTAGTTATAAATGGTACTTCTTTCTCTTAACTCTTTCTGCCTTTGTGTTAAAGTGATATTCATGTTCAGTTGTTTATATATTGATGCGTGAATGCTTGAGTTATCATTTGGCACTTCTGTATGATGATAGCTATTTATTTATGCTTAATGTATGAGTAGCTTATTATGCGATATGTTTTTCACAACTGTTTCGTCTAACTTTTTATATGAAGTGGTTTATCTCTATTGAATTCTCTTCTCATAACAGTTGAATGATCTTTATTACCAATTGTTATTTGAAATCATTTTAGATCGCATAACGGAAAGATTACACCCTGAGTTAGTGTAGAATTAGATATTTCTGTTTATTAGAATACAATTGCATATCATTAGATTAGATTTAAAGTAAAAGCATTTCACTTAGGAACTTTTAGAAAGGAAATATCAAATCTCAACACACACACATATAAATTAGCAAAACTGGTCCCATATCCCCAGTCGGACCCACTATACCAAGCGAAAAAGGAGCTGCTAACCAAGGTCCGGACCGGGTGGGTATCCCCCTTGTTGTAGACCCAAATTTCGAGGCTTCAAGAGATCCTGATGCAAATATTGATGAAATGCTTTTCTTTTACAAATGTTGCAAATGTCTATCTAACACATAATTTTCTAATGAATTAGTTAATGTGTTAAAATTTTTGGAAATATGTTGATATTGAATAGAATCAAACTACCTTTCCAAAATCTTGACCCTTAAGAACATACAATAGATAGCTAGATTCCGGACGGAATAGATGTCGGTAAGTTGTAGAATGACAAGTTGTGAGTCTAGCCTGACAACAAGTCGGCGTATGCCATGCGCAATGGCATCAGAGAGGAGCTCTATCAACATGCTGTATTCAGCGATGTTGTTCGTCGATTGACCAATATATACCCCTCTAAAACTCACTAACTCTCCGCTTGGATCAAAGATGGCCCAAGCTGCAGAGGATAGGTTTTGTGTACTACGAATTTCTCCGTCGGCGTATCCAACAAATGATTCCAATAGGTTTGTCATATGCAACAAATGCAAAAGTGGATTACCTAAGAAAAACGATCACTCTTAACGAAAACAAAAATGTAGCAAAAGCATATGAAGAGGTTACTACGCTTAGTCAAGCATAGTAACACTTAAGGTACAACCCGTTTCGGGGTTGCGACAGTGGAATCCCATCATAATCTACTAGGTCGTAGGCTCCTTTTGCTAATACATGCTTAACAATATAGGGACCCATCCACAAAGACTTGAACTTACCTGCTCCCAACTTATCGGATTCCTGATCGTAAAGCAAGACCAGGTCACCTTCTGAGAAAACGCGGGGTTTGACGTTCTTGTCAAATTGTGCTTTGACTCGTTTCTTTTGTGATTTTTTAGCCAAGGAAACGTCAAAATGGGTTTCATCCAATTGAATTAATTCTAAGAAACGAGCCTCTTCCTCTGAAGTTCTGGGGAGGAGATCAACTGCGAGCTTGAGAGACGAAATTTCACACTGAACTGGTAAGATCATTTCGAGGCCATACACCAACTGAAAGGGTGTAAACCCGGTCACACTTCTCACCGATGTCTGGTATGCCCACAAGGCTGAGTACAGGATTAGGTGCCAACTCTATTTATGGACTCCAATCATCCTTTGCAGCATGCGCTTCAGGACTTTGTTGATCGCCTCAACTTGCCCGTTAGCTTGCGGATAATATGGAGTAGAGCTGTCATGGGACAGTGCTAATTTGGAAGCCAATTCAGCAATCATGTGATTGCGGAAATGTGATCCATGATCTGTGACTATGGCTTGTGGAACACTGAATCTGGAGACTACATGATTGAAAAAGAAAAGAGCAGCCGTTTCGTTGTTGTTGTTTAATGTAGGCATCGCCTTGGCCCATTTTGTAAAATAGTCAACTTCAACTATGATATACCCATGCCCCCCAGCTGAGGTGGGGTTACATGTCATGAAATCTATGCCCCATTTGGCGAATAGCCCAACAACAACTACTGGATGCAGAGGTGCGGGTGGTATTCTAGTTTTGTAGTCGAAGATTTGACAAGCATGGCAACTTCTGACTGCGGTTCTGTAATCGTTGAACATTGTTGGCTAGAAGTATCCTACTCGTAAAATATTTTGTGTCGTAGCATAACAAGATTTATGCCCCCCACATGCACCTGAATGATAATCATTCAGGCCTTTTTCGGCCTCCTCATGGATGAGGCACCTTCGCAGAACTGTATCAATACCGTGACGATAAAGTGTATCACTGATGATCATGTAGTCTTTCGATTAGTATCGAGTACGTCGTTGTTCTGAGTGAGAGGTATTAGGCCTGTATGTTTGGGTTTGGAGATAAATGATTATATCTCCATACCATGGATCGCTTGAAGATATCAGAAATAAAGATTCATCCATGATTATTTCTTTGGATGTTGAATCGTTGGACGATGATGGGAAGTCGCATAGTAACTCCGCGAAAACTAGAGATTTCTTTGATTTGGATTTCATGAATTCCAGATCAAACTCTTGCAAAATTGCTATCCATTTCGAATATTTTCCCCCAAGCAACTGTCGCGACAAGATGTAAGTCATAGGGTTGCAATCTTAAAAAATGGTAGTTTTACGAAAGAGGATATAATGTCGGAATCTTTGTACTACTTGAACAGCTGCGAGAGCGAGATTTTCAACATAGGAGTACTTGCTCTCTGTATCATTTAAGTTTTGACTTAAATAATAGACATGATGTTCCATTCCATTGTCTTCTTGAACTAAAACCATTGCGATGGTCGTATCTGTTGTAGCCAGATACATGTTATAATCTTTTTGATAGTCAGGAGCATACATTAATGATGTTTTTATTAGGGATTCCTTTAGGGCATCAAGGAAGCTTGCATAACCTGATCCCAGTTGAAGGGTACATATTTTTTCAATAGACGAGTATAACCTTTAGCAAGTTTGGCATAATTTGGAATGAACCTCCTCAAAAAAATTTCTTTCCCTTGGCGTTTCTGAATCTGAAGCAAATTTTAAGGTGGAGGCATATCGATGATTTCCTAAACCTTACACAGGTCGAGACGAATCCCATCCTTTGAAACCACAAAGCCAAGTAAACGACCAGAACCGACACAAAACACACATTTGTGTGGATTGAGTCATATCTTGTAGTGTCGATAACGTAGAAATATAGCTCTCAATTGCTACGGATGATCAGTCCCCTTTCAGGAATGAGCCAGAAGATCGTCGAGATATGGTTGAACGATGTTCTTGATGTCATGGAAGGCGTAATTCATTGCCCTCTGAAAGGTTGCCCCTGCGTTCTTTAAACCAAAAGGTAGCTTGCGGTACGCGAATGTGCCCCACAGACAAATAAATGCAGTCTTTGACTGGTCCTATGGGCGGATATTTATTTGATTACACCCATAAAATCCATCCATAAACTAAAAGATTTCACATCCGGCGCATTCATCAATTATCTAGTCGATGAAGGGTGTAGGGTAGTTGTCCTTTGGAAAAGCTTGATTTACATCCCTATAATCGACACACACTCTAACATTCCTTGCTTTTTCATCACAGGGAACAATGTTCGATACCCAATCAGTTAGAGGAACCGGGTAAATGAAACCAGCATGGAGAAGTTTTTCAACTTCTGCCTTGATGGTAGTGGCTTTCTTCGGGTGCACCTGCCGAAGCCGTTGTCGTACTGGTTTGACATCTGGATACATCTTAATTTCGTGTTCAACTATGCTCGAGTCAATGCCTAGCATTTCTTCATATGACCATGCAAACACATCTCTGAACTCGCGAAAGAGAGCGTAATATACTTCCAGTTCTGAAGAAGAACAAGATTTGCTGACATGAATATTCTCTACAACATCTGGTTGGGTCGAGATATTTATGGCGATAGTTTCTTCAATATTGCACAGGTTTCACTCGGAATCGACCGTATTTACAGTATTTGATAGAAAATAAAAAATTAAAGGATGATTAAGGTCGTTGGAGAAATCTTCGTTGTAATCTGAAAGATGGGAATGATGGTGGTAATCCTCCCATGGCACCCCCTCTATCATCATTGACTAAACAATTCCTTCATCTGTAGAATGTACATGTGACCAAGGATCTGAAGAGGTACCATATTCCTTAGACCTATCTACCCAAATGCTTGATGATCTTTCATTTGGGTTTGCATCTCATGCCGAGAACATTGATTGCTACAATATTTTTATTGGGCTTGGAGGCAATACTTGGTGATGATCCATGCTAACATCGTGTTCAGACATCTTCTGAACAGAAGATACCATATTGTAGGTTCCCACCATGGACACTTTCGCCAGATTGTTTCGAGGCGGTAGGGCAAAAGTACCCATCAAGATTTCCATCGATAACTTCAACATCAATTTCTACTGTTTTGCCCCCCAGTTCAACTTGTAAGTTACTCAAAATTCTGTATAGAGTGTATGTTCATCCATCAAATGCTTTTAACGTCGTTGATGATAGTGACAAGGGTGGTGAACCTAAAGTTTTCCAGCAACTCATTGACATAATACATGTAGATGCCCCCTCATCAATAATTGTTCGATGAACAGTTTTTCTGAGGGCTTTCACTTGAATGAGGAAAGCGATTTGAGCTAGTAGCTGAGGTTCATATCCTTTATGATTAAAGGCCACAAGATTGGAATCCGCTGGGTCAATCCCACCTATTGCTAGTAATAGAGCTTGCTTTTGGGAGGGGCAATTTTGCAGTACTTCAATCGTCGACATAGCGGATGGCGATTGGGCTAGGTCCTGTACTATATTATAATTCTATGCTGCTCTGGCACGAGGATTCCTTGTCAATATCAAAGCATCATTTCGTTGTTTCGAAAAGGACAACATAAGCACTTGGGATGGGAAGCATTGTCGCTAGCAACCAGATTGTTTCCTGGGTTTGGAAACGGATCAGTCAATACTGCTGAGGTTTTTGAGTTCTTGAAGAATTTCTTAATCTCAGCTTTATGCAGACAGTGTTTCATCCAATGATCCTCATCGCATATAAAGCATGGATGACTGGGTTTCTTTTGCCCAGATGGGTTTTCAGAAGATTTTTCAAGAGACAAATCATCCTGCTTCTTCTTTTTCCCTTTCTTTTTCTTCTTGCCCCCTGGTTGCTTCGGTTCTTTGCCTTTGTCGGTCAACACGGCATTAACCTCCAAGGCGAGAAGTTCTTCATTTGCATTTTGACCAAAAACCTTACGGGCTTTCTTAGATGTAGCCTTTGTGGGTTTCTTACTGGTCGTACTTATCACACCATCACCGGCATGAGAGTCCTTGTTTGATTTAGGAGGAGGAGGAATGGAAAACTTAGGTCTAGGAGCATCGGGTATTTTCTCATAGAGCATGCTAGGCTGAGTGACAACTCCCCCTTTAGCCACATCTTCTATGATAGAAGGTAACAATGAATTAATAAACCATTCAGCTAGCAGCTGATCAGGAACATATGTTTTTACCATTCTACGATGACGTCACCACTCATGAATATGATCATATATGTGAGTGGCTGTCATTTACTTAAAATTGGTAAGAAGCTCTGTTCCTATTTCCTACCTTATGGGTAACTGAAAAATGGGTTAAAACGGTGGTGGCAAGGGCACCAAAGTTATCAAATGAAGCTCTAGGCAATTCGATGTACCACTTTGCTGCCAGACCAGTTAACGTTCACTGAAAAAGGCGAAGCCTAATCAAATCATCATTTAGAGTGTTGGAGGAACACCATAGATGAAAGGTCATCACATGATTCGACGGATCTTCACCCGGATTTCCATTGAATTTAGGAATATCTGACAGAAGTTTATGAGGAATCGTTGGCCACCAAGGGGCATAAGCAATTGGATCATTTGTTAGCTGATTTAGATCTGATAACTCTAAAGTCGCCACGAAAGGAAACTGTTGATTTAGGTTTGGCGAAGCATACCCAGGATAAGATGGGATCGCCTGAGTAGTGGGTCTTTGCATACCAGCATAATGTATTTGATGCTGATAACTTTGATAAGGTTGATGGGTACAACCATTATGATATGATTGATGTTGACTATTTTGAATATACTGCTGCCCATTACCCGCAAAGCTTTGTTGCTCAGGTCCTCAGTAAGCTTGTTGGAATTTCGATTGTTGATATTGTACCAACCATGGTTGTGAAACCATTCGCTGTTGTCCAATACCGGCCATCTGACCAAGATGAGGGGTAATAGTACCCATTTGAACGTGAGTCACTCTAGCTAAGGAGCCACTAATCGGTGATTGTGGTTGTGTCATGGAGACAAGAGGTTGTTGTATTACGACTTGAGAAACTTGAGGTTGGCATACAACAGGCAACGCTTGTACTTGCAACACTGTCACAATAGCCAGTGTAGTGGGGATATTCGACACAGGTAAACTTGGTTGCATTGAGTATACAACCCTTGGTTGTTGAGGTAGTATTGGCACCCAACCACTGGATGTGATCTCAGTTTGACATGAATTCTGTTGTGAACTCTTGTATGGTTGTTCTCCTGGAGGGAACAATGAAAGTGCATACTGCCCACCATATGGTGGCAATCCAGTGTTCAAAGGGAAAATTAGCCTTTGGAGACTGGACAGCCCAAATTGACACTATTTCAAAGGATCAATTTGCTGAGACTCAACATAAGAGATTCCAGATAAGGTACCGGATGAACAAATGGGAATAGACCATACTGTCGAAACAGTCCCTGGGTGGACTCCATCTAGCGGTTGAGAGCTAGTTGGGACAGATGGTATACCAGCTAACATTGTCGGAGTGGCAGCAAGAGGTTCCACTACTGTTGTGTTAGATGACACAATCCTAGATGTCGATGGTTGTTCAGACATATCGAGTCTATCCAAAAGATTTCCTAGCGATTCTATAGGGACTTGCGATGGAGGATCACTAACTTCTGAAGTAGAAGGATATAGGTGGATCCCAGTTCCAAAATGCAATGGAGTACTGGATGGAAGATCCTCCGTAATTTATTCTATAGCAATCAATCTAGGTGGAAGAGGTAGACTACAATACAGTGTTATTAGGAGGAGAGTGCAAGCCTCCATGATGGATATGCAAAGGTTCAAAACAAGATGAGAGGGCACAATTTGTCATCTAGCTCTCCTTCTAGCACCATAAATGTTGACAATACTGGACCCACTAACATGTCAAGGGATCTCCCCGGTAAGAAGTCCTAATTAGACCTCAAACTGTTTGGTGTAGGAGTCCCAACAGTGGGTCGTACAGTAATGCCTTGACCGCGGTTTCGCATAGAGGCAAGTAAGATGTCCCTATTGGTAGCAAGGGTGTGATAGCTACAATAAGTCAAGGAAGGTGCATGAGAGGTTCTAGCACATAGAGACTGAGGTGAGTGCGCCCCTTGGAAACCTGTAATAGCACGTGGCTTGGAAGGCAACACACGAGCGAAGATGCATCACAAGCTGGAAAGCAAGATAGCGAGAAATACAAAGTGATGTTTAAACCAACATCACATCTACAACAAGATTTATACAATTGCATACAAAATAGTTCATACACAAATGCATAAGTTAGATAACATACATTTCTACAGCAACCAAAATAGTCCAACTACAATAACAACATATGCATGAAAACATGTTGGCACTGTTATATTAAGAAGTGTAAGTTCCAGTCATATAATACATCCATGTTCAACCACTAGTTTCGATAGCCAAATGTTACAACCACAACTGCATGCTCCTCTAAAGAGATATACTAGCTCTATTCAGTGGAGAAGCCAAGGCACATTACAATATTTTCCAAGCTTTCTCTAAGATACTCCTATCGAAGCTTCATTAACCAAAAGCCTATCCAATGAGTTATGAGGTCCTATTTATAGCAAAGGCTGGGGTGACCCTTGAAATTCCCCTTTGATACTGTTCATCTACCCTCATGACTCTTAAACTACTCTATGACTATTACATTCAACTATCAACACTTGAACTTCCACTTGAAAAGACGTTACATTACAATGCATATGTGCCCATGTGAGACAAAATGGATTGAGAAAGCCATGCAAGACATCACTGGCACGCGGACCGTTGTGGTGAGACAAAATCCTTGACATGCTTGTGGTGGTCGAAGTTGATGAGCTAATGCCAAGCTTGGTTGTCTATGATTGTGTCTGTGCACTCAATGATGACATCTTGCCGAAGCAAGCTCTTGCCTTCGTTGCATCTAGGTGCACTGATATGGATCCTCTGTCCAACTCGAATGATAGCATGCACATGGTCATCCTTGTGTGACCAAACTAGCAACATGTTGATACATAGTGTCTATGCTACTCTCCAAGCATGTGGTGGTGGCCATGCACATCAACTTGTCGAGGTACATGTTTAGCTCCAGTCGGACTTGATTTTTGTCTTTTCCTCAGTGAGTGTGTCGAATGGGTGGGATCTCATGCATGCACACAATGACATGTATGTCGCTGCATTCTCTTGCATGTGATCAATAATATTACTGACCTTGTATGTTCCGTGCCAGCTGTTGGGATGGATCTATAACTTGTATGGGTGAAGTTTCATCCTTGAGTGAACGTTGTGCCCCCTGCTGTACATGTTCCTGCTGCAACTCATTCTCTCGTCTATGCTGCCTTCATTCCTCTTGTGTTCATTGCATCCGGTATGCTGCCTTCAACTGATGTTCAAGGTGTTGCTTGCTATGATACAGCTATCAGTATATCTTGATGTCCTTGTCTACGAACAACTCGATGTCTTTGTGGGTAGGCAAGTTCATAGACACTTGATCGACTGCATCCCCAAGTCTACTCTGAAAGGTGTCTTAAGCTCTGCTCTCCTGGAAACCATTGTACCTGTGCTACTAAGAGGAAAATGAACACTTGCAATACCTGGAGACATGGCAACACTCATGGCAAGAAATTTGTTAGTCGAAAACCAAAACGAATTTTAGAACTGAATTGCAACATACCTGTATGGATGATCATGAATGTTGCCCAATTTCCACTGGGAGGTTAGGAGACTGACTGCCAAAATTGCACAAGGCACAATCCTCGCTGTCAGTCAGATGATTGATTGCTAGAACTAAACAATGCATAGTCCGGCCTGGCCTACTGAGGACTGAAACTGTGCAATGCACAATTTCATTCAATAGTGACATGCAACCAACAAACTACATTACACAGTTTCTGGGGCCAACAGGACACTGCCTCCAAGTATTGCACAATGCATGGAAGAGGTAGACTACAATACAGTGTTATTAGGAGGAGAGTGCAAGCCTCCATGATGGATATGAAAAGGTTCAAAACAGGATGAGAGGGCACAATTTGTCATCTAGCTCTCCTTCTAGCACCATAAATGTTGACAATACTGGACCCACTAACATGTCAAGGGATCTCCTCGGTAAGAAGTCCTAATTAGACCTCAAACTGTTTGGTGTAGGAGTCCCAACAGTGGGTCGTACAGTAATGCCTTGACCGCGGTTTCGCATAGAGGCAAGTAAGATGTCCCTGTTGGTTGCATCTAGGTGCACTGATATGGATCCTCTGTCCAACTCGAATGATAGCATGCACATGGTCATCCTTGTGTGACCAAACTAGCAACATGTTGATACATAGTGCCTATGCTACTCTCCAAGCATGTGGTGGTGGCCATGCACATCAACTTGTCGAGGTACATGTTTAGCTCCAGTCGGACTTGATTTTTGTCTTTTC
Source organism: Pinus tabuliformis (assembly GCA_031772625.1). Taxonomy (NCBI): domain Eukaryota; kingdom Viridiplantae; phylum Streptophyta; class Pinopsida; order Pinales; family Pinaceae; genus Pinus; species Pinus tabuliformis. The sequence continues at coordinate 162,674,036 of CM062808.1, forward strand.
CTCAGTGAGTGTGTCGAATGGGTGGGATCTCATGCATGTACACAATGACATGTATGTTGCTGCATTCTCTTGCATGTGATCAATAATATTACTGACCTTGTATGTTCCGTGCCAGCTGTTGGGATGGATCTATAACTTGTACGGGTGAAGTTTCATCCTTGAGTGAACATTGTGCCCCCTGCTGTACATGTTCTTGCTGCAACTCATTCTCTCGTCTATGCAGCTCCTTTTCTTCCTTGAGTTGTTTCTTCAGCACATGCAACTCCTTCTCTATTCCATTCTCTGCCTTCACGCGATCTTCATGTCCCGTTGTCACCTCATAGCCTGAGTCTCCAAAAATGCTTTCATCACAAGTGGATCTGCTTGAGCTTGAACCTTTGTTTCGCCTCTATGTTGTCAACAAACTTCCTCTTGTGTTCATTGCATCCGGTATGCTGCCTTCAACTGCTGTTCAAGGTGTTGCTTGCTATGATACAGCTATCAGTATATCTTGATGTCCTTGTCTACGAACAACTCGATGTCTTCGTGGGTAGGCAAGTTCATAGACACTTGATCGACTGCATCCCCAAGTCTACTCTGAAAGGTGTCTTAAGCTCTGCTCTCCTGGAAACCATTGTACCTGTGCTACTAAGAGGACAATGAACACTTGCGATACCTGGAGACATGGCAACACTCATGGCAAGAAATTTGTTAGTCGAAAACCAAAACGAATTTTAGAACTGAATTGCAACATACCTGTATGGATGATCATGAATGTTGCCCAATTTCCACCGGGAGGTTAGGAGACTCACTGCCAAAACTGCACAAGGCACAATCCTCACTGTCAGTTAGATGATTGATTGCTAGAACTAAACAATGCATAGTCCGGCCTGGCCTACTGAGGACTGAAACTGTGCAATGCACAATTTCATTCAATAGTGACATGCAACCAACAAACTACATTACACAGTTTCTGGGGCCAACAGGACACTGCCTCCAAGTATTGCACAATGCATGCCTGGAGGTTAGTGCGTGGGTAGACTTGCGCAATTTCTGGAGGGAAGGAAGAGCCATTGTTTCTGAAAATGCGCAGTGATAGCCGGGAAAGGAACGGTCTGGGCCAAGGCAACCCAGTCTATCTCACGGGCAAATGAAAACATGGGAAGTGTGAATGCATGATGAGATGAGTGCAAACAAGAGTGAATGATCATTCATGCAAAAAACAAGCACGGGATTCAGAAAACGAGAAAGCATGCATGTGTGTGAAGTGAGTCAGCGCAACGACGACCGTCCGTGAAAAACAATGTCATGCATGCGATAGCAGTGAGATGCAAATGAAAATTAAAACAGTTCTTCTACAAACTAACATGCATAAAAAAGACAACAATCCTCACTGAAATCAAGCAGACAGCAATCACACAAAGCGAAATACAAAAAGCGACAGAAATGCAACACAAGACATGGAAGGCGGGCTTATCCCAAAACAGCTAAGATCAGTGTGCTAATGACTCCTAGATGCAATGTGGGATGTCAAAGCTGCAAGGTCAATGTGAGGAATGAGATATGCAATGTCCGGTTCATGAGTTTTGATAAAATCACTACAACAAAACAAGTAATTTGCGCCAGATTTAGCACCAAATTTTAGTGTATTTTTCTCTCCATTGGAATGATCAACCTAGTGCTAAATCTGGCTCTATTGTACAATTTTTAAAGCGTCCTTTTTTGCACCAAATTTTGCATCTTTTTTTACGCCGAATTTTGCATCATATTTTGCACCAAGATTTGCATTTGGTTTTACAACAGGTTTTGCTTCTAGTTTTGTGCCATTTTCTGCATCTATTTTTGCATCATTTTTTGCTTCCTGTTTTGTGCCATTCTTTACTTCTATTTTTGTGTCGTAATTTGCATCGAGTTTTACACCATCTTTTGCATCTGATTTAGTGCCCTTTTTTGCATCGTTTTTGTGCCAGTTTTTGCCTCTACTCTTATGCCATTTTTTGCTTCTAATTTTGTACTTATTTTTACATCTATTTTTGTATCAATTTTTCTGCCTTTTTTTACACCATTTTTTGCATCTAATTTTGCACCATATGTTGGATCTGATTTAGTGCCAATTTTTTCATCCATTTTTGGACCATTTTTTCCATATGCATTTTCATTTCGTTTGTCTCCCTTTTTTGCATCCTATTTTGCACCTGATGTTGCATCATTCGTTGCATCCAATTTAACATCATTTTTAACAACATTTCTTACATCCAATTTTGCATCCTTTTGATCATCTAAATTTTCACCCTATGTTAGACCATGTGTTGCATCCACCTTTCAATCCCATTTTGTGCCTAATGTTACGTTCAATTTTGAGCTATTTTTTCGTCTACGTTTGCATTTGTTTTTGCACCAAATTTTGAATCATTTGTTGCACCTCATTTTTCATCCAATGTTGCATCCGAATTTGAGCCATTTTATGCCCATTTTCGCACCATTTTTTCTACTTTTATGTCCAATTTTCACTATTTTTTATGTCCAATTTTCCATCCTTTTTGGTATCTAATTTTGCATCCTTTTTGGCATCCAAATTTGCATCCTTTTTTTTGCCACATTTTGCGTCCACGTTTGCATCTTATTTTGCACCTAGATGTTGGTCTAAATTTTCATCTAGTTATGCATCATTTTGGGCATCCTTAGTTCCACCCTTTTTTAGTCCCATTTTGCTTCTTGTTTTGTGTCTTTTCTTACATCCTTTTTTCACCCAAATTTTCATCCTAATTTTACACCATTATTTGATCCTCATTTTAGTGTCCATTTTTACATCCTTGTTTGCGCCCAATTTGGTATCTTTCTGTATGCCCTATTTTGTTCCCTTCTTTGTGTCTAGTTTTACACCCTTTTTTAATTCTACTTTAAAACCCTTTTTGTCTCATTGTTTGCATCTTTTTTTGATGGCTAGTTTAACATCCAATTCTACTCTCAAATTTGCATCGATGGTTACATCCACTTTTGGCTTCTTGTTTAGAGTTTTACTTTTACTTCCATTTTACTAATTTTATTACATAGTGAAATATATTACAGTTTCTAAATATCATTTTGCTATAGGACTTAATGCACAGTTAGATGAACATAAAACCCTCTCAGTTTATCATAGAAACCTAATATAGACTGATTAAGAGAAAGGTTGTTCTAGGGCTCAAGATTCTTAGTAGATCAAGGTGTAGAGTATAGATTAAGAAAAGAAGAATGAATTCATGTCAGTCCTCGCATGCAGGTCTTATTGGAGTTTTTAGTGTTGCTGGGAAGCGCTCCTGGATAGCTCCAAATCATGGTCCTACACACAAGAGAGAGAACAAAGAAAACTTGACAACATAATATCTTGATAATTGAAACTATAGTAAACATATAAATATTACTGAATAAAGAAATATAAACCAAAACGCCATACATTCATTAGTTAAATAGGATAAATACAGAATGAATAGTAGCATATGGAAGGAAGAACGACTAATCTATATTAATAAAGGAGTTGGAGGAAAGTTACAACCATCAGATACAGTTGCAACAACACCTTCCCCAACTCCTAGCTCCAAAACTCTCCATCTCAAGATAGATCTCAGCAGCATGACAATACATGAATTCCCATTATTTCCTCAATGGCCAAGCCTCCAATATATAGGAATGTGAAGGCTATGAAGCTTTCCCAAATTCCTCATTAGTTCAATCTTGGCAAAAGCTTTTGGGTGAATAATGTTTCCTCATATAAAAATGGCATTTTCCACTTTTTAGATGCTTTTGTGCTTAGGAAAAAGCTTCCCCATGCTTTATGGCTCTTTCCCACTTTTGTATGCTTTTATTTTTTAGGAAAAATCTAAATATGAGGATAAAGAGATCACATTCCACCATATGAGTTTCCGCAAGTGAACAAGAGAGTCAAACTGTAGTTAACTCAAGCTTTTTTCATCACATTAGAGGAATTTTCATTTTAAAATGTTAACATTGAATTTCCATGTCATAATGTGTAAGCCAATCAAAATCCTTTAAAATTTAAAAGACATATAGTTGTGACTAGGCAATGGATTTTTTTAATAATATAACTTACCTAATTTAACTATGAATGCTGCCCAAGTGACCCAAAACTATATTAAATATTAAAAATAAATTTAATATCTTAATCTATAAAAGTTAGAATATCTAGAATATTTTTAATGAAGGGTAAATCATGGCATGTTAAATAAATAAATTTAAATATAAAATCCTAAATCCTAAATTTAATTTAAATTTTAAATTTACTTTCTTAATTTAAATCTTATGTATTGATAAATTGATTTAAATATAAATTATAAATATATGGTTCTTTTGATAAAAGTGCATTTATTTGAGTAACTTAAATTTATATTTTAAATTTTCCTTTTAAATTTAAATTTTCTTAAATCTTGTGTTACTAAATTAATTTCAATATAAAATACATGTAGATGGTTATTTTTTATAAAAGTGACGCTTATTTTGGTAAATTAAATTTAAATTTAAATTTCCTTTAACTTTTGAATTTGCTTTTTGAATTTATATTTTATTAATTCTTGTGCTAATATATTAATTTAAATATAAAATACATATACAGTTATTTTGATAAATGTGACAATCTTTTGGGTAGTTTTGGTAAAAGAATATAAAATGATATATTAAAAAATTGTCTACATGGCATAATTTTATTAGTTTCTTAATTTTTTCTTAGGTGGTTATTATTTTGGTAACAAAAGTTAGATGAAGGGGACAACTTGTTATAGACTAGGATCCCGTGGTCCTCATGGTATGTAACTTGTAGGCTTATATAGTTTAGGAGAAAGGGGTATTTCAACTAACAACATAGTATTCTCCTCCAAAATAATGAGGAGGTATTTTCATGTATAACACATTTAAGAATATATCACAATTCAAATTCATAATTTAGTATTTATAAACAAATTTAAGGGTAATTGACAACATTCATAAAAAATATACCAGTATCCTCATATATAACAATTCTCCATGAAAAAATCATTGACAATTTTCAATATACATATATTACTACTAAATCAACATCTATTGCAGATATCATTATTCCAAGGTAAATTCACAACATTACATCCAAAAATAGTGATGTCATCATACATAATCATTCTCCATAAAAAAACATTGATAGGTTTCAACACATATATAAAGTAACAGGATAATACTAATACTATCCTCATCATCCTTAATCAAATCAACTAAGATTCAAATTTGTGATTATCATATCAAAATATTTCATGAACACCATTATTATAAGGTAAATTTACAACATCTATCAAAAGATAGTAATATCATCATACAAAATAATTCTTCATCAAAATAATGTTGATAATTTTCAATATATACATAAAAGGACAAGAGAAAAATGATAATATCATCATCATATTTAATCAATCAACTAAAAGTCAATGTAAGATTACCAAATAGAAATTTTTCATAGATATCATTATGATAAGATAAATTCACAACATCCATAAAAAAATAGGAATCTCATCATACACAATAATTCTTCATAAAAAAATTGTAAAAAATTTTCGACATATTCACAAGGTAACAAGATAGTATCATCATCATTATTCAAATAAACTAAAATTCAAATGTATGATTACCATATTAAGACATCCAACTAAATATAAAAAATAACGTATGGCTAGCTAGCACCACGAAAATCATAGCCAAACTCATCCTCATGATCATTTCCATGATCATCATCCTGACCATCTTGATAATGTCATCCACATAATCATCACCAATGCCATCACCATCCTCATCGTCATGATCTCTAATATATGATGTAACCTAAACATAGTCTATATCATCATCTTCGTGGTCATTACCTATAGCGTTCTAGAAAAAAACAATATTAGATGTTAGTACTAATTCTATAGCAAAATGCATATTTTTATTACAATGCTAACAATAAAATGAGGTAGGACATAATAACATTTAATAGTACTAAAAATAAAATGAAAATATGGCTTAAGATATATTGGAGATCCAACTAAGATTACACTTGTAATTCACATTAAGTAGTAGAAGCATTTTTTAATCCATATGAAGTAGGTACCCATTTGTTCTTCATATTATATTGTGAATATAGACAAATATAGCTTAACACACAAATATAACTTGTTAAGTTGAATTTATGGAATTAATTAACACAAATATATTAAACTACACTACAATAAAAATTCGAATTATTAAGGATATTTGGATGGGTAATGAAGGTGATTCAAATTTTCTGCTGAGTTTATTCATTTTTGTGATCAATAATAACTTTCCCACACGCAGGTAATATTTTCCCCATATAGGGAATCCCTAATGGCATAGGGTCCCTATCATTGTATTGTTGTCATCGTTATCATCATTTAATCATCATCCTCATTGCCATTGTCATCGTCATCATATTCACCATCGCCACCACTATCATAGGTCATTTTTGATGATGATTATCATCATATCTTCCTTGGTTTCTAATATATATATGTATATGATGATGATGAGAAAAAAAAAAAATCATTGGTCATAAAAGGTTACCATACTAGACTATCTTTAAAGGTAGATCAAATTATTTTTTTGCACACTTCCAAAACATATGGTTTCTATTCCAAGGTAGATCTTGAACACATTGATGAATGCAACTTTGTCTTGGATGTATCATCCAAGCATTCTGTATATTTACAAGTTCACTTGTCATTTTCATTGTTTTTTAAAATGTTAAATATTTTCACGCATGATATACTGAATAGTTAATGGACACTACAAATAGTTTCCAGTACGGTTGATATTATTCTACTTATATGCTCTTTGTAACTGAACAAAATTATTAATTTTGTCTTGAAAATTAGACTTGTAGCACAAAGAAAATGGTTGGGAATTATTTAATGACTATATCAATTCACAACTACTAACAATTGTTTTTGCTTTCTCCTTAAGTTTTGCAACCCAATTTGACTTAAATTTGCTTAACAGTGAAAAACCATTTGTCAATACTTCAGGTTTTACAAAATTCCTATAAACAACTATATCTACTTGGTAATCTAAAAAATATCAACAAATTCACAATCTCATATATTAGTCAGAAGAGGCCATCGTCAAAGTGAATCAAATACCAAGAATGATCTATGTCTGCTAAAACCTATAATCACATTGTTTCCTTAATAGCAACTAAAAACTTCTATACCCAGTTGTTGAACTTTTGCAACCAATTATAAACCTTCAACAAGAAGTAGTTTTCTAACGAGAATTATTGCCATATCTTCCTTGGTTTTACGAGGAAAAAGAAATAAAATTTCATTTGTTATCAAAGGTAAACCAAATTCATTATTTGCATACTTCCAAACCTAGGGTTTCGTATCCAAAGTAGATCCTAACCACATCAATGAAACAAACTTTGTTTTTATGTATCATCCAAACATTATGTACAATTACAGACTCACCTCTAATCCATTGTTTATAAAAATGTTGAATATTTTCATACATGATATACTGAACAGTTGGACAATGAAAATAGTTTTCATCGCTATTCTTCCATTTATATGCTTTTTGCAACTTATTTGAAAGAGCAATTTTGTCCCAACAATTATACTTGTAGCATAAAGAACATGGTTAATACATATGATTAGACCAAAAACTAGTTACTACCAAAATTCAACCAAAAAAAATATTACTTCATAAAAATAGAATTAAAAACAAAAATTTCCCAAATTACAAATAAATAAATGATAAACTTTTTTTACCAAAATTTAGTGATTTTTTTAGTGCTAATACTAACATCACCATTACAACAAGATATTTTTCTAGTGCTAATATTGCCATTACCACAAGATATAAGAGGGATATAATGCAAAAAGTTTAATAATAATATGTATGTAGAAGATGGTCTTCAGATTGGTGAATTCATGATAATCAATGGGACTACAGTCAAAATAATTGGATGTTATTTACTTTTTTACATAGATTGTCAAAATAATTGCATAAATCGGTTTTTTTAACCAAAATTTAACAAAAACTTTGCTAGTGCTAACATTAGAACCACCATTACAACAAGATATCTTTCTAGTGTTGACAACACCATTATAGTAAGATACCTCAAGAGAGACAAAAAATTTAAAAAGTATGATAGTAATACGTATCCAGAAGATGGTATTGAAACTAGTAATTGTTCACGAATCCATAAGATTGTAAGGTCATTCTCATTGTCATAATCATTGTCATCATCATCACCATCATCCTTGTCATTGTTATTTCCATCATTACATTATCATCATAATCACCATTCATGCCATCATCATCATCATTATAGACATTGTTTGCAATTGTTCATAATTGTAGATGTTGTAAGAAATATCATCAACCCAAAAAATGTGATCAGTGCTAGAAAAGGGTTGTTTAGGACACATTGATATACGTAAGAGAAATAACAACTCTATTTTTGACAGATGATCGATGATGATCATCATCACCACCATTATCATCGTCATTGTCATTTTTGTCATCCCGATCATCATCATTAATGTAATTTCTATCGACATTGTTGTAATCATGCATCATCATCATTCATGTCATTATTGTTTTTGATGATGACCTAGATGAAAATGATGATCATGACACCAAAGATAATGCTTATGATTATGACAATGACAACATCTAAAATTGGGAAGATTCTCCAACGTCATTAGCATCGTCATCATCATAATCATTGCCATCATCATCATTGTCATTGTAACCACTATCGTCTTTATCATCATAATCACAATTCATGTCATCGCCATCATCTTCATTTTCATCATTGTCAATATTATTGACATTGTCATCAATTGTTCATAATTGTCAATGCCATAAGGAATATCATCAATGCAGAAAATATGATGAGTGTTGGAAAAGGGATGCAAAAGCGAACATAGAAATGGGGGCAACAATAGAAGTAAAATTGGATGAAAAGTGGATACAACATAAGTAGATGCACAACAACATGAAAAACCTGACACAAAAGTGGATGCAAAAGTAGATGCAGTTGTCAATGCAAACTTGGATGCAAACATGAAGGCAAAAGTGGAAGCAAACATGGGTCCAATGGTAGGTGTAAAACTTGGCACAAATTGTGGTGAAACAAATGTGGATGCAACAACGGAAACAAAAGTATATGCAAAAATGGATGAAGCAAAAGTGGATGCAATAGGGGATGCAAACGTGGAAGAAAATGTGGTTGCAATGGTAGGCGCAAGATATGGTGCAACAAAAGTGGATGTAACAATAGACAAAAAAATATGTAAAATAAAATGCAAAAATGGATGTAAAAGTGGAAGAAAACATTGATGCAACAGGCAAAACAAAATTGGATGCAAAAAATGGATATAATGTAAGTAGATGCAAAAGTAGATACAAAACGAGATGCAAAACCCAATGCATAAACCTGACATAAAAGTGGATGCAAAAATAGATGCAATATTTGATGCAAAAGAGGATGTGAACATGGATGCAAAATTGGAAGCAAACGTGGATACAATAGTGAGTGCAAAACATGGTGCAAATTGTGGCATAAAAAAAGTGGATGTAATGATAGATGCAAAAAAAGAATCAAAGTATGATGCAAATGAAGATGTAAAAAGGGATGCAAAAAGTGAAATTTAAAATGGGTGCAACAATGGATGCAAAATTGTGTGCAAAAGTGGATGCAATAGAAGTCGATGCAAAAGTAGTTGCAAAACGAGACACAAAACCCGATGCAAATCCCGGTCCAAAATTGGATACAAAAAGGGATGCAAAAATTGATGTAGTAGTTGATGAAAACCTAGACGCAAATGAGGATGCAAACGTGGATGCAAAATTATAATCAAAAGTGGGTGCAAAAGGAGGTTCCAAACTAGGCGCTAATTGTGGCACAAAAATATTAGATGCAATAGTGGGTACAATAATAGATGCAAAAGAGGATGTAAATATGGATGCCAAACAAGAGGAAAAAGTGGATGCAGCAAAAGTAGATGCAAAATTTTATGCAAAACTAGACACAAAACTCGATGTAAAACTTGGCGCAAAAGGGATGCACAAATGGATGAAAAAATGGATGCAAAAAATGATTTAAAAAAGGATGCAAAAAAGGATGAAAAAGTCGATGCAAAAGTTGATGCAAGTGTAGGTGCAAAAAGTGGATGCAAATGAGGATGCAAAAGTATGTCAAACAAAATTAGGTGCCAAACTTGATGCAAAACCTGGAACAAAACTTGGTGTAAAGGATGACACAAAACTTGGCATAAAATTTGGTGCAAAACGTGGTGCAAAACCTATTGCAATACCTGGTGCTAAACTTGGTGTAAGATTTGGTGCAAAACTTGATGCAAATTTTGTGTAAAGTTTTGCACCATATTTGATAAATGGATGCAAATAGCACCAAAAATGGGCTCTAGATGCAAAAAAAGAAGTAAAAAGGGACGCTAATCGCTGGTTTTGTTGTAGTGAATCGAAGATGTGATGCGCATGCCACAAATCTAGGAAGAACAACACTTGGTGTGAGGTTTTCTGAAATGATCCTTGCATGCAACCTCCAGCTGCTAAAAGTAGATCCCTGAATCAAGGGATGTCTTTGCATGCTACCTTGGGATAAATAGCGCATGCATGCAAATCAGTTTTTCTCGGTCCCGGGGTGAACCAGTCAACTCAACTGCACATGCAACAGTTTGCTCAACTGGGAGGAAAAAATGCACATTTATGGGAGGGAGTTGGGCTAGTTGCCTAGAGGGATTATGCAATTTATGGGCAGAGCAACTAACTATTGCCTAGAATTACACAATTTTTGGGTTGAGCAGTCCTGCTGGGAGGAATTGCACAATTTTTCTAATGAACAGTGACAGGCAGATTTGTGCAATTATGGAGCCCAAAATGCTGCCAGACAGAATTGCAAAATTTCTAGAGGAAGGGCTAGTTCCCCTCTAGAATTGCACAATTTGTTGAGGGTGTTGCTTAGCCTATAGATGGACCAAGTTCGGTGAAACAACCTTTGAGGGGGATGCATTAAGTTTTGATGGACAAGCTTTCATTCTACAAGAAAATCACTTAAGCTTGTGTACTTGACAAGGCAAGACATGTTGTTGTGAAAGGTTGGTAGGGAGGCTCCAAAACGAAGCTAAGGAAAAATTTTGGAGGGCGGTTGTAGCCGCTACAACATAATGATTAATAAATGAAATTGTAACAACAACAAAAAAATCCCAACATTTCACACATTGAAAGAGTTGAAAGATGAAAAACTATTGCAATATTGCAAATTGACTGTCAAATATTAAAACATAGAAATTGAATTAATCATTCAAATTGTTATAACAAAGTGTTGGTTGTTGCACATGTATACTACTCTTCTTGTCAAAGGTACATTATGGATGGCTTAAAAAATCCCTTCGCAACTTTTTAGTGGGTTGTCTAATAAGTAGCTAGGTTTCCACTAGGCTAATTGATATATTTATTGTACCCTTCACTGGCTTGCTATGGTAAACACAAGTTGAGGGATACTATGACTTGAATCAACCTCCTAGGTATAGTAAAGGAAGTGGAATCAACAATCGAAAACCTTACTGACTTCCCTCATGTGCTACAGGATCCCTAGGAGATAAACAACCACTCGAGGTGCCCAAATGATGAGTTAAATTTCTTTTTCAGTGATGTGGAGCCCTAGTCGCTCTAATGACAAGGTAAGCTAGTGACTGTAACCCTCCAGTCACTCTGATAACGCTACCTTCCAGCAACTGTAGTCTATATTTCCCAATTCCGTGCATGCAACCCCATAATTTGAGCCACTTTTTCAAGGACAAGATCCAGACCTCTACCCAAAACTTGATAGAACTTTCCAGAATGATGAATGGCATAAGGAAAAATCCATTAATTCAAAACTTGATCAAGGACTGGACCTAACCCAGACTAACCATGATAGACATTCCATCAAATATATTGTGAACATGTAATCTACAGGTTATAAATGCATATTTGAACATAGGGGTCTCATACTTATCTAAAAATCATCAAGAAGGTCTAATGCCCTCTCACAATAGATGCAATAACATCTATTAGGTCATGCATTCAATAACCATTCATTTACCAATCAAAACATGATAAGAGTCATAACTAGAATAGGCCATGAAAACATGCTTATAACCATCATATAACCAGAATAATAACAATGATAGAACAATCATCAAAGCCACATAATAATAGGTATAAATACTCATGAAATACAAGAGGAAAATATCTCTTATTAAAATATGCAAATCCAACCAAGTCAGGGACTTCCATGTACCACCCGACCATAGATTGGGTTGAATCAAATCTTTCTTTCAACCAATCACCCTCGTGTCATATTCCAAGCATGAATGTGGGACTCACACAAAACAACCAATATTTCTTAGGCTTTACCACAATCCCGCCAAAACTAGTCAAGGGATGCCTATGCCCAAAACAAGCACCTACACAACCAGGCTTTACCGCAATCCCGCCATTACTGGTCAAGGGATTCCTAGGCCCAAACAAAGAAACATACACTACCAGGATTTACCAAAATCCTACCAAAACCGGTCAGGGGATCATTAGGCCCTAAACAATATTGGATGCCTCCAGATTTATTCACTAATACCTTGAGGAATTTTCCCGTCTCCACCCTCAGGCTTTACCACAATCCCACCAAAAATGGTCAAGGGATTCCTAGGCCCTTGGGAATTTTCCTAAGACCACCTCACCTGGTTCCAAAACCATCTGGCAACCCAAAGATCAGACAAGTAAAAGAATCCCATCACACCATGGCTATCCCGAAAAGGAAAGGAAAGGTTGAAACCATTGTCACCCTTGGAAAAACCCATGCCAATGACAACAAGAGAACGAAATACACACATGCATGTACCATGCATGCCAAAACTAGAAAGGAAATCATACATGCAACTCAATAACTACAAAGTAATCCCATTGTAGCCGCTTGATACAACTTTTTCTTTCTTTATCCTTGCTTTCCTTTGCTTTCTTTTCCTTCCTTTCCCTTCCTTTCTCCAATGCTAGAGTGCTCCAAGAATTCTCTGTGTGCAATAGTATGAGAGAGAGATAATAGAGAGAGAGTGTAACACCATCCTCCCACACTTACCCAAGCTTACTGGTTCACTGGTGTAAATATGTGATGACGAGTTACTAATATATAATTCAACTCCCCGAGTACAATTAAGGAATTGGAATTGACAAATGAAACCAAACTGACCTTCCTCAAGAGCTACATGATCCTCATAAGCTAACCAACCACCCCAGGTGCCCAACCCTTGAGTTAACTTGTTTTTTAACTGATCTAGACCCTAAGTCACTCCCTTGGCAAGGCCTCTATGTGACTGGAACCCTCCAATCGCTCCCACAACCTTGCTTCCCAACGACTATAGATTTTTTAAACCAGTTTTGTGCTAGTGACTACGAGATTTAAGCCACTTTTTCAGGCTAGTCTCTAGACCACTACCCAAAACTTCATGAAACTTTCCAGAACAATGAATTACACCAGGAAAAATCCTTTCACACAAAACTTAGACAAGAAATTGACATAACCAGGCCTAACCATGACAAAAATTTCATCAAACACATCATGAACATGTAATCTATAGGTCATAATTACATATCTGAACATAGAGATCTAAAACTTATGTGATAATCATCAATAAGGTCTAATTCCCTCTCACAATATCTGAAATATCATCCATTAGGTCATGCATTCATTAACATTTCATCTACTAACCAAAACATGATGAGAGCCATAACTCAAGTCTGTCATAAAACTATGCTTATAACCAGATAAAAACAATAATAGAACAACCATCATAGCCACATAATAACAAGTACATTTACACATAGAAAACAAGAGGAAAATATCTCTTATTGACATATGCAAATCCACCCAAGTCAAGGACTTCCACGTACCACCCAACCATAGATTGGGCTAAACCAAATCTCTCTTTCAACCAATCACCATTGTGCCATATTCCAACCATGAATGTGGGATCTTATGGAATAAACCAAGAAAACCAAACCAAGCCTTCTAGAGGCCAAACAACCTCAACCCTAAACCAGTGATTCCACCTCATAGTTGGACACCACTAATCATCACCAGATCGGTCTTTATCTAAGTTGTTCATGGCTCTAGAGCCTTTGTTCCAACCCAGCTTCCAAGACTAGTAACTCAACCCATAGTTGTCGTTGGGATCTATAGAATTTGTCCAACTAAGGCTTCGAGGACTAGTAACTCAAGCCAAGCTGTTACAGGGCTTCCAAATCATTTGTCCAACCAAGGCTCCAGGAACTAATAAGTCAACCCACAACCATAAGGAACATGAGCACCAACCAGAAAACAAAAGGTTAAACCCACAACACCATGGCTATCCAGGAAATAGAAAGGCTAGGAAAAAACCACTATCAACATGCAATCCTCTATGTCAATGAAAAATCATAACCAAATAACCATGTGCATATGCCATGCATGAAAAAACTAGAAAGGAAATCATACATGCAACTCGATACCTATAAAGAAATTCCATTGTAGTTGCTGATTTCGTTGTCCCATTTCACTTTCCTACTTTTCCTTTGCCTTCTTGCTCCAAATACAAAGTATGCCACAATGCTCCAAGAGTCCTCCAAAAAAACTCTAAGTGTGCAAGAGTATGAGAGAGAGAATATAATAGAGAGCTCCAAAATTGAACTGACAAAAGCCATGAACTGATCTTCAAAAGCCTTTTTATCATTGAGGCCTCTATTTTCTTCATTTGCCTCTATTTTCCTTCAATTTTCCTCACATGCAATTTTGTGACCTTTCAACTTCATTTTATCCTATTTTCCTTTATTTTTATAAATAAAATGGAAATTAATGCCTTATGCCTTTTCAAAGTCTTTTCCAATTTCCCTTTAGCCATAATAAACCAATGAATGCCCACTAGGATGCCTTGCCCAACATTCATCTTGGAATAAGTGTCCCATGACCTTGGTCTTATTTTATATTTACATGGATTTTTAACTGGGGTTGTTACAGAACCCTCCCCCTTGGGGGAACACCATCCTTGGTGTTCTATGACACCTATGACCAAAAAACCACTGAAAACAATAATATACTACTTATGGAGCTTTATAACACAACTCATTGCAATATTTACAATGACCAACTACTGAAAACATGACAAACATACCGTTTACTGGATCTTTATAACACAACTCATTATGATATTTACAATAACAACCACATATATACTCATGCACATTTTCTTCAACCAACAAATATTCATACTATCTATCGAGCTTTATAAATCCAGCTTGATACAATATTACAATAATATACACATATACACATTTTCTCATCCAACAAATAAAAGGGTACGATGCTTGCATCTGTAACAAGGGGATCCAGAGGCTCACACCTCCACCCTCAAATTAATACCTGAATTCACCTCCTTCCCAGGAATTCCATAATCCACTGCCAAAGTCAAACCTGCATCCAATGTCCAATGCTACGGTCCTACACTACGTGAACAATTACCGGCTCATTGTTCCAGGGCACACTCCCAATGTGCATCTGATTCCATCTGGAAATGCTAATGAATAAAACAAATCCATTCCTTGGCCTTCCCTTCTCTGCTACACAGTCCCTCAGGCAATCCATTCACCCCCTTCCATTCAGCCACTCACCTTCCAAGTTCCCTAACATCCCCTTTTCCAGGTGATCAATCCCTTGGAATGTTTACTCGCATTGGAAGGTATAAAATCCAAGTCATATCCCTACCTCAAAACAATAATACCAGTCATATCATGCTCATGGAAAGCAATGGGAACTATTAGGTACCAGTGTCCCACAATGGCCCTGCTCCTGAAGTGCTTTACCAACATACTGTTGTCTGTTCGAATTCCTTTTTGCTGTTGCTGCTAATTCTTGTAGTTAGTTTCAACCACCCAAAACAGGCATTTCCCATGCTTCCTGTACCAAGAACATAGCCTCCATTAGATTTAAAATTAATTGAAATAAATTCAATTCAAAGCTTATTGGTAGCTTGTCAATAAGGTACACCTGCAACTTTGTTTACTTCCTGTCACAACAAGTCAAACTAGCTCTTTGATCAAATCATCATGTATAAACATATCACATCTAGTTAGCTCAAAACTCAACCATCATAAATCAAAGTCATGAATCACATGCAATCATCATAAACCAGAATCATAGATCACATTCAACCATCATAAATTAGAAACATAGATCACATGCATAACTAAAATTGAAGTAACATACTTATACTTATCTTTGAATTAGTCATTTGTTTCCACCTTTGTCGTTTATCCTTTTGTACACACACCGGATAGGTTTCCACACCCCGCAAGCACCCAGTGCCTTCACTTATATTCAATCACGTACATATACACATAGTGTATCCCACATGCATACACCCACACACAATGTACAACACCACACAATACATGCACCTACATTCGACATACACCACATACACTTACACCCTATTTGCAACACAACATATACACCTACACCCAGTGCACAACACAACGCATACACCTACACCTAGTGTAAAACATCACACATACACCTACACTCAATGTACAAAACAATACATACACCTACGCCCGGTGCATAACATAACACATACACCTACACCCAGTGTAAAACACCACACATACACTTACACATGGCATACAACACAATACATACACCTACACCCAGTGTATACAACAACGCGATACATACACCTTCACCCAATGTAAAACATCACACATACACCTACACCCAGTGTAAAAGACCACACATACACCTACACCCAGCATACAACAAAATACATACATGTTGTAGTGGCTACAACCACCCTCCAAAATTTTGGCTTGCATGCAAATTTCGGAGCCTACCTTGGATCCTGCGATCGATCATTCCTTGGTCACTTGTTGGTAAGCTGATGATCTCAAGCTTCCCCTCCCTAATCTTAAGAGTTGTTCATGTTCTCACCTTTAAGCATAATGTGTCACCTTCGGGCATAAGGGTTGTTTTTTGTCATACAAATGGAATGTTGTTTTGCTTCAAGGGAATTGTGTGCATATGAGTGGTTGTCATCACATAGACATGTTTCACACTCGCTTCACACACTCTTGTCACGAAGGTTGTTACATCAAACAAAGTATGTCTTATGCATTCTGGATGGTCTACGTTGTGTGACTAAGTGTCCATGTGCGATCACAATCAAGTCCTATCACTGTTTACATTTGTGCCACTGATCTCACACTTAGCCATTTCCCAAGAACCCTAGCCTCATCGAGCTTCCCGTAATTTTTCACTTGGCTTCTGCAACCATCAAGCTTCCTCCCTTGCCTGCTACAACCCTGTAGTGCACAGATACCCAACATCCCTTGGCATCCAAAACTGCGCAGTGGTTTCCTCCAGTGTCCTTCTCCAGCTGGAACCCACTGTCAATAGAAAGTGTGCAGCATTGTCCCTCAGCTACTCAGTCTGCCTTGCACATAGGAACTGCGTAGTATTTCCTCCCAGCTACCCCAGCCACACTACACTTAGAAATTGCATAGAGGTGTCCTCCTAGGACCACCATCCCACATCAGTGTCCTATGCCTAAAAAATGCACAATGTTTTCCAAGCTACTTTGTTTGTCTTACATTCAAAAATTGCACAAATGGGCCTCCCATGGCCTCATCCTGACAGCAGTCACCTCCCGCTGAAACCACGTTGATCCATCACTCAGTGACTACAGGAAAAGGTGACATGATGAGATCACTCCCAAGGAGTCAAGGAGAAGGACCAAGAGACCAAGTAACGGAAAAAGATCAGGACTGCATGAAAACTCCATCAGATTCATGATCATCTCAAGGGTAAGTATGGTAAGTAAAGAACACCTTTTGAAGTACCCCTCTTAGTTGAGTTTGCAGGACTGCTTGTCATTTTCATATCATCCTGTCCTTAGTAACATGCATGTGTGCAAACACAAGAGGTCATTTCATTTGTCTCCTCTACATGTATTTCTTCCTTTTCTCTTGTTTGACCAACTGTCATCTTCGGCATGTTGATTTCTAAGTCATGCTTGTGACCATTTTCTAGTAATGTTGAAGGTTTATGTCTGAGTTGTGTTCGATATGTAAATATCTATCACACTCACACACGATGTTGTAAATGTTGTCGCACAAGTGTCGTCACGGTTGTCACAAGGTCTATCCAAAGTATCGCACTTGTCGCTTTCACCATTAGGCAGTCCCGTAGTCAGTCACACTGAGCATATGTTGTCTTGTTGGTTCGAGATGTCTTGTCATCAAGTCATGTTGAGTGTGTTTTTTCAAGGTGATGTATACACGAGTTCACCCGCTCACACAGTTAACCATTTTTCCAAAGATCTCTTGACCATACCACCCTCCATCAGCTGGACCTCTACTAAGCTGCACTACGCAGTCTTAGCCCTCAGTGATAAAGTACTGCTGCCCAAAATTGCGTAGAGCTTTTGGCTGCCTCCCAGGCAGTCTACGTTGCGCAATCCTAAAATCAACCTAGTTGACTGTCACCCAAAACAACACATAAGTTTCCTAAGATGTCATCTTGGTTTTCACTTCTAGCAAGCCGATCCATAAAGCCTCCCACTGGTCAACTAGAGAACTTGACTTGGGTAGTGACCGAGGGCTGCACTCATCCCAAAAATTGCGTAGAAGCTGTCAGCCTACATGCATGCACTGACTAAAGAAATTGCGTAGAAAAGTGTGATAGGTGTGCACGCTACCTATCGTTGCATTGCCTCTAAAAATTGTGCCGTTCTATCAGTGAGTCTCCCTGCTAGCCAACCTGCTGCTTCTCCTTAAAATTGCCCAGTTTTCTTGGATTTTCCACCAGCTGCCTAACACCCCTCTCAGCTCAAAAACTACGCAGACATGTCCTGCATGATTGCCTCCTAGTTTTGCACAGTTTTGGCCATCAAGATCCCACTGCCCGCTCCCATACTCATCTGAAAATCTGTGTAGTTCTCACTACCAGTGTCCCCTGCTGCCCGCACTGCATTCCCTAGAAAATTTGTGCATTTCTGCCTCCCAGGTGAGTCAGATCCCACATAATGTCATGCATCCTTTCGCAAATCAGAAAGATCTGTGGTAGTTTTCTGTGGGCGGGTGCAAAGGATGAAGAGGTCCTTCCATGGGTAGCATGGGAGGAAATCACTTGCCCAAAAGACAAAGGGGGTTGGGGCATTAAGGATCTCCCATGTTTTTCTCGATCCCTAACTACAAAGTTTGGTTGGAACCTTCTAACAAAGGATACTCTATGGACTTCGGTGATAAAGAGGAAATATATTGATCCACTGGATGTGATAGACTAGATGAGGTCTTGGGAAAGAAATATAGGAAACTCATCGATCATCTAGAAGGAAACATTGGATTCTTTTAATTGGTAATGTTTCTAGTGTCCAAGTGGGCGTGGATTCGTGGGTTGGCTGCAATGAGTCTTTCATCCTTCCAAGGGTGTTAAGGGTTTTTCTCGCAACAAGGGGTACACTTTAAATCAAATTTCAAATGAGGCCACTAATTCCTTATGGTTTCAAGGGTGGTGGAGTGTCGAGGACTTAACTCTTGAACCCAGGTGGGTGGACATTTGGAAGAATTACTTTCTTGAACTCCAGCGTACAAATGTTCATATAAAAGAAAAACCTGATGTGCTGGTTTGGGTTTTCTCTCCAAGTGGTTCTTATGCTCCAAAGTTCGGCTACGGTCTACAAATGAACATGAGGTTTGGAGACCCAAGAAAATGGTGGTTCAAGTCCTTGTGGAAACTCAGTTGCCCGGAAAAATCGAGGATTTTTTTTTTTTTTTTTGGTGTATTATGTGGAACAAAATCCCCTCCTAGGACAATCTAAAAAAAGAAACAAGCATGGGCTAGGAAGATGCCCTCTTTGAAAAGCCAGTGATGAATCCTCTACTCATTTATTTCTCTTATGTCCAGTTACAAAAAGTATTTTGGGGTTCTTTTTAAAAAATGTGGGTTTGTATTCTCCATGGGATGGGATCTCTTTGGAGGATGCTTGGCATCAGTGGTGGTCTAGGTTTCAGATCCTCACTTTAGAAACATTCCCCCAATTGTTTGTTGGGGGGTCTGGTTGGCCCGAAACCATAGTACTTTTTAGGACAGGGCTCCTGATCCGTTCCTTACTATATCTCAAGCGGTTTCCATTTTTGCTTTGATTCCTTATATCATTCATGCCTTTCCATCTCAGCCTGTACAGGTTGAATTCATCAGGCCTAGCATCCCTTGGGCCTATTTCGATGGGGCTTCGGATGTGCAGGGTGTTTATGGGGATGGGATCATCATCCATTTAAGTAACAATTTTTCCCTCAAAGAATTTGTGGGACTTGGTTCTGGGACTAATAACTATGCTGGACTACAATCTTTGAAGCTTCTTTTGTGTTGGATAAGGAAACTGGATACTGGTTCAACTCATATTTTTGGTGACTCCATGAATGTGATTAAATGGACAAACAATGAGCACAGATGTCAAAATCTAATTTTGAATTCTATTTTAGATGATATCCTTTACATCAAATCATTTTTTCTTGACATTTCTTTTTGTCACATTTACAGGGAAAGAAATATGGAAGCTGACAGTTTTTTTAAAAAAGGTCTTCAGCAAGTTCCAGACTGCTAGCATATAATTTCAATGGACCATGGGTGGGTTAATGAGACGGACTAGCCTCTGTTCCTCTAAAAAGTTTTTGTACATTTATGTTTTATGCTCTAGGGACTTTGTGGCTTATGGGATTGTTTTCACAGTTTGTTTTTGTTATCCCCTTTACTGTTGTAACAGACTCTACATTTTTGTCTCAAGTTTTTGGATATTTCAGGTTGTTTTCTCTGTATGTACGGAGAGACCCGATTTCTCTATGATAGTTGATATTCTCTTGCAGTTGGTGAACTTCTTGTATTGAGCAAAGAGTTGTTTTTTCTCTTTGCCTCAATACGTTGTGCTATACTTTCTAATCAGGGTGAACATACAATTTTGGATATGAATGCTTTATTGCATCCACTATGTAACTTTTTATTTTCTTAATAAAGAGTTCAATTTTTCTTTGAAAGAAAATATAAATTAGATTCATAATTTTCGAGGAAGTTGGATTCCAATAACACAAATGCATAATCAAATTCTTACTTCACTAAACAAAATCTTCTTAAAGTGTTCTTTCAATATCCACTTACAACTAGTCACTAATATGATACAAGATGACAAACTTTTGCAAAAACAATCATTTGGAAAAAAAAAACAAGACTTAAATATTGATATGCTATAACAACCACAATTTTTTTTTTTGCAATCCTTGATTTTTAAACCTTTTTTTTTCTAATTTAAATTTGTTTTGCAAGTAATATTTATGTTGATAGGTGATAATAAGCATATCATTGTGGGTGGATTGGTCTTCTTCCATCTACTTTCGCCTAGTCTCAGTGTAGTTACAAAAAAAAAATTACACTGACATATTTGTCTATTTTGGAATAGGGCTCTTAGAATTTTAATTTAATTATCAATAATTATTAGGTGAATGCTAAAGATTTAATCTTCATGGAATATTCTAAAATATATTTAGTAGTAATCACTACTCAAAAATAATGATTTATCTTAAGAGTAGTTATGTCCTCTTTGTCCTTTATTTAAATTGATTAATTAAAGCAAAATACAATATCAACAAGTGTCATATAAAAAGAGCCATGGGTTTTTGTGCAAGTGATATTGATAACTCATTGTATTATAATAAATACTATTTAAAAAAACTTGTTAAATGTTATTTTAAATATATGCATGTTTTACTCATAAATCTATATATAATAAAGGTTAATTGAATTTAGCCAGGTAGAATAGTTGTTATCCTTCCCTGTTATCTTTCCCACTGAGGTTAAAATAGAGTAAGCTTATAATTTTAACTCAATCCAATTTAGCCCAAAAATTTTAGTCAATTAAGTTTAGGCCAAAAATTTTAGTCAATTAAGACGGTGGGTGGTTGGGTGAAATAACATTCTATGGAGAGTTAAAAAGATGTTGAAAGCTCACTGTCATGATGTTGCAGGATTTATCAGAGTGCATTAATGGATTGACGGATAAGGAGAAATCACTCCTGTGATATGTCCAGAAAGCAAGGCATAGCAAGAGAGGAATTGTGAAGAAATTATTGCTTACACACAAAGACTTTGTGGAATATTTGATAAGGAAGTCAATGTGAAATAATTTAAAGATCGAGAGAAAGTGAAATAAGGCGGGGATACGAAGAAATTAAATATATGCGCTGGTTGGTCCGTCGTCCTCCACAGGAAATTCTTAAAATTATATTGCGATTCTCCCATTTTCTATGCCGTGAAGATGTGGAAAATGAATGGAAAATTCTCATATATATGTGTATGGATTCAGTGGAAGACACTGTGAAAAGAGAAATCAGCGGGAGAATTAAATGAGAAGCAGAAATTGGCGTAAGAAGTGCGGCACAGAGATGAAATTATTTGATATACACCAAGAAACTCTAAATTTCAGGAGATTCAGTCAATGTGAAATAATTGAAAGACAATAAAAAAATGGCGAGATGAATAGAGTGTGGGGGGATTTTTCCAATATACGCCAAGACATTGTAAATTTGATGAGAAGCCAGTGTGAAAGATTGGATAGAAAGGGTGATAATTGGGTAGAGAGATGAAGAAAATTCGTGGGCGTGCTGTATGAATTCAATAAAAAAGTTTTATTGAAAAGAGACATGCGCTGAAAAAATCATGTCTTCCACTAACAGGAAATGCCGTGTATAGCGATTCTCCCTTACATGATTTGATGAGATGAAAGTAGGTGCGCAGAATTCCTTCGGTTGCGTTGCGTTGGTTGGTTGGTTGGTTGACGCTGTGGGTGGTAGAAAGATGGCGACTGTGAAAAGAAATATCAGCGTGTTCTCACGTTTACCGCTCTGTCATTTTTGAACGGGTATAGGCTCTCGAAAGTTGAAAGAAAATAAAAAATTGCAAATGGCCAGTTAATTGATTCCAGGAGGGGAATTCTTTAAAAATTTGGTTGCAACGTGTCCATCCAGCCGATCAACCTCGCCGATCAACCCCACCATAGAAACCTCCATCATACTAAACCACTTTTTTGGACGACAATACAAATCTTCATTACTAAATTGGACATTTTGCAGCAATATATTAACACTAAGCCATTTACATTATTGATTTTGGTAGTAAGGTTTTATTATTAAGAATTTAGTACGTGATGATTTTTTCCATAGAATTTGGTATATTTTTTATTTTCAATAATATTTTATTAAAATATTTAAAATTCACAAGTATTTTAGGAAATTATTGTTAGTGACAGAAATTAATTTGAAGACTATTTGAAATTTTCTGATATGAATTGTGTGGAACTTTTTTTGTTAGACGTTTTGGGTGGACATTCTACCCATTTTGAAAGACTAAAAATCAGATATATATTAATTGTGAGAGTTAATCAACTTTATAAATAATGAAAGCATGAAGGTGAGGATAATAGTCATGAGGGTGAAAATATTAATGGTCAAAGAAATACTTACCGAAATAAATAAATAAATAAATCAATAAGATATTAGATAGAAGTTGTATTAGAATAAATAAATCAATGAGATATTAGATAAAAGTTAAATTAGAATAGTATATTTCATTGATAATTATTAATGCACAGTAAAATGTTTTGAAAAAATTATTATTAAGAGGAATGGTATAGAAATTTTAATTTTCATTCTTGATAAATTAAGTCAAAGCTTGATAATGGAATAATATATTTATTTAATTTTTCTTTTAATTTTAATAAATAAAAAGAATTTATATATTTTAAATATTATTATATGGTTAATACTTTGGAGTTTATGTAGATAAATTATTATAAATAGATTGAATGACAGAGTTTTATTTTAATATAAATAAATTTATTTATAGTTAATCTAAAAATATATATTTAGATTATATATATATATATATATATAATGATGGTGGTGGTGGTGGTTAACATCCACTGAGACCAAACTTTGGTCTATGGGACCTAAAGAAACAAATTATTTAGTTTGATTTAAGATTTTATTTCTATGCTCAAAAAGCTTGGAGAGAAGCTTCCCGAGCTCACTATAATTTTGACATCCTAAAAGGCTAGGAAGGGTATTGTGACAAAGATTATGAAACTCTAATGTGATTGTACGTGGGGCACTCTAAGAGGAAGTGATTTTCATCCTCGATGTTCCTATTCTCACAGAGATGGCAGATCCTTTCCATCCATGGTGTTTTAGGAACTGCCTAAGGACCTATTTCACTATGGAGCTCATGAGAGTTTGTTCTAATCTTCACTATATTAATTTTCTTATTTGAGCTAGTTAAAACAAAGAGATACTACTTTTGATCTTCTAGGGTGGGGTTGGGGTTGATGACTTGGGGTTGATGACCTTCTTATAATAACTTAATTTTCTTTTAGCTGCTAAATCTTTCTCACACCACATTTTTTCTTTGAACTTAGAAGCAACAATATTTTTAATGTTATTAATGTTTTGCAATGCATCATTCTCGTTGATCTCCCAATGGTTAACCAGGCCCTCGTGTCTTTATACCACCCCCGCTTGAGCCTTAGGTGGTTTTGGCTGGAATTTAAAGCTAGCTTAGGAAGTCTATGATCTCCTATATAAATAAAAGAGTTGAGTAAAGGTTAGAATCATTTTAATTAAAAAAAAAAAAAAAAAATTAATATTATTATTTATGTAGGTAAATAATATTTATTTAATTTATTTATTAATAAATTTATTTTGGAAGATGGTTAAACCAAGAATAAATATAGATAGGATATTACCATGAGAGAATATAAACTCGATATTAATAATTATTAGTTTTGAAAGAGTAAGGTTAAATCAAATTAATTAATTAAAAGAATTTCGGGAATAGGAAAGGGTTAAGATTAAAATGAAACAAAAGATTAATGAGAATAAAAATAATAGATTTTGGTGAATATGAGATTGAGTTAATTATAACTAAAACATTAAATAGTATTAAAATAATATTAAAGTTTATTATTAGATTAAAGAAGTATAAAAACAGTTTAAATTAGAATAAGATCAAAAATATAAAATAAAAATGAAACTGAGCATCAACATGTTTTGTTCTTGCATGATAAATTGGATTATTAGCCAACTTGATTGAGCTCTGGTTATCACATTTGCTCACTGTACCCTTATTTTGTTCTTCTCCAACATCTTGAAGAACTCTCCTCAACCAAAAAGCTTCACAAGTTGCTACACACAAAGATTTATACTTTGTCTCAGTGGATGACAAAGATACAGTAGGTTTCTTATTACTACTTCATGAAACTATCCTGGATCCAATGCTAAAATCATAACATGTAGTAGATCTCCTATCATCTAGAATACTAGCCCATTCTAAATTTGAATAGCATGTCAGCTCAACATCACATGAATCAATATAATTAAAACCAAAATTAACCATTCCTTTAAGATACCTAAGTACACCTTTCACTACTTGCCAATGGATTTCTAGAGGTCTTACCACAAACTAACTTAACACACTAATGAAGTATGCTATATCGGTTCTGGTTGTAGTAAGATAATTCAAGTTTCCTACCAGTTGTCTATACATTGTACCACCTACCTCCTTTGATCCACCATCACTGTGATTTTTCACATTCTATTGCATTTGAACAAAAGCATATTTACACTGATCCATTTTAAACTTCTTAGGCAATTCTATTACATACTTACCCTGAGAAACAAAAGTCTGACCAACATCTCTCCAAACCTCGAGACCTAGACAATAATGCAATTCTCCAAGATATTTCATCTCAAATACTTGTGACAACTGCACCTTAATCCCATCAATTAGTTTTCCATAATTCCATGTAATAATTAAATCATCAACATACAAGGAAATCAATACGACATGCCCCTTTAAATCAAATTTGGTATACAAATTTGGGTCAATTTGGCTCCTCATAAAACCTCATTGAAGAAAGAAAGAATCTAACTTCTCATACCATGACCTGGGTGCCTGCTTCAGCCCATACAAAGCTTTCTTTAATATACAGACTAGATGTTCTTAACCCTTTTTGACAAACCCTTCTGGTTGAGTTTAAGATAAACTTGCTCCTTTAACTTACCATTCAAAAATTCATATTTTACATCTAATTGGTGAAGATTCGAATGGTGCTTTATTGCCAATGCAATTAACAATCTAATAGGGTTCAACTTAGCTACAAGTGAAAAATTTTCTGCATAATCAATACCCTCTTTTTTTATTACCCTTTTGCCACCAGTCTGGACTTTTATTTATCTATACTACCATCTGCTTTAAATTTGGGTTTGTACAACCATTTACATCCTATGGGCTCTTTATCTTTTGGCAGTTCAGTCAATTCCTAGGTTTTATTTTTCATTATAGAGCCATATTCTTCTTTCATTGCTTTTCTCCACTCTTCTTGTTCATTAGCTTCATTAAAACTCATGGGTTCTATGACAATAAAAACACTACTCATTAGGGCATATTCCTTATACCTCTCATGTAGGCGAATTTGGCGTGTAGATCTCCATGGAAATTCGTTTTCTTCAACTCTATTCTCTGAAGGTCCTTCTCCACCTCTAGGTGAGTTGTGACTGCTAGTAGTGTCCATATCACTGGATTCTTAATAGTACCTTTGATTTATTCTCCTACTTCTCCAAATCTTGGATTGATGTTGTTGTCACTCCTCGAGCTGCACTTGGCTTTGCTTCATCTCCATTTATGATTTCTCCATACGCCATAACCTTCCATCCACATTTGTAGCTTAAATTTCCAATTAACATAATTTGAGCCATCCAGCATATTGGCCTCATTCAGGTAGGTCTCTACAAGTGGATTAGTCATCTTGACAGGAAGTCTACAGTAAAAAAATATGCAGTGCCAATAAATTCCAAAGAATAACTTTCTAGGACCCACCAATACTCTTCTACTAGTTTATTTTTTTTCAAAGAAAACAAATTTACACCACCACTTCTCTACACTATATATATATATATATATATAGATATATATATATATATATATATATATATATATATATATATATAGGGATTACCATCAACAATGTATTCACAAATTACCATCCATTAACAAAAACTGCAAATTTTAATCTTCACTGCCCATCGCACCTTACGGCGTAGGATATGTGTGATGCATTGCGGAAATTGGGAATTTCATAACTTTGCCACACTCATCACACTTTTCATCTAATGCTAAGTGTGTTGGTCCTGTTTGTCAGCGCATTTCCACGAACTCCACACGACGCACATTGTTGTTGCTCCACGCTCCACATCTCTAGTCAACACAAACTCTTTTTTTCATGCAACTCCATGCTCACGGCACCAGTCTGCACTCCTAGCCTATACATTGACCACTCATCAAGGTCGCTCCTCTGCTCCTCCATGCTATCTCTCCATCTTGCCAATTGGTCCTGCATGTTTTCTAAAAGGCCTTCACACTAGTTAAAAAGATATGGGTTCTAGGCATCTCAACTGTTGAAATATGTAACTAGGTTCGATCTTCATAATGACATTTGTAATCATGATTTTACGTATTTAATGAAAAAATAGATTTATTATTATGAGTCTTGAAGCATGGGTTTCATGCTCAAGAGAATTTATTTTTATAGGTAAAACACCCATTGAGTTCTTCTAGCTTTATCATAATATCATTGAGTAATTTTCATGTATGAACAACCTATTTGGGCATGTCACCTATTGTAAAAATAACTTAGTTGAGTCAATGTTAGAGTCAAAAGACCCTCCAAGACCTCGTCTCAAGTGCTACAACAAGTCAACCCTCAAAAGAAGCAAATCGGTCTATCTAAAGGACATGTCGGCCTAGGTGCTATGTCAAGTTAGCCTACAAGCATAGGAAGGAATCCTATAAATATAAGACGAATCGGCCTCATTCAAGGATGAAGAAGGAAAAATAATCACTAAGAAAAGAAGTGTGAAGGAAGAGAAAAGGGAAGCCTCTTGAGCTACGAGTAAGAGAAAGAGAAGACCAAATTTTTTCTAGCTTTGTTTTGGGTCCCTCATATCACATGTGTGACTACAACTAGGGTTTATGCAGTACATTATTGCAACCCTTTAAAGGAGCCAAGATATAGTCCAAGAAGCATCACTTTGTTGGACGAGATCACAAGGAGAAGGGATGAATACAAGCGAAGGAGAACGAGCACTGTAATTTGCCTTTATCACCTCTTATGTACAACTAGGGTTTCTAAATGAAGGGCCAAAAATCACAAAAGTTGCAGGAAGGTCGAAATTGCAGGAAGGCGGGATGAAGCTGCAGTCAAGTGATTGGAAGGAGAAATTTGAAGACAAGGAAGAAGCAATTGAATAGACTTGGAAAATGAAGCAAGGTTGACTTGGTCTTGGAGGAGTCTTGGTCAAGGGTCTAGGTCTTGGAATTCATCAATTGAAGATTCTATAAGAAGAATAATTTGGTGGGTTTTCCTCTCAATATTGGAGAGGTTTTGGCCCTAGCTGATTTCCTATATCTTGTGTCCTTTGTCTCGTTTTTCTTTATTTTTTTGGTAGTTCTTTGATGAAGATAACACATAATAATAAACAAGTAAAAGAAGAATCGAATGTAGTAAAATAAAAATATGTCACAAATAGTTATCAAGAAAGATAAATCATCTCATCTCATTCCCCTAGATTTCTCAACGTGGTATCAGAGCTAATGTAACTTAAATGAAGGGAAACTCTAAGAAAGGAAACTCAAAATTTGAAAGCACTAGGAGATCATCAAGGATTACATCATCATCTTGAAAGAAGTCTCTAAGGGAACCTCAAAAGACCCTACCTCTGCTCAAATAGAAGAATATATGCAAATTGAAGCATCTTGAAGTCTATTCGTCCAAGAGAAGAAAGAAGAAATTCATTGTCATCATCATCAAGGTATCAAGGTTTGATAAAAATTTTAATTCTCAAGCTATGACCCCAAAATATAGAAGAAATTACAGTGAAATATATCTTTGTCCAAAAATATTGGAAGGAATCAATCTCTCTTCAACCAAACCAAGTTCAATTTAATCAAAGTTCTGGATTCAATATCAACTCCTCACCAAATAAAGATACTTCCTAATTAAGTGCATGCTAGAGTGATGATACATCATTTTTTCATAATATTGAAGGCATAATTCAAAAATTGTTTAGTAGGAAAAGAAGATTGTCTTCAAGGAGGATCAATCTTCTAAAAAAATACCAAGAACTTCATATTATCTATCTCTAATTGCAATACCTGAAATTTGTGATGAATCAAATTTATGTGGAAATAAGGACATAGGAACCAATCATATATAGTTGTAACACAATCAATTATTCAATAAGGCAGACCTTCCGAAATAAATTGCCTCTACAATTATACATATAGTTTGGTAGGTAGTTGATTCAAGAAACTACAGGCAGAAACTAAGTGCAACAGAAAGAGTCTCCATTATGAAGTATTGTTGTAAACAAGCCCTGTAGCCTTCAAGGTTGAAAAAAGGAGCTACAATCATTCAATTTATTAAAGAAACTCGTCAATAGGCAAGTCACATCAAGAGAGCAGTAAAATAAAGTTTGAAAGATAAAAAAAAAGGTCAGCATAAATACCGTTGTGAAAAAGACATGGCGTCATAGGTAGGTATCCGTGAGGTATGATATTTTTGTTATTCTTAAGGGCCCTTCATAAAATATTATAGGGTTGAATTTATGACTCTAGGGTTTGTGTAGATGGCTCATAAGAAACCCTAGTATTTAGAAATCCAAATTATAAAGTACTTGTTCCCTATGATTTGACTTCTAGGGTTTTAGGGCATGAGAGAAACCCTAGTGTGACATAACATGATTTAACGTTTGCACCTAATAAACCCTGGGATGACCTCTTAGTTGTAAATAAACCCTAAAAGGATAACTTGACATCATGTTTTTGTATCGTATTCTTTTCTTGGGGTACTTGTTAAATTATAGTGCAGGTACAAGAAGTAAACACGGATGGGTTGATCCTTTGAGAAACATGATGGAAGAATGGAACTGTACAGACCCTTAGAATCTATTCATGATGAAGATAAAGGGAAATAGAATATGAAATACATCTACCATGGTTGAAGAATGATATGATTCATATTATTAAGAAGGCATCATAGTAAGCATATAATTGAAGGAAGATCTCATGTTGTAGCTAAAGTAAAATTCCACATACTGGCAACAATCATCATAGGAAATAGTAGCTCTTAGAAGCATAAGTAGCACTTACAAAATAGATCTCATCATAAATCATTAGAAAGGAGAATTTTCGAGATAAGTATGTTCAATATCCTTCATAATAATCTTCATTTAAAAGTTCATCTCTTGGAAGAAGAAAGTGTCTCACTAAGAATACCACCTTGTATGGAATTCACTATTTATAAGAATGATGGTATGATGATGATTGAAGCACTCTCAATCAAGGACAGTAAGCTGCTAACAGATGGTCTAGATGACCAAAGCAGAAAAGAGGTATGTATGCATATGTTCAATGTCTCAAGTCATTTCATTATATAGTTGCATCTAATAAGGATGCATGCTATACCTCATGAGCATGATCAAGGGAAAATTATCTCTTTCATTAAAAGAATGCATAAGGGAATGGGTCACATATTAGCTAGATGAAATCAACATAATATGTCCTCATATGTAATATGAGGTGGTTGAAAAAATTAAGGAAATATGATTGGGAGTTCCTTGAAAGTAATATTTGAATAAAGAGAAAGGAAGAGATCATAAAAAATGAAACTATGGAGAAGGAAATCAACATCCTATGACTAGAAGAATTGACTATGATATATCCATGGGAAAGATATGATGGCCTTGGAAAAGTATGAAAATAAGGAGACCCTTGACAAATGAATATCTTGGAGATGTTTCAATATGAATGCAGGATGTTGCATCAAGAAAATGTCATGATGAAGGGCCATCACAAAAGTTATTTTTTATTTGATGTTCATTTCTAATTTTTGAACAATATCTGGATGGGCTAATACAGGGCTACCGAAAGAGAAGTGTGGATGTCATCTACAACTGATACTCATGTGGAAGGATGGAAGATCTTGAAGGATACATGATGTTGAAAAGTTAGTTGTATGAGGAAAACCAGATATGGTCCAATGGATCACTCTCCGATGAAAGAAAGGATTACATGACTGCCTTGATTCAAGAAGGAAAGTGATGGATGGTTGATGCCCTACATAGAAGTCCCAAAGATGAAGGGTCCATAATATTAAAAATGAAATTCATGACATCGAAATAAGGAGCGCTATAAGCAGCTGAAGGTCCCATGATCTCCACCAATGAATAAAAGGAGATGTTGTTGGAAACAAGTCCCTAGTTAAGAGGGGGCCTGGAAGTAAGTTTTTAATTTAGTAGAAACTTGGAAGAAAGTCCCTAGCTAATATGGAGCTTAGGTACATTCCTTTTATAGGAATGGGTACATAACTTAATTGGAATGGATATATCCTCATTTAGTTGAGAGGGAGAGATAGACACATCATTCTTGACTTCACTTGTGAAGAAAAGAATGGAGGATTGGTTAAGAATTTGGCATCTGATACTCTTTGAGGATGTGGTAGGGCATCCAAGATAAGATTAGTCATATAGGACCGATATTATTTGAGGACTGGGAATCCAAGGTAAGAATAGTCCTGGAAGGACATACCCTATGAACACCCAGGTGGGTATGTTCCTTGAGAGACAATGATGAAGGTGTCTATATATCATTGGTCTCACCATCATTGTGCTTTGATCTTGTGGAGAGATAGATTTGTTAGTCAAGGCCCTGCTATGTGACAATGTTGGATTATATAATGCTAAACATATGGGTTACCAATCCGACTCTTCTTATGAGAATTCTTGAGATTGAGAATGTCCAAGTACCTTGTATGAATTATGAATAACTCCCTAGTTAAGAGGGAGTGTTGAAATATGTAAGTAGGCTTGGTCTTCATAATGGCATATGTAATCATGATTTTATGTATTTAATGAAAACATAAAACTAAATTTATTATCGTGAGTCTTGAAGCATGGGTTTCATGCAAAAGAGAATTTATTTTTATTGGTAAAGCACCCATTGAGTGCTTCTAGGTTTATCATAATATCATTAAGTCATTATCATGCATGAATGACCTACTTGGTTATGTTACATATTGTAAAAAGAAAATATTTGAGTCAATGTTAGAGTCAAAAGACCCTATGATACCTCATCTCAAGCGCTACAACAAGTCAACCCTGAAAACAAGAAAACTGGTCGATCTAAAGGACATGTTGGCCTGGGTGCTATTTCAAGTGAGCCTACAAGCATAGGAAGGAAGCCTATATATACAAGAGGACTCGTTCTCATTCAAAGATGAAGAAGGAAGCATTATCACCAAGAAAAGAAGTGCGAAGGAAGAGAAAAAGGAAGCCTCTTGAGCAGCGAGTAAGAGAAAGAGAAGATCAAAGTTTTTCGAGCTTTGTTTTGGGTCCCTCATATCACACGTGTGACTGCAACTAGGGTTTCTGCAGTACAATATTGCAGCCCTTGAAAGGAGTCAAGATATAGTCCAAGAAGAATCACTTTGTTGGCTAAGATCACAAGGAGAAGGGATGAAGACAAGAAAAGGAGAAAGAGCATTGCACTTTTCGTTTATCACCTCACATGTATGGTTAGGGTTTCTGAAAGAAAAGATGAAAATCACAGAAGTTGTAGCTAGGAAAAAATTGTAGGAAGGAAGGATGAAGTTGCAGTCAAGTGATTGGAAGGCCAAATTTCAAGACAAGTAAGAAACATCTTAATAGACTTGGGAAAAGAAGAAAGGTTGACTTTGTCTTGGAGGAGTCTCGGTCAAGGGTTTAGTTCTTTTAATTTGTCAGTTGAATATCCTATAAGAAGAAGAATTATGTGGGTTTTCCTCTCAAGATTGGAGAGGTTTTGGCCCTAGCTGATTGCCGATTGCTTGTGTCCTTTGTCTCATTGTTCTTTATGTTTTTGGTAGTTGTTTGATGAAGAGAGCACATAATAATAAACAAGTAAAATAATAAGAAAATGAAGCAATAAACAACTATCAAGCAAGAGAAATCATATCATCTCATTTCCCTAGATTTCTCAATGATATATCCTTATGTGCCCTACAGTCCAAGTGTGGCCCTATCGATCTTGCTATCTAGATTATATTGAAAAGAATGGCATGAAGGATTATATCGACTACTTCTTTTATTGCAAAATTTTCCACTTATTTCTTATGCCATTGGCCTATACTACCGGGCCACATACTCAACAACATTTTGCTCTCTTGTGCTTCTACCTCCTTCCACTAACAATGGGGCCCCTTACCTCAATAATCTAGTTAGGAAATATATGTCTTTAACCTATAGGGTAAAAGTTTGGTTGTCCACCATGAATTGTTGATTTATGGGATCCTGCATTTCCACTAGTTTCTGAAATAGCAACACTTTCCCTTTCATGTTTTATGTTTCGAAAATTATCAATATACCACAATCCCGTAGCACCCTCACTATATGAGGATTCTCAAGATATCTTATGCCATATTCGTCACTCTATCTCCCTCTCTCTCTCTCTCTCTCTCTCTCTCTCTCTCTCTCTCTCTCTCTCTCTCTCTCTCTCTCTCTCTCTCTCTCTCTCTCACACACACACACACACACACACACACATACCGTTCAATCATCTTGGCCAAATATATATCATAAAAAAGTGTACAATGATTAGTATTTTGACCTTATAAAACACCCATTTGTAAGAAACTCGAAACTAACAGTAGATCTAAGAATAACATACCCCATTACTCCTTGTTAGTGTACCAAAACGTGGTATTCAATCCATAGAGGAAGCATATATGGTGATGTGTCTTTTTAGAGTCATTTCCTTGGCCCTTCTTGGGAGTAATGATGCTCTCATGATTGAAAAGGGTCCTAAATATGATACAATATCAAGAAAAACCAATAAAGAAGTAATCAAAATGAACGAGAGGGACTGGGGAAGTACTAATGGTGCAAAAATGTAGGTTGAAGCCTTGTATACACCAACATGTGGATTCAAATTTCTAGGGTGGAGTGGGGTTTCCCTTCACTTAACTAGTTTCTCCAAGTGCAAATGTGAAAATGACCCCCTTTTGGCCTAATAACTTCTAAATTATGGAACGAACCCTAGATCTTAGAATTGCACACCCCATTTCTCCCTCTGAGGCTCCCATAAAGTGGTAGTAACTCGATATAGGAAGCATATAGGGTGATTTATCTCTTTTAAGTCACTCCCTAGCCTTGCTAGAGAGCAATGATACCCTCATGATTGAAAAGGGTCCATAATAGGATGAAATATCAAGAACACCAAACAAAAACCAATCAAAATGAAGGAGAGGGGCTAAGGAAATACCCAGTGGAAACAAAATGTAGATTGAAGCCCTATATGCACCAATATATTGATCCAAATTTCTAGGGTAGAGTGGGATTTTTCTTCACTTAACTGGTTTCTTCAAGTGAAAATGTGCAATGACCCCTTTTTGGCCTAATCACCTCTAAATTATGGCCTAGAAACACTATAAAATGAGTATTTTAACCTTATGGTAATTGTGCTTAAGCTATCCTTAGACATTTTTTGTGATTAAGATGTCCATTTTATGTGTTTTTTATTTAATTGACACCCTTTTGAGTTTTTATGGATCAAATAAGTTTTTTACTGGGAGATTTGATGTGCACCATATTCATGGATCATAGATGCCTTTTTACTGACCTTGCCACATACGGGTAGGTCCTTCCTTGTCATCATTAATGCATTATTGACTATCAATTCCATATTCAATTTTTCCTTAGGTACGATTTTATCAAGATTTTACATTAACTTCCATTTATTTGTATATCATAACTTGTGCGGTGGATCCTTTGTCTTCATGGAGACCCTAATTTAGTACATCTCTTCCTTTTTAATGTCCAGTTCACATACTTTTATAGAATCAAAATTATTTGAATGGAAAGTGGTATCCACCCATGGTATTCACTCATGGTATTTACCCATGGTATTGAATGATGTAACTCAATAAGGCATCGATAATATTATATATAATGAGCCTTACCTTGCAAAAGGACAAATTGGTCCTCTCACAATGCAATTGTAATCATACTTCTTCTCAAATTTATAAATATTTGTGTTGTTTATTTTTTTCTTTTTCTTTTCAAGTGTTATTCAATGTTAAGTTTCAAGATATATCTATATTTCTTCTCTTTTCCTCTCTCACGACATTCATGGTTCCTAGTTGCTAGTAAATCCTCAATAAAAGGAAAAAAATGTTTCACTACTGTTAGACAACGCATAACTACTAAATCTACTAAAGATAAAAAGGATTCCTTTGATATGGAACATTTAGAAATAATAATTAAAAAAAACATCGAATGACATAATATATTAAAAAAAAAAATAGGAGAAGGCCCATATTATAAAAGACAATGGACATTGTTTATCATAAGAAACAATGATCCTAGAACAAATCAAAATATTTCTATTCATGAAATTAGTATTGAAGTATTTGTTCAAGATAATTTTTGTAAGCACATAATGCTACTAATTTGGAAAAAAAAATCAAGCCATGTAAACATGTGTAAATTATTCATTGATATTGAAGAATAGGAAGAAGTAAATCAATTAACTAATAAGGATCGGGAGGAAGAAGAGAACTCTAAACCATCAAAATGTTATCTGAGACACTTCTAGAGGTGTGATTGAGGAAGACTAGGATTAGCTGGAGGAAATTTTCATTGTCCATATAAGAATCAAAACTCCTCACTCATCCATCTCATGATTTCCTTTTACTTCCTCTCATTTGTGTCAAAATTCTTCTAGTATTAAAGAAAATTCCAACATAGTAAATCCATTGTAATTATAGATAATTTAAAATATGATTTGGTAGAAAATTTTAAAAAAACAAGAGAAAATATCTCATTATTTGAATTATCTAAATTAACTTAACAAAAGAACAAATTGCTACAAGAACTCTAAAAACGTAATTCATCTATTGTATGTCAACATTTTTAATGTTGGCTATATTATAACTAATAACCCTAACCAACTCAAGTTGGGTGACACCATGATCCAGGTCCGAGTATGACAAAGGACCCTTCCAAGACCTTTTACTTTTGTGATGTGTTAAATTTCATTTTTGAAAGAACATAAGTGAATACATGTGCAAGTTGTAAAGAAGAGGAACATGTCAATCATCAGAAACATAAAAGACATAAGTTATTGATAACAAAGTTTGTCCCGGAGGGACTACGTCTCGAGGCCCAGGTGTCAAGATGGTCTAGGCGGCTGCATTAAGTGTTGTAAATAGTGATGATGTACATAAGAGTTGATATCACTATCATACAAGGAAAATGCCCTCACGTAGGAGTGGCTCCAAGAGATGTTCCACTACAGGAACTCTCAGTCAAAAGACTCGTATCAGTATGACACAAAATCATGCATGATGATAATGAGCATCCCGCCAACATGGCATAAAAGGGATCTCAATGCAAACATGCATGATGACAACATGAGTATCCCATCAACATACAACAAAGGGATCTCAAAACACAACATGATGAATCATGACCACAAGCACATCCCACAGATGATTCCGCATCACATTAAGTAGGAATCATGAAACATGTAAGAAAACAAGATCCCACATCAAACATCAAACAAGGATTAGTGCAGCACAATGCATAGAAAAATAAGTATATGAACACACTGCATATACCTCACATCCAAGGACCATTTGAAGAAGCGGATGTCAAACTGCTGAAGTTGTTCATGCCATCAATCTTGCGGCATCGAATCTCATGGGAATGGCTGCTCACATGAATGTTGACATGAACACTCCACTTAGAAAAGTGGTTGGAAAATAAAATGAGCAAATGAAAAATATGAACACACCATCAGATTTGTGGTGTCGAATAGTGCAAAATCGATTGTCAAATTTCTGAATTCTGAGAAATTGAGAATATGGGGCTCAAGGAATATTTTAGATTACCCCTAGATTCTTCAAAGATTCTTCTCCAAAGGTGGACTGGAATTATCCAACTCAAAAGGTGAATCTGACCTCGCCATTGCGATCCCTGCAGAAAACCGTGAAAAACGACTATAAACTTGACTATATTCCGACATGGAGAAAAATTACCTCCTCGGGAAAATTTCAAAGATCATGGTTCCACTCCCTGTTTCTACAGCAGTCATGTTTCCACCTACATCAATTTGCGTGCTCACTCCTAGCGTCCTCCATCTACCCCGTGCACTGAGAAATCTGGGTTTATATAAGTTTCTATGGGTAGATATTCCAATGTAATTAGTTTGGTGCAGTGGTAAAAATAAGCATTAGTTGAGGAGGGGTCAGGTGGTCAAACCCCGCCTCTCCATTTTTAACCACATTATTGTTGTTTTAAAACAAAATGAATTTTGAATGGGGGGCCAGGTCCACATTGGGCGGCCCGCCCCCATGCCTCTGTATCCATATTTGAATTGGCACATTTTTTTTATGGTTGAAGTGGTGGTATGTTGGTTACGGTACTACATTAATGGGGCTGCTCGCTTGGGGGCCGACCACATGGGCCAAGCAGATTTGACCCCCGCTGATACCCTTAACTAAATTCCTCTCTCATTTTTTAGTGGGGTTGTGTTTGGTGTTGATTGGGTGTGGGCCGGGTCCACCGGAGGTGGCTCATGCCCACCCCATATATATGCAATGTTAACGGAGTTGGGTGGGTGTGGTTAGACCAGCGAGGTAATGGTTGTCGGTCCTTCCAATTATAAATGTTTGTTTAGATGTTGGTTGGGCGGCGTGGCAGGGTTGGTGGCCCCCCACCCATTTATATATATATTTTTTAACTTAAAAAGAAAAAAAAACAAGGGCCTTTTTTAAATATTTTGATTTTAGGCCGAAGGAGACAAATTAATCTGACAACAAATTTGCCTAGAATCTGGCCCGAGTTGGGTGGAATCTAGTGGCTGGATTTTGTCCAAATTGTGGCCTCCTTAAGCCTGCCCAGTTAGCAAACGTCAACCAAACTTTGACTGCTTCTAACTTTTGCATACAGACTCAGTTTGACGAACCGTTCACACCACCATGATCAGGACGTCGATATCTTGACTCTAGTCCTGGTTTGAAATCATTCTGATCACTTTCATTTTCGAGCTTCCATCAGCCCTCTTTGTTCTCTATGTGTCTCTAGATCCACCTAGATCAATCCTCCCCACTGAGGAGCTTTTGATCCTCCAAAAGCATGAATAAATAATCTACAACTTTTCTGTACCTTGTCTACATCACAAGCGTCCTGAAAGGTCTCGCTTCCATCTCCTTCACCTTTGTTCTTCGGAGCCTTAAGCGATGAGCCTACACCTACAACCTTTGCAACCAATAGTACATTGTTTTGCAAATTACATGCTTGACTTTCATGACCAACTAATGACCCAACCATCCCACACTTGCCATGAGTTTATAACACATACTCGATGGTCAAGTTTACAACAAGATGGACGCAATACCCCAGCGACGAAAATAAGACCAACATATCATTGTTTCTTCAACAAGTGATGGAAAACACATCATCACTACAACACATGATTTACAATAATAAGTCCAAACACTATTTTTGCTCTAACAAGTGATGGAAACATGACATCACTTTCACAGTTTATCATGCACATGAAATAAGACCAAACATCAGTGTTGTTGAACAAGTGACGGAAAACGCATCATCACTTTTACATTTTAAAATGCAACAAATGATTTATAAAAGCACGACCATGACAAGACAACATATTTAGAAACCATTTTTCACTTATCAATGTGAATGGGTAACCTCTTTGTGGTGGTTTTGCTTGTCGAACAACTGCTTCACCTGGTTCATGCACTGACACTCTGTCTTTCAAGTGTTGTTCTGGATGGAGCCTCCAACATGTGGCTCTTTGATGGCCACTTCTGTCACAATGGCTGCAATACATCTTCTTTCTCTAGATCTGCTTAACATGTCTCTTTATCTATTGTTGAGAGGGTCTTTCGTGCCTTATCCTTTTGTGTGTTGCCATTCTTTTCCAACGCTTATAAAATGTATGGTTATGCAATCCACAAAAGGTACATGTCTTTTGATGCCATGTTTTATGTTCATCATTAACAACATGATCATAATCGAAATTAACATTCAAATGTTGAGAGTGGTTATACCTTTCCT
Source organism: Pinus tabuliformis (assembly GCA_031772625.1). NCBI lineage: Eukaryota > Viridiplantae > Streptophyta > Pinopsida > Pinales > Pinaceae > Pinus > Pinus tabuliformis. The sequence continues at coordinate 162,713,333 of CM062808.1, forward strand.
TGCTGTCTCTGGTGTAAGTATGGCAATGAGAGCTTGCCTCAGCTCTTTCCCTGTAATGGAAATTGCCATGGGATGATGGGGATGTGTTCCCATCATTCTCTTTCCTCGACGATTTGAACGACATCTCGAAAGCATATGACACCTTCGAGCATTCTCCCTTGGTGTATCTCAAGCCTACAAATTGAGGTCTCTACACAACCTCCAATGGTTGAGTTATGCCTTGGTTATTAACACCAAGTTATTTTTCTTCCTCATGCCTCGTCCTAGTAAGGAGCCTCATGTTTGTCCCTATAATTGGGATCTCCAAATCTCCAACAGAAATCATACTATGTGAATATGTAACCAAAATGAAATCAACATATTTTACCTCCTCTGTCAATTTGGAAAGAACTGATGAGGGTTTCTCATCATCTGTTGTTGGTGGTTCGCTAGTTGTCTCTGCACATTCTGCAACTTCCTTTCTAACATATCCAAGTCCTGCTTTACAGGGTAATTCTTCAACTTTGATGGGGTTGACAATGCCTTGGCCATTAACGCACAAGCCTTTTCCTTGATACCCCATTTTCTTCAACAGTTTGGAGCCAATTCCTGTGGTGTGATTTTCAAAAATAGCAAAATCATCATCAAGACACATACATGAATTTGGAGAATTACATTTTACCTCACATGGGCTATGCTGCAGCTTTTCCAAGGCCTCGTCATTTGCTTGTAGCTATCATAGCAAACTATGTTTTTCCTCTTTCTCTTCATGTAGACACATCTTCAATTCATCGTTCTCTATTTGAAGGTTTTGGTTGTTGTGCTTCAATTCTTCCAGGGCCTCTTCTGTGGCTTACAACTGAAGCTGCAATTGCTCATTTTCCTCTATCTCTTTCTAGAGAGTTTCATACATTATTTCCACTCTTTTGGAAATTTTGAGCATGGTCTCGTACATTGCTTTTTCATCCTCTGTCGCTGCACGTTCCATTGTTCATGCTTGCAATTCACATCCATGCAAAGACCACTCTGATACCTCTTGATCCAAGTCCAAGTATGAAAAAGGACCCTTCCAAGACCTTTTACTTTCGTGATGTGTTAAATTTCATTTTTAAAAGAACATAAGTGAATACATGTGCATGCTGTAAAGAAGAGGAACATGTCAATCATCAGCAACATAAAAAACATAAGCCGTTGATAACGGAGTTCGTCCAGGAGGGACTACGTCTCGGGCCCCGGTGTCAAGATGGTGTAGGCTGCTGCATTAAGTGTTGTCAATAGTGATGATGTACATAAGAGGTGATGTCGCTATCATACAAGGAAAATGCCCTCACGCAGGAGTGGCTCCAAGAGATGTTCCACTACAGGAACTCTCAGTCAAAATACTCATATCAGTATGACACAAAATCATGCATGATGATAATGAGCATCCCATCGACATGGCATAAAAGGGATCTCAATGCAAACATGCATCACAACAACATGAGTATCCCATCAACATACAACAAAGGGATCTCAAAAAACAACGTGACGAATCATGACCACAAGTACATCACACAAATGATTCCGCATCACATCAAGCACGAATCATGAAACACGTAAGAAAACAAGATCCCACATCAAACATCAAACAGGGATCCGTGCAGCACAATGCATAGCAAAAGAAGTATATGAACACGCTACATATACCTCACATCCAAGGACCATCTGAAGAAGCGGATGTCAAACTTCTGAAGTTGTTCATGCCATCAATATCACGACATCGAATCTCGTGGGAATGGTTGCTCGCACATGAATGCTAACACCTGCACTCCACTTAGAAAAGTGGCTAGAAAATAAAATGAGCAAATGAAAAATCTGAATGCACCATCAGATTTGTGGCATCGAATAGTGCAAAATCGACTGTCAAATTTTTGAATTCTAAGAATTTGAGAATCTAGGGCTCAATGAATCTTCTAGATTCCCCTTATATTCCTCAAAGGTTTTGCTCCATCAGTGGACTAGAAATTTGCAACTCAAAAGGCAAATCCGACCTTGCCATTGCGATCCCTGCTGAAAACCATTAAAAATGACTATAAACTTGACTATATTCTGACATGGAGAAAAATTACCTCCTCAGGAAAATTTCAAGGATCATGGTTTCGCTCCCTGTTTCTATAGCATTCATGGTTCAACTTGCTTCGATTTGCATGTGTGCTCCTGGCCTCCTCCATCTGCCCGATGCACTGAGAAAACTGGGTTTATATAAGTTTCTTCGGGCTGATATTCCATTGTAATCAGTTTGGTGGAGTGGTAAAAATAGGCATTAGTTGAGGAGGGGTCGGGTGGTCAAACCCCGCCCCTCCCTTTTTAACCACATTATTGTTTTTTTAAAACAAAATGAATTTTGAATGTGGGGTCAGGTCCGCATTGGGCGCTTGCCCCCATACCTTTGTATCCATATTTTAACTGGCATGTTTGTTTTATGGTTGAAGTGGTGGTACGTTGGTTATAGTACTGCATTAATGGGGCCACCTGCTTGGGGCTCGACCACGTGGGTCAGGCGGGTTCGACCCCCGCTGGTACCCTTAACAATTCCTGACGCATTTTTTGGTGGGGTTATGTTTAGTGTTGATTGGGTGTGGGTCGGGTCCATCAGTGGTGGCCCGTGCCCACCCCATATATATGCAATGTTAACGGAGTTTGGTGGGTGTGGTTGGATTGGCGGGGTCATGGTCGTCGGTCCTTCCAATTATAGATGTTTGTTTAGATGTTGGTTGGGCGGGGTGGCGGGGTTGGTGGCCCGCTACCCATAGATATATATATATATAGATATATATATATATATTATATATATATATATATATATATATATATATATATATATATATATATATATATATATATATATATATATATAGATATATATATATATATATATATTAACTTAAAAAAAAAAAAACAAGGGCCTTTTTTTAAAATATTCAGATTTTAGGCCGAAGGAGACAAATTAACCAGGCCACAAATTTTCCCAGAATCTGGCCCAGGTTGGCCAGAATCTGGTGGCCGGATTTTGTCCAAATTGCGGCCTCCTTAAGCCTGCCGAGTCAGCGAAAGTCAACCAAATGTTGGCTGCTTCTAACTTTCGCATACAGACTCGGTTTGACAAACCGTTCACACCACCACGATCAGGACAACGAGATCTTCGCTTTGGCCCTGGTTTGAAATCATTATGATCACTTTGATTTTTGAGCTTCCATCAGCCCTCTTTTTCTTGTGTGTGTCTCTGGAGCCAGCTGGATCACACCAACTCTAACCAATTCAAGTTGGGTGACACCCAACATGGATTGCAAAGAAATTATAGGTCAGATGTCTCTTGTACATTTTTAATAGCTTTTATACATAAATTTATTGATCACAAACAGTAACCCTTTTTTATTTTCTTTGAAAAGAAATCAAGCATGACTGTAACACATTCACGCTGAAAACAATGGCACTTTTCCTCCCCTCCCACACATTTTTGGAGGAAAAACATCATTACATAATATTTAAAGAGATAAAGTACTAGGTAGCAATCTTCAGTCCCCTGCCAGAATTTTGTGATTCAAGAAAGTTGAACTTTGATCCATTTTCTAAGAATGTGGCTCAGCTCAGAATGCAAAAAATTCTAGGTAGTTCCAACCTGAGACTTGAATCATGATGAAATGATTCAATTCTAATCCTGCCTAAAACTTTAGTTGAATTCTAACCAATTCTCTGGAAATGGAGATTATTTACTACCAGATTAGCTTACTTTAAGACTACTAATATTATTATAGCCCCTTGATAACAAAGGGAAAACATTGTTGGGAAGTCAAACAACTTCACTTACACAAAATCTCTTTGAACCTGTTGAACCTGAGTTGTTTCCATGGCAATTCCCTGTCTGAAGAACTTAACAACAATGCAACATATAACAAGAACATTAAAAAATGATTGATAAGATGTATATATTTAGAAAATCATTGAAATGTTCATTATCATTCATAACCTCTTCACCCCAATATTAAGTCCTTGGAAATATCTTTTCAGGGCAACAACAGGAATTTCAGGAAGAATGAATGGTTTTGGCTAAAATTGTTCCTTCCTTTTTGAGCGATGCGAGAATTTTTGCAACAATGGAAGAAAATTTCTTCCTTTTGATGTTTCCATGCTTTTGGGGAAGCCTATACATCCTTCCTCAACTTTTCCTTTTCCATTTCCAGTGTCAAGCTCTATTAGAGAAACATTGTAAGAATGTCCAACTAGTTTCTTCTCTAGTATCCCTATTCACAGTTTTCTTGCCAAAACAGAAGCTAAGAAAGTCCTAGAAAAGCACCAGAACTCTTATAAACGGTAGCAACAACAAAGTAGTAGCACATTATATTAATCCAAATTAAGCTATTTCATTCAGACTTATGTCATTTCTTATGTTGTTTTGAATGAAATTATGAAGTTTTCATGGTTTCTTCATAAATAAGTATAATTTTTATAAATACATGATTACATTTTTGTGTGGTATGAAAGTTCAATCTATTTTGAATTTAAAATTAGGAGACAAGAAACCACTTTTGATACCAGCTTCAATGGACATGTACAAACCATGAAATATGAAGAAAGCTACAACTTCCCAAGTTGGTGTTCTTGTCTCTATGATGCAAAAGAAGAGGAGTTCATTGATCAATCCAGAAACCAAAAAAAGTCAACAACACTGCAATTGCTCGTGCCCATATATGAGGCTTCTCTACAACATTTTCTTTCCTTTTTCCTCCATTTCTCTTCTCTAATTGCAGGGGTGTCACCAAATTGAACAAGATACTCAGTTTACATCGTGTTAAGAGGAACCATTATTTATTTGTCTACAGGATCAAACGTATGACCTTCCCACGATAAATGCCTTTGACCAATCAATTCTCGTGAATGAAATATGATAAGGATTTTCGGTTCAATGGGCCACCTACCAGTAATAAGCTCTAGTAGAACCACACCAAAACTGTAAATGTCACTCTTTTCAGTAGTCTTCAAGGAGTATTCGTATTCTAAAAAATATATAAACATGGCACCATTTAGGGTTGCAAAAAATATCAACAGAATGCATGCTAATGAATTTGAAGATCAAGGATTGTAAAACCTGTTAAAAACACACCAGTTGAGAGAAAAAAGCTTTGTGTGTAAACATCAAGAAATAAAATGGAATACATGTGCCAGAAAAAATAGTAAAGAAACTTACGAGGAGCAATGTAACCATGAGTGTCTGCAAAAATTGTGGTTGAATCCCCTCCTCTATTGCAAGCTTGAAGAACTTTTGCAACATAAATCAACAATATTGGCCTCATAAAATTGATCCAGCAAGATATTGGAAAACTTGACATCTTTGTGAATAATTGCAGGGGTGTCGCCAAACTGAACGAGATACACAATTTACACCATGTTAGGAGGAAACATTGTTTCCTTGTCTATGAGATCGAACATATGACCTTCCCATGATAAATTCCTCTGACCAATCAATCTCTGTGAATGAAATGGGATAACAACCAATGATAGAATTTTGGGTTATTTTTCTTAATGGATGAAGTTATTTATAGTTACCTATGTTAGTTCTAACTCTTTTTTGAAGGAACAATCATAGATAACTTGGATCCACTTCATCTACATAGAGATTAAGAGATATGGGAGTGTCATTGGAGAAATGCCTTCTAGCTGATGTGATTCCTCAAAAGGAAGAAAAGCTTGATACCCTTGTTGCTAAAAAGGGAGAGAATTGGAGCATGGGACAAAAGAAACATATTTGTTTTGGTCGAGTTCTTTTAAGATGATGTAAAATCCTCATCTACATCAATTGATGCCCATACAAATCTAGTGTTGCAGAATACAATTAAGACTAAGTTTGTAGATTGTACATTTATAAGTATTGCACGTAAAATACCAAGCATAATGGGTTGCGACAAGGTTCTTGTCTTGGATGCAAGGAAAGTCATGGAATTTGGATCACCTACATATTTGTGTGACTTTGTTATTTAAATCACCAGTTACTGAATATTGGAGTCATTCAAAAGAACCATAGACCAATACCAAAAGTAGAAAAGAGTCCAAATTCACCATGTATTATATTCAATGAACAAGCACATTTGTTGTTTGCAAACTATACATTTATAAGTATTTCACCTAAAATACCAAGAGAAATGGGTTGCAACAAGGTTCTTGTCTTGGATGCAAGGAAAGTCATGGAATTTGGATCACCCACATATTTGTGTGAACAACCTTCTTTGTTATTTAAATCACCACTTATTGAATATTGGAGTCATTCAAAAGAACCATAGATGGTATATAAAATGCAAATTGTGAGAGTCATCTTCTTCCAAACATTTCAAGTTGATTTGGTACTATCACAACTATGTGAACCTCTTTCACTTTTCATGGAATGCTTCTTCTTGTGGCCCTTCAAGTGCCTTTAGTATCTCACTGCCCTGATGGTCTTTTATTTTGTCACTAATTTGATTTCCTAAGTGGTAGGTTAGTGGTAAATATGAACCAAAACACATATAATATCTTGTGTTGATAATCACAATACTTAGCTTAAAAAAATTTAATAAAAATTAATTACTCATTTGATGATTGTGAAATTAATAAAATATATATTTTATGTTTCTATTTTAGTTTAATTAATTGCACATAAAGATGATTGTAAAATTTTAATTATGATGATTGTGAAATTAATAAAATATATCTTTTATGTTTCTATTTTCGTTTAATTAATTGCCAATAAAGATGATTGTAAAATTAATAAAATGTATATTGAAATATTTTTATAATAATTAAGTCAAATAAATTTTAAATAAAATTATTAAAATGTATATTGAAATATTTTTATAATAATTAAGTCAAATAAATTTTAAATAATTATTATGGCAGGTATGTATTTTATTATTAAAGTATTTAATTTATGAAATTTTATATCTAATGATAAATGTTAAGTAACAATTGATTTTTTTGCATTGTTATTAGATTTCTATAAGTATGGATAAGCATTTTATTGAAAGTCATAAAATCATATTTATTAAAATTTTTGAAAGGATAGTGGATTTTAGACTTGCAAGCTTGAAGAAGTTTTGCAACAAGATATTGGAAATCTTGACATCTGTGTAAATAATTGCAGGGGTGTTGCCGAACTAAATGAGATACTCAATTTACACGGGGTGTTGCCGAACTGAACGAGATACTCAACTTACACCGTGTTAAGAGGAAACATTCTTACCTGTCTGCAGGATCGAACGTATGACCTTCCCACAATAGATGCCTCTGACCAATCAATGTCCGTGGGTAAAACGAGATAACAACCAATCATAGAATTTTGGGTTATTTTTCTTAATGGATGAAGTTATTGACAGTTACCAATCTTTTATGAAGTTATTCATAAAAGAGAATTAATGAATGAAAATATTAAGTATAAAGGGTTATGTAAGAGTTTTAAGAAAAAGATTAATAGAAAATTAAGTATAATGTTATGCTAAGTTTTAAGAAAAAGAAATTAATAGAAATATTAGGTATATTGATTATATTTACGATTTTTTTAACGATTAAATATGCAATATGTGAGCGTGAGAGAGATTTTAATAATTATATGGATAAAGCAGTTTATTTTGAAATAAGGTTTCAATTTTTTTGGTACATATTTAATAATATGTGAATTTTTATATATAATCTGATGGATTATGCCATGTGCGTGAGAGATCTACTTTTATTATGGTTGTTATTTTTACAAATTCTTATTTTTATATAAATTAAATAATTGATATTAAATTAAATGACACGTAAATATTTTTATAATTATAAATATTTATCAACTATTTAATTTATATAACTAGGTTAGTTATTATTATTCTTATATCATTTTATCATAAATATAAAAATCAAAATTTTGTTATCAAAAATTATATATTTTTAATATATTTATAAATATTTAAATTTATTTTATAACATAATAAATCTATATTATTTATTTTAAATTATAAAATTAATAATTATAAAACAAAGAAATTTACTTAGTTTTGAATTATTATAAATAATAATTATATAAAATATTATGATGATGGTGGTTAACATCCACTGAGACCAAATTGGTCTATTGGACTTATAATTTTCTTAGTTCTTAATTGTGTGGCTTATGGTCTTTTTTGGCGAGATTGGTGCTGTAGCTTTCCTTTTTTTTTCTCTACTATCTTCCAACTTCCTTTATCTTGCATCTCATTCATCTCTTCTGGTTCTTGGGACATTGGTGTCTTAGCTTCGCGATCTCTTGTGTTCGTCCTTTTAGTCGGAGAAGAAGTTTGGTTTGAGAGATCTGCTTCGCTGTTAAATGAAGATTTATTTTGTGTGGTATTCGAATCCTCATAACTGTTGATGCTTGAGGGGTTGTCGAGTTCACCTTTTTTTTTTCACTTTTGCTGTTGGGCGGGGCTTCCCCCTCTTGTCTTGAGAGTTGTTTCTTTCTTACCCGATTTCTTGTGATTTAGAGTTTTCTGGAGAGTGTTTTTCCTTGATGACACTGTAATGTTCTTTTTGTACTCCTTCCCACCATGTAGATTTGTGGTGATTCTGTCTAGCAGAATTTTTCTGGGAGGCTTTTGGGCAATTTTTGGCTAGATGCTCTGTCTCAAAGCAAGATGGACATTTGAAGAGGACACTTTCATAATCGAGTTTCTGGTTCCACAGATAGCTTAGGAATCTGGCGCTGAAGTCCATTTCCACACAGATGCGTGCATAGGTGGTTCTAGCATATTCCTCTGTTTCTGGGCACCTACAGTAAAATTTCCCAACTGCATTTTCAATGGCTTTTAGCGAGGATAGATTCTAGAGATGCAAGGGTAGGTTTGGCAATCTCACCCAAACTGGTGTTAAGGTTATTATTGTTGTTGAAGGATTGAATGATGGGTTCCACGACTTCATGAATAGGCTTGAGTTTTACCAAAACCAAGGGTCGAAATCTAGAATACATGGTATGCTTTCAGGGTTTTCAAAATCTACTATACAGAGACCCCTAGGACAGGGGTAGATATTAATTTTATCAGAGATAACAGGCTTCTATACCTCCTAGATCCAACTGTGGAGAGCTGTCAGCGGTGACCAAAAACCATTGAACTGGCAAATTAAGGCACTTTCAAAAAAATTCAAAGCCTCGTTGAGTGAGCCCTGGACCACCTGGACAATGGGAGTTGGAGCTTCACTGACGATATGGGCAGGGGCTTGCCCCACAGAGGCAGACGGAACTGAGCCAACAGCTATCTTTGTAAAGCTAGGAGCTATCTGGATCAATCGATGATTCCCAAACTTATGTATGCCCCTGCCGAATAATGAATGGGGAAGAATGCAATTTAAAAAATAAATTGTGAAGAAGACGGACCTGCAGTTGTGGATCAAGGACAATGATAAACATGAAGAGAACAAATTCCGAAGGGCCTGCAGAGAGCGTAGAAGGCTTGAACATGCAACCGTTGAGAGGTGATGAACAGATCTGAAGACGCAGCCGCAGTTGTGGAGCAAGGACAATGATACAGATGAAGAGAAACAAATTCCGAAGGGCCTCACCGAGAGCGTAGAGGCTTGAACACGCAACCACCGAGAAGTGACGAACAGATCTGAAGACGCAACCGATCTGAAGACGTAGCCAGCTGATCTGAAGAGGCTCGAACACGCAACCGCCGAGTGGTGACGAACAAATCTGAAGATGCAGCTGCAGTTGTGGAGGAAGGACAATGATAAAGATGAAGAGAAACAAATTCCGAAGGGCCTCGCAGAGAGCGTAGATATCTTTGAAAACGATAAATGGAAGTTGACACGTCCAACGTTAACCTAAATCAATGTCAATGTCGAGAATCAGGGACAAATATTATATTGTTCTTCAGCATCCCAACGAAGGTTGCAATTTCGTCGAAATTCCGAGACATTATGACCAAAAAATTCATTGGACTTCCTACGACCATTCAATAGACTATAATGATTTATAATTCTACTTTTAAAACCGAATGACTTATCCAATACTCCATTATAGTTCCAAGTATCGACGGTTCCCAATACTCCATTAGAATTTCCAGTATTTGAAAATTTAATTTATCAAATATTTTTAAAGTATAAAAAACATTATTATTTTATTTTTTAATATATATATATATCTATGAAATGGTTTATTAATAAAATATAAATAAAATCTTTACCTGAACCTTGTTCCATAAACCAAAGAAAATAAAATTAATGTTCTTTTATTTTTTGAAAAATTAATATAATATTTAATTTTCTTAGAACAGATACATCATGGTCAGGGTTTGATTTTTACCTCACGATTCACAAAAACCCTACCATCGCAAAAATAATTATGAAAGGGCTTTAGTGTTCACCGTAGCACCTGCCCTCACTGGTTGTTTACGAAGACTATTTCCTGGTACACCAATTTCCAAAGTTGGTCTATATATTTACCCTTATTTCTTCTTCATAGATGTTTTCGATCGTCACATTGTTAATCGCGTTGAACAACATGTAATGTTCGATAACTAGATCTTTAAAATAGGGATGCCCAAGAGCCTCGCCGACAACGATTCTATTGTAAGGGTTGAATGTAAGCGTTCTCTCCACTCGGCCCCAAGTAAGAGTGTCGTCAAAGGGGGTTGAGCGGGATCATTGCCCAAATGCATTCTGAAATAATGGTGATTAGCCTCATGATCAATAAAATCTGGCATATCCTCTGGAGAAGGCTTAGGATTTAGCTTGAAAATATTGTGTAGCTATTTCAACTCAGTCCCTGGGTGATTGGAAAGTTGGAAATAGGTTTTTTTTGTTGTGACTCGCCGCAACATGTCAACAAAAATGTATCTGAGAGCCTTCACTGGCTGCGACATATGAAAGAACCCGAGAGTAACCGAAGTGAAAATATCTTCACACAGTTCGAAAAGCCCACGCTTCGTCTTTAGCTATCATTAAGATATTTCGTCTGCATCAGCGTGGATCAATATGATCATTTGCTTTATCAAAAGACTGAAGAAAGGCATAGATTAGGTGTCAGAATCCCTCCATCTTTACATGTGAAACTAAGAATTATTTCTATTAATTAATGAAGAGCCAATGACAGAGCAACAACTACAATCACAATAGGGTTTCACAACAAGTACCTTGGCATATATTGAAGAGGAACGGTTGCCGTTGTAAATTCCAGAAAATGATCCAGATTACAATTGTAGGAAAGACATAGGAGAGGAAATACAAATAGGACACAACAAACCATGTGAGTTGTTGTTCTTCTTCTATTGATCACACAAAAATTTGATTAATTATAATGGATCCGATGAGGGGTATTTATACTTTTTGGACTAGCTACTCGCCCAAAATAACTTAAGATGCACACACACACACACTCTAAAATCAACTTTTTATAAAATATAACTTAACTCGAACTCAGTTAACTTGACTCAGTTAACTGACTCTTTTAAATTTTAACCAACTCCATTGTGCAAGAGTAATTACAATTTCTAACACCCCCTTAATTACTACTGTATGACTCAACATAACTCAAACATGACTTTACTTGACTCAACATGACTTAGCATGACTTAACTATGCATGCTAGGCTTACAATAGAAATTGACTCAATTATCTCTCAAACTTGCTTGTTGGTCTATGTCTCAACTTGGCTTACAATGACTCAAAACTTTTACAATTTTACATTTTCTCTTTCGTTTCTTCCAGATTCTATATCCTTGAAACTGCTTCATTCTTAGTTGCACTTTTTTGTTGCATGCTTCATATTTCTTTACTTGTTGTTGCTGTAATTTTTCTTTGACTTTTCATGAATTTGTGTTGAAACACAATCTGATCTTGTCTTCTACACCTTCCTCTTCAAATATTCGTTTAACCATGGACTGTTGCCACAACTCTCCATCTTCAAACTATCTTCTTCCCTTTGCTAGTTGTGCTTAATATTCCTATCTTTCTTTCTACCATATTTCTTTATGGCAAAATCTTATCTCTTTTTGATTCCATTGTTGAAAAATTGTTTCAATGCATTAATTTTTGTCTTCATAAACATCCATATCATTATTTTCACTTTCATCATCTAGTACTATTGTTTTTTCCTGTAATCTATACACTTAAGATCATAATTCACCATTTCATTCAATTATTTTATTCTAGCGACTGCTTTAAGACTCACATCAATTTGTTCAATTGGTTTATGAATTCATTCTTCAATGAGCTTCAAATCTGCATCAAACTTATTAACAACCTTTCTTTCAACTTCTGCGCCCATTCTATTTTGAACACCTGCATATTAAAAAACAATGTTAAAAACATAATTTTTATGCTCTTTAGTGAGAGCTTCCTGCTCTACCTCTTCCATCTCTTCCTTATTTTCCACTGCATGGAGGTTGTCTTCCACTGTTATGTTGTTAGTGGATATTCTCATAAAAAACTCTTCAATCACTTTATCCTCTTATTGATCATCAACTGCTGCTAGATCACATACCGCTTCATGATCAGCTCCAATTGCTTCATATCTTGCTACTATAGTGGTAGCTTAAACCTTCAATTCTTCATCAAACATGGTGCTTACCATATTTCCACAATCAATCCCCGTTTCAAAAAAGAAACCACACATAACATCAACATAATTTTCATCCACACTATGGTGGAATATCTGAGCATGCATGTGCTCATTGTCAACTTCATTGACAATTTCAACTTCATCAAATCCATTCGTTGCAACTGAATTCACCAATTCACATCTCACTTTACAGTCATCATCCACATATGTCATCACAGTGGGATTCACCATTATCTGCACCATCCACATTATAGTGACGTCTTTGAGCGTTTATATATTCTTTCTCTGCTTCACATGCATAGGCTTATGCTTCTCTCCCTACGATCTTTGTTGCATCTTCTTCATCCATATGCATGCTTTCATAATGGGTTTCAATTTTTTAATCTTCACAACCATCATCCACTTTTGAGTTGGATTATCCAAACGCTGTTGTCCTCTCGGAGTCTTGCTCATCTACTCTCAGATTTGCGGCTAACTTTTTTGCTTGTGACATAACCCATTGTTGCATGTCACTCCCCCTTGCACCAAATTCTTCTTCCAATATTTTACATGTTTCCTTGGAAGTTGTAGATTTTTCTATCTTGCACATAATCATTTCATCCATTGCTTGTTGAATGAAACTCAAAGCTAGGGTATCAATAAACATAGGAGGTGGTAGAAGATCCATGCTACACCAATTAACCTTGATTTCTTCTTTGTCTTCTGCTAGACTTCTCAGTTCCTCGCTGCAGCCTGAACTCTCTAAACATGCCAACAATATTTGCCTCTTCTTTTTTATCCCTTTTCTTAGTATTCCTCAATCGCGCTTTGTGACCTATGATTGTTGTCTTTCCTCGGTCTTATAGCCGTTTTCCTTATCGCATGAGGCTATTTTTTATATCGACCCCGAAAAAAATATGGTTTTCAATGTACTCCATAAAGCACAATATTTACCCAAAAACTATCATGCTTGAAAAAAAAAAACAAAATATTTTTATAGACCGACGAACATTACAAAGCCCTAAACTCTTGCCAATAAAACCCCTAATTTTTTTATAATTCTCCTTTTAAAATTCACACTCTAAAATTCTGCCCAAAACACCTTCTTTATACCATAAAGCTTTTCAAATCTCTACCATGCACCTTTTTATTATTTTTTTTAAACGTAAAAAAGTTTTCCACTCCTCTTTAACCTTTCAACAAAACTCCTCATTAAATAGAAAAAACAAAAAAAAAAACAAACTAACAAACAAAACTTACTTTTAATATACCTTTAAATTCAAATCACCCCCCTTAATAACAAAAAAGCCTTTTAAAGCTTTATCAACCTAAAAAGAACTTTAGATTTTAAAAACCCTCTCACCATATAAACCGATGAATCTTGACTTCGAACCTTCTACTAAAAACTACTCAACCGATGAATCTTGACTTCGAACCTTCTACTAAAAACTACTCTTCGCTCTATTAACGCGACCTTGTATGCTTGAGCCCCGCGTGCTTGCGTGCTGACGCTGTACACGCAAGAGGACCCACGTTAGTGCTCTAATGCTACCAACGTCGCTTATATGTTTGAAGCCTGCGCGCTTGCGTTCTAATGCTGTCCACGATAAGAGGACCCATGTTAGTGCTCTAATGCTACCAACGTCGCTTGGAGCGCGCGTTGTTAATTTGTGTGTTAAGTTTGGATGCTTTAACGAATAACCCTTCACAAGTATCTCTTACGTTATAACGCTTTGAATACTTTTGCAAGGTGTATTATAGTTCAATTAAGAAAAAACAAATATTTTGTTTTTCTCTTACAGAGCGTTGCTAATCAGCGTTTTCTAATTCTTTGTAATTTTGTTTTGATATCAATCGGTAAGAAAGACAGAGGAGAGGAGAAGACATACAAATTGGACATATAAAACAACATGAAATGTTGTTATTTTTCTATTTATCACACAAAAACTTGATTAATTACAATGAACCTGGTGAGAGGTATTTATACTTTTTGGACTAACTATTCACCCAAAATAATTCAACATGCACGCACACTATAAATTCGACTTCTCCCAAAATATAACTTAACTCGAACTCGCTCGACTTGAATCAGTTCACTGGCTCTCTTAAATTTACCCAACTCTGGAATGCAAGATTAATTACAATTTCTAACAACAATATTAACACATCTTCCATCGAGAAGCAGAAGAATCAGGGGAAGACACGACCGTTGAACAAATGTCTGAAACAATGTGGTCTTCATCCCTTACATGCTTTGGCTTATCTATGAAGATCCATGGCCACTGTGTCACGTTGGTGTAGTGACTCAGAGGAGGGGTGACAATCGTTTAAAAAACCGTTAAACTATTTAAGAAACTGCTCAACTTATGTCCATCGAACACCTACAACGATGATTAAGGGTGAATATTGATTCCATCGTCTAACACCAAAATCAATGGCTCAGTAAGCTATAGAGTGGTACTGTAGGGGTGTTCTTCCTAGAAGAATGCCTTACAGTGTAAAAATAATAAAATTTAATTTGTTATATTTTAATTTTGTTTTTATTACTAAAACTACAAACAATTTTTTAGATAAAAGAAAATCATAATACCACGGGCCATCTAGGCTTTTGATTATTATGTTATGGATCTAAGCTTTTAATTATTCTATTACAATATCATGGGCAAATACCATACTTTGGGCTAATATCATGGGTTATCAGTACCTCATGCCCAACAAACTTAACTTATTTCACAATCAAAATATTTTATAAATATTTTAATTTAATGACATTTTTAATTAAGTCTAAAAGAAAAAAGGTTATAATTACTTTTGAGATATATCTAAACCCTATATCCCTCCATCCTTACCACTACTAAAAATATTCCGATAGAGATTAAATCGAGGTTTTAATAAAATTTAAAAATATAATACTTTTATATATAGTTATGTGAAATTTATATAATGTAAATAATATTATAAAGAATTGAGATAAATGCATCTAAACCAAGGATCCAAGCGAAGAGAGAAAGGAAAGTGACTAACAATGATAGAGGAAAGATAGTTCATGATTCTTTTAATTTTTGTATTATTGCATTTTATTTGACATGATTGATCCAAAATATAAGTTTAATATTTTACAACTAATTATGTTTTTTTAATGTAGATACTTTCTTAAATGCAAGTACAATGGGATCAGATTTAAGAGAGAGACAGAGGTGGGAAAAAGAGGAAGGAAGAGAGAGAAGAGTAGGGGGGATAGAGAAGTAAAGAGGGAGGGAGGAAGAGAGATGGATTTGTAGGGGGAAAGAGAGGGAGGAAGAACAAAGACGTTGAGAGATAGAGGTGGGGAGAGAGAGAGGGAATGACAAGGGAGAGATGAAGATAGAATGAGGGAGAGAGGAGACAAGAGAAGAGAGAGAAAAGGAGAGGATAGTGATAGGGAAAGAAGGGGAAGAGAGAGAGAGAGAGAGGGAGACATAGATATGGAGGGGGGGAGAGAGAAGGATAGAGGGAGGGAGATAATGACATAGTTGGAGGGTGGAGAGAGTGTGTGATGGGGGGGAGATAGAGGGAGGTGGGAGAGAAAGGGAGAGAGAGGAGGGAAGAGAAAGGACTTGAGAGGGAGAGAGATATGGATTTGAAGAGGGTGATAGAGGGAGGGAAGAAGAAAGACATAGAGAGATAAAGGTGGAGAGAGAGAGGGAGGGAAGGAGAAAAACATTGAGAGATAAAGGTGGAGAGAGATGGAGTGATAAGGGAGAGTTGTAGAGACAGTGAGAGAGAGAGAGAAGAGATAAAGAGAGGGAGAGAAGAAGAAGAGGGAGGGAGAGAGATATAGATATATATGGAGAGAGAGTGTGTATGTTTTGGGGTGATAAGGAGATACAAGGGGAGATAGAAATATAGATGGAGGGGGGAGAGAGGGAAGAAGAGAGAGGAAGGGAGAGGGAGGGAGGAATAGAGAGAGAGAGAGAGAGAGAGAGAGAGAGAAAGGGAGAGGAAGAGGGAGGGGGGAGAGATATGGAGAGAGATTATATATGTTTTGGGGGTGAGATAGAGAGACAAAGAAGGAGATACAATGAGAGATAGAGATATAGATGGAGGGGAAGAGAGGGAAGAAGAGAGAGACAAAGAGAGGGAGGGAGGAAGAGAGATAGATATGGAGAGAGAAGAGAAAGAAAGATAGAGGGAAAGATATATATATATATATATATATATATATGGAGAGAGAGTGTGTATGTTTGCAGGTTGATATAGAGAGATAAAAAAAAAAAGAGATAGAGGGAGATAGAGATAGAGAGAGGGAGGGAGAGGTGGATAGAGAGAGATGGGGGAGAGAGAGGAGTGAGAGATGGAGATAGAAACATATATAGAAGTTACAGAGAGAGCGAAGAAGAAAGAGACACACAAAGACAAATACAGATATATAAGTCAGGTCTAGAAATTCATGAATATTTTTGTTTTTCACTAAAAATAGATGTATTGTTTAGTGTAGTTGTTGATTTCTAATCCTATTTGATTTCTTGCACTATATGCATTGATTTCAATGTAGATGTTGATTTATATTCCTATTTGATAGCTTGCACTAGATGCATTAATTTCAGTGTAGATTTTGATTTCTACTCCTATTTGATTGATGCATTGGTTTTAGTGTAGATATTGGTTTCTAATCATGTTTGATTGTTTGCACTAGATGCATTGATTTCAGTATAGATGTTGATTTCTAATCCTATTTTATCATTTGCATTAGATGCATTGGTTTCCGTGTATATGTTGATTTATGATTTGATGCAATTAAATATATGATGTACATTGATTTCAAAGTAATTAGATTACTAAGTGCATTGACTCCTATGTTACATTAATTCAACCATAAATATAATACTTTAATTTTCATCCTAAATAAAATGTTCACTTACCTGAAATGCTTGCTTCCTGAAACTATAAACTATTTGTAGTTGGCTTCTTTCTTATTTTTCCC
This sequence comes from Pinus tabuliformis, assembly GCA_031772625.1. Taxonomy (NCBI): domain Eukaryota; kingdom Viridiplantae; phylum Streptophyta; class Pinopsida; order Pinales; family Pinaceae; genus Pinus; species Pinus tabuliformis. Next base: position 162,730,834 of record CM062808.1, read on the forward strand.
ATTTTCCATTATTTAACATTGTTAATCACTTTGCATTCAATCGAAGTAATAGAAAACAACTACCATTGAAAATTATTTGGGGTTTAACACTCATTAAGTCATAATGATTGACTTTGGAGAAAGCTACTATTAATATTGGAGAGCAAGAGAGACAAGGTATGATGTTTACTATAGTAGATCAAGTTAAATATTTGAATGGTCTATATTTTCAACTGCCTTTTTCATATGATCGATATGCTTAAGATGGAAAAACTAATAGGTGTAACAATAAGAATAGTAGAAGAAAATAGTTTGAGATTCATCACAATGAAGATTTTTTATAATTGACTACATTCTTATTATTCACATTCTCTATCATTTTTCATCATTCAAATTACTAAGAGTCTCCCTTATCATTTTTCATCATTCAAGTTACTAAGAGTCTCTCTCATCATTTTATTTCATCATTTTTCATTATTCAAGTTACTAAGAGTTTCTCTCATCTCAACAAACAAAGGTAACTAAGCAAATTTAAAATTAAATTGACCAAATTAATGTTAGACATATTTAGCATATTTAGAATGATTAGAATAATTAAATATTCAACAAATTATGTAAGACTACGCACGACTAAAACCTAGATCCATCTTAACCCTAAATCTATCAAGCGCTAAGAGGGAACAAATCTCTCGAGGTGTAATCCTTTCATCAAGTTTTGCACTAAAAAAAGAGGTTTGCATCTCGAGAGATTTGATCCCTCTCGGTGCTTGATAGATCTGGGGTTAAGATAGATCTAGGTTGGTTTAGATAAGTCAATCTCAACATTTTAGTTTTGGATTTTTTTCTTGAATAATTCTTTAATTTTTAAATTAAAGCATATAAATATTGAAAATTACAAAATTTTAATTCAATATCAATAATAATGATACTAATTTAATTTATTGTAGTATTTTGTATCATTTAATAATTTGGAAGAGAAATATTTAAAAATTTCAATAGTTATGAAATAATTTAATAATAAATTATAGAAATGTATTATACATATTTTAAAAAATAATATATTATTTATAGAAGTTAAATATTTCTTTAGCCCAAGGGATAGCTCAATTGGTCGAGCCCTCATTGCTAAGTACCTTTCCTATTACCTTTCCTATTGGGAAGTCACGAGGTTAAATCTCCTTGATGTCTTTGGGGTTAGGCCTGATATATTTTGATGGATCGGTGTGGATTATTGTTACTGCCCGTGGACGTATTACGCTGCCTTTGATGGATTAGTGTGGATTATTGTTACTGCCGGTGGACGTATTAGGCTGCCTTTGATGGATCGGTGATGGATTGGTGTGGAACATTGTTACTGCACATGGATGTATCAGGTTGCCTTTGATGGATCAACGTGGATTAAGGATTATTGTTACTGCCCGTGGACATATTAGGTGTGGATTAAGGATTATTGTTACTACTTGTGGACATATTAGGCTGCCTTTGAAGGATTAGTGTGGATTACTTTGATGGATCAACATGGATTACTGTTACTACCCGTGGACGTATTAGGCTGCATTTGATGGATTGGTGTGGATTATTGTTACTGCTGGTGGACGTATTAGGCTGCCTTTGTGGGATTGGTGTGGATTATTGTTACTGCACATGGACATATTAGGCCGCCTTTGATGGATCACCGTGGATTAAGGATTGTTGTTACTACTCGTGGACATATTAGGCTGCCTTTGATGGATCAGTTTGGATTACTGTTACTTACTGTGGACGTATTAGGCTGCCTTTTGATGTATCAGTGTGGATTAAGGATTATTGTTACTACCCGTGGACATATTAGGCAGCCTTTTATGGATCGGTGTGGATTACTGGACATATTAGGCAGCCTTTGACGGATAGATGTGGATTAATGTTACTGCCCGTGGACATATTAGGATGTCTTTGATGGATCGATGTGGATTGATGTTACTGCCTATGGACATCTTAGGCTACCTTTGATGGATCGATGTGGATCACTACCTTTGATGGATTGGTGTGGATTACTATGCGTGGATGTAGTGGCCACTCAGTGACAAGGTATTTATTAAAGATTTAAATAGTTTCCTATATATAGTATTGTACGCGACTATTCTGGTTTGAAAATTCATATGTATAAAATGTGGGCAAATATTCAGTAAAAAAAACATATAATTTACTATTAAAATTGGTAAATTTTTGACAAATATCATCCAATTAACCATATATATGTAAAAAATGGGTGATTTTTTAACCAAAAAAAATTGGCCCTAAAAAAGGAAATATTTATTTTTTAAAATTAGCTTTATTAAATTTATCTTTATTAAAATAATTTATAATAAAATATTAACTAATATAACCATATAAATTAAATTGTTGGTAAATATATATAAACATCAATACATAATAAACATTAAAACATTTATTTCATGATACATCTCACATTGTCAAATATTAAAAGATATATATATAGTTTAAATAGATTATAATTTTATTTTAAAATATTATTTTTATTGTCAAAAAATAATTCAATTTGATAAAATTATAAAATAAATCTTGAAAATACGCACAAATACAAATTCGTGACTTATTATCATAAAAATTTCTCCAAATTACTACTAGAACACATGGTATCAAACTGTAATATAGCAACAATTTGGAATAATTGCAGTGAATATAACTTAAGTTCAATTCTCTATGGAAGCCTTCACTATTCCCTATCACACATATTAAACGAGGACAAAATGAACAGGCGGATGAACTCTCAAAAAAGGGTATGCAGTCTCCTTATGGTCAATGGCATCTGAGCATCTCTGTAGAATCTACAACATATGTCATCCTGCCTTTCTCTATGCCGGGTACTTAAAGTGGACAAAATCTGGTATGCTTCATGCTCCCATTTTCTGGATAAATGTTTATATTTGACCAGGGATTGCCATATTTTTGATGTGATGAATATTTTTCCATGATGATAAGGACTCTATACAGACCCCATACTTGTCTTATGAACAAAAATGATGTAAAACTGAAAATTCTGTCTGATTAGAATTCGATATCAGGGATATAATCTCGCTCATATGTATATACTGATCTTTTTTTAATATAATAGAAATACTATACAACTCTTTCTTATGAAAAAATAACTTAAATTCAAAAATGCCACATAAATATTTAAAGTGAAACATAATTTTGAACTTCAAATATATGATTTTAAAGATTATTGACTAAAAGTAACAAGCGAGACGTATTTTGAAGTGTAAGATACGTCTCTTGAAGTGTAAGAAGTCCTATTAATATGAAAGCACGATACTTTTCTTATTTTTAAATTTTTTTTTCCAAGTGCGGTGGGCTGTCACAAAAATTAGCGTCATGGAGGACTTCAACATTTTACAATATTTCTTCCCGTGTGTTACGCTCAATTTTCTATCCGAGGATTTTAGTATTTTAATATATTTTAGTCATGAGGCCCTGTGACTACTAATTTCCATATGTAAAGTCGTATTTAAAAATTAGCCCACCCAAATTTTAACACAATATTTCTCCATATCTGAACTTTAGGATTTGAGTATTTTACAATATTTTAAAGTCGTATTTAAAAATTAGCCTACAGAAAAATTTGCATAATCTTTCTCCATCTCCATCTGTAAACTGTAAAGTTGAGAAGTACGTTTAAACCGGCCTTATGACTATTAAGTTCATAGGTATTATTATTATTATGACTTTTATCGCAGTGCTATTTTCTAATGAGCTTCTAAGTGTTCTATCACTAAATTAGCGCTTCTCATGTGTGACGCTTGAATTTCTATCATTATCCGCACCTCAGGGAGGCTATCGTTAATTTCATTGAATAAAGGTAAAAGACGAGAGAGTGGTTTTCGAGTAATTTATCGAAGTGCGATATTTTATTAATATACCAATGTGCATTTCTTCAGTTGTGGAAAATTAGCGTCTCGCAGGACTTTAGGGTTTTTAATATTTGTTCCGTTTGAATTTCTATATTTATCAGCGCGCAATGTATTTAGAGTTTAAGGATTAATTAATTAGCATTAACACCATATGTTGCAAGGAAAACGACTTAAGGCAATGATATAAGAAACATTAGTGATTTTGTTTCTTTATTGGTGTTTTTTTAATCATATGTTATGTTTGAGGGAGATTCCAACCAAGATATGTTGAAAGTGAAGGTAATGCACAACACTTCACTCGAAAAGATTTATGAAAATGCTCTTCATTAAGATTCTGGAATCTTTATAAGTAAATGTTTTAAATCAAACATTTCATAACAAAGTAATGTCATATCACCTTAATTCACAATGCATTGGATAATAGTTTTGGTCTAATTTTATAAGGAAAGCTTAATAGAAAGACTTTAGTAGTAAGAGGAACATTAATAAACTCCCTCATCATTTGTAATATAATGTTGTTAATTTAGCTACTTGTTGCTTCTTATCCTTATTTTAGTCGTGTAATATGTCCAAACTATAAAATAATGGTATTATTTATTCTCTTTGGACCATTGTATCCTTCTAGTGCCATCAATAAATTTCAATTTTTAAAATAAGGTTTCCTTGTTCCTATAAAAAAATGTGTTAGATGTAATACCTGTCTATTGAATTTCTCTAGCTTTTATTCCCAAGAAATTCTATTAAAGATTCAAAAACATTTTTTAAATTTCTCTGGCACAAAAATAAATGTTTGAGCTTAAAAAAATATCGTACTTGACACAAAGCTCTTCTTTTTGCAAAAATGATGAACTCACAATCGCAACAGAATCCAGTTCGCATAATTGAGGAAGAAGACAATTCTATACTTGTAATGGAAAACTTGTTAAAAGATCAAAAATAAAATAACCAGTTGCTAGATGTGGACAAACGTACAAGTGGAAGAGAATTGCCTAAGTAAATAGATCATCAACGACACTATGCGAGTTATCAATTTAGGGCTTGAATAAATTATTTATGAAGCTTGTGAAATTTGGGAGAATCAGGGTATTATTGTTGAGCTTGATGACAATGTATCAAGTTGTTGTAGAGACATTTAAACAATTGAAAGAACAAAAGAAATTGCATTCATCTTTGAACAAATTAGACTTTGTTTGAATTGTCTTAAATAAATGTCTTAACTACCCATACTGTGTAGTAGCCCTAGAGCCTTGTGCCCTGAAGGATGTAGAGTTTACCTTGGGTGCAAATATTTAGAATGAGGGGAAATGCTTGGGGGTTTTCCCCAAAATATGTTGTTTTATTAAAAAAATGACAACTAAATTCATAGTCTTCATAGATAGGAAAAGTTGGAGCATTTGAGGTAATTGCACTTATATTAGATTTCCAAAACTACAGGTTTCAATTTTGTCTTTCTTATTAGAGTAATCACACAATTAGTTCCCTTGATTCCCTGTGTCACTCCTAAACTTGAGTTTTAAGTTAATTTAACATCAGTAATCATTCATTTGTGTGGAGATTGGCTTTTGTTTTGACATATTCAATTAAGGAGTTAAAGTAAGATTAAATGTACCTAACTTAACCTAACCAACGAAAAAAAAACTTACTATATAATCATTAAAACATGTATTATTTATATGATTATTGTTATCTCATAATTGAGTAAGGCTTCCTATTTCTTGTTATATCATAATTGCAAATGTACCTAACGTAACCTAACCAACGAAAAAAAAAAAAACTTACTATATAATCATTAAAACATGTATTATTTATATGATTATTGTTAACTCATAATTGAGTAAGGCTTCCTATTTCTTGTTATATCATAATTGCAGAAGGCTTCGTATTTCAACTTACCGTGGATGAGGATCGGTTGACTTTTAATTAAGTGTCTAGATTGCTTCTCAAGGGAATATGCTCAGCATATGCTTTGTCTAAGTGCTTATCAATGGTTGTAGTGAGTTTCTTGTTATATCATAATTGCTTAAGGCTTCCTATTTCAACTTAGAGTGGATGAGGATCGGTTGACTTTTATTATTTTTTTAATTGAGTGCCTAGATTGCTTCTCAAGGGAATATGCTCACCATATGCTTCGTCTAAGTGCTTATCAATGGTTGTAGTGGGTTATAGAGTTCGTTAGGTTGCATTGACTTTTAATAAATTAAAATAAATAAATAAATAAATAATTGTGCCATGTGGCTCCCTGCCACCAATTTACTAATTCTGATTAGATGGGGAAATTAATATATAAGCAAATTTTATTTAGCAAAATGGTCAATTTTACAATAAGATGTGTAATGCTTTTTTTTCCAAGTTAAATTAGATTCATGCCAAGTGGCTCGCCGCCCACCAATTTCCTAGGGATTTAAGATCATTCCAATTCTAATAAATTCATATTCTAAATAGATTTGGAAATTAATATATAAGCAAATTTTATTTAGCAAAATGGTCAATTTTACAATAAGATCTGTAATACCTTTTTATTCTCAAGTTAAAGTTAATAAAAATGACAATTGCCCCAATAATGTCCCACAAGATTTGTTAAGAATTTAAATAGGTAGGTTAATACACAAGATTTGTTAAGAATTTAAATAAGTAGGTTAGTACAATATCTAGAATGGTTCTCAGTCTGTAATTCCATTATTATTTAATCTTAGCAGGAGTTATAGAATTTGACAAAAATCTGCAATACCTTTAAATAACTTTTGAATCAGTGCAAGCATCTAACCATGTTTGAATTTGTGTTACCAAAACTTTTCAAAGGCCAAGTAAACAATTGAGCTGCAGATATGGAGTCACCAAAAGGCTTACTAAGTGCAGCTATTGAACTGGATGGTGACAAGAGAATGAGGTCATAATACTTTGAAAAGATTGGGCATCATAATCATTGCATCTTTGGATCACGCCTTATTGTGAAACCATTCCATCATTGCAATCGTTTAACCCACAGATTTAAAAGAACATTGTTCCCTTTTATCAAAAGGGATCTGACAAATATCTCCATTTGCAAAATATTATGATTCTAAATATTTATGGAGGGGGAGTACCAACAGTCAAAACAAAATGTACATATCCGTTTTTGTATAATCAAAACAAAATATATAAATTTGTCATTTTTTATATAGATAATTGATTGTATATTTCATATATAACAATTAAATTTGGTGGAATTGTTGGACACCTAATCCTAAATGGGTTAGTGTGGAAGCCGAATAGACCAAAGCAGTCCAAGAGACCTTGGGATGTGAAACCCAACGGTCACAACAATGTACTATAAATGTATATCAGTTGTTAATAAAAATTGTACTGCATGTTTTATCTTTCATATTTTCTGGTTGCCCATGTGTGTTTAACATGGTATCAGAGCAGGCGTACTCCTGCCCTGCATAATTATTTTGAGCAATTTGTTTTATGGCTTTTCTGTGCCAGTCAGTTCTGCATTTCATTGAATGTTTTATCAGCCATATTTTAGCTGCATTCTCTGCGCACAATTCCCTAAATAGAAAATTCTAACATACCTCACGCTCTCACGCTTCCACTGGCCTGAACGCTGCTCCTGTAGCTGCTCCACCTGCATACAAAACACTGCTCTCTACATATAAAACGCTCCTCTCTGTCTATTATTCACCTGTGATTCTTTATTATTCTCTGCTATTATTCTACGCATAATTGACCTCTCTACGCTCTCTGGTCCCTCTGCCTGACTGATTCATAAAAAAAAAAAAGGAGCGTTGTTATTGCATCTGCGCCTCCATTGCATGAATTGCATTCACCTGATTACTTTGTCCTGTCTGACTGTTCAGTTCACTAACTGATTCATAAACTGCGCCTGACATGGTATCATTGCGGATCCCCAGCATCTCCCGCTCGCTGTAGGTTTCTTTGAGCAGAACCAAGGACTTCCACCTCACTTTCACGCGGAAGTATGTCCACAGACTATTGTTGATGGTCTCATGTTGTCTCTGTCTGCGGAATGCATGCACTGTGATGTTATATCAAATACCTTCGTATAACTTGTGACTGCCATTTTTATAAGCCGTGAGCCCTTCCTCGGCTTGGTGCTCCATCTGTTGAGCGCTACATATCTTCATCCTTGGTGAAACCAACGTGAAACTCTGAGCTGGTTCGAACTGCCGAATTCTGGTGAGCTGGTGTAATCGTATCAATTTCCTTGATTGTTCGAAGAATTGTAATCGTATCTCGTGTCAGCATTGTATTGAGCTATCATTATTCTCTTAGACAAATCCAGACAGAATAAAAGTTATGAACTGGCCTTTGTAATTAATAGTTCAGATCGCAGGATACGAGAGAGCTTGAGGTCTTGACCTAAGGCATTTAACTAGTATGCTACTTAAGTTTGTATGTTGCGTTGATAATGGTCGTGGCCTGCTACGTGCTCTGCGAAGACCATGTGTTCATATGGTATCCGTTCCGTTGACTGTGTGTAGTATTCCATTGACGATGGTTTGGGGAACTCGTTCTCTGGGTTGGTGCTTGAGAGATATAGTGAGTCCTCCTTCCTTGTGCTGAGTAGTTGGTTTGACCAAAAGCAACTAAGCCAAGTGAAGTCACCGAAAAGACATTGAAATTAATTGATTTCAATTCCTAAAATTTGTTGTGTGGGCACATTCGTGGAATCTTGTGGAACAGGGTTTCCGTCGGGCTCTACGCCTATAAATCAGGCTTTGGCGTATTGGGTTCTCGGGATTCCAGCGAGTCCGAGGCTGGAGAAGCGTAAGGCATGCTGTATAAAGTTCTTACAGGACACAACCGCTAGAAGATTTGACGCGGATAAAGAAGGAGGCGCTGTTGATAAATCCTGTGGTTCTCTTACGTTACAGCTATTGATTCCCATTCTTGGACCTGCATATAACATCTCTGGTGGTGGAAGGCGTATTCGTGTTTTAGGCAAGAATTGATTCTTTTGTGCAGGAAATGGTTTTTTCAGTTGTTTTCTGTGTGTGAGAGAAGGCGCTTAAACCAGATTTTAAGCTTTGGAATAAACTTTTCAATAGACTTTGTTGAAGAATTGCATTTTATATTGTGTTGGTAACTCCTGTGTTTGGTGAATGTTGACTGCCTCTGAATACATCAAATTACTGTGTATGCATTGGTATATTACATCGAATCTCCTCAGATCTGTAAACAATGAAGTATTTCTTTGCCTAAATTCGCTTGAACATTGATATGCACATTGGGATGACGACTTGCAGGGATCAGAGCGAATTTGACACTGTGCACATGATTTTTCTTATATAGAATGATGCTTTGCTGAAGTTGTATCGTTGGTAAGTGGACTGGGGTATAAGCATCCTTAATTCTTACTGAGTGTGTTGTTGGAGCCCAGTTTGGGTCATCTAGCCTTGACGAGTAGATGCAATGAGGGAATGTTGAAGCGGATCTCTGTTCCTGAATTGAAGTTTACCAGTTGTGCAATGTTAATGACTATCCATGTATTGGAGTGATGAGCAGAGAACAATGGAGTTAAATCATTGGAATATCCAGCAGTATTGTAAGAGGGTCGAGTAGCATAAAAAAAAAACAAAACCATCTGAAGTTTACAAACGTTGGATTGAGAGGGTCTGCCCAGATATTGTTGCGTGCTTACTGTGAAGGGTTAGTGACAGAAAGTACCTTTTGGTGATAATTATTAGTAGACCATCTTGCTTGAAGCATTTGGCTGCCAATTCCATCCTTGTACACTATTTGAAGGGGTTTGAAATTCAAGTCTAGTTGCATAGACCTCTGCTAATGGTTGGGTTGTCATATACTTATTTGGATTTCTGAAGAGATATGTTGTATCCATCTCATCATGTAACCAAGTTCTCTGCTTCCCAGCTACTTCTTCATTACAGTCTGTTGGCTAAGATGTTTTTTTCTGTGTAATTTTGCGCACAATATGTTCATGGAAAAAATATGTCATATGGTATGAAATTGCATGGTATATGGAGGTATATTGAGAACCTACATACTTGAATATTTTTTGAAGACAAAGTTGTACGCCAATCAATTTTTGCAGTGATATTATTGTGAAATGGATAGAATCGACGTTGTATTAGAATTACTGAATACTCTAATACATTCTACTATGAAAAATACAATTATGATTGACAAAGCCATTGTCACAGACATTCAAACTTGTTTGAAAAATGTACAAGAAAACATTGAATTTTTGCAGCTGGAATCTCAGCTTCAGCAAGATGAGCTACAACAGAAAAGACATCATTCTGAATTGTTTTCTGCTCAAAACAATCCTCTCTTCAAGATTGAGATAGACTCCCATCAGCGACAAGAATATGAAGTTGAGGTTGATTTAGTTCCCAGAACAAGAGAAAAGTTACATGCAGATGTAGAAGTTCAGCTTGCACTTCCCAAGCCCATCATCAGACCTTGGGAACAGCTTGTCCACAACAAGCACATAACTGGTCTTGGATATGACAAGGACTTGTCCTTTCATATTCCAGACTATGCCAAGCCCATTCAGTTTCAGAGTGCTGGATTCATTCATGACAGTTCAGCTGCTCCTCATGACAGTTCAGCTTCAGTTGTTCCAGACTCTGCCCTTCTTCCACAGCAACAACAACAACAACAAAAACACATTGTGAAATGCCAACACTGTGACCGAGTTGGCCATTTGAAAGATCACTGTTTTGATCTTCATCCATGTAAGCACTGTCATAAAACCAGTCATTCTTCACACAGATGCTTCAGAAACAAACATCCTGCAAGAACAAAGATTCATCTTGGATGGATCGCTTTGTGGCAATGGGCATCAACAGCCAAGAAGATATTCCAAACACATGTCAGAACTTGTTCTAGAGTATTGAACAATCTTGCAGTTGAGTTTTCTCCATCCTCTCAACTTGTATCTGACAGGGGGGGAAATGATGGTCATCTACAAGCTTCAAAGCCACATCAAGTGAGCCTGAGCCACAACCTGCCACACCAGTTTCAGAGTTGTAGCCAGAGACAAAGATGCCAGTGAACATGCCTTCAGTTGGCAATCTGGGACACTTCCTCTAGTAGAAGATTTCAACTTCTTGCCAGTTTTGGAAGAATTCCAGGAACACAATTGAGAACACTTCCTCTAGTAGAAGACACCAACTTCTTGCCAGATTTGGAAGAGTTCCAGGAATTTCATTAAGCATTCCAGAGTTGTTGGTCATCCTTAAACCATCACAGGTTGAGACCTCCCTTTATTGGTTGAAGGTTTCCCTTTTCAAAACAATAGGAGCACTTCCTCTAGCAGAAGACTTCAGTTTCTTGCCAGTTTTGGAAGAGTTCCGGGAACTGCACTAAGCATTCCAGTGTTGGTGGTCATCCTTAAACCACCGCCCTTTATACCAACATTTCATAGAGCACATTCATCCTAGTGCTGCCATGCATTTTTTGCACATTTTGTATTACAGCTCTCTTCTTGGACTCATACATAACCCTTCGGATTAAGGGGGGGAATGTTGGACACCTAATCCTAAATGGGTTAGTGTGGAAGCCGAATAGACCAAAGCAGTCCAAGGGACCTTGGGATGTGAAACCCGGCAGTCACAACAATGTACTATAAATGTATATCAGTTGTTAATAAAAATTGTACTGCATGTTTTATCTTTCATATTTTCTGGTTGCCCATGTGTGTTTAACAGGAATAGGTCTAAAATTGTTTTAGTTTGGTAGTTTCTTTTTCTCAGATGTAAAGAAATAAGTTGATTGTCCAAAATCTTCTGGGATATAAGAAATAGATTAAAATTCAAAATCCAAACACAACCAGTAAAAATGAAAAATGAAAAACTACCATTTACAAATCTCTAACAAATAATTAAATATTAAAATTTGCAATTAACATAAATTCAATAGTTTTAATTATAAAAAAATTAAAACATCATAAAAATACTTTGAAAATCCAATAAAGACTATAAACACTGAAACACAATCCAACCAACCTATTATCTAGAAATTTATGAAAGAAGCTTGAAAATTATTACTATCAGATTGATGAGAAGTGTTTGTTTCCATCACCATCCCATAAAAACTAAATATGTGCAGCTTTCAATAAAGTATATAAGTGACGGTTTGTACTCAATCTAAAAAATTAGGCAGAAAACATAATTGATTTCAGGAGATTACCTCTAATTTCTAATCAATAACATATAGATATAATCATAATGATATCAAGATTTATGACTAAGATACTCGGAAATGTTTAAAAAATCTGTAAATGTCTTTCATTTCCATGATGTAGTACGTGTTCAAATAAACACCATACCATATGAATAGAAAGCCTGGGTACCTGCTAGCCCTTCCATCTGGCCTTATTGTTTCTGTTATATGGCTATACTTGCATGTAACAGTCAGAGACATTTCAATCAGGACCTTATCAGAATTTGGAATGCTGATAAACTTCTCTGCCTTTTCTTTGGGATCCCACTTGCAGAATGTTGTCTGTCACCCCCTCCCCCATAATTTCTGAGTACAGAGACTCCGAAGATCTCCACATGATTATTTCTGCTTACTCCACTTCAACAAACTGTAGACCAATAGAAAAAGAGAAATCAATGGTGCAATCTAAGAACAGCGGTGGGAAGATGAGTTGGGCTGGTGCAAAAAGTCCATCATTGCAAGAGGATGATCAAGGTCCATTCTCAACAAAGAAGAGCTGAAGAGTTGCCATGATGAAAAAATACATGTATGAACTGAAAGGGCTAGGAGGAGTAAAATGAATCGTATGCTCAATACCCTAAAGTCTCTGTTACCTGAGGGTCTCAATTCAAAGCTAGTAGTTGATGATTGTTGTCTGGAATAACAGTTCAAGACACTAATATAGGCCATGAGCTAAGCAAATGAGTTTAAAATAGATTTTCATGACTGTACAAACGTGCTAGATTCAGATTGCAAAATTGATAGATTCTTATCAAAGCTGATGTTCTAGATGTTCTAGACACTGAATTGCTGAAGTATTTCTTTCTCAAGTGAACAAAGGAAGAATTGTTGATAAGCCCATTGATTATATCAAGACCCTCCAAATTGCCTTGAAAGATTTGCAAGCCCAACAATCAGAATGTCTGAAAAATCTCTTGGTATTCACATCCTTTCTTCAGTTCCAATAACATCATCACATCCAGGTCTATAGATTCTTGGATCCAAACTTTTGGGTGGGCAGGCTTTCATCATAATATGGGCCCCTGAGAAGACTGGTTTTCTGCCCAAATTATTTTCTATCATAGATGCCAATCAACTGGAGATTGTAAGTTGCACCATAAACGTTGTTGGATCCAACATGGTGTATACCCTTTATGCTAAGGTAAGTAACAGTTCTGAACTTAACCGTGGAAATACTTTACTGTCCTTTTACCAGCTACGATATTTGATACATTCTAGGAGCTATGTATACTGATAGTGTTATTTTCCAGAAATTCCTAATTGGATTTTCTCTGTTATATATAGAACTACATCCTGAAGTGTGCTTTCTTTGATTTTTTTTAGTCAAAAAACAATAACCAGCAAGTCACAGCCAAGGACTTGAGCTGTACCATAGATGAACTTAATACCACCATAGCTGGTCCTGAAGAACATACCTTACAAAAGGCTAGCAATAGATAATCTCTGTGGATATCCCAACCAGTGGATTTCTGCTCTAAGAACGATGATTTGATTTTTTTTCTTTCATTTGTGCAATTTCTCTGCAAAATATATCCATTCCCAGTCCGGGATGCAAACCTCAAACTACTTCTGACATTCTTTGCAGTTTTACAACACTTTGTGGCTGGGATGCATACCGATAAACTATAACCATTCCAAGGATGTGATGCATACTTCAAACTTCTGACATTGGTTTTCTTGAAAATCCAATGCAATTTTATAATATTCTGTGGTAAGTAAATAGCGAGTTCGGAACTTCAAGCCCCTGTAAGAGCATGGATGCCTATTAGTCTAATAAGCAGAGTGCACATACAATCACCATGGTCTAGATATTTAGCACTATCAAGGTTCAAGATTAACTGAAGAAGGTGAGCTTCATAAAACTTCTGCTTGAAAATTTGGAGTCAAAAATGAAAAGTTCTGCCAATGGGGTTGTGGTTGAAAAATTGAAGATGACAGAATGTCAAACACCCACAAACTTTCAGTTTCCCTTAAGACATGAGTAAGGGATTAGGGCCATGTTAAAATCCTAGATAATTTTGATGATAGTATATCCCGGTCATGATAACTAAACCACAAAAAACAACTCATGCTCTGCATTTCACCCTTTGAGGGCCACTTTGCTTGTGATGCTGGACGTATTCAGGTCAATTGCAATACTTTTCTTTAAGTTAAAGAATCCGTCCTTGGATAAAATAAAATAAAATAACCCTAAAGAATTCCTTGCAAAGTCTGAATCATTACATTCAAGGAAACAAGGCCCAATTATACCCTTAGCGTTATACTCACATTTTAAGATATTTGGTATAGACCATTGGCTGATTTTGTTTATAATTAGTGTGTAGACTGGAAATGTAATAGGGAATTCTGTATAGAGCTCTCGTTGTTATACAAATGTATGGGACAAGGAGTTACATAAATCCAAAAATAGAAAGTGAGTATGTGAATTTTTTTATTGTATTGATAATAACTAGTATACTAAATGAATCATTATATTCAACGAAATAAGGCCCTGTTATACGCTGTACTCACATTTATAGAGAGTTGGTATTAATAATTAGACCTGTTACCCACAAATGTGTAGAATAACTTTGGAAAAAGATGAGGGATGTACAGAGCAAAGTTGTTCAACTTTGGTAGAAAATGGGAAGACAAACTGTGAGAGTTAGAAGCTACAAGCATTGCACCTCGTATCATGGTAGTTCAATGAGGGCATGGGTCGAGGTAAAAGTGTGTATTTTAGTTTACACATAATGACCTCAGTCTATTGTCAATATTTTCAATAGCTCAATTCTGGTAACACAAATTCAAACCTGGCATATTCAAATGTGAATTAAAGGTATTGAACATTTTGTCATATTTGGAAAACTCTCTGCTAGGTTAAATAATAATTGAAATAGACACAGTTTTATTTTTAGAAATTGAAATAACGTAAAAAGTCAGTTTTGATGTTTAGAGAGGTGAATTCTATATTATAGTTCAATATAAAGGTAACGTGTGATTCTATCTATGTATATATATATTTTTTAAAATGGAATTGGGAAATGACAGATCTCAAAATTTTTTCATAAACCAGAGTAGTATGAATTCAGTGAGCATTGAAAGTAAACTGCTCCCCACATTCGAAAGAACGTGTAAGGCTATTCAAAGTAAGGAACGCTGGATGGTGATGTAGAAAGAAGAGCAAAAGAAGTTTCTATGGCCTGGATCAGTAGGCTGTCCAGCGACAAGTCTGGCAACACTAACTGGTCTGTCTTGTAGGCTTTGGTGTTCCCCTCAAAACCCTTGTCTCTTCAGAGAGCTTGATCGGTTCCAAAGAATGATAGGTCTCTGTTGCAAAAGAATGGGACAGTCAATGTTTTTCTTATTAAAAACAGAGGTTCCAAAGTAATTGTAACTGCTTTTATTTTAATGAAAGTGTATGTTTTTTTCTTTCTGGAAAATTAAAAAAAATAAAAATAAAAATAAAAATAAAATAAATAAAATAAAATAAAATAAAAAAATAAAAATAAAATAAAATATTTATAGAAAAAAAAATTGATGCACTCTAGCTCTTCTGGACCTCAGGGATAGATCTAGAACTATTTTCCTGAGCTCAAAAACATACAAATTCTCGCTAGTGCATAATCATATGTCTCACCAAGTCTACGCCCTTAAACTGACTCCTTAAAACCAAGTCGAATTGTCTCATTGAACTCAAGTCTCACTATCTTGAACTCAAGTGAAGTGTCTCTTGAACTCGAGTCAAACTGCCTTACTGAAATGAAGTCAAACTTACAGAATTTGTATTTATGTTACAGCAATTTTGATGGAAGGTTAAGATTTTGATTTTCTGGGGTTAGGACTTGTATTTATGTGCACATACAATCACCATGGTCTAGATATTTAGCACTATCAAGGTTCAAGATTAACTGAAGAAGGTGAGCTTCATAAAACTTCTGCTTGAAAATTTGGAGTCAAAAATGAAAAGTTCTGCCAATGGGGTTGTGGTTGAAAAATTGAAGATGACAGAATGTCAGACACCCACAAACTTTCAGTTTCCCTTAAGACATGAGTAAGGGATTGGGGCCATGTTAAAATCCTAGATATTTTGATGATAGTATATCTCGGTCATGATAACTAAGCCACACAAAACAACTCATGCTCTGTATTTCGCCCTTTGAGGGCCACTTTGCTTGTGATGCTGGACCTATTCAGGTCAATTGCAATACTTTTCTTTAAGTTAAAGAATCTGTCCTTGGATAAAATAAAATAAAATAACCCTAAAGAATTCCTTGCAAAGTTTGAATCATTACATTCAAGGAAACAAGGCCCAATTATACCCTTAGTGTTATACTCACATTTTAAGATATTTGGTATAGACCATTGGATGATTTTGTTTATAATTAGTGTGTAGACTGGAAATAAGAGGAAACAACTACCCAGCTGGTAGGTAATTCTAAAAGTATGCACTACAAAATTCTTGGGCATTGAACATTCATACACATTCACATTCTAACATACAAAACTTATGACCATAACTTTCAAAACTGGTTACAAGGGCAATACCAAGAAATAAGAGGAAACAGGTAATAATGGTTTGACAATAAGGTGTGATCCAAAGATTCAATGATTATGATGCCCAATATTTTCAAAGTATTGTGACCTCAGTCTATTGTCAATATTTTCAATAGCTCAGTTCTGGTAACACAAATTCAAACATGGCATATTCAAATGTGAATTAAAGGTATTGAACATTTTGTCATATTTGGCAAACTCTCTGCTAGGTTAAATAATAATTGAAATAGACAGTTTTATTTTTAGAAATTGAAATAATGTAAGAAGTCAGTTTTGATGTTTACAGAGGTGCAATCAATATTATAGTTCAATATAAAGGTGATGTGTGATTCTATATATGTGTATATATATTTTTTTAAACATGGAATTGGGAAATGATAGATCTCGGAAATTTTTCATAAACCAGAGTAGTATGAATTCAGTGAGCATTGAAAGTAAACTGCTCCCCACATTCGAAAGAACGTGTAAAGCTATTCAAAGTAAGGAAAGGTGGATGGTGATGTAGAAAGAAGAGCAGAAGAAGTTGCTATGGCCTGGATCAGCAGGCTACCCGGTGACAAGTCTGGCAACACTAACTGGTCTGTCTTGTAGACTTTGGTGTTCCCCTCAAAACCCTTGTCTCTTCAGAGAGCATGATCGATTCCAAAGAATGATAGGTCTCTGTTGCAAAAGAATGGGACAGTCAATGTTTCTTTTATTAAAAACAGAGGTTCCAAAGTAATTGTAATTGCTTTTCTTTTAATGAAAGTGTATGTTTTTTTCTTTCTGGAAAATTTTAAAAAAATCTTTATAGAAAAAAAAGTGATGCACTCTAGCTCTCCTAGACCTCAGGCACAGACCTAGAACTATTTTCCTGAGCTCAAAAACATTCAAATTCTCACTAGTGCATAATCATATGTCTCACCAAGTCTGCGCCCTTAAACTGACTCCTTAAAACCAAGTCGAATTGTCTCATTGAACTCAAGTCTCACTATCTTGAACTCAAGTGAACTGTCTCTTGAACTCGAGTCAAACTGCCTTACTGAAATGAAGTCAAACTTACAAAATTTGTATTTATGTTACAACAGTTTTGATGGAATGTTAAGATTTTGATTTTCTGGGGTTAGGACTTGAATTTATGTGCACATACAATCACCATGGTCTAGATATTTAGCACTATCAAGGTTCAAGATTAACTGAAGAAGGTGAGCTTCATAAAACTTATGCTTGAAAATTTGGAGTCAAAAATGAAAAGTTCTGCCAATGGGGTTGTGGTTGAAAAAATGAAGATGACAGAATGTCAGACACCCACAAACTTTCAGTTTCCCTTAAGACATGAGTAAGGGATTGGGGCCATGTTAAAATCCTAGATATTTTGATGATAGTATATCCCAGTCATGATAACTAAGCCACACAAAACAACTCATGCTCTGCATTTCGCCCTTTGAGGGCCACTTTGCTTGTGATGCTGGACCTATTCAGGTCAATTGCAATACTTTTCTTCAAGTTAAAGAATCCGCCCTTGGATAAATAAAATAAAATAACCCTAAAGAATTCCTTGCAAAGTCTGAATCATTACATTCAAGGAAACAAGGCCCAATTATACCCTTAGTGTTATACTCGCATTTTAAGATATTTGGTATAGACCATTGGATGATTTTGTTTATAATTAGTGTGTAGACTGGAAATAAGAGGAAACAGCTACCCAGCTGGTAGGCAATTCTAAAAGTATGCACTGCAAAATTCTTGGGCATTGAACATTCATACACATTCACATTCTAACATACAAAACGTATGACCATGACGTTCAAAACTGGTTACAAGGGCAACACCAGGGAATAAGAGGAAACAGGTAATAATGGTTTGACAATAAGGTGTGATCCAAAGATTCAATGATTATGATGCCCAATATTTTCAAAGTATTGTGACCTCAGTCTATTGTCAATATTTTCAATAGCTCAGTTCTGGTAACACAAATTCAAACATGGCATATTCAAATGTGAATTAAAGGTATTGAACATTTTGTCATATTTGGCAAACTCTCTGCTAGGTCAAACTGCCTTACTAAAATGAAGTCAAACTTACAGAATTTGTATTTATGTTACAACAGTTTTGATGGAAGGTTAAGATTTTTATTTTCTAGGGTTAGGACTTGTATTTATGTGCACATACAATCATCATGGTTTAGATATTTAGCACTATCAAGGTTCAAGATTAACTGAAGAAGGTGAGCTTCATAAAACTTCTGCTTGAAAATTTGGAGTCAAAAATGAAAAGTTCTGCCAATGGGGTTGTGGTTGAAAAATTGAAGATGACAAAATGTTAGACACCCACAAACTTTCAGTTTACCTTAAGACATGAGTAAGGGATTGGGGCCATGTTAAAATCCTAGATAATTTTGATGATAGTATATCCCAGTCATGATAACTAAGCCACAGAAAACAACTCATGCTCTGCATTTCGCCCTTTGGGGGCCACTTTTCTTGCGATGCTGGACCTATTCAGGTCAATTTCAATACTTTTATTTAAGTTAAAGAATCCATCCTTGGATAAAATAAAATAATATAACCCTAAAGAATTCCTTGCAAAGTCTGAATCACTACATTCAAGGAAATAAGGCCCAATTATACCCTCAGTGTTATACTCACATTTTAAGATATTTGGTATAGACCATTGGCTGATTCTTTTTATAATTAGTGTGTAGACTGGAAATGTAATAGGGAATTCTATATAGAGCTCTCATTGTTGTACAAATGTATGGGACAAGGACTTACATAAATCCAAAAATAGAAAGTATGTGAATTTTTTATTGTATTGATAATAACTAGTATACTAAAGGAATCATTATATTCAACGAAATAAGGCCCTGTTATACATTGTACTCACATTTATAGAGAGTTGGTATTAATAATTAGACTTGTTACCCACCAATGTGTAGAATAACTTTGGAAAAGGATGAGGGATGTATAGAGCAAAGTTGTTCAACTTGGTAGAAAATGGGAAGACAAACTGTCAAAGTTAGAAGCTACAAGCATTGCACCTCATATCATGGTAGTTCAATGAGAGCATGGGTCGAGGTAAAAGTGTGTATTTTAGTTTACACATAATCCTCATTCACTGCCGAAGCTGTAAAACATTGACATCTCACTTCTCTTTGTGCAGAAATTCTAAGCTACCCAGCTGGTAGGTAATTCTAAAAGTATGCACTACAAAATTCTTGTGCATTGAACATTCAAACACATTTCACATTCTAACATACAAAACGTATGACCATAACTTTCAAAACTGGTTACAAGGGCAATACCAGGAAATATTAAGAAGAAACAGGTAATAACAGAGAAAACAGGATAACAAAACAACCCAAACAAATGCATACCATCAGAGATCCAGCACTAATATAGAATCTGTAGTTGATTGAAAACTTGCTCCTCAGATGTCTCTTCATTTCTACATTCTGCATTCAGTAATTGGAACGATTAATCTAAAGCATACATAGTTTCCATCATCACCGGAGCATTGAATCATGACACATCTTCCAAAAATACAATAATACCCCAAGAAGCTTATTCCATCTATCACTGATAATTTGAAGCGACCTAGTTGTGATATCCCCATCCTCAAAACCCTAACCCTAACCCTAATGGTTTAATTTTTAAAGGGTAGAAAAAAGAAAACCAGACGTCACAAGAGTCAAAAACTAGCTAAATAAATTAATAAAACAAGCACAACGAAGTAAATACAGAATAATTTTTTATTCATTAACTGTACCCGCACATGGACTTCACGAGGAAGCTGTGGATCATTGGGTGGCAGCATTGGATCATTTTCTTTAGATAGAAGCCAACCAGTTCCTCTTCCGAGTTGGATGAAATCTGAAGCCCGGAAGATCCATCCTAATTATTCATTTGACGGTCTACAGAAGATCTGGATAAAATGATTATCAAAGTAAACTAATGACCTTGACTGTGGAGGATCTGAATCTGGCATCCTCATTCATAATCCAGTCCGTCCTCTATCTGTAAGGGGATTTTCCTTCATAAAACGCGAGAAATTTCTTCTGATCGATGCATTGAAGCTGCTCGTTGCGAATTGCCCTGTCTGAACCAGTGGCCACCTTGGATCTTTTTCTTTAGATAGAAGCCAACCAGTTTCTCTTCCGATGGAGGAAATCTGAAGCCCAGAAGATCCATTAAAAACTCTGCCTGCAAAACCCTCACTGGAGATAAAAGCTCATCAAGCTCCAAGCTCCTAGAGTCGGATGCCCAGAGACGCGGCCTGCTCAGCGAGATTTGAAGCAGCAAGAAAAATTGTGCGGAAAGAATATAAGAAACTAACCTAAACTACATCCAACGGTCTGGAACGTTTCAATCGTCTAACATCTGATCGCATGGCTCAAACAAGTACACGGTGGCAATTGGGGGAGTTGATTTCAGAGGGGAACGCCTTACGGCGTAACTAGTCAATCAACAGTTCAACTTTCCTCAAATAGAACTTGCCAGTAATAGCCTAATCGAAGTGCTTATCAGGAGGAATGAAGGCACAATTTGATCATTGTCTTATGAGCACGAGTTGGTGAGACAAGGCAGTATAGAACACAGGTTGTTGCTTGTGTGTTGAGGCTTGTGTGTTTGATAGAGAGCAGATTTCCTTGGAGAGTGCGCACAGAAATAGGGAGAATCCCTATTTAATAGGAGGCCTATTGCACTAGGATTTAGAAGCTCCGCAAGGAAATAGGGCTCAAGAGTGCGCAAAGAAACAAGCAATCAAATCCCCCTAGAATGCACTTAACTTTCCATATGCCCAAAAGCAGAAGCAATAGTTAGCTGGAATCCAATCCAAGAAAGTGTCCCATATTATCATCCTACGCTTCATATTGTTAACAAGGAAATGGGTTGGGCATGTTTTAAAAATATGTACAATCAAAAAATCTAAAGATAGCAACCAGCAATCTGAACAGGCAATTGCTTTTGTGTCCCAAAAAAGGGCAAAAGATATCAGTTTACCAAGTGACATGATATGGTAAATTTTCACAATGGGAAGCTGACTTAAATGTTCAAAATCATACAGCAACTCTTACATGAATGTAGATCCAGAAATATCTCTGCAAGCATTCTGTCGACTTAAAACTACAGAAATAAAATTACCAGAAGAGCATAAAAATATGTCCATTTTCATGAAATGCATAGGAAGACAAATAATAGCATAGAATCCATCATTCAGAGCGGCAGAAGTGAAAGAAACGATTAACTCACTCGTGCAGTTCCTTTCCTGTGCATACGGTAGCTTCGACCATCTTTATTCTCTCCATACCAGTAGAAGGTCTGAGTCTCTTCAACATAAATTATTCCTCCGCCATGTGCCTGTATGGACCTGCTGTCTGTGTCACACCATTCTCTGCCAGGATAAAAGTAGTACTTTCTGCTATCTTCAGTCTTCAAAGGGTTCACTGCAAGATTTTTCTCTGGAAAGTAAAGGGATCTTCTTTGAGATGTGACATCAAGAAAATCATCTACTGGGGTATGTCTCCTTCCCCTGTGTTTTCCTGCTGGGGAGATAAATTTTTTGCCTCTTTGTTTGACTTCAAAACCCCTATCCTCTATATCTTCATGTTCTCTGTACATGGAAAGGCGATACTGTTGCACCTGAGAATCTACTTTGTTAGAATTTGATGGAGTTAAGGTGTTGTAGGCATGAATCAATAGTATCCATGCGGCCAAACTCCAGATTATAGCAGACAAGGAACACCTGCTTCCTGCATTACAACTTAAAGCAGTTGATTTCCCATGTTTGTGTACCATCTTTCTTGTTGCTTTCATTCGCCCAGATAATACTGCAGAAAATACGTTGCAAAATCTACAATTTAAACCATGTTTAATTGTTAATCAGATTTATATTTTTTATAATATACACCAATTGCTAGACAATTCTAATTACGAAAAGATTTTTCTTGTTGATGGTAATGCACGCACATTACAGACATCAAAAGAACGCCAAGGAAAACAACATCAGAACAAAGAATCTGAAATAGCATTTCGTCTATACCTTGAGAACTCTATGAAAACAAATATCATAACTCAATCCCCAAATAAATGGACTTCGGCAAATTATGAACAGGTGGCAGTTGCCAGTTGAAGATCAGAAATTCCATAAGTATGCCCACACACAATAATAAATATAGACCAAATACAGAAAATTAATGCGCAGAAGCAAAAACAACAGACTTCAAAATGTCAATACTGTCAATGAATCCACGAATATAAACCAAACAAGGTACTACAAAGGACGTTTCAGCTAACAACTTTATAGATCCTACAGGCAAAAGATCTGATAAAGAGAACAAAAGGATAGCTCATAGCAGGAACTTCAAAAGGGCAAAACTTTGGCCACAGATCAATAAGTACAACAAATATAACTATTTCTGCAGTTGAAGATAAAAATAGACTTTAGGTCTAAAAATTAGCTGGTCATATGCATCATCGGTTCAGTTTGCCCCAATATTGACCCCAAAGGTGGAAAATACAACAAAGTGAATAGAATAAGGAACATAAGCTTCAAAATGTAATCTGTCCATTGAAATATTCATGAAAAGTTGCAGTTACCTTATCACTGAATAAAGTGGGTTCAATCTAAAGCTTTGCTTGCACCATTTTATACAAATTCAATTCCCAATGGTTCATGAAATGCAAATACCATAAATCCCCGAATTGAGTAAGAACAAAAGGGCTCTGGAGTCTGAACCACCTTCTCAGGTTAGATAACAACTACAACTCTGATTTATGTGACCAGCATAAACAAAAATTCCTGAAAAACTTGCAATAATCAGAATATTTGACAGTCTACAGAAGATCTACAACTCTGATTTATGTGACCATAAACAAAAATTCCTGAAAAACTTGCAATAATCAGAATATTTGACAGTCTACAGAAGATCTGGGTAAAATGATTATCAAAGTAAACTAATGACCTTGACTGTGGAGGATCTGAATCTAGCATCCTCGTTCATAATCCAGTCTGTCCTCTGTCTGTAAGGGGATTTTCCTTCATAGAACGCGAGAAATTTCTTCTGATCTATGCATTGACGCTGCTCGTTGCGAATTGCCTTGTCTGAACTAGTGGCTGCCTTGGATCTTTTTCTTTAGATAGAATCAAGCAGTTTCTCTTCCGATGGAGGAAATCTGAAGCCCGGAAGATCCATTAAAAACTCTGCCTGCAAAACCCTCACTGGAGATAAAAGCTCATCAAGCTCCAAGCTCCTAAAGTCGGATGCCCAGAGACGCTGCGTGCGCAGCGAGATTTGGAGCAGCAAGAAAAATTGTGCGAAAAAAATATAAGAAACTAACCTAAACTACTGGAACGTTTCAATCGTTTAACATCTGATCGCATGGCTCAAACAAGTACACCGTGACAATTGGGGAGTTGATTTCAGAAGGAACGCTACAAGCTCCAAGCTCCTAAAATCGGATGCCCAGAGACGCTGCGTGCGCAGCGAGATTTGGAGCAGCAAGAAAAACTGTGCGGAAAAAATATAAGAAACTAACCTAAACTACATCCAACGGTCTGGAACGTTTCAATCGTATAACATCTGATTGCATGGCTCAAACAAATACACGGTGACAATTGGGGAGTTGATTTCAGAAGGAACGCCTTACGGCGTAATTAATTCCTATGAAACTGAAAACATTCCATTCCTTTGAGAGCAGTAGAAGATGCAGATCTGTAACGTTCCCATTCCCATTCTTTTCCTCTTTTCTTTTTTCATTCTCTTTCTCAGTCCACCCACCCTTCAATTGTCAGACCACCGGCATGCTCATCACGGCAATGCTTCCGATGAAGAGGCTCTCCTTGCATTTCTCTCTGCAATCACCTACGATCCATGGCAATCGTTAGCCGCTACGTGGAAACGCAATGTTTCCTTCTGCGAGTGGAGAGGTGTCATATGCAGTCGCCACAGACAGAGAGTGGTTTCACTCAATGTTTCATCCATGGAATTGCAAGGTACAATCTCTCCTCTTCTCGGCAATCTCTCCTTTCTTAGAATACTTGACCTTGGCAATAACACTTTTCATGGCCACATTCCCTATCAATTCGGAAATTTGTTTCGCTTAAAGAAGCTTTACCTTTATCTGAATCAACTCCAAGGTTCTATTCCGCCCACTCTTTGTCGTTGCCATAGTTTACAAGTCATCTCTATTGGGGGTAACAATCTTATTGGAAACCTTCCCTCGGAACTAATATGCGTTCTCCCCAAGTTACGATACTTAAACTTACGAGAAAACAATCTGACGGGTAAACAATCTGACGGGTAGAATCCCCACCTGCTCGGGAAACATATCAACAGCCTTCACGGAAGTGTACTCTCCCGGGAGCGTACCTTCCGAATTGGTTATAGTTCTGTATGGGAACCACCTCTCAGGACAAATCCCTTCTTCCTTTTCTAACTTCACCAATCTTGGAATATTGGATATCGGTACTAACCAGTTGACTGGTCACATTCCCGTGGAGTTGTGTCGCAAGAGCATGCGGTTGAAGGGACTCTATCTGGCACTTAATCAGTTGAGTGGCAGCATTCCTGCATCCCTCTTCAATTGTACCAACCTTCAATTGCTCGACTTAAGTGTGAATCAGCTCGGCGGAATGGTGCCCATGGAGTTGGGTAAGTTGACGCAGCTCCAAATACTCCTCTTAGGTGGCAACCAACTGGTTAGCAGCAGCACCACAGACTTGCCCATTCTCACTGCGCTTACTAACTGTTCTGCCCTACAGGGCCTAGATTTAGGCAATAATTATCTCACTGGACGTTTGCCCTTTTCAATAGGCTACCTCTCTAGAGAAATGCACATCCTAGCCTTGGAAAATAACGGATTAGTGGCGGAAATACCTCCACAGATTGGTAACCTAACTAATTTAACATATCTATCTTTAGAGGGTAATTCTTTCACTGGGGCAATCCCAGATACAATAAAAAATCTTCAAAACTTGGAAAGGTTATTTATGGGAAGCAACCATTTACAAAGAAACATTCCAATAGAAATTGGGCAACTTAAAAATTTAGGGCTTTTGGGTCTCAACAACAATAATCTCTTAGGAAGGATTCCTGATTCTATTGCTAACCTTCAGCAACTAAGGTATTTATATCTTAATATGAATAGGTTATCAGGTAAAATACCAGAAAATCTAGGGAAATGTGTGAACTTATTAATGCTAGACCTTTCATACAATAGGCTTAGTGGGGAGATACCTCCAACAGTTGCAAGTCTTGCAAATTTAGCTTTCTATTTCAACCTTTCAAACAATTTATTAGAGGGTCACTTGCCTTTGGAACTAAGCAAGATGACTATGCTTCAAGCTATAGATATTTCTGCAAATCAGCTAACTGGTTATATTCCAAGTGGGCTTGGAAGTTGCAAAGAATTACAATACCTAAATCTTTCTTGCAATGCACTTGAAGGTCTAATCCCAAGTCTTCAAGACATAGATTTATCCTCCAACAATTTGTCAGGTGGAATACCCGCATCATTGGCAAATCTCAAAATGCTCAGCCAATTGAATTTCTCTTTCAACAACTTGTCAGGAGAGGTCCCAAAAGGTGGAGTTTTCAAAAATCTTAATGCCACATCATTTATGGGAAATCCGGGTCTCTGTGGACCTTGGGTAAATTTGTCATTGTGCTCTACTCACAAGCATAAAAGTGTTTCTCATATGAGAAAAGTTGTCATACCTATTGTTGCAGTTGTAGTTACTATTGTATTGTGTTTAGTTATAGGAATCTTGTGTAGACTAAATCACAAGAAGAATATTCCTATTAATGTTGGGGCATCCTTAAATGTGGGGCATCGAAGAATTTCCTATGGAGAGCTCATCACTGCAACAGATGGATTTAGCGATGCCAACTTGTTAGGAGTGGGTACTTTTGGGAAAGTGTACAAAGGGGTTTTGAATGATGGGACACTGGTTGCCATCAAGCTTCTCAATTTGGAAAATGAAGGGGCTCACAAAAGTTTCAAAAAGGAGTGCAAAGTTTTGAGTAGAGTCATAACCTCATATTCAGACCTCCAAATGAAAGCTTTGATATTTCCATTTATGCCAAATGGAAGCTTAGAAAAGTGGTTATATCCTAATGGTGAAGTAGAAAGTGGTTTGACATTGATTCAAAGGTTGAATATAGCAATAGACATTGCCCAAGGCATGGTGTATCTCCATCACCATTGTTTCATGCAAGTGATCCATTGTGATTTGAAACCAAACAATGTGCTTCTTGGTGAAGATATGACAGCATATGTAATAGACTTTGGGATTGCAACCATATATTTTGCAAATAATGAGGATTCAACTTTCACTTCTACACTTGCACTTAAGGGATCAGTGGGCTACATTCCTCCAGGTATTATTTGAACTAGATGGCATTTTAGACAATATTATGAGTTTCATATTTTTATTAAATATTTTGAACTATAAACCTTATGACGAGAATGTTTGAATGCAGAATATGGATTGGGTGGACATATCACAACAAAAGGTGATGTTTATAGCTTTGGAATATTGTTATTGGAGATGCTCACTGGAAAGAAGCCTATTGACAACATGTTTGTGCAAGGAATGAACTTACAGAAATGGGTGGGTAACCATTTTCCAAATCAACTAGGGGAAGTGGTGGACAAGAGTTTATTGAGAGGGGCTAGTACAAGCACTCAAGCAGATAAAGATCTTAGCTGCCTCAATCAATCCTTAAGCATGGGTTTGCTTTGCACAAGAGATTCTCCTGAAGGACGACCTACTATGATGGACATTGTGGGCACACTCCAATCCATTAGAGACAATTTTCAAGGCATTGGTGGCATTCCAAAACTGCAATCAGATTTCACATGTTTGTTGGGTGATGCAAGTACAACTCACAACAACAACGCTAGTGGAGGCCAAAGCTCTTCTACATTCTAGAGTGTTGTAAGAGAGCAGTGACTGTGTCACTAGACTATATAATAATTTGAGTCCATTGTCATTAGCTGCATGTAGTGTGAGTTTTATTTTCCTCTTTATTGTTGCAAAACTAGTCTTATTCCCCTCTCCTTTTCTATGCATGTCTATTGTTGAGCACATGTAAGTGTAAATATAAAGTTATATATGCTATGAAGGACAAACTCTCAAGTTTTTCTTATATCATTATGGAAAATGTCAATTCTGTTCTGAATACTTTAGTCTCACCCAACTGAAAATAGCAGGCATACCCATTGAATGTATCGACATCTCCTTTTCCGACAAAAAAAAAATTCTTGTAAGCTTTAAAATCTTTCATAAAGATTGTAAAAGGGAGAAAATCTTTGTTTTTAATATCCTCTTAAATTTTGATCCCAAGAAACGATAAAGTTGAAAACAACATCTGCATCTATTTTATTTTTTTAGAAAGTGCTTCCCTTAAATTCAAGAGAAGCATTACAATTTAAAAAAAAAATAGGCCTTGAGGAGATAATCACTGAACATAAACATTTTCATTGGGCTAAGTTTGCACAACAGGTTGTACTCCTCCATAAAAATCACCCAGGCTTGCACTTGACCCTAACTGCTTATTCATGACTCCATGGAAATTAAATCCTGGTGTGTGGCCTGACATTGACATGCCAGTGTCTTCACCACTGAAGCATTATATCTCCACTAGAATATCTGCATCTAATTACTGAATAAAGTTGTAAGGCATGCTTAGTATCATGTAGGCATTCAAATATTTGCATGTCTCTTTATCTATTACCTGGTTCATCCAGGATTTTCGTTACCCCGCAAGGATGCCAGTTTGATCAAAAGTTAAACCAAGACTTACTTTTTATCAGTGATCTAAGCACCCCAAATATATAGCCTTGTTCTGAAATTTCGTAATAGCTGAAATGAAGTATTGAACTTTGAATTTCGTGCGGCTTTTATCTTAGTTTTAAAATTCAGTCTATGATGTGATTCAGCTTTGTTTCAAAAGCTTTCATTATTATTTAAAGACATGTAACCTTTTGGTATTATTAAAAATAAAAACATTAGGATTTTTTTCTTATAGTTTTCAGGTCACTGTATTTCCTGTAGCTTTCATACTTTGAGGAAACTTACTAACTTCCTAAAAAGGAGTAGACATGATAATTGTGTAACTTTATCTGCCAAACCTGTCGATAGTGGGAGCATATCATTTATTTTTTGCAACTGGAATATTCGTCTGATTTATGTTTGCATTATACATCTCGTACACTTCGGTGAATTGGATCGTATATTTAGTCTTTACTATTTTTCGGTTTTACATTGTAGAAGACTGATGCGTTTGCTGTCATGAGATTTCTGTCAGGTAATACACAGCACCTCCTTGAATGAAAAAAAACAAATATTCTAAATACCGTCAAATCAATGCCTAAGATGTCGATTCTTTCCCACAAAAGACCAACCATCTTATTTATAACCATACAAACTATCACTTTAAACAGCAGCACTGTTGGAGATCAGATGCACAGCTAGTTTAAATCAAAATACACAGCAGAGAATTCAAGCACATATGACACAGCTATTTAACGTGGTTCACCCAACCAATCTGGGCTACGTCCACACAACATAGGCATCAGGAATTTATTAATCAAAACAGGAGATTACATCATGAAATCCTCACAAAACTCTCACCCTCTTAGCAAACCATCCGAATGGTTGCCTGTTATATAGCATAGAGAATCTAACAGCCTCATTAACTCACTCACATCAAATATAGGAGGCATTAACTCCCTCCCAACAACCTGGAGCTAATCTAGGAACTGAATTTCTATTGTTGTCATCAGCTGAGATTTTTCCTATTTTGCTCCAAAACAGAAAATCTCAACAATCTCCACCTTGACAACAATTAGCCTGATGCCCTGTTATTATTATTTTATCTTTTCTGCAAGCCAAGAGAAGCCAAACACCAGCGTAGCTTCTCCAACAAAACTGGTTTCGTGAACATGTCTGCACAGTTCTCCTTTGTATGCACCTTTTCAAGAGAGACTCCCCTTTCAGTGATAACCTGTCTTACAAAATGGTACTTAATTAGAATATGCTTTGATTTACTATGATAGGCCGGATTCTTAGCCAAATGTATTGCACTTTGACTATCACAAAGTAACCTGATGTTGTCCTGTAACCTACCAAACTCACCAAGCAAACCTTTCAACCAAACCGCCTCTTTGCAAGCATGAGAAGCAGCAATGTATTCTGCTTCAGTAGTGGATAAAGCAACAATATTCTGTAGCTTTGACATCCAGCTTATAGCTCCACCTGCAAGAGTAAAGACGTACCCTGAAGTTGATCTTCTCTTATCCAAATCACCTGCAAAATCGGAATCAACATATCCGCAAACAAATTCACTACTCTTATTGTAAGAAATACAATAACTACTTGTGCCTCTCATATACCGAAGCACCCATTTTACTGCTGACTAGTGCTCTTTACTAGGATTTGCCATGTACCTGCTGACAACCCCAACTGCATGTGAAATATCTGGTCGCGTACACACCATCGCATACATCAAACATCCTACTACATTGGCATACAGAATTCGAAACATATAATCCTTTTCTTCATCTGTATTAGGACATAAACTGGAAGAAAGCTTGAAATGGGAAGCTAAAGGGACTGACACAGGCTTCACATTATCCATACCAAACCTCAAAAGTATTTTCTCAATATACTTTTGTTGTGATAGCCATAGCTTACCATTGCTCCTGTCTCTGAAAATCTCCATGCCCAAAATCTGTCTTGCTGCTCCTAGATCTTTCATATCAAACGTCCTTGCCATCTGAGTCTTCAACTTGTTGATTTCTTCAATGCTTTTGCTTGCTAAAAGCATATCATCAACATACAACACTAAGATAATGAACATGCCATTATTTAACTGCTTAAAGTAAACACAATGATCATATTCACTTCTTACATATTTTTGACTCAACATGAAAGAATCAAACTTCTTATACCACTGCCGAGGCGACTGCTTCAAGCCATATAGTGACTTCTTGAGCCTGCAGACAAATTTCTCATTGCGATGCTGAACAAACCCTTCCGGTTGTTCCATATATATTTCCTCATCTAAGTCTCCATGTAGAAATGCAGTCTTAACATCTAATTGCTGCAACTTTAAATCAAACAAAACCACTAATGCTAACACAATTCTAATTGAAACAATTTTAACCACTGGTGAAAATATCTCATGAAAGTCTATGCCAGCTTTCTGAGAAAACCCTTTTGCAACCAGTCTCGCTTTGTACCTGTCTTCCTTATCATTCACACCCTGTTTCACCTTGAACACCCACTTGCATCCCACAGTTTTCCTGCCTTTGGGAAGTTCAACCAGATCCCACGTGCCATTCTTACCTAAGGCCATCATTTCTTCCTTCATGGCCGCTTTCCATTTGTCACTATTTGAACCTTCTACAGCTTCCTGATAACACAAAGGTTCATCATCATTAGCGATCAAAGCAACTGAAGTAACATGATCATCATACCTTCTCGGAGGGCGTTTGATCCTTGTAGACCTCCTTAAGAATGTTTCTGGTGCTTCCACAATTAGCTGTCTATCATCTGTAGGAACTTCTTCATGATCGTCATCTGACACCTGTTCATGACCTCCATCTGAACCCTGTTCATAATCTGATTCTGAAACCTGTTCATGACTAGAATCTGAACTATGGTCGTTATGACTATCATTAGAAATGCTGTCAAATTGAATATGCTGGAAATCAGATACATCATCCTGTTTCAATCTACTATTTACATCTAACTGTACAAGAGAGGATTCATCAAACTTTACATCTCTGTTGATGATGATTTTGCGGGTAGTAGGATCCCACAATCTAAATCCCTTTGTTCCATCACCATACCCAACAAAGACATACCTTTTCGATTTCAGATCTAATTTAGTTCGCTGATGTTTAGGCACTAGAGCATATGCATCACAACCAAACACTCTGAGTTTAGAATAGTCACAAGGGTGTCCTTTCCATACCTCTTGCGGAATCTTGCAGCCTATTGTCGTTGATGGAGATCGGTTTATCACATAACAAGTTGTTGCCACTGCTTCCGTCCACAACTCCTTTTGCAACCCGACGTTACTCAGCATACACCTTGCTCTCTCTAGAAGAGTTCTGTTCATGCGTTCAGCAACTCCATTCTGCTGAGGAGTATAAACCGTGGTCTTATGTCTCTCGATCCCTGCATCCTTGCAATAGCTGTCAAACTCCTTGGAGGAAAACTCACCACCATTGTCAGTTCTTAAACATTTTATAGTTCTACCAGTGTTGTTTTCTACCAATGCTCTAAACTGCTTGAAAACTGTAAAAACATCAGACTTTCTTTTCAACATGTAGACCCACACTTTCCTAGAAAAGTCATCAATAAACGACACAAAATACGACGAGCCACCATACGACGTTGTAGGGGCTGGACCCCAAACATCTAAATGAATATAATCAAGTATGCCTTTACTAGTATGTTTGCCTGTTTTAAACTTTTGTTTACTTTGTTTACCAAACAGACAATGTTTACAGAAATCCAATTTTCCAGATCTTAGATTAGGAAGTAACTTTCGGTCAGCCAAAATTTTCAATCCTCTTTCACTCATATGCCCCAATCTTTGATGCCATAAGTGAATGGAACTACTGTCATGTTCAGACACAGACACATGATCTGACCCAGTTCTACCTTCTAACTGAAATAGATTTCCTACTTTCTTAGCTTTCATAACTAGTAAGATGCCTTTGTAAATTTTCATTACTCCACCTTGAATTACAGTTTTATATCCATTTGAATCAAGTGCTCCTAATGAAATCAAATTTTTCCTTAAATCTGGTACATGCCTCACATCAGTTAATATTTTTTTTGTCCCATCAAACATTTGCAGTTGTATGCTCCCAATTCCCACAATATTACATGTTACATCATTACCCATGTACACAACACCATCATCAATTGATTTATATGTTTTAAACCAATCTTTATGAATACACATGTGGTTAGATGCCCCGGAATCTAACAACCAATGTTGATCATGTTTTGAAACATTAACAGACAATACCTCATCACTCATACCTGAACCAGACACTGAACCTGTATCTGTGGTGTTGGATTCTTTATTTTCTATCGAAGAGCCTTCTTTAGCAGCCTGCTTTCACTTCCAGCAATCCTTTTTCAGATGTCCAGCCTTGCCACAATTCCAGCACTTCACCTTTGTCTTCTTTCCTTTGGACTTTGAGCGAGAGTCGCTATGCTTTCCCCCAGAGTGTCTCTCTCGTGAGCGACCTCTGGCCATCATTACCTCTGATGTAGAGGTGTCTGCATTCGACCTCTTCCTCGTCTCCTCAGCCAACAAGGCTCCAACAACATCGTCAAACTCAAGGATGTCTGATGTACTAAAGCTTATGGAAGTAACAAAGTGATCCCAGGATTCAGGCAATGAACATAATAGAGTTATCGCCTTATCCTCTGAATCAAATTTCACATCTAGACTGTCTAATTACACCAGTAAGGTATTAAAAACATTCAGGTGATCAGCAATCGAGGTACCTTCTTTCATCCGCAAACCGTAAAGCTGTCGTTTCAGGAGAATCCGATTTGTCAAAGATTTCGTCATATAGAGCTTCTCAAGCTTCGACCACAAGCCTGCGGTGGTTTTCTCTGACACAATGTTGAACAGAACATCGTCCGCCAGACATAACCAAATTGCGCTCAGAGCTCTATCGTCCATCTCATCCCATTCATCCTCCATCATGGAAGGAGGCCTTTTGTTTTTCCCCAACAGTGATTTCGCCACACCTTGTTGAACCAGCAGATCGTGCATCTTTACCTTCCAGATCTCAAAATTATTCTTGCCATTAAATTTCTCAATTTCAAACCGGGCACTTTGAGTTTTCGCCATTTGTATCAAAAAACACAATAATCTCCAATACCAACGTTTAAATACCAGCAATTACAAAAAAATTGCCTATGCCTTTGTTTTTACACAACAAAAAACTGCCTATGCCTTTGTTTTTACACAACAAAATTTTTTTGTTGTGAATTACCATACATTTAAAGACCACCGCCAAAATAAAAAAACATTCCCTGCTTCTGGCTTAAAAAAAAAAAACGCTGCAATATGCATGCGCACTTATTCAGTAAATCTTTTCGCGAGTTCAAAATTCAAATTATATTGAACCATTCGTCCAACACCACTGTTATATGTAATGGCCCCACCCTCGCTCATTTAGGTCTTCACTTGATGTTGTTTAATTAAAAAACAACAAATACTTTGTAATGCTCACTTATTCAGTGAATTCTTCCCAACTTTAAAATTCAAATTATATTGTTACCATACGTCCAACTCCACTGTACAGTGTATAACACTACAACAACGAAATATGAAGTGCAAATTGATTCATGAATAGTGCTTTTGTGTTGTAAAATTGAACAGAATTTATTGCAAACTCTCGGTTCTGGTGGCTTCAAATAAATCTACACTTCGACATTCCTTAAAACAACAGACCGACACTTACAGCAAAACAAAATCACACGCACCAGCGATTAAATTTCAGGCTCCACGCAATAGATTGACATACCTTTACTCAGCGCACCGCACAGCAAACGCACCAGGTTATATCAGCGCGCACGGAGGCTATCTACGCCTTTCAGGCAGCACGCAGAGTTCAACGCAGGCCACAAAACAGATACACTCATATACTCTGCCCGTTATACGCAGGCAGCAAAAAACAAATATCCTCACTGCTCACTGCATCTCGCCAGCGCCATATTCATCAATGGAATCCAACAACAAACCTCTACACAGTTCGCCCTCCAGTATGCATACCAATTTCGAAAAAAAAAAACGCTCCACGCATTCACACGCAGGCTCAACGCTTCAGCAACACCTGCGCTCTAGCACGCTGCTTGATCCACGTATCAACTGCGCTGCCGCTCCACCTCCAACATTGCTTTGATACCACTTGTTGGAGATCAGATGCACAGCTAGTTTAAATCAAAATACACAGCAGAGAATTCAAGCACATATGACACAGCTATTTAACGTGGTTCACCCAACCAATCTGGGCTACGTCCACACAACATAGGCATCAGGAATTTATTATTCAAACTGGAGATTACATAATGAAAACCTCATAAAACTCTCACCCTCTTAGCAAACCATCCGAATGGTTGCCTGTTATATAGCATAGAGAATCTAACAGCCTCATTAACTCACTCACATCAAATATAGGAGGCATTAATTCCCTCCCAACAACCTGGAGCTAATCTAGGAACTGAATTTCTATTGTTGTCATCAGCTGAGATTTTTCCTATTTTGCTCCAAAACAGAAAATCTCAACAAGCACTAACTCCCTGGAATAACAAATAAATCGAGCCTGAATTAGAATGAACTGCGTGCTTGTGAGGTGATGATATGCAACACCTATCAATGCAATTCTCAATCTGATTTAGATAGTTCATTCATCTTTTAGTGCAGCTAGGTTGAGACTGTTTTCACTGGATTTAGATTTACAAATTTTAACATGCACCATTCAACAACTGCTGGAAATCTCTGAGTATAGGGGTGTTCGACTTAGGTGATTTTATCTATATGAAAATCTATAAGAAAAAAATGAGTCTAATTAATGCAGGCAATTTAAGATTTTTTTTTTTTTCCTCGAAAAATATCAAGCATGCCTAATATACTCTCAAGGCAATGCATGTTTAAAGAAAAATTTTGTGGAATAGGTGACACAACTAATCCTTTAAATCAGCTCCCAAGAACTAGATACAAACACAAGCTTTATCCACTAATTAAGCAACCTCAGAAATACTGAAAATAAATGTTGCTTTGACTATCTTTGCCTTCTACGAAATGCCCTATTTGACCAAGTTAAAAGTGGATTCATTTTCAATTGAAGAATATATTCTTCAACCTGATTTGAACTTGCATATTGGTGGCCTCTCGGAATAACAATCACCTTGCCTAAGAATGGAATCTTTCTCTAATAGTAATGCTTAGAAGTGGACATTATTAGAAATAATAAGTGAATAAATGGCTAGATTTACACAATGGTGAGAGCTACTAAAAATAGTAATCCCTCTAAATAGTCACGAGTATAAATGCCAAAAATTAGATGTATGTCAGAAATAGGAATGCATGTCGCTGGAGTATTTGGCACTTACATGCTGAAAACACTTCATGCACACACCAAAATCTCTTCCTTTTGTATGTTGAATAATCACTTGCATGTATTCAAATTGAATTGGAACTCGTTGTTAGAAAAATTTAGGAAATTTAATTTTTGCGGAGGGGCAGAAAGCTATGATTCTCACTAAGCTACTTTTGCGCAGCTAGCTTCGTGTGGAGCTATTTCACAGACGTTATTTTACGGACTTGTAATATTCACCCAGGACAAAAATAACAAAGTAGGTTTGTAGTAACACACTAAAATTTAGTATTGAGTTCTAAACATGAAAATATACTTACATGAGATTGCGGCTTATTCACCAAGTAAAAACTAAAGTTCTTAGTGATTTACATTCACATGGAATAACACACAATAAAATTTTCACGTGCCCACCAAAATTTGCTCCACCATTTTCTCCCCAAAGACTTGGGCTCTTTTTCTCTCTTACTCGCTTCCTCTCTTACTCTCTAACCTATCAAAATGAATTTCACATTCATATTTAACTCAACATACAATTTTACATTTAATTCACCACAGAGCAAAAATAATTAATATGATGTTGTTGTTGAGCGGGCTCTTTTTCTCTCTTACTCTCTAACCTATCAAAATGAATTTTACATTCATATTTAATTTAATATACAATTTTACATTTAATTCATGAGAGAACAAAAATAATTAATATGATGTTGTTGTTGACTGTGATTAGAATCGGGCAAGTGTTTCTGGAGTGTAGGCAATAGTCGTTGAATGAATGCTTGCCCATATCTATTTGCCAAAATACATTAACTGTGTTAAATTCCTTTGTTGAGTTTCGGAATGGCTTCCGTCCTTCCATTTTCAAACAGAGATGCAACCTGGTATGGCTCCTGCAAAAATACGTCTGACAAACAGAGATGCAACCTGGTATGGCTCCTGCAAAAATACGTCTGACAAGTATGGCTCCTGTCAAGTGTTTATTGCGGTGGTTGGGATTATTATTTCCAAAACTCCCCCTTAATCACAATTGCCGCCATTGACAATTCCCAAACAGTTTTTGAGATAAACAAAACTTTCACCTGCCAATGGATGGTTTTGTGAAAATATCAACAAATTGTTCCTGTGACCTGCAGTTCTGCAACACAATTTTTTCATTGTTAATCAACTCTCTAATAAAATGATATTTAGCATCAATATGCTTTTTCTTCATTGTTAATAAACTCTCTAATAAAATAATATTTAGCATCAATATGCTTGGTCCTTTTGTGGAAGACATAGATCTTTGACAATGCAATTGCTTAGGTGTTGTTACATAAAGTAGTTGTCACTCCCTCTTGGTCATGACGAAGATCCCTCAACATCT
Source organism: Pinus tabuliformis (assembly GCA_031772625.1). Lineage (NCBI taxonomy): Eukaryota > Viridiplantae > Streptophyta > Pinopsida > Pinales > Pinaceae > Pinus > Pinus tabuliformis. The sequence continues at coordinate 162,767,934 of CM062808.1, forward strand.
TTCTCATCCAAATATACCTGTCATTAATAATTAGTAATTATCCAGTGCAATACATGGGCATTCAATCTAAATCATTACTTATGAATAACCGGTTAGGTGATCTAACTATTCAGAATTGTTTCAATCTGTTGGATGAGAAGACTCATGTAAATTTATGTTTTGCATTGGTTCAAGTTAACATAGCTGAAAAACATCTAAGATGACCAAAGGAAAAAAATATTTCATCTTTCCACCTAGTTACAAGCTTCAATATCCAGTGGCTATATGTGATCCTTACTGCACGATTATACTAATTATAATCTGGTCATACAGGCTATTTTACAATGACGAAGAAGCATATTGATGCTAAATAAGGAATTTTACGTTTTCATCTTTTCCCCTGTGGACCTTTTATTAGTGACAATGCTGAGATTAGTTACCTATAAAGTGTCAAAACTCATAAAATGTTATATGAATTGCCATGTTGTTATTGGCATAGATGTTGCAGCTAGGTAGCACAAGTACTGCTTGTAACAACAGTCGTAAGGTCAAAGTTCTTTTACATTGTAGTCTGTTGTAAGGGGTACAGTGGTAAGGTTAAAGTTCTTCTACATTGTAGTCTGTTGTAAGGGGAAGTGGTTGTATAACTGAGCCTTCAAATAATTTGAGTTCATTGTCATTAGTTTCATGTAATTTCAGCCTCATTTCCTTCTCTTTCTCTAAATGACCTATTTATTTGAGGCTTATTCCCTTCTTCCCTGCACATCTCCATTGTTAGATGCGAGTGTAAAAAAATAAAGTTACATATGCTATGAAAAATGTCTTGGAAATGTTTCTTCAATTATAAAATCTCCTATCAAGAAAACTTCACTAGACATCTAACTTTCATAGATCTATAAAGAATTGGGTTTGAAACCTTACTTTTTTATAGAGTTACTAGGTAAAATTGAGTAGCACAATTATAATAATGTGTTGAAGATTTAAACTGACTATATTTTAATATATTTTTAACAAAAAATGCACTTTCTATTCCACTGTAAAATGGAAAGCGCATTCTTTACGTGCTCAAAATATGATACAAAGTTAAGGTAGGTGTAGGTGGAGACTCTTCTTGCAAGAGAAAATTTACAAATTAATGTACACATAATTTTTGGCCCCTTAAAAATTAATTCTCAATCCAACTCTTTTTGTCCTCCTTTTAACCTCTTGCCACCTCTTGAAGAAGAGACCACCATAACTAACTATAAGTCAAGATATGATTGGTAAAGATGACTAAAGGGAACTAATTCCTTATTTAAGAGTGAAGTATATCAATTTTGTGAGTTCTCTTTGGTCCACCTTAAGGGGCTTCAAGTATAGTTACCTCCTATGAGGAGCTAAGCCTAGCATCCATGTTTTATGTTCTACCCCTAGAGGGAGGACTAGGTTCCCTAATCAATATTTGTGGCTATTTATTTTCCTCATTCTAATCATTATCCAAATATAATAAGTCACTAGTTTTCGCTGAGTTGATTTGTTCCCTTCCTTCTATGTCTCTCCCTACTGGTGCAGATGAAGAGCTTCCGGATGAGACTCTTTTCCTGATCAACACCTTTGATCCATGGTACGTTGATATCATTGTGTATCTCCAGACATCCACGCTCTGCTCTGTGTTGACTAAGGATGATCGCTAATGGATTTAGCATCACTCCCAACCCTACCGTATTATTGGCAATACTTTATACCATGTTAGTGTCGATTCAGTTCTTCACCGATGCCTTACTCTCGAGGAGGCTGAGAGAGTTCTCAATGACTGCCACTCTGGGGCATGTGGTGGTCATATGTCTGGCTATGCTACCACTCAAAAAATCCTTTGCGCTGGTTATTTTTGGCCGTCCATTTTTAAGGACTGCATCCTTGTTGTTCGCAAGTGCCATGAATGCCAAATTTACCAACACAAGATGCACGCCCCACCCGCTCACCTACACCCCGTCATTACCGTTGGTCCTTTTGCCAAATGGGGCATCGACTATATGACATGTAACCCTTGTTCAGCCGGGGGGCATGGCTATATTATTGTTGTTGTGGATTATTTCACCAAATGGGCTGAAGCGATGCCTACATACTCTGCAGACGGTAAAACGACGGCTCAATTCCTTTTCAATCATGTTATTTCTAGGTGCGGCAGACCTCAAATAATTGTCATAGACCATGGCTCCCATTTCAAAGATTACATGATGGTTGAGCTGACATCTGCGTTGGCTTTGCGCCACGATGGTTCAACCCTGAATTACCCTCAGGCCAATGGCCAAGTTGAAGCTGTGAACAAGTTTTTGGTTACAATGCTTCAGCATACTATTAGGATGCACGCGTCAAATTGGCATCTCATGCTCTTTTTAGCTTTGTGGCCTTACTAAACCTCAACCAATGATGAAGCTGATTTCACACCATTCCAACTTGTCTACGGTCTGGAAGCAACATTTCCGATTGAATGCGAGATTCCTTCACTCAAGCTAGCTGTCGAACTTCTCCCAGAAACATCACCTTAGGAAGAGCACCTCTTATATTTAGAACGAATGGATGAGACTCGTCATCTTGCTGCTTTGGTTATCGAGGGACAAAAGAAGCAATTCAAGTCCCATTTCGATCAGTTAGTATCCCCTCACGTGTTCTCTAAGGGTGATTTGGTTTTACTATATGACCAGGCTAATGATAAGCTGGGGGCAGGCATGTTTTAGCCCATGTGGCATGGTTCCTACACTGTGAAACATGTTTTGTAAAAAGGGGCCTATGAGCTTATTGATCATGAAGGAAATCCTCTGGACAAGCCTTGAAATGGGCTTTATCTCAAGAAGTACTATTCTTAGGTCATCTTGCATGGTTAATTGTGTAAATTAGTGTGTCATTAATTTTTGTGCAGTGTGGTTTGGTGTGTTAGTTTTCAAACAACTTTCTTGTTTACTCAGTTTTCCTTGCTTTGCAAATGTCCGTGACTCCCCACATCGGTTTCGCTGACAGTGTTGGTTGTAGTACCCGAAACCTATCATCCGCAACATGGGCTATTTATGATCCTCATGGTGAGTTGATTGATCTTCAAGGTATCTGTTTAGGTCGCACAACTAACAACATTGTTGAATACAGTGCGGTCATTGAACTATTGTTAGAAGCCATTTCTCTTTACATTCGAGAGTTGGTTGTCAACTTGGATTCACAGCTTGTCATCCTTCAACTCAACATGAAATATTTCGTCAGAAACCCTCAGATATTGAGAATGTATCTTCGTATTCATTTACTGGAAAGGAATTTTGATTATATTACAAATCATCATATTCCTAGACGCATGAATACATTGACAGATGCATTAGCTAATTATGTGTTGGATAGACATTTATGAAACATGTGAAAAGATGAAACAAATCATTTGTACCATAGTAAGAAAGAAAATATAGCATGTATATATATGGTGATAATGTTTGATACATCAAAACCTCAAAAAAATAATATGTGTTTCCAAAATAACATCGGAGGCTCGTAGGCCTCATATATCCATGGCACGCAGGCCTTAAAAATGTAAAATGCTGCACCTAGGAACTAATCAGCATGGTGATCATGGTAGCTTGACACGGCTCGTGCAACAGGAGTCAGCAATTGGTGAATCTGATTTGATACGCCCACCGTGTGTCTTTGGTACTGGCGAGGAATTTCTCCCACTCAAGCATACTCTGGGATACCACGAGTCAACCCCTCAAGATTCCTCGCGATCTCCTCCTCGTTGTCACTCCCTTCCTGATAAGGAGCGATAACATCAAACTAGCAGTTGACACGCCTGGCTATTGGGGACATCCCAGTAGGACGTTGTGGCCCAACATTTGCATTAACAAAGTGAAATGTTATAAACACATATATATCAAAAACAATTCAAAAATCACAAAATTAAAAAATTGATTTTTTACCTTCATCGTCAAAATCCTCTCCATCTGGTAGCAGTATGTTTGGATCTCCACAAAAGTCAATGCCACTATATGGCCAGTCCTCCACGACGACCAGCGATCATCATATCCATGAAAATAAGGTAGGCCTGTACGACATGTGTTGGCCCCGAGTGATCCTAGGCATCAAACAACTCCAACGGGCCATCTACGGTTCGCGTGGCATGTGAGGATCTACCTCTGTCAACTGGTATTGGAACAACGACACATGTTCCAAGAAAAAGGTCACTAGTATGGATCTGAAACAAAATTGCTTAAGATTCCTCGCCTTGGCTTTGGTCAGCTGGCGTTTTATGTTGATCTTCATGGCTTTCGACCAATTGAAGATCGTCGGTGCTATGCAGTCGATGGCATATAGGAATTTCGAATTTTTATTCTCATTCACTACCTGGGACCCCGCCATTCTATTAGTCAACAGTAGCACTCTCAGTGTCAGATCTCAGACGGTGGTAATCTCAATCTTGCCACTCTTGGATTTGAGGGCTTCAGGGAAATGTTCGGCAAGCAACATGGATATGCTTGCCCCAATCAGTCATGGCCCATACAAGTTGACTGGTTCCACTCTTCGGGACAGTCTTGTGATGAAATATATGTCTGAAGTTTCTAACTCTAGCTCTTGGCCACCAATGATGAGTATTTCCTGATTTATGTCCCAGAGACTAATCAGGTATCGAAGCAACTTAGGTTTGGTGTTCATTCTTGGCGTGAGAAATAATTTGAGGAGCCCACAGTCCCTCAAAGCGTTCAGGAAATTTGGATCATTCAGTGCCTGGGTGTCCACATCCTCATGCTCAAATTCTTTCCAGTCTACCATTTTCGGTGATTGTTTCATGCAAAAACCATATATTTAAGTCAATAATCATTTTTGACCCATAGATTACAAATTCCTACGTTGGTTTTGAGGGGAAATTGGTTTTTTCCCTATTCATGGCACCGATGCACCTATTTTAAAATAGTTGCGTTGACAATGCAATATGCCATTTTAATTACTCTCGACCAATGTGATTCCGTGCCTGGAAGTCACCCTGACTGAGGGTGAAAAACTTTTGACAAATCCTCTCTCAAAAATCCCAAAAATGGTTAAAAACATGAATAAATGGTATGAAAATGAAGCTTAGGGCTTTGGCTCTTACATGTAACTTGCGTCTCGGCGAGTGACCTCTTGGATCTCCCGCAATATGCTCCAGAAAAATTAGGGAAAAAGTGAGTAAAATGTCTTTCACAACAAGGTAAAATAATAAATTGTAAAAAATATTTACTTTTCCTCCTTTCTATTCAATTTTTCAAGAAATATTAGGTTTTGTAAATATTTTGACCTATTTTGCCTCAATAATTTGATAATACACTTTACCTTTTTGCACAGTGATAGGTGATGGATGTTTGACAATGATGCTGAGTCACGTTTCAGCTCTTTTCTCGACTTGTAAAACTCATATGAAAAGATTGTCGAGTATTTTTCCCTTTTGACTCGTAAAAGAGAATAAAATGGGGGTCTGCTTTCAAGCTCTTTTTCGACCCTTTAAAAGTGAAAAGATATCCGAGCCCTTGTCATTTCAAACTCGTTAACAGATGTGAAAGGCCGTGCACCTAGTATAAGTTTACCCCTTTTTCGGGTTGGGATGCACTATTTACGAAAATGGTACTCCTTGACTGAAATGGTCAAGAAGTTCTCTCGAGTATCATTTTCTACCTTTTTGGGCTCAAAAGACACAAATATACGAAAAGGGACCATGTGGAGTTTTCTTTTCCGTGTCTTTTTCAAACTCTCTAAACATGAAAAGGATAACGAGTTACACCTTTGTTGGACTTGTTAAAATATTAAACGACACTGGATTCATCACCATGACAAACATGAGCTTCTCCTTCCTAGGGCTCATTAAACTTACTAGGTTGGCTTCGTCCAAAGGATGAACTTACAGTGCAAGCATATGATATCCTCTTCAAAATTGCAATTAAAAAATAATTGGGGTACCGGCCAGAAATGGTGGGGGGAAATTTGGAAATCTAATCGGTTGTATCGGCAGCTCACTCTTGAACATGACACTTTCTGTTTCGTGTCGGGTTGGGATATCTTCCTCTGTATCGTTGACATTCCTAGGTTGGGCCATTGATTTTTTCCTTCCATTTGATCTCTGCCACATCATCATGATCATTGATCCTATGGATCCAAAAGCTGCCAAACTTCCAGTTGTGTCACTGATATGTTCAAGAGTTGTCCTTCTGCAATCACACTTACCTCCGATTCTCTATATGATCCAATTTTGTATCCATTTGTCTCGTGTCGATGATGTGGGATACATTATGGCCCTCCCTCGACATGGTTGCTTCCTGTTTACTTCAACTCATTATCCTGGAAGTTGACCGAGAGACTCCCTTTCAGTACCTTAGAGCTTGCATGCCCTAATGGCAAGTTCTTCACACTCGACGACAAGTTCACATCATTGGCTTTCGATCCAGTTCTTTCACGGGTGCTTGACTTCAATTCCTCCATTCACATTATGTGGATTGTGCTAATAGTACCTTGAGGACCATTTTCATTATTGGTGGTTTCTCTTGTGCTTGTTAACAATTTACATCATTGACCAGTAATCGACTTTCTAGCATGTTCAACGTCAACACATCTATTCACATGTTAGAATTTGTACTTCAATTGGGTCGTGTTGGAGCGCAAGACCCTAGGCTTAGATTACAAAATTCCAGGTTGTGAAGCAGTGTGAGATGATTATGTTGATATACATGTCTCTCTCTGACGGATGTTTGCGACCATACCATGAGCTATCATATGTGATCCTTCTCATTATTGGATGGTTGCAACCATACCTTGGTTTTGATATGATCCTCTTTATAGGATGGATGCACCCATACCTGGATCCATTTACATGATCATTCTATGGGTGGTTGCATCCATACCACGATTCATATATAATTTGAGAGAGTTGTCAGTTATGTATATGTATCTGTACTTGCTTACAGGTTTTCTGATGACAAACTTCGGTTCCCTACACTGATTCATAAAGCATTTCATCCCTCACTCTAGTTCGGCCTTTATGATTTAGGGGGCATATGTTACACAACATTTTGTCGCTATCCCTATACTCCCCATTCCTTAATATTGGATGACCTCTACAGCGAACCGTACATGCTTTCCCTTCATGAAGAAACTCCCATTATGTCCCTCTTGATGATAAAAACAATTCCCTTTTGCACCATTTCCCAAAATCTTTTGTTTTTCCCAGTTTACAAGACTGATGCTAATCACCCTTGTCCTCCTCATGATGATATGCAAGGATTAATGTTGTTCGTAGCATTGACTAGAGAAACTGAGCTTTGTTCCAGTCACACCGGTCCTCTTATGGAAAGTTTTTTAAATAAGGAACCGAAGCTTCAAACTCTAGAAGCTTTGTAACAGAAGTCTGGTAAATGGTTTGGCTAGATGGGGTTGAGGATGTTAGTTTGGGCTCCTTTCCCCTATAAGGATGGAACTACCTCAAGAGATAAGATCTTCTCCCATGAGAAGAGGATCCATTTCCCAACCATTCATGCTATATAAACCTCCCTTTTTCCCAAGCACAAGCTAGTGTTAATATTGGTGTGCTAGTACTAATTAAGTTTGTAGTAAACAATAGGCTATTCATAGTTGTAGCTCTCTAGTTTTGTGAGGGAGAAGTGTGAATTTGGTTTAGTGTGAAGCCTAGAGGGAAGAGCCTTAAATCTATCATTGTTGAGGCCATCATGGAATTCTAATGGAAGTGTGTGGGAACCTGGTTTTGTTGGAAGAGAATGGCAACGTCAAGACAATGGTTGTAATCTCTTCTTGATTCAATATATATGCAACTATCATGTTGGGTCCCTATAATACTAGTGATTAACCCATTACTATTGTAGTTATACCCCCTATTTATATTGTTGTGCCCCCATTACCCCCATATTGTTATTTCTTTGCCCCTTAGAATCCCTCTATTGTTATTTTTGTGGCTTTATATTATTATTGTTAGGTCGGCTGGATTATATTGTGACTCCTTAGACTCCTATATATAGAAAGGAGGTCTTGTCATTTGTATCATCCAAGAATTGTTCATTTATGTAATGTAAAGGAGGTTGCCCCCTCGAAGAGGCTGAATTCTAAGGCGTGGATCTCTCTTTTCTATCTTTTTGTGAGCTGGTTTCATAACATTTGGTATCAGAGCTTTGGATTCTAGGGTTTCGCTGCTCCAAACAGGTCATCGTGGAATTTTCAATATAACTTTTTTTCTGTGATGTTTCAGAAGTCTCAAAAAAAACCCATTTGAGAAGAAATTGCGCTGAACCTTGGGTCCGAATTTCAGAGCTTTTTGCTCGATATTTGCGGAGATATGATCTGAGGAAGTTGGTATTTTTGCAGACTCCTGAATTACATTCAAAACAGGTGACCTGAGGAAAATCATCATAACTTTCTCTCTGAGGATCGGATTGAAATTTCGTAAGAAGGTACAGAAAGAGAACGGACTGTAGTTTCTTGTATGTGTGTTTCAGATTCAAAGGCTGAAACAAGGACTCGTGGCACGTCGTACAACCTCTCTCTACTGAACCAGTCTAAAAGCAAGTCACTGTGGGAGATTTCACATAACTCTTCCTTGGAGAATCGAATTTGGCTCAGAATTGTGGCATTGGAAAGAGGACGCAAAAAGCTACTACAAGTAGCAATTTCAGAATTGGATGATCCGAAATTACAGAGATACATCAGATTCAATATCAGGCTTCTATAAAGTGAAAAAAGGTGTGTAGTTTTTTTTTTTTAATTTTTGTGTAAGCTTGGTTTAACGGAATTCAAAGGGCATAGTAAAGCATTATTATCGGTAAATGATGCCCTGAGGAAAGAAAATGCAAACACCTAGTAAGGAACCTGAAAGCTCTAGCATGACTCATGAAGAAGAGGAAGAAATGCTACATGATATATCAAAATTACAAGAACAAGTGCAACAAATGTCACGCTCACAAAATCTAACAGAAGCTAAGATAAGTGGCGTGGAATCTAAGGTAAATGGCGTGGAATCTAAGATAAAGGGCATGGAAGCTAAGATGGAGGATTCGATGGCAAATTTGAAGATAGATTTGAATACAAACATGGAAGAATTGAAGAAGTTGCTACAAGAAAGGGTCACTAATGGTGAAAAGGTAGTAAAGGAAACTCATGATGAGAACAAAAGAAATGTTAATCATGATTCCATAGACTCTAATGTTGGATCGAAGATTCACCATGTTCCAAAAATCGATATGAGGAAGTTTGATGGCAAGGATCCCGCCACATGGATATTACAGATGGAGCAATTCTTTGATCTCAATAATGTGCAAAACACACAAAAGGTACGTATGGCAACTTTATATTTGGAACCAAATCAGTTTGTATGGTATCAATGGCTTTGTTCTCGTAAACAATTTATCACTTGGGCAATTTTTACGGAAGAATTGATAGCACATTATGAAGATACAAAAAGCAACACTTTTTTTAGCCAATTGATAAGTCTCAAACAAAAGGGTTCAATAATGGAGCACATTGAGGAGTTCCAAAAATTGAACATAAGGGTAAAAGATATTCCAGAGGAGCATAGGATTGATGTGTTCATAGGGTCTTTAAAGGATAATATCCAACATGATGTGCGCCTTTGGGAACCTGATTCATTAGAGAAGGCATTCAGGTTAGCAAGAAAAATGGAAAGCAAAATTATGGCAACTAGGAAGCATACCATTCACAACTATAAAGACGGAAGTGTTGTTGCCCATAGTCTTCCACAACCTACAAGGTTGACACCACAACAATTGGAAGAAAAAAGAGCAAAAGGGCTTTGTTACAATTGTGATAGCAAATACACAAAAGGTCATAAGTGTGCTGAGAAGAAATTATTCTACATAGATTGTGAAGAGGAAGAAGAAAAGGAGCAAGAAAGGTCAAAAGAAGAGGATATATTCCAGGAACAAAGCCTAGATGAAGAACAAATAAATCCGACCATATCTTGTAATGCATTGGCGGGAATTACCACTCCTCAAACCATCAAGATAGAAGGACAAATCAAGAAGAAAAAGGTAATAGTGTTGATTGATTCAGGAAGCACCCACAATTTTATTCATTGTAGGGTAGCAAAAGAATTGAATTGCTTCCTATATCCAGCACCAGAGTGTCAAGTGATGATTGCAAATGGAGGAACAATAAATTGTTCTGGAAAGTGCCATAATATCAAGCTATCCATGGGAGAATATGTATTGACTAGCCCAATGCTTTCCATTCCAATGGGAGGTGTTGATGTTGTACTAGGAGTCCAATGGCTACAATCCTTGGGTACAATAGCTTTTAATTTTCAAGAACTTTTCATGAAATTTTCCGTGGAAGGAAAGGAAGTTGAATTAAGGGGTATTGCAGGGAAACCAGGAAAGATAATCAGCTCTAATGGAATGACAAAGCTTCTAAAAAAGGAGCAAAGAGGTGTAATTGCACAATTATGTTCGCTAGATGTTTCCACATTGGAATCATCTATTTCTCCAGATCTCCAAAAAGTCCTGGACAATCATTCCAAGGTATTTGAGACTCCCAAAGGTCTCCCACCTATGCGTGATCATGATCATGCTATTCATCTGATTCCAGGAAGTGTTCCTCCAAACATCAGGCCGTACAGATATCCATATGTCCAAAAAAGTGAAATTGAACGTATGGTTGCAGAAATGCTAGAGGCTGGTATAATTCAACCGAGTCAAAGTTCTTTCTCAGCTCCAGTAGTATTGGTGCACAAGAAGGATGGATCATGGCGCATGTGTCCAGATTATAGGGAGCTCAACAAGCTCACTATTAAAGATAAGTTCCCCATTCCTGTTATTGATGAATTACTGGATGAATTGCATGGATCAATTTACTTCACCAAGTTGGATCTTCGTTCAGGATATCATCAAATTAGAATGAAGGTTGAAGACATTCCGAAAACAACATTTAGAACTCATGAGGGTCATTATGAATTTTTGGTCATGCCTTTTGGCCTTACCAATGCACCTTCAACATTTCAAGGTTTGATGAATTCAATTTTCAAACCATTCCTTAGAAAATTTGTGTTAGTATTTTTTGATGATATACTAATCTACAGCAAGTCTTGGAAGGATCATGTTGAACATGTTGACAGGGTGTTACAACTATTGGAGGAGAAACAATTATATGCAAAAAGATCCAAATGTTTCTTTGGAGTCCAGAGGTGGAATATTTGGGTCATATTGTATCTCATGAAGGAGTTAAGGTAGACCCTAGCAAAATTAAAGCCATTAAGGAATGGAAAATCCCCACATCCATAAAGCATCTGCGAGGATTTCTTGGGTTGACAGGGTATTATCGCAAGTTTGTTAAGAATTATGGGAGAATAGCAGCACCTCTAACAACATTATTGAAGAAAGATTCATTTTCATGGACTTCGGAAGCAACAAAGGCCTTTGAACATCTTAAAGAGGCAATGTGCCAAGCACCGGTCTTAGCTACACCGGACTTCACAAAAACCTTTATTGTGGAATGTGATGCTTCAGGAAATGGAATTGGTGCTGTTCTAATGCAAGATGAAAGACCCATTGCTTTTGAAAGTCGTCCAATCAAGGGAAAGTTTTTAAGCAAAGCTATTTATGAGAAGGAAATGTTGGCAATACTCCATGCACTTAAGAAATGGCGACCCTACCTAATGGGAAGACACTTCAAGGTAAAAACGGATCATGATAGCCTTAAATACTTTTTAGAACAAAGATTATCCTCTGAAGAGCAACAAAAGTGGGTCACAAAGATGTTGGGTTATGACTTTGAAATCATCTACAAAAAAGGGAAGCAAAATGTGGTGGCAGATGCACTCTCAAGAAAGGATGAGGATGTGGAAGCATTGTTGTGTGCCATTTCTATTATCCAACCAGATTGGATAAACGAAGCAAAGGAGGAATGGAAGAATGACGAAGAAGTGTGGGCACTTATTCAAAAGCTACAACAAGATTCCAGTACTTCTGATACATTTAGCTGGCAAAATGATTCGTTATGGTACAAAGATCGCTTATACCTCTGTAAGAATTCCCAGCTAAAACAAAAGATTCTTATGGAATTGCACACTTCTCCCTTAGGAGGGCACTCAGGATTTTTAAAAACTTACCACAGGGTTAAGAAGGAATTTTTTTGGGATGGCCTTAAATCAGATATTCAAAATTTTGTGGCGGAATGTTTGGTTTGCCAGCAAAATAAAGTTGAAACAATTAAGACACCGGGTCTATTACAACCTTTATCCATTCCAAGCCAACGTTGGGAGGAGGTTTCAATGGATTTTATCACAGGTTTACCCAAGTCTGAGGGAAAGAGTGTCATCATGGTGGTAGTTGACAGACTTACCAAGTATGCACACTTTTGTGCATTATCACATCCATTTAAAGCCAGTACAGTTTCTACTGCATTTATGGAAACAGTTCAAAAGCTACATGGAAACCCAAAGATTATTGTAAGTGACAGAGATCCCATTTTCACTGGAAATTTTTGGACAGAATTATTTTCTTGTCTTGGTACTCAGTTAGCTCATAGCTCATCTTATCATCCTCAATCTGATGGGCAAACTGAGATAGTAAACAAATGTTTGGAAGGATATCTTCGTTGCTTTGTATCTGATAAACAGACACAATGGGTCAAATGGTTGCCTCTGGCTGAATGGTGGTATAACACTTCCTTCCATACAGCAACAAAAATGACCCCATTTATGGCACTTTATGGGTATCAACCACCATCCATCACATCATATTTAAGAGAAAATTCTAAGGTTCAGGCAGTGGAACATCACATCGAACATCAACAACAAGTCCTCCAACTCTTAAAGGATAACCTCGTGTTGGCACAAAATAGAATGAAACAACAGGCAGATCAACATCGCAGTGAAAGAAGTTTTGATGTAGGTGATTGGGTATTCCTACGGCTACAACCATATAAGCAAATGTCCCTAAAGCAAGCTAAGAAGGATAATAAATTATCACCAAAGTATTATGGTCCGTACAAGGTGTTGGAAAAGATTGGTACTATGGCATACAAATTGGAGCTTCCTGCAGCTTCTCGATTGCACCCAGTTTTCCATGTTTCATGTTTAAAGAAGGTTATAGGTGACAAGCTCCCAATTCAAACAATATTGCCAGAACTTGACGAGGAAGGAAAAATTATATTGGAACCGGAAGCAATCACAGAAACAAGAACTCGACAGCTACGAAATCGATCAATTTCAGAGTATCTTATCAAGTGGAAGAACTTATCCGCTGAAGATTCCACATGGGAGGATGAGAATTTTATGCAGAAGTATCCAGAACTGCTCAAGCGTTGAGGACAACACTTTTTTGAAGGAGAGGGGCATGTTGGGTCCCTATAATACTAGTGATTACCCCATTACTATTGTAGTTATACCCCCTATTTATATTGTTGTGCCCCTATTACCCCCATATTGTTATTTATGTGCCCCATAGAATCCCTCTATTGTTATTTTTGTGGCTTTATATTATTATTGTTAGGTCGGCTGGATTATATTGTGACTCCTTAGACTCCTATATATAGAAAGGAGGTTTTGTCATTTGTATCATCCAAGAATTGTTCATTTATGTAATGTAAAGGAGGTTGCCCCCTCGAAGAGGCTGAATTCTAAGGCGTGGATCTCTCTTTTCTATCTTTTTTGTGAGCTGGTTTGTATCTGTACTTGCTTACAGGTTTTCTGATGACAAACTCCGGTTCCCTACACTGATTCATAAAGCATTTCATCCCTCACTCTAGTTCGGCCTTTATGATTTAGGGGGCATATGTTACACAACATTTTGTCGCTATCCCTATACTCCCCATTCCTTAATATTGGATGACCTCTACAGCGAACCGTACATGCTTTCCCTTCATGAAGAAACTCCCATTATGTCCCTCTTGATGATAAAAACAATTCCCTTTTGCACCATTTCCCAAAATCTTTTGTTTTTCCCAGTTTACAAGACTGATGCTAATCACCCTTGTCCTCCTCATGATGATATGCAAGGATTAATGTTGTCCGTAGCATTGACTAGAGAAACTGAGTTTTGTTCCAGTCACACCGGTCCTCTTATGGAAAGTTTTTTAAATAAGGAACCGAAGCTTCAAACTCTAGAAGCTTTGTAACAGAAGTCTGGTAAATGGTTTGGCTAGATGGGGTTGAGGATGTTAGTTTGGGCTCCTTTCCCCTATAAGGATGGAACTACCTCAAGAGATAATGTTGGGTCCCTATAATACTAGTGATTACCCCATTACTATTGTAGTTATACCCCTTATTTATATTGTTGTGCCCCTATTACCCCCATATTGTTATTTCTGTGCCCCATAGAATCCCTCTGTTGTTATTTTTGTGGCTTTATATTATTATTGTTAGGTCGGCTGGATTACATGTTGACTCCTTAGACTCCTATATATAGAAAGGAGGTTTTGTCATTTGTATCATCCAAGAATTGTTCATTTATGTAATGTAAAGGAGGTTGCCCCCTCGAAGAGGCTGAATTCTAAGTCGTGGATCTCTCTTTTCTATCTTTTTGTGAGCTGGTTTCATAACATTTGGTATCAGAGCTTTGGATTCTAGGGTTTCGCTGCTCCAAATAGGTCATCGTGGCATTTTCGCTATAACTTTTTTTCTGTGACGTTTCAGAAGTTGCAAAAAAAACCCATTTGAGAAGAATTGTTGCTGAACTTTGGGTCGGAATTTCAGAGCTTTTAGCGCGATATTTTCGGAGATATGATCTGAGGAATTTGGCCTTTTTGCAGACTCCTGAATTACATTCAAAACAGGTGACCTGGGGAAAAGCGTCATAACTCTCTCTCTGAAGATCGGATTGAAATTTTGTAAAAAATTACATAAAGAGGACGGACTGTAGTCTCTTTTGGGTGAGTTTCAGATTCAAAGGTTGAAACAGTGACTCGTGGCACGTCGTACAAGTTCGCTCTACTGAACCAGTCTAAAAGCAAGTCACTGTGGGAGATTTCGCATAACTCTTCCTTGGAGAATCCAATTTGGCTCAGACTTGTGGCATTGGAAAGAGGACTCAGAAGGCTACTACAGGTAGCAATTTCAGAACTGGATGATCCGAAATTACAGAGATACATCAGATTCAATATCAGGCTTCTATAAAGTGAAAAAAGGTGTGTAGTTTTTTTTTTTTAATTTTTGTGTAAGCTTGGTTTAACGGAATTCAAAGGGCATAGTAAAGCATTATTATCGGTAACTAATGCCACGAGGAAAGAAAATGCAAACACCTAGTAAGGAACCTGAAAGCTCTAGCATGACTCATGAAGAAGAGGAAGAAATGCTACATGATATATCAAAATTACAAGAACAAGTGCAACAAATGTCACGCTCACAAAAGCTAACAGAAGCTAAGATAAGTGGCGTGGAATCTAAGATAAATGGCGTGGAATCTAAGGTAAATGGCGTGGAATCTAAGAAAAAGGGCATGGAAGCTAAGATGGATGGCATGGAAGCTAAGGTGGATGGCATGGAAGCTAAGGTGAATGGCATGGACGCTAAAATTGATGGCATGGATGATAAGATGGATGAATTGAAGAAGTTGCTACAAGAAAGGGTCACTAATGGTGAAAAGGTAGTAAAGGAAACTCATGATGAGAACAAAAGAAATGTTAATCATGATTCCATAGACTCTAATGTTGGATCGAAGACTCACCATGTTCCAAAAATCGATATGAGGAAGTTTGATGGCAAGGATCCCGCCACATGGATATTACAGATGGAGCAATTCTTCGATCTCAATAATGTGCAAAACACACAAAAGGTACGTATGGCAACTTTATATTTGGAACCAAATCAGTTTGTATGGTATCAATGGCTTTGTTCTCGTAAACAATTTATCACTTGGGCAATTTTTACGGAAGAATTGATAGCACATTATGAGGATACAAAAAGCAACACTTTTTTTAGCCAATTGATAAGTCTCAAACAAAAGGGTTCAATAATGGAGCACATTGAGGAGTTCCAAAAATTGAACATAAGGGTAAAAGATATTCCAGAGGAGCATAGGATTGATGTGTTCATAGGGTCTTTAAAGGATAATATCCAACATGATGTGCGCCTTTGGGAACCTGATTCATTAGAGAAGGCATTCAGGTTAGCAAGAAAAATGGAAAGCAAAATTATGGCAACTAGGAAGCATACCATCACAACTATAAAGACGGAAGTGTTGTTGCCCATAGTCTTCCACAACCTACAAGGTTGACACCACAACAATTGGAAGAAAAAAGAGCAAAAGGGCTTTGTTACAATTGTGATAGCAAATACACAAAAGGTCATAAGTGTGCTGAGAAGAAATTATTCTACATAGATTGTGAAGAGGAAGAAGAAAAGGAGCAAGAAAGGTCAAAAGAAGAGGATATATTCCAGGAACAAAGCCTAGATGAAGAACAAATAAATCCGACCATATCTTGTAATGCATTGGCGGGAATTACCACTCCTCAAACCATCAAGATAGAAGGACAAATCAAGAAGAAAAAGGTAATAGTGTTGATTGATTCAGGAAGCACCCACAATTTTATTCATTGTAGGGTAGCAAAAGAATTGAATTGCTTCCTATATCCAGCACCAGAGTGTCAAGTGATGATTGCAAATGGAGGAACAATAAATTGCTCTGGAAAGTGCCATAATATCAAGCTATCCATGGGAGAATATGTATTGACTAGCCCAATGCTTTCCATTCCAATGGGAGGTGCTGATGTTGTACTAGGAGTCCAATGGCTACAATCCTTGGGTACAATAGCTTTTAATTTTCAAGAACTTTTCATGAAATTTTCTGTGGAAGGAAAGGAAGTTGAATTAAGGGGTATTGCAGGGAAACCAGGAAAGATAATCAGCTCTAATGGAATGACAAAGCTTCTAAAAAAGGAGCAAAGAGGTGTAATTGCACAATTATGTTCGCTAGATGTTTCCACATTGGAATCATCTATTTCTCCAGATCTCCAAAAAGTCCTGGACAATCATTCCAAGGTATTTGAGACTCCCAAAGGTCTCCCACCTATGCGTGATCATGATCATGCTATTCATCTGATTCCAGGAAGTGTTCCTCCAAACATCAGGCCGTACAGATATCCATATGTCCAAAAAAGTGAAATTGAACGTATGGTTGCAGAAATGCTAGAGGCTGGTATAATTCAACCGAGTCAAAGTTCTTTCTCAGCTCCAGTAGTATTGGTGCACAAGAAGGATGGATCATGGCGCATGTGTCCAGATTATAGGGAGCTCAACAAGCTCACTATTAAAGATAAGTTCCCCATTCCTGTTATTGATGAATTACTGGATGAATTGCATGGATCAATTTACTTCACCAAGTTGGATCTTCGTTCGGGATATCATCAAATCAGAATGAAGATTGAAGACATTCCAAAAACGGCATTTAGAACTCATGAGGGTCATTATGAATTTTTGGTCATGCCTTTTGGCCTTACCAATGCACCTTCAACATTTCAAGGTTTGATGAATTCAATTTTCAAACCATTCCTTAGAAAATTTGTGTTAGTATTTTTTGATGATATACTAATCTACAGCAAGTCTTGGAAGGATCATGTTGAACATGTTGACAGGGTGCTACAACTATTGGAGGAGAAACAATTATATGCAAAAAGATCCAAATGTTTCTTTGGAGTCCAGGAGGTGGAATATTTGGGTCATATTGTATCTCATGAAGGAGTTAAGGTAGACCCTAGCAAAATTAAAGCCATTAAGGAATGGAAAATCCCCACATCCATAAAGCATCTGCGAGGATTTCTTGGGTTGACAGGGTATTATCGCAAGTTTGTTAAGAATTATGGGAGAATAGCAGCACCTCTAACAACATTATTGAAGAAAGATTCATTTTCATGGACTCCGGAAGCAACAAAGGCCTTTGAAAATCTTAAAGAGGCAATGTGCCAAGCACCGGTCTTAGCTACACCGGACTTCACAAAAACCTTTATTGTGGAATGTGATGCTTCAGGAAATGGAATTGGTGCTGTTCTAATGCAAGATGAAAGACCCATTGCTTTTGAAAGTCGTCCAATCAAGGGAAAGTTTTTAAGCAAAGCTATTTATGAGAAGGAAATGTTGGCAATACTCCATGCACTTAAGAAATGGCGACCCTACCTAATGGGAAGACACTTCAAGGTAAAAACAGATCATGATAGCCTTAAATACTTTTTAGAACAAAGATTATCCTCTGAAGAGCAACAAAAGTGGGTCACAAAGATGTTGGGTTATGACTTTGAAATCATCTACAAAAAAGGGAAGCAAAATGTGGTGGCAGATGCACTCTCAAGAAAGGATGAGGATGTGGAAGCATTGTTGTGTGCCATTTCTATTATCCAACCAGATTGGATAAACGAAGCAAGGGAGGAATGGAAGAATGACGAAGAAGTGTGGGCACTTATTCGAAAGCTACAACAAGATTCCAGTACTTCTGATACATTTAGCTGGAAAAATGATTCGTTATGGTACAAAGATCGCTTATACCTCTGTAAGAATTCCCAGCTAAAACAAAAGATTCTTATGGAATTGCACACTTCTCCCTTAGGAGGGCACTCAGGATTTTTAAAAACTTACCACAGGGTTAAGAAGGAATTTTTTTGGGATGGCCTTAAATCAGATATTCAAAAGTTTGTGGCAGAATGTTTGGTTTGCCAGCAAAATAAAGTTGAAACAATTAAGACACCGGGTCTATTACAACCTTTATCCATTCCAGGCCAACGTTGGGAGGAGGTTTCAATGGATTTTATCACAGGTTTACCCAAGTCTGAGGGAAAGAGTGTCATCATGGTGGTAGTTGACAGACTTACCAAGTATGCACACTTTTGTGCATTATCACATCCATTTAAAGCCAGTACAGTTTCTACTGCATTTATGGAAACAGTTCAAAAGCTACATGGAAACCCAAAGATTATTGTAAGTGACAGAGATCCCATTTTCACTGGAAATTTTTGGACAGAATTATTTTCTTGTCTTGGTACTCAGTTAGCTCATAGCTCATCTTATCATCCTCAATCTGATGGGCAAACTGAGATAGTAAACAAATGTTTGGAAGGATATCTTCGTTGCTTTGTATCTGATAAACAGACACAATGGGTCAAATGGTTGCCTCTGGCTGAATGGTGGTATAACACTTCCTTCCATACAGCAACAAAAATGACCCCATTTATGGCACTTTATGGGTATCAACCACCATCCATCACATCATATTTAAGAGAAAATTCTAAGGTTCAGGCAGTGGAACATCACATCGAACATCAACAACAAGTCCTCCAACTCTTAAAGGATAACCTCGTGTTGGCACAAAATAGAATGAAACAACAGGCAGATCAACATCGCAGTGAAAGAAGTTTTGATGTAGGTGATTGGGTATTCCTACGGCTACAACCATATAAGCAAATGTCCCTAAAGCAAGCTAAGAAGGATAATAAATTATCACCAAAGTATTATGGTCCATACAAGGTGTTGCAAAAGATTGGTACTATGGCATACAAATTGGAGCTTCCTGCAGCTTCTCGATTGCACCCAGTTCTTCCATGTTTCATGTTTAAAGAAGGTTATAGGTGACAAGCTTCCAATTCAAACAATATTGCCAGAACTTGATGAGGAAGGAAAAATTATATTGGAACCAGAAGCAGTCACAGAAACAAGAACTCGACAGCTACGAAATCGATCAATTTCAGAGTATCTTATCAAGTGGAAGAACTTATCCGCTGAAGATTCCACATGGGAGGATGAGAATTTTATGCAGAAGTATCCAGAACTACTCAAGCGTTGAGGACAACACTTTTTTGAAGGAGAGGGGCATGTTGGGTCCCTATAATACTAGTGATTACCCCATTACTATTGTAGTTATACCCCTTATTTATATTGTTGTGCCCCTATTACCCCCATATTGTTATTTCTGTGCCCCATAGAATCCCTCTATTGTTATTTTTGTGGCTTTATATTATTATTGTTAGGTCGGCTGGATTACATGTTGACTCCTTAGACTCATATATATAGAAAGGAGGTTTTGTCATTTGTATCATCCAAGAATTGTTCATTTATGTAATGTAAAGGAGGTTGCCCCCTCGAAGAGGCTGAATTCTAATTCGTGGATCTCTCTTTTCTATCTTTTTGTGAGCTGGTTTCATAACAGATAATATCTTCTCCCATGAGAAGAGGATCCATTTCCCAACCATTCATGCTATATAAACCTCCCTTTTTCCCAAGCACAAGCTAGTGTTAATATTGGTGTGCTAGTACTAATTAAGTTTGTAGTAAACAATAGGCTATTCATAGTTGTAGCTCTCTAGTTTTGTGAGGGAGAAGTGTGAATTTGGTTTAGTGTGAAGCCTAGAGGGAAGAGCCTTAAAGCTATCATTGTTGAGGCCATCATGGAATTCTAATGGAAGTGTGTGGGAACCTGGTTTTGTTGGAAGAGAATGGCAACGTCAAGACAATGGTTGTAATCTCTTCTTGATTCAATATATATGCAACTATCAATTGATTTCCTACATGATATATCATCTTACATGTTTATGGCTTAATTTTCCTTAACTTGTTAAGTAGGTTGAATTACAGTTTGTCTATTATCATGGTTGTTGTTTGTTGTTTGTTGTTGTTTACTTGTTTCAGGTGTTTGAAGAAGGAAACAAGAGATAGCTGGGGCGAGCAAGCAAGGTCGTCACCAAATGGGATAAGTGTACTAAGAGGTAGGACCTCTTAATTGGTTCTAACATAAGGAAATCTTCCATAGAATGTATCAGTTGTGGCTAGACCCATTATCGGGCTAGATGAATTGTTTATGTTCACACTCATAATTTTACTTCACCACACCTCCAAGAGCGTATGGTATGTGTGACTGCATTTTGGGTCACTTTTGTAGAGAAGTGGCCAATCAGAAGTCTCGTTCCCACAAGAGTTGAGCAAGGTGGTTAATGCCATTATCGGTGGTCGGCTGAGGTAGTCTGTGAAATTATTGGTGTTGCCCTTGTTGTACTTGATATTTAAATGGAGCTATTGTGGATATGTAGGCCGCTTTTGATGGCAATCATTCTGCAAATTCCCTTGCATCTATATGAACTGTAAGGGTCAGTGGTATGAGTGGATGACTGTTTCCATCCCCAAAATGTAATGCTTCCATTGTTTGAAGGCCTGCACAATGGAATACATCTCTTTGTCATAAGTGGGATACTTCCGAACTGTATCTGAAAGTGTCTCACTATGATATGCCGCTCGATGCCCCTGTTAAGTAAGTACTGCCCTAATAGCATATTCAGAGGCATCTGTCTTGATCTCAAATGGTTGTTGCTAGTCTGGTAATGTGAGAACTGGTGCAGAGCAAAGGTGATTTTTCAACTCTGCGAATGCCTTCTATTGAGATTAAGACCACAATAATTTTTCTTTCACTCCTCCCTTAGTGAGTTGATTCAAGGGCCAAGTGATATGAGAGAAACCCAACATGGACTTGCAGTAGAAATTGGCAAGACATAAAAAGCTGTGAAGCTTTGTTAGAGTGGTTGGGGCTGGCCAATCCCGAATGACTTGGATCTTGGATGGATCCACATGCACCCCCTATTCATCAATAATGTATCCCAAATATTGTACTTGGGTCATGCCAAAAGTGCAGTTCTTCAAATTGGCACACAACTTGTGTTGCCACAGTGTTTGGAGAACTTGTCGGATGTGGTGGAGGTGCTCTTCCCAACTCTAGTTGAAGATCAAGATTTCATTCAAGTATACCACTAAAAATGAGTTGGTGAATGGCTGCAAGATGTCATCCATCAGCCCCATGAAGGTTGCTAGAGCATTTGCAACACGAAAGGCATAACCAATAATTCGAAAAGGCCCTCCTTGGCTTTGAAGGAAGTCTTCCACACATCAAAGGGTTCGATTGTTACCTGGTAATATCTGGACTTCAAGTCGATCTTGTTGAAATATTTTCCCCCTTGAGTTGGTCCAGAAGGTCATCAATCTATGGCATCGAGTATCTATTATAGACAGTGATATTGTTCAGTGCTCGATAGTCAATACAAAGTCTCCGAGTCCCATCCTTATTCTCTACCAACATGATCAGGCTCCCACAAGATGATGAACTTGGCCATATGTGACCTTTTTGCAGCAGCTCCCAAATTTTCCTCTTCATTTCATCATTCTCTGGAACCGAGCATAGATAGATTGGTCCTTTTGGCAACGACAAACCTGGGGTCATATCGATGCAATGCTTGACCTGATAGTGTAGAGGCACCCCTGGGGGGAGGTGAGGATGTCCTCATACTCCTCTATTAATTTTTCCATCTCTTGTTGTCATGCGGAGGGGCCCTATCTAGAGGTCATGGCCACCATCTTCTTTTTTCCTTGAGGGTGTATCATTAGGAAAACAAATTTTCCAGTTTTGGAAATGAGCTTACAACATTGTTTTACAGTAACTAGAGAGATGGTGGTAGGTAGTGCTACCTTCGGTATCCTGTACAACTTATTTCCCAAGGTAACAAAAAAGCGTGAGGCCATGACTCATACACAACATGTTGCTTCCACATGTATGGTTGGCCTAATAATACATCACGAACATCATGTTAGAAAATTATATATATTACAGAGCAACGGGACACATAGAATATAGCGGAAATATAAACACAGAAAACACATAAAAACTAGAGAGACACAGATATACGTGGTTCACCCAGTTTGGGCTATGTCCACCCTGAACAGCCTATCCTTCCCTTTTATTTAACCAGCAAAATGAAGAGACACAACCTACAACAGATCCGCTATAATATCCTTTATTTTCTCTCACAGTCTCGCCTCTCTGTTTCTCACGTGGAGAATACACATCTATTAAACAGCCTTAATACAATGCCCTCATACAAAGAGAAGGGTTGCCTTTTAGGGAAAAAAACCCTAAACTAAACATAAGTTCTACAGTTAGATCATCCGCTTAATGAACAACCTGGATTGAATAGAAATTACTATACTTTTACAAGGAAATTTTACATCTATTTTTAGCATCGGGGACGCTGCCCTCGAAACCCCAGCCAGGGGACCGTTGGTCCTCGAACCCCCCAGCCGGGGGGGATTGGCCCCCCCAAACCCCCGTGAGGGGGACAAGTCCCCCCGCACCCCCCTGCATGGAGGGGTGTACAACTTCCTGGGGTATACATCCGGCTGAAACAAAGACCTCTAAATAATCATGCTCCACACCCAACAATCTCCCACTTGGAGAATGATTGTAGCAACTCCACCGCTACTTCATTTGCTGGACAATGACTCCTCTTTGGACCTGGCCATTTCTCATCTTCATCGTCATCTTTGAAGGCCAATTGAAACTGAGCATATTCTCATTTTCTCCTTGGTTACATCGTTTGTTAGCATATCTGCAAGATTCTGGCTAGTGTGTATCTTTTCTAGCTTCAACTCTCCATATTCCAACACTGATCATATGAAATGGTACTTGAGCTATATGTGTTTAGTCCTAAAATGAAACGCTGAGTTCTTTGCAAGATGAATGACACTTTGGCTATCACTGTATAATGTGCCCATGTCATGCTCCTTACCCAATTCACCCATAAACCTTTGTAACCAAATCATTTCTTTACTAGCCTCTGTAGTAGCAACATACTCTGTTTCTGTTGTTGAAAGTGCAACAACACTTTGGATTTTTGAAACACAACTAGTCGCTGTTCCACCTATAGTAAATACATATCCTGTAGTGCTCCTCCTGTTATCTCTGTCACTTGCCATATCTGCATCAACATATCCCTGTAGAGAAACGTTTGAACCAGCAAAGCATACTGCTTGATTTGTGGTACCTTTCAAATATTTGAGAATCCATTTCACTGCCATCCAATGTTCCTTTCCTGGATTGTTCATGTACCTTCTTACAACTCTCACTTCATGTGCAATATCAAGCCTTGTGCAGACCATTGCATACATTAAGCTTCCAACTACTGATGCATATGGAACTTTAGACATATAATCCATGTCTTCTTGGGTCTTTTGGCACATTTCCTTACTAAGTTTGAAATGTCTAGCAAAAGGTGTACTAATTGGTTTTGCATTGTGCATATTAAATCTTTTCAACACCTTTTGTATGTACTCATTATGAGACAATGTGAATTTGCAATTTTTCGTGTCTCTAGTTATTCTCATACCAAGCATTTGTTTTGTAGCTCCCAAATCCTTCATTGCAAATGAATTTGCCAATTTTCTTTTGAGCACATTTATTTTCTGCATGTTAGACCTTGCAACAAGCATGTCATCCACATACAATAAAAATATAATGTAGCTGCCATCATTTTTCTTTTTCAGATAAACACAATGATCAGAGTGACATCTAGTATAACCTTATTTAGACATAAACTTGTCAAATTTTAGATACCACTACCTTGGAGCCTGTTTTAAGCCATGCAAGCTCTTCTTCAACTTGCAGACTAGTTTCCCCTTCCCTTTCACCTTATATCCTTGTGGCTGCCGCATATATATCTCTTCCTCCTAATCCCCATGGAGAAAGGTTGTCTTTACATCTAACTGCTCAAGATGCAAATATTCAACTGCTACAAGACTTAAAATAGTTTTGGTTGAAGTCATTTTAACAATAGGAGAAAATATTTCATCAAAATCAATACCTTTCTTCTGTGCAAACCCCTTCACCACAAGTCTAGCTTTGTACCTCTGTTTTCCTCCATCTTCTTCCTTCATCCTATAAACCCATTTATTATTCAATGTAGTTTTTCCTACAAACAACCTAACTAAGTTCCAAGTTTGGTTATGCATTAAGGAGTCCATCTGTTCTTCCATGGCTAGCTCCCACTTTTTCCTACTTTCAACCTGCATTGCTTCTTCATAACATTCAGCTTCACCAAAATCAGTCAATAATAAATAATATAATGAAGGAGAGTATCATTCAGGGGGTATACTTATCCTGGTAGATCTTCTCATGCCACTTTCAAGTGTTTGGGGTGCCTGTTGCTGTTGTGGTGGTTGTTGTTGTTGTTGTTGTTTATTTTTATTATTTTTAGGCACCTTTACTTTTTTTGTGATCTCATTAAGAACTGTGTATTCCTTGTTTTCTTTTTCCTCTTTCTTTTCCTGCAACTGATTCTTATACAAGACCTTTTCCTTGAATATTACATCTCTACTCCTAATGGTTTTGTGATTTTCATAATCATATAAGCGATAACCAAAATCATTAACACCATATCCAATAAAGGTACATTTCTTTGATTTTGCCTCAAGCTTTGTTCTATTTTCTTTATTAATATGGACAAAGGCCTCACAACCAAATGGCTTTAAGAAAGAGTAGTTTACCTTTTTACCTGTCCATGCTTCCTCTGGAACACCACCACCCAAGGAACTTGAAGGCCCTCTGTTTATTAGATAAACATTAGTATCTACAACATCTGCCCAAAATTGTAAAGGCAATCCTGCACACAATCTCATGCACCTTGCATGCTCCATGATTGTTTTGTTCATCCTTTTTGACACACCATTTTCTTGTGGTGTTCTTGGAACTGTCTTCTCTCTGTGAATTCCATGCTCTGAACAATACCTATCAAACTCTTTGCTACAATATTCACCTCCATTGTCTGATCTGAGACACTTTAATTTCTTTCCTGTCTCAATCTCAACCAAAGCATTCCATTTCCTGAAAGTATCATCAATAAAGTAACATCATCAATAAAAGTAACATAATAACAAGAGCCACCAAGAGATGATACCTGAGCAGGTCCCCATACATCTGTATGCACAAGCTCTAATTTTTCGCTCTCCTTTTCTTTCCCAACTCTGAGAAATCTAACTCTCTTCTGTTTTCCATAAATGCAATTCTCACAGAAGTCCAAATCAACATTCTTCAAACCCAGCAACAAATTCCTTGAGTGAAGGATCTTCATCCCCTTCTCACTCATGTGTCCGAGCCTATGATGCCATAATGCTGCATCTGCTCCTTTGGAAGTTAAAGAATTAACAAAGTTAGAAATACCATTGCATAAATACAACGTACCAGCCTTTTCACCTTTTTCTATTACTATGGCTCCTTTGGCGACCTTCCAAGCTTTATCTGTGAAAGTTGTCACACAACCTTCAGCGCCTAACTGCCATGTTGAAATCAGATTTTTCTTCATATTTGGAACATGCCTTACTTCCTTTAGTAGCCATTGGTTTCCGTTCTGCTGTTTTATAAGAACCTTACCCATTCCAACAATTTTACAGGGTTTATCATCACCCAAATGGACTTGTCCAAAATCTCCTTGAACATAGTCATGAAAGTATTTCTTATCAGGTGTGGCATGGAATGAGGCCCCTAAATCTACCACCCAAGAATCAGTAATATTTTCGAAAGAAAGAATCAAAGCATATTGTAACACCTCACCTGTCACATTTTCTTCATGATTGTTTTCTTCCTGTGCATCTCCTTCTTTTCCCTTCTGAGATCTATAGTCTTTCTTTAGGTGTCCTTTCTTTCCGCATTTCCAGTAGACTATCCCCGATCTAGACTTGGAGCTGCCTTTCCTTGATTTACTGCGATATCCTGAGCTCTTTCCTCTTTCCATTTTTCTTCCCCTAGACTCTACACTCAAAGCATTACCCGATGTCTCACCGGAGCTTTTTCGTCGCATTTCCTCGCTAAGGATAGCACCGACAACATCATCAAACATTAAAGTACTAGATCCAGAAATAGAGTTACTAATTGCCATTGCTAAACCATTCCAACTTTCTGGCGATGAGCACAAGAATAGTAGAGCTCTAACTTCATCATCAAAGTTTACCCCTATAGAAATTAACTAACTTGTAACAATATTAAAATCATTTAAATGGTATGCAGCAGATCCACCTTCCAACATCTTCATATTAAATAACCGTTTCATAAGAAATACCTTGTTTGAGGCCGATGGTTTTTCATATAGTTTCGGAAACGCCTTAATCAAACCCTTTTCGTTGTTTCCTTTCAAATGTTGAAGGCGACTGATGCTGTGAGGCACAAACATACTGTTCTGAGTGCCTTTCTATGGAGAAGGTTCCATTCTTCATCTGTCATAACCGTCGGCATATTTTTTTTTCCGCCCAATGGTAGGTATAGATATTTCTGATACAGATAATATTCTATTTGCATTTTCCATGGAAAGAAGTTTTGGCTATTAAATTTCTCGACCCTAAACTTACCATCTTTCGGGATTTCTCCCACTCGAATGAGGAACCCTTCTTTCCTACGAGTTTATCAGCCAAATAGACCTTTAGATTTGATACCAGTTGTTAGAAAATTATATATATTATAGACCAACAGGACACATAGAATATAGTGGAAATATAAACACAGAAAATGAATAAAAAATAGAGAGACACAGATATATGTGGCTCACCTAGTTTGGGCTATGTCCACCCTGAACAGCCAGTCCTTCCTTTTTATTATCCAGCAAAATGAAGAGACACAATCTACAACAGATCCACTGTAATATCCTCTATTTTCTCTCACAGTCTCGCCTCTCTGTTTCTCGCACGGAGAATACACATCTATTACAAAGCCTCAATACAATGCCTTCATACAAAGAGATGGGTTGCCTTCTAGGGCCAAAAACCCTAAACTAAACATAAGTTCTACCGTCAGATCATCTGCTTAATGAACGGCCCAAATTGACTAGAAATTACTATACTTTTACAAGACAATTTTACATCTGTTTTTAGCTTCTGGGGGACTGCTGGCCCTCGGACCCCCCAGCCGAGGGGGTATCGGCCCCCCCGAACCCCCGTGGGGGGGACAAGTCCCCCTCGCACCCCCCCATGTGGAGGGGTGTAAAAACTTCCCGAGGTATACATCCGGCTGAAACAAAGACCTCTAAATAATCATGCTCCACACCCAACACATCAAGGGGACCAATGTCAGATAATACCTCATTTGTGAAGGGCTTGATGTCGTATGGAAGGTGACACTATTGGATCACATGAAGATCCCATCCTTGGTGAAGCCATGAGATGGTGTATGGTTGTGGGTGTGTTGTGGTGAGTAAGCCCGTTCGCTTCATGACCTCTACTGTAATGAGGTTCTTTTGGCTCCTGCTGTTAACAATGAACTATAGCGGGGAACCCTTTACCCACATCTAGGAGTGGAAGAGATGCTCCTCCTCTCCTTCTGGATCTTCGTGGTGGCATCGATGGAATTGGGCTCTGCATTAATAATTTGCTTCCCTTTGGCATTCCCCTTGTTGGGTTCTGACTTAGAGTTGGAACATCCATTTGATTCTGAAGCCTTCATCTCAGCCACCAGTGATTGCTTGGCCCGACAGTCATTTGTGTTGTGAGTGGAGCTCTTATGGAACTCACACCACTTTCCCGTGTCCTTCTTCTGCTTCGTAGTGTTGTCCTTTGCTTGTGGCTCTGGCGATTTGTCCTGGGCCATCCTGCCTTGTCCTTTTCCTTTGTTTTGTGGTTTGGGGGTACCTTTCTTTTGCTTCAAATTCCTAGATCCAAAGTCTCACTTCTTCAGTTTAAAATTCCACTTGATCTTGATGGTGTATTGGTACGCCATCCAGAGTGAGGAGATGTACAAGAACTCCATCTCGTCGTGGATGTATCTGTGTAGGTAGCTGCGATGCTTGAGTACTAAATGTTTCTCAAAATCTTTGATACCCAACTTCGTGTGAAGGGTATGAAAAACATTGGTAAACCCTGGCACATCTTGGTCCCTTCCCTGCCGCAACATGATCCACTTTATGTATTTGTCCTCATAGCTCCCGACAGGGTAGTGCCTCTCCTTGATGGAATTCCAAAATGAATTCCAAGGGGGAGAGGCTGAAAATAGTGAGGTCGTACTTTCATCCTTATGCTCATAGTAGGTTTCCCACCACTCCTTGTTGTTGGGGGTGGCTTTGAGAAGAGTAAAAGTAATATTTTCCCAGTTGGAAAAATCATGAACAAAAAAATATCCTTCTCGTAGATTTAACCATTTATCTATGGTGTCTCCATCTATTTGGCCCTCAAATATGGGAATGTCAAAGTTTACTTATACCTTAAAAGCCGTGGAGCCTCTGGAGTGGCTACTGGATGTGAATGCGTTGTCGGTGGGAAACCGTTGAAGGATCTGGGCAAAGTTATCCACCATCACGTTCCTTTATTTCTTGACGGCCTCCTCAAGAAATATTTTGATAGGATCACCTACTCCCTCATCCTTCCTTTTTCCCCCATGGGTGGTCATCGGGGTTTGCGAGGCTGATCTTGCAAAGGTTCAACTAGATTGAGCCCTAACTCCTTATATCTCGACCACATTGGTGACATGCAAAGAAAAATAGAGAAAGAGCATACGGCTCTGATACCACTGATATGTATTTAAACAAGAATGCAAAAAATTATAGATATAACCATAAATCTAGAGATGTAGTAGAAATAGCACTTCATTTCATTAATATCAAATACTGAAATATGCTTACAAATAGAATGGAAATAAGACTAGCTCGGGCTATGGTAGCTTATCTCTTAGAAGAGATGTGGTAGCTACATGCCTCTGAATTGAGTTACAATGAGGCTCAAGGGCCTTTTTATTATTGAACAGTGAGAGATACTCTAAACAACCAAAACCGTAACCTGAGGAGATGTAACAACAAGAGTTTATGGGCCCCATTCGTGTTAGTTGGGTAACGAACTTCTCGGGGTCGTAACTTTGTCATATTATCTATGTTTGATGCGTATGATACCTCATTGGAAAGATCTCTCCAAGGAATAAAACTTCTGATGTGATCTCAATAGAAGGCACTAGATTTCATTTTTCCAAAAAAACTTTGTTTAGGGCCTGAAAATGGCTCTAGAAGTTCAGGTCCCAAAAAACTGCCAAAATAGTAAATTTTGCTACAATTAAGGAAACTAAAAAAAAACTGAAAGAAAAATGGTGAGGGTGGTAACCAATATCAAACTAGATCAAGAGTGAGAGAGGTAGATAAGGATAAGAGAGGTAGAGGGATACATAAGGATGGAGGTGGGGGAGAGAGAAGGAGAGAGGGAGGGAGATAGTGAGAGGATTGGAGGGTAGAGAGAGAAAGAAAGAGAGAGAGAGAATTGGGAAGAGAGAGGGAGGTAGGAGAGAAAGGGAGAGAGAGGAAGGATGAGAGATAGGAGGAGAAAGGGAGGAATAGAGAGATGGATTTAGAGAGGGAGAGAGGGAAGGAAGAAGAAAGACATAGAGAGTGAGAAGTGGAGAGAGAAAGGGAGTGATAGGGGAGAGATGGAAAGAGTGTGTGTATGTTTAGGGATGAGATAAAGAGAGAAAGAAGGAGAGATGGAGACAAGGGGGGAGAAAAGGAGAAAGGGAGGGATACAGTAACACGGTTGGAGAGAGAGAGAGAGAGAGAGAGAGAGAGAGAGAGAGGATTGGATGGAAAAGAGAGGGGGGGGGAGTTAGAAGGAGGAAAGAGAGAAAGGGAGAGAGAGGAAGGACAAGAGAGAGAAGAAGAGAGTGATGGTGGAAGAGAGAGGATTGGAGAGAGAGAGAGATATGGGGGAAGAGAGAGGGAGGTAGGAGAGAAAGTGAGAGAGAGGAAGGACGAGAGAGAGGACTTGAATGAGAGGAGAGAGGGAGGGATAGAGAAATGGATTTATGGGGTAGTGAGGGAGGGAAGAAGAAAGACACAAAGAGTGAGAATTGGAGGGAGAGAGGGAGTTACTAGGGTGAGATGGAGAGAGAGCGTGCATGTTTGGGGGTCAGATAATGAGACAAAGAAGGATATATGGAGAGAATGGGGGAGAGAAGGAGAGAGAGAGGCATATAGTAACATAGTTGGAGAGAGAGAGAGAGAGAGAGAGAGAGAGAGAGAGAGAGGTTGGAGAGAAAGGGAGAGAGAGGAAGGAAGAGAGAGAGGATGTGAGAAAGTGGGGAGAGGTAGGAAAAGAGAGATGGAGATGGAGGGGGAGAAAGAGGGAGGTAAGAAGAAATACATAGAGAAAGAAAGGTGGAAGGAGAGAGAGAGAAGGAGTGATAAGGAAGATGGAGAGAGAGGGAGAGAGGAAAACATGAGGGAAGAGAGATAGAAGTGGGGGAGAGGGAGAGAAGGGGAAGAGAGATATATAGAGAGAGAGAGCGGATGAGGGAGTGATAGATATATAGATTGGATAAAGAGAGTGTATGTTTTGGGGGTGATATAGAGAGATAAAAGGAGATAGAGATATACATGGAAGGTGTAGAGAGGGAAGAAGAGAGAGATAGAGACACAGAGGGAGGGACAAAGAGATCGATAGATATGGATTGAGAGAGCATGTGAGTTTGGGGGGATGAGATATAGAGACAAAGAAAGAGAGATGGAGGGAGATATAGACATAGATGGATGGGGGAGACAGGGAATAATATTTCTTGCACTACATGCATTGATTTCGGTGTAGATGGTGATTGTAATCGTATTTGATTGTTTGCACTAGATGTAGTCATTTTAGTGTAAATGTTGCTTTCTAATGATATTTTATTAGTTCCACTAGATGCATTGATTTCAATGTAGATTATTTCTAAGCCTATTTGATTCCTTGCACTAAATGCATTGACTTTAGTGTAGATGGTGATTTATAATCTCATTTGTTTTCTTGCACTAGATGCATTAATTTCAATGTAGAGTTGATTTCTAATTATATTTGATTGCTTGCACTAGATGCATTGATTTCAATGTAGATGGATTTTAAACCTATTTGATTGCTTGCACTAAATGCATTTATTTTGGTGTAGATGGTGATTTATAATCCTATTTGATTGCTTGCACTAGATGCATTGATTTCAGTGTAGATATTGGTTTCTAATCCTTTTTTCTTACTTGCACTAGATGCATTGATTTTAGTGTAGATGCTGATTTCTAATACTATTTGATTATTTACATTAGATGCATTGAGTTCAGTGTAGATGTTGTTTTCTAATATTATTTGATTGCTTGCATTAGATGCATTGATTTCAATGTAGATGTTGATTTCTGATTTGATGTAATTGGATGTATGATGGTACATTAATTTTAAAGTGATTGGATTAACAATGTGCATTAATTTTAGTGTAAGAACAAAAATTTATTGACAATGTACATTAATTTTTGTGGTATAGTAATTCAAACTTTTAATAAATTTGGAGAGAAAGAGAGAAAAGGTATGATGTTTCCTATAACATCTCTAGCTAAAGATTTAAATGGTTTACGATTTTAAGCTTCATTTTCATATAGTTGATATGAAAAGATGACAAAACTAACAAGGGTGACGATAATAATAGTACAAGAAAATTGTTTTAGATTGACGACAGTGAAGGCTATTTGTAATTGACTAGATTCTTATTATTCACATTTTTTATCATTAAAAACTATTACATTGTCACTTTGCATTGAAAATTTTTATTTCATCATTTTTCATCATTAAAATTATTAACAATACTTATCATCTCAACAAATTGAGGTAACTCAGAAAATTTAAAATTAAAATGACTAGATAAATCTCAGATATATTTAGCATATTTAAAATGATTATATTAATATTAGATGTATTTATATATTACTGATAAAATTAATCATATGTTTGATAGATATTCCTTGGCCAACAACTTAGATCCATCTTAAGTCTAAATCTATCAAGCACCAAGAGGGATCAAATCTCTCGAGGTGCACACCTTTCCTCATGTTTTGCACTAAAAAAATAGGTTCTCACCTCTAGAGATTTGATCCCTCTCAGTGCTTGATAGATCTGGAGTTAAGATGGATCTAGGCTAGTATTAATCAAATGTTAGATAGTTTGACAGTGAGTGCATTTGTTGAAATGATAGGTAGGGCTCATGGAGTAAAAGGCTGAATAAAGGGAGAGTGATGGTGTGAAGTTAGAGATGGTGCATATGCCATGTTTTGAAGACTATGCACATGGTTAGAGAGGAAGAGAGGGACATTGGAGCCAGAAGAGTATAGATGTGCCTATATCATTGGAGTTGTAGTGTGCTTATGGAGTAAATTTTTGAAGTGTTCCTATAGTATAATGTCAATATATGGTGCACACATTGTTGCATAGATAGAGTGATGGAGAGGTCAGATAGTTAATAACCAATGTCCAATGTGATTTTGATGAAGGAGTGATCGGGTTGATTACTATGTGAATGATTGTATGACAATGTGCTATATGTAGTTCATTGAGGCAGATCATGCGTTATATGGTGTGATTGGAGTTTGGACAAAAGTACCTTTGTAGAGGTCGTGAGGGTGCATCACAGTTCGTGGAAAATATAAATCAATAACATGTGATAGAGTTTTGGTTCGAATGACATTGTTGTCATTACAGGGGGAGTTTTTGTGTGTATATATGGATGATATTGTTTATGTAGGCTCTGTATGTAGGTTTCCTAGTATATGGTACTTTATATGACATGTTGTATCTAACTGAGAGTGAGACGATAGGATGGGTGAGTTGTATGGCATTGTTTTATTGTTGAGTCAGTTATTTTGAGTGTGAGGTTGCTGAGTGTTGAGTTAGTGATGGTTGTCAAGAGTTTTCTGCTAGGAAAAATGTTTATGGGTCATTTGTATGAGAGAGATATGCTACTATGTAGTGTGTGGGCTTATATATATGTTTCTTGAGTACATAAAGAAGAGTTGTAATGTGTATGGCTAAATTTGTGTGTCAGAGTTTATTGCTGGTTCTCATGAGTGTGTGTTTTGATGTTGTTGTTGTATTAAGATGGTAGATTGTTTGTGATTTGATTTTTGAGTGTATGAGTAGAGATTGGTTGAGAGAGTGTCATTTGTAGTCAATTATATTGAGCCAGATAATTTGAGTGGGTATAGTATGAAAATAGTATGAAATGAGGTCCATGGTTTGTTGTATTATGTTAGGTGGATCCAATGTGAAAATTGTGAAGCATGGTCCACAAGATAACTTGAAGGTTGAGGCCTTTAGTGATAGAAAGTGGTGTCTTTCATATTCAAGGTGTAGAAACATCCTTTAGGTAGTGGTATGAGAACCTGGAAGTAGAGGCTTCCTATTAGCGGTGGATGGAAATTACTTAGGTGTTGGGGTATCCAACAGGTGGTGGTATGAAAAGTCATGGTAGTAGTGGCTTCTAGCGGATGGTGGTCTACAGAGTTTAGGAACTGGTGGATTCCGATAGGTAGTGTCCTGGAGTGAGAGTTTCTCACATGATTGGAAGTTTATGGATTGCACATTGGTGGTGGCCAGTGTATAAGTAAAGAAGAAGATTTTGATAATAATAATAAAAGAATATGAAGACAACAACAACAATAGTTTTTCCTAGTTGGGTTTTCCACCTAAGATCTGGTGTCCCCTTGTGTTGACAGTGTTTTTTCTAATATGTTTATAGGATTATCTCTATGTTTATGTACCTTCATGTTATATATGTTTCTCATGTGATTTATAGTCCGTGTATTATTTTCTATTGATATCTTATACTATTGGTGAACTAATTGATGGTTTAATAACTCTTAAAGAAAATTTGATAAAGACTTTAAATTGATCAATCTGGTACAACACTAATTCACCCCACTCTCAATATTGTCAAGCTTCCAACATCTCTTGAGGTGCAAACTTCTCCTCAAGTTTTACACTCAAAGAAGATGTTTCCACCTTGAGAGATTTGATCGCTCGAGACAGTTGATAGATATGGAATTAAGATGGGTCTAGGACAGTTTAATTATTAATTATTATAATAATTGTCATTTATTTTTATGTAATTTGACCAAGTTAAAATTTTATTTTAATTTAAAATATATATATTTTTATGTAATTTTATCAAGTTAAAATGTTAGATAATATAACATAACATAACAAGACATTACAACATCTTTTCCATATTATTTTAGAGAGTGCAGCTCGATGCAATTAATTACTTTAAGTACAATACGATAGTTGAAATTAATGGAGAAAGATTGTTTCACGGTTGTGTGTGTGTCTTAGTTTAGACTTAGTTTCTATTTTCTAGGACATAGTTTTGATCTCCCTAAATTGAATGTAAACTTATATATTTCAGATTTTTTGATAATGGAATAGAGCGGTACTACTTGGGCGGTCTCCATGTGTAGCTTGGATCACCTGTGAGCTGCTAGTTTCAGGTGGTAAGTTTCTTTCTAATTTTACTTTCCATTTTTTATCATGGTACCAAAGCACAAAGAAGGAGTTCTGTGTGAGTTGGGTCTGTGGTGAGTTGAGGCTTTGTGGTTGAGAGCCCTAGTGGCTGATATTGGAGAGTGAGTAATCCTCTTTTGCTAGAGAGTGTAGGTGAAGCTGTTGTTGGAGGTGACAAAGGATCGCAAGAGAATTTGCTCAAGGACAAGCTTGAATTGAAGATTTTATGTGAGAGGTAGACTGGTACAATTTGTTTTTGTGTGATAGAGCACTGATTTTTTTGAATAAACATGATCAGCATGCCCCTAACAAAGAGAGGCCATGTCGATCAGTGTTGGCGTATATAGGGAAAGTCTGTTGAGCAGCACTGATGGTCAGTGATACCCCCGCACTGATGTTGAAAACTTAAAGAAATTTTCTTCAATGTGACCTGTAGCTAGGTGAATTGGCACTATTGTTTTTTGCATGTTAGAGGTAGACCAAGACCAAATGTACTTGTGTTGGTGGTCATTCCCAACATTGTTTTGTATATTGAAGGTCATATGTCTGAAGTTGGATCTGTAGCACCCAGATCTAGAGATGTCGGAGGATCTAGAGGTGGATCGGTAGATCAACTATTGGAGGATCTAGAGTTAGATGCATAGATTGATTGTTAGATGATCTAGAGGTGGATCCGTAGATTGTCTATTGGAGGATATGGAGTTAGATCCGTAGATTGATTGTTGGAGGATTTGGTGTTGGATCCGTAGATCAATTTCTAGATTACTGGATCTGTAGATTAGAGCAATGGATGTGTTATTGGAGTTGTGGATATATTTATTAGACATGCTACTCTTGGTGCTTGTGAATTAAAAACAGGGCTCTGTTGAAATTATTTTCTCACAATGAATAATCACATTTTAGAGATATACCTTAATGAGAGAAATAAGCTCGATGGGTCAAATTACGCCAATTGGAAGTTCAATTTGTAGATATTGCTTGATGGCTCTAGTGCTTGGACAATTAAAAACGAAGATGAAGCAAAGCTGATTGCAGTCGGAGGTGCCACAACCGCATCAGTTTAATATTTGGAAAAGAGGGAAAATAAGGTGAAGGTGTTGTTGAAAATGTTGGTAAAATAAAACATAATCCCTTATATCCGAGAATAAAAAACTACCAATGAGATTTGGGTGACACTCAATGATTTGTATGAAACGAAAAATAAAAATTGCGTTGTTGTAAAGACAATCCCTTCTGTGGACAAAAGGGATCTCTCTGGTCCTATGAGAGGATCTAACAACAAATCGGACAAACTAGTGTAGGATTTCCTAGTTTATATTGAAAAATACAAAGAGAGAGAGAGGAACATACCTCACTCTGATGCTAGGCACTCAACCTTTGATGGTGATCTCTATCCCTTAGCTTCCAATCTCACTCCTCGCTATTCCTTGCATATGAATACATGCAAGAGTGATCAAAAGACAACAAGAGATACAAGAGTGTACATAGTATAGTTCCAACATAAACTACATGATAGATCGAGGAGCATCATGCTAAATGAATAAAGATTTATACACTTATGGAAAGTAAACACCATATGTATTTATTAATGAACCAAAAATGGAAGCATACAACCATTGCCTTGATGTTGGGGACCTCCTTTATAGTAGATTTCCAAGTCCAAGTCAAGACCATTCAAACACTATTTGTCCTTTGTTAGATGCGAAGCATTTGGGCATAGCTTAAGCATAGGAATGCAGAAAAGTATTCACCAACCATTTGAGGATGGAAGGGACTTGATTTATAGGAAGGGAGAGGGAGTTAGGGATCCACAAAAGAGGGAGGAAGGTCCACATATCAAGAGGAAAATACCTAAAGGTAGGATCGAGAACTCAAAATGGGAGAGCTTGACCTTATCTCTATCCAACAACATCCAGCTTGTTGTTCTCAAAGATTCTAGTAGGAGAAGCTTCTCCTCCACTTTAGGAAAGACTGCAAGAGGAGGTTCAATGCAAGTTTTGTAGAATTTCCCATTGTAGATCAAAAAATTATTTAATATACTAAAGCAAAATACAAGATCTACTTCTACAACAAACTTGCATAAGCTTAATCGATTTTGAACAAGATCAAATAGAACACATACAACTGAGAATGAGAAAGCAATCACACATGAACACAGAAGAATACTCTGGGGAAAGCCTCAGCTAAAAATCCCGATCTCTGTAATATCATACAAGTGGAAATATGTCTGGATAACACAAAGCTTTAGCTCACAAGCTATCCAACTCTCATTACAATCCTACAATATAACTCACAGGCTGAATAGACACAACATATGCCTTCCCTGAACCCTCCAAGCCTCCTATTTCCTTGTGCAGTTTCTCTTGGGGTCCAATGCTACCACCTGTGCGAATTGGCCTCATCACACACTCATCAAACTCAAAAGTAACTGCACAATCTCCAAGGAATGAATTCCTTCTACATGCAAGAGATATCCTCCATGGAGTATTCTTGTAACTGATAATACATTGTCCCATCATCTGATCTCAATTGGGTCTCTGACTGAACTGGCATGCATGAGTTATTTATGAGAGAATATTCAGTTATCTCAAGTGCAATAGTTACATGCATGCATGCATTAACTAACTGAACTCACAATCAGTTCAACAAACTGTTTGAACTAATCTAACTAGACTTAACTCAGTTAACTGAGCTAACTCATTACAAGTCAAAGTACAACTCATCCTGATCTCCTTTAGTCAAGGGATAACTTCCTCAATCAATGGAGAAATTGTTGCATGTCTTCCCATAGGCTTCATGTTTGATTTCCTACAACTAATTAACTCAAGATGAATTAATTAATTATTTTACAAATAGCTGCTAAGATCAAATTCGAATTTTAATTCTCAATTTTAGTTCAGGGACTAACTAAAATTGGAATGTATCCTGAAATGCTATTTATAGCAGTGCTATTTTTAGCATTCTCTTGTTGCTATTTTCAACACTCCCTCGCAACAAGAAAGGGATTATCAGTCACCCCAATCTTGTTTTTGTGGAACTTGAACTTGCATTTTGACAATGCCTTAGTCAAAATATCCACATCCTGTTCCTTGGTTAAAACATACAGCAACAACATGATCCTCTTCACCACATAGTCTCAAAGATGATGGTATCGAATATCCATGTGCTTGGACTTGTCATGAAATACTGGATTCTCGGAGAGTTTTATACAACTCTGATTATTGCATTAGATCACAGTTGGATCCATCCTCTAACGAAACAATCCCACTAGAATCTTCCGCATCCAAATGGCCTCACATGCTGACTGGCAACCATGTATTCAGCCTCTGTTGAGCTAAGTGCAACTGACCTCTATTTCTTGTTGTAACAATAAATTGTAGCTAAACCAAGATTGAAGATTCCTCCAGAAGTGCTCTTCCGGTCTTATGGACTCCCTACCCAATCTGCATCTGTGAAGCCCTGAAGATTCTCTCCCTCTGTCCATCTGTACCAAAATCCATACTGAGATGTGTCTCTGAGGTATCTCGGCACATGCTTCGCTACCTTCCAAAACAACTTGGTAGGCTGAACCATAGCTTGACTCAACTAGTTCACTGCAAAGCATAAGTCTGGTCGTGTGTTCACTAGATATATCAGTGAACCCACAAGTTGTAGATAAGTAGTAGAAGCTACTACCTCACCTGAAGTAGCATCCTCCCTCCTCTAGTTACCAGTTGGAGGAGTCTGCATGGGCTTGCACTTCTCCATGTAGAACCGCCTGAGTATCTCATTGGCATACTTGCCTTGAGACACAAATACTTCCCCATCCTTTTGCCACACTTCCATGCCTAGAAAGTAGTGCATAAGACCCATGTCTTTCATCTCGAACTCTCTTGCAAGGTCCTCCTTGCAAGACTTGATCAACTGATCATCACCTATCAAAATCAGATCATTAACATAAAGAACAGTGATCAATGTCTTACCTTCTACCATGATGTGGTAAAGGTTCACATCTGCTTCACTCTTGGTGAAGCCCAACCTAGTGAAATAGCTGTTGATCCTAGTATACTAAGCACGAGGTGCTTTCTTCAGCCCGTAAAAAGCCCTCTTGAGTCGGCACACATGTGACTCATGATCAAAGGTCTCAAAACCTTCCAGCTTCTTAATGTACAACTCTTCCTCAATCTTCCCATTGAGGAATGCAGTCTTCACATCCATCTGATGGATCTTCCAACCCATCTGAGCTGATAGTGCCAAGATCGATCTGGTAGATGAGTACCTTGATACAAGATCAAAAGTATCATCGTAGTCGATCCCCTCGACTAGTGAGAAACCACGGGCAACAAACCTTGCCTTATGTTTCTCAACACTGCCATCAGTTGCCTGCTTTACCTTGTAAAGCCATCGAGAACTCATCACTACCTGTCTTGAGGTCTTGGGACAACATCCCACACACTATTCTGAATGATAGAGTCTACTCCTCTACCATTGAATCAACCCAGACTAGTTGCTGCACTTCTTCCTCAAAAGAAGAAGGTTAAGACTCTACACACTCCCCAACCAGGGCCATGTAACCAGTGTACCGCTCGTGTGACCTCCTCTGTCTGCACTGAGAAGATGGTTGTCCCACATTCTCTCGTGCATCCAGCATCAACCTGTCAGCTTCCCTTGAGTGTTTCTGCCCATCTCTAGAAGACTCATCATGAGTGGATGCCTCCACTCCTAGATCCTCTGCATGTGGCTGCTCCGCATCAATCTTAGGCTCCTCCTCATTAGGAACTAAAAGTTCCTCCTATGCATGCAACTTGAGCTCCTTCTCAAGTGATACTCGCATGGCTTTCTTGTCGTTGAACTTTAGATTTCTGTGTACAACTGTCCTCCAACTGGTAGGCAAGAACACCTGATAGTTGTGGGGTGTATCAGTGTACCCCACAAGTATCCCCAACTCAGATGTTGGATCTAGATTATTCTGGGCATCTTTGGTCACATGGTAATAAACCAGTGATCTAAAGATCCTGAAGTGACGCACATCTGGTCGCTTCCCAGAAAAGGCCTCCATAGGTGTCTTCATTCCCAGTATACGGTGTGAGCTTCTATTCTACAAGTATATTGTTGTATTGATGCCTTAGCCCACAAATGAAGTGGTAGGATCTGGTCATGCAACATCACTTGAGTTTCTCCCATATTTGATCTATTCTTCCTTTCAACCACCCCATTCTGTTGTGGGTTATGGGGTGCCATCAACTCCCGTTTAATTCCTTTTGTAGTGCAGAAGTCCTTAAAGTGTTGGGAGACATACTCTCCACCATTGTTGCTACGTAAGGTCCCTATTTTCTCTCCAGATTATTTCTCTGCCAAGGCCTTAAAATCACAAAACCTCAAGAAGGTCTGATCCTTCTTTTGCATAAAGTAAATCGAACATCTACGAGAAAAGTCATCAATAAAAGTAACATAGTACCTTTGTTTAGCGGTGGAGGCTGTAGAGAATGGTCCACAAACATCTGTGTGAACTTGCTCTAGGATTGCTCTAGCTCTACTGTCTCGATCCTGAAAGGAATATTCCGCATACTTACCCAAGGTACAACCTTTGCATGTGTTATCACTTAAGAATTATAATGCCAAAATTTCTCATTCTAGCTTGATGATAAAGGTCAGTGTTAGTCTAAGTTTGATTTCGTTTTTCCTTAGAGTCTCAGTCTTATGAGGTCTTGAGTCAAGAATGCATTCTCATCTATCACTGGTCACCCTTATTCATCACCGATCTCATAGCCATGTGTCAGTTTGGTTTAAAAATCATTATGTACCACAAAGCCTTTTTAGGTGATTGCGTAGCGCATGTAACCATTTTGAAGTTTTTTCGCAGCGCATTAACCCTGTCTAGCAGTTTCGCAACGCAAAAGTTCATTAGGTGATTACGTAGCGCAATAGTCCTTTAAGTGTTTTCACAACATGATAGGTTTTAGGTGATTTCGCAGCGCATCATTCAAAATTTACACTGACCGCGCTGCGAAATCGGAGATTCGTGCATTCTGCAGCGAATCTTTCCCAACTGTCAAATCTATCAAGTTAATCTATGGCTACGTCATTCATTGTCAGTTTATGCACTCCATATATCATCTCCAACCGCTTATCTCCATTATTGAAATGACTAAGTATGTTGGTACACACGAAATACAAGTTCCAAGAAAGGCCAGATATACTCAGTTTTAATGATGATTGTAGGCCTTGCATGAGAAAAAAATATACTAGATTTCAATTTGAAAACATCGTCATCAAGCGAGGCAGCCATTCAAGCGAGGCAGAGTTGGGAGTTTGAGAAGCGCTAGCATTTCTAGCCTACAAGTCACTGAATCTTCATGGAGGGATCGACAGAAAGGAAAGACCATAGATCAGGAAAATGTTTGAGAAATGAGCCTGAAGGTTTGGATATAACCTTGAAGAACAAAGAGGTCGAACAAGCATTTAAACAAGCTGGATGTTGGAATTTTTGCAAGAAGCTCCAGGGAGGACATGCACAAGTGACTAAGGAATTTGCACTGAATTTCACCGGGCTAAACTCAAAGGTTGGCATGTTGGAATTGCAGGTCTCACAGACATGATATCCTCAGTTATAGAAATACCAAGAGGGCAAGAAAATTGGTTCAAGAATTTCAAATTTGACATGAATCCATGCAAATAATTTCTAAAGCAGGAGTTCATTAACTCAGATTTGAGCAAGTCTGTTCCTAGAAGTTATGTTAAAGAATCATATGCCCAATTGCTTACTTGTATACAGAAGTATCTGACCTGTGAAGGGAGATATAACAAAGTGTATTCATACCATTTTAAACTGCTGTTGCATTTCACAGGCAAGACATCTATTGATCTACCTTTTTATTTATTCCGCAGTTTAAGTAAAATGTGTGACAAGGTGCAACTAAGGAAAGAAGCCTGTGAGACTTCACTTTTCCACCATGGCTTGGTTAAGTTAATGGTTCTGCATGAACTCCAGAGGGTAGGCAGAGACTGGGACACATTCATATTCATGTCCGGTTTCAAAAGCAAGACCAGTCTCAGCCCTCAAGCGGCAAAAGAACCTTCAACAACAACCAGTCCTCAAACAGAAACAAGAGCCAAGAGGGTTTCAAAGTTAAAAGCAAGGAAACAAGTTGGAGAGTCTACCAAGCCACTGACTATTCAGGATACACCCCAGCAGTCAATTAAAGAAAAAACTCAGGTCAAAGAAACTGCACATGAATCAAGCACAGGTGGAGGAGTTCAAAGAAGAAGAACTAGGAGCCAGGTGGCCAAAGAAAAAGGTAAGTCAGTGAGTGTTGAAGAAAGCCCTGTTTCAAAGGGAGATTTAAATGATTTATTGCAAGCAATTGACATTGAAGAGTCCCCACTAGTTCAAGCTGATTTGATGCAGTCAGGAAAGGAGAAGGCTAAGAGGGTCAAGGCCTCAAAGAAACTCAAGTTTGATGATCAAGTTGATCAATTTGTTTTTAAACCCAGGACACCCATAACAAGGAAGTTCAAACATGTACAGGACGTACCACTAAGAGCTGATGAAACAGGGGAGGTGACACGGCCACATGAAAGAAAGGATAAAGGCAAAACAGTTGCCACTCAAGAAGAAGGTGGTGTGGCAGACTTGAAAAGGAGATTGGAATCTACCAACTTTGAGATCGCTAGATTGAAGAAAGCTGCTAGGAAATTTGCAGTTAAGGAGGCTTATTTCAACCAAATGCAAGCTCGGTGAGAGGACCAAACTTTTCAAATTCCTAAAGTGGTTAACTTTAGTGTTCAATTCAAAAGCTGGACTACTCCTGCAATAAAAGAAGCTCAATTTATCAGAAAAGTCAATACAAACCTTAGGTCTGGGATCAAATTAATGAAGAAACAAATTGAAGACTTAAAGATACAACTGAAACAGCAAAAAAGAATCTCCATAAAGAAATCTCACTTCAAGTAAGGACATGTCTCAAAGTTTTGATAGTTTTGCTTGGTATAATCTTTTCAAACATTCCCATTCAGTTTTGAAAGGTCTTGAAACAGTTGAAAGAATGTTTAATAGCAAAGTGCTCAAATAGCGAATTTTTTGGGTTGAAACTGTGATTTTTGAAACAACTCAGC
The DNA here is from genome assembly GCA_031772625.1 of Pinus tabuliformis. Lineage (NCBI taxonomy): Eukaryota > Viridiplantae > Streptophyta > Pinopsida > Pinales > Pinaceae > Pinus > Pinus tabuliformis. The sequence continues at coordinate 162,811,033 of CM062808.1, forward strand.
AGTTTCATAATGCGCTATGAAACCGCTGAAGGTGATGACTAGAGCTCAGCAGTTTCGTAGCGCGCTACGAAACTGCTGAAGCTAAATAATCCAATATCAATCAACCGGTTTTGAAACATAAGCGGGAAATTTGAAAGGGGAATATAGACAAGGCATCATCTAAAGCTTCAACATTCAACCAGGTCAATACAGGTGGAGAAAATATGGATTTGAATCCAACTTTAAATTTTTGTCATAAAGTGAGCACATTTACCACCGTGCAAGGTATGTCAAAGCAGCTTGAAAGAGTTTTCACCTTTACACATAAAGGAAGTGGACAACACATCAAAGACGTGGCCATCTATTACATTTTGGATAATTAAAGATAAAGGACATGCTTCTTTGGATTCAAAAATTGTAAGGCAAACTAAAGACCGATGAGCAAGGGTAGTTTCCTATGTTTCAGGATGATGGAGAAGATGTGGCATTGAAGGCCAGCATGGAGTTTTGAACATTCATCACAGCCAAAATAAAAAGAAACCAGATTTCAAAGAACGAGAACCATTGTAACCAAGGCTATTATTAGCATAACCTGGTGTTAGAATCCTACTTGATTTAGACCTCTAGAAAGTCTAGTTGAAGTTTGTTACATTAAATAGACAGTTAAAAGTTAAACAGGTGTCATTAGAAGTAGTTTTTGAGTTCCCTTAATGTTTAAGGAGGAACTCTATATATAGAAGAATGGGAAATGTAATAGAGGGGGGAAGTTTATGTAAAAAAGCTCTGTTGCCAAGTTTATGTAAAGACACTGTTTATTTGGTAATACAATAAATGGTTTCTGCTGCTCAAGAATCATAGTGACTTCAATGTATGAATTCCTCTTGTTGTCTTTCATGTTGTATACAGTATTATGAGTATTTGATTACTTAGAAATCACTTGTAGTGTTCTAATTTCCTTCATATGCTCAAATACTGTCCCTTTTGTGTCTGTTGTACTTTATCTATGTTGAAGTCTGAATGCCTTGATTTTATTGCAAAGCCAATTCATTGTTGATGCTGAATGACATATGACTCCATGAGCCCAATGGATGCTTATTAATTTAGATTTTACCAGCCTCATTCCTATTTGTTTTATAAAGATTTAGCCATCTCAATTATAATCACAAACCTTAAATCCTTTGAGAGAGCCCTCTCAGGCTAAGGAGGCTAAGCCTTAGCTAAAAGATTGGTCTGAAATAGTTACTTGAAGTCTTCCTAGTCTGCAGCCTTCCAGGGCTTGATTTTGAGATAACAACATGTATCCATCTGCTCCAGTTTTCCCTTGGGAAGTCCGGTAGAAATCTGCTACATGATCTTCAAGGCCCCATGGTGTAAGTGGCCCAATCTTCTATGCCATAGCTCACCAACACCTTGGCTCTGCACCAACTCAGCTTTGGAACTCAATGCAGCACAGTTGTCTACCTCCAGCGTGTAGAGATTCTTAACTCGAATCCCAATCCTCTTGGTTTTTCTAGTGCCGATATGCCTCAGGAATACCCTTCCTTTACTAAACACTACATCATAGCCTTTGTCTTCTAGCAAGCAATAGACATAAGATTCTTCTTCAGACCTGGTAGATAATTAACATCAGTTAGGGTGAGATTAGCTCCATGATCCCTCTAACGCACAACCATACCTTCACCTGAAATACTGTACTTTCCGTCATCGCCCATCTCGATCCGCATCTGGAGATCCTTCTCCTCCAAGGTACTAAAAAGATTCTTGTCGTCGGTCATGTGGAAAGAAGCTCCACTATCCAAGTACCAAACACATCACACCACGGATGAAACCATGCATGAGATGAGGGAGAAATCCAATTCCAACTGTGAGGCTAGTGCCTCACCATCTGGTCCCTTTGAGGATCCCTTCTTGGATTTCTTCTGTGGACAATTCGTATCATAATGGCCCATCTCATGACAATGAAAGCATCACACTTTCGATTTGTCAAACTTCTTCCCACCATGGGAAGAACTAGATTTGGAATGGGATGCCTTCCATTTCCCTTTCCTTGCCTTACTCACTAAGGCTAGATTTTCTTCATCATATTGCTTTGATGAAGATCCATCTCTGCTGCTTCTTCTTATCTCCTCCTGCATCAGATCCGACCAAAGTCGTTCCGAATCTAGTAGTTTCTCTCTTCCATTTACTGTGTCTTGGTAGCTATGCCAGCTATTAGGAAGACCGAGGAGAGAAAGACTCACCATGTCATCATCGGCTGTCATGATCCCTACACTTCCAAGCTCATCCCTACAGGTGGTGAGCTTGTTTAGATATGTAGAGATTGTGTCACCCTTTTCACACTTGATTTTCAGAAGATTTTATTTCAGCGCTTGATCTCCTTTAATCAAGGGATGACTTCCTCAATCAATGGAGAAATTGTTGCATGTCTTCATATAGACTTCATGTTTGATGTCCTACAACCAATTAACTCAAGATGAATTAATTAATTATTTTAAAAATTTCTACTAAGATCAGATTTGAATTTTAATTCTCAATTTTAGTTCAGGGACTAACTAAAATTGGAATATATCCTGAAATGCTATTTTTAGCACTTCTATTTTTAGCATTTATTGTTGCTATTTTCAACAGGTTTTTATATCAAAAGACATGTGGGTTTTTATATCAAAATCCGTACTGGCAGCACTAGGTCAAGATGCTGAACAAGCCATAAACATGACCCAACAGTGGTAAAAAGTGCATTGATCCTGAAAACTAGGGTTCCATGCAAATTTCTCCAGAATTCTCTTAGGGAAACTCTTCTTCTATTCTTCAGGGATGTTTCTGTATGTGAATCATGGTGAGTACACTTTGACAATTTTAATCATTTGGACACTTTAGGATATGGGGTGGGAAGTGTGACAAAATACTATGTAACAGAAGGTGTTGTTAAATTTCAGTAAAAGACAACACAATCCATCATATCCGAGAATGAAAAACTGCAAATGAGATGTGGGTGACACTCAAGGATTTGTATGAAATGAAAAACACAAATCATGTGTTGTTTCTAATGAGTAAAATTCTCTCCATTAGAATGGAAGAGAATGAATCCATTGTTGCATTCATCTCATGGATTAAAGAACTAAGATACAAGTTAGTCGACATAGGGGAGAAATTATCCAACACTAATCTCGTCAAAATTACCTTGAATGGAATGATGGAGGATTATAAAATGTTCATTACAAGGCTTGTAGCAAGGGAGAAATCTCCCACCTTTGAAGAGTTGACATGGATTTTCATGTGGGAAGAAGAGAGACGTAAGAATCTGAAGCTTCATACTGTAGATCTAGAACTGGTGGCAAAGAAAAAGTTCTTCAAAGGGAAACCAGGAGGAGGACATACAAGCAGTGGTCCATCTCAAAAAAACCCATTTCAAGGTATGTCATTGACTAAAAATGATTTTGGAATTAGGTTTATTTACTATGGCAGAACTGGTCATATTGCTTGAAACTATTATAAAAGGAAGAATGATGAAAACAGATAAAGACAAAAGAGTTTTACAGGGAATTTTGTTGGCGAATATCTAAATCATGACCTTAAATTATCTATGTTTGATGCTTCTCTTTCTGTTGAGACGGATTAGGATGGAGCTTGGTTTGTGGATTTTGGAGCATCCACTCATATGACATGTAATAAACACTAGTATGAAAATTTCAAGGAGACTGATAATGGTGCAAACATCTACCTGGGAGATGAAAAAACATATCATGTTAAAGGGTATGTATATATTCCTGTGATATTACCTAGTGCTAATATCATGCACATCTAGAATGTCATGTATGTGCCTGGTATTAAAAAAAATTTGATCTATGTCTCCATGATTACAGATTAGAATTTAAAGGTAGATTTTTTTCAAAACTTATTGTGTTGTAAAGAATTTTCTAGATCATCAGAAGCCGGTTGCATCAGGAGTACGAGCTGGAGGCCTATATAAGTTGAATTTTACAAGCATGCCACATCAAGCTTTAAGTTCAACAACTATGACAACAAAGAATATTTGGCATCAAAGGTTTGGTCACATCAACCTTCACAATTTATTGTTGCTACAAAAACAAGGTATGGTTGATGGACTTCCTATTTTAAGAAATGAAAATATTTATTGTGAAGGATGTGCACTTGGAAAAATGCATAGGGATGAATTTCCCTCTAGCTTAAATAGGAGAAAGAAAGATATACTTGAACTTGTGCATATTGATATTTTTGGGCCTATGCAAAGAAGGCCCTTATGTGGAGCTTACTATTTCTTGGTATTTATTGGTGACTACACAAGGTATACCTCAGTATACTTTCTTAGAAGGAAATTATGCTTTCGAGTACTTTAAAGAATTTAAAAATATGGTTGAAAAGAACACAGGGAAAGTCATTAAAATTCTCTGCTCAGATCAAGGAGGAGAATATAGAGTTGGAAACTTCATCAAATATTGCAGAGATCATGGAATAACACAATAGTTTATAGTACCCCACACTCCACAACAAAATGGGGTTGTAGAAAGAAAGAACAAAACTTTGGTGGAATGTACATGTAGCATGATTAAAAGTAAGAACCTTTCCATTGGTTTTTGGGTAGAAGAAATTAGTACTACAGTTTACTTAATAAACAAAATTCCAGCTAGTTGTCTTGATCTCAATACTCCATTTGAGGCTTTGTGTGGTTTTAAACCTGTAGTCCATCACTTGAGAGTATTTGGTTCTAAATATTTTGCACACATTCCTAAGGAAGATAGGAATAAATTGGATGCTAAAGCTATAAAATGCATATTTCTAGGGTATTGTTTTGATTTGAAAGCATATATGATGTTTAATCCATCTAATCACAAGATATTTGTTAGTAGAGATGTTATCTTCCATGAACAAGCTGATGAAGGGAATAAGGATAGAGGTTATGAGGAGTGGAACATGCCTTTATTGATTGATCACAACAATGATGAAGCCAAAGACAATAATTTATAGTAGAAACAACATAACGAGGAATCTAGTGATGTGAATACATTCAATAGTTGAAGTCCATTCAGAAGTGAGAAAGAAATTACATAGGACAGAATTGAGGTAAGCCCGCTACCAAGGAGATCAAGACAAAAAACTCACTTACGTACAAGGTATAAAGATTATGCTCTTATGACTAGTGTTTTAAATGTTTTTGGGACCATGAATTATAATGAAGAAAATTTGTATGATGAATGGAGGTCAGCTATGAAAGAAGAGTATGAGTCCACAATTAAAAATAAAACCTAGGAATTAGTTGAACTACCAAAAGGAAAAGAGCCCATAGGTTGTAAATGGCTATATATACCTAAGTTCAAAGAAAATGGTAGTGTAGATAAGTACAAAGCTAGGTTGGTGGAAAATGGGTACTCACAGAAAGAAGGGATTGATTATGAGGAGACTTTTGCTCCTATATCTACGTTAAATACTATTAGGATGTTAATAGATCTATCTACAAAGTACCGTTGGAGCTTACACCAGCTAGATGTAAAATCCGCTTTTCTAAATGGGGAGTTGAAGGAAGAAGTATATTTAACACAACCATAAGGTTTCATTAAAAAGGGGCAGGAACACTTAGTATGTAAATTAGAAAATGCATTATATGGGCTGAAACAGGCTCGTTGGTATGAGAAAATAGACTCTTTCTTCTTACAACATGGTTATAAAAGAAGTAAAAATGATTCGAAACTATATACAAAATTTGATTCAAAGGGGAATGTTTTGTTGATTTCCTTATATGTTGATGATTTAATTATCTCAAAATTCTGATGAATTGGTTGAATAAATTAAACTACATGTGTCACAAGTATTTTAAATGAAGGACCTTGGAGAATTGCATTATTGTTTGGATCTTGAAGTATGGACGGATTCTGGCCAGACTTTTGTTTCTCAAGGAAAGTATGTCAAGGAATTGTTGAATAAATTCTCAATGGATTAGTGTAAAGCTTCTTCAGTACTCCTTAGGGGAAATTTTCGGTCTAAAATGGGCCTCCCAAGGAAATTATAAAATAATAGTGGAAATAATAAAATAAGATTAGATTACATCTTCAAATTTTAGAGGGAAAAACGAGAGAGCTACTTTTTCAACTCGTATTTTCAACTTATCTCTCTATGGGTTTACTCAAATGTCGAGTGGGAGAACTCGTTGGATGCCTAATTTGATTCCTCATCCAAGGAGTACCCATGTTGCATACTTTCGATGGAACCTGCTACATGAAAAATGAGAAATACATTAAAAACGTTATTGCAATCACATTTTTTCATGTATTTCTCATTTTTCATGTAACAGGGTCCATCAAAAGTATGAAACATGGGTAATCCTTGGATGAGGAATTAAATTTTGCATCCAATGAGTACTCTTGCTCAAAATTTCAGTATAACCTTAGGGAGTTAAGTTGAAAATACAAGTTGAAAAAATAGTTTTATTATTTTGTTATTTTTTAATCTTTTTACTTTTTTACCCCAAAAATGGTGAATCACCACCCATGGTTGACATCATCATCTTGAATCCCATTGGGTTTTATAAAGTTTATTTTGGTTGTGAACTTTTCTTAGGAGGCCCATTTTAGACCTCAAAATTTTTCTAATGTATACAACAAAATGTTAAAGTTCAAAGTGATGATGGTTCTAAAGAGGTGAATGCTACATTGTACAGAAAATTGGTTGCAAGTTTGATTTATTTGACTACAACCACACCTGACTTAGCATATTCGGTCAGTGTGGAGACAATTTATGACAAAACCTTTTGAAAATCATTGGGCGGTAGCAAAAGGTGTCCTAAGGTATCTTCAATGAACCATAAATTTTGGCATTAAATATACTGATTCTTCTGATGTTAAAATGACAAGCTATTGAGATTTAGATTGGGTTGGAAATATGGATGATTGAAGATCTATAACTAGATATGCTTTTACTATTGGGTTTGGGGTCATTTCTTAGAGCAGTAAAAAGCAGAGTACTATATCTTTCTCATCAACAGAAGCAGAGTGTCGGGTTGTATGTGCAACCACTTGTGAATAAGTTTGGTTTAGAAGAATTCTTCATGATGTAGGAGAAGAACAAAAGAATGCTACAATAATTAAATGTGACAACCAAAGTTCAATCAAGTTGGAAAATAATCTTGTTTTTCATAAAAAACATAAAACATATAGATACACAATATCATTTTGTTACAGAAAAGGTTCAGCCCAAAGAGATTTCTCTTGAATATTGAAACACCTATGAAAATGCAGCTGATATCTTTACCAAGATTCTTGGGAAGATCAAGTTCAAACTATTTAGGGAGATGTTAGGTGTGCAAGTGAATCTTTTTTCCATTAAGGGGGAGAATTGAAATTAATGGAGAAAGTTTCTTTCACAGTTTTGTGTGTGACTTAGTTTAGACTTAGTTCCTATTTTCTAGGAGATAATTTTGCTCTCCCTAAATTGAATGTAAACTTATATATTTTGGATTTTATGATAATGGAATAGAGTACTGGTTGGGCGATCTCCACGTGTAGCTTGGCTCACCTATGAGCTGCTAGTTTCAGTTTGTAACGTTCTTTCTAATTTGACTTTTTGTTTTTTATCAAACCAATATTTATCTCATCTAGTCATTACACCCACATAAGTCAAATAAATATCCCATCTTTGACTTAAATTCACAATTTTATTTTGGAACGCTTTCAATTGGGTTTAGCCATCTATATTTCTTTTACGTATGAACAATGGACAACTTCATTCCCATCTACAAGTTTAATAATTAAGTGAATTCATATGTATCCTTTCCCTAAAACAAATTTGATTTATATTTGAATTTCAAACTATAGCATACTTGCCAATATGGAGACTCCACCAACCAAATATTTAATACATATGCCTTATTTATTGGGTTTGGTTTTTGAAGATCCACAATGTTATGCTGGATGGATTTTTCGTTTGCAAGGAGCCAGTTGCCACATAGATAAATTGTAGGCAAGCTTGGCATGAATACAAGTACCTTTACGGCTGAAGTTTTCAACAAATGAAATACTATAAATTGATAAAAATATATTGTAAATATTTTTGTGGTATTCCTGCATGTTGAGTGTGGAGTTTCACATATCTTTTTAAAATTGGAAAAAATAAGTACTTAGTTAATAAAAAAATAAAATTGGCTCAAACAAAATGAATTATTTACCATTTAAAACATTTTGTGATTTTAAATTATAAAAATAAAATTTAATATTTTGTTTTTAACAATTTGTTTTCCATAATAAACTATTTAAAATTTACATGATTTCAATTCTTTAAAAGTATTTAATATGGTTATTTTTATTTCTATCATTCATTAGTATTTAATATGGGAATTATTATGGATCTCATGTTGGAATATAATCCCTCAATCATGTTCTCTCTAACTACAAGACTATTATGATTAGCCATATCTTAGCCAAAATATATGGGCTCATTTTGGAAAAGAAGATTAGCATTTGGCTTGAAAGCCATGGTAAAAGTGATAAAGGGAAAGCTGGTTTTAGGAGACATAACTCGACTATCGACCATCTTGTCACTCTCAAGATCATTGTTGAGGAATTTCGCAATAGTAAAACTAACCCCTTATGTTGTTTTGTTGACTTTAGGAAAGCTTTCGACATTGTTCCTCGAGACAAGTTCTAGAAAAGGCTTGAAGAGATAATGGTTCCGCTTAAGCTGAGGATTGCTATGATTTGTATTTACAAGACTATTATTTCCAAGCTTAAGACCAACAAAGGTTGGTCTAAAGATATTAAGTGCAATATTAGGGTTAAGCAAGGGTGTCCCCTATCCCCTACCCTTTTTGGCATTTACACCGATCAGGTAGAGGAGAGTTTGGAAACTGTGGGTTGCAATGACACTGAGCTTGCTGGTATAATCATTACTTTCATCCTTTTCTCCAACGATATCATTCTTCTTTCCAAACACCATGATGAACTAGACAAATAGCTTAAGACTCTTCATGATTACTGCTCCGAAATGGGTATGATAATTAATACCGATAATACTAAAGTCATGATCAATAAATCTAAAAAGATCAACCATGGTAATTTTGTCTATGATAAGAATTACTTAAAGTAGGTTTCCTCTTATAAATATTTAGGTGTTGACATTCATCATTAGCTCAACTAGAACTATAGCATTAGGAAAATGATTATTGGAGGTTGGAAAGCTTATTATGAACTTGAAAACAATTGTAAGTTGGTCGATCTTTTTATTTGGAGTAAAAAAATGTCCCATTTTTTATACTCTTGTCACCTGTATTATTTTATACGGATGTGAAGTTTGGGGTTGCAGTATATCCAAAGAGTCATGGAGAAAGATTGAGATGATTCAAAAGAAATTTATAATATACAACCTCAAGATTAAGGGAAATATTCCCTATCTTATCCTTTTGATTGAATATGACTTTGACCCATTTAAAGCATGGAAATGTTTAGGTATCTGATGTATAAGAAGAAAATTTACAACATGGAATCCAATTGGCTTCCCAAAATTGCTTCTAAATTTATTCAAAACTCCCACCTCCACCTCAAGCATTGGTGGCATAAGGATGCCCAGTGTTGGCTCAACCATTAGGGCATAAAGGAGGAGATCATCCTAGGAAACAAGGATAATGTCAAAAATACTATTACCTCCAAATTTAAGGATAAATTGTGGAATGACAAAGAGATGAAGGGAAAAAGGAAGTTAAGATATTATAAGGAGGTGATCAACCCCACCCTTGTTAACCAAAATTATGTCTTTGTTTTAACCCACATTAAGAAAAAAATGAACATCGCTAGGATAAAAACTAATTCTCATGAGCTTCGGAGTGAAACTGGGTGGTGGACTACTCTAAAAACTCCTTGGGACTAAATAATCTATCACCTTTATGATGCTAAGAAAGTGGAAGATGAGAAACACTTCCTCTTATATTGTCCAACCCTTACTCACATCCACTCTCATTTCCCTAACATTTTCGACACCTACAATCTTCTTGACATGTTAAGTCAACCCAACTATAGTGACCTTGGAGCGCTTTTTTCCCTTCTTTTTTATCATAGAAATAAGATCTTGAAGAATCACATTAAAATTTTTGTTTTCTTAAGGTTCGATAGACCGCATTGATCTTAGTGGACATCATCGTCATCATCATCTTCATCATCATGATCATCATCATCATGATCATCATCATCATCAATTAAATACTATCATTATAATTTAAAATAATTAAAATTGAATAATTATTAATGTTATTATTATAATATTCATTAATATTATTATTACTAACATTAATTAAGAAAATTAATTAATATTAAATATTAATAAATTAATATAAACATTAATTTAATAATAATATTATAAATAATTTAATTTATTAAATAATTTATTAATTAATAAATAGTATTCTACACTCTGAAAAGAAGGTTCACACCTTGAGGGATTTGATTCCTCTTTGTACATGACATATACTGAGTTAGATGGATCTAAGTTGCTTTTTAATAATTTGAATGGTTGGGAGCATTGTCTTTTCTCCTATCTATTTGGATTCAAGAGACACGTTTGATTTATCATGATAGGGCTCAAGGATCTCATCTACATAGGTTCAAGGAACATGTTTGGGTTATTGTAATATCGGTCAAAGAAGCTTCATACCAAATTGAGTTTTAATTATTGGTATATCTTTAGTTATGAATTATTTAATCTTTAACTCAAAAAGAAACATCACAATTTTTTTACAAATATTTAAAATTTTTGACAACTTTATATAACAATATATTTATTTATTTTTGTGTTTTGAACTACGTTGAAACCAACCCAAAGCCAACCCAATCACAATTTTTTTACAAACATCTAAAACTTTTGACAACTTTATATGACAATATATTTAATTATTCTTGTGTTTTGAACTAGGCTGAAGCCAACCAAAATGAAACCCAATATAGGATGGAAAAATGATTAGCCCACCCATGAAATAACTTTACATGGCAATAAAACTAAATTTTTATACGAATAACATAACATTATTTTCCCTCATATTCCCTTATAACATTCATCTTGAGACCTCCAGTGCATTTCACTTCTTCTTGGAACATCTAATCTAAATAACACCAATCTTCAAGGGTTTCTCTCAGGTCGTGAGTCTTGGCATTTAAACCTTTACAACAATTAGCATTCATATTTCACATGTATTCTAACTTCGCTCTTTTAAGAACTTTATCTTATTGAAAACATCTTGATCATGTGTCCCAGGGTAGCGCTAGGTGGAGTTGTATAGGTTGATTGTTCGCTGATTCGAACGAACAAATGTACAACTTGTATTCCAATCAAATATACAACTTGTATATGGTAAGTTTTTGACATCTGTAGGACCATGGTTGCATGTATCACAAGAGATTTGGAAATCTGCCTCACTTGAGAACCATATGAATGGATTTTGGAGCAAGAGCACATCTGCATCCTGCACAACATTATTTGAAAATGTAAATTATATGTAATTTAAAGAAAAAATGAAACTAAATCTAATATACTAGTTCAATGTGATTGGAGATTCTGGAAATATCTCGAATTAGACTATTAAGCGAGGTCAATTATTTGAGGCTTCTCCTAACCATTAGATTTTGGGATATTCTTTGAATCTGCAATTGACATAAATTTAGGAATTATGGATAGTTTTCACTTTTAAACAAGATCAAGAACATTATTGTGACAAAAAAAATTGTGAATCCTTATGTGTATTCTTAAGTAACAATAACATGGCAAGGAAATATGGGCATATTATGTCCATTCTTATGTCAATTCTATATCCAGTGCACTCTTATTTGATCTGTGATAGACAACAGTTTAACTTATATTCATTTTTATGTTGATTGGGGATTTTGTGCATTCTTATCAAAAACTGAAATGGACACAAGCTCAAATAGTAAAGCTAAACATATGTGCTAATTATTTTTAAAAAATAATAATCACATGTGCCCAAGTTTCCTACCAAAGATTACAAAGTTAATACTCCATGCCAGTTGGATCCACTGAATTTATAATCAAGAAAGATACCCAAAATCACTAATGTCAATTCTAAAAAGGAAGTAGCCTAAAGAACAAATAAAATGTAGCAATTTCCCTCCCTAATTTTGGCACATCTAAACTGCAACTGAAAGATGGATTAATTCTGATCATGGTTTCCATGCATTTATCAGTAATTGGTGAATTCTAGTTATTTTAAGGTTTTATCTTTTTACCAGAATTAACCTTACAATGTAATCATAATATATATTATTACAGCTGCTAAGTCATCGATCTCGTTGTTCTATGTTTTAATCTCTTATCAATATGTTATAACATATATAGGCACACTCTCTAAGTCATGGTTTGCGAAGGCACCAACTGTGGCTTGAGTGTACCACTATCCCAAAATCTAGAATGGCATAAGAACCATCCATTATAAATATCTTATAAGAACAATGAGAAGTAAACAATTATGCATTTCACTTTTCGTTAATTTGGTGAATAAGTATTATACTAAATATATAATGAAATTAGTTAAATGTGAAAACATAATTATGAATTTAAAGATTAAAAAAATTATTATTAAAAAATTATGTCACCATATTTGATTCTGTGTAATAAAATAAAAATTTTGATTAAAAAGAAATTAATCTCCAAACTTAAAAAAAAACCTGACTAATAAACAAGGGTTCCTTTAGGGATTTTCAAATAAAATATATAGAAAATGTTACAAATCAAGAACATGGCTAAACTCCCATCAATCAATATCATTCTCTCATAGTTAAATCTATTATAACCTAATCCAATGTAATTATTATCAAATATATATAATATATAGAATGTGCTTAGGATCAACAACATTGTTAAACTCTATATATTCAATGTGAAATTTATGTAAATGGTAGATTTCATGAATGTTCTAGAATTTTCAATTCATAAGAGAAGTTAAAAAACTAGCATTTTCTATTAAAAATAAGATTATGGAATATTCTAAGAATCTGCAATCTACTGATAGATTAATATCATACACATTATATTAAAATCTATTATAACCTAATCCAACACAATTATTGTCAGTGTCTGTTGCGAAGCGATGTAAAGTTTTGAATTGACAAGTAAACTTACAGTGAAGATGAAACTGAATCTATGCTCTACCACATCCTTCAAGAATTCCATTTTTCTCCAAGTGATGTTCAAGTAATCCTCAGTCATGAAAAAATTCTCACCTAAAAAATCAACCCCTTTTGTCCTCAAATCATAGCAATGGGATTTATTTCCTTGGAGTGGTTGAAGGCCCTCTAATATAATGAAATAATGAGGATATAGTCTAGAAGTTCTCGTGTTCCATCGCCAATAAGAAATCTCTCCAGTAACAAGTCTATGATGTCATTGGGCTCCATCTATGCTTTGTTCTCCATGTCATGATCAACATTTTGTTTGGCATCGAAGCCTTTGTGAGAGAAATATCTAGTTCATCTCCATTATTACTCACCACAGGCTGCTCCACTTGCTTCTTTACTGAATGAAGTAAAACATTCTAGTGACTTATTACAAAAATACGGATAATGGATCTTTAGAGGAGAAAAATACATCTACAATGATCCAGGGGATATTGGTGGCCACTTGCCTATTCCACCTAGACCTCTAGTCATTTTCATATGTTTCCTTGTTTATTTCAGCATTTACTATTTTTAACAGTTTTTGGTTCTTGAACTTCTGGAGCAGTTTTGACCCCCTAAACGATGTTTTTTTGAGGTCTGTTTTAGGGCTATAGCCATTGTTAGGGGCCTACTGCAAATCTTGTAGTACTTGGGGAGACCTTTCCAACAAGGTATCATATGCACCAAACAGAGATAATATGACAAAGATACGACCACAGGAAGGTACCCGCCCAACTAACCCCAAAGGGGCCTGCAAACTTTTAGGCTTACATCTCTTGGAGTTATGGTTTTGGTTGTTTAGGGTTTTTCTCTTGTTATTAAATAATAAATTGGCCCTTGAGCCTAATTTTAACATAGTTTAGAGGCATGTAGCCACCACATCTCTTCTCAGAGATAAGCTACCATTGCCCAAGCTAGTTTATTTCCATTCTATTTGTAAGCATATTACAATATTTTGATATTAATGAAATGAAGTGTTATTTATGCTGCATCTTTGTATTTATGGTTATATCTGTTATTTGTTGCATTCTTGTTTAAGTTTGGATCAATGATATCAGATCGGTCTGCCCATTCTCTGTTATTCTTTGCATGTCCCTAAAGAGGTCAAGGTATAAGGAGCTAGGGCTCGATCTGGTTGAACCTTTGTAGGACCAGTGTTGCGAACCCTAACAACCTCCCATGGTGGAAGAAAAGAAAGACGAGGGGGCAGGAGATCCTTTCCAAATATTGCTTGAGGAAGCCCTCAAGTGACAAAGGAACACGATGGTTGATAACTTTGCCTAGATCCTTTGACAACTACCCACAGGCAACACATCTTCATCCAATAGCCACTCTGGAGGAGTCACTCCTTTTAAGGTACATGTTAGCTTTGATATTCCCATATTTGAGGGCTAGATAGATGCAGATGCTGTAGATAAATGGTTGAATATTTTGGAATGATATTTTTCATTTCATGACTTTTCTAATCTGGAAAAGATTACTTTTGCACTTCTCAAAGTTGCCCCACACATCAAGGACTGGTGGGAAACCTACTGTGAATAAAAGGATGAGAGTGAATACTCACTCTTTTTAGCCATGCCCACTTGGGATTCTTTCTGAGACACCATCAAGGAACAATATTACCCTATCGAGAGCTATGAAGATAAATACATAAAGTGGGCCACGCTACAATAGGGAAGGGACCAAGATGTGTCAGAGTTCACAAATGTTTTCCATACCCTCCACACAAAGCTGGGTATGAAGGATTCTGAGTGGAATTTGGTACTCAAGTACCATGAATGTCTACACAAGTACATCAAGGATGAGATGGAGTTCCTAGACATCTCTTCACTTGGCATGACATACTGATATACTTTCAAGATTGAGAAAAAGTTTAAATAGGAGAAGTGAGACGTTGGATCTATGAATCCAAAGAAAAGAAAAGGCCAAAGCAAAGGCGTGACCTAGGACAACCTGCTGAAGTTGCAAGAAAAGAATAAAATTATGAAGCTAAAGAAGGACATGGTAAAATGGTGTGAATTCCATAAGAGCTCCACTCAAAACAAAAGTGAGTGCCAGACCAAGTAGTCACTGGTGGCGACGCTGAAGGATTCTGAATCAGATGCAAGTTCCGCCTCTGAGTCAAAACCTGACAAGGGGAATAAAAAAGGGAAATAGATCATTGAAATAGAGCCCAATGCCACCATGGCCACCACCAAGATCTAGAAGAATGAGCTTGAATATCTAGAGGAGGGGGAACACATCTTCCACTCATATATGTGGGTGAAGGGATATCTGTTGCATTTCATTGTCGATAGCGGGAGCGAAAAGAGCATCATTTCAGGAGAAGTTGTGAAGTGGTTGTCCCTACCGATGATAGCACAACCAAAGTTGTACACCATTGGGTGGATTCACCAAGGATGAGATCTCTACATCAAATAATAGTGTTGCCTTCCCTAGAGCATCAAGCCCTTCATGGATGAGGTGATGTGTGATGTTTCTCCTCCTAAATTTTGTGATGTATCATTAGGACAACCATACTTGTGGAAGCGACATGGTCTATATGAGTCTTGACCTCACTCTGTGATTATTACTTTGGGAAATAAGTTGTCAGGATACTGGAGGTAGCCCGACCTACCACCATCTCTTTGATTACTACAAAGCAATGAAATAAGATTATTTCCCAAACTAGGAAATTTGTTTTCCTTATGATGTGCCCTCAGGGAAAGAATAAGGTTGTGGCCATGACTTCGAGACAAGGCTCCACCGAATAGCAGCAGCAGATGGACAAGGTTATGGAGGAGTACAACGACATTTTCGCCTCACCTACAAGGGTATGTCTTCACTGTCAGGTCAAGCACTCCATCGATCTGACTCCAGGCACGCCACTACCTAATGAATTGATCTATCGATGCTCTGTTATGGAGAAATATTTCAGCAAGATTGACTTGAAGTTTGGTTATCACCAGGTGCATATCGAACCCTTCGATGTGTGGAAGACAACCTTCAAATCCAAGGAGCGCCTTTTCAGATGGTTGGTCATGCCTTTTGGGTTGACAAATGCCCCCACAACATTCATAATAATGATGAATGACATCTTGTGACCCTTCACCAATGAACTCTTGGTGGTATATTTAGATGGAATATTGATCTTCAACCAGAGTTTAGAGAAAATCCTATAGATTCACAAGCTAATGCATTTTTCTAAAGCAAGAGACAAGAATCTACTTCTACTATTTACATTGAAAATCCAGAAGCATCGAGAAAACAATAATTAATAGAGGAAGAGAATCAAAGGCACATAACACAATAAATATCCGAGGAAATCCACAGCACAAAACCCCACTATCTATTTTATATTAATCTGGAAAATCAAGATGAAATTACAGTTATTGTTCTCTGAAGAACAATCCCAACACTCAACAAATTCAATCTCCAGCTCATAAGAAAGAGAAAGGCCAAATCTTAGCCAATTCACAAGCTCTCCAAATCTCTATTCCAATGTGTAATTCCTATGAAGGATAACTTGTATTTAAAGGGAAATAAAGCCTCTAAAAATAATGCAATCCCTCAACGATCAGTTCCTAATTGCATGCACTATCAGTGCAACTCAGAAAAATATAAAACAAATAGTACACTGCCCCTGCACTCTAGTCTCAATTGGGTCTTTCTTAGAATCAACATGCATGAGTTTCTGATGGTGTAATCTTCAATTAACTAGAGTAGCACTAATTAGGTCACTAGTGTCCTAACTGACTGTTTACTCACTATTAGTCCCTGAAACTGATTGGAACTAATTTAACTAGACTTAACTCAATAAACTAAGTTAACTAATTACAACTCATTCATAACTCATCCTTAACTCCTATAAGTTAGGGAGAACATATACATGTCTTGTAAAAGACTTCCAGTTCGAATTTCCTAAATTAATTAAGCTAATTAAACTTAATTAATTATTTTCAAATTGCTGTGAGGAAATAATTCTATTTTAATTCACAGTTTAATTCAAGGACAAATTAAATTGGAATTTCTTGTTTCCATTTCTCAACACTCCCTCTCAACAAGAAAGGGATTATCCACTATCCCGATCGTGTCTCTGTGAAACTCGAAATTACGTCTTGGCAATGGCTTTGTCAAGATGTCAACATCTTTCTCCTCCATGGGAATGTAATCTAACAACATGATCCTTCTCAATACAAAATATTTGAGATGATGACACTGGATATCTATATCCTTGGGCTAATCATGAAAAACTGGATTGTCAGAGAGTTCGATACAACTCTGATTATCACAATAAATCTCTGTCAGATCCATCTTCTGACCAAACAACCAATGATGATCTTCCTCATCCAGATAGCCTCACATGCTGCTTAAATTGCAGCAATATACTCTTCCTCTACCAAAATGAGTGCAACCGATCTTTGTTTCTTGTTGTACCAAGAAAATACAGCTGACCCAATACTAAATATCCCTCCTAATGTGCTCTTCCTGTCAAATGGAATCCCCACCCAATCTACATTGGTGAAGCCTTGAAGCTTCACTCACTCTATCCATTTGTACCACAACCCATATTGAGTAGTGCCTCTGAGGTATTTCAATACATGTTTTTCCGCCTTCCAATACAGCATGGTAGGCCTAACCATCTCTTGACTAAGTTGGTTAATTGCATAACACATATATGGTCATGTGTTCACCAAATAAATGAGTGAAACCACAAGCTGCCTGTAAACAGTAGCTTCCACTACTTCTCCTGAAGTAGCATCCTCCTTCCTCCAGTTACCAGATAGAGGAGTCTCCATGTGGAATCTCCTGAGTATCTCATTGGCATACTTTCCTTGAAAAACAAACAACTCCCCATCTCCCTGCCATACCTCCATGCGAAGAAAGTAATGCATGAGCCCCATGTCCTTCAACTCAAAATCTCTTGCAAGGTCTTCCTTGCAATATTTGATGAGCTTCTCATCACCCGTCAGTATGAGATCATCTACATAAAGTACAATGATCAAAAGCTTACCTTACACCACTATGTGATACAAGTTTGCATCTGCTTCACTCTTCGTGAAGCCCAACCCAGTGAAGTAGCTATCTATCCTGGTGTACCAAGCAAGAGGTGCTTACCTCAGCCCATACAATGCTCTCTTGAGTCGGCACACATGTGACTCATGGTCCAAGGTTTCAAAACCTTCAAGCTTCTCTATGTACACCTCTTCCTCAATCATGCCATTGAGGAAGGAAGTCTTCACATACATCTGATGGATTCTCCAACCCATCTGTGCAGATAGTTCCAAAATAGATCTGATAGATGAGTACCTTGCAACAGGAGGAAGGTATCATCATAGTCAATCCCCTCTACCTGTGAAAAGCCACGGGCCATAAATCTAGCCTTATTCTTCTCAACACTACCATTTGTAGCTTGCTTTACGTTGTAAATACAACGAGAGCTCACAACTGACTTTTTCTCTGATCTTGGGACCACATCCCATACACTGTTTCTAATTATGGAGTCATACTTCTCCACCATTGCATCAACCCAAACTAGTTATTGCACTGCTTCCTGAAAGGAGGATGGCTTTGTCACAACACATGCACCCATAAGTGCCATGTATCCAGTGTACCTCTTTGGTGACCTCCTCTATCTGCGCTGAGAAGTGGGTGCTTCCACATTCTCCCATGCATCATCCAACAATCTGTCAGCCTCTCTAGTGCGCTTTCTTCCCTCTCTGGAAGACTCTACCTGAGTGGATGTCTCCACTCCTGGAACCTCTGCATGTGGCTGCTCCACATCAATCTGAGGCTCCTCAACCTTAGGAACTAAAATTTCCTCCTCCACATGTAGCTCAATCTCCCACTCAAGGGATACTCACATGGCCTTCTCCTCATCATATTTGACATCCATGCGAACCACTGTCATCTGCCCGGTTGCATGTACACCCGATAGTTGTGGTGAGTATCAGTGTGCCCCACAAATATCCCCAACTCTATTGTTGGCTCAAGCTTCTTCCATGCATATTTGGTCACATGGCAATAAAACAATGACCCAAAAATCCTGAAGTGACCAACATCTGGCCTCTTACTGGAATAAGCTTCTTCTGGTGTTTTACTCTCAAGTATCTGATGTGGACTATAGTTCTAAGCATAAATTGTTGTGTTGCATGCCTCAGCCCACAAGTGTAGTTGTAGGCCTTGATCAAGAAACATCGCCCTTTCTTCCTCTACTATGCTCTTGTTCTTCCTCTTGGCAACCCCATTCCATTGAGGGTAATGAGGTGCCGTCAACTCTCGTTTAATCCCTTACATTGAAAATAAGTTCTTAAACTCATTGGAGACATATTCTCCACCATTATCACTCTATAGAGCTTTAACCTTCTTGCCCGACTCTTTCTCGACCAATGCTTTGAATTCACAATAATTTTTGAATGTATGATCCTTTCTCTACATGAAAAATATCTAGCATTTATAAGAATAGTCATCTACAAATATAACATAATACCTATGTCTGGTGGTGGATACTGTCGAGAATGGTCCACCCACATTTGAATGGACTCTCTCCAGAATAAACTCTGCTCGACTGTTTCTATCTCCAAAGGAAGACTTGGTGTATTTTCCCAAAGTACAACCCTTGCATGTATCAACTTGCTGAAGCGTACGTTTGGGAAGACTGGTAGAGATTTTTTGCAATATCTTCAAAACCCCATGATGCAAGTGGCCCAATCACTTGTGCCACAACTCGCCAACATCCCGGCTCTGCATATTTTCTTCTTTTGAACTCAAAGAAGCACACTTCTCTACCTCCATCTTATAGATATTCTAAACTTGAATCCATATCTTCTTTTCTTGACCCTTGGCTATGTGTCAAAGGAATGCCTTTCCTTTCGAAAAGATCACATCATAACCTCTATCCTCAAGCATGGCAACAGATACCAAGTTCTTTGTCAGTCCGGGTACATGCATAACATTCTTCAAGATGAGTGGAGCCGCATGCTGCCTCTGAAAAGTAATGATGCCCACACCAATAACACTATACTTACTTTCATCACCCATCTCGATATGCATCTTGAGATCTTTCTCATCTATTTCATTGAATAACTCTTTGTTGCTAGTAATGTGGAAATAAGCTCCACTGTCTAAGTACAAGACACTTCCCATCATTGGAGACACCATGCATGCAATGAGGGAAAATTCCAATTCGAATTGGGAGGCCAAAGCCTCACCTGCCGCTCCTCCTAAGGACTTCTCCTTGGACTTCTTTAATGGAAAATTTGTAGCCAAGTGACCCATCTTGTGACAATGAAAGCATTTAACTTTCGTCATGTCCTTCTTCTTACCTCCATGATAAGAATCTGATTTGGAACAAGAAATTTTACCTTTCCCCTTCCTTGCCTTAATCACTAAGGAATAGTTCTCTTCATCATCAGTATTTGATGAAGAGCCATCCCTGATGTTCCTCTTGATCTCATCCTACATCAAATCCAACCATAGTCGTTCCTAATCTGGCAGCTTCTCCCGATCATTGACAGAGTCCTGATAACTATGCCAACCCTTTAGGAGTCCAAGAAGAGAAAGGCTCACCATATCCTCCTTGGAAAATTTGATTCCAAAGCTTCCAAATTCATCCTAACTTTGAGTGAACTTGGTCAAGTACTTTGGAATCATCTCGCCTTTCTCCATCTTGATTTTACGAAGTTTATCCTTGAGTTCCAACTTCCTTTGATCACTGCTATTCTGATACAAGTCCGTCAATGTTTTCCACATATCATGCAGAGTTTCCTTTCCATGGAGACTCGAGACAATGTGGTATCGAACTCCCTCAAGGATTATCCACCTTGCCTTCACCACAAACTTCTTCCATTCAGCCAAGTTCTGTGCATCCGTAGCTGCTGGCTTGGGGACTTCTTGATCAATGAATTCCTTCAAGCCATTATCTTCTAGCAAAACCTCCATCCTGTCCCTCCAGGCTATAAATTTTGAGCTTCCTTCCAAGGCATACTCAATCCTCAACCCATGGAATGCCATATTCCGATCCTGAAGTATGTATACAAATTCAACCTTCACTTGTAACCTAGAAACTCAAAACTTCGAAATCTCCTTTAGAGAGCTGATTTTAAATCAACGATATCTCCCTCATTCAATCTCTGATTCAGACAATTTTTTTTTTGAATTTGGGTACCTTTTCCAAAGGGATCCATATCTACAATTTTTTTCTAAAAATTTTGTACAAAAATTCTGATATATGCTCTGAAAATGCTCGGCCCATAATACAATCTTGCTTCGATACCATGTAGAAAATCCTATAGATTCACAAGCTAATGCAATTTACTAAAGCAAGAGACAAGAATATAATTCTACTCTTTACAGCAGAAGCCCATAAACATTGAGAAAATAATAATCAATAGAGGAAGAGAATCAAAGGAAAATAACACAATAAATATCTAGGTAAATCCATGGCTCAAAACCCCACTATCTGTTTTGTATTAATCCAGAAAATCAAGATGAAATTACAATGCTTGTTCTCTCTAGAAAAATCCCAGCACTTGGTAAATTCAATCTTCAACTCATAAGCAAGCTCAAGGCCAAATCTTATCCATTTCACAAGCTCTCCAAGTCTTTATTCCAATGTGTAATTTCTATGAAGGATAGCTTGTATTTGAAGGGAAATAAAGCCTCTAAAAATAGCACAATCCCTCAAGGATCAGTTCTTGATTGCATGCACTATCAATGCAACTTAGAAAAATATACAACAAATAGTGCACTGTCCCTGCACTCTAGTCTTAATTGGGTCTTTCTCAGAATCAAAATGCATGAATTTGGGAAGGTGGAATCTTCAGTTAACTAGAGTAGCACTAATTAGGTCACTAGTGTCCCAACTGATTATTTACCCACTATTAGTTCCTAAAACTAATTGGAACTAATTTAACTGGACTTAACTCAATAAACTGAGTTAACTAATTAAAACTCATTCATAACTCATCCTTAACTCCTAAAAGTTAGGGAGAACATATACATGTCTTCTAAAAGACTTCTAATTCAAATTTCCTAAATTACTTAAGTTAAGTAAACTTAATTAATTATTTTCAAATTGCTATGAGAATAGAATTATATTTTGATTCACAGTTTAATTCAAGGACAATTAAACTGGAATTTTTTGTTTGCATTTCTCAATAGAGTTGGGAAGAGCACCTCCACCATATTGGACAGGTCCTTCAAATCCTGCGGCAACACAAGTTGTGTGCAAATTTTGAGAAATGCACTTTTGGCATGATCCAAGTTCAATATCTGGCGTACAAAATTAATGAGAAGGGTATGCATTTGGACCAAACTAATATACAATTCATTCGGGATAGGTCAGTCCCAACCACTCTAATAGAGCTCTGCAAATTTGCATGTCTTGCCAATTTCTACCGCATGTTCATGTTGGGGTTCTCTCATATCAGTTGGCCTTTAATTCAAGTCACCAAGGGTAGAGGGAAAGAAAAGTCTTTTTGGTCTGAAACCCAATAGAAGGTGTTTGCTGAGTTGAAGCATCGCCTCTTCTTTTCACCAATGCTCACATTACCAGACCTATAGCAACCATTTAAGATTGAGACAGATGCCTCTGACTCTGCTATTGGTGCAATTCTTACTTAGCAGGGGCATCCAGTGGCTTACCACAATGAGACACTTTTAGACACATTTAGAAAGTAACCCACTTATGACAAATGAATGTATTCCATGATGAAGATCTACTCTCAATGGAAGTATTATAGTATGGGGAAGGAAATGGTCATCCACATAGACCACCAACCCTGCAATTCATACAGACACAATGGAAGTTGCAAAAAAAATTCCATCATAAATGGTCCTCCTACCTGCACCAATTCCATTTGCACATTAAGTACAATAAGGGAATCACCAATAATGTTTCAAATTACCTCAGCCAACCATTAGTCATGGGGCTAATCATTGTGCTTGACTCTTGTGGGCACGAGACTTCGAGGTGGCCGAATATTTACCAGAGTCATCCAGAATTTGACAACACATACCAGACACTCCTGGAAGGGAAGCAAGCTCCAAATTTTCACCTTGAAGATGCACTATTATGCCACTTGTGACACATCTTTGTTCCTTCAAGCGAGCATGCCAAGATTATTTGAGAGGTGCACTATAGTGGGGTTAATGGACATTTCAGAGTAGAGAAAACCGTGGTAGTATTGCAGAAGTATTTTTATTGGACAAAACTTTGTCGATATGTTGGGAAGTACATTGGATCCTGCATTACCTACATCATTGCCGAAGCAACTATTAAGAAGCAAGGCCTATTTACTCCTCTACCTACTCCTAGTTTACCTTGGGAATCTCTCTCCATGGATTACATGTAGGGCCTTCCTTCTACTAAGAACGACAATGAATGTGTTTTGGTGGTCGTTTGAAGATTCTCTAAGATGGAAATTATAGCAGCTTGCAAGAAGAGTATCACAACAGAGGCCACTGCTAAGCTCTTCTTTGAGTGAGTGTGGGTACACTTTGGGATCCTACAGTCCATTGTCTTAGATTAGGATAGCAGATTCCTGAGTGCATTTTCTTCAAGTCTTTGGTTGACTTTGGATACAAAATTTACTAAGTCCACAACTTTCCATCCCCAAACTAATGGCCAACCAGAGGTTGTCAATAGGCTGATCATACACATTATTTACATGTACAACTCGAGGCATCCACACACATGGGATGAAAGTCTCCCCTATGTCCAACACAACTACAACAGATCTCTACACAACTTAGCAAGCCACAATGCCTTTCAAGTAGGACTGGGATTTCAAACATTATGTCCCAATGATGTCACCATACCATTTGTAGCCACTTCGGCAAATTCGGCTCACGTCCAGTGTCAAGCCAACAAGGCTAATACCTTCATTGAGATTATTCAACACATCTACCAATAGGTCCATGATATATTGGATAGAGCCAATGCTAAGTACAAGGATGCCATGATCAACATCGAGTGTCGCACAAGTTTTAGTTGGGCAGAAAAGTTTGGCTACATTTCTCGAAGGAGTGCCTCGCTAGACCCCACCGCAAACTTAATCCACTCCAATATGGGACATACAACATCACCAAGGTTATCGGTGACAATGCCATTGAGCTCAACATCCCACCATTCATTCGTTTGCACCCACTGTTGAATGTAGACTGCCTTCGGTCATACTTTCCACCATTGTTGAACACATACGACATGGCAAAATAACTCACAACAACAGATCTCAACCAAGACTACATGGAACAAGCCACAACTAATCATCTCATAGACACACGGATCAAGAACACTTACCAACAGAGGATCCAACTATATCGAGTTGTCAAAGTAGGCCAACTCTTTCACCAGGGCAAGTGGTTCAGTAGGGACCAGGTTCTACAGAAATATCCTCACCTCATGAAGGCTCTGCACACAATGGGGACCATTGCTTCCTAAGGGAGGAGGACTGATCCAGCTGGATATTGGTGGCCACCTGCCTATTACACCTATACCTCCAGTTTGTTTCATCTATTTCCCTTTTTATGCATTATTTACTATTTTTAGCAGTTTTTTGGATCCTGAACTTCAGGAGAAGTTTTGAGCCTTTAAACGACATATTTTTGAGGTCCGCTATAGGCCCATAGCCCTAGGAAGGAGTCTGTTGGAAATATTGTAGTACTTAGGGACAAATTTCCAACAAGGTATCGTACGCACCAAATAAAGATAATATGACCAAGTTATGACCTCGAGAAGTTGACTCCCAACTAACTCCAACGGGGCCATCAAACTCTTAGCGTTACATATCCTGGGGTTATGGTTTTTATCTTATTGTTCAATAATAAATAGGCCCTTGAGCCTGATTGTGACATAGTTCAGAGGGATGTAGTTGTCACATCTCTTCTCAAAGATAAGCTACCATCACCCAAGCTAGTTTATTTCCATTCTATTTGTAAGCATATTTCAATTTTCTGATATTAATGAAATGAAGCTCTATTTAGTGTTCTTTATGCTACATCTCTGTATTTATGGTTATATATGTAATTTGTTGCATTCATGTTTAATTTTGGATCATACAACCTGGCCCATAGATTGAAGGTGAGATTAAAAACATATAAATGGACAAATAATTTTTTTTACATTTTTAAACCTCTAGATGTTTGGAGACCACACTTCCCCATCTAATTGTTGGGCCACATCCTCTCGATTAAATCTTATATTGCCTTGAATTATAAATATTGCATAATAAATTTATTGAAAGTAAATAAAAAATACAATTATTATTTCCATTTGGCGAGTTATGAATTGCATCTTATTATTTAGATTTGGAAATTTCAGAATAATCTAGAAGTCTAACAAACACAAGCAAAATTAACTGTCTAAATTTATTCATGTCCCTTAGATACTTTAAAAAATTAACAATTGAATTACTGACACATATAAGAACTTTTAAGTTCAATATGATAAATTCATATATGAACTTACAAAAGTAATGTTAGTCTCTGATGCAGACCAAAAGTCTACTGTGAAAATGGGTCCTAATCTTCTTACTTCTACATAAGAAAGTAGACAACCAAGACAAACAAAAAACAAGGGTTAGGTTTTTGATGGATTTTAGAAATTCGACTATCCACCTTCTGTACACCAGAATTACTATGGGAAGAGCTTCTACTATCATATTTATATATGTTTAATGCTAGTTTCCATAAAACTTACGTTACAGGGATGCATTCATGAATATTTTTCCAGAGCGATCAAATTAAATTTCGTGAGTTTGGATTCAAGTAAACCATGGGCTTTGACCAAGGTAAATGCACATGGTATTATTGTGATCAATCCAAGCAATGTCGAATCAACCTCTACGCAATGTGAACACATTCACCATCATAGTGATTGTTGTAATGGAAGGATCTAACCATTAATTAATTGTGTTTATTAGTGGATTGATCTCGTCAAAAAATGAGTGTTTGATTTGGTCTTCTAAAGGTTTAATTAATCAAATTGAGCATATAGTGATAGATAGGTCCGAAGCATGGTGCTAAGAATGGTTCTACATTAAGCAACAGTTTAAATTTTTGTCCATTGTATTAATCAAATGTTAGATAGTTTGACAGTGAGTACATTTTGTGAATTATAGGTAGGGCTCATGGAGTAAAATACTAAATCAAGGGAGAGTGATGGCGTGAAGTTAGATATTAACAAAGTTACTTATACAACTAGACCTATTACCTTGAAACGAGAACTCTAGCCATAAAACACCAAAATACATAAACACTAGGCTGAAAATGAAAAGTGTTGATGTTGGAATAACAATTTTTTTCGAGGTAAATTTGTAACAATTTTTTAAAAATGGTAGTAAAAACCAATTTTCTTTGTGGAAAAATATACATTGAAAAAGAAAAGTGTTCATGATGGAATAATGTTTTTTTTTCAAGGTAAATTTTCAACATTTTTTAAAAGTGGGAGTAAAAGCCAATTTTTTCTATGCAATAGACCCTCTAAAAACAAAAAATGTTGATGTTGAAATAATGTGTTTTTTTTTTTGTTTTTTCGAGGGTAAATTTTCAACATTTTTTAATAATGATGTTAAAGATAAAATATCATGACTTCAAAAAAATTTAAAGTTCCAATGATTTTGAAGCATGACATTAAAGATAAAATATCGTGCCTTTGAAAAGCCTTAAAATTCCAACGATTTTTAGGCATGAAATTAAATATAAAATATTGAAAAGCCTTAAAATTCCAAAAAATTTCAGTCATGTGCTAAAGAAAAATAACTTATAATTGTTTTCAATAACACCATTAAAGATAAAATATCATCGCTTAGAAAAACATTTAAATCTTCACAATTTTTCAAGCATGGAATTAAAACCAAAGATTATGACTACAAAAAAACTTTAATTTTTCAAAATATTTCAAGCATGACATTACAAAAATATTTTATGACTAAAAAAACATCAAAAATGTCAATTTGAAAGAAAGAGTTATTATTCTAAGAGTAATTTATTTTTAAAATGATAAATGTATAGCGATTTTAAGTTTTTAGCCTAAGACAACTTGATACATTGCAACACAATTAAAAACTCGACTATCAAATTGACACACAGTGTAGGTGAACTCAATCCATTGTTATGAAAACTTAAAGACCAACCATGAAATTGACACATTGTGGAGACATCCTCGATTCATTATAACGAAAATTTTAAAATCAACTATCAAATTGCACATAATGGGATCAAGTTTCTAGTCCAACATCGACACAGACATTGTAGAAACAAATAAAATAAATAATATATATATGATGATGATGATAATGATGATGATGATGGTTAACGTCCACTGAGACCAAATTGGTCTATCGGACCTATAATTTTCTTAGATTTTAATTGTCTAGCTCTTCATCTTTCTTGGTGAGATTGGTGCTGTAGCTTTTTTTTTTCTCTATGGTCTTCAAGCTTCCTTTATCTTGCATCTCCTTCATCTCTTTTGGTTCTTGGGACATTGGTGTCTTAGCTTCGTGATTTATTGTGTTCGTCCTTTTGAAGATAGTCGGAGAAGAAGTTTGGTCTAGGAGATCTGTTTTGCTGTTAAATGAAGATTTATTTTGTGCGGTATTCTAATCCTCATAACTATTGATGCTTGAGGGGTTGTCGAGTTCACTTTTTTGTTGTTGGGCAGGGCTTTCTCTCTGCTTGTCTAAAGAGTTGTTTCTTTCTTTCCTGATTTCTTGTGATTCAGAGTTTTCTCTAGAGTATTCTTGTTTGATGACAATGTAGTGTTCTTTTTGTGCTCCTTCTCACCATGTAGATCTGTGGTGGTTGTTTCTAGTAGAATTTTTCTAGGAGACTTTTGGGCAAATTTTTGCTAGATGGCCTGCCTCAAAGCAGGATCGACATCGGAAGAGGAAACTTTCATAATCGAGTTTCTGGTTCCACACATAGTCTTTACTTGCTAGGTTTATTTCAGCTGGGAATCCAGCGCTGAAGTCCATTTCCACACAGATGCATGCATAGGTAGTTTTGGCATATTCCTTTGTTTCTGGGCACCTACAGTGAAATTTCCCAATTGCATTTCCAATGGCTTTTAGCGAGGAGAGATTCCAGAGATGCAAGGGTAGGCTTGGCAATCTCACCCAAACTGATGTTGAGGTTATGACTGTTGTTGAGGGATCAAATGATGGATTCCATGGCTTCATGCATAGGTCTGAGTTTTCCCAAAACCAAGGACCGAAATCTAGAATATATTGTCTGCTTTTAGGATTTTCAATATATATATATATATATATATGAAAAATACAAAAAAAAAAAATAAAAAAAAAATTAAAATATATATAGTAATAAAACATAAAGGAAAAATTAAAAAACATGAAATATATATATATATATATATATATATATATATATATATATATATATATATATATATATATATATATAGATATATATAAGAGACAAAAAAGACCATAAAAATGTTACGAAAACAAAATTAACTTGTAAAAAAAAAAAATAGAATATTTTTAATGTGGATATATTTTTTTAAATGTTGATGATTTTCATGTTGGTAATAAAACATAAAAATAAATATAAAAACCTACCAACATAAAAATAAATATAAAAAAAACATGACAAAAAAATCAAATATAAAAAAATATATAAAAACGAAAATGAAAAAAAAAACCATAAAATTGTAAAAAAAAAAATTTAACAAGATTTTGATCATAGAAACAAGATTTTAAAGAATCATAACTAAATTTCTTCTCTTTTCCTGAGGTCTGATAGGCCACATTGGTCTTAGTGGGCAGTAGTCATCATCATCATCATCATCATCATCATCATCATCATCAATATATATATATATATATATATATATATATATATGGGAAAGAATTAAAAAAAAACACATAATCTTAGGGAAAAAAAATTAACCAAAAAAAATAAAAACCATAAAAAAGCAATTAAAATTAAAAAATAAAATATAAAATAATTAAAGAAAAAAAACTAATTTTTTTTGCCTACGCTGGCCTAGGTCAATTTCAGGAATCTAGTTACACCGCCTCGGTCCTGGCTTCCCACGCTGCGAGGCCACGAGCCTAGGTGGGTCGGGGCCAGTCGGCCATGGCCGCAGGATGACACTACACAACCCCACCCTGCCCAGGCCCCACGGGCTTGGGCGGCTAAGGCCGCGCTCAACCTTAATCGCCTAGGGCCATGGAGCCTTGGGCCTGTGCATCCATGGCCGAGGCGGAATAGGTCGGTTCCTCGAATCGACCTAGCTACTCAATCATTTTCGAGAATCAACTTAGCCCCACCCAGGCCAATTTTTGTTTTTTTTATTTTTATTTTTTAATTTAAAGTTTTAAATTTTAATTATTTAAAATTGTGGTTTTTTATTTTTTATTTTTAATTTAATTTTTTTATTAATTTTTTTAATTATTTTATTTAATTAGTATTATTATTTTAATTATGCAATTTTTTTTAACTTCAAAAAAAAGTTTTTGATGTCTTTTTTGTTTTAATTTAATTTAATTTTTTCCTTAAATTATGTATGTTTTAAAATTCTTTACCCATTTATTTATTATTTTTGTTTATTTTTTTATTTTTTTGTTTAAATTTTGTATTTTTAGAAGGTAATTTTGTTTTTTCTTTTTACATTTTTATGGTTTTTTTCTTTTTAACCAACATGAAAATCACTAACATTTAAAAAACATTATCCACATGTAATATATTAGAAAATTTAAAGTGTAAAAATAAGCCCTCTAAACAAAAAGGATAGATGTTGGATCAACAGTTTTCAAAATCAGCATGAAAATCACTAACATTTTAAAACGAATGTTCATACTTTGATACATAAAAAAAATTAGAGTGTAAAAAATAAGCCCTTTAAAACAAATGGATTGACGCTACATCAACACTTTTCAAAATCAACATGAAAATCACTACCATTTAAAAAAAATGTTACATAAGAAAATTGAAATTGTTAAAAATATGCTCTTAAAAAAAAAGTGTATTTTGAATAACCATTTTTCAAAATTGGTTGATTTTCTTGCTATCTCAAAAAAAAGAGTAATCAGTAATTTTTTCGTTTGATCACTAACTATGTTGATGGTGCATATGCTCTGTTTTTAAGACTATGCACATGGTTAGAGAGGAAGAGAAGGTGATTGGAACTAGAAGAGTAAAGTTGTGCATATGTCATTAGAGTTATAGTGTGCACATGGTGTTGGGATGGGGTCCCTTGGGTTAGTTTGTTGTTAAGGTAACCCAAATTTTGGTACAATTTTGTAAATAATGTAAAGTCTCTGTGATTTGTGGATGCGGAGCGCGAAGATGAATAGGAGTCAAAGGGGCTTAGCCCCTTATTTTGGATAAGTTTTGAGTCGGTTTTGAGATTCACCTTATTATCACTCTGATATTTCTTTTGAATTTAATGAAGAAAGAAAAGTCGAAGGTAACCACAAACCACTTTTGGAGATCAGAACCTAGCCTTCCTGATGCTTAGAGAGGGCTCTCTCTTTATAATTTAACTTTGTTTTAGTTAAGATGATTTTAGGCTAGTTATTACTTGCACTTGGGTTTTGTTTTCAAATTGGGTGGTGAGATCACTTTACTTAGATGAACAGAGGTTTGGCTTTTACCATTGGGCTATGGAGTCGAATATCAGACAAACAAGAGTGTATTAAGTTCTAAAAACAGTGTCTACATGGCAAGATAATTGAATTACTACAGATCTCAAAGGCTAAGTGGTGGAATGGTTTCAAATCGGATCTAGGGAGAAATTAAGGGTTCCCTAAGCCAGACTTTGGAAGGAATAAAAGAAGTCAACTCAGATGGGAGAGAAATTAAGGGTTCTCAAATCCGGGTATCAGAGGAAAACATGTAAATGACTAACTGTGCAAAACAGAGTGTACTTAAACAAATTCTGAGTGATATTTCCAGTTAATTCATTCAAATTTAGAACACATTTAAGATTATGAAACACATAAGAAGGTAACAAAATCACACAGAGAAGATACTTCACTGCAAATGGCTCATCTCATGAATCCTATAACGAAATGCTTTTATTACTTGCTCCAGTCTATTGAATTGAAAATGGTACAATCACCCTTAGGTTTAAGATCAAAATAACTCTACAAATGTAAAACAATCCACCTTAACACTTCTAATTATGACGTATTTATACAAAAGGAATTACAGAATATCTCAAATTGCATTGAGAAATAATCTAGGAAAAAGAAATATCTTCTTGTAAGAAGATAGAGACAGCTATTGAACTGTTGCTTGTTGTCGCTGTTATTTAGGTTCTACTAGCTTTTCTCTTTGATATTTTGCCCTTTATGTTGCTTGGTTGTTTGGTCTTCACGTTGGATGTTCTGTTTTACTTTAACCTTTCACCTGATACTCTTTAACCTTGTTGACCTGTCAATATCCTTTTACTATGTTGTTTTACTTTTTACTGTACATTTATATTTTAATGTGTATTTACTACAGTAAATCATTGAGTTTTTCCCATCTTTCCTCATCTGGTAATTGGATATTGAGCATTTTTCTGTATATCTCATCTGCCTCTGTATATTTGGCAAAAGTAGGCTTATTAATAAACAAGTGTTTTACCTCATGCTAGAGGTAAAACAAGTTTTCAAAAGTTTGTTACAACACTTTGCCTGTTTGCATGTCCTTCATGGATGAAGTGATTACCTGTTCTCTGGCCACTTCCCTGATCTTCTTGTTGTAATCTGCCTATGTCATTAACTTGTAATTTATTACTAAGGGATTTGGTAATCCCTTTTCCTTTAAAAAGTGCGAACTCAACCATGAACCTATCAATGGCTAGTTGCATATTTTGACACTTATCTTCTGAATTTAACATCAAATTCCTCTTGGTGAGGACTTTTCTGACTTCCAAAATTGTACTTTTCCTATCAGGTATCTCCAGTTCTTGTAGTTCATATTTATTCTTGGAGTTGAGGAAGTGGGTGACTCTTGCTGCTTCCTCTGGCATATCTCCAAGTTCTTCTTTAACCCTTTCAATGGCTTTTGTAGCTTGCTTTATTAAATCAATCTGCTAAAAAATGACCTAGATGGATGGCCAAATATCATTGACAGAGTCAATGATATTGGCCCACAGTTGCTCTTTAGCCTTACCTATAGGCTTAGTCAATGTCAATTCTTCTCCAGGATTTTTATCCTTTCATTCATCCTTGTAGCCATTTGTTTGATCATCTCATTAGTCTAAATGGACATTTCTTCCATTGCTTTTACCAGTCTGTTTGCTTCATCACTTGTGGAGGTTGTTCTTTTTGATCCTGTTGCTAATGTAGTCAGTGCAGATGTCGGAAGTGCAATGGCCATTGGAGTAGTGGAAGCTAATGCTGCGACCAAAGTATAACGTATAGTTGTGGTCACTGTTGGAATGACATTTGTAGGAGCATTATCCATGCTAGCTTGTTTGAGCTGGATCAAGCTATCCAACTCCTTCTCCATCTCCTTTAACTAGTCATTCAGTTGCAGCACTAATTCCATCATTTCCTCATGATTGGTATGGCTTTCCAGGACTTTCTTTGTTCATGGGTGTTGTAAATGAGGCAACTTGAGTTGTTTCTTGAGGGCTACTATGTCCTCATTCTTCTTTTTGATCAATTTCTCTGTGGCCTTAACATCACTTAGGTCATGGCCCAGTTCAATAACCAAGTCCTCCAAGGACTTTATCCTGGTGTCTTTAGCCTCTGAAGAGGCTATCTCCAATTTGCATTGAGCTGTTACACTGTCCATTAAATCTTGCAGCATGTAAGTAGCCATGGCCTTTGCTGTGAGGGTGGAGTAGATCATTTTTCCAGCCTGCTTGTGAAATTCTATCTGATCAATGGAATGAACATCCCTGACCAAGACCTAAAAATTTGTGTTCTTGTAATCTGCTAAGGTCTTTGGCTTCTGTACAGTGGATTGCAAGAATGAGACCTACCTTTTTCCTTATTTGATGTCAAATGCTGACATCAGTCTAGTCTAGCTTGGTGGTGTGAGCTTGAGGTATTGGGCATATTTCTCTGCTTTCAGTCTCTCATTCCTAATATTTATCTCTTTAAATCTATATTTGATGTCCTTTTACTTATTAGTTGTCTTAACATAGGAAGAGATCTCCATACTCGGCTGTTTACCTATCATCTGTGTTTTGGAGGTTGATGGCTGTTGTGTTTCCTCTAATGTAGCTACTTCTTTACCTTTATGTCCCCTTGCCTCAGTGACAATTATTTCTTCTGATGCAATGTTATCCTCCTGTTCAAAGATAGGATTCAACTTGGGCCTCTTACTTGGCCCAATCAGCTCATTAGTAGTTTCCATTGTAGAGCTAAATGCCTCGTCCCTGCTCCTCTTAGGATTCTTCTCCTCATTTGGTGGAGTCTATATGACAGGAGGAATGTTCATTGGCTCCTGTTGTTTTGGAACCTGCAGGAAAGAGTTATGATCAAATTGTATTTCGAAATCAATAAGTGTGTTCTCTACATCCACAACAGCGTTGTCCATGTCAACCAAAGTGTTCTCCACCCACTCATCCTGGTTAGTAAACTATTTAATATCACGCCTTGGGTGGTGGATGTATGCTCCCAGCTTCACCTCGAGTCTGAGCTTCATTATGACCCCATGAGGGTCATAGTGCCAGATGAAACTGTTTCTGAATTTCACTAGTTGAAGTAACCCATCAGCCTTTGGTCTAGCCTCTCTGTTGTTGCAAATAAATGGACCCATTTGATTCTTCACTTTGAACGGGGTTTTCTTCCTATAAGCTAGGAAGTAGATCTCATCAGAGCTGATGATTTTCCTGAAGTACTCAAGAGAAAATATCCTCATAGGG
The DNA here is from genome assembly GCA_031772625.1 of Pinus tabuliformis. Lineage (NCBI taxonomy): Eukaryota > Viridiplantae > Streptophyta > Pinopsida > Pinales > Pinaceae > Pinus > Pinus tabuliformis. Next base: position 162,844,981 of record CM062808.1, read on the forward strand.
AGATATTTGGGAAATTTGTAGGGGGCTAGTTGATAGCCATAAATCCTGATCTCAATGTGGTTTTGGTACAAGTACCAATCTCCCACCTTGTTGTTCTTGGCCAATTGTAGTACTCTCTTAATATTTGGCCTGATTCTAGGTTGAGTCTTAGAAGTCAGCATGTTCATGATTGGGTATACAAAAGAGTCTATGAATTCTTTGTATGTGAATGATGTGGAAAACTTGTGGACCAAGGGTGTCCAGTAGATGACTGATCTTTCATTTCCCTTGGTGTCCAATTTCTAGATCCTCAAAGGGAACTTATTTATCTGGTAATACAAGAAAATATGAAACAACAATGAAGAGTATTTGAAAACTCTTTCAGTAGGCAGTCTAGTGAATTGTTCATGCACTATGTCTCCAATGAACTGGGCATAATCATACATAATAGCAGGAGGCTTTCCTGGAGTGAAAATGGACAAGAAGGCCATGATGACCTCATCCACATACTCATATGATGTGTATCCTAGGATGCATGAGAGCATGGTGATTATTCTTTTGCCAGTTTATGAAAAAATAGTAGCAACATAGGTTGGAATGTATTTAGGAGTATGACACTCCTCAATGATGAAATTCTGGAAAATTTGTTTGATTTTGACTGGGTCCAATGTGATGTACAGGTCCAATAGGTTTCCAATGGACAAAGGAGTCAGATTAGGACTAGGATGGATTTGCAGCATCTGGTTGATGGATTCAGCAATAATGGTGAATAATATCTCATGGTTTGGTGCCTCAATAGCCCTTTGGCTTGGAACATAACAGGCATGACAAAAATATACTATGTATGGGAATGGGTGAACTTCTGGGAATGTATGCTTGGGAAAATTGGATTCCCAAAGGTTGATGTCATCAGCATGGTTTAGGAACCTATCCTTAGCCCAGCAGTGGATTCTCAGAAGGTGGTTTGGAGTGGCTGTGTCTTTAATTTGGAAATCCCTGTCTGCTAGGGCCAAATGGTCAATGTCCAGGTGAGGGGTTGAGACCGTGACATCCAAAGAGGTCGGTGCAGCCATCTTTGTGATAAAATAGAGGAATTGGGCTTATACAACTTGTGAAAATGAAGTGTTGACAGATAGGATATTAGTAGTTTGCAAGATATGGGTTTCAGTGCTTGAGGGGAAATACTCTCAATTCAATGGAAATTTATTAAATTCAATTACTTTAATGTTTGAATTTACTCTATAATTTTGAATTTGAGAGGGTCATTGTTGGCTTATTGGGGCTTGACCCAGGTTCAGAAGTGATTTAGTCAAACAAATCCTGAAACTACCGGCCCTTTTGGCAATAGTCCGCGGTGCACGGACTGACGTCTCACCTGAGGTAGTATGGGAGGGTGCTAGAACCACGTTTCACACCCTAGGGATGTCTTGATGAAGGCTGGGAAGTTCGCGAACCAATCTTGGACGCTTGCATTGCTTCGCTCAATCGTCTGTCCTTCACAACCTATGCAACTGCTTCAACGTAGCTCTATAAAGAGCATGAAGAGGTGTTGTCTAGATCCTAATTCCTGACTATGCATTATTATATATCTTAACTTAATGATGTGGGCCCACTATTCTTAGTAATCATTTAATATTCATAATAAGTGCGTGTAATCATAAACTGTAAAGAGATCCATAAAGATAACATAAGCACATAATATTACAAAATTAACTTATCTTTTATTAATCCTCTATTTAGATACCATCCCAACTCCACCCTGTGCACTCAGCTTCAGGGGTCCACAAACACAGTTGTGGAATCTCTAAGCCTCTGTGCACTCAACTGCAGAACCTCTTACTACTACTACAACCCAAGACTCGAACTTATAGACTTAGAGCTAATTCATCATCCAAAAACCCATATCACTTTTCAAAGCTAAGACTCCTTTTTACACTTAAAGCCTCACTCTAATTATAGAATCCCATGTTCGACGGACCATGGGTAGGCTGACACATTCTATATTAAATTACATTATTTTATGGTGGAAAACCCTAGACTCTCGCACTCTGCCCTCACATTTTGCGGGGTATTTACATTATATTGACCAAAAATTCGAGTTTTACAATCCAAAAATTGCTATGGGGGGATCCACTGCCCAACATTCCCACAACATAATCATCATGACATGTCCTGAGTCACACGGCTGGTGCAGTGATCTTCGCGCGGAGTCCATCTAGAAACTTCCGCACATCGTTTACGTCTACAACACATTCTTCTGTTGTCTGCTGTATCAGTTGTGCACAAATCTTCGATGCATCATTGTCAGGGGCACCTTCTTGCCTTAGCGCATATGTAGCCTGCATCTATGCCAGCTTTCCCTCGATCGTGGCGGTGACCATGAATGCTTCCTCGAGCCAAGGCTGGATGCACGCTTTAAGCACTACTTCGTTTTGGCACGCAGTGTCCACTTGTTCCTTTAGAGCCTGGGCCTCCTTCATCTTGGCAAGTCGCTGAGTAAGGCTGACCATTTGTGTAGTCCCCTTGATATTGTCATATGCCTACTATAACTGCCATTCTTCTGTCTCCAGACGCTATATGGTTGGATCTTCCTACAGTGAGGTGAGTGTGAAGAGGGACTTATCTCACAGTCCCATGCAGTCTTGTACAATGTGCTCTATTGCTTCTAGCCCCAATTGAATGGTGCAGTTGTGCTGCTCTCTCACTTTCAGGGGTGTAGAGGGTTGCGTCTTTAGCCATAGCTCAACAATCTATAGGTTCAGCTCCAACTGAACTTTTGCGGCCTCTTCCTGGGCCTTGTAGGCTCCAACCACTAGCTAGTGAATCTTTAATGATGTTGGGAGTATCGCCAGAATGGCCAACTCCGGTATGCTGCTACAAGCCTCCTCCATGGTCTGTTCCAATCCCTCGATTTGTGCGACCAGGTTATCACGTTGTAGGCTAAGCTATTCTAAATTTAGCTTCTACTCGCTTAAGACCTGGAGGGTGCATCCCTTCCTGGCGCAAATCCCAACAGTTACCCCATCCTATAGTTGGTATAGGGTTTCTCTGGGAAGAGAAGCCAAGTTCAATCCCCAGCCCTTCATTTGACTTGTCGTGGCCCCATCGCCCTTGGCGGCTGCTAAGACTGCACCTTCTAATAATACAAAAGTGTTTGTGGTGTAGGCGCGCAACATTGGCTTGGCTTTGGATGTACCTGCCACAACGTGTGGTGCCATCATTCCTGGGGGTCGCACCTGTAATGCCTGCAACTGCGCTCTGAGCACCCCCAACACAATTGTCTGCTCCATCATTAATTCTTCAAAAGCATCCTTAGTGACATCGCGAACTATTTCGCCAATGTCAAGAAGGTCTCCCTTGGTGAGATGGATTGGGTCAGTGGAGGTCTTTGATGCCTTTGTCTTTTTCCGCAAGGTTGGCTTCTCATGGACGTGCGACCTCTTGAGTTGGGTCAATTTTGGTTCAAGGTCTGTGCGTTCCTTTATCTCAGCCTCCACCTGTATGTCATGCTCCATGGACATTTCTTGGCCTTCCTTGGTCTCTTTAGTGGGCGCAATTGTGGTCTCTACTGTCTGCGCTGTCGCTGCTGCCTCAACCACCTTTTGCTACATGGCCACTTCTTGTTCTTGGCACCTTCTCTATGCCATCTACGCGATGCATAGCTTGGAGTCCTTCTTTCACTGTTGTGTTATGATATTTTCCATTTCTGCCAAGTCCGGGGTGCACCACTCGGAGGTCAAGACTCCATTACCGCAAAGATCGCATCATCCGTTGCGATCAACGGGAGCTTCGCCCATGTTCATGTGGGATATTTGCGCACCCGAATATACATGTTATGCATATCCACCGTGAACTCTGTTGTGCTCTGTAAGCTGTTATGGATTGTAGGGGACAAGAGCGGCCCGTGGTTGATCCATTTTCATATGTTCGCCTTCACGAACACCCAAAACACCTTAATCTTGCGAATCTTCGTCATGTCTTTCATTGCCCAGAGCGAGGTGTACCTCGCGGCTTCAGGTAGGTCACCCTCAACCGTGGGAAACTGGCTGCGTTTCGGAATCTCCCCTGCAACCAATAGGATGGATAAGAGAAACCACGCATAGTGGAAGGTCTTACCCTGCTCCTGGGCCTCTCTACAGTTTGTCAAAAACTCATCACAGAGGAATTGCACCCAGTTGAACTGGACCCCCTCTGTGCATTTCTTTGCCAATGCGATTACAGATGCTGGCACTTCGTCAGCACGACATTTCCTCATTAGCTTGTCGACTAGCAAATGGGTGGCTACGTGCACCCCTTGGTCCTTGATGCTTGCTATTACGTACCCTCACTTCCTCTTCTCCAGCTTATATTTGGCCTTCATAGCTTCTACGAGGGCCAAGTCGCTGCTCTTTCCTGCTATGGCTGCAGGGTCATTTCCTTTGATGGGCAGCCGAGAAATCCGGTGAATTAAATTGGCCGTGATGGGAATCGGCTCCTCCAGCCAGAGATACCCATAATGTACTAGGCACAATAGCTGCTGGATGACAAAAATTGTGATGGGCACGTAGTGGTAGTTGGGTATCCATCGCAGATGGAGTAACCCAACCCTCTCTACACCACGTAACCATTTCTGCTTCAGTAATTTCTCTGCGGCCAACTGGGGAAACTTCTCGCTGTCCGCGAGGTCCCAGTCTTCGAACTTCATATTAGGTACCCATCCCATCGGCAAACCTTCAAACCTCATTTCATCTGGAAGGAGCGGGGTCTAGAGCACACTCTTCATGGCCTCTAGGCCCTTCAGTATCTTGGCTTTCCCCTTCCACGGGGGGATGTAGGGGGGTAACTTTATCGCCAAAGGCACTTGGGAGACATTCTCCACCTCATCATCCTGCACTTCAATTTGGGAGATCAGAGCTTGCAAATCTTCTCCTCCTCCTCTATTTCAAGGGTGATGGCTTTGCCCTTCTCTACCATTGACAATTTACTAAACCAGGGGTTCGGTGGTGATACCTGGGCTGGCCCCATTGTTTTCTTATCTTTCTATGGTTGTGACGTGCGTGGTGACTTAGGAACTTTTGGTGCAGCTACCACCTCGCCAAACTCCTCTTGGACCAGAAGGGGCTCCAGGGTAACTTCCACAAATCAAACTCTTGTTTTTGCAGCCATCATCGTGTCTGTAGTTGAGGGTGGTAAGAGTAGACGGTACTCAGTGCTCTATACTTGCTCGATTCTCAAGCAACCAAGTGTTATCCTGTGGCTAGCCTTGATGGTTTTATAACATCTTTTGAGTTTAAATTCGACCCTTTCCCCCACTTCTAAGTCATTAATGCCTTTTTGGTAGCAGATCGTCCCAAATATAGCTCTTAATTCGTATCTTAATTGCCCGCTGCCCACTCCTTTTTGCCTTAAATTGGACCTCTTGTCATGAACAGTGACATTAACAGTCACCTCCCAGCCTATTCATGCAGTAGTGTGGCTCCCTATGCACGGCCATGACCCCTATGACATAATGATCCTGTGCACAACCTCCTTTTCATGTAGCTCCCATGCAGACTCTTTTAGTGTCCCGCACTCTCTTTCAATTGCTTGCAGCGCTGAGACTTTTCTTCCTACAGATAGTTAGGTGGTCGCACCTGTGGTGCAAGGCTTCAAGTCACCTTTCAACTTGGTCTACGGGCCTCCCTTAGTTACCCTCACGCCAGTCAGCGCCTCGCATTCTTCCATATGCGGTGTGCTCCTCTGGTTTCTTTTTTTGATAAGGTGCGGTTGCAGCCATGGTCGCAAAGCCAGAAATTCTTAGCGACAATCTCCTAATGTGATGGTATGGATACCCATATCTTGTACTACCTTTTTGTCTATTACCATGCTTTTCTGCTTCATTCGTACCTGAGCTTCTTCAAGTTTGCGAAGTTTCAAGTTCCTTTGCTGAATGACTTCTTGTAATTGCATCATTCCTTTACCCGGGTCCTCACATATTGTCCTAATTACGGGAGCTGTTGTATGGGGATTCTTCTCTTCTCTTATGGTTTCATCTCCTCTCGTCAGTGGATCGCTTCCGCGCTTTGGTTTTTTCTCATGGCCCTATAGTCCCATCGAATAGCTGGTATGCGTAGGTCCTAGTTAGTTTGTCTTGCCTGGTGAACTTTCTTCATTACTCTGCAGAGCTTTTTGAATGCCCCGATGTGGAATTGTTGTTGGTTTTCCTGCTGCCGCATATGGTTATGAGTTTTGATCCTTAGTCTGGGATGTGCTTGCACAGTAGATGTCTACACTCATCGACACAGGTGGGCGCACAAGCTGCTTCTTCCTGGCTGCCCAGCTCTCGTTCGACGCTGGGGACTTCCAAATCGTAAGGACATCCGTCCTCTACATTCGCGCCAGTTCCCACTTGTCTTCTGATGTGTACTCCACCATCGTGAAAGTGTTGCACACAACGCCCATTCCAACGCATCATACCACTGTTGTTCCGGTACTGCTCTGTGAGATTTTCCCAGGAATTCATCCATTTTGTAGACTTTCTTCTGGATTCATCGCATTAGGTTTCTTCATAATCGACGTTTCGAACCAGCAATGATGGTTCATCTTCAGGATGTGAAAGATTGTTAAAAGACTGATCTTCTTTTTCCAAAAATATATATATAGGTGTATGAGATGTTCAACCGACAATTATTAGTATTTGTTAATTATAATTTTAATTGTTTTATTATATTATCATTTTTTTTTTAGGGTTGTGTTATATTAACTGTATTTATTTTAAACATTATGTATTTTAATTATATTTATTTTGCATTACTATTGTAATTATTTAAATTAATTATTTGTTTTGATTATTTTAATTCTTTAATTTTATTAATGATTTATTTTAATTATGTTCATTATATTACTTTTAGTTAATTATTAATTTTTGATGTTCTACTACTATTTGTTTTAATTTATTTTAGTTATTTAATTAATTAAAATAAATTAAAACAAATAGTAGTAGAACATAAAAAATTAATAATTAATTAAAAGTAATATAATGAACATAATTAAAATAAATCATTAATAAAATTAAAGAATTAAAATAATCAAAATAATTAAATAGAATAATCAAAACAAATAATTAATTTAAATAATTACAATAGTAATGCAAAATAAATATAATTAAAATACATAATGTTTAAAATAAATACAGTTAATATAACACAACCCAAAAAAAAAGAAAGAATAATAATATAATAAAAAAATTATAATTATAATTAACAAATACTAATAATTGTCGGCTGAACATCTCATACACCTCTATATATATTTTTGGAAAAATAAGATCAGTCTTTTAACAATCTTTCACATCCTGAAGATGAACCATCGTTGCTGGTTCGAAACGTCGATTATGAAGAAACCTAATGCGATGAATCTGGAAGAAAGTCTACAAAATCATGAAACTCGTAGAAACCTCAAAGACAAAATTCATCCATTGCTGTTACTCCATCATATGTTGGCAGTTCCCTTGCTTCTGTTGTCACGCACCGCAGTGATTTAATCATCATGTTGCAATTCAACATTGTCACTTTGTGCAACCAGTTCTGCTAGCGTTCTACTTCTTCATCTGAATCCGAAGTACAGTAACTGTCGCGTTCCCATGAGATTCTCCCATCTACAGTGGGGTTCACCCGATCTTGGTCTTGCGCAGTTATCTCGTAAATGCAATCTAGCTCATTGTTGCTTTCATCGTCGTGCACGGGTTCAATGTCGCGTGCTCCTTTGGATGGGTCTAATGGGACTAACACGCGTAGTGACTTTTTTCTCGAATATCATCTTACTCTTCTTCAAGTTGATGACTCCATTCATATCAGTTTCCCAGTCGATTCATAACAATGCAGGATAATGATTATTGTCATCGACAATCTCTATCACTTCAAAGTCCGTTTGTGTGCTCGTGCCTTCAATATCGACTATTACTCCTTGCAACCTTCCCATGGGCACGATCTTTTGTTGGTTCGCCATTCATAATTGAATAGGGGACCACTGCAACATGGGCCTGCCCATGTGTTCCTAGGTTTTCTTAGGTAACACATTGGCATCGGACCCCAGGTCCAAGATTACTTGATCCATTTCATATTCACCAGTCTACGCCGTCAATCTCATCTCCCTTCCAATGCACAATGTATGCTTTCCCAGTTTCCAAACTACTCACGGTTCACCCAACCCTGCACACCTAGTGATTAGCTCTTATAGTCCTTTAACTACCCTATTATTGCGCAACAACTTCATGCATGTCTCCAGAAATGTAGTAAGCATGGAAGGATCCATTCCCTGCTCTAGTTGATCCTTACTACCTGAAGTGGAGGCCTCCATGAAGCTATTTTTAGCTTTCATAAATGTCTCCTTTGCACGTTCTAAGTCGAACTCAGGTTCCTTTGCAGGGGCCTTTCGAACCCATGTATCCTCCTCGGGCTACTTCCCCTTATCTTCCCCTGTGGTCACACCACTTTTGAGCATCATGCTCACGTTGGGGTCTTCGTCACAAGGTTCATATATCATCATTTGGATATTCTTAGTCGGAGGAGGTTGGAGTATTCCTTTCTCACGCATCTATGTGATCAATGTAGGACAATCCAATGGTTCATGTTCAAACTGAGCACAGTACGAACAAGGTATTCTCGTTCACAAGTGAATCATTTTTTGGCTTATTGGGGCCTTACCCAAGTTCAGAAGTGATTTAGCCAAACAAATTCCGAAGCTACTTGCCCTTTCGGTAATAGTCCACGGTGTGCAGAATGAGGTCTCACTCGAGGTGGTATGGGAGGGTGCTAGAACTAGGTTTCCACACCCTAGGGATGCCTTGATGAAGGCTGGGAAGTTCGCGAACCAATCTTGCGCACTTGCGTTGCTTCATGCAACCATTTGTCCTTCATAACTTGTGCAACTGCTTCTGTGTAGCTCCTTAAAGAGCATGAAGAGGTGTTGTCTAGATCCTAATTCCATACTGTGCATTTATTATAGGTCTTAACTTAATTATGTGGGCCCACTATTCTCATTAATCTTTCAATATTCATAACAAGTGTTCATAATCATAAACTGTAAGGAGATGCATAAAGATTACAAAAGCACAAAATCTTCCAAAATTAACTTATCTTTAATTAATCCTCTGTTCAGATACCATCCCAACTCTTCCCTGCGCACTCAGCTATAGGGGTCTGCGCACAGAGCTGCGAACTCTCAAGGCCTCTGTGCACTTAGCTGCAGAGCCTCTTACTACTACTACAACCCAAGACTCAAACTTACAGACTCAGAGCTAATTCATCATCCAAGAACCCATATCACTTTTCAAAGCTAAGACTCCTCTTTACACTTAGAACCTCGCTCTATTTATACAATCCCATGGCCTGTGGACCATGGGTAGGCCAACGCATTCTATATTAAATTACATTATTTTATGGTGGAAAACCATAGACTCTCACGCTCCGCGCCTGCATTTTACTGGGTCTTTACATTATATTGACCAAAACTTTGGGTTTTACGCCCCAAAACATGCTATGGGGGGATTCGCTGCGCAACACTCATTCTGGTTCTCTGTCAAAATACCTGGAATTTATGGTTCAAGTTGCAAACTCATTTTGAATGGTTGTTGTAGAGGGTTTTGTGGCTTTAGTCATGCACTAGAGGGCTGAACTGGGCTTCCGGAGCATGCTCGAGAAGTAGTTGATGGTCAGAACCGGTTGCAGAAGATCAGGGGGCACAGGAAAGCTCATAATTATTTCACAGAGTAAACCACTGAAAAATGGTGAAAATGGGGGTCTGTAGGCTTTTAATGAGAATGGTTAGAAAATTGGCGTAGAAACTTTTTACTGAACAATGAATAGTTTTTCTTTCGGTAGGTAGGTGGTTTAGGGAGCCATCACACTACTTTTGAGTGATGGGTGGTATTTTCCTAAGAGAATGCGAATTAATGCAGTGCCTCCATGTAACCCAAGGGGTCCCTAGCAATATCGCCCATATCGCATGCTCTTGGGCTGGTAAAGGTTTGGAGATGAACGGGCGCGATATGGGCGAGGGCCGTAGGACCTGGGGGTGCAAAATCCAGCTGCCATCGCATCGTGAAGATGCATGGCAGGAGATGGGGGTGGATATTAGCAGGTCCTAGGGGTTGATTACCCTTAAGTGTAATTAATTAATGGATAAATGCATGGTTAATAAAGTAATGCGGGAGGGGAATAATAGTTAGGATAAGAAGGTTTTAGTGGGCTTTTAGGGAAATTAATAAAGGAAAAATGATTTTTGCATGGGGAAAAGGGTTTCACACTAGGGAAAAAGGGATTTTTTGGGTAGGGGAATGAATTTAGATGGTAATTTGCTAGGGAATGTGTGAAACCAAGGGGGAAGCGTAAAAATGAAGGGAAAATGGGTTTACATAAGAATTGAAGTGGTAAAAGGGGAAATTACTTAAGTGTGTAGTGAGGGGTGAAATGGAATGGGGGAGGTTAACCAAATGAACTTATGAGCATCCTTTTCTTTCATAATGCTCCTGCACATTGAAACACATGATTAAACATGATAAATGCACTTATGTCTCAAATTGCTTGTATTTCTGCAACCTTTCTTCTACTTACCCTAACATTTTTTCTTCACTTTATTGGGTGCACTTAAGCTAGCAAACCCTTTTCTTTCCTTTTTATTTTATGAAACAAAATATCTATTTCTAACCTTATATCTTCCAAGGGCTTAGATTAAACTGATGAGCTCATTTTATTTCTCTACCTATCTATTGATCTGCCAAGATTAAACTGTTTGGCTAGATATTTATTCTCTAACTATAAACATGAAATTCAAAGCATGAAGTACTCAAGATTAAACATTTTGACTGTCATGGGTTGTGGCATGTATGACAAGCTACACACAACCATTATTTAGGAAAGTAAAGTAAAGAGTAGTGGCACTTGGACTTGCACACTTTCATGATCTATTTTTTGTTTGGGGTTGATATTTTTCATTTGTTTTTATATTTTCTTATTATTTTTGTCCTTTGATATTTATTTTAGGACATACCCTCTCTACATTTTTTAATTTTAATATGGAAAACATTTGAAGAAAGAAAAGGTATGTACAATATTACAAGACTTAACCTCAGCCTATCCAAAATTATGAATCCTATCACTATAGGACTCTAACAATGGCTCCACATGGGAATGACATTTCGTGGTGATATGTCAATAACTCTAGACTAGTAGCCCTTGAATTGTGATTGAAATTACCTTGAGAAATATCCTTCTGTGATCCTGCTTTATTGATAGTTATGATAGTGAATTCTTCAAAGCTCAGGGCCTTCTCTCAGGGCTTCAACTTCAAAGGATTACCATCCAATCCAATCTACAATCTGCAATGTTATGTATAATGATGCAAAGTAAAGTGAACTATTGTGACTCAGTGGAAAAATAATGCTTCAACATTCTACCATTAACAGGTCCTCTTGGTAGATTTGATCCATCTATCTCTCAAGAAAAATGCATTGTTGCCCCTGTATCCATAAATGACAGAAGGCCCTTGCCACAAAAAATCAAATTTTCCATGCTTGCGTTTGTCTTCTCTCCTTGAATCCCACATAAGGACTTTACCTCCTATGTAAAAATCATCTGCCTTGGTCTTTTTATCAAAAGCCTTCTTGATTTGTCTTGGATTACGCATGATTTTACATATACTTCTTCTCTAGTCTGTTGCAAGTGTATGGTCTGATTTATTCTTCTCTGAATATCATTTGGTTCCACCTGTAATTACTAGATGATCTTCATCACTGGAACTCCCAAAGATCATGGAAAAACTGCATCCATCCCATAAACCAACTGATAAGGTGATGTTCCAATGGACTTCTTAATAGTCAGTCTATCTACCCATAAGGCATTGACTAAATTCTTGTTCCATGTCTTTTTGTTATCTTCCAACAATTTCTTAATGATATTGACCAAGCTTTTATTAGATGATTCTACAAGTCCATTACCTTGAGGATAATAGGTTGTGGAGTGGCCAAGGGTGATGTGGTATTTGTTACAGATGTCTATCATTCTCTTGGATTTAAAGGTAGCTTCATTATCAGTAATGAGCTTCTCGGGACATCCCAATCTTGACAGGATATTACTCTCTAGAAATTATATTATGAGAGCGTTTGTGGCTTGCCTAGAAGGTATGGTGTCTATCCATTTGGTGAAATGGTCAGTAGCTGTTAGAATCCATTTGTGTTGAGCTGAGGAGGCTGGGTGTATTTCTCTAATGAAGTTTAACCCCCATTGTTGAAATGGAATTTCAGTGGAAATTGGTTTAAGAGGCAAGGGTAAAAGTTTTCTCTTTCCCTCAAATATCTGGAATTTATGACAGGGGGTCACATGTTTCTTAACATCTACAAACAAAGTGGACCAGTAAAAACCAATCCTCAGGATTTTGTCAGTACTAGTCTTCCAGTACAAGTGTCCTCCACAATCCCTTGCATGATTTTATGAACTTCATTTTTTAGTAAACAATTCAAAAGAATACCACTATTGTCTTTCCAAAACAATGCATTATCTATGATACAATACTTTAATGACTTCATCTTTAAAAATATAGCTTTAGTTCTTGTTAAATTGGGAGGAGATTGTAAATTTTGTAATACAAATATAATATCTTCATACTAGGGTGAATCAGTAAAAGGTTCACTAAACGGTGGAGTCACCGTCTCTTCCTGATCATCAAGGGAAATAATGAAGTTTATATCAAGGGTCTGACAGTTCGATTCAGCCATGAGTTTGGCTAAACCTTGGCTTTGGATAAGATTGGTTTGCTTTATCTCTATGTCATATTCCAATATTGTGGAAATCCACTTGCCTCTTTTCCCTTCAGGCCCATTTTGTGTCAAAATGTCCTTAACTACAGAATTTGGAACATAAGCAATAATGTGAGAATACATAATGTATACTCTGAAGTCTTTGATAGCCTTTACTAAAGAAAATGCTTGTTTTTTGATAATATTGTATTTGAGTGTGGCATCTCTTAAGGATTTACTAAAAAATGCAATTGGTTGTTCATATCCTTGGTTGTTCTTTTGCAGCAGGACTGTTGCAATGGTGTGTTCTGAAGCAATTTGTTTTTTATAAAATCCTTGTTAAAATCAGGACTTATTAGGACTAGATTCTTGGTTAAGGCTTCCTTGATGGCTTCAAAGGATTGTTTGGCCTCCATTGTCCATTTAAGTGTTGAGTCATTTCTTAGCATGTTATTTAACTCTCTAATCAGTTCTGCTAGATTTGAAATGAATCTCCTAAGGAAGTTTATCTTTCCTAGAAATGATTGTAACTCCCTAATGTTTCTAGGATAGGTAATGGTCAAAATGGCCTCTATTCTAGTAGGATCTATTCTAATCCCATCTTTAGATATGATGTGTCCCAACAATTTTTCCTCTTCCAGACCAAAGAGTGTCTTTTTGGGATTTAAAGAAATCCCAAATTTTCTATATTTGATAAATACTCTTCTAAGGTGGTCTAGGTGTTCATTGTCATATTTAGAGAAGACTACGATGTCATCTTGGTATACTACTAGGAAGTCATGGATCTCCTTGGAAAATGCTATATCCATATCTCTTTGAAATGTGGCACATGCATTCATTAATCCGAAAGGCATCTTAAAATACATGAAGGTACCCCAAGGAGTATTTAATGCAGTTTTGGCTTGGTCCTCTGGTTGAACTAAGATCTAGTTATACCCAGCGAATCCATCTAACAGTGAAATCCTAGAGGAGCCTACTACCCTCTACAGTATATGGTCCATTTTTGGTAGAGAATAGTTATCTTTTAGTGAGACCTTGTTTAAATTTCTGAAATCTACACAAAGTCTAATTTCACCAGTCTTTTTCCTAGTAATGACTAAGTTTGAAATCCAATCTGAGTATCTAATGGGGGCTATTATTTGGGCATCGAACATTCTTTCAACTTCTTTCTCAATTGAGGGCATAAGAACTAGGTTTATTCTCCTAAGTTTCTATTTGAAAGGTTTGTGATCTTCTTTTAGAGGTATTTTGTGTTGGATTATGCTGGTGTCAAAAGATTTTAAGTATTCATAACTACAAGCAAATACATCCTGGAACTCTTTAAACAGATTGATATATTTAACCTTTTCATCTGGAGGTAAGGCCTTTGATATTTTAATGAGTTTTGGTTTATCCTCAGTTCCTACATTAACCTCTTCTATGTCAGATCTTAGAAGTTCCATTTTGGGTTTTCTAGCTACATCATTAGAGTCAAACAAATCTTCTAAAGTGACTAATCCCTTAGGCCAAAAAATATTTTCAGATTAAGAATCTCAGGATCGTCATTCATTATTTCTTCAATCTCTACAATCTCTAAACTATCTGTTTCTACTCTAGTAAATTTAGTTGGTTTAGCTACATCTAAAATATTTACATCTATGTTACTTTCGATATTATCATCTACTGTACAGTCAGTATCTATCTTACAATTCTGAAACTCACCTTCATTGTTCATGAAATCATAAATTTGAGAATCTTGGGAGAAAATTTGCCAATACTTGGGGTTTTCTGGTATAACAGGCCTATGTCTGACTTCTACAATGTTCCGATGGTTGGGTTGAAATGGAAATTTACAGTTACTAGCAAAAGTGGCCAAACTGTGGGCCTACATGTTTTTTTTTCTAGGAATGGTAGAAAAGTTTGTTTCCGGGAGGTCTTTGATCAAATCTAGGACAATATCCCTATATTAACCAAGTCTAGGATTGTTCACAGAGTATTCACCATTAATCTGTTTAATAATCAACTCTAAGTCTCCCATGATGGAAACTCTTTTGGCTCCTAGTTTCCTAACCAATTGTAACCCTAGAATTTGGGCTTCATATTTGGCCATGTTATTGGTACACTTGAAGTTCAATATGAAAGCATGTCCCTCAGCATGATTATTCTCCATATTATGGATTCACACTCCTGCACCAGCCCCTAACTTATTGACAGACGCATCAAAGTCTAGATGCCATAGTGACTCACAAAAAATGTTCTCACTATCAACTATTATATATTGTGATTTCCTTATTATCATTTTCTGCATTGTACAAGATGAAAGAGTCCATATCTGAATGCATGGAGTATGTGGGAATTTTTTGTGGTTTTTCATCACTACTCACCATGTATTTCATCAAGGTCTCTCTATATAGTTTTCTTGGTTGACCAAAGAAAGATATGGTGGCATAAGACATATCCAACTGCAAGGATCCTTTCATTTTTGCTCCCCATGAGTGAGATAGCAGCATTCCATATTTTGGTTTGATGTCTGCAACTACTATGTCCATTAGAATAATTTTTGCAGGGCACTGGACAAGAGTTACACATAAGTCCTTGATCAAGCCAAGGCATTTAACTTGGATAGAGTCAAAAGAAAAAAAATCCTTATATGGCCTAGTGATGTCTAGGTTTAGTCTCTCCATGATTTTCTTTGGCATCAGATTGTGGGATGCCCCTAAGTCCAGCATAGCGTTATGTAATATTTTGTCATGAATGTTTAGGCTAATTTAGAAAGGAGGAACTCCCCCTTGCTGATGAATACCATTGGCCTCAGGTCCAAACAATAATTCAGGCTGATCGTCATTCAAATTAACAACATCCTCTCCCTCTCTATGTTCAAAGTTTCAGCTATTTGTGACCTATAGGCTTCACTAAGGGAACTAATATATTTACTTTTTCTATTTCAATTTTGATGTTGAAAGGGAGCTTTGTTTGTTTGTTTGATGTAGATTTTCCTTAACATGTGCAGTTTGAGTGTCCTTATCCTGTTTTTTAGTATTAGGCATTTCAATCTGTGTTTCTACTGTTTTGCCTTGATTTCTCTTATTTTGATTGTTTTCAGTAATTGTCTATGTTTGGGTTTCAGTGGAGCTTATATCTACAATCTTAGGGGTAGAAGTCTCCGGTGTTCTCCTAGGGAGGATTTGTAACACTTTGTTAACTCGAGCTTCTTTTATTATTTTAGTCTGGGTTTGGATGGATCTTTTAAAGGGAGCCTCATTATTGTTTCTACTTCTCAAGATATATTGTTTGTATACCTCATATATAGCTGACTCATATCCTTGTTTAAAATCAAAGGATTCACCAGATTCTAACTACAACTACTGCAGTATATATAACTCCTAGACTTCTTGAGTAAGAAAAATAATGTCTTCTTCTTTGGTTTCTAGTAAGTTAATCTGGGTATCATCCTCTCCTTCTTGGGTCTATGAATTCTCAACATAGTTCTCTTGGAAGGGGGGCCTAATCTGTTGATCTGGTGTAGCATTCTTTCTAGCATTAGGGTTCTTCCTAAAATTAGGGTTTCTTATTGGGGGTTGTTGTTGATTCTCCCATTGATTTTTCCTCTCCTTCTTTTCTAATCTATCCATTATTCTCTCTAAACTCTTAACTAAAATATCTATTTTTCCATCTGAAGTGGAAGCTTCCTCTTTAAATACAACTTTCTTTTCATTTCTCATTCTGGATTTCTTGACTAATAGGTTGGCCTCTACACTAACAACATTGCTTTGCATTTGTTCTAGTGTTTCAGGGTTTCTTTCCCTTAACTGGTATGACATGTCAGCGTCAAAACCATCAGAGAATTTAATTAATGCTAGGCCAATGTGGAGGATTAATATTGGCTGGAATTGCATCGTAGATACTATTGAACCTAGTGCAATAGTCCTGAATTGACTCATTAGGAGCTCTTCTAGTGTTTTCATATTCAGAAAGTATTTGAAATGGTTTTTTCTTTCTCTCCCATCTATCAATGAATAACCTATGAAAATTAGCAAAGTCTGCAATATAGTTGGCAAGAAAGGCTTTGAACCATTTCTTGACATCCCCTATTAATGTTTGGGCAAACAACCTCATTTGGACATATGCTTTTGGACATCTACTTCATCTATCTCATGCAACTCAAAAAAGTCAGACATCTTATTTACATGTTGTTGGGCAGTGTATTGACTAGTAGCATCAAACATGAAGATTTTACTTTGATAATCTGCGGGCATGGCATGGAGTTGTGTAGGTAAAAAAAGAGGTGCGTATCGGTTTGCCATTGCTGTGACTCTGGCTTGACTAGGGAGTAAAGTTGTGGTGCTTGAGGAAGGACTTGAAACTGATGGAGGTGAACTAGATGATGATGAGGATGGTTGATTAATAACTGGTTTAGGTGATTGGATTGTGGTAGATACAATTGGTGAGGTTGTGGTAAAAGAAGGGGTATTTATAGTGAGTGAAGTTTGTGCAGAAACTTCAGGGGGAGCAGTGGTAAGGGCAGCTACTTCAACAGATTGTTGAATGTAAGAGTCACCTATATTACTTATCAATTTAGAGGCCCAAGCTTATATATTGTCAAAATTCTCTACAACAAATTGATCTAAATTTGAATGAATAATCCTTTTTGTTTCAATGAGTTTAACAAACTCAGGATCTAAGACTGTTTCATGGATTTCATTCTCAGATTTACTTCTAAATAATGAGAGGTCAAATGACAAATCAAAAGGGATGTCCTCTAAAGTTGGAAACTCCTCAGAGAGTGAATTGACTCTGACTAACCGGCTACTACTGGCTTGAGTTTTTGTTGTTTTGGGTTGTCTTAAAATTATCTCTAGGTCATCAACTATAGTTGCATGGTTTGGATCTGGGTTTTCCCTAGTATAGTGAATCTTATTAGGAGACAAAATTTTAACTTTTTAAACTATTTTTATGAATTTTTCAAAATTGACTTCATAAAATGACCTTAAGGGGCTCAAGATTAAATTTAAGGTTTCCTTAAAGTTTTATGAGACTGAGGATCGAAGTCCCCAGTATGGTTGCCAGAAATGTTATCACTCTGATATTTCTTTTGAAGTTAATGAAGAAAGAAAAGTCAAAGGTAACCACAAACCGCTTTTGGAGATCAACACCTAGCCTTCCTGATGCTCAGAGAGGGCTCTCTCTTTATAGTTTAACTTTGTTTTAGTTAAGATGATATTAGGCTAGTTATTACTTACACTTGGGTTTTGTTTTGAAATTGGGTGGTGGGATCACTTTACTTAGATGAACAGAGGTTTGGATTTTACCTTTGAGCTATGGAGTCTAATGTCAAACAAACAAGACTGGATTGAGTTCTAAAAACAGTGTCTACAGGGCAAGATAGATGAGTTACTGCAGATCTCAAAGGCTAAGTGGTGGAATGGTTTCAAATCGGATCCAGGGAGCAATTAAGGTTTCCCTAGGCTAGACTTTGGAAGGAATAAAAGAAGTCAACTAGGATGGGAGAGAAATTAAGGGTTCTCAAATCTGGGTATCATAGGAAAACATGTAAATTACTAACTGTGCAAAACATAGTGTACTTAAACAAATTCTGAGTGATATTTCCAGTTAATTCGTTCAAATTTAGAACACATGTAAGATTATGAAACACATAAGAAGGTAACAAAATCACACAAAGAAGATACTTCACTACAAATGGCTCATCTCATGAATCCTGTAGTGAAATTCTTTTATTACTTGCTCTAGTCTGTTGACTTGAAAATGGTACAATCACCCTTAGGTTTAAGATCAAAATAACTCTACAAATGTAAAATAATCCAGCATAATACTTTGAATTATGAATAATTTATACAAAAGGAATTACAAAATATCTCAAACTGCATTGAGAACTAATCTACGAAAAAGAAATATCTTCTTGCAAGAAGATAGAGACAACTATTGAACTGCTGCTTGTTGTCCCTGTTATTTAGGTTCTGCTGGCTTTGCTCTTTGATATTTTTCCCTTTATGCTACTTGGCTATTTAGTCTTCACACTGGATGTTATGTTTTACTTTAACCTTTCACCTAATACTCTTTAACCTTTCTAACCTGTCAATATCCTTTCACTGTGTTGTTTTACTTTTTACTGTACATTTATATTTTATTGTGTATTTACTACAGTGAATCATTGAGTTTTCCCCATATTTCCTCATCTGGTAATTGGATATTGAGCATTTTTTTGTATATCTCATCTGCCTCTATATATTTGGCAAAAGTAGGCTTATTAATAAACAAGTGTTTTACCTCATGTTGGAGGTAAAAAAAGTTTTAAAAAGTTTGGTACAACACTTTCCCTGCTGGCATGCCCTTCATGGATGAAGTGATTACCTATTCACTAGCCACTTCCCTGATCTTTTGGTTGTAATCTTCCTCTATCATTAACTTGTCATTTGTTACTAAGGGATTAGGTAATCCCTTTTCCTTTAAAAGTTCAAACTTAGCCATGAACCTGTCAACGACTAGTTGCATGTTTTGACACTTATATTCTAAATTTAACATCAAATTCCTCTTGGTGAGGACTTTTCTAACTTCCAAAATTGTACTTGTCCTGTTAGGTATCTCTAGTTCTTGTAGTTCATACTTACTATTGGAGTTGAGGAAGTGGATGCTTCTTGTTGCTTCCTCTGGAAAATTTCGAAGTTCTGCTTTAACCCTTTCAATGGCTTCTGTAGCTTTCTTTATTAAATCAATCTGACCAAAAATGACCTGGATGGATGGCCAAATATCATTGAGAGAGTCAGTGATATTGGACCACAATTTCTCTTTAGCCTTACCTATAGGCTCAGTTAATGTCAATTCTTTCTCCAGGGTTTTTATCCATTCATTCATTCTTGTAGCCTTTTTTTGTTCTTCTTTATGCATGATTTGGGCAAGTTTGCAATCTGTCTCAAGGCTGGTGACTTTCTCCTTAAGTTTGTTCATCTCATTGGTCTGAAAGGACATTTCTTCCATTTATTTGACCAGCTTGTTTGCTTCATCACTTGTGGAGGTTGTTTTTGTTGATCTTGTTGTTGATGTATTCGGTGCAGATGTCGAAAGTGCAATGGCCATTGGAGCAGTGGGAGCTAATGTTGCTGTCGAAGTATAAGGTACAACTGTGGTCACTATTGGAATGCTAGTTGCAGGAGCATTATCAATGCTAGCTTGTTTGAGTTGGATCAAGTTATCTGACTCCTTCTCCATCTCCTTTAACTGGTCACTCAGTTGCAGTACTAAGCCTATCATTTCCTCATGATTAGTCTAGCTTTCTAGGACTTCCTTTGTCTTTGGATGCTACAAATGAGGCAACTTGAGCTGTTTCTTGAGGGTTTCTATGTCCTCATTTTTCTTTTTGATTAGTTTCTCTATGGCCTTAACATCACTTGGGTCATGGCCCAGTTCAATAACCAAGTCCTCAAAGGAATTTATCCTGGTGTATTTAGCCCGTGAAGAGGCTCTCTCTAATTTGTACTAAGCTGCTACACTGTCCAATGAATCCTGCAGCTTTTAAGCAGCCACGACCTTTTTTGTGAGGGTGGATTAGATCATTTCTCCAGCATTCTTGTGAAATTCTATCCAATCAAAGGGATGAACATCCATGGCTAGCCTTAGTCAGTTCCATGGAATAAGGCCTTATTAGATACTACACTTGAAACAAAGACCTCAAAATTTGTGTTCTTGTAATCTGCTGAGGTCTTTGGTTGTTGTACAGTGGGCTACAAGAATGAGACCTACATTTTTCCTTATTTGATGTCAAATGCTAACATCAGTCTAGTCTGGTTTGGTGGTGTGAGCTTGAGGTATTGGTCATATGTCTCTACTTTCAGTCTCTCATTCCTCATCTTTATCTCTTTAAATCTATCTTTGATGTCCTTTTCCTTGTTAGCTGTCCTGACATAGGAAGATATCTCCATATTTGGTTGTCTACTTATCATATGTGTGTTGGAGGTTGATGGCTAGTGTGTTTCCTCTGATGCAGCTAATTCTTTACCTTTCTGTCCCATTGCCTCAGTGTCAGTTATTTCTTTTGATGCAATGTTATCCTCATGTTCAAAGACAAGATTCAACATGGGCCTCTTTCTTGGTTCAATCAACTCATCAGTAGTTTCCAAGGTAGATCTAGATGCCTCATCCCTGCTCCTCTTAGGATTCTTCTCCTCATTTAGTGGAGTTTGTATGACAGGAGGAATATTCGTTGGCTCCCCTTGTTCTAGAACCTACAGAAAAGAGTTATGATCAAGTTGTCTTTCCAAATCAATAAGTGTGTTCTCTACATCCACAACAGTGTTGTCAATGTCAACCAAAGTGTTCTCCACCCACTCTTCCTAGTTATCAAACTATTCAATGTTAGGCCTTGGGTGGTTGATGTATGCTCCCAACTTGACCTTGAGTCTGAGCTTGTTTATGACCCCATGAGGGTCATAGTGCCAAATTAAATTGTTTCTGAATTTCATTAGTTGAAGTAACCTTTTGGCCTCTGGTCTAGCCTCTCTGTTGTTGCAAAGAAATGGGCCAATTTGGTTCTTCACTTTGAACTTGGTTTTTTTTCCCTATAAGCTAGGAAGTGGATCTCATCAGAGCTGATGATTTGCCTGAAGTAATCCAGAGAAAATATCCTCATAGGGAGGTATTTGGGCAATTTGTAGGGGGCTAGCTCACAACCAGAAATCCTGATCTCAATGTGGTTTTGGTACAAGTACCAATCTCCCACCTTGTTGTTCTTGGCCAATTGCAGTACTCTCTTAATCTCTGGGTTGATTCTAGGCTGAGTCTTAGAAGTCAACATGTTCATGACTAGGTATACAAAAGAGTCTATGAAGTCTTTGTCGTTGAATGATGTGGAAAACTTGTGGACCAAGGATGTGTAGTAGATGATTGATCTCTCCTTTCCCTTTGTGTCCAATTTCTCAATCCTCAAAGGGAACTTATCTGTCTGGTAATACAAGAACATATGAAACAACACTGAAGGGTATTTGAAAACTCTTTCAATGGGCAGTCTAGTGAATTTTTCATGCATTCTCACTGCAATGAACTGGGCATAATCATACATAATAGCAAGAGGCTTGTCTGGAGCAAAAATGGACAAGAAGGCCATGATGACCTCATCCACATGCTCATTTGATGTGTATCCTAGGATGAATGAGAGCATGGTGATTATTCTCCTTCTAGTCTCTAAAAATATAGTGGCAGCATAGGGTGGAATGCCTTTAAGAGTATGTTGCTCATCAATGATGAAATTCTGTATTTTTTTTTTATATTTTGACTACGTCCAGTGTGCTGTATGGGTCCAACATGGTTCCAATGGACGAAGGAGTTAGATTAGGACTAGGCTAGATTTACAGCATTTGGTTGATGGATTCAGTAGTAATGGTGAATAATATCTCATGGTTTGGTTCCTCAATGGCCCTTTGGATTGGAACATAACATGCATGACAAAAAAGTACTATGTCTGGGAATGGGTGAACTTCTGGGAATGTATACTTGGGAAAATTAGATTCCCAAAGGTTGATGTCATCAGCATGGTTTAAGAACCTATCCTTAGCCCAATAGTGGATTCTCAGAAGGTGGCCTGGAGTGGCTGTATCTTTAATTTGGAAATCCCTTTCTTCCAGGGCTAAATGGTCAATGTCTAGGTGAAGGGTTGAGATCGGTTTGACATCCAAAGAGGTCAGGGTAGCCATATTTGTGATCAAATATGGGAATTGGGCTTATACAACTTCTGAAAATGAAGTGCTGACTGTGTCTGGTTCAAGGATAGGGTATTGGAAATTTGCAGGATATGGATTTCGGTATTTGAAGGGAAATACTCTCAATTCAATGGAAATTTATTAAATTCAATTGCTTTAATGTTTGAATTTACTGTATAATTTTGAATTTGAGAGGGTCATTCTGGGTCTCTATCGAAATACCTAGAATTTATGGTGCAAGTTGCAAACTAGTTTTGAATGGTGGCTGTAGAGGGTTCAGTGGCTTCAGTCATGCACTGGAGGGTTGAACTGGGATTTCAAAGCATGTTTGGGAGGAAATTGATGGTCGGAACTAGTTGCCAAAGCTCAGGGGGTGCAGGAAAACCAAAAATGCTTTCGCAGAGTAAACGAGTGAAAATGCGTGAAAATGGGGGTCTGTGGGCTTTTAACCAGGAATGGTTAGAAAATTGGCATGGGAACTTTTTAGTGAACAATGAACGGTTTTTATTTTAGTAGGGAGGTGGTTTAGGGAGCCATCGTACAACTTTTGAGTGATAGGTGGTATTTTCTTGAGAGCATGCGACTTAACGCGGTGCCGCCACATAACCCAAGGGGGCCCGGGTAGCCCATGTCACATGCTCTTGGGCTGGTAAAGGTCGGGAGATGAACATGAGCTATATGGGTTAGGGCCATAGGATCTGTGGGTGCAAGATCCAATGGCCATCACATGGCGGAGATGCACGGCGGTAGATGGAGGTAGATATTAGTGGGGCCTAGGGGTTAATTACCCTTAAGTGTAACTAATCAATGGATAAATGCGAGGTTAATAAAGTAATGCGGGTTTATGGAGTATAATGGGTAAAAGTGAATTTGCGGGGTTAATAAAGTAATGTGGGAGGGGAATAATAGTAAGGATAAGAGGTTTTAGTGGGTTTTTAGGGAAATTAATAAAGGAAAAATGATTTTTGCATGGGGAAAAGGGTTTCACACTAGGGAAAAAGGGATTTTTTGGGTAGGGGAATGAATTTAGATGGTAATTTTCTAGGGAATGTGTGAAACCAATGGGGAAGGGTAAAAATGAAGGGAAAAGGGGTTTACATAAGAAATGGTAAAAGGGTAAATTATTTAAGTGTGTAGTGAGGGGTGAAATGAAATGGGGGAAGTTAACCAAATGAACTTATGAGCATCCTTTTCTTTCATAACTGCTCCTGCACACTGAAGCACATGATTAAACATGATAGATGTACTTATGCCTCAAATAGCTTGTATTTCTGCAACCTTCTACTTACCCTTTTACTTACCCTAACATTTTTTCTTCACTTTATTGAGTGCACTTAAGCTAGCAAACCCTTCTCTTTCCTTTTTATTTTATGAAACAAACTATCTACTTATAACCTTATACATTCCAAGGGCTCAGATTAAACTAATGAGCTCGTTTTATTTCACTACCTATCTACTGATCTGCCAAGATTAAATTGTTTGGCTAGATCTTTATTCTCTAACTATAACCATGAAATTCAAAGCATGAAGTAGTCAAGATTAAAGAATTTGACTATCATGGATTGTGGCATGTATGACAAGCTACACACAACCATTATTTAAGACGGTATAGTAAAGAGTAGTGGCACTTGGTCTTGCACACTTCCATGATCTATTTTTTGTTTGGGGTTCATATTTTTCATATATTTTTTTTTATCTTTTCTTATTCTTTTTGTCCTTTGATCTTTCTTTTAGGACATACCCTCTTTGCATTTTTTAATTTTAATTTTGAAAACATTTGCAGAAAGCAAAGGTATGTACAATATTACAAGACTTTACCTCAGCCAATTCAAAATTATGAATCCTATCACTATGGGACTCTAACACACCTGTGGTCTGCTTACAATGGAATTGTATGAAAAAGACGATAAATAGTTGAGTCCTAGCGAAAGGAGGAAGTAACTAGATGGAAGAGTAGCAGAGTAGAAGAGGGCAAGATAGAAGAGTGATAGGTAGAGTCCACTGTTGAGTGCACGAATCCCTACAGCTGTCTCTGTAGGGTAGCTTGAGTCTATAATATATGAATTAAGATTAATAAAGACAAGTTTTTAAAGAATTATTGAGTATTTCTGTCCATGTATATTTATGTTATATGCCACTGATGAATAACGTGTTTTATGAATTATTGATTGAATGTTGTGTGATTATCTTCAATCAGTCTTAATAATGTATGCAATGCATGTTTAGACACTTCCGTGAAATCTTTGATGATTTCTCTTATGTTTTTTGACGGATTAAGTAGATCTTCCCGAATGCTAATTTAAGATTGCTTTCTAATGTATGTAAGTAGGTAAATGAACCGTTAAAGGTCCACAAGGACTAATTGTGGACCTTCGTGAAGGTCCAAAGGTTGTTTAACAAAGTTGCAACAACGTGACCTAAGATTTTATCGATCTGTGTGAAGGAAGATCTAAGGCGTTGAAAGGCATCACACTAGTCTCTAGATGCAAAAACTTGGTTCTTGCATCCCCACATACTACTTCAAGTGAGACTACAGCCTATGCTACGCAAGTTGCTTCTAAAAGGGCTAGTAGCGTAGGGTTTTGTTGGTTGGCACAACTAACTCCTAACCTGGGTTAGGACCCCCTAAGCCAACAAATCATTTTGTTTCTAGGACCGCGATCTGCTTGAAAGATATGTGTGACATCACATCATTGGAACCAGACCAAGAAAAAAATTGAAAAGTGGTTGGATCGTAAGATTCACGAGTTCGTGGCACAAGAAAATAGGAATCCACACTTGTCAAAGGAAGAGTGGCTGACCAAGTATCTGTATACAAAGATACATGAGATCTTCTTCTGCACCTTCCCCATTGAACTGTACGAGTGATTAACTAAATTGACAAACAATCAAGGAAGGTGGAAGCTAGATAGTCCTATAGTGTGGACTCCAGAATTAGTGTGACAATTAGAAGCCTCTGAAAACAAGATCACGTGGGCTGTCAATCATTGGCTTGATCGGATTCTGGGAGGATTTGTTATAGAATTCACAGGTGATACCTTAGTCAACTATAGCGAAGTGGAGCGATGATTTTTCAAATGTCCGCGAGGTAAGTATTTAAGATCCTTGAATACTTGGATTAAAATGTTATTCTGTGAAAATCAAGTGATGACATTACCTTGATGTTCAGAGCTACACGAAGTGGATGATTCTTTAGAAATCGCGAAGAATCGGGACTAGAGTACAGTCCATTGATTGGACCTCCTTCAAGTGATGAGGAAGGGGTGGGACAGACTACGTTTTGAAGCACTATTCAGCTAATCACTCAAGGGATTCCTCGAACAAATCATCCATCCATTCCACCTCCACCTCCACCTCCACCGCATACACCTTCACCCACACCTCCACCTCCACCTCCACCTCCACCACCACCATTCGACATGGTGAACACAATGAAGATGTTGATCTTCAAAGGCATAGGAACTGAAGATGTAGAGTAGTTCTAATTTGTTGCAAATGTTGTATGGAAAACGCAAAAGATTACTGATATAAAGAAGGCACAGTTGGTTACTTCTTTGCATTATCACGGACTAACTTGGTACATTAAGGATTTTTCTAATAATCCTCTTGCAATGCTAGTAGAGACTAGGACGAATTTAAACAAAGAGTTTAGTAAGCCTTATTCTGACTCACAAAGAATAATTGGATTTAAATAGATCATGATGAGGGTCAATGAGATGGCTTGGGAATTTGATGAGAGGTTGAGGTGTCAAATCAGAGAGGCTAACATGTAGATCACATATAGCCAACATCGTGTGATTGGTTTATAGTGTTGCTTTTGCCCCACTTGAGAATTGATCTGTCATAATTGAAGATAGAAACAAAGGCAGAAGCCTTGGAAATTGCGACAAGGCTCCAGGAATCACCTATTCAAGATACGAACCTGGGAGTACAATAGATCCACTCACAATTAGAAATATTACACCTAGAGTTATAGAGTTTGAAGAGAGACAAGAAATCTAAACTAGAAATGCATGCAAAATTCTGGTGTTTGAAGTGCAAGGGTCATGGGCACGATAAAGATCATTGTCCTGTGTACACAAATTATATTACAGGAGGGGGGCCAATTCCCCTGAAGCTAGAAACCCCAGCAGGGCCGAACATGGGGGCTGCGCTATCATGTGTTATTGTCAGGTTGCTGGAAAACATGCAACGAAAAATTGCCATTTATTTCAAAAGTTCATCCAGACACCCCAATAGTTGTTCTGCAACTTCTGCAAATTTGTGGGCCATGATGAGCGCCACTATCGAAGCTATTAGCTAATGATGGAAAGAACCCAAATTACGTATGCAAGCATAAACTTGACGTTAGGATCAAGGTGTAGGAGGGGCGCGAGGAGGTTTTCAAGGTCGAGGAGGAGGATGACCTGGTAGGGATCGCGGTGAGATTATTTTCTACAACTGCAGACAACTGGGGCACTATGCATGACAGTTTCAGAATACTACACATCAATCATGTCAATATTGTAGACAACTTGACCATATCATAGAACAATGCCTAGTGCTAATAGCTAAAATGAAAGAAAAGAAAACACAGCTGATGGAGAATTTACAGATGATGAAAGAAGATCAAAGCATTATTATTGTACTAAGAAGTGGAATGATGACTGACACTGATAAAGGTAAATAGCTTGAAGAAGAGGGATGGGTCAGTAAAGTGCTAGAGAAATATGTCAGATTTGATTTGGATCACGCTAAGGAAACATTTATGGAAGCCAAGAAGAGCTTCGCTGAGGCCTCCACCTCAGAAAGCCAGGACAAGATGCAAGAAATCAGCACACTCATAGAGGTTGATCCTTTTGTGCTCACTACGTTTTTGGAAACATGCATAAAGCTTATGTACAATAGCAAGGATATGGAGGGACAGCAGGAAATAATAAATAAATGCGCCAGTAAAGAGAAATCCCGTGATGGACATCCCGTGGTTAGAAAAATTGGCAAGCATAAGGCATGAATAGGGAAAGAGATGAGGCTAACCACGCAAATAGGTTATTATGAAATGGATCAGGTCATCTTGGATCTGGGGTCTAATGCAAACATTTTATTGAAACAGACGTGGGAAAGGATGGGGATACCTGTGATGCAGTGGTCTCTGATTCAACTCAAAATGGCGAACCAATAGAAAATCATCCCCATGGGATGGTTATATGGAGTAACAATTGATACTGGAGATGCGAGTGTTGTAGCAACCTTTGAAATTATAGAAATTGTAGATGACAATAATCCCTACCCCGCACTCCTAGGAATTGACTGAGTTATTAGTATGAATGGGGTGATTAATCTAAAGAAGAGGACAATGTTGTTTAAAAGGAAGTCGCTTCGAGTTATAGTGCCACTAGACCCTGCAGAAGGGGCGCACTATACTGAACTAGTCAACAATTATGAGGAAAGTGACGATGAACTGGATCAAATTTACAAAATAATAGTGCGATATCAATACTGGATCAATCTGACAACGGATGGATAGATTGCATGGTACTGGGAGAGTTTCCACACCTCTAATTCAGATGAAGAGTTAGAACATTGGCAAAATTGCTTACATAAAGTTTCTTTACTGCGATGGAATATGATGACAAAGGCGTTGCATTGTGTTTTGTCGAAGGTAAGAAATTACCTTAATATTATGATGGTTTAATTGATGTAGATATGTTTTTGGAGGAATTTGAGCATGAAATCCCTGAGGACCATCGCTTCCAAGCATTAGAGTTGGCACTGCGTGCTATGCCTACATGATGGTGGGGTATGCATAAGGATAGTTTTGCTAGCTGGCGAGACTATAGGAGAACTATGAATCTACTATTTGGATGTGCCAGTACTAGAATGATTGAGAAGTATAATGGGAATGATGATTCATGCGATCACCTGGCGAAGTGGAATAAGGCATGGGGGACAGAACCACAGCTAGAGTGGGTACACATATTTTATCATACCTTGGACACAACTCCCATGAACTGTTATTTGGAAACGAAGCTCCACCATGACACTGTGGAATGGGAAGCATTGAAGGAAGGGTTCATAATGACTTTCAGCTTTGAAGACGAATTTTCAAGCATCGATGAAGTGCTGCAAGAGATTAAGGCATTATCTTCAGAACGTCGAAGGAACCTATGTAATGGACCCAACCAGACTGAAGCACCCAGCTATGCCATGCATTGGAATGTTATAATGTGACCACTAAAGAGGAAGAAGATGACCCAAGGAACATCAATATTCTAGAGGCATAAGGGCATCCGAAGTTGAGGGACCACAAATAGAAAACCGAGACATCTCTGCACCTTTGAAGACAAAGAAAGTAAAAATTGGCATTGAGGAAGAACCAAAGTTCTTGAAAATTAGAGATTATTGGGACGATGCTATAGTAGATAATGTTGTTGAATTACTTTGTGAATATCAGGATATCTTCTCCACAAGTTTTTGGATTTAAAAGGCATAATCGACAATTTGATCATTATGAAGATCACATTGAAGCTGGATGTGAAGCCTGTTAAACAGAGGCCTTGTCGCCCTAATCCTAAGTATAAATAAAAGGTGTGCCAAGAGCTAGATAAGATGTTGGACGTAGGCATCATAGAACCTATTGAAGAATCCAATTAGGTGATCCCAATGTTGGTTCAAGAAAAGAAATAAAAGGGTGAAATAAGGATTTGCGAGATCTATGGAATCATAATGATGCATGTGTTCACGATCCATTCCCATTGACGTTTACAGACGAACTGTTAGACAATACTGGAGGGCATGAAGCCTATTCCTTTACTGACGGGTTCTCTGGGTACCATCGAATCAGATCGCACCTAAATATGGAGAAAAACAACCTTCGTAATGGAGTTGGGTTGTTTCCTGTACATTGTGATGCCATTTGGACTAAAGAATGCGCTTGCGATATTTTTCCATGTCATCATAGCAGCGTTCAAGGAGTTCATTCACATGTTTCTGGAGGTAGACTTTGATGACTGGATAGTGTTTGGATTAGTGAAGCACCATGTAACAAATCTGCGCCTGATGTTGGATACATGTCGTAGATACTAGATCGTACTAAATTTGAAAAATTGCATATTTTCCATTCCTTTTGGGATCTTGCTGGGTCATGTTGTGTGAAAGCAAGGATTGATGGTGGACCCTGCAAAGATTGTGGTAATTGTAAACTTGGAGGCCCCTAGGAGCGTCAAACAGTTGCACACAACACTTGCACATATGGGATACTATATAAAATTTATCAAAGCTTATGCTCAAATTACTGCATCCATGGAGAAACTGCTAAAGAAGGAAGCGACATTCTGTTGGGACAAAGAATGTTAGCACAACTTAGATGTGTTGAAAGAAAAGATGGTCATTGCATTGAGCTTGGTATTCCCTGATTAGAAAAAGGAGCTTCATGTACATGTGGATTCCTCTTGCATTGCGTTGGGTGCAGTGCTAACACAGGCCAGTGAAGGAGAAATGGACCATCCTATAGCCTTCGCAAATAGGAAGTTATCGAAAGTCGAGAAAAATTATTCAACAACTGAGTGTGAAGGGTTGGCCATGGTGTATGCATTGTAAAAAATTAGTCATTATCTGTTAGGAGGGAAATTCAAGATGTACATAGATCATCCTGCCTTGAAATACTTGGTCAACAGGACTGTGTTGGGGGGAAAGATCTATAGATGGTTGCTATTATTTCAGGAGTATGACTTTGAAGTCATTGTGAAGCCAGGAAGGCTAAATGTAGAACCTGACCATATGTCACGGATTGAAATAAGTGAAGAACCTAATAATTTGGAGAAAGGTTGCCAGATGCACAACTCTTTGCAGTGTGAATAGTGGATGACAATTTTGGAGAAATTATTCACATCTTCACTATGGAAATGGTACCAGAAGGATATACAAGTCAGTAGAAGAAGGAATTAGAAGTGCGTGCAACCGCTTTTTCAGTTATTGTGGGACATTTATATAAAATGGGTGCAGATGAAATGTTGCGAAGATATGTGCCAGACTTTGAGTGGGACAACA
Source organism: Pinus tabuliformis (assembly GCA_031772625.1). Taxonomy (NCBI): domain Eukaryota; kingdom Viridiplantae; phylum Streptophyta; class Pinopsida; order Pinales; family Pinaceae; genus Pinus; species Pinus tabuliformis. Next base: position 162,875,425 of record CM062808.1, read on the forward strand.
ATCTCGTTGAAGCTCATGGGGGAGCCACGGGAGGCCATGATGTAGGCAAAGCAACTGCGCAAAAGATTTTGCGTGCAGGTCTATGGTGGCCAACATTGAATAAATAGTCCAAGGCATATTTTAAGGCATGCGATGCCTGTCAAAGAACTGGCAGACCACCATGAAGGTATGAGTTACCCCTACATCCTCAAGTGTCCTTGCAGGCATTTGAGAAGTGGGCGATTGATTTTGTTGGGTCAATTTAGTCCCCTTGAAAGAAAATAGGTGTGCGCTATATTATCACTGCGATAGAATATCTAACTAGATGGGCGGAAGTACAGCTAGTTAAGGATTGTACAGGGGCTACGGCAGCAAAATTATTGTTTGAACATGTCTTAACTAGATTTGGATGCCAGAAAGTGTTGATGAGTGACAGGTGTCAACACTTTTTGAATGAAACAATTAGCGCATTGACTGAGGAATTCTAGGTTTACCATCAGAAGAGTATGCCATACCACCAACAAGCAAATGAAACTATTGAAGCCTTTAACAATATTTTGGAGATTGCATTGACGAAGATCTGCAATGCACAACAGAATGACGGGGGTGTGCACATACCTGTAGTCCATTGGGCTTATAGGACTACTTGTAAGAAGCTGACAGGGAAAACGTTGTTCATATTAGTGTATGGGGTTGAAGCTGTAATGCCGATGCAGTACGTTAAGCCTAGTCTATGCATAGCATCTTTGATGGATATGGCATATCATGAGGCCTTGGAGGAATGGCTTGTGCAGTTGATGGAGCTCAAAGAAGATTGATTTTTGGCAGGATTCCATCAACAAGTACAAAAGGAACATGAAAAATCATGGCACAATCGCCATATCAAGATTTGCACATTCAAGGTAAATGATCTTGTCCTGTTATATGATATTAAATTCACTAAATTTCTGGGTAAATTCCAGATGCATTGGTTAGGGCCATATATTTTGAAAGAAATTACAGATGAAGGTGCAGTTCAGCTTGTGAATCTGAATAGGGAACCTTTCCCAAGAAGAGTGAATGGGAGAAGATTAAAGTTGTATACAAGGGATCCTGTGCAATGACTATATGGCAGCAGGATAGTCTTAGTGCTCCAAGCAGTTGCAAGGGAGTGCAGGATAATAAATTGCACTACCCAGCTTGGAGGACAACGTAGCGATCAGGCTATGCGGAGAATGATGAAGATGCAACCAATGAAGCTACACTCAGGAAGCTGCACCATGGGGGAAGGTATCGCACAGACCGATAGGAAAATCATTGTTGGAGTTACTGTTCATGACTTGATGACCAGAAGAAGGTTAAGTGGAGTAGGGTGGTGATAAACAAGGCAAAAATATTTGAAGATCTATAGACAAAATAGTATTTATTATCATAATTTGTCGGGAACGGTCGGATTTGAATTCAAAACCCCCTATAAATTATGCGTGTCGTTCCAACAGAGAACACTTTGTGCCCTAAGACTTGTTGTTGAATTTCATTGTTTGTCACCTATGAGCCGAGTTCTTTAGGAAGATTTAGTTGCGAGCCCTATTTTTTCTAAACTGCCTGAGATAAACCGAAAGCTTATTCTTAAGAAAATGTTTGCACCAAGCCCTACTGAAACTGTTAGTTCTGGCGATGTTGTCTCTAACGTAGTAGCCCTCAAATTTTTAATTATGGAAGCTCCAGCTACTGTGCCTACAGCGCTGAGGTCGCTGAGGCCGAAGCACACCCCTATTATGGAAAACCAACCAGCCAAGCCAAAATAATCCATAAAGGATAAGCAGAGGAAGCTGTTGGTGCACCCCTCACCAAGGAAGCATACGAAAACATAGGAGAAGCAGAAGAATGATAAGCAGCCAGAAAGAGTAGTGGACCTAGAGGCAGAAGACTTCTAGGGAATGGATGATATTGATGCCGAAGGGGTTGAACCCATGACAAGGCTACAAAGTATATCCCTTCATGGAAGCGAAAAGAAAAGGTAATGAAGGACCCTGATACTGGGAATTTTAGAGTATCCATGCCCCTGCTACTTGAGCAGGTCCCCTTTGATGTCCCTTGGCTTGCGCGGATCCTGTTGTTAAAAATGAAGGATTGGGACCTCATGAACCACACTAAGTTTCCACATTTGGCAATGGACAAATATATGAGAATATTTATTTTGAAGAAACAAGTGTTACAACGTTGGCACCGATGGAATGGGTCAACGGAGTTGAGCAGTCGGAATTGTTGAACATGCTACTAGTAAAGCATTATCACCTTTCTAACATTAATACCATGTGTATGCACCAGCTCCTCACGCTGGTGCATGATGGGTGCTTATGGCTAGGAGAGCCTACCCCCATCATGGACATGTTGATTCACAGAATCATGCGGCTTCCTTACAAAGGTGTGAACCCTGCCAAGGAGTTTAGGGGGAAGACTGGGGAGAAAGAGTTTGCAAACATGAAGAAGGAATATGACCTCCTCAAGAAATCGCGAGGGTATTCCATTCTCTATTACAAACCAGGAAGTTCAATTTGTTGCCCAGATTTTAGTAAGAAATATTATGAGAAAATGTCACACAGACGAAGTTCCAGCGCCAGTAATTTCACTTGTTGCGCAGTGCATGAAAGGCATACAATTTAATTGGGCTAGTTACCTTTTTCAGGAGTTCCTAGCGAACTGTCGAGAAGCCCAGGAGGAAACCAAGTTGTTCCACTACGCTTGGTTACTGCTATCAATTGTGCTCGTTGCGTGGAAATTGTTGGAGGATAGCCAATTTCCTCCTCTCGAGGAATGATTGTTGAAGGCCATGCAAATCACCTCTTTATGGTCTATGAAGGATGTCATGCGGATTATAGAAACAAAGATATTTTTTACTTTTATGGAAATGGATCTCCACATGGCAATCAATTAGTGTCCGAGGTTGTCCCCAACCATTTTCACATAGTTGTCAGTCTACGCGACGTTCAAGGCCGACTTCCACAGAATCTACATCCAAGAACGGAAGGATCCAAAGCAAAAATGGGACTAGTTTCCCTATTTGCTGTAAAAAATGAATGTGGAAGAGATTGTAGGGTTGTGGCCTACTGAGTGGTGTGCCTCGTCAAAGTTAAATGTCGGAACAAGAATGGGTACAAAAATTTCTGCTACGCAGAAAATAAAGGAGGCCGCTAAGAAAGTTGTGAGTACCCTAGTAGAGCAGAAAAGGAAGGAAGCTACAGAAAAGGCTTGCATAGAGCAAGAATGCGTTGCTAAGGAGAAACCAGAAAATGAACAAAGTGAGTCACAGAAAGGTGATAATTCACCTTCACCGGAGACAGAGGAAGAAGATCTTTCAGACCAAGGTTGAGGAGGTGATGAGGGGAAGAGCACCCCTTTTATTTTGAAAAGATGTGGCATAGAGGAACATGGTAGAACACGAAAAAAGTAGAAGTTTGATAAAACGTAGGTTGATCCCATGATATTAATGGAAGGTGATCTCAATGATATCAATGAAAAAGTAAGGGATACGATGATAGAAGTGTTGTAGCAGTTCAATCAGCACTACATGCAGATGCTAGGGAGCGTCTAGAAGGATCCGTGTGAGCTGCAGATACAAATAGGAAGAATACTGGTGGGCGTTGGACAAGCAAGTGCGGAGCAAGTGAGCCTAACACCCAGGACAAGACAAGCAGCAGAGGTAGTAAGGACCTGGATCTTAGAACTATACCGTTTCAAGACAGGTCCATTCACACGGAGTTCGCTGATGATCATATTGTGCTTAGTACACTTAAGGATATAGGACTGAATATAGTGATGCTATCCAATGAAACCCTCCACATGTTGCAAAAGTGGGTGGAAGATGAATTGAGAACCAAGGAGCAGTGCGCCCTCAACGTCATAAGTGAGTACAAAGTTAATAATGAACAAATGTTCATTGAAAAGACGTAGGATCTAAGGGAAAAGGAGGCACTTCAAGCGCGTACTTCAAGTCTAGAGTTAGCAGCTGTGGAGGTCTGCACAACAACGCTTGAACTTCACATCCCAGATGATGCACAAGTTGAAGCCAAAATCAGAAAATTAGCCATTGGTGTGCGTGAGGCTAGAGCAGAAGTTGGACAAGTAAATTTCGAGTTCAACATGAAGATTGTAGAGCTACAGTTGAAGTTGCATCCGATTACTCCATTTGAGGTCTGGGAGTAGTGCAAAATCATAATTAAGAATGGAATGACTACTTTGGATACCACACTCACTGACTGTGCGACATTATTTGAGCAGGCTATGGAGCTATTGACCAATTTGTAGGACGATCTGAACTTGCAAACCTTGAACACAGAGGTAAGGGAGATGCAGTGCCAATATGATGAGGTCAAGCCGATTATGCGCACCTTAGCACCAACGCAGTGCCTTGCCAAGTTACCGGAAAGAACGCAGCTACTGGCACAAGTAGAGGAAGTGCAGAAGAAAGAAGCCTTGCTAAAGGCCAAGTTGCTGCCTTGGTTGGATGAGTCTTATTAGATCATGCTCTCCATTTAAGATAAGCTTAAGGGACTGCAGCAGACACATTGGACGATGAGGCTGGCATTAGAAGGACCAACCATTGAAAAATTGGTCGAGGAGGTTCGAAAGGAAGCGGCACAAAGCACTGCTAAAGTTGCAGTGATCCAGGTGGAACTCGGATATCTTCACAGTAAGATCACGATGCCATCAGAGTGACTCAAGGGTGAGTCAGGGTCTTTGTGTTGACAGTATATTAGGATGTGATCTCTTGGGTTATTTTGGGGTTAACATAACCCAAATTTTGGTATAATTTTGTAAATAATGTAAAGTCTCTGCAATTTGTGGATGCAGAGACGTAGATGAATAGGAGTCAAAGGGGCTTAGCCCTTTGTTTTGGATAGATTTTGAGTCAGTTTTGAGATTCACCCATGGTCCACCGACCATGGCATTGTATGAAAAAGACTATAAATAGGTAAGTCCTAGCAAAGTAAGAAGTAACTAGATGGAAAAGTAGTAGAGTAGAAGAGGGTAAGATAGAAAAGTGAAAGGCTCAAGAGGGCTTAGAAGAAGAAAGGATCTGTAGTTGAGTGCGTAGAGGCCTTGTTAGAGTTTTCAAATGAGCGTGAACACCCTTGCAACTGTGTGCGTAGGGTAGTTTGAGTCTGTAATCTGTGAATTAAGATTACTAAAGTCAATTTTCTAAATAATTATTGAGTATTTATGTTCATGCCTATTTATATTATATGCCGCTAATAAATAACTTTTTTTATGAATTATTGATTTAATGTTGCACAATTATCATGAATCAGTCCTAATAATGTATGCAATGCATGTTTAAACACTTCCGCTAAGTCTTTGGTTATTTCTCTTATGTTTTCTGATGGATTAAGTAGATCTACGCGAATGCCAATTTAGGATTTCTTTTTGATGCACATAAGTAGGTAAATTGATCATTAAAGGTCCACAAGGAATGATCATGGACCTTCACGAAGGTCCAAAGGTTGTTTAACAAAGTTGTAGCAACGTGCCCTAAGAGTTTATCGACCTGCACGAAAGCAGATCTAAGGTGTTGAAAGACATCACACTAGTCTCTGGATGCAAAAACTTGGTTCTTGCATCCCCCCATACTGCTTCGGGTGAGACTACAGCCTGTGCTTCCGAAACGGCTAGTAATGTAAGGTTTTGTTGGTTGGCGCAACTAAATTTGAACCTGGGTAAGGACCCCCTACGCCAACAGATGGAGTAGAGTTTTTAAGTGCTCCTGTAGTATAATGTTGATATATGGTGCACACATTGTTGCACAGATAAAGTGATGGAGAGGTTAGACAATCTATAACCAATGTGAAATGTGATTTTGTTGAAGGAGTGATCGAGTTGATTATTATGCAAATGATTGTAATAAAATGTGTTGTATGTATTCCATTGAGGCAGAGCATGGATTCTATGGTGTGATTAGAGTTTGGACAAAAGTGCCTTTGTAGAGGTTGTGAGGGTGTATCAAAGTTCGTGAAAAAGGTATATCAATAACATGTGATAGAGTTTTGGTTCGATTGACATTGTTGTGATTGCAGGGGGAGATGTTGTGTGTATATATGGATGATATTGTTTATGTAGGTTCTGTATGTATGTTGTCTAGTATATGGTGATTTATATGACTTGTTGTATCTAATTGAGAGTGAGACACTAGGATGGATGTGTTGTATGGCACTATTGTATTGTTTAGTCAGTTTTTTTGAGTGTGAGGTTGATGAGTATTGAGTTAGTGAGGGTTGTCAGAGTTTGCTGCTGGAAAAAATGCTTATGGGTCATTTGCATGAGAGATATATGCTACTATGTAGTGAGTGGGCTTATATATGCTTCTTGAGTATGCAAAGAAGAGTTGTAATGTGTATGGATAAAATTATGTGTGAGTTTATTTGTTGGTTCTGATGAGAGTGTGTCCTAATGCTTTTGTTGTATTAAGAGGGTAGATTGTTTGTGATTTGATTTTTGAGCGTATGGGTAAAGATTGGTTGAGAGAACGTCGTTTGTATTCAGTTATATTGAGTGAGATAGTTTGAGTGGGCACAATATGAAAATGGGATTAAACAAGGCCAATGGTTTTTTGTATTGATTCAGGTGGATCCAATGTGAAATTGTGAAACATGGTCCACAAGAGAGCTTGAAGGTTGGGGTATGGCTTTCAGATTCAGGGTGTAGCCACATCCTTTAGGTAGTGGTGTGAGAAGTTGGAAGTAAAGGATTCCTTCTAGTGGTGGCTGGAAAAGACTCGGGTGTTGGGTTATCCAATAGGCGGTGGTCTGCAAAGTCATAGGAGTAGTGGCTTCTATGGTATGGTGGTCTGTAGAGTTTAGTAACTGGTGGGTTCCCACAGGTAGTGGCCTGGAGTGAGAGTTGTTCACATGATTGGAAGGTTATGATTTCCAAATTGGTGGTGGCCAATGTATATGCAAAGAAGAAGAATTTGATAATAATAATAAAAGAAGATGAAGACAACACCAACAATGATTTTTCTATTTGGTTTTTCCACCTAAGATCCAGTGTCCCCTTGTATTGATGGTGTTTGTTCTAATATGTTTATAGGATGATCTCTTATGTTTATGTACCTTCAAGTTATATCTGTTGCTCATTTGATTTATAGTGCATGTATTATTTGTTGTTGATATCTTATACCACCAGTGAATTTATTGATGGTTTAGTAAGTAGTAAAGAAAATGTGAAAGAGCATTTAAATTGATCCATCCACTACAACATTGATTCACCTCTCTCTCAATATCGCCAAGCTTCCAACATCTCTTGAGGTGCAAACCTTTTCTCAAGTTTTGCACTCAAAGAAAATGAGAGATTTGATCACTCTTGTCACTTGATAGATACGGAGTTAAGATGGATCTTGGCTAGTTTAATCATTAATTATTACAATTTTATTTTTATGTAATTTGACCAAGTCAAAATATTATTTTAATTTTAGTTTTATTTTTATGTAATTTTATCAAGTTAAAATGTTTAAATATTATAACACAATATAATATAACATAACATAGCAGAACATTACAATATCTTTTCCATACTACACTTGAAAGAACCTCTCAATATAATTAATTTATTTAAATATAATACAAATAACCAATATTAATCTAATCGGTTCATTACCCCACATAACTCAAATAAATATCCCGTCTTGGACTTCAATGCACAATTTTCTTTTATAGCGCTTTCAATTGGACTTAACCATCTATATTTCTTCTATGGATGAAGAATGAAAAACTTCATTCCCATCCACAAGTTCAATAATTAATTGAACTAATCTTTATCCTTTCCTTAAAACAAATTTCATTTATATTTGAATTTCAAACTCTAGCATACTTGCCAATATGGGGACTCCACCAAACAAATATTTAATCGGTTTATGAATATCAACAATGTTATGTTAGACGGAGTTTTCGTTTCCGAGGAGCCACAAAGATAACTTGTAGGCAAGCGTGGCATGAATACTGTTGGCAATTTTCTGGTAAATTCCAAAACACAAAAATTAGAATAGAGAACAATGCTCTGTTTTTAAATGCATGGGATCTTAGCATAGCGGAAACAAAAAAAAAATTGTTCGAGAACCAGGGTTTTCAACAACACACATAAAAGACTTGTATTCATTAAAAAAAACTGCTATTACAAAAGGATTTGACTTCCTCTATCAGAGGGATTACAATAACACTGCTGTGTAATACTTTTCTTTGCACTGCTGCGTTCTGCACTGCTGTGCTCTAACTCTCATCCACTCCTTTTTTCTCTCTCTTTCTTTGTTACATTGCTATTCTGGGTATATATATATCATCTATTACAAAAAAAAATCTCTGCTAGGTTATGCATGGAGGTGTCTTGATGAACCACCAACCACATTTACTATCTAACATGGGCCTTTGATACGAAACAGGCCTTTCTGGTGCTCTGCTGGGGTGGACGCAGTAAACAGTAAATAAAACCCATAACTTGTTAATGCTTTTATATGCTCGAGGAGTGTCTTTCTTGGTCTTGACCATTCTTCTTCTTTAATGTTGTTGGAGAGTAGTTATGGCGTAAAGCTTTCTTTCTTCTTTGGGAACACAAAAGGTAAGTTTAAAACATAAATTAGGCATGGCAGACGCGTGTTCAAGGTGGAAACAAAAATGGCCCATTGGTTAAAAAAAATGAATGGACGACGAGGATCATCTTGGCGAATGGTGTGATGTACGATGATATCACATCGCAATATCGCAGTCGGCGGATGCAGAGTGGAGGGCTTAATGCGCAAGAGCAAAAGTTTACAATCTGCGATCTGCGATCGCATCGCATCGCAGGATCACTTCACAAGAAAACAAAGGGAGCAGAATAAGGTAAGGGGATCAAGGATGCGATCTGCGATCAGATCGCATCGCAAGGGAAAAACTGTGTGGTTTCGACCTGCAGTTGGAAATTACAATTTCAACAAATACAAGTACCTTTAAGGCTGAAGTTTTCAGCAAATGAAATGCTGTAAATTGATAAAAATGGATTGTAAATATTTTGTATGTTATTTCTGCATACTCAATGTCGAGTTTTCATACTTTTTAAAATTGAAAAAAAAAATATTGAGTTAATAAGAAAATAAATTTCAATTAAATAAAATGAATTATTTTCCATTAAAAAAAAAACCGTGATTTTAAATTATAAAAATAAATTTTAATATCATTATTTTTTTAATAATTAGTTTTTTTATAGTTAACTATTTAAAATTCAATTAAAAGCAAAGTTTTTGTTTTTTTTTTTTTTTTTATCTTTCATTCTTATTTAGTATGAGAATTATAATAAAACTTATCTTGGACTGTAATTCTTTAATCATGTTCTCTCTAATTATAAGACTATTATGATTAGCCATATCTTAGCCAAACTATATGGGTTTATTTTGGAAAAGAAGAATAGCTTTTCGCTTGAAAGCCATTGTAAAAGAGTTAAAGGGCAAGCTCGTTTTAGGAGACATCACTCGATTATCGACCATCTTGTCACTTTCATGATGATTGCCAAGTAATGTCTCAATAGTAAAACTGGCCTCTTTTGTTGTTTTGTTGACTTTAGGAAAGCTTTCGACAATGTTCCTCACGATAAGCTCTAGAAAAGACTTGAAAATATAATGGTTATGCTTGAGCTGAGGATTGCTGTGATTTGTCTTTACGCGACTGTTATTGCGAAAATTAAGACCAATGAAGGCTGGTGTAAAAATATTAAATGCAATATCAGGGTTAAGCAAGGGTGTCCTCTATCTCCTACCCTTTTTGCATTTACATCGATAAGCTAGAGGAATGTTTAGAAACTATAGGTTGCAATGACACCGAGCTTGTTGGTATAATCATTACTCTTCTCCTTTACGCCGACAATATCTTCTTCTTGCTAGAACCCATGATGACCTAGACAAATAACTTAAGATTTCTCATGATTACTGCTCCAAGATGGGTATGCCAGTTAATATTGACAAGACTAAAGTGATGATCATTAAATCTAAAAAGATCAACCATGGTAATTTTGTCTATGATAACAATTACTTAGAGTAGCTTTCTTCTTATAAATATTTACGTTTTGAGATTTATCATCAACTCAAATAGAATTATAGCATTGGGAAAACAATTATTGGAGGCTGGAAAACTTATTATGAGCTTGAAAACAATTGTAAGTTGGCCGATCTTTGTATATGGAGTTAAAAAAGGTTCATTTTTTAGACTCTTGTCACCCTTTTTATTTTATATAGATGTCAAGTTTGAGGTTACAATATATCCAAAGAGTCATGGAGAAATATTGAGATGATTCAAAAGCACTTTATAATCTACAACCTCAAGATCAAGGGAAATATTCCCTATCCTATCCTTCTGATTGACACTAGCTTTTCTCCCATTGAAAGAATGGATGTTTAGGTATTTGATGTATAAGAAGAAACTTTACAACATGGAACCCAAGAGGCTTCCCAAAATTGTTTCTAGCTTTATTCAAAACCCTCACCTTTGCCTCAAGCGTGGGTGGCACAAGGTTGTCAAGTCTTGGCTCAACCATTGGGGGATAAAATATGAGATCATCTTAGGAAGCAAGGATAGTGTAAAAATTACTATTACCTCCAAATTTAAGGATAAATTGTGGGATGACAAGGAGCTGGAGGGATAAAAGAAGCTCAGATATTATAAGGAGCTGATGAACCTCACCCTTGCTAACCAGAATTATCTCTTTGTTTTGACCAACACTAAGTAAACAATGAACATCGCTAGGATAAGAACTAATCCTCATGAGCTCCAGAGTGAAACCATGCAGTGGACTACTCCTAAAACTACCTCGGATGAAAAAATCTATCACCTTTGCGATACTACGAGGGTGGAAGATGAAAAACACTTTCTCTTAGATTGCTCGACCCTTACTCACATCCACTCTCATTTCCCTAACATTTGCTACACCTCCAATCTTCTTGACATGCTAAGTTAGCTCAACTATAATGATCTTGGAGTGCTTTTTTCCCTTCTTTTTGATCACAGAAATAAGATCTTGAAGAATCTCATTTAGATTTTTATTTTCTTAACGTCCAATAGACCACATGGGTCTTAGTGGGCAAAGATATTGTTGTCGTTGTCAAAATACTATCATTATAATTTAAAACATTTAATGCTAAATAATTATTAATGTAATTATTATAATATCTTATTCTTCTTTAATATTATTAAACATTAATTAAGAAAATTAATTATTATTAAATATTAATTAATAATATTATTATAAATAATTAAATTTATTAAATAAATTATTAATTAATAAATAATATTCTGCACCCCAAAAAAAGATTCACACTTTGAGGGATTTGATTCCTTTTAGTGCATGACATATCTAAATTATTTTTAATAATTTAAATGGTTGGGAGCATCATTTTTTCTCTTATCTATTTGGGTTCAAGAGACATGTTTGATTTATAGTGACAAAGTATCCCATCTACTTAGGTTCAAGGAACATGTTTGGATTATTGTAATATGGGTCAAAGAGACTTCACACCAAATTGAGTTTTAAATATTGGTATTATTTTAAGTATGGGTATAACTTGAGTTATGAATGATTTAATGTTGAACTCAAAAAAATGATCACAAACTTTTTACAAATATCTAAAACTTTTGACAACTTTATATGGTAATATATTTATTTATTTTCGTGTTTTATACTAGGCTAAAACCAACTAAATAGAAAAATAATTTGTCCACCAATAAAATAACTTTATATGGCAATAAAACCATAGTTACCAAGTTCGAATTCGAATTGATACGATAAAGAAGCAATTTTTTTAATTCCGGAAAAACTATAGTATACATCCTAAAGACTTGAATATATATACTTTATTTTTCTAACAATGAAATATTATAATCAATTTCTTTCTAATTCATTTTAAGTTGTGAATACTTTCTAATAACTCCATAATATAACAACTTTAGAGATGCAATTCACCTTTAAAAAAAACACACCTACTCTTTGCTAGAGAAGTTAAATCTAAAATCTAAAGAATCTAACAACTCTCTACCTATTATCTAATAAATAAAAAGATATTTAAAAAATCACCATTCTAAACTTATTTATGTAGCATTGATCAAAATAGAAACATATTTTAAAAAATAGTAATAATGTATTTTCAACCCTTCTTTATTTTTCTAGATTTTTCTAATTTCCTACCTTCCAAAGCAAGAACGAATTTGGAAAATATAAATTTTTCAATTTCACAATTGTTTCAATTTTTCTTCCTTTCTATGTAATATTCTAAACACCCATCCTTATCATTATCTATATGTTAAGACTTTAACATTATATGCCCACAAATCCTGATCAAAATAGACAAGTATATTTATCAATTTCATCTTCTAATCAGAAAATAGAAGAGTTGCAAATATATTTATCAGTTTCATCTTCTGATCAGAAAATCAAAGCAAACAACCATCAGTAAGACTCATTGGCTGGCGATAAATCAATTCAAGCCCAATTTTTGCCTCAGATGGCACACTCCACCAACACAAGATCTAGACTCATACCAGAAACATAACTAGTAACAAGGTAAGCAACTTAACCAGCTAAATAGTCAAATTTTGATAGTAGGTAAAAAAAGTCAATAAATATACCAAATCCAGCCCAAAAAAAATCAAAATCCTTTTATTATATTTATAAAACATTCCCTCCCTCCTCGCAATTGGCCTATAACTTCAACTATGTACATGGCTATAGCCAATGTTAAACGTTAAATTTATAACTCAATTTTGTGGACAAACACAAGAACAAGGCAGGACGAAATGGCTATACCTAAATCAAAAGTCATACCCACCGACGAACAAATCGAATTGCATCGAACTATTCGCTGTTCGAATCGAATTGGCGGATTTTCGAATTTTTTTGAGCCTATGCGGGCGAATTTGGTAGCTATGAATAAAACTGTTTTTTATATGAATAACATAACATGATTTTTCCCTATATTCCCTTATAATGACCCTCTGCATTCATCTCGAGACCTCCAGTGCATTTCACTTCTTCTTACAACATCTAACCTAAACAACATCCACTCTTCAAGAGTTGCTCTCAGGTCGTGAGTCTTGGCCTTTAATCCTTTACAACAATTAGCATGCATAGTGCACACGTATTCTAACGTGGCTCTTGTGTCACAGAACCCACTAAAGTACGCTGCATCAAGAAACAATAGATTGAGCCCGATCTCAGTAAACTCTTTGAAGAACTTCAGCTCGTTGAACACATCTTGATCATGTTTCCCAGGATAGCGCTGGGTGGAATTGTACCATAAATTGTACAGCTTGATTGTTCGCTGATTGGAACGAGCAAATGTAAAACCTGTATTTGGTAAGTTTTTGATATCTGTAGGACCATAGTCGCATGTATCACAAGAGACTTGGAAATCTGCCTCACTTGAGAACCTTCGGAATGGATTTCGGAGCCATAGCACATCTGCATCCTGCGCAACATTATTTGAAAATGTAAATTATAGGTAATTTAAAGAAAAAAATGTAACTAAACCTAATATACTAGTTATATTAGTCCAATATGATTACAGATTTTAGAAATATCTAGAATCTGATTGTCAAGAGAGGTCAATTATTTGAGGCTTTCAGTAACTACTAGATTTTAGGATATTTTCTGAATCTGCAATTAAAATAAATTCAGCAATTGGAAACCATTGCCACTGATTAAAAAAACACTTAGAATCCTTATGTAACAATATCATGCCAAGAGAAAATGGGCATCTTTATGTCCATTTTTATATCAATTTTATATTCAGTGCACTGTTAACTGAATCTGTAATAGACATCAGTTTGAAATGTATTCATTTTTATGTTGATTGGAGATTCAGTGCATTCTTATCAGCTATTGCAATAGACATAATCTCAAATAGTAAAGGTAAACATATGTGCTTATTATTTCTAAACCATAATAATCACTTGTACCCAACTTTCCTACCACAGTCTATAGAGATTGCAAAGGTAATACTCCATGCTAATTGGATCCACTGAATTTATAATCAAGAAAGATACCCAAAACCACTAATGTCAATTCTAAAAAGGAAGTAGCCTAAAGAGCAAATAAAATGCAGCAATTTTCCTCCCTGATTTTCGCACATCTAAACTCCAATTGAAATATGGATCAACCCCGATCATGGTTTCCAGGCATCTATCAGTATTTGGTGAAGTCTAGTTATTTTAAGGTTTTATCTTTTTATCTAAGTCATGGGTCTAGTTGTTCAAAGTTTTAATCTTTTACCAGAATCTTATAACATGTACTGGCACACTCTCTAAGTCATTGTGGGTGAAGGCATCAATGGTTGCTCGAGTGTACCACTATCCCAAAATGTAGAATGACATAAGAACCATCAATTATAAATATTATTATAAAAACAATGTGAAGTAAACAATTATGCATTTCACTTTTCATTAACTTGATCAAGTAAATTTATAATGAAATTTGATATGTCAGGAAAATAAAAATATGTTGGAAAAAATGAAATTTAATATGTAAACATCAAAAATATATATATATATATATATATATATAATATGCTGCCCCATAAAATCAAAATTTTGGTTAAGAAGAAACTAATCTCAAAACTTAAAAAAAATAAACCTACCTGAATAATAAACACGGTTCCTACAGGGATTTTCAAATAAAATATATAGAATGTGCTACTAATCAAGAATATGCCATAAACTCCCATCAATCAATATCATACTACCAGGATTAAACTCCATTATAACTTCATTCAACCCAATTATTATCAAATATATAGAATATGTTTAAGATCAACAACGTGGATAAATTCTTATTAATCAATGGTATCTTTATGTTTATTGTAGATTTTAGAAGTATTTTGGAATTTTCAATTTATAAAAGCCTTAAACAATTAACTTTTTCTATTAATCTCATTCTAAAATATTTAAAAAATATGCAATTCAAAAATCAATCAATATCATAGTCAATCTATTATAACTCCATATCGTTGGCCTCTGTTGCAAAGGAATGTAAAGTTGTAAACTTGAGAAGTGAACTTACAGTGAAGACGAAACTGAATCCGTGCTCTACCACATCCTTCAAGAATTCTATTTTTCTCCGAGTGATCTTCAAGTAATCTTCAGTCATGAAAAATTTCTCGCCTGAAAAATCAACCCCTTCTGTCCTTAAATCATAGCAATGGGGATGTATTTCCTTGCAGCGGTTGAAGGCCTTCTCATCTAACGCAACGATGAGGAGATAGTCCAGAAGGCCTTCTGTTCCCTCGCCAATGCGAAAGCTCTCCAGTAACAAGTCTATGAGGCCGTTGGGCTCCATCCATGCTTTGTTTGCTGCTGTCATGATCAGGGTTTTGTTGGGCATCGAAGCCTTCGCCAGAGCAATCTCCAGCTCGTCTGCATCACTGCTGAGCAGAGGGCGTTCGACTGGCCTCTGCACTCAAGCAAGCAAAACAATCTAGTGAATTATTACAGAAATCTGACTAATGAATCTTTGGAGAAGCAAAATTCATCTTTCAACTTGGCCCATAGATTGAAGAACCGTGAGACAAAAAAATATAGAAAAGATTGAAGAACCGTGAGACCAAACTTCTTCACTAAACCTTTGACCATATTTTCTAGACTAAAAGTAAATGAAACTTTAGACCATATTTTCTAAACTAAAAGTAAATAAAACGTGAGACCATATCTTCTTGACTAAACATAAATACTACCTAATCAAGTAAATTAAAAATATAGTAGTTAGTAAATTAAAAATATATATAGTTTTTATTTCCATTAGACTAGTTATATTGCATATAATTATTTAGATCCAGATATTTCAAAATAATCTATAAATCTAACAAACATAAGTTACTGTTTAACTTCATTCATGCCCCTCATCTACTTCAACATTTACAATTGAATTAAGAAAACATATAAGAACTTTTAAACTGAACATGATAAATTCATATATGAACTTACAAAAGTAGTGTTACTCTCTGATGCAGACCAAAAGTCTGCTGTGAAAATGGGTCCTGATCTTCTAACTTCTACATACGAAAGTAGAAAAACAAGACATAAACACAGAACAAGGGTTAGGTCTCTGATGGATTTCTGAAATTCCATTCTCCACCTTCTGCACACCCAACTGACTGTGGGAAGAGCTTCTACGATCATATTTTTATAAGTCTAATGCTAGTCTCCATAAAACTTACGTTACATGGATGCATGCATGAATATTTTGCCAGAGCGATCATATTAAATTTCCTGAGTTTGGTATTCGAGCAAACGTCGTGCAAGCCTAAATTGCACGCCATGGCCAGTTGCAGGCTTTAAACAACTTGCAGTTGACTTCTTATACATGCAGACATTATTTTACTTTGCAGCTAGGCAACTATGTGAGCTTAAATAACTATTTGCCATTAAACAATGAATACTTGCATGTCATTATGGCAAGAAATTCCAAGCCTTTATTAAGTTGAATGATCTCAATAAGTATGTAAGTCTCTACTTTTGGAACCTGCAAAAAAAAATATAGAAAATCCTTTTTTAAACTATGAGCATCCTCCTTCCCAATAACATAAGCCAATAGAGACATTTGGAACCTGCTAATAAAATGCAGGTAATCCTTTTTTTAAAACTAAGAACATGGCCCTTCCAAATAATTTGGTTATCCCCAGATAATTTAGTCAAATATTTGACTAAATTTAGGCTGGAATTATGTCTATTGTATATTTGATAGCTCAGAAAGAAAGCATTTCAAAACGTAAATACATTGATATTTTCCATATAACAAAAGAATATTTTAAAAATAAAAAGTCTAAGAACCCATACAACTAAAAGTGAGTGATGGTGACATTTGAATCGTTAGTCATACATACTGTTATAAGGCTTCTATAAAGCTCTCTTTATACAACTTAACTTCCACGTAGGCTGATACTGTGTAGAATGAAGCTAATGGTCAATACAAATCCCAATGTCCCAACACTATTATATATGAAAAGCACAAATCACAAAGTATTCCATATCTTATTTATAAGAGAATGAAAAAAAATGGAATTATACAGATAATTTGAAGTGTTTGCATAATAATTTAAAGATTACTCAAGAAAATGGAATTTAATATATTACTTAATTATCTTTTTAAATTTTATTTGTAATTTTTATGTAAAAAAGTAAAAATTTATTTTATTTTTATTCTTTAATGTTATTTTCAAGTACTAAATTGGTATACTATATAAAGTTTATATATATATATATATATATATTTTCGAGTACTAAATTGGTATACTATATAAAGTTTATATATATATATATATATATATATATATATATATTATCTACTCTATATTTGATCATATTATTTTTTTAAGAAAACATATTAAGTGATAGTGTTTTTTTAGTCCAAAGGTTTTCTAAATCCATTATTATGGGAGAGTTGCAATAACTTAAATTTAGGTTAAAAAATAATATGATTTGGATATGGTGTATTTATTTTAATTTTGAGATTATAAGAAATTACTTTCTCTAAGACTCTAAAAATATTACATCCCCAAACTTCCCATCCTATAAAATAACAAGGGTAATAAGAGTCTCAAATATGAATATTTTTAACCCCATATGCAAAGATGTGTTGATTTGTAATTGTTTTCAAGTCCATAGTGAGTTTTGCGGGGGTTGTAATTATACCTTGTTACAAATATCTAATTTTAGCTGCAAAAACAATAAAAGGTTCATGTTTTCCCATTTTCTAAAAAACTGTCGTTTAGGGCCCCAAAATGGCTCCGGAAGTTCACGACCCGAAAAACTGCCAAAAATTTGTGCTACAATTAAGGAAACTGAAAAAATGAAAGAAACAATGGTGCGGGTCCAAGTGGAATAGGAGGGTGGCCACCAATATCCACCCTGATCAACTCCACAATATTTCATCAAGCCAAGTCTCCAATCCCTGCATAAAAATATGAATAACATCTGTTATTTTATCTCTAAAATGACTTTCTAAAGTTTAGGACTTATATGATACAAGCAATGAATATTGAGCCTTCTCCACTTAACACGCAATGCATATAATATGTTACACACACAAAAGAACCAACAACAACCATTCAAAACATTGTCTGATAAGTAATTTTTGGAGTGATTAAGGTAGTAATTACATGCAAAGTAATGGGGAATTAAAAAACTTTCTTCAAATGCTATATATTTTGTCTCGTTGATAGAAATTTCTTCTTTAACTTGATGTGCCACCATATTCATTGAATGAGAGATATTTTTCCATTTTCATCATCTTCTAGCTAAAAGGTGAACATCCTTGAACTATTTGACCATTTACCAAGTAAAAAAACCATAAGAAATACCCATGAAAATAATCCAAGTGAGTGCATAATTTAGAAAATCCACCTACAACAATCTTCATTGGAATAGCATGGGCATCCAAAAAATTATCTTTTCTAGGATAATATGAACATGCTATCAAAAATCACATAATCCTCGCACTGCATAAAATTGCTTCCCAAAGATGATGCCTCAACACTTGATTTTTGTATCCTTCTTCCCTAAGTTTGGATCTCAACTCCAGAACATTGAGATGTGAGCCTTAGAAATTATCACAACCATAAAGGAGACAAGGTTTGTAGTCATAATTACAAGGAAAATAGAGCTAAACACTAGCTGACATTAATAACAATGCTACAATGCCAACATAATATTACTTGTTTCCTCTAATTCTTCCTTCAGAAAAGGTAGTGATGATTATTTATATTTTTTCTCTTCTCTTCCATACTTAATCAATAGAATATTTTTTCTTATTATTCTCTTTCCTAAGTTTATTGATTTATTCCAAGGTATTAATTAATTCACCTTGCAAATCTATTGCCGCATATTCTTCACCCATCTCATGTTCATCTTGGTTTTTATCATGGGATTCTATAGTGATGAGCATGACATCATTAAATCCTTCATTAGAATATTGTTTATCATCATCTTTTGAGGAGCTAATTTCCTCTTGGTATAGGAGATTTTCTTCTTGAAGCTCTTCTCCTTCTTAATTCTCTTATACTTAACCTTTTCCTTATTATCATGTACATTACCTTTCTTTTTCTATGTGTATTTAGATGCATAGTGACCTAGTTTTCCATAATTAAAACATTTGAGAAGAAATTACCTTTGTGTTTTCCGAAGCTTCTCTTGAGTCTTCTGACAAATTTGACTTCTTCTTGATCAAACTCATAGCTCAAGTCTTCTTGATCTTCTCTGGTCTTCTTATCATCTTTGAAGGTTTATTCCCTTGATGAAGAATTTTCTTTTGTGGTTCTCACTTCATAGGAAGTTAATGTTCCATGTAGTTGCTCTATCATTAATTTTTTGAGATCTTGCATCTCCTAAATGGTTGATACTTTGACATTAAATTTGGTAAGAAGAGATCTTAACACCCTTTTGAATTTTTGTGGATTCCTTCATAGTTTCATCAAGATCCCTCATGGTGTTCATTATTTCATCCACATGGAGGTAAAATTTTGATACATCCTTATCCCCATTCATATTTAATGATAGAAATTACATTGTATAAGCTTGGAGTTTTCCTTTCATTACCATTTTGTCACCTTCATAGTTGTTATTCAACTTGTCCCACGTTTTTTTGGTTGTGTTGCAATGCATGAATAGAACAAATTTAGATTTAGGCAATCCATTTAGGATTGCATTCATTGCTTTAGAATTGTAAAAAAACTTGATCTTATCTTATTTGTTAACCAACACATATGGTTTTTCATGGCCATTCAATAATGTATCCCAGACTTCCACACTAAGGGACATTAGGAAATTCTTCATCCTTACCTACCAAAAGCGTAACTCATTCCGGTTAATAGTTGAGATTTGTTAGAGAAATTTCTATCATAGATGACCATGTTATAAATTTTAATCTAACTTCTAGTTGTTAGGCTACTACTGAAGTAATTTTCTGTGACAGTAATCGTTGGAAATATCATTATACTAAGGGGAGGGAGTGAATCACCTCAACAACATGAAAATATACCATCTCTCTCTCTCTCTTGCTATATATATGTATGTGTGTGTGTGTGTGTGTGTGTGTATGTATGTAACTTCCCTCTATTATGAATGATCTTGTAGGGACCAACGTATTGTTACATTGATTTTTTTGCACCAACCGCCTGAAATGTTTTATTAGATCCAACTAGAATTGCTTAATTGAATCAAATTTTTATGCCTTTAGCTCTATTTTGTGTTGATCCCCTATTTTGCACATCACTCATTATTTTTTTATCTTAATATAAATATTGTCCAAAGTCCTTGTATGTTGATCCTAGATTACACAACATGTAATTGCACTTTGATTGAATGACTTCACATGTATTTTTTGACTTTAACTTCTGACCTCTTTCAAGATCACATTTCCTTTGCAAACTTCATGCCTCATACACATTTCACACTTTCTCACACCACAAAGCAAGAAAAAACAATTACACACTACAAAACCACTTCTATCTCAATTGATTGAGTCCACACACTAGTTACAAACTTTTTGGCTTATTTATACTGAAATAGATTAGAAAATTCATGGCAGGGTTGACATTCCATGAAGGACCATCCATAAAACCTAGAGTATTACTACAATGCCTTATGCTGGAGATTTGATCTTTGGCTCCTTGGGAGCTTAACTTTATATCCATGAAAGCGCACAGTGTGACCACCTTTACAAATATTTCATGAATTTTGAATTCAGGTCCACTTGGGTAATTACTAGAAATCTAGATACCCATACTACTTTTAAAAATAACTTCAATTCCAGGGAATTCACCATCATTCCATAAGATTAAGTGTTGGGACCACATTCTTATGATGTTTCCTCTCCAATGTATCTAGATATCCAACTCTTAGCGCTAGTCAATTCTATTGAATGGGTTGACCCCCGGATGCTTAGATATATTTTCATTTGACTATGACACTAAATACTTTGACACTTTTCACTCCATGACCCACGGATAGGACTAAGTTCTTTAGTCAAATATTTGATTAAATTTAGGCTGGAATTATGTCTATTGTATTTTTGATAGCTCATAAAGAAAGCATATTCAAAACGTAAATACATTGATGTTTTCCATATAACAAAAGAATATTTAAAAAATTAAAAGTCTAAGAACCCATACAACTAAAAGTGAGTGATGGTGACATTTGAATCGTTAGTCATACATACTGTTATAAGGCTTCTATAAAACTCTCTTTATACAACTTAACTTCCACGTAGCTGATACTGTGTAGAATGAAGCTAATGGTCAATACAAATCCCAATGTCCCAACACTATTATATATGAAAAGCACAAATCACAAAGTATTCCCTATCTTATTTATAAGAGAATGAAAAAAAAAAAGGAATTATATAGATAATTTGAAGTGTTTGCATAATAATTTGAAGATTACTTAAGAAAATGAAATTTAATATATATATTACTTAATTATCTTTTTAAATTTAATTTGTCTTTTTTAATGTAAAAAAATAGATATTTATTTTATTTTTATTTTTTAATGTTATTTTCAAGTCAAGTATTAAATTTGTATACTATATATATATATATATTTTATCTACTCTATATTTGATCATATTATTTTTTAAAACAGAACATATTAAGTGATAGTGTCCAAAGGTTCTCTAAATCCATTATTATGGGAGAGTTGCAATCACTTAATTTTAGGTTAAAAAATAATATGATTTGGATATGGTGTATTTATTTTAATTTTGACATTATAGGTTAGAAATTACTTTCTCTAAGACTCTAAAAATACTACTTTCCCAAACCTCCCATTCTATAAAATAACAAGGGTAATGAGAGTCTCAAATAGGAGTATTTTTAACCCCATATGCAAAGATG
This sequence comes from Pinus tabuliformis, assembly GCA_031772625.1. Classification (NCBI taxonomy): domain Eukaryota; kingdom Viridiplantae; phylum Streptophyta; class Pinopsida; order Pinales; family Pinaceae; genus Pinus; species Pinus tabuliformis. Next base: position 162,897,272 of record CM062808.1, read on the forward strand.
TGTTGATTTGTAATTGCTTTAAGTCCATAGTATGTTTTGCGGGGGTTGTAACTATACCTCGTTACAAATATCTATTCGAGGATTAAAAACTTCAGCTGCAAAAACAATAAAAGATTCGTGTTTTCCCATTTCCTAAAAAACTGTCGTTTAGGGCCCCAAAATGGCTCCGAAAGTTCATGACCTGAAAAACTGCCAAATATTTGTGCTACAATTAAGGAAACTAAAAAAATGAAAGAAACAATGGTGGGGGTCCAAGTGGAACAGGAGGGTGGCCACCAAGATCCACCTTTGATCATGTCCACAATATTTCATTAAGCCAAATCTCCAATCCCTGCATAAAAATATGAATACCATCTGTTATTTTATCTTTGAAATGACTTTATAAAGTTTAGGACTTATATGATACAAGCAATGAATACCGAACCTTCTCCACTTAACACGCAATGCATATAATCTATTACACACACAAAAGAACCAACAAAAACTCTTCAAAACATTGTCTGATAAGTAATTTTTGGAGTGATTAAAGTAGTAATTACATGGAAAGTAATGTGGAGTTAAAAAACTTTCTTCAAATGTTATAGATTTGGTCTCGTTGATAGAAATTTCCTCCTTAACTTGATCTGCCACTATATTCGTTGAATGAGAGATATTTTTCCACTTTAATCATCTTCTAGCTAAAAGGTGAACATCCTTGAAATATTTGACCATTTACCAAGTAAAAAAACCATAAGAAATATCCATGGAAATAACCTGAGTGAGTGCATAATTCGGAAAATTCACCTACAACAATCTTCATTGGGATAGCATGGGCATCCCAAAAATTATCTCTTCTAGGATAATATGAACATGCTATCAAAAATCACATAATCTTCGCACTACATAAAATTGCTTCCCAAAGATGATGCCTCAACACTTGATCTTTGTATCCTTCTTCCCCAAGTTTGGATCTCAGCTCCAGAACATTGAGATGTAAGCCTTAGAAATTATTACAACCATAAAGGAGATAAGGTCTGGAGTCATAATTACAAGGAAAATAGAGCTAAACACTAGCTGACATTAATAACAATGCTACACTACCAACATAATATTATTTGTTTCCTTTAATTTTTCCTTTAGAAAAAGTAGTGATGATTATTTATATTTTTTCTCTTCCCTTCCATACTTAATCAATAGAATATTTTTTCTTATTATTCTTTTTCCTAAGTTTATTGATTTATTCCAAGGTATTAATTAATTCACCTTTGAAATCTATTGCCGCATATTCTTCACCCATTTCCTATTCATCTTGGTTTTTATCATGGGATTCTATAGTGATGAGTGCGACATCATTAAATCCTTCATTATAATATTGTTTATCATCATCTTTTGAGGAGCTAATTCCTCTTGGTATAGGAGATTTTCTTCTTGAAGCTCTTCTCCTTCTTAATTCTCTTATACTTAACCTTTTCCTTATTATCATGTACATTACCTTTCTTTTTCTATGTGTATTTAGATGCATAGTGACCTAGTTTTCCATAATTAAAACATTTGAAAGAAAAATTACCTTTTTGTTTTCCAAAAATTCTCTTGAGTCTTCTGACAAATTTGACTTCTTCTTGATCAAACTCGTAGCTCAAGTGTTCTTGATCTTCTTTGGTCTTCTTATCATCTTTGAAGGTTTATTCCCTTGATGAAGAATTTGCATTTTTGGTTCTCATTTCGTAGGAAGTTAATGTTCCATGTAGTTGCTCCATCATTAATTTTTTGAAATCTTGCATCTCCTCAATGGTTGATACCGACATTAAACCTGGTAAGAAGAGATCTTGACACCTTTTGAGTTGTTGTGGATTCCTTCATAGTTTCATCACGATCCCTCATGGTGTTCATTATTTTATCCACATGGAGGTAAAATTTTGATATATCCTTATCCCCATTCATATTTAATGATAGAAATTACATTCTATAAGCTTGGATTTTTCCTTTCATTATCATTTTGTCACCTTCATCGTTGTTATTCAACTTGTCCCACGTTTTTTTGGTCACACTGCAATGCATGAATAGAACAAATTTAGATTCCGGCAATCCATTTAGGATTGCATTCATTGATTTAGAATTCTAAAAAACTTGATCATATCTTATTTGTTGACCAACACATATGGTTTTTCATGGCCATTCAATAATGTATCCCAGACATCCGCACTAAGGGACGTTAGGAAATTCTTCATTCTTACCTGCCAAAATGCATAACTCGTTCCAGTTAATAGTGGAGATTTGTTAGAGAACGTTCTATCATAGATGACCATGTTATAAATTTTAATCTAATTTCCAATTGTTAGGCTACTACTGAAGTAATTTTTTGTGATAGTAATCATTGGAAATATCATTATATTAAGGGGAGGGAGTGAATCACCTCAACAACATGAAAATATACCATCTCTCTCTCTCTCTCTCTCTCTCTCTCTCTCTCTCTCTCTCTCTCTCTCTCTCTCTCTCTCTCTCTCTCTCTCTCTCTCTCTCTCTCTCTCTCTCTCTCTCTCTCTCTCTCTATATATATATATATAATTAATCTCCTTCTATTATGAATGATCTTGTAGGGACCAACCTATTGTTACATTGATTTTTTTGCACCAACCCCCTGAAATGTTTTATTAGATCCAACTAGAATTGCTTAACTAAACCAAAATTTTATGCCTTTAGCTCCATTTTGTGTTGATCCGTGATTTTTCACATCACTCATTATTTTTTTATCTTAATATAAATATTATCCAAAGTCCTTGTATGTTGATCCTAGATTACACAACATGTAATTGCACTTGGATTGAACGACTTCACATGTATTCCTTGACTTTAACTTCTGACCTCTTTCAAGATCACATTTCCTCCACAAACCTCATGCCTCATACATACTTCACACTTTCTCAAACCACAAAACTAGAACAAACAATTATACACCACAAAACCACTTCTATCTCAATTGATTGAGTCCACACACCATTTACAAACTTCTTGGCTTATTTATACTAAAATAGATTAGAAAATTCATGGCAGGTTTGACATTCCATGAAGGACCATCCATAAAACCTAGAGTATTAATACAATGTCGTATGTTGGAAATTTGATCTTTGGCTCCTTGGGAGCTTAACTTTATCTCCATGAAAGCGCACAGTGTGACCACCTTTACAAACATTTCAATAATTTTGGATTCAGGTCCACTTGGGTGATTACTAGACATCTAGATACCCATATTACTTTTAAAAATAACTTCAATTCCAGGGAATTCACCATCATTCCATAAGATTGAGTGTTGGGACCACATTCTTATTATGTTTCCTCTCCAATGTATCTAGAGATCCAACTCTTAGCGCTAGTCAATTCTATTGAATGGGTTGACCCCCGGATGCTTAGATATATTTTCATTTGACTATGGCACTAAGTACTTTGACACCATTCACTTCATGACCCACGGATAGGACTAAGTTCTTAAGCCCCAAGGGTGCTTAGAAGCCCATTTTAAGCAATCACTAACTTCTAAAAATGAACCAATTGATATCACTAAAAACAATAATAGAGATGACACTTTGGGTCGACCCTTACTATCCAAACTTTAACAAAATGTCGGGGCGTGTGGTGGGGGGGGGGGGGGAGCACAATTTGTCATATTTTCCATTTAAAATTCCCCACCTTTTATAGGATCACCAACGATCCTGTGAACTACTCAAATCTAATGGAAAAGAAGTCATCACACCCCTCTCCCCCATGAAATTCTAAATTTTAATGATGTGGATGCATCTAAAGTTTTGTCATATGCTCCTATGCAATGTGTTCATGTCAGCTAAGCTTCCATGTCATATATGTCATCCAACTAAGAATTACCCTATCATTTTCCAAATGTCTCTCTACCACTAGTCATGCCAAATCACTCCCATTCAATCCAAGTGCGACATCATCGACTTGTGACTTGTATGCCATGTCACTACCAATTCATTGTCATGTCATCTAGGGTCCACCTCTAGTTTGACAATCAAGAATCCTGTATTTGATTTCATTCATTGTGTTCCTTTGATGCACCTTCTGCTCGGATGCTAGAAAAGGCCAGAATTTCATCAAAGCTTAGATTCATTTGTCTAATGTAGTATCCATCTTACTTCATTTGTTGCATGGATCAATGCATCTTGGATAACCAGATTCCTGGATTCCTTAGTGCATTCTATTTTCTCAAATTATTGAATACCTCAAGAGAGGCATGGATGAATTGTGTGACCTAGATACTTTGGTGCATCTCGAATTGTATGGATGCCCTAGATATCTAAATGGATCTAGTATTTTCTTGTTGATGCCAAACATCAACTGGACAAACCTTACATGACTCGAATTCCTAGATACCTTGAAGCCATTTATTGTTGAAATATGGCAACAAAGAATATTCGAATTTAATTTTTCCTTGAATTAAATTGTGAATTAAAATCGAATTTATTCTTAACATCTACACAGAAATAATTAATTAATTTATTTTAAATTAATTAGTTGGAAAAATTCAAGTTAGAAGTCTTTTTGAAGTCATGCAAGAGTTATCCTTTAAATTAAGAAGATAAGATTGAGTTATATTCGAGTTGTAATTAGTTAACTTAGTTTATTGTGTTAAGTCCAGTTAAACTAGTTCCAAAATGTTTGAGGAACTAATAGTGAGTTATCAGTCAGTTGATGCATTAATGCACTTAATTATTGCTACTCCAGTTAACTGAAGATTCCCTCATTAGAAACTAATGCATGTCTATTCTAAGAAGGATCCAGTTGAGATTAATGTTTAAGGATAATGTACTATCAGTTGCATGTGTTTTCTCATGGAGAAAACTCATGCATGCAGTCAAGGATTCATCCTTGAGGATTACAAAGTTTTGAGGGCTTATTTTTTCCACTTGGTAGTAGGCTAATCATCTACAAGGAACAACGCAAGGAAATAGGAGCTTGGAGGGAAGATAGGAAGGCTGGAGAGAAGCCAAGATTTCCTATGAGCATCTGTGAGGATTGTACTGAGAGCTGACTTGTTATATACCTAGGGGGGATAATATGGGGTACAAAGGTGTTATAGACATTTTTGTGCCTTACAGATTTAAGCATGAAATGTCCATAATCCAAGGGATCCAAAGTCCCTAAAAGTGTTTTTCCTGCCCCTAAAGGAACAAGGTCAACCAATGACAGCTTCTCCCTGAAGTTCTCCACCAAAAACTACTCAGAATCAGTCAAATCAGGATCAATTCAAGTGCTCCACTAGCTGCCTGCGTTGCAAAGCACCCTAGTACACTAGCTAGGTGCGTTGCAACGCACCTAAATGCACTACCAGGGTGCGCTGAGTGAGAAATGCCAAATGGCAGTGTCATTCCGCGAGGTGTATAGACAATGGAAGCTTCCAGAATCTTCCTCAATGACACTTGCCTCACTGAGTTCGACCAAGGATGAGTAAGAGGCTCTCAGCCTCCAAGTGGAAGCAAGAACTGACAGAGAGAAGCCACAAGTCAAAACATAAGCTGACTCATCCTCTCTGCTTACATATATATATGGATCCCTCATCCCAGAGATCCAGAGGCTGGAATTTTGTACTTTGCAGAGAATTGCTGTTGGTTTGAGATTGAGATTAGTGCATTGGGTGATTTATGCTTTGTTGGAGGTGAGGAAGGGATTCCTTTGCTGGGAGGTAGATGTTGGATTGGGACTCACTTGGTTGTATCTCCTCTTGGACTTTCTTATCATATCAATAAAACTATTTGAGTTTCTCCTACATGCTGTGTATCAATGATGCTTTGTTATATTTGCATGTTTAGCTTAAATATGATCCTAAGCTAGTTATGAATGTAAATCTATGTCTTTTGTGTAGTTTTCCTCTTCTGTGATCTTGCAGGAACTTGGTGAAGCTGGACCAGTAAGGGAGCAGGCAGCGGGAAGCGAACAAAGAGGAGAGCGATTGGATCAACAAACTAGCGAAAGACACAGGTTAGTTACATCCTTCCTCTTCGTTTACATTTCATAAAGAAGAATACGAAAGTAGTTTTCCTTGTTTGTTGCTAAGGCACTGTCACACCTTAGAGTGGGATAGGGGCGTTCTGAATAGATACTTTTCCCAACAAAAAAAGGAGGTACCCAAGGGAATAATGTAATAACGGGATCAGCCATAGTAATAAATAAGGAGGTTAACCTGTATCATGTAAGGGACCACAAGTAGTTAGTAATAATGTAATGGGCCCATGGTATTAGATGGATGGTATTGAGGGAACCATGGTAATGACCCATGGTATTGTATGTATGAGGCCTATATAGAGGCTAGAGACTCCACATTGAGAGGTTTCAAGGAATATTGTATGAACAGGCATATGTCTTGTGGAGTGTTCTCCTTCCTTAAGGAGTGAATGTATGGTGTTTCCCTACCTTAAGGGTTTTGATTAATAAAGAGAAGAATTCTATCTATATTAAGATCTTATTATTTTTGTTGATTATTTACAGTTATTGGGTATATTGGTATTATTTTCATATATTTTCAGATCAGATCTATAACAAGTGGTATCAAAGCCTTGTTATAGATCTAATCTAAAAATATATGAAAATAATACCAATATACCCAATAACTGTAAATAATCACCAAAAATAATAAGATCTAAATATAGATAGAATGCTTCTCTTTATTAATCAAAACCCTTAAGGTAGGGCAACACCATACATTCACTCCTTAAGGAAGGAGAACACTCCACAAGCCATATGCCTGTTCATACAATATTCCTTGACAACTCTCAATGTGGAGTCTTTAGCCTCTATATAAGCCTCATACATACAATACCATGGGTCATTACCATGGTTCCCTCAATACCATCCACATAATACCATGGGCCCATTACATTATTAGTAACTACCTGTGGTCCCTTGCATGATACGGGTTAACCAACTTATGTATTACTATGGCCCATCCCATTATTACATTATTCCCTTGGGTACCTCCCTTTGTACCCCATATTATTCCCCCTAGGTATATAACATTCCACCCCCCTTAACATGTTTCATCCCTGAAACATGGGAAGAACACAAATAATAAGATCTACTCAAAAGAGTAGTCCACTGGTACCATGCACATGCATCTAGCCATCCAAGAGAAAGGTGAACCTTCGATCTCACTGGTGCCTCGCTCGCTTGAGATGGAAGTTGACCGTAGCAACTCTTCTACGTTGATGTGTAGTAGGTGGATCTTCGCTCCTCTCTATCTGTCATGTGGGGGTTGTTGTCCTCGCGGCTAATTAGTTTCCATCTTGTTAGTTGTTGTCTTGCGGGGTGATGTGGGTGATGATATGTTGAAGTTTTAACCCACGATGTCTTTTTCTTTAATTCAACCCTTATTAGAGCCTGACTGTTATCTAGTGCATGTTGTGGTTCCTGCTGTCGTGTCTGATCTTCCAATATTACTTCAACCACTGAGCCCTCATCTAATGTATCAGCACATGTAGCCTTTTCTGCTTCAGCCTCTGTTTGTGTTTGATTGTCGATCATCAATGGCTCATCATCTGATATGTCAATCCCTGGAACATCTTCTGCTTTAGCCTCGGTGGACTCTACCTGTGTATTGATGGAAATATCCTGTAATGTAATTTTCTTCTTTTTATACCAAAGCTTCAAGAATTTCTTCTGCACATTAATATTTATAGTACCCATTGATTCCATCCACGGGTATCCCAAAACAACATCCTCATTAGCCATATCTGAAGCATAAAAATCAGAATTCAATACATACTTTTCCATAGAAATCTTCAAATCTTTATAAACTTGCAGTTGCTCATTACTAACTTGAGTGTCCTCCATGTGTTTCACTGGCACTTGTAATTTTTTTTTGCCAAGTTGACATTTATGAGATTTTGCTTGCAACTTAGATTTAGACACAATGATTTTCTCCTTCTGAATCAATCCATGAACCTGCAATAAGGAGACACCAATAGAAAATAACCCCTTACATGTCTCATTCTCCTTTTTTCTAGCATGAGACCATTTTTCTGAAAGGAATCTTTCATATTCGGCATCTGAGAGTTTGAGCAACTGGTTAATGTCAAATGAGCACCACCATTTGGTAGCCTCGTCTTTGAAACTAACCGGTACTATAGCCCTCTAAAATTTCCCATATTTGAACTTTAATCTCTTTATGAATTCTTCAATAGTAGGGCTATCATCTTTCCCTGTAAAATTAAGATCCACCATGAAGAGTGTTTTGAAGAAAATTCACTTGGTGAAAATTTGAAATGGCCACAATTCCATCAATATTGCTTAGAATCCTTATTATGACCTATTTTAGGAAATGGAATGACCATTCTGCATCTTCCCATGTGATAGAAATCTTGATCTAGGCACTGGCATTTCAGATCTACACTACAACTCTCCCACCGTCACCAAAAATTCTGAAAAAAGAGCTGATTTTAAATCAGCGATATATCCCTCATTCGGACTCCGATTCGATTGATTTTTTTTTTGAAATCGGGTATTTTTTCGCAAAGAATCCATATCTGCAATTAGTTTTTGCAGATTTTTCCCAAAAATTATAGATATGTGCCACAAACTCGCTGCCCTGAAAAAATGTCTACAACACCATTGATTTTTAGACCAGTGATATCTCCTTCATCCGGACTCTGATTCGGCCAATTTTTTTTTTGAAATCGGGTATTTTTCACAAGGAATCCAGATTTGAAATTGGATTTTGCATAATTTTCCCCAAAATGTATAGATCTGATTTGCAAACTCGCCACCCCAGAAAGTTCCTGCAAAAAATAAAAAAAAATTCTCCGCTTTTGCCCAAGAAAGTGCTATGATACCACTTGTTATAGATCTGATCTGAAAATATATGAAAATAATACCAATATACCCAATAACTGTAAATAATTACAAAAAATAATAAGATCTGAATATAGATAGAATGCTTCTCTTTATTAATCAAAACTCTTAAGGTAGGGCAACACCATACATTCACTCCTTAAAGAAGGAGAACACTCCACAAGCCATATGTTTGTTCATACAATATTCCTTGACAGCTATCAATGTGGAGTCTCTAGCCTCTATATAGGCCTCATACATACAATACCATGGGTCATTACCATGGTTCCCTCCATACCATCCATCTAATACCATGGGCCCATTACATTATTACTAACTACTTGTGGTCCCTTACATGATACGGGTTAACCACCTTATTTATTGCTATGGTCCATCCCATTATTACATTATTCCCTTGGGTACCTCCCTTTGTACCCCATATTATCCCCCTTAGGTATATAAGATGGCTAGCTATGAGATCTAAGGCTTTGTATAATTCCTATGTATTTCCACCATGTATGATAATACAATAGTCTGGGGTTTTCATCTAAGACTTTCCCCAAAGTATTTTCATGTGTATTGTGTCATTGATTCTTCTTCTTCTAGTTGTATTGTTCAGATCGATCTTAAAGCTTCCACACATTGATAATAGAAGTAGGTTATAGTATTCTACTTTGATTTGTATTGCATTATCGGGTTAACCTATCACAGATTTTCTACATGGTATCAAAGTTGTGAACAATATAGTGAGAAGAGGATTTGAAGTTTGAAGTTCAGGGTTGCAGGTGCAAATCAAATTCATATCATACTTCAAGGTTGGCCAATGGTGTTCTATGGCTTGAGACTCGAGTATGCCTTGGAAGGTAGCTCGAATTACATAGCATGGAAAGATAGAATGGAGGTTATATTAGAAGATAATGGCTTGAAGGAATTCATTGATTAATAAATCCCAAAGCCAACTTCAACTAATGCACATGAGTTGGCTGAGTGGAAGAAGTGTGTGGCGAAGTCGAGATGGATCATCATTGAGGGAGTCCGAGACCATATTGTCTCGAGTCTCCATGGGAAGGATACTCCATTTTCAATGTTGAAGACATTGAATGAGCTCTACTAGAACAATAACGACAAGAGGAAATTGGCGCTCAAGGATAAGATTCGAAGAATCAAGATAGAGAAGGGTGATATTATTTCCACACATCTAAACAAGCTCACCACGTGCAGAGATGAGCTTGATAGTGTGGGAATAACTATTTCCGATGATGATATGGTGAGATTTTCTCTCCTTGGCCTTCCAAAGAGTTGGAATAGCTACCAGGACTCTATGAATGGAAGGGAGAAATTGTTGGATTGGGAACGACTATGGTTAGATATTATGCAGGAGGAGATCAGGAGGAGCACATGAGATGCTTATTCATCCAAGAATGATGATGAAGAAAATCTGGCCTTGGCATGTAAGGCAAGGAAAAGGAAGGGGAAGGCTTCCCATTTCAAATCGAATTCTTCTCATGGAGGGAAGAAGGGTGACATGTCTAAAGTAAGATGCTTTAATAGTCACAATATGGGATATTATGCGACTAATTTCCCATCGAAGAAGTCCAAGAAGGGATCCTCGGAAGGATCGAAATGTGAGACATTAGCCTCTCAGTTCAAAATGGACTTTACCCTCATCACATGCATGGTGTCATCGATGATGGGTTGTGTATAGTATCTTGAAAATGGAGCCTCATTCCACATGACTGGTGATAAAAATTTATTCAGTGCCTTGGAGGAGAAAGACCTTAAGATGCGCATAGAGATGGGTGATGATGGAAGGTATAGTGTTTCAGGAGTGGGCACGGTGCTTTTCAGAGGGAGCATGGAGCTCCTCTCACCTTGACAGATGTGACGTATGTTCCTAGATTGAAGAAGAACTCGGTATCGGTCACGATGTTGGAGGACAAAGGCTACAATGTTGTCTTCAGTAAAGGAAAGGCATTCCTAAGACACATAACCACCGGTCAGACGAAGAAAATAGGGATTCGCATTAAGAATATTTATAAACTAGAGGTAGATGATTGTATAGCATTGAATACGAAAGAAGAATTGGTGCAAAGCCAAGACATTGGTGAGTTGTGGCATAGGTAGTTGGGCCATTTTCATCATGGGGCTTTGAAGGTAATGCAACAAATATCTACAGGACTTCCCAAAGGTAAACTTGAGCAAGTTGACACATGCAAAGGTTGTACCTTGGGAAAGTACACCAAGTCTTCCTTTCATGATCGAGATAGTTGAGAAGAGGCTATCTTAGAGCAAGTTCATACTAATTTGTGTGAACCATTCTCGACGGCATCCAAAGTGAAGCAAAGGTATTATTTGATTTTCATTGATGACTATTCTCATAAATGCTGGATTTATTTCATGTAGAAGAAGGACCAAACTTTGACAAAGTTTTGCGAGTTCAAAGCTTTGGTCTAGAAAGAGTCACGGAAGAAGATCAAGGCCTTGAGAAGCGATAACAAGGGAGAATATGTCTCTCAAGAGTTTAAGGACTTTTGTGTAGCGAAAGGAATTAAACGAGAGTTGACGGAACCTCATAACCCATAGCAAAATGGGGTGGCCAAGAGGAAGAACGGAACTATTGTAGGGGCAGCACGGACAATGCTGCATGACCAAGGCCTACCACTTCACTTGTGGGCTAAGGCATGCAACACAGTGGTCTACATGGTATGAAGACACTAGAGGAAGATTTCTCTAATAAGAGACCAGATGTGGGCACTTCAGGATCTTTGGCTCATCAGTATATTGCCATGTGACAAAGGACGCACAAAAGAATCTTGAGTCGACATAAGAGTTGGGGATATTTGTGGGGTACACTGATACACCTCACAACTATCAGGTGTACTTGCCTACCAGTCAGAGGACAGTGGTTCAGAGAGATCTCAAGTTTGATGAGCAGAAGACCATGCAAGTTTCCCTTGAGAGGGAGCTCCAACTATAGGCTATGGGAGAACTGCTGGTTCCTAAGGAGGAGGAGCCTCAGACTTATGCGAGGTAGTTGCATGTAGAGGTTCTAGGAGTGTAGACATCCACTCAAGCAGAGTCTTCTAGAGATGGATGAAAGCGCACAAGAGAATCTAACAGATTGTTGGAGGACATGAGAGAGAATGTAGGAGCACCATCTTCTCAGCGCAGATAGAGGAGGTCACCTGAGAGGTACACTGGATACATGGTCCTTGCTAGGGAATGTGTTGAGAGCGAGCCATCTTCCTTTGAGGAAGCAATGTAGCAGCTGATTTGGATTGATGCTATGGTGGAAGAGTATGACTCCATAGTTTGTAATAGTGTTTGGGACATGGTTTCAAGGCCGGAGAACGAGTTAGTTGTGAGTTCCCGTTGGCTTTACAAGGTAAAGCAAGCTGTTGATGGTAGTTTGGAGAAGCATAAGGAAAGATTTGTTTCTTGTGGCTTTTCACAGGTCGGGGGGATTGACTATGATGAGACTTTTTCTCCTGTCGTAAGGTACTCATCTATCAGATCTATGTTGGCACTATCAGCACAGATGGGTTGGAAGATCCCTTAGATGGATGTGAAGACTGCATTCTTCAATGGCTAGATTGAGGAAGAGGTGTACATAGAGCAGCTAGAAGGTTTCGAGACCTTTGATCATGATTCGCATGTGTGCCGCCTCAAGAGAGCATTGTACGAGCTAAAGCAAGCACCTCGTGCTTGGTACACCAGGATAGACAACTACTTCACTGGGTTGGGCTTCACAAAGAGTGAAGCGGATACGAACCTGTACCACGTCATGGTGGAAAGTAAGTTGTTGATCATCATACTTTATGTTGATGATCTCATATTGACTGGTGATGATTAGTTGATCGTGTCTTGCAAGGAGGACCTTGCAAGAGAATTCAAGATGAAAGACATGGGCCTCATGCATTACTTCTGTTAGGTTCCTATACCAATAGGAGTCATAATTTTTGAATGGTCGAGGTCAAATCTGTAATATGTACATACCTTTGCTTTTTGCAAATGTTTTCCATATTCAAATAATAAAAATAAAATAAATGTAAAGAGGGTATGTCCTAAAAGAAAAATCAAAGGACAAAAAGAATAAAAAATGTCAAAAAAGATGAAAAATGAACCCCAAGAAAAGAAAAGACCATGAAAGTGTGCAAGTCCAAATGCCACTACTATTAACTTTTCCACAAAAAAATAATGATTGTGTGCAATTTTTTATTCATGCCACAATCCATGGTAATCAAATAGTTTAATCTTGGTTATTCCATGTTCTAAATTTCATGCTTAGAGATAGAGAATAAAATCTGTCCAAACTGTTTAATCTTGGCAGATAAGTAAATAGGTAGAGTGAATAAAAGGAGCTCAACAGTTTAATCTAAGCCCTTGGATGTAATAAGGATAGATTTAGATAGATTTTTGTTGTAAAAGAAAATAATAATGGTTTGATAAGGGTTTGCTAGCTTAAGTGCACCCTAATAAAGAGTAGAAAAAATGGTAGGATGAGTAGATGGGTAAGTAGTTGCATGGTTGCAGAATTGTGATGATTGATTAGATAAAATCATGTCATTTACTCTCATCATCAAATTTCTAAGTATGGATGATAAATGAGCATTTACACAAAGTCAAGTGATTAATTTCCCCATCCATTTCACCCCTAATTTTAATAATTTCCCATAAGAAAAGTCAAAAGTGCTTAAAACCCTAAGTTGAAGGGGCTCAGAGCATTTCTCTGACTTCTAGAGGGACCGAACCCTCAGCCGAATAACTTATAGGTCCTAAGTACTAATATCCCCTTATGAAATTTCACCCCCCTCCACAATTCACTCATTTCCCCTAAAAAATCTATTTCCTAAGGTAAAACCACCATTTGCCTAGGGAAAGTAATCACCCATAAGTAAGCCTCTTTTTCACAAAAACCCACAAAAGCTCATTTAACCTAAGTTATAAGCTTTATTGTGAAAAGCAAATAAACTCAACATACATTATACTTAATGCACTTCGTTTTCCACTCTTATTTCATATTTACTTCTAACATTATTTATTAATTCCCAAAGAATCAACCCTTTCCCGTATATTTTATTAAAAACCCATATGTTAATATCCCACCCCAATGTTTGAAACATAAACTTATTAATAAACTGATTAATGGGAATTTAAAGTCGAGCCGCGACTAATTAATAACCATGACCCACCGCCAAAATAAAAGAGATTAATTAATCAATCAGTGATGAATTAATAATCTGTCCCTGCGAATGAAATCACTCCCGATGTCATTAAGCCTCCCTAACCCTTCATTAATTAATCCCTCCGTGCATTTAAAAGCCCGCCGGGCCCCTCCATTAAAGCTCACATCAAATCATTGCCTTGATCACCGTGCAATCTAACCCTTGTTGATCCAATGGTCGACACTCATATCAGGCAACCTCCAAAGGCCAACCTTTACTCGCTTGATATGGGTGGTTTTACTATTCACCTCGCTACCACGTGGCACTCGATGAATGGCATTGGGTGGCCTCCCCCCGAAACCACTTTATCCCAAAATGCGGTGCGATACGATCTTGCTTACAGCCTCCCGCTAAATGACAAAATGTCACATCCCCGCTTAACTCCAATTTCCTTTTCCCCGTGTACCCACCAAAATCATTGACTTTATGAATAAAACTAAAAAACTCATGGTTTTTGTTTTATCACGAAAAAAGAACACTCGGACCTCCATGAAAGCACCATACTACGTGCAACCATCAACTTACATCCAACTGCCAATTTGCCAAAGTTGCTGAAACTCTGCACCACGTTGCAGTCCCATGTGCTTCCAACAGATAGTGCACAGTCACCATTACTCCGTCAAAAAGCCGAAACCAAGTATTTATCCTAATTCGCTAAGAAACCCTGTTTTGTTCCACAACCTGGACTAAATTGCTTCCAATTCCTGAGTATTTTAGTAAGAAAAATTGCTTGGTGACTCCGAAATACCAGAATTAGACCAGTTTTTCCCAAAATTCACTAAAATCCCTTCACCCCCATCCTTGAATCCACAAGAACCAAGGAAGGATACCCCAATTGCATTAAATGTTATGCCCATTTCTACTCCTCATAAGGATTTAGACAATCTCCCACTAACAGATAAATATTTTCAGATTAAAGACACCTATGTCCAAGAGTCTCATTTGAAACTATTTTGCCAGTACATAGACTAGTTGCCAAACCATGCAGACTCCATTGGACTTTGGGAATTAGGTTTACCCAAGTACCAGTTCCCCAGAGTTCATATCTTCCCAGAGATCATCCATTACTGCCATATGAACTATAATCCCAGTCAAACGGCAATAGTGACCCCGGACCAATTTGTATTATTTACCATTACTACCGAGTCCATAAATGAAATGCTCCAGTTGCAGCCAATTCAAAACCTGACACCTCTTTCTATTGGAAATTTTCTAAATAGATTCCCTACACTCACCTCAATTAAACTTGTTAGGTTTTTCCAAACCTTCATTAGGGAAGACAAATAAATTCCAAAGGATCCTCCCCCTTACATGTGGACAATATTCTCTGACCTTGATAGAGACATCATAGAAATGATATCCAGTCTGTTAGGCCAAACCACAAGTGAATTTTTTGATGAAATTATTGTAGCGTTTACGTCTATCTACTCTCCTGGGTAGCCCCCAACCATCATGTTTGGCTATGCTAAGTTCATTGTTGACAAGATGCATGATCAATTTATGAGGTTTGATAATGAAAGAGTGTTTAAATACTCCTCATTTTTATATCATTTATTCCTGTATTATCAAGATGACAAATTCCAAATTACATTTCAAAAGCTTGATACCAAAGTCAACCCCAAGATTGGTAGTCTTTTGGACTTCATTGATTCACCTGTATGACTCCCAATATTCTTATACTGATTTCATAGACCTCTTTGTACACCCAGTGGCAACTATGCTATTAGGAAGCCCTCCCCCTAGAATGAGTGCAGATATCAGGAGGGTCCTTCAATTGTCAAAAAAATATAGATTAGGGGATTGGTACTTATACCAAAACCATACTGAAATCAGAATCTATGGATGTGAGTTGGCTCCCTACAAACTACCCAGATACCTCCCTATGAGATTGTTTGCTCTAGAGTACTACAGATAAATGATCAATTCAGATGAGGTGCACTTTGTAAAGGCCAAGAAGAAAGCTCAACTTAGGATGAAAGATCAGCTTAGCCAATTCATATGTAACAATAGGGAAGCAGGAAAGGTAGCAGAGGTGATCCTCCAAAGACTAAGACTGAAACAAATTTTTAACTGGAGATATGACCCTTTGGACTTCATTTGCAATAGGAGACAGAAGAATAGATTATATCCTTACATCCACCATAGAATCCCTGAAATGGAACGGTATGCTAATCAACTTGAATGGGTGGAAAACACTTTGGTGGACCAAGATAGCTCAAAAATTGTTGTTGATAATGTATTGATAGATTTAGATAGAATACTTGATTAAGATTCGTTTGTACAAGTGCCAGGGGAAACTCAATCTCAAAGGAAATCAAATGAACCCAGTGGGAAAATAGCATAAGAAGGGCCATCAGAGCAACTAGGGCCATCAGAGTAGCCAGAGGAATCTGAATAGCCTGAGATTTCAGAAGAACTTGCTCAACCAGAACAAATCATGAGCAATCTTCCTATTTTGTAGACTCCTCTAAATGAGGAAAGGAATCTAAAAATAGATAGAGAGGAGGCCACTCCTTCTAGTAGGCCTGTTGCCCAGACCTATGTCAAGAGGCAAAGGTTGAACCCATTTTCAGTACTGAGGAGATAGCAGGAACTACAGGAAGTAGGCAGAACACACCCTCTAGAGGTACACAAGAACTTTCCACCTCACAGGCTCAAATGTTGGAAAGGTAACAGAGCATGGAAGTATCCTCCTTTAGAGATGCAAGTGGCTAGATCCAACACTTAAAAGAGAAATACAAAGAAATCAAGCCCAGGAATGAAAGATTAAAGGCCAAAAGTTATTCACACTACTTGAATATGGCCCCAACAAATCAAACAAGGCTAATGTTAGCCTTTAACATAAATGAAGGTAAGATGCAGATGAGTTCCCTGAATCCAACTACACGACAACCTAGATCAATGGTAGATTATTTGAAAACAAACTTTGAAGTATTGGCAAATGAAATCTATCCTATTGTCCAAATTTAGCTACACAAGTAGACTGGTGAAATGGTTTACTCCACCTTGACCAGCAAGGCAATTGTAGCCCACCAATTCAAAAATTCGATGAATAATATATCAACACAATTGCAATTGGAGAAGGCCTCTTCATAGGCCAAGGACACTAGAATAAATTCCTTAGAGGACTTGGTCATAGAGCTGGGACATGATCCCAAAGATGTGAAAGATGCAGAAAAGCCTATCAAGAAGAATAACGATGACATAGCTGCACTAAAGAAGTAGCTCAAAATTCCTCCTCTACATCATCCTCGGACAGCTAAAGTGTTGGAAACTCAAAAGGAGGAAGAGCTTATGGACTTAGTCCTTAAGCTAAATGAACAATTAAAAGAGACAGAAAAGGAGCTAGATAACTTGATGCAGTCTAAACATAGTGAGTTGGCCACCACTCCCCAGACTGTAATTCCTACAGTCTCCACTGCAATACCCTCCACACTGGCTGTTGCCTTAGCACCCACAGTTCTACCAGCTACAACTTTGCGAGTAATAGGTACATCAACAGGCACAGGGGAAACTACAAGCACATGTACATCCACAGAACAAATAGTTGAATTGGTAAAGGCCATGGAGGAAATGAGCATCCAGGCCACCGAACTCAAGAAACTCAGAGAAAAAGTGTCAAATCTAGAGATTGACTGTAAACTTGCCCAGATACAACAAAAGGAAGAAGGTCAAAAGAACCAAAGAATGGTAGAAAGAATAAAAGTCCTTGAAAAGGACTTGACATTGCAAGAACCATGGGAGATATGAAGGATATTATTTGGGCCAACATCATTGATTCCATCAATGATGTTTGGCCTTCTATTCAAATTATTTTTGAACAGACTGAACTAGTAAAAGTAGCTACAAAAGGAGTCCACAAGACAAGAGAAGAGTTGGGAGATAAACCTGAAGAGGCCAATTTATTGGTCACATTTTTGAACAACAGAAATAGGTACCAACTTCATGAACTATAAATTGATGATAGAACAACAACCATCATTGAAATAAATAAGGTTCTCACCAAAAGGAACCTGATGCTCAATTTGGAGAAAAGGTGTCAAAGCATCCAAGAAGACATTGATAGTTTTATGACAAAGTATGTAATTTTGAGAGAAAAAGGACTTCCCAATCCTATGGTAATAAATGACAAGCTGATGACTCAAGAGGATTATATTGAAAGGCTAAATAAGCTGGCCAGAAACCAAGCAAGCACTTTAGGGGTAAAATCTTTACCCACTGGAAAGGTACTATATGACAGTCTTAAAAATTTGTTTTGTATAGAGCATGAGATAAAGCATTTGTTCACCAGCAAACCAAATTTTGCTAAGTATATAGAATCTAACGGGATATATAGGAAAATGATAAGGATGAAATTACTTGACAGTGAATGGTGGACAAAACTGACAGATTCACTGTAAAGTTACTGCAGTAAATCTACATGGTAAAACATGGCTACCAGGTAAAACGGGTAAGACAAAGTCAAAGCAGAACAGGTAAAGAGTATCAGTAGGTAGAAGATAAAAGTGATTCCAGCACACAACTATAAATAAATTTAAATATCCAAATCCGAATTGCAATAGCTAGCACAGTCATAATAAAATGGACAACAAGAAGGTAGTTCTCCATCTGTCTCTATCTTCGTGTTGAAGATATTTTTTTTTTCCTAGAATGATTCTCATCTTGTTATGAGATATTTTGTAACATATTTTGTATAAATACTTCATTATTTGAAGTAATTATGGTGGATTAAAATACATTTCTGTAGACGTTTATATTGAGCCGAGGAGCTATTGTACTCGAGACTGGACTCGTTTTGTTGGATATGAAATAAAGCTAAGGAAATTTCACTGGATTCTTGTGCACAGTTGGAAAAAATAAGTATTATCTATTCGTGTTTAAATATTGTTTTCTCTTCATGTTATGAATATTCATATGCGTTTCTTATAAAATCAGTAAGGTAAACAAGGAATGATATCTCAGAATTAGCTTAAATGCTCTCTGTTTTAACTGTTTACTTTCTATATTTTTTCTACTAAGCTACCTTGGTCTGGGAATTCTTAATTGCTCCCTTACTTCCCTAGTTTACCCCCTCTTTGGTCCATAGTAAAGGATTCTTCATTGCCCTTTTCCCTGGTTAGGACTACCTCATCCATTTGAACCTGCAGATTTGCTTTTGTTGTGTTAGCCTGCCTTGTGAACTCTTACCTTAGTAATTGATCAGATCCAGTTAAGCCCCTCTTGATTGACTCCATAGCCCAATGGCTTGAATACTTTATCTACCCATCTCTTTTATTAATTCCACCACCCAATCAAAACAAAACAATCATGAGCACTAATAACTAGCCTGAAATCTACCCAAAACAAAGTTAAATTATAAAGAGAGAGCCCTCTCTGGACTTAGGTTGGCTAGAACCTAAGTCTAAAAGATCAGGTTTGTGGTTACCTCAGACTCTTCCTTCTTTGATAACTTCTAGGGAAGACATCTGAGTGATAACATAGTGGTGACCATACTGGGGACTCAAACCCCCTGTCTTAATAAACCTTTGAGAAATTCAAATTTTTATTTTTAAGCATCTTAAAGGGTTTATTAGAAGTTATTCCAAAGTTCACAAAAAGAAAATAATTAGAAAAAACTCGAAATCTAGCTTCAGGGAGAACTCATTACACCAGGGCCAACCCTGATCCAAATCCTCCCCCTGTGTTTGACAATCCTAACCTTATTTTGAGAATAATCAGAAGACAGGAAAGTTCAATAAGCCCAAGACCTCTATTCATATCCAATTCCTACCCTGCTAAGTGGTTGTTCTTAGAAGACCTCCCTTTTGACGAGTATTTTGACAATTCCCTATTTAGGACTAAGTCTGAAAGTGAACCTGAGGACATAGTTCTAGATGCAGAATTCATAGCAAAACTTGAAGTTCAAAGAGAAAACTTGTCAATTGATTAGTACCTTATGAATTCCCCTCACTAATCTCTCACTTCTAAAAG
Source organism: Pinus tabuliformis (assembly GCA_031772625.1). NCBI lineage: Eukaryota > Viridiplantae > Streptophyta > Pinopsida > Pinales > Pinaceae > Pinus > Pinus tabuliformis. Next base: position 162,917,281 of record CM062808.1, read on the forward strand.
AATCCCTGAACTTTCTGAAACTACTTCAACTTATTTTAGCTCACCATCATTTCCCCACACTTATGAAGATCATCCCTCATCTCCATTCAGACCTTCACTCGCCCACCAGCCTATCACTACCCTTCAAATACCCATTACCCTTGTTACTCCAATGCCCCCTATTGTCTCAAATCCTCTTGTTACCCCAACTCCTGTTCTCAATCCTATTCAACTTAGAGCTATGGCACTCATATATGCTCCTCTGATCATGCCTGCTCGTTAGGGTGTCTTACCAGCAGATTATCAGAGTAAAATTACCTTATTTGATGGCACTGGAACTTACATTGCATAATAGTAGACAAAGAAAATGACAGATTATTTTGAATTGCTTGAAATTGACATAGGAAATGTCCAAATGAGAATCTTTATCCAGACTCTAGCTGGAGAAGTGAGGACATGGTTTAGATATTTGCCTCCTAATAGTATATATAGTTTAGAAGTTCTTTACCAACAATTTTTACATAGGTGGGAGAAGAAAAAGAACCCCGTTCAAATTCTTTTTGAATATGAAAACCTTAAAAGGGGACCAAACGAAATTGTTTAGGACTACTATACTAGGTTTAACAATGTATATAATGCAATCCCACTTGACCTTAGGCCTCCACCTGGCTTAGCCCTGATTAAGTTTCTAGACGGAATTGACATAGATATGGCTTTTCAACTTAGAGAAAGGAATCCCCCTACACTTGAAGATATGCAAAGTGTAGTACTTAATGTAGAAGCTAATCTTCTATCCAAAAGGACTAGGGTTAGAAATGAGAGAAGAACACCCCTGAAAGACGAGACTTCACCCTTTGATAAAAAAAAATGGATGCTTTAGCTAAAGGAATGGAAAGGTTGATGGATAGAATATAATTCATTGAAAGGAAACCTCACTGGGATAGCCAACAGGCACCTCCAGTAAGGAATATGAACTTTAGGAAAAATTAGAACCAAAACACTAGTAAAATGGGCCTGATCAGAACATTAGACCACCTTTCCAAGAGAATTATGTTGAAACCTACCATTAAGAAGACCCTGAGCTAGACACCCAAATCAACTTAATGGGGTTAGATGAAGAAGACACTATTTTTCTGACTCAAGATGACCAAGAATTATACATGCTTCAACAATTATAGACTCAAACTGGATAATCTTTCGATTACAAGCAAGGGTATGACTCTGCTATTTTTGAAGTGCATAAATAGTACAATTTGAGGAGCAAAAAGAACACTGATGTTCCAGACCAAAACAAGAATCCAATACCTAATCAGCCTAAGAAAGTAAAAGCTGCAAATTAGAATCATATAGTTACAAAAACTTTGCAAATCCTTTCTAGAATAAGTCAAAATCCTCCCAGACCTATCATTGAAGATGTAACCAACGACCAACCTTCTAAAGAGAAACCCTCCACTTCAGTTCCCCTCAAGGAAATAGTGGAACAGTCTCTAGAAATTGTATTAGAAAGTCCAATTAAAAAGACTCCAAACACTAAAAAATATGAACAACCTACTCAGAGCCCTAGTGCTAAGATTTCAAATGTTCAAATAGACAAATCCCCTCTGCCTTTCAATTTGGGAGTAGAGGTGGCCAAACTCAAAATCTCAGTGCCTCTAACAGAATTGGTTAAACATGGAACTTACAGATCTCAAATAAGAAAATCTTTAAACTTTGTTGAAAATGAAGACTCTGTGAACCTATTTGATGATCAACCTGAGTTAATTTTCGGAACTGATGTTAATGGAAAACCAGTGGAAGGAGGGATACCACCCTTCTACATTAGCCTTAACATCCACAATAAAATCCTACATAATGCCATGCTAGACTCTGGAGCTTCACACAACCTTATGCCTAAATCTGTTATGGAGAAGTTAAACTTGGATATTACCAGACCCTACAAAGACCTCTTTTCCTTCGATTCAAGCCAAGTCAAGTGCCTAGGACTTATAAAATATCTGTGTGTTTCTTAGTCTAGTACCCTGCTAAGACCATTCTTATGGACACAGTTGTTGCTAATATACCACCCAAGTATGGTATGTTGTTGTCTAGATCTTGGGGGGGAAAACTCCAGGGATCTCTGCAACTAGACATGTCATATGCTACTATCTCAGTCTTTGGACACCCTAAGAAACTGTATAGAGAGACTCTGATGAAGTATGTAGTGAGTACATAGGAGAGGCCTCAAAACTTTCCTATATATTCAATGCATTATGATATCGATTCATTCAATCTTTATAATGCTGAGGCTAATCAAGAAAGTACTTCAGATAGCATTATATCAGAACCAAAAGAAATTACAGTAATAGAAGATAATCAAAATGTCCAAATTCATGAAATTTTGGATACTAAAGATGACCTAGATACTTTAGTCAAAGAAGATTTTATTCCCCCAGACAGTAAGAATTATGAACATGAAATTATTTGGCATCTTGAATTCAATGTGTCACTAAACAAACTAGGTGTAGGAGCAAGATTATGGATTTAAATCTTAGCAAATGATCATTCAGAGGGTCATGCCTACAGATTGAACTTTAAATGTACGAACAATACGGCCAAATATCAAGCACTTCTGTTAGGTCTGAAATTGGTCAAAAAGTTAGGAACCATAAGAGTCTCTATTATGGGAGATTCTGAGTTGGTAATAAAACAAATTAATGTTGTTTATATGACTAGGGATTCTAGGTTAGTATTTTATAGAGGAACAATTGTAGAAATACTAAATACTTTTTTACAAACCAAGCTTGTTGTTATTCCAAGAAAACACAATATGCAAACTCACAGTTTAGAGATGTTTGCTAGTACCTGCAAGTTGCCATTTTAGCCCAACCATCAGTACACTGCTGAGGTGAGGCATACACCTACTATTCCTGACAACTTAAAGAACTAGAAAGTGTTCGAAAATTATCAACAAATTAACAATTTTCTAACATTAGATGATGAATTTGTGAATATCAACATAGACACAGACATGACAATAGACTTTGATTACACTAGTGAAGCAGAAATTAACAAAGTAGAAGATGAAAAGATAGATAATTTCTATCCCACTAAGTTTACAAAATCAGATATTTGAAACCTAAAACAAATGGAAATTGATGAAGCAATTGATGAAGAATCTGAAGTCATCAATATTAAATACAATTTTTTTCCCAATGGATTAACTCCTTTGTACGACTTATTTGATTCAAACGATGTTCCTAAAAAGCCTAAAATGGAACCCTTAAAATCAGACATTGAGGAATGCAACATAGGCTCAGAAGAAGATCCCAAAATGATAAAACTTTCAAAGTCTTTACCTCCCAATGAAAAAGTGAAATACATAGAACTGCTAAAGGAATTCCAAGATGTTTTTGCCTAGAATTATGAGGACCTCAAGTCCTATGATACCAACATAATAAAACACACCATTCCATTAAAAGAAAACCAGAAGCCTTTTAGACAAAAGCTTAGAAGGATTAACCCCATTCTATTGCCTTCTATCAAAAAGGAGATCAAAAGAATGTATGAAGCTAAGATTATTGCACCAATTAGATTCTCAGACTGGGTTTCTAATTTGGTACCTACAAGAAAGAAAACTCGTGAAATTAGACTGTGTGTTGACCTTAGGAATTTGAACAAAGTTTCACTTAAGGATAACTACCCTCTTCCTAAGATGGATCACATATTACAGAAGGTAGTGAGCTCAACCAGAATCTCACTGCTAGATGGGTTTTCTAGTTCATTCCCTTCCGATTGAGCTGACATTCGTTACGGTCGTTCATTCCATTGAAATGATCTCCGCTTCAGATCCTAGTCCACCCAGATGATCAGGCAGAAACTGCATTCACTACTCCATGGGGCACTTTCATGTATGTGAAAATGAATTTTGGGTAAAAAACGCAAGGGCCACCTTTCAAAGAGCAATGGACATAACATTTTCTAAGGAAATCCATGACTTCCTGGTAATCTACCTAAGCAAGTGCTAGAAGATACCATCTCAAGGAGACACTTTACTTAACAGTAAGATGTCCTCGATATTTTATCTACCTTTTGGTATCAGAGCCCTGTAACGTTCCTAATGGTTGGTTTGATTAGATCTTTTTCTACTCTTGAACAACATGTTGTTACTGAAGTTGATTCTAGATCTCTTGAAAAGGAGATCGATTCTGAAAAGGAATTAGAGATAGTAGAAAATCCTCAAAGTTGGAATCCTCCAACTCTTCATGCAACCGATATCTATAAAACCCGTCTGTCTAATATCTTTCAGAAAAAGATTCTTTTAAAAGAAGTGGAAGTAAAAATCAAAGTCTCTGGTCCTTCTATTCAGATTGTTTCTCTCTCTTTGTTTAACAATGAAGAAATCAAAAAATTTCGACAATATGCAAAAGACAAAAAATAGTCCTATTTACATTTTAGAGGTATAAGGATAGGTTTGGCCCCTTTGTTTAGATATGGATTAAATACTCCATGCATTGCTAAAGTCTTTGATACCTGAAACCAAGGTTACGATCATGCTAGAATAAGTACTATTGTTGGCAACCTATCTACTGGATGTCAATATGGAATGATTTTTCCAGATTACTCTATTAGTCTTACTGACCCTCATCTGAAAGACTGTTGGAAACTTATGGTAGGAGTCCAAGGATTACAGACGGTTGATAGTAGTGAATTCCTATCTGTAATGATTCAAACATCATTTCAGCTAACTAATACATTACATCCGAAATTAAAACAACCAGTACTCAGAGATTGTGTGTCAGTTGGGTTAAATAATGCACAAGTAGAAGGAGTATCATATGATTCTATAGGTCTACCAAACGATTGGTATTTTCAATACAAGTCTTTAGCTGATGAAAAGAAACCAGGAAGCCTGACAAGAAGAGCCTCGTTGCAAGATGGAAAAATTAGAATACTTCAAGAAAATCCTTATGTCCAGCGACCTATCATTCATCTGAGAAAATATGCATTACCAATCTCTGACTCTACAGAATCCTCATCCCAAATAGCCAGCACTTCCAGTCAACCTATACTATCTTCAAATGAATTGTATATACCTGAAGTTAAGCCTTTTCTTGCTGTAAATAAAATGTTTAGAATTTCTAATTCCCAAATCGCCCCAGTTGAAGAATGGCAATTCGCCAATCGCTACTTTTTGAAAGGAGGCAAATGGCCCCCAAAGACTAAATTCTGCACTACTTTGTCTTCCTCAAAGCAACCTCCTACAAGAGTTGATTGTGCCCCTTTAGTTGAACACAGCTCCTCAAATAAAAATGATCTAGATCAATTGTATCAAATTGGTAATTATATTACTAGATGGTGTTCTTATGCTGAAAATGCCATAGATGATCTGGGTGCATAGAATGAACTCATTCTAGCCAATCTCAAGCTCTTACATGATGAACAACAAGAAGAAAGAGCTAAGAAAGAAGCCAGGATGCAGAAGAGAGAACGACGAAAAATATCAAAAGCATCTCAAAGCTCAAGATTCACTATAGATATGTCGACCCCAAATTTTTGGGATCAAGAAGAAACAGAAGCTAGCACTTTTGAAACATCTTTCAGGCCAATGAAAATAGAGTCTATTCAAGGGAAGCCCAGAAAAACAAAAGTAGAAATTGTGACTCTTGAAAATGTAGCTTCTAAGTTCCTATATTTCATCATGCTATCAATCCGAAAGGCAAATTTTGTTAAAGAAGTCCAAAAGTATCCTAGGATAGAAGAAGATCTATTTGCTTCTAATTCTAGTGGTTATATTTTAGATTTGGATAGATCAACATATCTAGCTGAATCAATTAGAATATGGATTGGAGCTTTATACTAAATGCAAGTAACTGTAAAGTTCGATAATGTATCCATATTTGTTCTAGCAGAAAAGAGAATGGCTGGAATAGTTTATGACTGGTGGATTGGACCACTTGAGTCAGAATGGCAAGCAGTCGTTGCAGTAGGAATATCTACCCTAGAGGTACTACTGAAAACACAGTTTGTTCCCGAGCCAATAGATGAGAAAAATCAAATCACTATAGATATTGCTAGAATTGAGCTGAAAGATTTAAAATATCTTGAATCTTTTGGTCAAGATTTTATGGCCAAAGTTTACAAAGAAAATATTTCAAATGATTTAGTTCACAAAATTTCTTTTCTATCAAAACTACCAGAAAATCTAGGAGATCTGATTTCTAAAGATAGTGAGCTTCAAAGCAAATCTATTGATCAGATTTACTGGGTAGATCTTTTATTTATATGTCATGAGAAGGTTAAATATCTCTGTTGGCAAAAACAAGCTCCTAATGCTAATGATTTTTGTGTCGTTCTGCCCTAGATACCATTTAAGAAAAAGAGAAAGCATAAAAGGTATGGAAAATTCAAGACCAAGAAAATTGCAAATCCCAAACGACCTTTTAAAAATTTCAGGTTTCTAAAAAGAGGAAATAGCCGAGAACCAAAAATAATTGTTGTTTCATATGTAAACAAGAAGGACATTATGCTCGTGCATGTCCAAAGAGCACATCCAGTAAGTTAAAAGCCTGTGTTGATATTGAAGAATTTTATGATGATTGGTTTGTTGTACAGTTAGAATAAGAACCATCATATCTATATATGTTAACTGATGCTTCTTTTTCAGAAGAATAAGAGTTAATCAGTTATGTTCAAAAAGTGAATATTTGCTATGATTTCTCTACTGATGAATCTTCAGTTGAAAACGACGAAGAACTTCACTACAGTAAAGAATTTGAGACCGATAGTTCTGAAACAAGTGAAACCGAATCTTTATGTTGGTCTCTACAGTCAGAGAAAGACAAAGGAAAGCAAGTAATCTCTCCACTTCCTTAGTTCAATTCTTTTTGCCCGTATAAGAAAAATTTTGAATAGACATCTTCAATGCCAGTTCTTGAATTCAACCTGGTAGCAGAACAACGTTTCTTAAAGAAAATGGCAAAAACACATAATCTTTTGTATATACCAGTCTCTGTGCAGGTTAAAAATAGTTGGATAGATCTTGATGCATTTATTGATACTAGGAGCTCAAACAATCTTACCAGACCGTCGTTATTAAATGGATTATGGAAACCTCTCCAAAATATCCTAATCTCAGAAACTGTCGGAGGTACAGTTAATCTTACCCACTATGTAGATAATGTGTCTTTAAAAGTAGGTGGGAAGATTGTAAAGATATCTGCTATACAACATTATGATCCATCAGCCAGTTTATTTTTAGGCATGCCATTTATAAATTCAGTATTACCAGTAAAAATTAGTGAAGATAAAGTTATCTTCAATTTCAAAAAGCAAGCTATCTCTGTTCCAAGATTAAAATTTGCAAAGTCAAAAATTCGAAGTGAAAGCTAGAAAAAGACCAGTACAAGAAAGCCAAAATTTGATTCAAAAGACTGGCAGGAAGTACTGCAAATTTATGAGAATAAAGAAGCTCTCAAAACAAAAAAGAAAGCAGCCATAGACCCCTAGTGGTCCCAAGAACAAATCTCTATATATCAGTGATTAGTCAAGAGCTGCTCAGAAGATCCCCAGAAGTTTTGGGAAAAAGAGAGCCCTAGGCAAGAGATTGTAACAATGCATGACAATGGAGTAAAAGGTAAGTTAATTCCTTGCACTCCCTCAGATGAACAAGAGATCAAGAAACAGATTGAAGAATTGTTAAAATTGAGATTAATTGAACCCAGTGTTTCTCATTATTCATGTTCTGCATTCTTGGTTCGGAATCATTCTGAAATAGTTCGAGGTAAAGCAAGAATGGTGATCAATTATAAACCATTGAATGCAATCACTCAAAGTTTTCATTATCCATTACCTCGTCAAGAAGTAATAATGCAGAAGATTCAGAAAAGTAAAATCTTCAGTAAATTTGATATGAAATCTGGTTATTACCAGATTCAGATTGAAGAAGCAGACAGGCACAAGACAACATTCACATGCCCTGCAGGATTTTATCAATGGAAAGTTGTTCCATTTGGATTAAAGAATTCTCCTGCTTTCTTCCAGAAAAGGATGGATTTTATCTTCGGTAAGTATGATTTTATCATAACTTACATTGATGATATTTTAGTTCACAGCCCAGATTTACAAACACATTTGGCTCATCTAGAAATATTTTTTCAAGAAGTTCAAGCTCACGGTATTGTCCTCTCAGAAAAGAAAATGGTGTTATTTCAAAATGATATTGATTTCCTTGGGATTCATGTAATAGATGGACATATACAAATGCAGCCTCATGTTCTTACAAAGCTTGTTGAGTTCCCTGATGAACTTAAAGACACCAAAATGATTCAGAGATTTTTGGGCATTTTAAATTACATCCATAAATATATTCCCAGGCTATCTGAAAAAACTGCTCCTATCAGAAAACATTTGAAATCAGGATGGTCTAGTCAAGCAACTGCAACAGTCAAAAATCTCAAAGAAGAATGTAAATCCCTTCCAAAATTGCAGCCCCCAGGAGATGGATTGCTAATCCTACAAACAGATGCCTCTGATGAATTTTGGGCAGCTGTTCTTTTTTAAAAAAGGGAGGAGAATAAAGAAGAAGAACTATGTGCCTATGCATCAGGAGAATTTCTCCCCAATCAGAAAAATTATTTTGCTGCTGAAAAAGAAACTCTTGCAATATTTAATGGCATTCAGAAATTTGAATTATATCTTGCGCCAAGAAAATTCTTGATTAGGACTGACTCAATGAATTTTAAATATTTTTTGTCAGCAAAATTATCAAGACAAATGGCAAAAGGAAGATTATTAGCATGGCAAATCTGGTTCCAACAATATGATTTTGATGTAGAATGGATTCCTGGAAATTCTAACTATATTGCTGATGCTCTTACCAGGGAAATGAATAAAGCTCATAGAATTGGCCGCAACAAAAAAGAAGTCAAAGGAAGCATTTTTGATATTCTAGATCAGCAAGATAATTTTGTCACTCTGGAAAAAAGATTCAAAATTCTTGAAAAACATGTTGAAGATCTTTGTCTTGAAATAAAGAAGGAAGTTGGACTCAAGCTTCGAAGAAACTAGTGGATTCAGAAATTTGAAGCCTAGCAATCAAAGAATATTGGCATGCTTCTTGGATTGGATCCTGAATTGGTAAAAGAATACTCTTTACCAAATATGAAAGTCAAATTATATTTCAGAACTCTTGATGATCTATGGTCCATACAGTGTACATATTCTATGATCTGGGTTTTACAGATTTTAAATTATTATTAGATGATTGGTTGTATTGATTTCATACTTGAAATCTTTACAAGTGCTAAGATGATGGACATTGATGATATTAATATCAAGATAGAATTTGGAAAGTTTTTACAGTCCTTAAGAATCCCAGATCTATTTGAAGAGTTCGAAGCATCATATTTACAAAGAAGAGATGTAGATTATATGCACTCAGATACCTTTCCTCAGTATGAAATCTTTGAGCCATTTGCTGATTGGGAAATCAAGGACGGATATTGCAAGAAGAAATAGGTTGAAAGACAATCCCAATGTGTAGGAAGAACTCTGCAGTATATCAAAATCTTTTCGACACCATGGTATTTTCAAATCCAAAAATCAGAAATGCTATTGATCCAAATCATTTTTCACAGGGTTTTGAAAACCAATTTTCAAAAAGTTCCGCCTTGTAGAAAACAAAGATGAAGTGAATAGAGTCTTGGGATGGTTAAAATAATTTCCCATGCAAAAGTTAGTTGAAAAATTCCACATCATTAAAAAACTGACAGAATTACAAGGGAAGCATCCTGTTTTAAAATTTTCTGTGAACCAAAAATCATTAATCACAGTTGGAGTAAGTTCAAGAAACTAGATAACAGACACTATATGTTTGATCGTCTTGTTACTATCAACCAGCGTATGCACAACATTCAATTTTGAGTTTGGATGGCAAGAAAAAGAAGGCGTAAGTGATCACTGCAAAATATGCGTACAAAACACAATAGAAACAGCAACCAGCATGTTCCAGATATTCAAATGGGAAGTATTGGATGGGATAGATCTACCAGTACAACAGATGACAACCTTCTCAAAAGCTCATAAAGATTCCTTTTTGTACATAAAGATAAATCCTACGTCTTATATCAGTAGATGGAGGAAAAGATATGACCCATTCAAGTTACCCTACCAAAGCCATCATGCCTATAAAGATCGAATAAAGTTGGAAGTTGGACAGTCCTCTAAAGCAGCTACAGCATCTACAGCAACAACATCTTCAAAAGGAAAGGACATTTTATTTTTATATGTGTACCAAGATGCTCAAGACCCCACCAAGTCGGACTATGAAGAAAAATATCTAAAGATAATGGAGGAAGCATATCTGCAAAAGAATCAATCTTCTGATGAATTCGATGATTATGACTCAAACCGCAGCCCTATGGGACCATGGTGATAGTCCTTAGATTCCTTGTAAATAGTGGAAAGTTTGAATTATTGTACTGAGTGTGCTTTTGAATTATTGTACTGGAATATTGAGTAGACACCATCGGACTATGGAAATGCCAACAAGACCCTCAATTATTTCCACTTTGTGTCATGTCTAGGTAAAAGTAGATTCTTTAGGAAGTCTATAAAATGAGAAATCGGCAGAAGAGAAGCCCATATTGTTGGACTGAGTGCTTCTAAACTCTGAGATTTCTTGTTTCATCTTGTAATGCTCTGTAAGTTTTCCTTTTGAGTTAATAAAAGCTTCATGCACCTTTTCACTCTAATTTGAGTTGTTCACTTGATATCTTCTTCTAATTATCAGTAAGGCTACAAGGGAGGAATTCATAAAGCTACTGAGAGAAGTGCCCGAGGAGAGGCCGAGTTGCAGTAGACGTGCATAGAAATTGCTAGAAGATACCGTATCAAGGAGCCATTTTACTGAATAATAAGAGGTTATTGATATTTTATCTAACTTTTGGATCATCAACAATAGATCAGCAACACCTGGATCATCTTAGGCAAGTCTTCACTAAGTGTAGGAAGTATGGAATTTCTTTGAATCCTAAAAAATCTTTATTTAGGTTGGAAGAAGGGAAATTATTGGGCCATATTATCTCCAAAGATGGTATCCAGATCGACCCAACAATAATTGAAGCCATTTTGCAGATACCACATCCTAGGAACATTAGAGAACTACAAGCATTTTCAGGCAAAATAAAATTTTTGAGAAGATTTATCTCTAATTTAGCTGAACTAATTAGATTACTAAACAACATGTTAAGGAAAGATTCAGCTATTAAATGGACTCTAGAGGCTAAAAATTCATTTGAAGATATAAAGCTAGCCTTAACACAAATCCCAGTCATCATCAGTCCAATGTTTGATAAGGATTTCATTATTTTTTCTTTCATCTCAGAACATACAATTGTTGCAGTCCTATTGTAGAAAAATGATTAGGGTTTTGAACAACCAATAGCCTTATTTAGTAAAGCCCTCAGAGATGCACCATTAAAGTATAATATCATGGAAAAGCAAGCTTTTCCTTTAGTTAAAGCTATTAAAGATTACAGAGTTTATATCTTGTACTCTTATATAGTAACTTATGTTCCCAATGTTGTAGTCAAAGACATTTTAAAATAGGATGGACCAGATGGAAAGAGAGGGAAGTGGATAGCTACCATACTAGAGTATGGTTTAGAAATTAAACCTACAAAATTGATCAAAGGCCAAGGTTAGCCAAGCTCGTGGTTGAATCAAACTATCAAACCCTGGACATAAATTTCATTGCAGAACTGGATAACGAAGAGGAGATGGCGACTCCACAAATCAGCCAAGCCTTTATAGATTCACCATGGTATGATGACATAATATACGTTCTACAAAATCTTCAAACTTCTCTAGAGTTATCTAGGACTAAAAGTAGGTTCTTGAAAATGAAAGCTTTGAATTTTTGCATAGTTGACAATGCTTTATTTTGGAAAAATCATGAAGGAATCCTTTTGAATTGTTTGTTAAAAGAAGAATCTGACAAAATATTGCAAGACTTTCATGCAGGTGACTGTGGGGGACACCTTTATTGGAAGACAATAGCTGATAAAATCTTAAGAGCTGGTTTTTACTGGTCCACTTTGTTCTCTGATGAGAAAATTTTTTTAACCTCTTGCCACAAGTGTCACATTTTCGAAGGGAAAAGAAAACTATTGCCATTACCTTTGAAACCTATATCTACTGAAACACCATTTCAACAGTGGGGTCTTGACTTCATTGGTGAAATTCATCCCCCTTCCTTTTCCCAACATAGATGGATTTTCACTGCCACAAACTACTTTACAAAATGGATAGAAGCCATACCCTCAAGACAAGCCACTGATATTGTCATAATAATTTGCCTTGAGGCTAACATTCTTTCCAGATTCAATTGCCCCACCAAAATCATCACAGACAATGCAACAGCCTTTAAATCAAAGAGGATGATTGATTTTTGCAACAAATATCACATAACCCTTGGTCACTCCACAGCCTGCTATCCCCAAGGAAATGGACTAGCAGATTCTTCCAACAAAAGCTTAGTGAACATCATCAAAAAACTGTTGGAAGATAACAAGAAAACCTGGAATAAGAAACTAGTAAATGCCTTATGGGCAGATAGGCTGACCACTAAGAAATCTATTGGAACTAGTCCCTATCATCTAGTCTATGGAATGGAGGTTGTCTTCCCATCTTCTTTGGGAACACTAGTAATGAAACTACTCCAAGGAGCATAGGTTGAACCAAATGACATTCTAAGGAGGATCAACCAAACAAATCACTACATCAAATCCCAAATTGTGTAGGAGAGAATAAAAAAAGCCTTTGACAAAAGGACCAAGGTAGAAGATTTCTATCTAGGAGATAAAGTTTTAAAATGGGACTCAAGAAGGGAGGAGAAAGGTAAAGATGGGGAGTTTGACTTCCTATGGAAAGGCCCTTACATTATTTATGCCTTCAGAGGTAATAATGCTTATTTTCTTAGAGAATTGGATGGTGCAAAAGTAGAAGGAGGACCAGTTAATGGTCAGATGCCAAAGCACTACATAGATCCCAGTCAATGATTCCACTAATCACTTGTACATATTATATCCTTCACAAAGTTTAGTGTTGATTGGATAGTAAATTTTGAATTTGAAGCCCAAACAGAAGGCCCTAAGATTCAAAAGGTTCATTGTCATAAATATCAATAAAGTAGCAAAGCCAAAGGGGAAACTACAGAGTAAAATCACAGTAATTTAGAAGGCCATTGATCTACTAGTTCTTGACATTTCACCAGGAAATGCCATCCCCAAATGGAGCCACTATTAGGTCCCTATACCAATAGGAGTCATAATTTTTGAATGGCTGAGGTCAAATCTGTAATATGTACATACCTTTGCTTTCTGCAAATGTTTTCCATATTCAAATAATCAAAAAAATTAAAAAATGTGAAGAGGGTATGTCCTAAAATAAAAATCAAAAGACAAAAAGAATACAAAAGGTCAAAAAAATGAAAAATGAACCCCAAGAAAAGAAAAGACCATGAAAGTGTGCAAGTCCAAATGCCACTACTATTAAATTTTCTGCAAAATAATAATGATTATGTGCAACTTGTTATTCATGCCACAATCCATGGTAATCAAACAGTTTAATCTTGGTTATTCCATGTTCTAAATTTCATGCTTAGAGATAGAGAATAAAATCTGTCCAAACTGTTTAATATTGGCAGATAAGTAGATAGGTAGAGCGAATAAAAGGAGCTCAATTGTTTAATCTGAGCCCTTGGATGTAATAAGGATAGATTTAGATAGATTTATGTTGTAAAAGAAAAGAAAAATGTTTTGATAAGGGTTTTCCAGCTTAAGTGCACCCTAATAAAGAGTAGAAAAAATGGTAGGATGAGTAGATGGGTAAGTAGTTGCATGGTTGCAGAATTGTGATGATTGATTAGATAAAATCATGTCATTTACTTTGATCATAAAATTTCTAAGTATGGATGATAAATTAGCATTTACACAAAGTCAAGTGATTAATTTCCCCATCCATTTCACCCCTAATTTTACTAATTTCCCGTAAGCAAAGTCAAAAGTGCAAAAAACCCTAAGTTGAAGAGGCTCATAGCATTTTTTTGACTTCTGGAGGGACCGGACCCTCGCCCAATAAATTATAGGTTGTAAGTACTAAAATCCCTTATGCCTCCTCTGCTCATATGTCTATGATTACATAGCAAACCCTAGCTAATGGGAGAGAAAATTAGGGTTTAGTGTAGGCAAAAACAAGGGCTTTGGGAAATTTAGAAGAATGAAGGGAAATAAAGGGGATAGGTGGCTTCTAAATTCTTAGGAAAATTTTTGGAGGTAGGGATGGATGTTAGTAAGTAGGGGAAAGTGGAATTTCAAGGATTGAGTGAGGGCGAAGGGGTCCAAAAGGGAAAAACATAGGCCTAGCCTAGAAATTTGCAAAAACATGACATCGAGCTAGGGTTTAGGGAAAATGAAGGGAAAGGAAGGGAATGAGTATGGGAAATGGTTGGGAGGGGTATATAAGGTATTTGTGGGGGTCATGGAACATAAAAAATAGGATATTTGTCACTGCAATGAAGCAAAATGACTAGTAGACCAAAAGCACAGCAAAAGCCTAGGAGAGGGTGTTTCACTGTCTCTCGTTGAGAAAAATGATGAAAGGAAGGATGAAGGAGGAGTGAACGAAGTTCACTTAATTGCTGATGATTTTTTGGACCCATAAATCGATGGAGAAAACTTCTGTAATGAATAATTTTTCTCCCTTTTCAAAAGCGCAGCAAGAATGCCAAAAACGCAATGAGGGAGAAAAAACGATACTCTAGAGGAAAGAATTTGATCGTCTGAGGGTTGGAATTCACTTTGGATATCATTACATAACACTTTTCCCTATTACTACTCCCATAATGATGAACTAGATGATTTCATGACTCTTTTTTGACCTTTTTGATGACTTGACCTAATGATGACATCTAATGGAGTAGGAAAATAATGGTTTGGACCTTGAAACATGACTGACCATGAGACTGAAACAAATAGTAGAGATTTACCTTCCTAAACGGTGATCAAATTTTTATTGAAAAACTTTTTGAAACTAAAAATTTGACCAAAAACCCTAAAAGATAGCTATGTAAAAGCACATTTGATAGCTAGTAACTGGCATGACCGACAGGCACTAACATGACCATGGCCTTATGTTGGGGAATGTCAAATATGGAGAGAGGAGGAATCTCTTTGACCCTTAATACGACCTTAGAGGTCGAGAATGTTGGTATAATCTCTGTATCTTCAACCTCTAAAGGCTTGTCAAAAGCCCCAATAGTAAGCGTGGTCTTCTCTATAGTCTTGAAAATGTCTATGACCTTCTCCTGTGATGGATTCTTCAAAACCTCATGTTTATTTCCCTTTAGAACCTCATTACATTGTTCCCAAATGTCTTCAAGCTTAGAACTTAGCATTTGTCCCCCAATATGGGTAGAAGAAGAAGCCCATGTCTCCTTTGGATTATGGATATCAATAATCTGTTTAGAAGAAATAACTGTAACTTCTTCGCGAGTTGTGCTTTCCTATGGAAGTTTAAACAAATCCAAGGGTAAATGAGATAGCCTTGCCTCCCTGTATTGTGAAAACTAATTAATTTCCCACGGAACTAAATTTTCATAAATTTGTTTGAAAACTATGACATAGGTTACATCTTTCTCAAAGACATCATTGAACTGAACTGGCTCATGGGAGTATTTCCTAACACTCGATTTTGCATTGACATTTTTTACAATTTCATGAGGGCCATAGTGCTTGTTTGGAATTGTAGGAAATTTAAACTCTAGAATAGGGTTGTTCTCGTTAGTTTCATGTCTATATTTTTCCAATGTGAACATACCACAACGAAGCGGAAAGGTAGGCCATACTTTTTTATTGGATTCTTTCAATACCTTAGAAATTCAATTAGCTACAGTTTGGTATGCAATCTCACGGGCCAATAGTTTATCAGGGACGTATAAGGGAAAAACACGTGGGTGATCCAAACTACCAAAAACCCATATGTATGTGGAAAACTCTTCCCCAAACCAATTCCCAACTCTGAGAAATTTTGTCTCTGCTTCTGGGGAAATCCTAGGAGCCCTTTTGTTAGAGATAATTTGATGAATCAACAACATAACACCCTGGAAGATCTTATATAAATGGGGCTATTACATAGAGTCCTAGAGGATATTATGGTATATATGAATAGGGGTAAGATATTCTAAATTCCATTTCCATCCCATGGAAGTAAATCCATCTTATAAAACAGGGAGTCCATAACATAAAAACTCATATAAAAAGGATGAGTTACATTCTCTGAAACTGTATAAGTTCTCCAAATATTAAAAATGTGTGTGGCAAAGTTATCAGATAAAATATTTCCCCAGTCCAATATATATCCTTAAGAAGAAACATCTATTAAAGGATTCCATTGATCTGGGAACTTCAGAGTGTTAGTATAGGAAAAAAGCCTACATACCATGGCACAATTTGGCAATAAGATCCTGCAAGGGAGTCTATTGAATATATGCCCTTTTCTTCATTCATGTGCTTATTGGCATCTCTCCTTGAATCCTTAACGGGTTCTAAGGCATGATCAATGCCACTCATTATCTTCTCAATGAGTTGTATGTCATATCTACACTGAGGAGTAGGCAAATGGTACATAGTGCTGAAATCACTACCACTGAAAGAGTCGATGATTATATCATTCTTTGTTATGAATTTCTTGTTTGCAATGTTTAAATGTTCGACAACCCACCAGATCATATTTGTATAGGGAAAGAGCTTGGTCTGAGTAGAAATTCTGTGTAGAAATGACTTTGCAACATCGCTATAGGTGGCATTAGAAACCAGAGCAGAATATTCAGCTGTGATAGTTCTTTGACTAACCCTTGGTCCCTCTTCTTCGAATAACTGATAAATATATTCCCATGAGGTGCTACCAATGTCTAAAGAAAAAAATATCTGAAAACAACCCTTGTTTGTCAATATTTTCAGCTGGTGGAGTGCTTGTTACACTAAAATTTGTCACCATGACTATTTGCAGTCAGTATGGCTCCATCAATAGTCATACTGTCCTCCTTGGCAAGTCTTATACCTCTGCTCCTCATGTCAAACTCCAAAAAAGAGAGAAAGTCTTTAAAAGTCAATATAACTCTGGTTACGCAGTTTCTCCTACCCTTACCTGTGTGTACGCACCTCAAGTACATAATACCTGCGTACTTGTATGCTCTGTCTGTAAAGGGGTGGGTGCGTACTCCTGTAAAGGTCAAAAGGCGCAAGTTTTACTTCAAAAAACTTACTTGTGGTCGATTCTAGAGCATTCTAGAAGATGGTTTGACATGGATTGAGCGCCTCCAGATGGTTCATGCATCCCAATGAAAGAGGAACTTATCCCATGAAGAGGGGAGCTATCCCTTTGAAAGAGGGGCTTATCCCATTGATGGTGGACATGATTAACTTCCTCCAAAGCACTATAAATACAAGCATTGGGCCAGAGGGAGGGGAGGTTGAAAGCTGAACATTCCTAAGAGTAGATGCTACTGAAATTAGGACTCCCTTTTAGAGCTTGAGAGGAGAGATTCCAATCCTTTCTTAGCTTAATTTGGAAGTGGGTGAGCTGATCAAAGTAAAGGAGAACTCTTGCTGGACCCTGGGAGGGACCTGCACAACACCAAGGCACTGGTTGTAATGGTTTCTTTTGTTTCCAATTAATGCAATTAAGTTCATTTTTCTCAACAAGTTGTTATATATAATTTGTTTCATAAACTCCTTGGTCTTTATGATGAATATGTTTTATTATATGAGTTATTCAGGTGCTATGTAATCGTTTGCTTGTTAGTGAATGCAGGCTTCAAGGAGAAGGAGCTCATCTGGATCGAAGAGGCTTGGCTGCTACAAACAACGTTGGACTAGAGGTAAGCCTTAAACACCTGGTTGCTTTTATTTTAAATGCATATTTAGGGAAAGATAGTGCTTGATTGTTTTGTTTGTCACTAGAAAAGCCTTGTTTTCTAGGGAGGTCGGTTTTGTCCGCAAAATTGACTCTTTCTGCATGACAAAATGGCAACTCCGCTGGGGAATCCATGGATTTGATTGATTTCTCTTTTGATTGATACTTTGATTTGAGAAAAGTTGATTTCTTTCTAGTTTTTGACTGATTGACTGTGAATTTGGGCAGAATAGCTTAGGGTTGAGTTAGTTTTTATTTTTCTTGATTTTGAGAGCAGTACGCACCCTCTGCATTAAGCACAGTGCGTACTTGTATGCACTTTTGCTTTGTACACAGAGCATGGCCGCACCTGTGCAAACAGGCTGCCTGCGTACCTTGTCAAAAGTTTAGAAAATTTCAATTTTTTCCTTTTTTTCCTATTAGATTTTGTTTATAGCTTGTTTATTACTGCCCAGATCCACTGGTTACCTGTCAAAAGTTCTCATCTAGGCTTGATTCATTGGCATCAAGGGTTTTAGTGAAGTTCATAGAAATTCTAGCCCTAGGTTTGATTTTTGTATTGGTCTTGTAGTGACTCTGGCTTTAGAAGTTGTAAAAACCTTGGATATCCCTAGTCTTTTCAGTCTTCTTAGGAGTCAGACCTTTCGTAAAATCCACCTTTGTTTGAGAAACCTACCGTTGTGTTGTCTCTTTGCGGAATTTCGAGAAGGCTTGTTTGTTAAGCTGTGAATTTCATTCTTAAGAAAAAGAACAAGAGTTTTTTATTTTTGTTTTTGACTGATTTATGATTCTGCATGAATTAGTCCTTGGTTGAATTGTAACTGAGTAAAACATCCTGGAATTATATTTTGTAGGCTTTTACCTCATTAGATTTGATTTTAGGTAAATTTCTCTTAGATTTGCTTTTAGGTAAATTTCTCTTAGATTTTCATAGATCTTAAAATTGATTTGATTTTCATAGATCTTAAAATTGATTTTTGTTAAGTAGTTTTACATGCTTTGTTAAAATAGGAAAAAATACAAAATCTCTTTTGAAGAAAGTTTGTTTTAGTAGCATTTGAAGTCTTTGAAAAGAGAAAGGAAGTTTTTGTGAAATAATTAGTGGTCATGTGTTGTGTGCTTTGGAAAAGATAAAGATATTGTTTCTTTGATTTTCATTGCCAAGAAAGTTGTCTTTATAAATTTTGCATTCTCCAACTCTCTTAGCTAGGGAATTCATTGAAAAGGAAAGATTGTTTTGTTTCATCCTAGGTGCATCTTTTTAGTGGATTTGAGTCGAGTCTACACATCATCAATTTCATCTCCGCTACCTTTTGTCCTAAAGAAAAGCCATAAAATTAACGCTTAAAGTAAAATTAACTTAGTAACTTTTTATTTACTAGGGCTCTGATACACCAACATAGATCAGGCTAGTGTCTTGGAGTAGGAGAGTAATTAACTCTCCAAGACAGTAAAAACAAACAAGTAGCTCATCTTGTGGTAGGATAAATCCAATTGTTACATTTATGCTCTGGGAAAGCTCCTCTTAAATGAGAAGCACGAGATCGTGTCCGAACCATTGAGGGAATCAATCCTCCTTCATTGGGAACGACGCCAGATATGCACGTACTACAAACGGTAAACCTTGGATTAACCATTGTCGAGGAGCCTGGGGTCACTTGTCGGTAAACCTTGGATTATTGTCAAGGAGCCGGCAAGGGGATTGAGCTTGTTACTCTGCCCTTGCGTGCTATCGGATCGTAGACTGTTCCCCCAGGTATATTTGTTGTTGTTGGTGACCTTAGTGACTATTATCTTTAGGATTCTTCCTAAGGTGACGGTGGAGGGAAGATCCCACTGTACCTGGAGTAGACGTCGGTTAGAATCACTTGGATTTTCTGGGGGGTTCACTTCACTCGAGACGGTTAAAGTGGAGGAACTTGGTCCAGTCTATTCATTAAGCAGGTTGTCGGGGTAACTGTTCCACCCACCACTTCTGTACTGAATTCTACGATGTTGGATTTCATCATCAAGTAGTGTTTTCGGTCCGGAAGGTTACTGTTTGTGTGTGGTTTGACGCCCTAGATTCTTTAGGCATGTGATTCGAATTTGTTTGGTTCTTTAGAGACTTTAGGCAGTTTGCTTTGAGATTTTACTTTGTTTGTGTGTTCAGTAGTTAAAAGCTTTTAGCTGTGGCTGAATTACCAAGACAGTCTCGTAGACTTCGGGGCCAGTCTCCTGAGGTTGTAACTGTGGTTGATTTGTTGAGGAAGTCCTGTAGAATTTGGGGCCAACCTCCTGAAGAAGTCCCGGGCCATTACGAAGGTTTGAAAGTCCTCGTAACTCCTAGTGGCAGTAAAGTAGGGTCACCTGAAGAAGGAGAGTCTTCGTTGGTTGTTCATCCTGATTACCAAACTCTAGAAACAGGTTATAATCCTGAAGCTGTTTCGGTTTCCGAACTTGCTGGTAGTTTTTCATCTACTAGTGATATAGGCGAAGAACCTGAGATATCTGAACCTATTACTCCAACATTGGGGTTAGTCTCTCCAACTTCTAGTGCTCCTAATTCACCTAGGGTAGAAAGAGTCATCACCAAAAATCTTCCTTCTAGTTTGATAGCTATTGAAGAGCTTGCTCCGGAAGAAGAAATAGGCATCCCTATCCCTGAAAATCAACCTACTATTGATCTAAGGGAGCGTGAATCCATTTTTTACAGTCCACCTAAAAGTACTACTTGGTATCTTTCTTTAACTAATTATTTGGACAACTCGGGGTTAAGTTTTTCACCACCTCGTGCTTCTTATCCACCTAGGGGTATTTATACCCCTGTAAATATGTCAGGTCAGTCGTCCATGTTTACTCAATCGCCTGAATCTTTTTTGTACGACGGTCCTTCTGTTCCCGCTGGGTATCAGTCTCTTTCTGGTACTTTTTCGGGAGCATCTCCTCAACCCATTGAACAAAGGATATTCACTGGAAGCAATGGTGCAAAGCCATTGAGTGTAGAAGACATTCTTATGATGTCAGGTTCTATTCCCACTTCTCAACCTCAAGGTGGCCAGTTACCGCCTGGGGGGCAGCCTCAATTAACGCCTGGGGGGCAACCTCAAGGTACACAATTTGCATCTGGGGGGCAACCTCAAGGAAAGTACGTGCCTATGGTACATTACGTTCCTCAAGGTCAACCCCAGACTCAATATGTACCCCAAGGTCAACCCCAGTACCAATTTATACCTCAAGGTCAACCCCAGTATCAGTACATGCCTCAAGGGTATCTACCCCAAGTTCAGTACTCGAGTCAAGGTTTCCAACCACCCCAAGGTCAATCTTATGTTCAAGGTGCGGGAAATGTACCTTTCACTTATCAATCCTACCCTCAACCCGGTTATGGATCTCAATATCCTCAAACTGTTATGGGTCAATACCCCGGAATGAACATAGTGTGGGATCCATCGCAAGTTCAATAGGTGTTGCAGCCAAATGTATAGTTGTCAACTCAAATTGGACAACCCTTAGTTTCTGGTTCACCCCAGCAACCAGTCCAGTCTAATATTCAAACTTCTGTACCTTCGGTAGTTTCTCAGTCTGGGCCTATTTCGCCTCGTACTCCATCTCAAACGACTGCTGCAACTACCGCAACATCTGTTCCATCTACCCCACTTACTTCTGGAGTATCGACAGCTCCGGTTTCTACTGTTCCTGTATCTACTCCTCAGACATCTTTACCATCGTCTGGATCCACGATTCAAACTACGGTTCAGATGCCTGTAGGACAACCTGGTTTAAGTACGGTTGTCACAAGTCAACCACAATTCACTTACCAACCGTACCAGGGACAGTACCAATTCGGTCCTGCTGTCCAGCAGCTAGTTTACCAGTATCAACCATATCCTGGGTACACTTATCAACAACCACAACAACCCCAGTACGGTCCGGTTAATCCTGGTTTTCCAGGAGGATACAATATCCCGAACGCGATTTCTATTCCTAGTTATCCTGGATATCCTCCTCCTAGGGCTAGTATAGTGACCCAGAGTTTTAGGGATCCTAATCGGCAGCTACCGTTTATCGCAACTTTGGATTTACCAGACTTGTCGCGCCTAACGAACGATCCAATTAATTATCTTCCGTTTTGGCCGCCAATGCCGAATAAGTTGCCCAGTGACATTCCCAAGTTCGAAGGTAAGTCTGGAGAGGACCCGTCGAATCATGTGATGACTTACCACCTATGGTGTGCCTCTAATTCCATCTCGGATGATTCGATCCGCTTACGTCTTTTCCAGCGCACTCTCATTGGTCTTGCGGCCAAGTGGTACATTGAGTTACCACGGGCCTCTTTTTATAATTTTAGTCAGTTAGCTACCTTGTTTTTAACTCATTTTCAGTTGCCGGTCAGATATGATAATGGCACGGAGTTACTAACTTCATTAAAACAATCGACGTCCACTTATATTTCCGATCATATTGATGAATGGAGAAGTCGAAGGCGGTTAGTGAAAGTTTTTATCTCGGACCAGATCTTCGCTGAATGGTTTGTTAAATCATTGTTACCGAAGATTACTGAAGACGTAGCTAAGGCCGGAGTAGTTACTGAGGAGCAAGTGATTGCTCAAGCGCAGTACCTTGACTTAGTTTACACTCAGTCAAGTACGTTACATTAAAAGATCCCAGATCTTCCAAAGTCAAATCAAATCGCTGCAGCTCCTTCGGGATCTCATGCCGCTGATGGCATGATTGGTACGGTGAACACTAAAAGTAAGAAGAAATCTTCCAAGAATTCTTCTCCTATCATAACCTTGCCTGATTCCTCGACAGGAGATTCTTTCGCTGAGGTTTCCGTCGATATTCACACTGTAGAGTCATCTATAGCTAAATCAAAATCCGGTGGGAAGAAGAAAGGGAAGAAGAAGAATAAAGCAGACAAAACTCCAAAGGAGAAAACTGAAAAGGCGGAATCCAAGGATGAAAAGCGCAAGCCTCGTTATCCATGTCTCATTTGTGAAGAGGAACATTTTACAAGAGACTGCCCTCATCGAGCAGAGGTTGCGAAAATCGTCAAAGGTTCCCAAATTCCTGCTATCTTGAAGGATCCATTTCCAAAAGATAGCAAAATGATAGGTTCTTCCTCGAGTGCCAATGAAGAACCCATTTTGATGATGTCCCATGTAAGGATTGCGACTCGATCGCAAGATTATGGTAGTAAAAGTCCTGTTGATGGCAAAGAAGCAGAATCTTCGTATTCTAATCCATCAACCTCAGCTCCCGGTTCCAATCCACTACAGATCGAGAAACCTAATCCAGACTTAGTAATCAAGCCGCCTGCCAAGGGTGTACTTCGAAGGTCTGCTTTCAATCCACATGCGAGAGCGGCCCAGAATTATAACATTGTTGAGGACTTAGCTGTTTCACCCTCATCAATGTCGGCTTTGGAAGTGCTGCAATCATGTCCAGCACAACGCAAATTACTTTTGTCGGCTATAGGAGCTGTTGATGTTCAGGACCCGAACCTAATAATATTTGATCTAGAAAATAGTACACCGCATTTGCCTCATCAAATGGCTTTCCAGATCCCAGTGATAGTCAAAAACAGGCCTATTCATCGGATTGTAATTGATGAGGGAGCTTCAACGTGTATTATGTCGATACAGTGTTGGAGATCGCTTGGTTCTCCTTCACTAAATCAATCCCCGACAATTCTTAAGGCCTTTGATGGCCGTGGGTTTCATCCTTTTGGCATTCTATAGGATTTGCCTATAGGGGTTGAAGGAAAAACCATTAGTCTAGATGTGGAGGTGGTTGATGCCCCTCTAGACTACAACCTTCTCTTGGGTCGAAGTTGGACTTACGCTATGATAGCGGTCGTTTCATCGGTCTTCTGCGTAATAAAGTTCCCGCATAATGGAAAGATTGTGACAATAGACCAGCTGGCTTACTTTTCATCCGACCCAACCTCTTCAGAGAGTATTCAGCATGTCGGTAAAACGACTATCCCATATAAGGATGTTGGTGTAGGATTAGTTAAAGATGTCGGTTTACTGGGAACTTTTCCTTTTCCTCCGCTCAACGCATCATCTTCATTTGCAACCATTCATATGATTACATCAGACACTATTTATTATGACGATCCTTGGATCGTTCCTTCTGAATCTGAAATAGACTCATTTGGTAATTTCATGCCTCTGAGTCCATATGAAATTGCCTATGAAGCTGTGTAGTCTTTTACCGACCCGTGTTCAACCAAAATCAACCAAATGAATGTGGTTCGTGAGGAATCACTTTTCACATCAACCGCGGAGATAATAGCGTTTCCCGAAGTTGTGTCATCTGACGAGAAACTTCGTGAAGTCCTATGTATAGATGATTTACCATGGGAGGATTGCCATCATAGATCTTCGTTTTTACCCGCGGATGATCGTTTTGAAAATGATTTCTCATCAATTTTTACAGCTGAGTATGTCAAAGAAGCTCAGAATCCCATGAAACATCCTGATTCAGAGCTGAATTTGGGAAATATCTCTCGAACTATTCCCATTGACATTTCAGTTAAGCCTGGAATTGTTGAGAACATTCATATAGGTGCCTCGTGTACAGATGACGAAATTCAGACATACAAGGCCCTATTTCAAGAATTCCGCGACATGTTTGCCTGGTCCTATGAGGAAATGCCAGGAATTGATCCCGCGATTGTTGTTCATGAGATCAAGACTTACCCGGATGTTAAACCCGTCCGGCAATGTTTGCGTCAGATTCACCCACGAAAAGCTGCTGCAATTAAAGCAGAAGTTGAAAAACTGTTGAAAGCAGGTTTCATTTATCTGATCCCGTTAACGGATTGGGTATCGAATATTGTTCTGGTTAACAAAAAACAGGGAACAATAAGAATATGCATCGATTATAGGGACATTAATCGAGCTTGTCCAAAGGAAAACTACCCAACACCCTATATCGATCAAATCATTGATGATTGTGCCGGCAGTGAAATATTTTCCTTTATGGACGGTTTTTCCGGTTACAATCAAATCAATATTCTACCTGCCGATCAACCAAAAACGGCTTTCATTTGTCCATGGGGGACATTTGCTTATTGCAAATTGCCTTTTCGGCTAAAGAATGTCGGAGCAAATTTTCAAAGGGCGATGTCTTATGCATTTCATGACATCAAACACATTGTGCAACCGTATCTCGATGATTTGCCTGCTCATTCATTACATCGAGCTGATCACCTTGTCCATTTACGAGCAATCTTCATGAGGTGTAGGCATTATCGTATTCGGTTGAACCCACACAAATGTGTCTTCTATATAGAAGTGGGACGATTGCTAGGATTTGTAGTTTCAAAAGCCAGCATTCGTGTCGATCCCTCGAAGGTAGAAGCTATCATCAAATTGCCTCCTCCTTCGAGTCTTCGCCAACTCCAAAGTTTGCAAGGGAAAGCAAACTTTTTACGACGATTCATTCCTAACTACGCCGAGGTTACAAAGGGTTTTACACAGTTGTTGAAATAGAACGCTCAATTCTCTTGGGATGAGATAGCTCAGAAATCTTCTGATGCACTCAAACACGCGTTGACCCATGCACCGTTGTTGCATCCTCCCAACTACAACCAGGATTACTTTTTGTACCTCGCCGCCTCCCATTCCACCATTGGAATGGTCTTAGTTCAAGAAGATGACTTCGGAACAGAACATGTGATATATTACCTTAGTCGGACGTTAAATCCAACTGAGCTAAAATATTCGCATGTGGAGAAATTGGCATTGGCAGCCGTTCAAGCTGTCCAACGTTTTCTTCACTACATTTTACTTCGTAAAACTACAGTCATTTCGGATTGCAACCCTATGATCTACATTTTGACCAAACAATTGCTAGGGGACAAGTACTCTAAATGGATTGTTATCCTGCAGGAGTTTGACTTAGAGTTTGAGAAATCCAAGTCTAAGAAATCTTTAGTTTTTGCAGAGTTAATGTGTGACTTCCCGCGTGCTGACACGGAAACTGTGGCAGAGGAGCCCATTACGGACGAATCTTTGTTTCTAATCAGCACTTTAGATCTGTGGTATGGGGATATCATCCTCTATCTCCAGACCCGATCCTTTCGGCCCGAAGCTTCAAAGTCGGAACGTCGGAAAATTCGATTCCAGTCCCAACAATACAAAATTATGGAGATACTCTTTATCGCCGTGGGGCGGACTCTATCTTTCGACGTTGTTTAACTCATGAAGAGGCTGAAAGGGTTCTAAATGACTGTCACTCTGGAGCATGTGGCGGTCATATGTCTGGGTATGCCACAACCCAAAAGATATTGCGCGTTGGCTACTTCTAGCCGTCCTTGTTTAAAGATTGTATTACTGCGGTCTGAAAATGCCACAACTGTCAAGTGTTTGATCGAAAGATGCGCACTCCACCTGCTCCTCTCCACCCTATAATTGTCCTTGGTCCTTTTGCCAAATGGGGTATCGATTTTATTACATGTAACCCTCACTCGGCCGGGGGGCATACGTATATCATCCTTGCGGTAGATTATTTTACTAAGTGGGCCGAGGCAATGCCTACATTCGAGGCAGACGGCAAGACAGCTGCAATTTTCGTATTCAATCATATAATTGCTAGGTTTGGTGTCCCACAAGCGATAATCACTAACCATGGGCGCCATTTTCGAAACGTTATGATGACAGAACTTACAGGCCAGCTTGGTTTGCATCACGATAGTTCAACTCCTTATTATCCACAAGCAAATGGTCTGGTTGAGTCCATCAACAAAGTTTTAGTTATCATGATCCGATGAATCATTGGTATTCATCGATCGAATTGGCACAACATGTTATTTTCAGCGCTTTGGGCGTACCGAACCTCAGTGAAAACATCAACAGGGTTCACTCCTTTCCAACTAGTTTATGGTTTGGAAGCTATGCTACCCATTGAATGCAAAATCCCATCACTGCAAATGGCCATCGAGTTACTTCCAACTACTTCCGAAGAGGAGAAGCGTTTATTATACTTAGCTCAATTAGATGAGAATCGACATGATGCTGCATTGGCGATCGAGACTCACGCAAAACGTATGAAAGCTCAGTATGATCGAAATGTGACCCCTAGAAACTTTTCGGAAGGAGACCTAGTATTATTATATGATCAAGCTAATGATAAGTTAGGTGCTGGAAAATTCGTTCCTATGTGGCATGGGCCCTATATTGTCAAGCGAAAGCTAGCAAAAGGGGCCTATGAGCTGGTAGACTTTGACGGGGACTCTTTGGGTAAACCCAGAAATGGACTTTACCTAAAGAGGTATTATGCTTAAAAGATGGGTATGGAGATTTTTAGTTAGGTTAGTTTTTCTTTCTAGCTGGTGTGTTTGTTAGTTTAGACAGTGTGCTTAGCTTAGAGAGTGTGTTTTCGTCATTATTTCTGCTTATCTTGGTTTTACTCTTGATGATGCAGATATCGATGCCTCTCCAAACATACATTGGTTTCGCTGATGGTGCTTGTCGTAGTACACGGAATATCTCTTCCGCAGCTTGGGTTATCTATTCACCCTCTGACGAGTTAGTTTCTATGCATGGGGTAAGCCTCGGTCAAACAACAAACAACATTGCCGAATACAGTGCAGTGATTGAGTTATTGTCTGAATCTATTTCATTTGGGATTCGGAGTTTGATAGTGAGGTTAGATTCTGAACTCGTTGTATTACAGCTTAATAGAGTGTATGCCATTAGAAATCCAGTGTTATTAAGGTTATTTTTGAGAGTGCGTCTCTTGGAACGTGAGTTTGATTACATTGAATATCAACATATTCCAAGGTCTTTAAATACATTAGCAGATGCAATTGCTTCTCGAATGTTAAATAGACATTTGCAATAATCATACATGTAAATTTAAAACCATTCCATAACATGATTTACAAGATAAGCCGGTAATAATGATATATATAGATAGGAGTGTGTCAAAAATTACATCATCTTCGATCATAGGTTGAAAAACACCTTATGATCGGCAAAAATGATAAGTAAAAAAAACCAAAATGTCACATGTGTCTACAAAACGACCATCCAATCACTGGTGATGATCTCTATATGACACCACTGCACGGGCTACCCTACACAAGAACCTCCTAAAAGGTCCTGGGACCCCGACTACATAGCGCTGAAGCCTGATAGGAATATCATCTATGGTAGTCTCTGGTATATCTGTTGTAAGACACTCTAGGTCACTTTCCAACTCAGCTAAAGTCTCTGTGGCCTCGTCCTGTGGGGCCGGTGCCGCTGCAACTGGTAGTCTCCTCTCGAAAGGTCGGAGATTGGCTGGACGACGTGGGCCTACATCTGCATTTTGAAAATTATTACTATCAGTTTTGAGACGATATAAAAACAAACAAAAAAATAGATAGTTTAAAAAACTTGTGGAAAATGAAGTTACCTGTATCATCCCATTGTTCTCCCGGTGGAAGAACCATGTCCGGATCTCCACGAAAATCAACTCCGGCATAAGGAAAATCCTGTATAGAAAAGACCTGGTCCTCTAACCAGTGAAAGTACTCCGGAGTAAATCGGACAACCTCTGTTCCCTCATCAGGATGACGGGCCATAACCGCAACCCATCGCATCAATTTGGGCTCTCGAGGTAGCCCAACACCAACAGTGAGCTGCTGTGGGATCAGCATCGGAACCCTCTCTAAGCCAAAACTCACAACTAAAGGCCCATAACCAAAAGTCTTTAGCTGTCCGTTTTTGGCTCTAGTCAGTTGGCCTTTTATATTGGCCAACACAGCATCACACCAGTTGAAAATGGTACCTCGATAGCAATCAATAGCCATCTGCATCTGGGATCCAGTAGCAATGTGTAAAGCGGCAGCCCCGCAAAGTCTGGTAACTGTAAAGGCAATCACCTTAAGTTCAGGATGGGATATAGTTTTGATCTCTATCCCCTTCTCTTGAGTCTGAGTGTTACACCACTCTAGTCGGAGACTAGCAATGGACTGGCCACCTGGCCTAGTCCCGAACAGAGTCAAGTGTTTGCCTCTCTTGGGCAAACCAGTGAGAAAGTAAATATCTGTGGGCTCCATCTCGAGCTGGTGCCCTCCAATATAAAAACACTAGTCCTGAACGTTCCATCTTTCTACCAGCCACTCTAGAAAGCTCACTTGGGCCCTCATGCTAGGTATGGCCCAGTATTTATAAAGACCGCATGCCTTCAAAGCATTAATTGACAGTTGATGATTAACGGTAGCCAAATCAACATCTTCGTGCTCTCTCTCGTGCCAATCAAGCATGGTGAACAATCTACATGCCATAAAACATCCATTAGATTCCATAAAATCAAAATTTTTTGGTCCATTCTGAAGAATTTGGGGTTCAAAAACTTGTTGTGCGGAGTACGCACCCCGCCTTTAGGAACAGAGCGTGGGTACGCAGGTTCCTTGAAGGCAAGGTGCATACTCTCGACATTTTTCTAACTGAGAAAATGTCGGGGTACGCGGGTCCCTAGTGTGATGCCTGCGTACCCCGAGAGGCGGTCTTTGAAACCCCAAAACCTCCAAAAAATGAAATTAGGGGCCTAAAAAAGAATTCTAAACGGATGAAATTGAAGAGGAAGATCTTGTAGAATACCTGAAAGAGACGGCGTTCGATTTCGACGGTCGGATTCTCCGCAATGTCCACGGGAAGTTTCTTGCCAAAAGCCCTTTTTCTCTCCTCAATAGTAAAATGGTAAAAATGAATTGGTAAAAACCCTTTTTATAGGTTTTTTGGGTAAATAAATGGTAAATTTGTTTATTTTTCACCATGAAAAGGTATTTTCCAAAGTATTTTTATCTATCGTCAACAGGTATGAGTAATGTGTTGGTTTTTGTGCAGGATAAAGTATTTTCAGCGAAAATTGTCATTTTTTACAAACAAAAACATCAGAGTCATATTTAAGCCCTTTTTTGACTCCTAAAACATGAAAAGATTGCCGAGCATTTCTTTTACACTCGTTAAAACGGAATTGAAAGACGGTCCTCTTATAGCCCTTTTCTGACCGTAAAAACATGAAAAGATTGCCGGATTTTTGTCGTTTCAAATTCGATATTGGAAATAAAACGACGTGTCCTTGGTCGCTTTTTACTTTTCAGATCAGAGACACTAATCATGAAAGTACTCCTTGGTTGTAAAGATCAAGCGGTTCTCTCAAGTATTATTTTATACTTTTTTGGGCTTGGGAGACACAAACTTATGAAAAAGGTCAACCCTGGAGTCTTCTTAAGTTTTTCAGACTCTCTAAAATTGAAAAACGCCGAGTTTCTCCTATACTGGACTCATTAAAATTTCACAGTAAAGGACCTGTTCGATTACAAACAGGAACGGACCACTCCTTCTTAGGGTTCGAATCTAAACTAAGTTGGATTCATCCGAAGGATGAGCTTATAATCAAGCAAATGTTATCCTCCTCAAGCTTGTAAAAAAATAAAGAGGTACTTGCCATAAATGGTGGGGGAAAAGAGAGAAAAATGAGCATATTTGTTATCCTTTGTATCAGAAAAAACCTTATCACCACTCTTGAACACGACACTTTTCATTCACCTGGGTTGGGAAATCCTTTCCCTAACAGTTGATCAAACCACATTGAAAATCTTCAGCCGGTTTCTGGCTATTACCTTTGGGTCAATTGTCACCAAGCCATCTGTTGTGTTGTTATGTGTTCAAGAGGTCACTGCAAACAAACCATTCATCTGCAAAATACCTGTCATCCATCTTGACCATCCCTGAGTCAGTCCTTACAGCTACATTTCTTCAACTTGATCTATGATTTCGTGTTGTGGGGCTTGCCTGCAACGGATCGATTTCTATCGACATCAACATATTATCTAGAAAGATGATCTAGGAATCATCACTACCTTGAAATCTGCATGCCTCAATGGCAGGTTTCTTGCCTTTGACGACAGTTTACATCATTGACTTTTGATCGAAGGATTCCGTGACATGTTCGACATCGACACATTCATTCACATCTCATGGATTGTACTGGGTACTTTGAGAACCATTGACATCACTGGTGGTCTCTCTCACACTTGTTAACAGTTTACATCATTGACTGGTAATCAAGTGGTTTCTACCATGTTCGACATCAACTCATTTATTCGCATGGATAGAATCGTACTATTTCGGGAAGTAGAAATGAAGACCCTGGATCTAGTTTCCGCCATCCAGGCTGCGAGGAGTTTTGTATTCATTATATAGTAGACTAATTATAAACAGATGGCTGCGTCCATATTGTGTCTACATGTGTCTATGATGATGTACTGCGAAATCATTCCTATATCAGAGCAGTAGTTTGTTTGTTAGTTAATTTTTTGATCTGAGTATGGGAATGCCTACCTCAGCGATGATATGATCTCATATATGTATTTTGTGTTGAATATTTGTAGGTTCCGACTGGGCTCTCCACAAGATAATCCTTGAAATGATAAAGTGCTTCACCCTTCCTAGATGATATGAAACCCTAATCTATTACAAGCTTCGCACTTTAGGGGGCAATCTGTTACACTAAAATTTGTCACCATGACTATTTGCAGTCAGTATGGCTCCATCAATAGTCATACTGTCCTCCTTGGCAAGTCTTATACCTCTGCTCCTCATGTCAAACTCCAAAAAAGAGAGAAAGTCTTTAAAATTCAATATAACTCTGGTTACGCAATTTCTCCTACCCTTACCTGCGTGTACGCACCTCAAGTACATAATACCTGCGTACTTGTATGCTCTGTCTGTAAAGGGGTGGGTGCATACTCCTGTAAAGGTCAAAAGGCGCAAGTTTTACTTCAAAAAACTTACTTGTGGTCGATTCTAGAGCATTCTAGAAGATGGTTTGACGTGGATTGAGCGCCTCCAGATGGTTCATGCATCCCAATGAAAGAGCAACTTATCCCATGAAGAGGGGAGCTATCCCTTTAAAAGAGGGGCTTATCCCATTGACGGTGGACCTGATTAACTTCCTACAAAGCACTATAAATACAGGCATTGGGCCAGAGGGAGGGGAAGTTGAAAGCTGAATATTCCTAAGGGTAGATGCTACTAAAATTAGGACTCCCTTTTAGAGCTTGAGAGGAGAGATTCCAATCCTTTCTTAGCCTCATTTGGAAGTGGGTGAGCTGATCAAAGTAAAGGAGAACTCTTGCTGGACCCTGGGAGGGACCTGCACAACACCAAGGCACTGGTTGTAATGGTTTCTTTTGTTTCCAATTAATGTAATTAAGTTCATTTTTCTCAACAAGTTGTTATATATAATTTGTTTCATAAACTCCTTGGTCTTTATGATGAATATGTTTTATTATATGAGTTATTCAGGTGCTATGTAATCATTTGCTTGTTAGTGAATGCAGGCTTCAAGGAGAAGGAGCTCATCTGGATCGAAGAGGCTTGGCTGCTACAAACAACGTTGGACTAGAGGTAAGCCTTAAACACTTGGTTGCTTTTATTTTAAATGCATATTTAGGGAAAGATAGTGCTTGATTGTTTTCTTTGTCACTAGAAAAGCCTTGTTTTCTAGGGAGGTCGGTTTTGTCCGCAAAATTGACTCTTTCCGCATGACAGTGCTCAACTATTGTTGAGCAATTGGTTTCTTTCTTACTTTAGTTACCCTCGACATATCTTCATAATTTCATTTATTGAGACTCGCCTACAATGGAAAACACAATGGTAAGTCATAATTCTCTCACCAAAAATCTCTTTACACAAATAACAAATTTCCATAACAATTTCTGTCTTTAAAGGGCGAATCATGACAATATTAATTTGAAATAAACAAGGCTATTTTAGAACTTCGAAAACCATAAATTTGCCACTACTTGGAAATTAAATGAAAAAGGTGAATTCACGTGGGTGATGGACACATTAGCATATTAGAGAAATTTATAAGATAAATCCTTTGGTTGTACTCTATAAGTTATGATATTTGGGATTTCCGATATATATTATTCAAAGATTAAATGGTTATAAGTGTAGGCCGAAAAATATGTTGGGAGTTACATATCAGCGTTTTGGAATATCTGAGATTTTAAAGAGTGCAAACTGATATGAAAATTCCTAATATGAGCAGAGATGGGAATGTTGGAGGGTTGAAATATCAGAGGAGGGGAGTGTTATAGACATATTTTGGCACTGCAACCCCAATCACATATGTCCATAAACCAAAGGCTTCTAAGTCCCTAAAAGTGTTGTTTCATACCCTAAAGGAGCAAGGTCAGCTGATTACATCATCTCCCAAAATTTCTCCATGAAAAGATACTCAGAACTGGTCAAGGCAGGACCATACAGACTGCCCAATGCTAAAGGTGTGATGCATCTCACCTGCCACATGCAAAAAGTACGATGCATACTAGAAAGCCCTTCTATAGGGTGCGATGAGCGAGAGCAGACAAATGGCACAAGAAGTTTGCTAGGTGGAAACCCAAAGAATCTTCTATCCAGGGATGAGTAAGAGATCTAAAATCTCCATGTGGAACCAGGAACTATCAGAGAGATGACACTAATCAAAATACCATAAGCTGACCCACCTCCCTATAAATATCTATAAATGGATCCCTCATCCAAGAGATCCAGAGGTTGGAATTGGGTAATTTGCAAAGAGGTGTTGTTGGTTTCTCTTTGAAGACATTGTTGGGTGATCTTGCTTTGTGTGAGGTGAAGAGGGATTTCAAGCTGGGAGGATACAATTGGGTTGGACCAAGTGGTTGTAATCCTCTCTTCTATGACTTTTACTAATAAAGCTATTTGAGTTTTCCTCCATATTCTTGTGTATCTCTGAATACTGTGTTTGTTATATGCATTTGTATGGTCAATATATATCTGATCCTATATTTTTTACAGTGAAAGATCTCTATGCTTTGATGGTATTATTCTATTGTGAATCTATAGGTGCTCCTTGAAGCTAGACAAGTAAGGAAGCAGTGGAGAGATTCTGTCAAAGGGGAAAAGAAACAAGAAAGGAGCCAAGTGGAAGACTGAGGTTGGTACTCCCTACTTCTTTCTCATCTCTCTCTCGTAAAGGAAAAACAAGTGACTTTAATCTATTTGTTTCTAATATAGCTACCCATCTTAGTGGGACTAGCAGCTCTGAATAGACACTATATTTCCCGATAACAAAATGGAAACTCCACTGGGGAGCGATTAGTTTGATTTCTTGTCTCTATTTTTTTTATTCATAAACCACAGATGGAGCCTGAAGTCAAGCTAGCTAGCCTTCGAACTGCATTTGCTATGCAAGTGCAAAGTAGTTCAACGCTGCTTCAGCCAATCTCCGGGTTTGTTTATGAACTGAAACATTGACTTGCAAACATCCTAAGTGACCTAGAGCTAGCTTGAGTAACCTCATTAGATCAGCCCTATACTTTGTAGTTACTGAATATCATTTGCTCGGCCTAAATCCCTAAACTAAACTGCAAACTGTGACCAAAAACCAAGTTAAAGTCTCATTCCTTGAACATTGCACCCTCTCCTTTAGGAAATCTGGACGCATCGCACCTCCTGTGTGCAGTAGGTGGGATGCATCCCTGTTTCCCTGTGTTACAGGTGCGATGATTAGACAAGACTAGATCTACCTCCTGATTTTGGTTTCTTCTTCACTATCTTCAGTTTTATTCAAGAGTTTTGCTGTCTGTGATCATTAGACCACTGTTGAAACCCCCTTCTTTGCATCATCCAACCTCTATTGTACAAATAATTGTGAATGTTTTTGTGTGTTGTGCGCCATTTACAGTTCTCTTTTACAAAATAGTAGCTTAATCGAACTGTCGTCTTTTGATTTGGAAGTGTCACAAGTGTCATTTTCAGTCAAAGAAAAGAATACATCTCTTTTTGATAGTTGATTACACTATTACTCTTATATTTGATTTGAATTTATAAGTATTTCAAGTGTCAAAAGCCGTTTTTCAATTCAAAATCGCAAAGTGTCGTCTTGCCTTCCTGTCGTTTTTTGAAAAGAAAATCGTTAGTATTGTCGCTCTGAAAGAAGAAATAATTCAGATTTGTATTTAGCATTCTTTTTGTCATTCACACATTAAGAAAGTGGAAAAAAAAATATATGCACGTGCATTTGCATTTAGACTTCTTGTTGATTTTGATTTAGGACAGTGCATCTAGTGTGTGCTCTCTGCTCTATGTTGAAAGGATTTCATTTCTCTTTCCTTAGTAGCTAGGATTTTCATTGCAAAAAGAAGATTAAGCGACTGTTTATCAGATTCTTAGATTGCATTTTAGGAATTGTATATCTACATCACGCGGTGAACCTTAAAGGCAAACTTCTTAAGAAATATCAACTGTAAAATAAATTTAATTAACATAAAAATGCGCTAGAACCTAACGCACAACATCTAGAAGTCTAGGCTAGAGATGTATTCCGGCGTCATAAAGCCTGGTAACTATCATTTTCACCGTAGGTTGGGTGATTCCTCCTCTTTGAGACGACAAGTGCCAGTACGGACTTAAACTCCCATGTACCGTCGAGTATATATTGGGAGACCACAATAGGCTATATCCTTTATCCTTAGGAAGCTGTGTCTGCTGCCCTATCGATCGCAATGCATTGAACACAGCATTCAGGAAGATTGACTAAGGTACCGTAAAAAGTATTCTACAGTTTTGCGATTGGTCTGGTAATCCCTCTGTCTAGATTTCCATAGCAATCTCTTTCATTCATTTTCAGACTCCTTAAAGGAAAAGTTCCATCTAAGCGCTTGTCACTTCAAGCTCATTAAAAATCGAAGGCGACTAGAGTCATCTTTAGCTTTTTCTCGACTCTTAAAAATTGAAAAAGAAAGTTTTGACAAAGCATCTAAAATTCATTTAAATCAGAATAACATTTTACCCTCTTATTTTGAGTTGATCAAATAATCCGCAATTGTGGAAGAAAGTCAATCAAAACCCCGTCGTTCGCGGAGATTGATGAGTCAACCGTCTTTGACTCCAGAAACCAAACCATTCCAGATCAAGTGAACTCGTTTAACTGGATCAAAGTCTCCTGGTTTGTTTGAAACTTGTGTTTCAACATCCTCTGAGCCTCTAGTTACTCCAACCATTTTTGGTATCCCTACCTCTACAGAAGAAGTTCCGTAGTTACAAGAGGACATTAGAACCGATCCTAGTGTAATAGTAAACAATTCTATTCCTGAACCAGCTCCATCTAGGGTTGATTCGGAAGGTGTTACCCCTCCAACATCTGTCGCTGCAGAATCTATACCTTCTTCGGCACCAGAAATATTTTATGGACCTGACGGTCTACCTCTTCCACCTAGATTGATTGCTATAGAAGAGATTACGGAGGATCTTCCATCCAGTACTCCATCGCATTTTGGGACTGAGATCCACCTATATCCTTCTACTTCAGAAGTTAATACCCCTTCATCGCAAGTTCCTGTAGAAGCACTGGGAAGTATTTTGGATAGACTCGATATGTCTAGACAACCATTGACATCTAGGACTGTCTCGTCTGATACAACGGTAACAGAACCTCC
This sequence comes from Pinus tabuliformis, assembly GCA_031772625.1. Classification (NCBI taxonomy): domain Eukaryota; kingdom Viridiplantae; phylum Streptophyta; class Pinopsida; order Pinales; family Pinaceae; genus Pinus; species Pinus tabuliformis. The sequence goes on from CM062808.1 coordinate 162,953,669, forward strand.
TATCACCACTCCAACGATGTTCGCTGGTATACCATCTATCCCAACTAGCTCTCAACCACTAGAAGGAGTCCACCTAGGGACTATTTCGATAGTATGGTTTGTTCTCGTTTGTTCATCTGAAATAGTATCTGGAATCTCTTACATTGAATCTCAACAAATTGATCCTTCACAACAATGTCAATTTGGGCAGTCTAGTCTCCAAAGGCCAATCATTCCCTTGAGCACTGGATTATCGCCATATGAGAGTTCACAATCGAATCTAGGTCAAATTGGAATCATATCCAGCGGTTGGATGCCAGTACTGCTTCAACAACTAAGAGTTGTATACTCAATGCAACCAAGTCTCCCTGTGTCGAACATCCCCACTACACCAGCTATTGTGACGGTGTTGCAAGTACAAGCATTTCCTATTGTATGCCAACCTCGAGTTTCTCAAGTCATTGTACAATAGCCTCTTATCTCTGCGAAAGCTCTCAGTCATCCACAGAAGCTCTCAGTCGCTTCAAAATATCGGAGTAGGCCTACTAAAAGACCCTACATTGATGGGTACTTTTGCCCTACCACCTCCAAACAAATTATCGGAAGTGGCAACATTGGGAACCTGCAATATGGTATCTTCCATTCAGAAGATATCCAAAAATGATATTAGCATGGATCGTCATCAGGTGTTTCCTCCAAGCCCAATAAAAATATTGTAGCAATCAATGTTCTTGGCATGGAAGGCAAACCCCAATGAACGCTTGTCAAGCATTTTGGTAGATAGGTCTAAGGACTATGGTACCTCTTCAGATCCTTGGTCACATGTACATTCTACAGATGAAGGAATTGTTCAGTCAATGAACATACAAGGGGCACCTTGGGAAGATTACCACCATCGTTCCCATCTTCCGGATTACAACGAAGATTACTCCCTCGACCTTAATCATCCATCAGTTTTTGATTTTCTATCTAATACTGTAAATATGGTGGATTCTGAGCGAAATCTGCCCAATATTGAAGAAACTATCGCCATAAATATCTCGACTAAACCAGATGTTGTAGAAAATATTCATGTTGGCAAATCTTGTTCTTCTTCAGAACTTGAAATATATTACAGACTCTTTCACAAGTTCAGAGATGTCTTTGCATGGTCATATGAAGAAATGCCAGACATTGACTCGATCATAGTTGAACACGAAATTAAGATGTATCGAGATGTCAAACCGATAAGACAACGGCTTCGCTAGGTGGACCCGAATAAAGCTGCTGCCATCAAGGCAGAAGTTGAAAAACTTCTCCGTGCTGGTTTCATATACCCGGTTCCTTTAACTGATTGGGTATCGAACATTGTTCCTGTGATGAAAAAGCAAGGGACAATTAGAGTGTGCGTCGATTACAGGGATGTAAATCAAGCTTGTCCAAAGGATAACTACCCTACACCCTTCATCGACCAGATAATTGATGAATGTGGTGGATGCGAAATATTTTCGTTTATGGATGGATTTTCCGGGTATAATCAAATAAATATCTACCCAGAGGACCAGTCAAAGACTGCATTTATTTGTTTGTGGGGCACATTCGCGTACTGTAAGCTACCTTTCAGTTTAGAGAACATAGGGGCAACTTTTTAGAGGGCAATGAATTATGCCTTCCATGACATCGAGAACATCATTCAACCATACCTTGACAATCTTCCAGCTCACTCGTGAAAGCGGGCCGATCATCTGCAGCATTTGAGAGCAATATTTCTATGTTGCCGACACTACAAAATAAGACTCAATCCGCACAAATGTGTGTTTTGCGTCGGTTCTAGTCATTTACTTGGCTTTGTAGTTTCAAAGGACGGAATCCGTCTCGACCCATGCAAGGTTCAGGCAATCATCGATTTGCCTCCACCTTCAAATTTGCTTCAGATTCAAAAACTCCAAGGGAAAGCAAACTTTCTGAGGAGGTTCATTCCAAATTACGCCGAACTTGCTAAAGGTTATACACATCTTTTGAAAAAAGAAGTACCCTTCAACTAGGATCAGGTCGCGCAAGCTTCCTTTGATTCTCTAAAGGAATCCCTAATAAAAGCATCATTAATGTATACTCCTAATTATCAAAGAGACTTTAACTTGTATCTAGGTGCAGCAGATACAACCATCGTAATGGTTTTAGTTCAAGAAGACAATGGAATCGAACATCCTACTTATTATTTATGTCGAAACTTAAATGATACAGAAAGAAAATACTCATATGCTGAAAAGCTAACTCTCGCAGCTGTTCAAGCAATACAAAGATTTCGACACTATGTTCTCTTTCGAAAAACTACCGTTTTGTCAAATTGCAACCCCATGACTTACATCTTGTCGCAACAGTTGCTTAGGAGAAAATATTCAAAATGGATAACAATTTTGCAAGAGTTTGATCTAGAATTTGTAAAATCCAAATCGAAGAAAGCTTTAGTATTTGCAAAGTTACTATGTGATTTCCCATCATCGTCCAATGATTCAACATCCAAAGCAAAAATCGTGGATGAATCTTTTTTTTCTGATATCTTCAAGAGATAAATGGTATGGAGATATAATCATTTATCTCCAAACCCAAACATATAGGTCTAATACCTCCTGCTCAGAACAACAACGTACTCGATACCAAGCAAAAGAATACATGATCGTCGGTGATACACTATACCGTCGTGGTGTCGATACTGTTCTGCGAAGATGCCTCACCCATGAGGAGGCCGAAAAGGTCTTGAATGATTTTCATTCGGGCACATGTGGGGAGCACCAATCTGGTTATGCTATAGCACAAAATATTTTACTAGCAGGATACTTCTGGCCAACAATGTTCAAAGATTGCATAACCACAGTCAGAGGTTGCCATGCTTGTCAAATCTTCAACTGCAAAAACCAGAATACCACCCGCACATCTGCAGCCAGTAGTTGTTGTTGGACCATTCGCCAAATGGGGCATAAATTTCATGCAATGTAACCCCACCTTGGCCGAGGTGCATGGGTATATCATAGTCGCAGTTGACTATTTTACGAAATGGGCCGAGGCTCTGCCTACATTAAACAACAGTGGCAAAATGACCACTCTTTTCTTTTTCAATCATGTAGTCGCCAGGTTCAGCGTTCGGCAAGCTATAGTCACATATCATGGATCACATTTCCGCAATCACATGATGGTTGAATTGGTCGCAAAATTAGCACTGTCCCACGACAGCTCTACTCAATATTATCCGCAAGCGAACGGGCAAGTTGAAGCGATCAACAAAGTCCTGAAACACATGCTGCAAAGGATGATTGGAGTCCATAAACGGAGTTGGCACCTAATCCTGTACTCAGCCTTGTGGGCATACCAGACATTGGTGAGAAATGTTATTGGGTTTACAGCCTTTCAACTGGTGTATGGCTTGGAAGTAATCTTACCAGTTCAGTGTGAGATTTCATCTCTCAAGCTCGCAGTTGACCTCCTCCCCGGAACTTCAGAGGAAGAAGCTCGTTTCTTAGAATTAATCCAACTGGATGAAACTCGTCGTGACGCCGCCTTGGCTAACGAAGCACATAAGAAACGAGTCAAAGCGCAATTTGACAAGAATGTCAAACCTCGCGTTTTCTCATAAGGTGACCTGGTCTTGCTCTATGATCAAGAATTCGACAAATTGGGAGCAGGTAAGTTCTAGTCTTTATTGATGGGTCCCTACATTGTTAAGTTCTAGTAGATTATGATGGGATTCCACTGTCGCAACCCGGAAACTGGTTGTACCTTAAGCGTTACTATGCTTGACTCAGCATGGTAACCTCGTCATATGCTTTTGTTACATTTTTGTTTTCGTTAAGAGTGATTGTTTTGGTTAGGTAATCCACTTTTGCATTTTGTTGCAGATGTCGAACCCATTGGAATCATTTGTTGGATATGCTGATGAGGTGAGTCGTAGTATGCAGAACCTATCTTCTGCAGCTTGGGCCATCTTTGATCCAAGCGGTGAGTTAGTGAGTTTCAGGGGGGTGTGTATTGGTCAATCGATGAACAACATCACTGAATATAGCATGTTGATAAAACTCCTCTCTGATGCCATCGCACATAGCATACACTGACTTGCCGTCAGGCTAGATTCACAACTCGTCATTCTACAGCTTACAAGCATCTATTCCATTCAGAATCCATCTATCTATCATATGTTCCTAAGCGTCAAGATTTTTGAAAGACAGTTCGATTCTATTCAATATCAACATATTTCCAAAAAATTAAACACATTAACTGATTCATTAGCAAATTATGTGTTAGATAGACATTTGCAACATTTGTAAAAGAAAAGCATTTTATCAATAAATTGCATCAGGATAGTGTAACTTAACCAAAATAAAGCTCCAAAAATCAAAAATATATATATAACTGTTTATAGTTTGTACATAGTGTTCTGTGTCGAGGAAAAAATTGGTCACATGACCCAAAAACTCAAAATGCAAGGCTGCACCCAAATCTAATAGTGCCCGTGATAACTAGTCACCACCTGTGCAATCATGCATAAGAGCCTGGTCCATCGGCTTGGCGTATGGCGCTGTAATCTCAGAGGAAGCTCATCGGTCCTCACATTCAGAATACGAAGGGTGAGACCCTCGATCTGCTCCTGCAACATTGTAAAGGTCTCGGATACATCCAGGTCATGAACAATGGCCCTCCCTACAGCCTCTCCTGCTGGAACGGCAGTTGCTCCTGCTGGAACGACAGTTGCTCCTCTCAGACACGCTAATGGTCGCATTGGCCCAATATCTGCATAATCACATGAGTTTTGATTAGTCTTGATAATAATTTAAAAAACACAAGAACATTATGAAAACAATAAATAGAGATATGGCTAGAAATTTTTACCTATGACACCCCACTGCTCGCCAGCCGGCAGCACCAAATCTGGGTCACCCCGAAAATCCATCCCAGCATATGGATACTCAGCATAAACCTTCTGATGACAGTTGAAACACTCAAAGAAGGCATCAGTGAATGAAACCTGCGATTGACCAGCATGTCTAGCCATAAGGTCGACCCATCTCTGTATCCGTGGCTTAGCCGGTGGTGGTAGGCCAAGTGAAATGTACTGTGGCTGCATTAGTGGGATCTTCTCCAAGGTGAAAGAAGTCAGAATAGAACCATAGCCAAAGTTCTTGGATCTTCCGTTTTTCACCTTGGTGAGTTGTTCTTTGATAATTGGAAGTACTCCATCACACCAGCTGAATACCTCAGGTTTGAGGCATTCCAAGGCGTACTGCATATAGGACCTGTTGGCCAAGTGAAGGGCCGCGCTACCAGCCAATCTAGCAAAGGTGAATAAAATAGTCCTTAAAGGCCAGTCAGTGACATCTCAGATGCTGATCTTATCGTCCCTGATTGGCTGAGATCCTTCCCTACAATATCGGCGAATATAATCCCTCACGGATTCACCCCCATGGGCAGAACCTGAAACTGAAAGAGGGGCATGACGCCTCGATAAACTGGTCAAAAAGTAGATGTCCTCAACAATCATGGGGATGGATTTGCCTCTTATCTGGAACACTTGGTTGGTAGGATCCCATGCATCGAGGAAATATTGCAACAAATTGATTTGTTGCCTCATGCTAGAAATGCGGAAGAACTTGAGCAAGCCACAGTTCCGAAATGCAGTTACAGTACCCAGATCATGTAGGGAAACCATGTCCTCTTCTTCATGCTCATGTTCACGCCATGTAACGACCATTTTTCTCCAATGAATCTTTGAAAAACAAACAAGAGAAGAATCAGGGTCCTGATTTGGCAAAAAAAAGGCAAAATTTCCATGAAAAATCAGTGCAAAAGTTTTCCTCCTTGCACCCATCGCACCCTGGCTAGGTACACAGTGCGATGCATACATTCTGGCTAGTGGATAGCTTAAGATGCATCACACCTTTCGATATACACTAAATGCGATGGGGACAGAGTGAAATGTTCAAACCCCAGGGGCCGAGAAAAGCAAGAAAACATGCTCAGAATTCAAAAAGGAAAGAATGCAATTGAAGAGCTCAGGTTTATCTCCTACCTGGTCCAGATGGCACCGAAAATCATCCACAAAATCTCCTAGAATCAGCTAGTGAAAATCAAAGGGGAAAACACCTCCAGAACTCCAACAGTCACAACTCTGAAGGAAATGGTAAAATGAGGGGTAAAAACTATTTTTAAGTTAATTTTCACATAATTTAAGTAGGGTATTAGGTTTTTAACTCATTTTTCAAGCGTATGTCCTCATTTATAATCATTTTGATGGAGCAATTGAATAGGTAGTACGACTGTCAAAAGAACATAGTGTCAATGGTGAATCAAATATCAATGACCATTATCACGAGCAGCTTTACACGAAGTTCAAGCTCGTTAAAAATTAAACCTAGCAATGAGCATATGTTCCACCAGAATTTAAGCTCATTAAAAAATAAACCCACTTCCAGTAAGTAACCATCGTGAATGCATTATCATCAACTTTTGAGCCTTGGTCTTGTTCTTACCATCACCTCCACTCTGTTGTTGCCGATCATTCACCTCCATTTGATTGTTTACCCATTTTTGAGGAACAGCTGCGACGAGTGGTCCTATTAGCCACCTTTTTACACTATCGTGATTGGAAAGTTCCAAACCTTACCTAGGACCAGCGGCTATCTAAAAACATCACCCGTTCCTCAAAAAACGAGTCTCCTTTAAGCTCTTTTCATCTGACTCGTAAAATATGTAAATATTGTCGAGCGATTGGCCTCTCCAGCTCGTTAAAGTGATTGGAAGTGCTATCCCTCCTCTAGATTTTAATCTTTTTGGACCTGAGGGATTATTACACAAAAATATCGAGAGTTTGTCTTGTTCGGCTCGTTAAAACTATCGAAAAGTCATCCCTTTCGCATTGTTTTATACTTTTTCAAACTTAATGGATTATATTATGAAAAATGAATATTGGAGTCTTCTTTCTGTCTCTTTTCAGATTCTCTAAAATTGAAAAGGACCAAGTTATGCTTGTCGTTAAACTCGTTAAAACAATAGTGACAAACTTGTCCATTCAGACAAGAGTGAGTTTCACTGTTGCTAGGCTCATTAAAACATAGCAACGGGTTTGCCCGAAGGGAAAATTATAGAACAAGCATATGTTATCCTCCTCAAGCTTGAAAAAAATAAATAGGTACTGGTTAGAAATGACTAGGGAAAATTGGGAAGAAAACTTGAAGAAACTTTATTGGTAGCAGGTCACTCTTGAACATGACACTTTCACTCCATCACCATGATTGAGTCGGGTTGGGTTATTCCGTTCACCGGTCATATCACCATTTGTCCACCGTACCATCCAGTTTTGGGGTTAATGCTACCAATCCATTTCAATGTCGCCGATATGTTCAAGAGAAGTCGCTCAGAGAATTCACCTACCCAGCTTGTGTCTCATCCGCTACAATACCTTCACACTTCATTCTTTCATGACCACCACCCTGAACCTTGTATCATCAGATCATTTTCACCTCTACAAAATCATCTTCTCCATCCCGTGTCATAGATGTGGGATCCATTAATTCCCTCCTATGACAGGTCACTTCTTGTCGACATCAACTCATTATCCAAGAAGATGACCTAGGGACAACCCTTCCAGTACTTTGAAGCTTGCATGCCTCAATGAAAAGTTTCTCACTTTCGGCGATAGGTTTACACTAATGGCCTTCGACTGAAATATTTTGCGTGGTGTTCGACATCAACTCATGTATTCACACCACATGAATTGTACTACAATACCTTGAGGGTCATCATCATCATCGGTGATTCCTCTCGCGTCTGTTAACAGCTTACATTATTGGCTGGTAATCAGACAATGTCCTTCCATGTTCGACATCAGAACATCTTTTTCACATGGATCGACTTGTACTTTCAGGCGAAGATTGAACGATTTTTGAAGACCCCAGATCTAGTTTCATCTATCTGGGCTGCGATATAATTAGGAAAATAAAGACATCAAATGTACATCATTGCTACACAGATAATCATCCAAACTAAGGGATGATGGCTCTACCAGAATCATCAGTATGCACACAGACGATTGTCTATCCTATGTACATGAAAATGAATTTATCAAGATGAGCATGGGAATGCCCGCCTCAGCTAGATCATGAAAATATTATGAAGATAATGTATTGTATTGTATCTTATTACAGGTCACCTTCCAATACGAAAAACCTTGAATCCTCATTATAAAGCATTTCACCCGACATCAAAAAATTTATGACCTCATGCTTTAGGGGGCAAGTGTTATAGACATATTTGGGCACTGCAACCCCAATCACATATGTCCATAAACCAATGGCTTCTAAGTCCCTAAAAGTGTTGTTTCATACCCTAAAGGAGCAAGGTCAGCTGATTACATCATCTCCCAAAAGTTCTCCATGAAAAGCTACTCAGAACTGGTCAAGGCAGGACCATACAGACTGCCCAGTGCTAAAGGTGTGATGCATCTGGTGGGCTCCAGTATTGTAGCAATAATGCTACAACTCATGGGGCTTCCTATCTCTAATTTTATCAACCCGGTAGTTCGTACAAACTTGGAAGCGATGGTGCTGTCACTTGGTCAGCTGGCACAAGTCTGCTAGGGCTCAAGCCAACTTCTATATGCTCTCAGAAGAAGCTTGCTAAATGATGGACGAAGACTGTCTCGAAGGAAACTAATCTACTTTGCAAAAATGAACTGAAAGCCAACCAAAACATGGAAACCCTAGTAAACCCTAATCTGACTAGTTTAACCTCTATGATGCAATAGTGAGAGTGCAAATGTCTAAAGATGATGCCATTACTTCTAGTGATGTGAAATGCATGAAATTAAACTACTTCTATTGAAAAGAACATTGTTTTTATGTTTTTGCTTAAATGGTTGGAGTGATGGTGATTTTGTTCTTATTAGGGTTTGGTTGTGCGGAGGTGGTGCAGAGGGAAGGAAAGCTTGGGAAAGGTCAGGGAGGCTAAGGGAGGTTCCAGGGGACCTCTAACATCTTCCCACAGAAGTCTACAACATTCAGATGCTCAGCAACCGAGTTTGCAGGCTTCTACAGGATGTCTGCAGGGGATCCTACAGGAAACTCAGGGATTTCTACAGGAAGGTCTGTGGTTGGAGTTTTGGGTGATGGAGGAGTGGAGGAAGTGTATGGGTGAATAGGTAGGATGGAAATGAGGCTTGTGATGGCTCAGGAACAGAGAACTAAAGTGGAGAAAGAGTGCATGCATGGATCTATAATTAAAATAACTATGTGGCAGCTTGCATGAAAGCATAAGACTGCGTTTTTTTGGTGGTTGGTACAGCCCACACCCCCAATCTCTAAACAGAGATGGCAGCGAGTGCACTATCAACCTTTTCTTGGATCTCCAATGAATTACAATCCTCCTACTCTAATCTAAACAACTAAAAGCACTTAAACTGTAAACTAATCCTACTCAATCACATAAAAGAAATCAAATCAGCAAACTGTAAATTCTAAATGCATATCTAAACAAGGAAATAAAGTGCTGAAAGGACACAAGTAACAATACAAGGAAGGGGAGGTCTATTGCTCTCAGGTTGGGCCCTAACCTGAGAGCTATAGCTCCCTTAAAAACTCAGAATTGGATCCAAAGCTGCCTGCCTTTATTAAACAATCAAGAGTCTAACATCATGCCAAAACTGGCTTACACTGGCTAACCAAATTGACTAACTAGCTACACAAAAAATGACTAACTGAAATGAGGTCTTAAGCCCTCTTATTTATACAATTTGAGGACCCAACAGTCCTCCTAAAATTTAGGGACTTGGCTGCCCAAGACTTGTAGTTAACAGCAGTCCAACTTGACTTGCTTGGCTGCCCTTGAGCTGATTGATTCGGTGGCCCTTGAACTCCGAGCTGATGGTGGAGAATTCGAGGTAAGGGCCCATAAATGAGGGGGACACCTTCCTACAAATCCTCTAGCTTGTTCTCCCACGAATTTGGCTGCCAAGTGCTCATTAAGATCTTCAATTTTGTCTCCAAGTTGACCAAAAAGGCTACACAAAGCACCCATTAGACTTGTTGGCATAATGACTAACCAAATTCACTCTATTAACATAAAAATAATAAAAAACATGCAATAAAAAAATGAGAATGGTGGACTAAGCCAAATTAGGAGGTTGAATGAGCCCAAATAATTGTACATTTTTGGGGCTCATCATCACCCCCCTACTGAAAGTGTTGCTCATCCTCTGAGCAACCAATCTCTCTCCTTGTCTTTGATGGCCCTGGTGGCTTCTTTGGCTAACATCTCGGCCGATTCCTCCTTTGGCTTCCCTATTTTCAAACTTCCTGTAGAAACAGTTCGCTGGCTTCCTGTAGAAACAGTCCTCTGTCTTCTTGTAGAAACAGTCTTTGTCTTCCTGTAGAAACAGACAGCACCACTGTATCCTGCTTGGTTGTGGGCGATTCTCCTTTCAGCTGGGCTGCGGCAGCCTTCATCTTCTCCTCCTTCCTGCTCTTCTTTCTCACTGCCTGCTGCTTGTAACTCTGAGCTAGTGTGATTTGATGATTTGATTCCATTAATTAGGATCATAGCACAACATAAAATTGGAGCAATATGCCTGGTTGACCTCCATGGCCAAGCTAGGAATGTTTCCAAAGCAGAAGATCAACAAAATGCTATATGAATCACCTGCCATAATGTGGCAGCTTTCATGGATGTCTAAAGAACCCATGGGAATATGGAGCTAGGGAAACATGCAGCAGAATGCGTTTTTATTTGGACTTGTTGTATCCAGCAACTTATGTGCTGCTATAAAACATTTATGCTGCAGCTGGCAAGTAGACTTATGTAACAAAGGTAAGAAATATGAGGAATTACAATGGGTGAACAAGGAATCTAGATGGACTTGGATTGTGCTAAAGATCAAGAGGCGTGCATTTATCATAGCAGATATATAACACCGAGAACCCAAGATAATCTATGCAGCGTTGGGGAGGTTAACTGGACAGGTGAAGGTGGCCAGCTATAATCATGAGTCCTCACACAAATTTTCTTCTGCATGATGTGGACGAATAGAATAACCATCATGCCATATCAATTGGAAGCTAATTATTGCTACTGATTTGACCACATTTCAAATAGATTCATCACAAACCTTCATCTATGTGAGACTGGAGATTTGCTTATTTGTAAAGAGAAAGGTATCTTGACCTTAAAGACCTAATTGCAGTGAGGATTTGTTGAAGCCAAAACTTGTAACAATTTTGCTTTTGCTGTAGAGGATGACATAAATTGCACAAGTTAACAGCCACTCTACGAAATCAAGCCTTCACACCCATGTATAGGTTCACCATGCATTGCTGACTTCTAAGTTTTCTGCATGCATTGCTAACTTCTAAGTTTTCAGCTAGCATCTCCTGAAGCAGCATAGAGGCTATTTGCTGCGTCCTCATAGCCATTCCAATCTTCTTCTACCAGAATCCTAGGAATATATTGATCCACATGCAAGACTTCAAGAGCTTCATTTTCAATTTGAAATCAGTGGCTTACAGTCTTAGCTAAACGTGGCACACCATACTTCTGAACTCGTACAATGGGCATCTCCATGCCTTCTGGACTGGTTGGCCATCTTAGAAGAGCTGTGAAAGCACCTGATTGGTCTTCTGACAGTGGTATTGCAAGAGGAATTATACCTCGTCTAGCATAAGGAGGGACAAGTTTTTCACCCTTGGCCATATGATAATTGTCCATCTTTCTTCAAGCTCCAAACTTGATGAAGAACTTTAGGCTTCTCTGCTCTGGAAGTCTCTGTTGCACTTTCCTGTAGAAGACCCCACCCGTTTCCTGTAGAACGTAATTCAGCCTTTGAGTGAGCCCGATGCACTAGAGAAATTCGAAAATAGGTAGGAAACTCAGCGGAGGTCGATAGATTAAGCCGATTGTGGAAGCAGAGGATGTATACTTTGAGTGAGCATGATGCAAGTGCAAGTTGACTAACAGCTGAGCGCTCAGATTTCTGCGTGCTTTTTTTTTGGAGTGAGGTGGCACATACGTGTGCTGGCTTATGCGACTGTTTTGCAATCATGAACTGCAGTGGTCACTATTTGTTCTCTGCTTGAAATCTCATCGATTCAGTTGCACTGGAGTTAGACTGCCCATACTGTCCGTTTTTTGACTTTCACGTGCATGGCTGACCCATGCATGCTGCGTGACTTGCTAGAGAACTGGACATAAAGTGAAGCTTCCTAAATTCGTGGCTTAATTCCATCACTCCATTCGTTCATGCAGTTCTTGAATTAGATTCATGCAATAGAGGAATAGGTTTTGTCACGTACCTGAAGCCAAACGGCTGCTTGTGAAGCTTCTTGCTGCTGCATGCTCTGATTCTGCTGCTGCATGCTTGGATCCTTTGATTGCATGAGGCTTGGCTAATGATTTTTGATTGCTTTTCCTTGTGCAGGTGTCCTCTGGCCGGATCTGAGCTGCATGCAATCATTTCCACGTTCAACTCTGCCCGTTCAAGCTGCTGCTGTTGCATGGTCACAAAACCAGAACTTCTTTTTGCCATTTCTCCCAAACGGTAGATCGGATTGATCTGAAACTTGGTGAGCATGTTCCTACCATCATTATGCATCTCCCATAGCAAATTCGTGATCAATGGATGCACGGATTTCGAGAAAAATGGAAAATGGCTGAAGATTTCAGAGCTCGATTTCTCGGAAACCATGCATCGGAATCTGCTGAAACTGCTTGGGTAGGTTACCATCACTCACATTCATATCCCCATGAAACATGTTTTGAAACGGATGCACGGTTATGAAGAAAATGCAAAAATGGCTGATGGTGATGGAGGCTGATTTCTTGGAAACCGTGCACCAGAATTGCATGAAACTGCTCAGGCATGTTGTCATCAACCTTGTACAATTCCCCACAAAACAGTTTGTCAAATGGATGCATGGTTTTCAAGTTATGGCAAAAACAAATTTCGTTCTATGGATTTTTGCTTCAAGGCACTTTGCAAATGTTTGCATGGAAGGAAAAACTGAGCTTGGGCTATGATGCAGGTATGGAGATGATGGAGGAGGAGTTGTAAGATTACATGAGGGCTTCTGAACCCTTGAGGAAGCTACCATGTTTGCCAAACCACTTTTTGAAATGCATGTCTAGTTTCCCACAATTTCTACAGGAAGTTCCTGTAGAAGCACAATGAGAAGCACAAGGAGGTGGAAAAAATGATGGATGAAGGCAAGGGATGGACACACGAGTGCTTGTAGGCCTAATCAACAGATTCCCACCATTAGATTCACTTTTGAAATTGGATTTGGCTCGTCCAAAGGTTCTACAGGATGTTTCCTGTAGAAATACAAAGCTTCCTGTAGAAGGCACAAGAAAAATTCCTTTAACCTTGATTTGAGTGCTCCTCCTGTCATGAAACGTCCTTCTTTCAACCTGCAATGTCATTGCTGCAACATGAAATTATTCAATGGAGATTAGCTTTATTTTTCTTTTTCTTTTTTCTCTTTTTTTTTTTGAAAAACAACTAGGGCGCCTCATGGAGGTTTTCACCCTAATTGCCTGCCCTGGGCGCCTCCAAGGAAGGTTTTCACCCAGGGATCTTATTCCATTTTATTTTCTTTTCTTTCCAACCCATTGACCGCCTCATGGAGGTTTTCAATCAATGAGCCAATCTAAGGCGCCTCCAAGGAGGTTTTCACCTTAGATTTTTATTTTTCTCTTATTTTCATTTTTTTCTCTTATTTTTTTCTTTTTTTTTTCATTTTTCTACCCTAACCTACTTGAAAAACAAAATCATTTTCAAGTATAAGAATACTTCCAATGGAGCCATGTGCACATCGAGATTAGAGAAAAAATGATGTGAAGGCTCGAAATGCATGCTTGGACAAGTATCCAGATCTCAGAGACCAAATGATCTGGCGTTGAAGGGATCAAACAAAGCTGAGGAAGAAAGTACTGCTGCAACTTAGTGACTGTCTGGAACCATGTCTCAATATAGCTTTGATATCCTTGGTTCTTTTGCTGATCTGGATCATTCTTCATGTCACCTTCTATCATGACCTTCTGATCTTCCTCTTTTTGCTGATCTTTCTCTTGAATACATGGAAGATTTGATGGTAACCATGAGGGAACTTTCTCGATCTTTGATTCTGATCTCTTCTCTTCATCAAGTGCGGCCCATGGTTCTTTGATCTCCTCTTTTGAATCTTCTTTTGCTGGATGTGATCCTTCAATGTGGTGAGCTCCAGTATTGTAGCAATAATGCTACAACTCCTGGGGCTTCCTGTCTCTTAATTTTATCAACCCGGTAGTTCGTACAAACTTGGAAGCGATGGTGCTAAATGCACAAGTACTAGCTCTTGTCGCAGCTGTCACTTGGTCAGCTGGCACAAGTCCGCTAGGGCTCAAGCCAACTTCTATAGGCACTCAGAAGAAGCTTTCTAATTGATGGACGAAAGCTATTCTCAAAGGAAAGCTACTTTACTTGACAAAAATGGACTGAAAGCAAATCAAAGCATGTAAACCTAGGAAACCCTAATTTGACTAGTCTAACCTCTATAATGCAAAGAATGTGAATGAAACTTCTACCAATGCTGTCATTACCTCTAATAAGTGAAAATGCATGAATCTAAGCTGCTTGCATCTTAAAAGACATGTTTTTGTATTTTTTTCTTTAAGTGGATGGAATGATTGTGATTTTGTGCTTATTAGGGTTTGGTTGTGCAGATGGGATGGAGAAGGAAGGAAAGCGTGGGAAAGGTTGGGGAGGCTAGGAGAGGTCCCCAGGGATCCTTAGCATCCGTCCACAGAGGTTCCTCACGTTCAGAAGCTCAGCAACCGAGTGAGTGGCCTCCTACAGGATGTCGATCCTACAGGAAACTCAGAGGTTTCTACAGGAAGTCTACAAATTGCTACAGGATGACCTACCATGGGTGTTTGAAGTGATGGAGGAGTGATGGAATTGTAGGGGGAGATATGTAAGGTAGGAATAAGGCTGGTGATGGCTCAGAAGTGGAGGGATAGGATGGGGAATGAGTGTAGGGAGTAGGTTGGAAGATAGAGGGCTATGTCAATGAAAGGGCTAAAGAATGAAGTTACGTGAGGAGTGGAGGAATTTGGAAGATAACAGAGCGGAGCAGTGGTCAAGGATGTGGTTGCATGCGTGATCAAGACGAAGGAGGAGGTAATGGAGCGAGGGAGAGCAGTGTAAATGAAACAAATGCTTATGCCTGTCACCAAGACGAAAATGCATTCACCTAGACTACCTGTGCTATGAATTCAATGAACAGCAATCCAAAACGCGAAGAGGAATGTGCATGAAGCTGTGATGAAGGTGTGTGGTGCAGGTGTGAATTACATGGAAGCATCTAACATAACCGTGACTGTGTTGCAGCAATCATGAAGTAAAGAAATGCGTATTTTTGGTGGTTGGTTATGGACTGCACCCCAATCCCTAACAGAGATGGCAGTGGGCCTTTACAACCTTTTTGTTGGAGCTCCAATGATGTATAACTATCCTCCTATTGAACTTAAGCAACTGAAACAAATGCACCATAAACTAATCCTATCTAAGCTCATGAAAAAGACTAAGTTAACAAACTGTAAATTCGAATTGCATGTGAAAGTAAACAAACTCAAAGTGCTGGAACTAAATGCAAACACATTACAACACCGAGGAGATCTATTGCTCTCAGGTTGGGCCCTAACCTGAGAGCTATAGCTCCTTGAGAAAACTCAGAACTAGATCAAAATCTGCCTTCTTTATTCATAATCTGATGTCATGCCAAACTGGCTTACAAAAGGAACAAAAACACAGAGCTGTGCTCAAGAATTACAATAGTAATGCGAAAGTTTCAACAACCTATCAAAGGCTACGGCCTCTATACTTATGCAAAAACGATAATCCAACAGGTGTCCTTGATTTTAGGAGCTCGACTGTCCAACTGAAGTTTAAACTGCTGATCCTGTAGGACAGTCATAATTGCTGTTCCTGTAGAACAGTTATAACTACTGTTCCTGTAGAACATCTGGCTGCTTCTAAGCTCGGTGGGGAGATGGATTGGAGCTCGGAGCTATGGTGGGAATCACGCAGAGGGTCCCAAGACTGTGGACATCCTCTCCTAAAAACCAGCAGTGCCACCTCATTGTCTCCTTGTCTCCTTTTCACGTGGTCTTTTCTCCCTTTTAATGCAAAAACCTGAAATCATAATGCATTAGTCACGTGGATAGAGTGCCTACCCTTCTTCCTACAAACAACATGAATAAACTAAGAAATGCATGCATAAGCAATAAAAGATGAATGGTTTGAGCAAGTAGAATAGGCCAAAATGAGCCCAAATTGTACCAAAATTGGGGCTCATCATCACCCCCCAGCTGAACCATTTGCTCATCCTTGAGCAACCTTGCTCCTGCTCCTTGTCCTTGGCCGAGGACTCGGGATCGGAACAGGCTCTTTCTTTCCCGCTTTTGAGGGCCCTGCCTTCTCTGCCCCTGGTGGTGACGAGGGTGGCGCTTCTTCCCCCTTTTTCATTTCCTTGAGCCGGGCTTCAGAAGGCGACTGGCTTATTTTTCGTGTCCAGGAAGTGACTTTTGGGCTTCCCTTCTCGGGGGTGGCCTGTGTTTTAGAGGGAGTTCTTGTACTGGGTGAAGTAGGAACACTCCCTAAAGTGGTTTGGCTGCTGGGAGGAGGCTGCGACTTGTCTGTTTTCATTCTCTGACTTTTCCTGGCTTCGGAAGGTAGAGGGATCTCCCTCTCTCTCTTTTCTTTTGGTTTTGCAGGTGTGCTGAGGGCGGCCAGCGCAGCTGCCGCCTCCTTCTCGAGAAGACCCGCCTTCTCTTTCTTACATTTTTCTCTCTCAGAGCTCCTTGTAGAGGGACCCTCCTTTTTAGATTTCGGGCTTCCTGTAGAAGACCCTGCTTTGCCCGCTTCCGGGCCTCCTGTAGAAGATTCGGCTTTAGCCACTCCCGGGCTTTCAGTAGAAGGCCCTCTCTCTGTCTTCAGGCCTCCTGTAGGAGGCTGTTTCTCAATGACTTTCGGGCTTCCTGTAGAAGCCTTGGTCTTTGCTTTTGGGCTTCCTGTAGAAGCCTGCTTCTTAATGATCTTCGGGCTTCCTGTAGAAGCCTGTGTTTTTGTTTTTGGGCTTCCTGTAGAAGCCTTCGTCTGCTTTCCTGTAGGCGTTGTTCTTGGGCTTCCTGTAGAAGCCTGCTTCTGCGTCCCTGTAGATGCAAATGTCACCACCTTTTCTTGCTTGGCTGCATGGATTTTGCTTTTGGCTTTGGCTGCAGGAGCTGACGAGGTGCTTGGGCTGACGGGGACCACCTCAGTTTTGACCGTCCTACTTTTCAACCTCTTTTCTCTTGCTGACAGGATGGGGGTGTCCTCTTTTGCTCTGTCATCCTTTCCCTCCTCCTTCTCCTTTCGTTCTTTCTTCTGTGTTGGAGTCGGGATCTTTCGGCCTTTCCCTTTCTTACTCTCGGCTACTGCCTCTTCTTCCTCACTGCGAGAGGAACCCGTTTCTTCAATCAACATCTTTATATCCCCCTCTCTCGTTAAATTCCTAAATGACTCCGATGAGAGGGGAACTTTATATGAGTGGAGAGCATCCTCCACAAGAAGCTTGATTAGCCCATGGTGGGCTACCTGATCTGGTATGTCGTCCTTGAGCTTTGTAGCGCACTCCATCAAGGACTGTAGCAAAAAGTAAGGAATGCTCAGTCTCTGCTCTGCAGGAAGATCAATCCGGTGTCTTATTTCATTGAGCAGCCTGAAGTGATATGCATACACGATGCTGAAACGACCTTCACAGGTGATATATTTCATGATTTGCAAGCTGAATTCGTTCCATGGTGGCAACAGGCTTGTCCTTCTCACCCCATTTTTGTCCTCCGTGAATGCTTCTTCAGGTGGGAAGAACTCTTTCTTAGCTTGCTGGCTTAGCTTTCTTTTGTCCTTGTCCCATGGCAGACCCATAGGGAGTTCTGTGATCCGACTGATATGTTCTGGGGTGAGCTTGAGGCTCAGACCTCTGAAGTTCACTGTGGCCAGTGTCTGGGATTTAGGCTTCAGAGCCTGCAAGAATTCTTCGGCTACTTCATCATCGTAGCCCTGCAGCTTATCACAAAAAGTCATCCATTGTGCTCTGGTGAAGAGCTCTACCACTGCCGGGTTTCTCCTCAATTTATCTGAATCCGTGGGTTCTCGCCTGATAAATCCACCCGGCATGATGGCACAATTTTCTTAACCGGAGGTGGTGATGGTGGCAGAGAGTTTAGTTTCGGGGACAGAGTGTAGAACAATGCGCATAACCCACAAAATTTTCAACACAGTCTAATTACTCAACAATCCTGTAGAATGACAGTATAGGCACACAGACAGCAATTTCACCACTTTCTCTATACCCAGACAGTGACTGACAATCCTACCACCTTTAATGACCATTTGCATGAGAAGTCCAGGGTTACCTCGTTACTCGGCCACCTTTTTTACGTGAGCACCCGCGTTCCTGTAGAAGACTGCGTTCCTGTAGAACTGCGTTCCTGTAGAACTGTGTTCCTGTAGGAGCTGTTCCTGTAGGAGCAGTGTGCAAACTTCGGGGAGGACTGTAGTTGGCCAGCGGTCGAGATGTGCTTCACCGGCGTTCTGGTAGCCGAAAGCTCGGCGTATCAACGTGTAGAGGAAATCAGAAGAGCCACTTGAGTTTTGAAGTGGAGGTTGATGAATACATGCGCATAATCTAGCCGGTTAGATTTTGAATCGGCGCAGCTCATGGCGCGGGGGGTGAGCTATCCCCGCCGGACTGTTAGGCGACGTCACCCATCATTCGCCTACATATTCACTCGCTGCCGCATTCATTCCCACAGATCTGCTGCCGCCCTTTTCGGTTAAACTCGTTTCTCGGTTAACAGGACTATCCTCACGTGCGTGCTGCGTATTTTCTTTGTCGTGGCTGCCACCCAATCATCCGCCTATACCATAACTAGCCGACGTGGCCAGTCAACTGGCCATACGGCCGCTCAACCATTCATTTCTACACCATGCAAACAAATCAAAGTAATACTCATGCGATTTGGTGGAAGGAAGGGTTGAGACACTTACCTGCGCGTGGCTGCACACGATTTTTTGGTTTTTGGACGACGGGGAGCGGATCTACCTGCTGCATGCGGCTTACACAGTCCCGGAGGCTCATGGTTACAGGATGCTGGCGATGGAGTGGATGCTCTAGTTGCCTGCGCCCATGTGTTTTGCAGATGGTGGTGCTGTGAATGGTATCCACTCATGCAGGTTTGACTGTTACAGGATTCCCGCGGGGTGCCTTGTAACAGTCTCGCCTCCTTGGGTGCATGCTGCACGACGATGGATAGAATCTTCTGATCATGCTCCCGGAGCTTCTGATGCTCGACATGGATGTGGTATGAGCTCTCGGTGCTTGTTTTTCTTTGACAAATGGCTTTACCACGAGAACTCATTGATCTGGTTTGCTGGTGCAGGGATCTTGGGTGCATGTCGACGAGGATGGTGGAGCAAGGTAACAGCGTCGTGCATGGGCCCAAAAGAGGCTTGCATGCGTCCAAACCAACCCGTAGTCATCAGATCTGTTCATGAAATGCATTCTGGGCTGTTCTGAGCTTCTACAGGAAGTTTCCTGTAGAAATACAGAGCTTCCTGTAGACAGACAGCTCTTCCTGTAGAAATTTTCACCTTCCTGTAGAAATTTGCACCTTCCTGTAGAAAATCGCACCTTCCTGTAGAAAATCTGCGTCTTCCTGTAGGAGACTCAATCTATAATGAAAGTGCACATACCTTGAAGAACATAAGCATTCTTGAAGGAGGTGTTGGTGAGGTGTTTTGGCTGCATGATAAGGACTTTTGGCCTTGAGTTGAGAGGCTTCCTCTCCTCCATAGAACACCTGCAATCTGCATGCAACTTTCACATAAGAAACTTGTTGATCTTGTATTTTTTTTTTTCTTTTTTTTTTTCTTTTTTTTTTTCTTTTTTTTTTTTGGAAGATAGCAGGGGTGCCTCAATGAGGTTTTCACCCTTACCACCTGCCTTAAGCGCCTCAGAGAGGTTTTCACTCAAGGATCTTTATCTCTTTTTTCTTTTTTTTGAAAGATAGCAGGGGCGCCTCAATGAGGTTTTCACCCCTACCACCTGCCTTGGGCGCCTCAGAAAGGTTTTCACCCAAGGATCTTTATTATTTATTTATTATTATTATTATTATTATTATTTTTTAGATTCTTCAGGGTGTGCCCAAAGCAGGGGCAGAACCCTTCTCTATGACCAATACTGCCTTCTCCATAGTTTTGATGAACTCTTGTCTGGAGGGAGGCTTCCTGTAGATCTTCAATCGATGCCCGTTGACAAGCATGGGGATGGCTTCCTCATCAATGGTCCGAATAAGAACAGATCCATTGTCATGACATTTTTCCACTGAATATGGCCCGAGCCATCTGGTTCTCAGCTTCCCCTTGAAGTCTTTGTATCTGGAATCATACAACAAAGCCCAATCTCCCGGCTGAAATTGCTTGTCATGGAGATGTTGGTCATGCCACACCTTTCTCTGAAGTTGGACCACTTCTGAGTGAAGGAGGGCCTGCATGCGGTGCTCATCCAGTCCATTCAGCTGCAATAGCCTTTCTTGTTGTGCATGGCTGAGATCTAGATCCAGCTGAGCTGCCATCCTCAAAGTGTTGTATTCGAACTCAATGGACAGCAAAGCCTTCTTCCCATAGACCAGCTCATAAGGTGTGAAGCCGGTGGTGGTCTTCCAAGTGGTGTTGTAAGCCCATGTGGCTTCAACCAGGCGATCTGCCCAGTCCTTTCTGCTGCTGCTCACCACCTTGGTCAAGATCCCTTCTAATGCTCTATTGGTGACTTCCACCTGCTCATTTGCTTGAGGATGATAGGGGGTGGAAGTCCTATGCTTGATCTTGTGATGAGCTAGTAGATCTTCAACCAAGTTGGATGTGAACTGGCTCCCTTGATCGGTCACCAGCTCTCTTGGGTAGCCAAACTTGTAGAAGATGTTCTCTCTTAAGAACTTGACCACCCTTTCTTCTGTTGCTGCTTTGATTGCTTTGGTCTTTGCCCACTTTGTCAAATAGTCAGTGCACACAATGATGTAAGACCTTTGCCTTGAAGGAGGGTTGATTGGGCCCACAAAGTCCATACCCCACTTCTCAAATGGCTCAAGAGTCACTTGAGGTTGGAGAGGCATCTCATCCCTTTGGGTCGGTTTCCCCATTCTTTGGCATTGGTCACACTGACTGACATATCTTCTGACATCTTGATGAAGTGTGAGCCAATAGTAGCCTGCCTGCAGGATCTTGAAGGCAGTTCTCTTTGCTGCAAAATGTCCTCCACAAGGCCCATCATGACAGGTGAGGAGGAGGTCAAAGACTTCCTCCTCCCTTACACAACGCCTTAAGATCTGATCGGGGCCAAGCTTGAACAGATTGCCCCCGATCCAGGTAAATGAGGCACTCTTTCTGATGATTCTGCTCTTCTCTTTTGAAGAGAGGTGCGGAGGGAACTGAGCTGAAACAAGGTAGTTTGCTATATCAGCAAACCATGGAGAGAGTACTGAGATAGCAAACAGATGCTCATCAGGCATCTGGTCATCCACCGTCCCATCTTCATCTGTAGACAAATCCAATCTAGATAAAAAATTAGCAACAACATTTTCTCTACCTGGTTTATCAACAATGGTTAAGTCAAACTGCTGCAATAAAAGTAACCATCTAATAATACGAGCATTCACATCTGGTTTATTCATTAAATATCGGATTGCAGCATGGTCAGTATGTACAAATGTTTGATAGCCAGTGATGTAATGTCGGAACTTGTTCAGTGCATGGACCACAGCTAAGAATTCTTTCTCGGTTACAGTGTAATTCAGCTCAGCTTTGGACAAGTTTTTGCTAACGAAATAAATGGCATATGGAAGTTTTTGCTCAACTTGTCCTAAGGCTACACCTATGGCTTTGTTCGAGGCATCAGTGTGGATGTGGAAAGGTAGGGCCCAGTTTGGACCTCTCAGGATTGGTGCTGACACTAACTTGTCTTTTAATTCATTCAAACTCTTCTGACAATCATCAGTCCAATTAAACTCCACATCTTTTGCCAAAAGGCCAAACAATGGTGAGGCTAACTTGCTGAAGTCCTTAATGAATCTCCTATAATATCCTGCTAATCCCAAGAAACTCCTAACATCCCTTACCTTCTATGGAGGTGGAACCTTCTTGATTAGAGCAATTTTGTTAGGATCCACCTGTAACCCTTGGCGAGAGATGGTATGGCCTAGCATGGTCCCTTCAGTCATTAGGAACTCACATTTTTCAGGGCTAAGGGACAAGTTCATCTCGATGCACTTGGTTAGGACTTTTACCAAATTGGACAATGCTTCCTGGAAGTTGGCCCCATAAGGAGTAAAGTCATCCATATAGATTTCTACTGCATCATGGACCAGCTCCGAGAAGATGCTCAAGACAGCTCTCTGGAAGGTAGCAGGAGCATTGCATAGCCCAAAGGGAAGGACACGGTAGGCAAAGGTACCCCAAGGATAGGTGAAGGTGGTCTTATCTTGGTCTTCCGGGTTGATTTGAATCTGGTTGTACCCGCTAAACCCATCTAGGAAAGAGAAGAACTTCTTTCCTGCCAGTCCATCCAACACTTGATCTATGAAAGGTAGAGGGAAATGGTCTTTCTTGGTAGCTTTGTTCAGTTCTCGGTAGTCCACACAGATTCTCCATTTCCCATTTTTATTGGGAACCAACACTAGAGGGGACACCCATTCACTATCTGAGATGGGGTAGATGAATCCGGCATCCAACAGTTTTTGCAATTCTTCCTTGACAATGTCCTTAAGGGCTGGATTCATTCTCCTCTGGGGTTGCCTAACCGGTTTACAGTCCTCTTTGATGTATATATGATGGGTACAGACCGAGGGATGGACTCCTTTCATCTCCTTATAGCTCCAAGCAAAAGCATCTAGGTGGCTGGCCAACAGGCTACACAGCTCCTTTTCCTGAGAAGGAGATAGGGAGGAGCTGATTTTCAATGCTCTCTCAGGGCCGAACTCCACATTCTTAACTCTGGGAGTGACAGGGTTGGTTGTACAAAGATCCACTAAGGTGCCAGCTTGGGCATCCTCCACCAATTTTTCTAAGGGTAGTGCACTGGTAGGTTGGTTTTGGATCAAGTTCTCGATCAAGTCATCCTCGGTTGGAGGGTCTCTTCTAGTGGTATCTAGGGTACACAGAGGTGCTGAGTACACCTCGTCTTCTTCTCCTTCTTCTAGCCAAAGTGGTAAATCATGCTCTAAGGAGGGTTGGGCAGGAGGGTATAGGACTAGCTGCTTGGACATGGGACCATTTTTGATGGTCATGTTTCCTGCACGACAACTTATGTAAGCATCTGCAGTAGCTAACCAAGGCCTTCCCAAAATGAGAGGATATCCAGTAAGCTTTGCCTTTGGTTGCAGAACCAGGAAATCTGCAGGGTATTCCCAAGAGTCAACAGAGACCAAGACATCCTCCACAATCCCTTCGGGAGTCACGGTGGAGCGATCTGCTAGTTGCAGTACTGTCGAGGTCTTCCTCAAGGAATCCTGAAGATTGAGTTTGAGCATGGTATCCCTGGTCATCACATTAATGGCAGCCCCCAGATCAATCAAGGTGTGAGGTATGATGGTGCCATTGATGTGAACATCTACTACAGGACTTCCAGGATCTAGATACTTGGGGCAGATGACTTGTCCTAACATAAGGTCAGACAGTTGTCCTATGACATTGATGGTTGAGGCATCTTTCTTTCTCCTGCCTGGGTGTTTGAAGCACTTTTCCTTAACCAGTTTGTTGTATATGGGCACATCCTTGATGGCTTGGAGAAGTGGTATCTTCACACACAACTGCTTGAGCTCTCCCAGAAGCTCATCCTCCTCTCGGTTGGGTTGTGTGGTGGCTGTTAGTCTCTCAGGAAAGGGTGGAATAGGCTTTGGTTCACTCTCCTGATGGTCTTCCTCATCCTCTGGGGGAGGAGGTTGGCGATCTGGAAGAGTCTTTCCAGATCTAAGATTGATCTCCTGGATCTCCACAGCATAGGTAGGACATGATGTTTCCCCAGTGTATACCTGCTGAGCCTGTCTATTGTTGGGGTTCGGGTTCGGTTGAGCAGGCATTTGAGGTTGCCTTGGAGGAGCAGGAGGTAAAGGCTGAGGTTGAACTGGTGGTGGAGGCAAAATGGCAGGAGGAGTGTTGTATTGGGGCCTCCACCCCGACTGAGGTGCACTCCACTGAGGCTGTGACTGGGTGTGTGAATGATATGAATGAGAAGTAGGTTGAGCAGGGTACTGAGGTGGATAAGACCATGGAGGAGGCATGGACCAAGAAGGATGAGCAGGGGGACCCCAAGAAGGCATGGGAGTCGATTGGTTGGGGTTATAATAAGCTTGTGGTGCCCTTTGCATTCCCTGCTGATAAGGTCTAGATCCTTGTGGCCTCCTTTGGTTGATGAAGTAGAGAGGTTCAGTGGGGGCTTCGGTCCCTTGGTACATGGCTTTAAACCCAGGTAAGGTTGGACACTGATTTGTTGGATGGTCCTCCTCACAAAAAAAACACACTTCAACCGAGTGCAATGGGCATTTGTTCTTAGGGTGTCTTCTGGTGCACCTAGGGCAGAAGACAGCCAAGGCTCTCTCAGCTTCTTCCTTCTTCTGCTAGATCCTGAATGTGTCTAGTTGCATGGCAATGGTCTGTCTCACCTCACTCTTAAGATCTTCTAGTTGGTTTGTAAACTCATGTTTGGAGAAAGGGACACCAGTGGAGAGGAGATTTCCTCTACCTCGTTTCCTAGCTACCCTGGAATGATTTCTAAACACAGTCTTGATGTCCTCATAAGGCAGTTGGTAAATGTCCCCCCCAGCTAACATGTGAAGGGTGTCTAAGAGATCTTCAGGGACTCCTCGGAGTAGAACCAACTTGAGGGATTCAGGGTCAAGTGTGCACCTGGCCCGCTTATAGCTAAGTTGGAACCTCTCCTCATAATCCTCTAAGGACTCATCATTTCCCATGGTCATCCGAAAGATTTCTCCCTTGGTTTCCTTAGACCTACAGTAATCCCTATACTTGGTATTGAAGGCTTGCTGCATCTGAGCCCAAGTAGTGATACTATTCCCAGGTAATCCCATGAACCAGCGTAATGCTGCATCCTTAAGAGTTGAAGGGAAAAGCTTCAGCTTTTGCTCATCTTCGGTATAGTCATAAGTTCTACAAAGGACAGCAAACTCAAACAAGAAGGTATCAGGATCCTCAGTGGTCAGTCCATGGAAGTGAGGCAAGGCGGAGGGGCTAATGTTCTTCATTTTCATCTCTCCATTGGTCTCTCAGATGGGGAATGCACCTTCTATTCTCTCATCCTCTCTTCTATTATCAGCCATGGCTTCAGATGGAGTGGTTTCTAACTCTTCTTCTTCTATAGGGTCTTGGTATATCTCAGGTTGTTCACCTATAGGTTCCTCTGGGTCACTGTCACCAAAGAAGAGAGAAGGGTGACTTAGAGATGTGGTGGGGGTGTTGGGTAGGAATTTGCCTGATTTATCTCGGTTCCTACGAGGCATGAAATGGAAAGGACTTTTCTTTTTTGATTGCTTTTGCTTTTTTTTCTTTGGTACCTGCAAAACTGAAACATAGTGATCTACAAGTAACTATCTTGCTCAAATGAAATTGCGGAATTGGAAAGCTAATCTAGGAAAGCAAGAAATACTAATCTATGAAAGCAGGAAATGCTAATCTATGAAAGCAGGAAATGCTAATCTATGAAAGCAGGAAATGCTAGTCTATGAAAGCAGGAAATGCTAAGCTACTTTTGCAGAATGGAAATGAAATAAACTACTGAGCAGAAGTAAGAGTACGAAAGTAGAAGAAAAGCAACAATTACTAATACTCTGACGCTTCCCCGGCAACGGCGCCAAAAAGATGGTGAGCTCCAGTATTGTAGCAATAATGCTACAACTCCTGGGGCTTCCTGTCTCTTAATTTTATCAACCCGGTAGTTCGTACAAACTTGGAAGCGACGGTGCTATATGCACAAGTACTAGCTCTTGTCGCAGCTGTCACTTGGTCAGCTGGCACAAGTCCGCTAGGGCTCAAGCCAACTTCTATAGGCTCTCAGAAGAAGTTTGCTAATTGATGGACGAAAGCTATTCTCAAAGGAAAGCTACTTTACTTGACAAAAATGGACTGAAAGCAAATCAAAGCATGTAAACCTAGGAAACCCTAATTTGACTAGTCTAACCTCTATAATGCAAAGAATGTGAATGAAACTTCTACCAATGCTGTCATTACCTCTAATAAGTGAAAATGCATGAATCTAAGCTGCTTGCATCTTAAAAGACATGTTTTTGTATTTTTTTCTTTAAGTGGATGGAATGATTGTGATTTTGTGCTTATTAGGGTTTGGTTGTGCAGATGGGATGGAGAAGGAAGGAAAGCGTGGGAAAGGTTGGGGAGGCTAGGAGAGGTCCCCAGGGATCCTTAGCATCCGTCCACAGAGGTTCCTCACGTTCAGAAGCTCAGCAACCGAGTGAGTGGCCTCCTACAGGATGTCGATCCTACAGGAAACTCAGAGGTTTCTACAGGAAGTCTACAAATTGCTACAGGATGACCTACCATGGGTGTTTGAAGTGATGGAGGAGTGATGGAATGGTAGGGGGAGATATGTAAGGTAGGAATAAGGCTGGTGACGGCTCAGAAGTGGAGGGATAGGATGGGGAATGAGTGTAGGGAGTAGGTTGGAAGATAGAGGGCTATGTCAATGAAAGGGCTAAAGAATGAAGTTACGTGAGGAGTGGAGGAATTTGGAAGATAACAGAGCGGAGCAGTGGTCAAGGATGTGGTTGCATGCGTGATCAAGACGAAGGAGGAGGTAATGGAGCGAGGGAGAGCAGTGTAAATGAAACAAATGCTTATGCCTATCACCAAGACGAAAATGCATTCACCTAGACTACCTGTGCTATGAATTCAATGAACAGCAATCCAAAACGTGAAGAGGAATGTGCATGAAGCTGTGATGAAGGTGTGTGGTGCAGGTGTGAATTACATGGAAGCATCTAACATAACCGTGACTGTGTTGCAGCAATCATGAAGTAAAGAAATGCGTATTTTTGGTGGTTGGTTATGGACTGCACCCCAATCCTTAACAGAGATGGCTGTGGGCCTTTACAACCTTTTTGCTGGAGCTCCAATGATGTATAACTATCCTCCTATTGAACTTAAGCAACTGAAACAAATGCACCATAAACTAATCCTATCTAAGCTCATGAAAAAGACTAAGTTAACAAACTGTAAATTCAAATTGCATGTGAAATTAAACAAACTCAAAGTGATGGAACTAAATGCAAACACATTACAACACCGAGGAGATCTATTGCTCTCAGGTTGGGCCCTAACCTGAGAGCTATAGCTCCTTGAGAAAACTCAGAACTAGATCAAAATCTGCCTTCTTTATTCATAATCTGATGTCATGCCAAACTGGCTTACAAAAGGAACAAAAACACAGAGCTGTGCTCAAGAATTACAATAGTAATGCGAAAGTTTCAACAACCTATCAAAGGCTACGGCCTCTATACTTATGCAAAAATGATCATCCAACAGGTGTCCTTGATTTTAGGAGCTCGGCTGTCCAACTGAAGTTTAAACTGCTGATCCTGTAGGACAGTCATAATTGTTGTTCCTGTAGAACAGTTATAACTGCTGTTCCTGTAGAACAGCTGGCTGCTTCTAAGCTCGGTGGGGAGATGGATTGGAGCTCGGAGCTATGGTGGGAATCACGAGGAGGGTCCCAAGACTGTGGACATCCTCTCCTAAAAACCAGCAGTGCCACCTCATTGTCTCCTCGTCTCCTTTTCACGTGGTCTTTTCTCCCTTTTAATGCAAAAACCTGAAATCATAATGCATTAGTCACGTGGATAGAGTGCCTACCCTTCTTCCTACAAACAACATGAATAAACTAAGAAATGCATGCATAAGCAATAAAAGATGAATGGTTTGAGCAAGTAGAATAGGCCAAAATGAGCCCAAATTGTACCAAAATTGGGGCTCATCACAATGCTTCCAAGATGATCTCCTTTTTGCAATGCTTTTCCTGAGCTATGGTGAAGATCATTGAGCTCAAGAGGAGTCATTTCCACATGTTGTGCCTCAGATTTGCAATTGGGTTGAGCTGCTCCATTGCATGGTTTTGGAAATGGAGGTACGGGTAGCTGAGTGGAGGTGTGAAATTGAGATGGAGATGGATGGCATTGTGGTTGGGTAGGCATTTGGGGTTGCCTTGGTGGAGGAGGAGGCGATGGTTGTGGATGAGCAGGTGGTGGAGGAAAATGAGCGGGATGAGAGTTGTACTGGGGCCTCCACTCCTGATAAGGTGCATTCCACTGAGGCTGTGGCTGAGCATAAGAGTGAAACGAATGAGCAGCTGGTTGGGCATAATATGGATCTGTCAAGGAATAAGGAGGAGGTGTGAACCAGGGAGGATGAGCAGGGGGACCCCAAGAAGGCATGAAGGTGGCTTGGTAAGGGTCATAATAGGTCTCGGGTGTCCCTTGTAGTTCCTGCTAGTAGGGTATGGGTCCATGTGGCCTCCTTTGGTTCATATAACAGAGTGATTCAGTGGCTCCCTTGGCTCTTTGATATGTAGCTTTGATTCTGGGCAAGGAAGGGCACTGATCTGTAGGATGGTATTCTTCACAGATGAAACACACTTCTAGAGGGTGCATTGGACATTCGTTCCTAGGATGCTTTCTAGTGCACCTAGGACAAAAAATGGCCAAAGCCCTCTTGGCTTCTTCTTGCTTCTTTTGGATCCGCAAGGTATCCAGTTGCATGGCAAGAAACTACCTCATATCACTCTTGAAATCTTCGATCTGATTTGCAAATTCATCTCTGGACAAGGGACTGCTCCCAACATTTCTTCTTGTAGCCATTTTCTCCAGAGGAATATTTTCTTCTTCTTCCCCCCTAGAGGTTCTTTAAATATGCCTTGATGTCCACCCACGGGTTCTTTCATCACAGCCATCGAAGAAGAACGTTGGCTGTGTGAAGCAGTGGGGGTGTTGTGCAATCATCTTTCTAACTTATCTCTACTCCTACAAAGCATGAAATGAAATCTTTTTGGTTGATTTTTGTTCTTTTTTCTACTTCTACTTGCAAAACTGAAATAGATTGAACTGCAACTAACTATCTTGCTAAAATGAAAATGCGGAATTGAAATGAAAGCAGGAAAGGACTAATCTATTTTGCTCAAATGAAATTGCAGGAATGAAATGCTAGGCTACGCTTGCGAAATTGAAATGATAATCTATGCTTGCAGAAATGAAATTGCGGAATTGAAATGCTAATCTACGCTTGCAGAAATGAAATTGCGGAATTGAAATGTTAATCTATGAAAGCAAGAAATGCTAATCTACTTTTGCATAAATGAAATTGCATAATGGAAATGAAATAAACTACTTAGCAGAAGGTTGTAGTAGAAAATAGAAGAATAGCAACAATCACCAATACTTTGCCACTTCCCCGGCAACGGCGCCAAAAAGATGGTGGGCTCCAGTATTGTAGCAATAATGCTACAACTCCTGGGGCTTCCTATCTCTAATTTTATCAACCCAGTAGTTCGTACAAACTTGGAAGCGACGGTGTTGTATGCACAAGTACTAGCTCTTGTCGCAGCTGTCACTTGGTCAGCTGGCACAAGTCCGCTAGGGCTCAAGCCAACTTCTATATGCTCTCAGAAGAAGCTTGCTAAATGATGGACGAAGACTGTCTCAAAGGAAACTAATCTACTTTGCAAAAATGAACTGAAAGCCAACCAAAACATGGAAACCCTAGTAAACCCTAATCTGACTAGTTTAACCTCTATGATGCAATAATGAGAGTGCAAATGTCTAAAGATGATGCCATTACTTCTAGTGATGTGAAATGCATGAAATTAAACTACTTCTATTGAAAATAACATTGTTTTTATGTTTTTGCTTAAATGGTTGGAGTGATGGTGATTTTGTTCTTATTAGGGTTTGGTTGTGCGGAGGTGGTGCAGAGGGAAGGAAAGCTTGGGAAAGGTCAGGGAGGCTAAGGGAGGTTCCAGGGGACCTATAACATCTTCCCACAGAAGTCTACAACATTCAGATGCTCAGCAACCGAGTTTGCAGGCTTCTACAGGATGTCTGCAGGGGATCCTACAGGAAACTCAGGGATTTCTACAGGAAGGTCTGTGGTTGGAGTGTTGGGTGATGGAGGAGTGGAGGAAGTGTATGGGTGAATAGGTAGGATGGAAATGGGGCTTGTGATGGCTCAGGAACAGAGAACTAAAGTGGAGAAAGAGTGCATGCATGGATCTATAATTAAAATAACTGTGGCAGCTTGCATGAAAGCATAAGACTGCGTTTTTTTGGTGGTTGGTACAGCCCACACCCCCAATCTCTAAACAGAGATGGCAGCGAGTGCACTATCAACCTTTTCTTGGATCTCCAATGAATTACAATCCTCCTACTCTAATCTAAACAACTAAAAGCACTTAAACTGTAAACTAATCCTACTCAATCACATAAAAGAAATCAAATCAGCAAACTGTAAATTCTAAATGCATATCTAAACAAGGAAATAAAGTGCTGAAAGGACACAAGTAACAATACAAGGAAGGGGAGGTCTATTGCTCTTAGGTTGGGCCCTAACCTGAGAGCTATAGCTCCCTTAAAAACTTAGAATTGGATCCAAAGCTGCCTACCTTTATTAAA
Source organism: Pinus tabuliformis (assembly GCA_031772625.1). Lineage (NCBI taxonomy): Eukaryota > Viridiplantae > Streptophyta > Pinopsida > Pinales > Pinaceae > Pinus > Pinus tabuliformis. Next base: position 162,984,419 of record CM062808.1, read on the forward strand.
CAATCAAGAGTCTAACATCATGCCAAAACTGGCTTACACTGGCTAACCAAATTGACTAACTAGCTACACAAAAAAATGACTAACTGAAATGAGGTCTTAAGCCCTCTTATTTATACAATTTGAGGACCCAACAGTCCTCCTAAAATTTAGGGACTTGGCTGCCCAAGACTTGTAGTTAACAGCAGTCCAACTTGACTTGCTTGGCTGCCCTTGAGCTGATTGATTCGGTGGCCCTTGAACTCCGAGCTGATGGTGGAGAATTCGAGGTAAGGGCCCATAAATGAGGGGGACACCTTCCTACAAATCCTCTAGCTTGTTCTCCCACGAATTTGGCTGCCAAGTGCTCATTAAGACCTTCAATTTTGTCTCCAAGTTGACCAAAAAGGCTACACAAAGCACCCATTAGACTTGTTGGCATAATGACTAACCAAATTCACTCTATTAACATAAAAATAATCAAAAACATGCAATAAACAAATGAGAATGGTGGACTAAGCCAAATTAGGAGGTTGAATGAGCCCAAATAATTGTACATTTTTGGGGCTCATCAGCATCTCACCTGCCACATGGAAAAAGTGTGATGCATACTAGAAATCCCTTCTATAGGGTGTGATGAGCAAGAGCAGAAAAATGGCACAAGCAGTTTGCTAGGTGGAAACCTAGAGAATCTTCTAGAAACTATTCATTTGACACATGCCTCTCTGAGTTTGCCAGGGATGAGTAAGAGATCTAAAATCTCCATGTGGAACCAGGAACTATCAGAGAGATGACACTAATCAAAATCCTAGAAGCTGACTCACCCCCCTGCAAATATCTATAAATGGATCCCTCATCGAAGAGATCCAGAGGTTGGAATTGGGTAATTTGCAAAGAGGTGCTGCTGGTTTCTCTTTGAAGACATTGTTGGGTGATCTTGCTTTGTGCGAGGTGAAGAGGGCTTTCAAGCTGAGAGGATGGCACTGGGTCAGACCAAGTGGTTGTAATCCTCTCTTCTATGACTTTTACTAATAAAGCTATTTGAGTTTTCCTCCATATTCTTGTGTATCTCTGAATACTGTGTTTGTTATATGCATTTGTATGGTCAATATATATCTAATAATATATTGTTTCCAGTGAAATATATCTATGTTTTGATGGTATTATGCTGCTGTGAATCTACATGTGCTCTTTGAAGATGGAAAAGTAAGGAAGCAGTGGCAAGATTCTGTCAAAGGGGAAAGGAAACAAGCAAGGAGCCAAGCGGAAGACTGAGGTTGGTACTCTCTGCTTCTTTCTCATCTCTCTCTCTCGTAAAGGAAAAACAAGTGAATTTAATCTGTTTATTTCTAAGATAGCTACCTATCTTAGTGGGACTAGCAGCTCGGAATAGACACTAGATTTCCCGATAATAAGGAGTATCGAAGATATCAGGTATTTGGGGTGTGTGACATCAGAATATTGAGTATCAAAGGTTTGTGACATCAGAGAATTATGATATCAGGAGTTTGGTAATAATATTAGAAGCATTTGGTATTTGAGTATCATATATTAGAGGTTTATAAAATTAGAGTTTCTGAGATGGCGCTTGGCTGAAAGTTAAGATATTTAGGAGTCTCAATATGCGAGGTGGAAATTTTGTGGGGCTGGTGTTACTTTGAAGTAGTAAATATAAAGGAAGCACCCACTTTATGCTTTAGATATCGTGGAGGTTCGATCGGAGATTGTTTTATCGTAACTTTACTATAAGGAATGTTATGATATTTGATTGATCTGATAGAACTAGCTCGATAATGCGTTGTTTTAAACAACAAAAGGCCTATCTATTTTTTTCATAGCATTTCATCGTTTGACTCCTCCAATATATAATTCCGATATATGAAACCTTTATAAAAGAGGGTTATTTACAAAAGCTTAAAAGTTGTCTTATCTTTATTAAGAGTAAAAAATTTATTAAAGCTCAAAAGGATCCACATTATTAATTATATAGCTAAAATAAATTTCAAATGGGGGGGGGAGTTGTTGAGTACTACAACAACAAAGTAGATGGGATTCTACTCATGCCACCCTACACTAGGAAATTTGATCAATAGTGCTCCAAGACCATTATTTCTACTAAATTAGAAGGAAATTAAATAATGAAGGTGCAAGTCAAAAGATAGCTCTAATGACAAAAAGGAAAATACCTTTAAACCTCAATTTGTAAATGTTATTAACTTGTAAATTATACTGAATCAATTCATGAAAAGACAAGAGCTAGACTACTTGTAGGAAGGGAACTAAATTACCATGCAAAAAACCATCTAGCTATCAAACTTACTTGTAGACAAGAAACTAACCTACCAAATAATAATTCAAGATTCCATGCATCATATATCTAGTTCAAACTTGCATATAAATCAATGTTCTATTTGTGCTAAATCTGTGATAAAGAAACTAATGCTATTCTATCTTGTAATGAAGGAAAAGGATGGTTGAAATGGACTAGGTGTTGTCCTTGATCATGGAGTCATAGCTGGGGGTCAACCTACTTCTAGACTAAGTCAAAATTACATCATAGGTCAAAATAGATAGTGGAACAGGCTACCACAAGCATGCTACAGGAGGCTGCTACAGGTGCCCTGTATTGCTACAGGAAGGCCTGTAATGCTACAGGAAGGCCTGTAATGCTACAGGAAGGCTTCCAAGAAGGTTCAGGAGGTAATAATGATACATTCAATGTATGCTAAGGTGGATGGAGGTTGTGGCAGATATATGAAAGGTGGCCAACACCCCTAGCTAAGCTCAACACATTAGGAAGGTCGTTTTCGAACTAGGAGAGATGCTCACAGTGACCTATGGGAATGAGCCTAATAAGATAATTTGGGATTTATCAAACAGGGTTAAGAATTCCAAGATCGAGATGGTGAAAGGCCCCTTGCATGCAAATACAAACAACCCTACAACATCACATTCACATACTCTTTTATCATTAATAAACTGAAACTACTAATAGTGGAAAAGGTGAGTTGAATTTAAATACCTTCCAATCTATGTCAAAAAATCTAATCTAGTCAATTAATTAACTCCTAATCTACATCAATCATATGCAAAATAAGATGACTAACATAGACCTTCTTCCAAGAAATCATAAACATAGAATTTTTGGACTGTGATTGTAAATTCTTCCATTCATGCTCCCATGAGAGAGATGAGATAGAGGTTGCAATCACAAGATTCTTTAGGGGTTATGTTCTAATGAAATGTTTAAACTAATAAGCATTATAATCTAAAAAGAAATACAAATACATAAGAGGGACCGAAGGCACTGGGGTCAAAGCCACTGGGGTTGGGCCCAAATCTAAGGGCATCAGCCCTATGGAACTTACTTAGTGATTAACTAATAAGAAAATTCTCATTATCATTGCATCAATGTCAAATACCACATAACGAGTAAAAAATAATAGTATCAAGTGCTTAAGCATGATAGCTTGCTAATTGAAAACAAATTTTGAATCATAATGATCTCTTTTACATGTTTATTTATACAAGAGCGTAGCTACTAGCATCACCCTAGAAAATAGGAGTGTTTGTCTTCCAAAACTCGAGAAGGGTGGATCTTGATCTTCTTTAACTGCACTTGCTTGGCTTCCAATGACCTCAAGCTGATGAGAGAGAGTGTGGTTATTTTTAGCTAATTGAGGGAGTTAATGAGGTGGAAAACCTACTATAATCTCTCCCTGCTATATACTCTAAGCTCCTACATTGAAATCACCTAAAAAATGCTCCATTTCTTGCATTTAAACCATATTATGCATCATGATATAGAAAAAACATATTTTTCCCCTCTTACTAAGCATAATCTAACAAATATTGTAAATAAATGTGAGAAAGAGATAGTTCTAAAGCTGGAGGATGGAATTATGACCCTTATTATGTACCTATTGATGAGCTTCATTATCACCCCCTACTGAAATTGTTGCCCACCCTCTAAGAAAATCGGTCATCAATGTCCATATTTTTCATGGCCCTGGTGGCCTCCCTAACATCTCAAGGTTCCTCAGATGGTAAGCCTTCTTGGGGATAGAGGTGTGCATTATTTTCTATATCTGTCCATGCCTTCTTCTCCTCTACTTCATTTCTTCCTTCCTGTAGGCCTAGAAGCAAGGGTGGAATGAGCTTGAGTCCAATCCAATTGACTTTTAATATTTGCATGATTATTTTGTATATGGATGACCTCTCTAAATCATTCCTCATCCTTTTAGGAGAGTGATATTCATTGATCTGGAGATTGTGGCATAAAAAATTCCTTCTCCTCTTGAAGGCTTGCTAGCTTTACATCCCCAAAAAGCTAAGTTTGTATTCAAAATGTGATATGCCTTGCTCCTTGGTGGCAAGGTATTTGGGTACGAGGTCAGCATCATTGGAGATGATGTTATTATTTCTAATGACAACCATTGGGATTATTAGCTCTTCCCTGATATATAATGGCTTTTTTCTTCCTTTTCCATGACTCCCTTTGCTTCTTCAACTCTTTCCTCCTCATGAGTCATCCAGGATGCTAAGGCCATCAATTGTGTATCCCCCAATTTTGCATTGGGATCCCAAATATTCATATCAGTCAAGGTGAGGTTATGAATGTAAAACTCAACCAATTTCTCTATGCCTTCTATTCTAACTTTGTTGCAAAATTCAATGAACTATTTGTAATATTGAAATGGAATAGACCCATGTTGTGTTAATATTTTGATTTGGAATTGCAGCACTTTTCTTTGAGGAAGAGTGCATAAGATTTGGATGGCTATCTACACTATAGTGTCTCCATGGAGAGGATTTCCATTGTGGAAAATTGGGTTTCCTTCTCCTGTAGCTTCTCCCTCACCCACTTATTTTCTTCCTGTATGCAGTCCTTCATTGTGGAATCCCTCTCTCTTAGCTCACTTAATTCCTTTCCCATTTCAAGGATGTTTTCTTCCATGAGGCCCACATCTTCCACCTTCTTAGACTTAGAAATTTTCATTCATCTTTGGGTTCTTCCTCTTTCTGCTTCTAGGTCAAAGAAAAGCAGGACTACAAATTTTTGGAGAATAATACTCCCTCCTTCAATGAATTTATAATAGGATCTTAGGCTAGGTTGTGGACTAGGGTTATGGAGGTCTAGGAATTCCCTCTCAAATATCTTTGGGGAAGCGTCTACCTCTTGTAGTTTTTCTATCACATTCTGCCCCTCCTGTTTCTCATTCTCTCCCTCCTATAGCATCCTCTGCTCCTCCTGTAGCACACTCTATTTTTCCTGTAGCATACTCTACCCATGTTGTAGCTTCCCCTTTTCTTCTTGTTGGAGGGTGGTAGGTGTCTTGGTTTGTTTGAAGGAATTTTATCTGGTGGTGGGCCTCTTTACATATGCTATGGGAGTCTTTGTTATGGGTTTTGGGGAGGTGAACTATTCAATTTTTATTTCAATGGGCCCCACCTCCTCTTTCTTGCTTGGGGACTCTTCAATTATGATAGGGCCCTTTGTGGCCTCCCTTTCTTGATTATGGTTCTTTTCCTAGTCTTAAAGTATAGGGGGTCTTGCCTTTGTCTTTACCTTTTATGTTTGACTGGGGTGCTCAAGGTAGCTAAAGTTGTAGCTACCTCTTTTTCAGTGGGTCCTAGAGACAAACTTTCTTGCTTTGGGGATAAATTTGTTTCTTTGGGCTTATTAGTCTTCTCAGGACTTGGTGTTTCATGTTTCTCTCCCTCTTATCCTTTCTCTTATTATTTTCCTACCCCTACCTCTGGTTCTTCAACTATCCTCTCTACATCTGTTTCTTATACCTCTTATTCTGACTCTATTACTTCTTCCTCTCCTGTCCTTTCCCCTTCTTCTTCTTCCTCTATTTTTACCTCTCTTTCTTCAACACTAGAGGTTGGGGTATCACCTAGTGTGAGTCTATGTGTCAATGAAGGCTTCTCTATCCATGTCTATGAATTTGGACCAAAGGAGAGGGACTCTCAATTTGTTCAAGGAACCCACCACTATCAGTTTAATGAGGCCATGGTGGCATAGGAGTTGGTGTTTTCCCTCTCTCACTTTTTGACTCATGTCCCAGATACACTGTAGGAGGAAGTATGGCCCACTAAGTCTTTGAGGCAGAGGAAATTCTACTTGAAATTTGAGTTCATGAAGCAATCTATTGTGGTAGGAATAGGCCACACTCAACCTCCCCTCATAAAAGATGTATTTCAAGATATGGTAGGCCACCTCATCCCAAGGATAATGTAGGATTTCCCTCCTAACTCCATTCTTGTCCTTGACAAGCTTTCATTGGCAGTGAAGAAGTTCTTTTTAGCAATGGCACTAGTGGTTTTTTCTTCTTTATCCCATTTTATCCCTAGAGGTAGGGTTGTCTCTCTGTTAATTAGTTCAGGGCTAAGTGAGATATCTAACCCCCTCGCCACAATGGTGGCACTGTCTTTTTTTTGTGAGTTCAGGGCCATGGAAAATTGAAAGGAAATGTCATAATAATACCTTTTCAAAAAATCGAAGAATCCTAGCCACTGGCGATGTCTATCATAGGAGGGTGTAAATGGATTCTTTTGGTATCTGAGGGCTCCCTTATGTTAAATCCTTCCCCCATCTTTTCTCTACGTTTTTAGCTAAGTGAAGGAGTGATACCTCTTTTAATAGATTCAGTGTATAATTAAGTGGTAGTAGTGAGTTAAGATTCCTTATTGGTGATGATTGCCTACATTCCCTTTACTTTATGGCCTGAAAAAATCTTTCAGTTTCACAGTTAGACTGCTACTTCCAATAGAATTTGAAGTGAACCTTACATACAATATTATGGATGGGTGAAGGAAATTGTAGAACTTACTATTTATCAAGTGGTATGGGATAAAGGTAATAATTCAAAGACCAATTTGACCATCTATAGCTTTCCTTCACCCTTTTAGTCTTCTTGTAGAAGTGTCTTGACCCTCCTATAGTAGTTGCAGGGTTGCCTCTATATCCCTCCTATAGCAATAGTAGAACAGGGTTCAAAACTCCTCGATGGCACCTTGATCTCGTCCTCTCATTAATTTTTTTAAATGAGAGATTATGAAAAAAAATCTGAGGTCCATTACATAATATGACATTTTTGGCTTAAGCTTGGAGGGTTGTGGTGACCTGGTAGTCACACTAGGTTTCCTCTTTTGGACTGTTGTCCCCACACGGAGTAATTATTCCTACTTTCCTCATAATCACCACCCACTATCTGTGATCCCAACTCAATTGATGTGACACTTCCACACTGCATGAGTTCTTACCATCACTTTTAGTCTACTAGCCGAGGGTGGCCAAGTTAACTCGCCACCTCCAACTTATTAAAACATCTCCACTTGACATTTACATATTTTCATTTTTTACATATAGGGAAGATGTGAGAGTTTTCCATACCTATGTCTACCTCATGATCAAACTGATGCAAATATTTTCATGTTGGCATTGGACCAAATTATTGGAATCAAGGGAGTTTATTTACTATGTTTCTTTCCTATGTATTTCTTCATTGCTCCTCATTATTATTTGAATTTCGTGGTTTATGTGTGTGCAAGTACCTTGTTGATGTCCAAGCTGCTACTACTAGTGGAGAGTCCTTTTGGGAGTGATATGACTAATGTAGAGTGGCCTCTCTAGTTTCCATCACCCCCCTTCTGATGAGAAAAATATGATGCTAATGCTTTCTGTGATGTGTGCACAAGTTGCTATAGGAGGAGATTTTCTTCCTGTAGTAGTCCTCTGCATTTCTTCTGGGGTCTTAAAGCTACGGGTGTGATGAGAGATGATGTAAAAGGACTTGAGGAAAATAATAGGAATCTGAGGGAGTGGTGTAGATTTGTAGAAATGAATAGGATGTCCTTTGTGTGTTTCTCCAAAAAAAATTAACAGGGGTAAGACAAAGTGGAGGAATTTTAGTGAAAAATAATTCTTTTATGAAATGAGATGGCTGAGTGACGGATGGATGGTGGACCATGGTGGGGTAACCTTATTCATCCCTTTCAAGGTCATGTTTGGTTGTTCTTTTACTTGAATCTGCATCCTATAGATTTTCAGAACCCTCATGTAGCACTATAGGACTTTCTTGTAGCATTTACAGGGTCTAGAGAGGGGGTGAAACTTGAATTTTGGGCTAATGGGATGGTGGAGAGGGGTGATCACATGAGTGTGGATGATGGATATGAAGTGGATGGATGGAGGAGTGAAGGGAATATTGAGAATTTTGGCCCTATAGCTATGGATCTTCCATTGTCTTTAATCCTGCAAAATGACAACAAAAAAAATAGTAACATGGTCTAGATCCATTTCTTGTGTTTTTTGTTTGTTTTATTTTTCTCTTTTTTTTTTAGACACATAGGCTGCCTCAGAGGATTTTTTCAACATGTATTCCTTCCCTAGGTGCCTCAAGAGAGGTCTTCATTTATGGATCTTTATTATTTGTCTTCTCTTTTTTCTCCAAAGCTACCTCATAGAGGTTCTCAACCCAAGAGTTGGCATCATATGCCTCATAAAGGTTTTCATCCAGGCCTTTTATTTTTTCTTTTTTCTTTTTAAAAAATATCTAGAAATGTTGTGGACCACAAGCTATGACACTTCCAATCACATTGACTTATCTGCTAATTGTACTATTGAATTCTTCCTTAGACATAGTTTCTTTCTATATCTTCAACTTGTAGCCATTGACAAGCAATGGAATACATTCCTCATTAATGGTCCTAATTTTAACAACTCCATTGTCATGACATTTTTCTATTAGGTATGGGCCTAGCTATATTGTAATTAGTTTTCCTTTGAAATCCTTTAATTTAGAGTGATATAATAATGCCCAAACTCCTTGAAAAATGTTGTCCTTGATATGCCTATCATGCCATATCTTTCTTTACAATTGTATAACTTCAGTGTGTAGGAGGGCCTGAATTTTGAACTCATCCAAACCATTCAATTGGAACAACCTATCTTGCTATGCTTTGGTGACATCTAAGTCCAATTGGGTTTCCATTCTCAAAGTATTGTACTCAAACTCAATAGAAAGCATAGCTTTCTTTCCATAAACTGGATCATATGGAGTGAATGAAGTAGCTATCTTACAAGTGGTGTTATAGGCCCAAGTGGCCTTCACTAATCTGAATGCCCAATCTCTTCTTCTATTGCTTACAACCTTGGTGAGGATGCTCTCCAATTCCCTATTTGTAACCTTTACTTGCCCATTTTCCTGATGACAATAGGTAGTAGATGTTTTGTGTTTGATATGATGTTTCCTTAGAAGATTCTCGATCAAATGTGATATGAATTGAGCTCCCTGGTTAGTGAATATCTCCCTAGTGAATGAATAGATCCCTGGGGTACCTAGATTTGTAGAAGATATTTTCCCTTAAGAACTCGGCCATTTTATCCTCTTTCAATTCTTTGATAGCCTTTGTTTCAGCGCATGTTTTCAAGTAATTAGTACACATAATGATCTACTTTCTCTTCCTTGATGAGGCATCAATTGGCCCAATGAAATCCATGCCCCACTTGTCAAATGGATCCAAGGGTACTTGAGGTTGTAAAGGAATTTCATCCCTAGGTGTGGGTTTTCACGTCCTCTGGCACTGGTCACACATGCTAGTATACCTTCTTGCATCTTGGTGGAGGGTGGGACAATAATATCCAGCTTGTAGAGCTTTAAAATATATTCTCTTGGTAGAAAAATGACCTCGACAAGGCCCATCATGGAAGACTGATAGGATGTCAAAGAATTATTCTACCTTGATATATTTCCTTAAGACCTGATATGGTCCCATCTTGAAGATATTTCCTCCAATCCAAGTGAAAGGGTCACTTTTCCTTACAATTTTGCTCTTCTCCCTAGATGACAGATTTGGGGGAAATTTTGTAGAAACTAGGTAGTTGGCTATGTCAGCAAACCATGGAGATAGCACTGATATAGAAAATAGGTTCTCATCTAGAAGCTGATCATCAACCATCCGTTCTTCACCTGTAGGAAAAGCAAGTCTAGACCAAAAATCTACAACTACATTTTCTTTTACCAACTTGTCAATGATAGTTAAATCAAACTGCTGTAACAATAGCAACCATCTAATGACTCTATCATTCACATTAGGCTTATTCATAAATTATTTAATAGTTGCATGGTAACTATGCACAAAATTTTGGTATCTAATGATGTAGCGTCTAAATTTATTTAAGGAGTCAACAATGGAGAGTAGAATCTCCAACACAATGAAGAGGAGAAGAAGAGTGTGTGCAGTAATGGTAGAGGATGAGAGGTCTGGGTTGCACATGCCCACATTTTAAATTTGGCTAGTTTAATATATGTCTAGATTTGATTAATGAAATTTTTTTTTAATGCCTCTATCCCTATTTTATTTCCCTTTATGTGTAATGTTAACTTGATTTGTTGAGGGTTGCACTTGTTGAGTCAATTTACAGTAAGAATCTGAATATGCCATCATTGTATTCCTTCATGTCAAATGATTATTTGGGATTAAATGGAATTTTTGGTGGAATATATTTACTGATGCATATGGGTCATAAGTCGTGTGAGGAAGCATGACTTCCATTGTTTTCTACTTATGAATTGTGTTCCATTTTGGTTTGACCTCTTTGAAAGTGTGTTCTTACTCCATTGGGTTGTTTTGAGAATCTGCACTTGAAGCCTCCATTGTGGCATGGTGTCCCTTTTTGTATTGATTCTTGTTGTGTCAGCTTAAATATTGTGAAGGAAAGTCTTGATGTGTTTTGGAGATTAGTGAGTGCGTAGGTTTTGTGATGTCAAACCCATCAGCAAAACAGAGTACCATTGTTTGGATGTAGTTACGCCCCTTTTAACTAGAATATGATATGCTATATTTTCTTGTGGAGAATTCTCTCTATGGTTTGGAGTGTCAAGGTGTAGTTAGGGCGTTGTTACAAAAAACTAGAGCACCTTGTTATGTGAACATTTTCAAACCCCCTTTTGTGGTTGATTTTGATTAGCAAATGTTTTAGTTTTGCAATCAAGGTGAGAGAAGGGCATAATAATTCGATGGTTGAGTTAAGGAACAAGTTATAGCCATGAAGATGTGATCAGAAAATCAATTGGAACAAGGGTGAGGCACTTCAGCTTCCCTGGAATCCAAAAGGACAATTTTTGGGGTGATACAAAAATATTTTGCAGTGCTTACAAGATTTTGACTACACTACAAAAATATTTTGCAACACCTACAACAAACGATTTTCAGGGTTCCATGTGAGCTTTTGAAAGCCTATTTTGGATAGCATGTTGTGCCATCTGATAGTTTGAAGCCTCTGGAGTTTAATGAGGTTTTAATAAGGATTGAAAGGTTGGAGAAAGCTCACTCATGGGATTGTAATGTCCCCTAATAAGAATAAAAATGATAATAATAAATAGAATAATATAATAGATGATAAACAATAACAAAAAGATAATAATGGTAAATAAAGAGTAAAAACTAAAAAAAAAAATAATAGTAAATAAATAATAAATAATGAAGAGAATATAATAGTAATCAATAAATAAAATAGTAAATAATAATACTTAAGTTCTAAATAAATATGTATAAAATTAAACTATAAAAATAGTAAAAGCTAAGTAAAGCTATCAAAAAGTAAAAATAAATAAAATAAGAAATAGGTAAATTAAGAGAAATATTAAATTAAGTGAAACTTAGAAAAAAAATACAAATTTCATGTTGACACATGGAATGTATGCATGCTGACCCATTTCCATTTTTTTGTCTATTTAATGGATAATGAGGAGGATGAGATTCTATTGTGAGACAAAGGATTCCCTGGAAGGAGTATGATGATTAAGGGATCCAGGGTGGTCATCCATAGAAAGATTACGTGCAGAGGAGCCTACAATTGGGTGGAGAGCCTTCCCCAAAATTTTGTAATATTACATTTTAATTAGTATTTCTCTCCACCACTGGCCACTGTTTATTAGCTGGGGGTGGTTATAAATATTGGGTAACATATAATATTGTAATATTATATTTTATGTAATCAATATATTTGTAACAACTAATATAGATGTGTTCCATCTATAAATTTAATTAATAAGTGGATAAAAACTTAATATTTGCAATATGACAAGATTTTTAATCATGAATATATACCATGGATATTATTAAGTTCTAAGTAGGTTTTTTTTACAATACGATGGGCCAGAGGGGGGTAGAAAATTATAATACCATGCCCTACTACCATGGTTTATCAATACCATGGGCCCTCTAGAATTTTGATTATTATGTTATGGATCTAGGATTTTAATTGTTACAATACCATGGGCCAATACCATGGCTTATAAATACCACATGCCCAAAAACAATAACTTATTTCAAAATAAAAATAAAAATTTATTTTATTTTATTTTATAACATTTTTTAATTAAATCTATGAGAAAAAAAGTTATAATTACTCTTGAGGTATATAGAGATTAAATGGAGGTTTTAATAAATTAAAAAATGAGAATACTTTAATATATACATATGTGAAATTTATATTATATAAATAATATTATAAAGAACTAGGATAGATGAATCTTAACCAAAGATCCAAGCCATCAGAAAGCAAAGTGCTACATCAAAAAGCAAAGTGATTAACAATGATAGAGGAAAGATAGTGCCCGATTTTTTAAATTTTATTATTATTGTATTTTCTTTAACATGATTGATCCAAAATATAGGTTTAATATTTTACAACCAATTATGTTTTTTTTATTAATTTAGATACTTTCTTGAATACAATACAATGGGATAATATTCAAGAAAGAGAGTGAGATGGAAGGCACAATAGAGTGTGGGAGAGAGACATAGAGGTGAGAGACACATTGAGAGAGAGAAAGGAAGAGAGAGAGGAGGGGGAGAGAGAGGGAGGGAGAGAGATATATTTGGAGGGGGAAAGAGAGGGAGTGACAAGGGAGAGATGAAGATGGAATGAGGGAGAGAGGAGACGAGGGAAGAGAGAGAAAAAGAGAGGATAAAGATATGGAAAGAAGGGGAAGAGAGAGACAGGGAGACATAGATATGGAGGGAGGAGAGAGGGAGGGAGAGAGGGAGGAAGATAGTGACAGAGTTGGAGGGTGTAGAGAGAGTGTGTGTATGATGGGGGGAGAGACGGAGGGAGGTGGGAGAGAAGGGGAGAGAGGGGAAGGAAAAAGAGAGAGGACTTGAGAGAGAGGAGAAAGAGAGGGGCAGAGACAGATGGAGTTGAAAGTGGAAGAAAGAAATAGAGAGAGAAATGTGGAGAGGGAGTGAAAAGGGAGAGATGGAGATTCAGTGGGGGGGGGGTGCGGGGAAGAGAGAGAATTTGGAGAGAGAGGGGGGAAGAGGAAGAGGGAGGAAGAGATAGATAGATAAATATGGAGAGAGAGAGTGTGTATGTTTTGTGGATGAGAAGGAGCTACAAGGGGAGATAGAGATATAGATGGGGTGGGGGAGGGCATATAAGAGAGAGGAAAAGGGAGGGAGGGAGTAAGAGGGATAGATGGGAGAGAGAGAGAGAGAGAGGGAAAGGGAGAGGGAAAGATAGATATGGGGGGGGAGAGAGAGAGAGAGAGAGCGTGACATATGTTTAGGGGGATGAGATAAGAGATAAATAAGGAGAGATGGAGGGAGGTATAAATATAGATAGTAGGGGGAGAGAGGAAAGAAGAGAAAGATGGAGAAAGTTACGGAGAGGCAGATAGGATGAGACGGGGGAGAGGGAGGGGAAGAGAGAGAAGGAGAGGGGGAGGGTTGTAGACACATAATGGAAGGTGGAGAGAGAGGGAAGAAGAGAGAGTCTCACAGAGACAAATACAAACATAGAAGTTAGATCTAGAAAGTCACAAATATTTAAGATTTTCAATGTGGTTGTTGATTTCTAATCCTATTTGATCACATGCACTATATGAATTGATTTCAGTGTAGATGTTGATTTATAATTCTATTTAATACCTTAAACTAGATGCATTGATTTCAGTGTCGATGTTGATTTCTACTCCTATTTGATGGCTTGCACAGGCTACATTGGTTTTAGTGTAGATAGATTTCTAATCCTATTTTATCACTTGCACTAGATGCATTGATTTAAGTTTAGATGTCTATTTCTAATCATATTTAATACCTTTCACTAGATGCATTCATTTCATTGTAGATGTTGATTTCTACTCATATTTGATTGCTTGCATTAGATGCATTGGTTTCAGTGTAGATATTGATTTCTAATCCTATTTGATTTCTTGCACTAGATGCATTGATTTCAGTATAGATGTTGATTTCTAATCCTATTTTATTTTTTGCACTAGATGCATTGATTTTAGTGTAGCTGTTAATTTCTGATTTGATGTAACAAGATGTATGATGTACATTAATTTCAAAGTAATTAGATTATGAGTGTTCATTGATTTCAGTGTAAGCACATCTCTACCTCCTCCATCTATATCTGTATCTCCCATTGTCTCTCCTTCTTTATATCTCTATCTCAGCCCCTAAACATACACACTCTCTCTCCATATTTATCTATCTCTCTCTCCCTCCCTTCCTTTCCCCTCCCTCTCTCTCTCTTCCCCTTCTCTCTCTCTCTAACATTTCTCTCTCCATATCTATATCTCTTCCCCCCTCCCTATCTTTGTCTCTTGCTTCTTCCCTCTCCCCCCCATCTATATCTCTATCTCCCCTTGTCTCTCATTCTCACCCCCAAAACATACACACACTCTCTCAGTGTAAGCAAATAAAAATTATTCAACCATAAATGCAATACTTGAATTTTCATCCTAAATAAAACGTTTGCTTACCCCAAATGTTTGCTTCTTGAAAATCTAAACTATTTATAATTGGGTACATTCTTATTATTCCCATTTTCCATCATTCAACATTGTTAATTACTTTGCATTCAAACACAGTAATAGAAAATAACTACCATTGAAAATTATTTGGGGTTTAGCACTCCATAAGTCACAATGATTGAATTTCCAGAAAAATATTATTAATATTGGAGAGTAACAGAGAAAAGGTATGTTGTTTACTACAATAGCTCGAGTTAAATATTTGAATTGCCTATGATTCCAACTACTCTTTTCATATGATCGAGGTGTGACAATAGGAACAATAGAAGAAAATAGTTTCAGATTGATTGATTGCAGTGAAGATTGTTTGTAATTGAATATATTCTTTGTATTCACATTTCCTATCTATCAAAATTGTTACATTGACACTTTGCACGCAAAATTTGTATTTCATCATTTTTCATCATTCATGTTACTAACAATGTTTCTCATCTCAACAAACTTAGGTAACTAAGCAAATTTTAAATTAAATTGACCAAATTAATCTGAGACATTTAGCATTTTTAAAATGATCAAAATAATTAGATGTTTAGCAAATTTTGTATGACCGCACATGATTGAAACCAGCCTAGATCCATCTTAACAATCTTAACACCAGATCTATCAAGCACCCAGAGTGATCAAATCTCTCGAGGTGAAAACATTTCCTCAAGTTTTACACTCAAAAAATAAGTTTGCCCCTCTAAAAGCTTGATAGATCCAGTGTTAAAATAAATTTAAACTGGTAAAATATACATTCAAAATAATTATATCTAAAAATATATTTATTTTCTAAAATTAAATTACTTGAACTTAAGTTTTAACCGTTATAGCTATGAGCCCTAACATGTTTTGTTAAAACTTATTATATAGATTAGCATATTGACTTTGTTAAAATATATATTAAATTTAAATTTTTATTTTTAAACTTATTACTGCTCACCAATTGAGAGATTAAGTAGCTTGAAACCCTTGGAATTGACCGAAAACGCCAGATTTTTCTAAACAGTTCGTACTTTTAGTGACAATCGGCTTACACAACATTCTGTTCCACTTTCACGTAACAATTACTTAAGAAAAAAATTACTCGCTCTGTCATATTCACAACCGAGGTAAGCCCCTACCACCTGTCCGAGAACCGTCGACCCACCACATGCCCTTTCCATTTTTCTATAATTTAAAAGTGTAATTTAAAGAAGGAATGCACATTATTATCAAAATAATGTCTTTGGGAAGGTATACATTAATTTTTTTTTACTTTAGTTGCATGTTTGATAAAAACAAAGTCCGGATATATTGAGTAAAATAAAGATTTTAGAAGAGTCAAAGATTGTTTTAATAAACTAAATTATTATCTTTTAATTATAAATTAAAGCTTTTACATTGTTTTTGAAAAAGTGAAATGGATAAGAATTATTCTATTTATCTAACTGTGTTTAAAAGTATGAGTGAAATAATAAATGTGAAATATTGTAAAAGATATATGTAGAGTAAGGTAACATGGATAAATTACCATTACATATTGGGTAAATTATTCAATTTATTTTATAAAATGATTTTAGGTGATGGTTATTTAATAAAACATAATAAAGATAAAGAGAAGAGAGTAAAATAGAAGTTTATTGTGTGTAAAATATAAGTAATTTATATATATATATATAGTTTGAGATACTATTTTATGAATTTTTTTTTCTTTTCTAGAATTTATATTAGTTATTTTAATTTAAAAGATGATATTCATAAATAATTATTTTATAAAGTTATAATTGTAAGGTCATGAATATTTTGATTAAGTTTTACTTTTAATTTATATATGAATTAATAAGATAAACATGTATATTGTATATAAAGTTGATGACAATATACATGTAATGATGTAATTTGAAAATGAAAAAAAACACAATGTTGATATGAATTGATAAAAGATATATGATAAATTA